>OY747107.1:8244680-10644680 GCA_963556455.1 Epiblema foenella | reverse complement strand
GAGTATTTCATCGATAATTACTCCTAGAAATTTAGAAAACGACACCTTTTCTATACTAGGAATATTAAGATTATGGTTATAATGATTACTTTGATTAAATTGTATATATTTTGATTTTTGGAGGTTAATTACTAGGTTATTAGAATAGAGATAATTCTTTACTGTCTGGATAATATTGTTAATATCCTGCTCATGGTCTTTAACTGTACTCGTCTCTTTATTGGATGTTACTATTATGGAAATATCATCGGCATATAAAATACAGTGATGGTTTATTATATCAGAGATGTCATTTATATAGAGTAGAAACAAAATCAGACTCAGAACTGTAAAAACTTCAAACGACACACAACATTCCTTCATATTTTTAAATCATTAATACGTTCACAATTGGAATATGCCGTGTGTGTATGGAACCCTTACTACAATAAATATATCAGTGCACTTGAAAATGTACAAAAAAAATATTTGCGTACTATGCATTATAAATGTTATTATAGTCGCTTGTCGTATAATCGACTTTTAGATAGATATAAACTCCTTACCCTTAAATCCAGAAGAACTCATCTTGAAATCATGATGCTGTATGACTTATGTCATAATAGATATGATTGTATTCCGCTGCATAATAAGTTATGTTATAAGATCCCATGCAGAACCCATTTCCGTAGACAACATCTCTTATTTGCTACCCCATTTTGCCGTACAAATGCTGGTAAACGCTCGCCATTATACCGACTTGTTCATACTTACAATGATCATTTTGTATCTATTGATATTATAGCCACTAGTGCTGCCAAATTTAAAAAAGAAACACTTAATTTATTGAAATAATGTAATACTTAACTTATTAGCTCTGCCTTAGTAGTTGTATGTTTGACGTTTATTGCTTATTGTAACCTTTAGTTATTACTTTCCATCTCATTGATGTACTTCAAAATATGTAATTTATATTAGTAATATGGAGTTAACGTTGTTGGTATCACAATTACCAAACCTTAAATGTAACTTTTAAAGTAATACATTATTGTGATCACTGTTTGTTAACTTATAATAAATGAAAAAAAAAGAACACTTCCTTGTGGGACTCCGTATTTGTTGTGTCTGGATGCAGAAGAGTATTTCTTCATCTCGTTACTGTCTTCAATTTTACATATTGTGACACATTGTTGTCGATTTTTTAAATAGGAAGATATCCATTGAAGTGTTGGCCCTCTGATTCCAAGTGATTCAAGTTTTTGCAGTAGCAGATCATGAGAAACGAAGTCGAAGGCCTTTGACAGGTCAAAGAATAATCCTGTCGTCATATAATTATTATTAAGATTAGATAATATTAACTTAAGTAAAGAAAACACGGCCAATGTTGTTGTTTTGTTTTTCTGAAAACCAAATTGCTCTTTTTTTACTACATTATGTTTTGTACAAAAATCAAGAAATCTTTTATGCATGCATTTCTCAAATATTTTTGAAAAAAACGGGTATTAAAGTTATCGGACGATAGTTATTAACGTCGTCCTTTTTACTCTTTTTAAATAGTGGCTTCATTATGGATATCTTTAGAGCGCCAGGAAAGGTGCCTGTTAAAAAAGATAGATTTATTAGATGTGTCTTCTTATCTTATCTTGTCTAGTTGAGGGCCCTTGCGGATGCACTTCGACCCATTGGGATCTTTTGTGCAATTGCCCCCTCCTTTATGTCTACTCCAAGCTGTTCTCAACCCTTTCCATGAACCGGATGATTGAGTTCAGCGGGAGTACTCTGAATTCCTTTGGCTCGGGGTAGCCGATTCCAAAGTCATTCATTCTCTGTCTGGCAAGGGCGTGACATTCACACAGTAGGTGTTCCATTGTCTCGTCATCCTCACCACACATTCTACATTCTGTGTTTTCCGATAGTCCCATCTTGGCCCGTAGTCCTTTGACCCCGAAGTGACCCGTGAACACCCCAGTTATGATCCTGAGTTGCTTTCTGCTGTACTTCCAAATCTGTTTGGTCCAGCCTGGGTCTACTCCTTCCATGAAGAGCTTTGAGTGCCTCAAGCCCGCCTCAAGCCTCCACTCGTCTTGGTGTTTGGTTTTGGCGTATTCTTTTAAGGCTAATGTTATGGTTCTCTGGGAGAGACCCACAAACGGTTCCGGACCTTCAAAACGAATTGCTGATCCCTTTCTTGCAAGTTCATCTGCTTTTTCGTTGCCGATGAAGCCTTCGTGCCCCGGAATCCATACTAGTTGCACTTTGTTGAGTCTCCCCAGCTTATTCAAAGCTTGGACACCATTATAAACAAGTCTAGAGCCCACTTTCGGCGCTGTGAGCGCCTTAAGGGCCGCTTGGCTGTCGCTGAGTATATAGATGTTCTCCCCTTTGGGTTTTCTGTCTATATTCTCCTGTGCACATGCAATTATAGCGTATGTCTCCGCCTGGAAGACAGTCGCAAATTGCCCCATGCTTACACTATTACTATAGTCATCTGCATAAATGCCTGCTCCTGTACCGGATCCCATCTTTGACCCGTCTGTGTACCAAATTTTGTCTATACCCCCGGAACTTGGTGGTTCAAGACGTTCAGCCCATTCCGCCCTTGATGGAACTTCTGTGTTGAAGTTCCTATGGAACACATACTTGGGGAGCATTTTGTCACTTCCCATGTTTGTTATTCTGTCTAGGAAACTGTCTGTTTCCATGTTTGTGTGTTTAGTCTTGGGCTTGCTATCGCTCCACAGTCCAAGCACTCTCAGTCTGTAGAGCGACTTGCGCGCCTCCGACTTAATCACTATGTGAAGCGGCGGTAGGTCAAGTATTACTTCAAGCGCCGCCGTTGGCGTTGTCCGAAACGCCCCTGTTAAAGCCATGCATATCGTTCTTTGCACCTTCCTCAGGGCATCCCTGCATGTGCTCTTTAAAGTCCTTGGCCACCATACCAGGCTGCCGTACAGTAATATGGGTCTCACCATCATGGTGTAGATCCATTTTAGTACATTTGGGTTCAACCCCCATGTTTTGCCATATGCCGATCTACACATCCCAAACACTCTCAGTGCCTTGGTTATGACTAGATCTGTATGCTTTTTCCAATTCAGTTCCTTATCTAGTGTAACACCTAGATATTTCACTTCATTGGACAGTTCTATCACCCTTCCATACAGTTTTAACCGCTGTATGCCTCTTAGGGTCCTTTTCTTTGTAAACGGTATTACAACAGTTTTGCCTGGATTGATGGATAATTGGTTGCTATTGCACCATTCCTCCACCTTCTTCAGTGGTTCGTTCATGATTCCTGACACTGTGCTTGGGAATTTCCCATTAACAAGTATCACCAAATCATCCGCATACCCTACCGTTCGGATAGGTCCAGTATTCAATTCTCCCAGGAGTGAGTCCACCACCAGGCTCCATAGAGTTGGTGACAGTACTCCACCCTGTGGACAACCCTTTGTGGCCGTGGCTGTTATCTCATCCCCTAAAAGAGATGACTTAATTAGTCTGCCATCTAGCATGTTGCCTATCCATTTGCATATGGTGGGCTCTATGCCATGTCTTGCAGCCGCTTCGCTAATAGCATTATACGTGGTACGATCGAACGCCCCTTCCACGTCTAGGAATGCTGCCAGGCATAGTTCTTTATTTTCTATGGCCTGTTCAGCCTTAGTTGTTACTAGGTGCAGTGCCGTTTCTGTCGACTTCCCTGGCTGATATGCACACTGTAACTCATGCAGTGGATGCCTCTTTAGTGGGCCATCCCTTATGTGTCTATCTACCAGCTTCTCCAGTGTCTTCAGGAAGAATGAAGATAAACTTATTGGCCTATATGATTTAGCTTCACTGTAATCCGCCTTACCTGGTTTGGGTAGGTAGGTTACTTTTACCATTCTCCACACACGCGGTACGTGTGCAAAGGCTAAACACGCCCTGTACAATCTACTTAGGTGTGGAATTAGTACATTGGCGCCTTCCTGTAGCAGAATTGGGTAGATTCCATCAGGCCCTGGGGCTTTATATGGCTGGAATGTCGAAAGCGCCCATTTTATCTTCCTATGATCTACTACTTTTTTGGACGTGTCCCAATTGTGCCTCGTTGTGGTCTGCTCCACCGCTTTAATTGTCGCCTCGTCTTCTATGCTCTGGTGTATTACCGAGCCTGGGAAGTGTGTATTACACATTACCTCAAGGGTTTCTAATCCTGTTTTCGTCATTCTTCCGTCACTGCCCTTAATGGTTGTGAGCGGAACCGACTTCGTTGTAGCTAGTGCCTTTGTTAGTCTCATTCCTTCTGGTATGGACTCAATTTGATCGCAGTGGTTCCTCCATGCTCTCCTCTTAGCTTTCCTCACAGCTTTACTGAATTCTGTAAGTTTTTGTGCATAGTACTCAAAGTCATTAGATGCCTTTGCGTCATTAAATATTGCTCTAGTTTCTCTCCTGAGCCTTACTATCTCTGGATTCCACCACGGCAACTTTTTCCCCAGACTTTTCTTCTCCGGGCAGTTATTGGTATAGGCTGTATACACAGCTTGTACTATTTTGTCCGCTTCAAATTCTATGTCAATGATAGAGTTTAGCTTACCTTTTGGGTCCCCCAAGTCCACTTTTAGGTCACTTCTAAAAGCCGACCAGTCGGTGTTCCTGGGATTCCGTTTACGTACCGTGGCTGTTGTTATTTGGGTTTGGTACCTAAAGCAAATGTATCTGTGGTCCGAAAGGGAAATATCATCAGATACATGCCATGAGTTGATCTTGTTGCTAGTGTTGTTAGTAGCTAACGTTATATCAATTACCTCTCCTCGCCTAGAGTTGACGAAGGTGGGTTCATTGCCTTTATTTAATAATTGTAAAGAAGAGCTCACCAGAAAATCCAGTACTTTCTCCCCTCTCCTGTTGACATCCGAGCTGCCCCAGATGACATGGTGTGCGTTCGCGTCGCAGCCGATAACCAGGTTGTTGTTCGCCCGGCTGCCATATGCAACGAGATCCCGCAGTTGCTGTGTGATAGGATCCGCTGCCTCGTAGGGGAGGTAGGCTGATGAGAAGATGAGCTCCTTACCCTCCCCCTTGTTATGGATCATCACCGTGGTGAGATCCCTGGAACAGAAAGCATACAATGGCATGGCATTGATGCCATTTTTGACATAGATACATGTCCTCATATTATTATCTGGACACAGGTAGACAATTGTTCCTCCCGTGCCCCCTAAGCCTCTTATTTCGTTTTTATATATGTATGGTTCTTGAATAAGAGCAATATCAAACTTATCGCTTTTTAACTGCCTTGCCAGAAGGGCAGTGGCTGCTTTATTGTGTTGTAAGTTTATTTGTACACACCTTATACCCGCCATTGGCCTTGTTTATTGTTTGGGCATGCTGAGATCAGCTGCCGCCTCCTGGACAGTCTCGTCGCAGGACATGGGCGACATGGTGTTTTCCAGAAAGAGGTCCACCATGCCCCGCAAGTCCTCCGAGCCGATCGCCGATAGCGGCGACGACTCTCGGGCCATGCGAGACTTGGCGCTCCCCTCGCTGGATCCCACCATGTCCCCCGTCTCCGACACCGACTGCCCCTCATCCCCAGCTGCCCCAGCCGCCTCAGTCCCATAACCGCTGGTCGGTAGCGCCTCCACCTCCGGCCCCACTCCCTCCACGGCCTCCCCAGGCGTTACACCCCCCTCGCCCATACCCGCACTGGCGCCATCCTCAGCCCCTTCAAGCCCCTTCTCCTCCGCATCCTCGAGGAGCTTGAACGAGCTCAGGTCGACTCCCGAGTGCATTTGGTAGCCCGCCGCTTTAATGACGTCGGCAGACACCCGGTCCATCAGGATGATGCGCCTGGTGCTCGCCGCCGACGTCACGGTGTCGACTACCTTCCACTCCTCCGTGTGCAGCGAAGGATTATACCTTTGCAGCACACGGAGGAGCAGTTTAATGTCGTGGCTGCCAACGATCTTCGTTTTCCACGCCATCTTGACGGGTTTTGGAAGATCCCTGGCCTCCACGACCTTTAGGCGCAACCCAGCAATCTCCACTCCTCCGATTGCCGACCTGAGCCATGCGGCAGACTCTCTCCCTTGGCAATTGACGTGGAGAGCGCCTGCCACCACATTGCCAATTGTGACCCTGGGTAGGGGATCCGGGGCATCAGCCAAAAGCTCGAGTACGAGCCCCTGGATGGCCCCCAGATGCCCCACCCCGATCTTCTTGGCTGGAAAGGCCTCTGGGACGATGGCCATCTTCTCACTCGCCGCGACTTCAGCGAACGAAGTTGTAATTTTCGTTCGCTTGGAGTCGCCAGCGAGCAGAGTCGAGTCGCCACTGGCTCCCAGTGGTCTCTTTTTATGCACCCCGGGCCCCGAGTTGGGTACATCCTGGGAGCTGCCCTCGCTCATGAGTCGAGCTCTCGCCTTGGCATTCTCTCGCCTCTTCTGCCTCCTGCTTGGGGCGGGTCCTCCACCGGACCGTGCATCCACACCCTGAGGTGCGGACACACTATCAACGGTGACCGGTATGCCCACAGGATTCGAGGGAGGATCTGCGGCTGGCTGGTTGCAATCGGCCACAGTTCCGCGGCCCGCTCCTCCGGCACCCGCACCAGTCGGTCTCCTTGCGGGGGCCTGCTGGGCGTGTCCTCTTTTCAACCCTGAGGGAAAAGATCGGACGGTGCCTCCGGAGTGGACCGCTCCACCATGGCCTC
Source organism: Epiblema foenella (assembly GCA_963556455.1). Lineage (NCBI taxonomy): Eukaryota > Metazoa > Arthropoda > Insecta > Lepidoptera > Tortricidae > Epiblema > Epiblema foenella. Next base: position 10,638,001 of record OY747107.1, on the reverse strand, counting down.
TGCCTCTGTAAGCGCCAGGCGCCTTATGCGTCCTTGCGGACCCCCTTGCTCCCCTGCTACCCGCTCTCGCTCCACTGTCAGAGACAGCGTCGCGTACCGCCGGTGCAGCATGTGCGCTGAGCGCCTTCGCCTCATCCCTTGCGGGTACGGCTTTGACTCCTTCCTTCGTCTTTTTAGGTACGTTTGTATCCATAGGTCCTATTGACTTTTCTTCATCAGATTGGCTCCCCACCCACCACGGAGCCCTCAACTGGGGATGCTTAATGCACCAGGGCTACCAATCTGACATAGCGCCCCAAAGTGTGTTGTCCATGAGTCCGCACGGTGCCAAGACACTCGTCATCTCCTCAGACGACTCGTGACTCGTGCTCCGCCGACTACAGACCCCACACCCCAGGACACTAGCCCGCGGCCATCTGACTGGACGCAACAGCCGATTGATCTCGGTTGGCTGGACCGAGACCTCCCGTGTGAAGTGAATCCTGACCCAAAGTAGAGTGTTGCCTAACAGCAGTATCTATCCCGACTGCTGCTCGGCTCAGCTACCAGGACGACATTCTCCACCGGTACGGGTCCCCGCGCACGGCACAAACACGCGGGTGGCATTTTACTGCTAACCATCCTTCTTTGTGGATGGAAAGCCCGCTGCGACATGCCACGTCATCGCCTACGGCTGATTGGAGGGGATGTGAAGGATAGGGAGGGTTGGGATGTAACGGGGTAGGCTCAACTGATTGTTTTCGTTCTGCCTGTTTCTAACGGTAGAACCAGGCAGCTAACAGGCGGTAACCACGGGAAGGAGCCCAATCAGTTTTGCCTCGAGGATCTTAGCAACTGTGAGCTCCTCCCGAGGCCATTCACCATGTTAACTGCCGGACAGGCAGTTACCATAGAGACAGACCCAACGCAAGTAGCGACCGATCGCAAATTTACCTTGCCCTGGACCCACCTCCGCCCTATTATTAGATGTGTAATAATAGATATTGTTTCGTTTAAACATAATTTTGTCATATTCGTGTTAATGCCGTCATATCCTGCTGATTTTGTGTTATTTAATGACAATATTTCGCATTTTACTTCGTTTTCCGACATAGGTTTTAAAAACATAGAATTAACTCTTGGATTATTTCTGGTAACAATGTTGGCTTCTGTATTTGATAATCTGTATGTAGAGTCTATATAATGATCATTGAAAGTAGTAGCGATTACAACTGGATCTGATATCTGGGTGTTATCATTGTTCAATTGTTTCAAGCGGCTTATTGTTAGATATTTGATTTTTAATTACCAACCAAGACGCCACATTTGTTAGAACTATTATTTATGAATTTTGTATTGACCTTTGTCTTAGATAAATAGATACATTGTTTTAATATGTTTGAATACTGTGAGTACATAGTTTTGTCATCGGCTTTTTTATTCTTATAGTACCTAAAACGTATACCACGTTTAGTTAGTAGCGCGATCGTTCATATCGACACCCGGGGATGTGCGAGATCCGAGTTTAACCAAAGCATGGTTTAAGAAAATAAGGTCTGACAATCTGGACTATGACATCAGTAACGTCACTGTCGCCAACAAACTCACACTTACATCCACATACCATCGATAGGCTGATGCCGTAGGTCGTGTCATCCACACTACGAGTACTAACCGATGTACCAGATTGCCCTATCTGTGGCGCACTATATTATTGTATCATGAGCCGAAGTAACAAGAGGAGGGTTAGGCATAGGTACAAAAAAATATTAAGCCCAAAGTAGAGACCGCCCCCGGTGTTTCAATATGTGAGTTTTATTTCTGTGCATTGCGTTTATGAGCAGAACCTTAGGCCACTAACACTGAAGATGCCATTGATATACTTACTACTCTGCCAAAGGTACAGGAGAAAAATACAATACAATACAATACAAATATTCTTTATTGCTCACCAAACGAAGTACATTCAAAGAACAACAGAAATTAAAATACATGTAACAGTGGTAGATAACAGGCGGTCTTAACGCTAACAAGCGATCTCTTCCAGACAACCTTTGGGTAGTAGAAACTAAGCTAGAAAATTTAAATTACTTGAGTAGGAAAAATCTGCCACGTTATTAAAAAAATAATCGATTATAGGTCAGAATCGAAATCGTTCCCGGCGTGTGAAGAGCTCCGTCAAAATGCCGTTAGGTATGTGCTGTCTTCGGGTGCATAAAACGTTTTAATTTATTACAAAAAGATGAATTATCATTTCACATTCGCGTATATTTTCGCTTTAATTATAATTTTCTAAATAATAAAAAGTTTTATTGAAAATCGTAAATCGAGCAGAGATTACACAGTCTATTTCAAAATTATTCACGCTTGCCCGGTGTTTTAACATTTTAGCTAATGTGCGTAGTTTCTTTATATGAGTGTTACCTCGCCCCCCGCTCCCCCCATAATTTGGCTAATTATTTCGTTCGGAAAGATGCGCCGAAGGCGTAGTCTCCTTGGCGGAAATTGAGATGGCTTTAATCTATCTACGTGCTCGTTATGTAAGTAATTTACCAAACAGAGTCTCAAAGTGAGAAAACGAAAAGTATGGAATGCGAAAGTCTCGGAAGCAAATCCTGTACATGGTGGATAATTTTTCAGTTTAATTAATAATTCTAAGTAAATAAATATATTTGTGGACAATCTTAAATCGCCCTAGTCCCAAACTCTATAAGCAAATTTTGTAGTATGGGTACATACTAAGCGATGATATACACATTATATAGATATGTATACTAGCGGCCGCCCGCGACTTCGTTCGAGTAGATTTTAGGTGGTAACAAACAAAGATATAAATGAGGTTTATTTGTTTCTGTCAGTTGTCTGATGCTATTAACCTTTTGTCAAAAGAAAAAATAAATGTCCGCCATCTTGGATTTGAAAATGGATGTCATTTTCGTAATCGGCATCCCGAGGAACCACGAAGATATGCCACCCATATCGATTTTTAAGAAAAATAAATGTCCCCATCTTGGTTTAATGGATGACATTCTCGTAATCATCACCCCGAGGAACCTTGAAGATGACACCCATATCGATTTTTAAGAAAAATAATTGTCCGGTATCTTGTATTTGCAAATGCATGTCATTTTCGTAATCGGCACCCCGAGGAACCTCGAAAATGAAACTTATATCGATTTTTACGAAAAGTAAAGATTTGCTCCCCGTACAAACTTGGAACCTCGTATTACTCCATAAGGGGAACAATTTAGAAAAACGCTGAAACACTTTTTGTTGTATTTAAACAGAGAGTCTGTATACGAAGTTTTAAATCTCGCACTTCAGAAAAAATTTGCTCCCCGTATGAACTTCTTGGAACCCCCTATTCACCCCTTTAGGGGAGCAATTTCAAAAAACGCTGAAATACCTTTTGTTGTATTTAAACATAGTCTATTTACGAAATTTCAAATCTCTAACTTCAAAAAAGATTTGCTCCCCTTACAAAGTTGTAACCCCCTTTTCACCCCTTTAGAGGAGCAATTTCAAAAAACGCTGAAATACATTTTGTTGTATTTAAACAGAGAGTCTATATACGAAGTTTTAAATCTCCCACTTCAAAAAAGATTTGCTCCCCGTACAAATTTGGAACCCCCTTCTCACTCCTTTAGGGGAGCAATTTTGAAAAACGCTGAATAATGTTTTGTTGTATTTAAACATAAAGCCTATTTACGAAGTTTCAAATCTCTAACTTCAAAAAAGATTTGCTCCCCCTACAAACTTTGAAACCCCTTTTCACCCCTTTAGGGGACAAATTTACAAAATCGCTGAATTTGATTTTGTTACATTTAAGTAGAGAGTTAAATACGAAATTTCAAGTTTCTAAGTCCAAAAAAATTACGTTTCCCATACAAACTTTGCACCCCTATTTGATCCCTTTAGGTGTGGAATTTCCAAATAATCCGGTTTATCCCTTGCATACGTCATAAAAGTAAGCTCTGGACTAAATTTGAAGTTTCTAATTCCAGTAGTTTCGGCTGTGCGTTGATGGTAGATCAGGACTTCTTCTTTAATATATTTATAGATAGATAGATAGATAAATAGATAGAAGATAGATACTTACTAAATACATAGAAAACATCCAAGACTCAAGAATATTCGTGTTCATCACACAAATAAATACCCTGCGCGGGATTCGAAACTGGTACGTCCAGCTTCGTAGGCAGGGTCACTACCAACTAGGCTAAAGTGGTGGTGGTTGTGGTGGGTAAAGGTAGATTGTAACTGAATGCGACCCTGATATAAATCTGTTGGTCCAGAATGCAAGCAATCAATTGCACTTCAGTAATTTGAGCTGCAGGTCATATGCAAATCAATATGGTTCAGTTTGCATAATATACAACTTGCACCTGAGGTTCCCTAGTGGCTGTGTTTACTTCAACAGATTGGTTTCCACACGGTCGACATTTGAATATATATTTGTTTAATGGTTTCTCTCTTGTATAGAAAAAAATAGTGCATTTTTATTTGCTAGATCATAGAAGATGCAAAGAGAGAGACCCAAAAGAAACACACTTTGTAATATTTTGTACCCCACCAGCTCGGTAAACCCTTTTTTTTTAATTCCCCCGTTCTGAAAGTCTTACTTTATCGTTTCAAACCTGCCTGAATAAGTCCACTTTATCCGTTAGCGGACAGAGTGATTTTGAATTTCGAACTTTACGCAATTTCACGAGTTCCAACTTTTTTCTATAAAATAAAATGAAACGTAATTTCTAAGCGTTTAGAAATATATCATGTAATGGTGCAGTTTATTATTGGCTTTTTAGAGTTTAATTAATAATGCTTTTTGTAGCTTAATTTTGTAATATTAGAAAATAATTTAAATTCATTTATAAAGAAATAATACGAAAAAATAATAATTTTGAAATGCATTTTTCCGTTTCAAAACTTTACGCTTCGAGCAATTTCAGAATGCACAGTTTAAAAAGTTCGTTTTTTAGAAAAAAACTCGATGCATTTAATTATATTTTGTTTTGTTCTAAAACTGGAATAATTTCAAAATGATGAATTTTGTTTATTGATTTCAGTGGATAAGATATTTATATTAGAATTTTAACTCCTGATAAGTTTGGAAAGAGTGAAATATGTATATTATTCTAGCCGTTACCCGTGAGTACTTAGCAACAATTTGACTCGTTTAAAGTAGGTATAGAGCCTGTTTGATGCATTTTCTTGTTAATAATCAATGAAATGCTTTGATATGTATGAGATAAACAACCCTTAATTGAACATGATTATACGACTTGCATTATACATGTAATTTTTTCCTCGAGGTGGTGAGGTGAAAGTTTGTGTATTTCGCTCGGCAGCAAAGTTGTTCTGCGTCTGGCTTGAGAGTCTTGCTACCCTCAGGATTGTGCTTTTGTACCCCTCGCTTCGCTTGTGGTTAATTTTACAATCCTTCGCTAGCTCGACTCTCAATACTACTTAGCACTCGCGCCAAACAACTTTGCAGTCTTGCATAACAAATAACTACTTTTCTTTGGAAACATAATACAATTTATGAAGAAAAACTAAAATAGAAACTTAACCTAGGCAATAGCAAACAGTAAAATTTAAAGATAAAAAAATTGACCCAAGTCGCCGTCAGCGGGTAGGGTGGCTGCATTGCCACGCTGTATGACAATACTTATTAAAGAATAACAATAAACACAAACACAAAGGTCTGAAATATTGGACAGCCCTCTGGTCACCAGTGGCCTCTATTAGGCACGCCGACAAATGTTTGCATACTCGACTCGCACTTGGTCCCCATGGTCCCAACGCTTCGACCCTAAACGCCTCAAATAAATATCCGCTCCCTAGGGTATGCACTTGCTGTTCTTTAAAAACAAATAGAATAACTGCATTTTATACACATGAAATGCAAAGAATATTTGAAATCCGGATGTTAATAGGTAGTTACTTTTTTACAAAGAGAGGTCATAAATAAAACTATAAAGTGGTTGAACAATCTTAACTACCACTATATTGAAAAAAAATAAATTATCTCGCACTAATTTGTTGCCTTATTTTACAAATAGACATTCACACACATACACAAACACACGCACACGCACCGTATACACATACGCACGCGCCCGCGCGCACGCACACGCACACGCACACGCATACGCACTCACACACTCACACTCGAACACACACACACTATTTCATTGTGAGTGCCATGCAATATTTTTAGTTCTGTATCTACATATGAAATTCTGTAAAAACAGTTTTCCGTGCTTAGCTCATAATTTATACCCATAACATTGTACTTTATATACGTTAAGTTCTTAAAATTGTCTTTGTATGTAACGGTTAAAATTCTTTAACGCCAGGTAAACTTTAAAACTGTTAATCGTTCAAGTGTCAACCTGCGAGTCAGGCCAAACCTAGTGCAGGGGACACAGGGAAACTCGATACTGTAAACAATAATTTAATCAAACAGCGGTAGGTTTAAATGTGAGGTGTCATGTAATTAATCATAAGTACTACTGTATTGAAAAATAAAAATAAAAAAAATAAAAAAAACATGTAAAGGCCAGTCCGGACAGGAGAATTTTAGCCCATCTAATCATCAGCTAATATTTTTTCTGACTGTACATAAAAACAATTCAAATCCAACACAACTATACAATTACAATTTCCTGCCAATTTGTTTTTGTTTTATACCCTTGTTATTTGTGTTCTAGTAAAAATAAAGGCTGAATTTACATATTTCTGTTGTTTTTCTTATGTAGTATTTACCTCGCTTTAGTGAGGTGAAAAGATTTGTGTTACATACGGCTGCAAAGTTATTTTACGTCTCGCGTGTTTCAACACTCGCTACGCTCAGGATTATATTTTGTGACCACTCGCTTCGCTCATGACTCTATTTTAGGACCATGGGGTTCATTCGCTGGCTCGTAGTTCAAGCCTAGGATCTATTCGCTAGCTTGTTTCAATTCCACACTCGCGGTTAAAATACAACTTTATACCTTTTTATAACAAATAAGTATAATCATTGTATTATGGAGGAATTTTGACACATTACAGTATAATCCATTCAAAATCTGGTTATCGCTGTGTTATGTTGTACTATCAAAAGTTCTTTTGCATTCGACAATTTGAAAAGGTAGTAAGTATTGACCAGAGATTTGGTAAATATTTAGAAATGGGCTTTTGCAAGTGTAAATTTATTTCTAAGAAAAATACATTATCGTTAATATGCCAACCGCCAATGGGATGGAACCTTTTCAGGTGTAAACAAGCTTAGCTATTGCCATCAACAAACTGATTTGTTTGCTCAATAAAATTGGTTTGATATCAAAAATAAACATTTCCTGAAATAGCCATCCAAAGCCGAGCCGTCTTCTAACGAATTAACTCGGTATCTACTTGGTACAATATTTATTAGCTAAAAGTATAAAAAATATGCATTTTCCAGTTCTGTAATAATATTATTTTGTTATTGAGTATATAACAAGTACGACACCAAAAACGTCTTTCGTGTTGGAAACTATTTTATTGGTCAGTATTTTACCAGCGTTGTTAAAATTTGCATTTTGCACACTCGACTTGGTGTGATTGCAATATATCGCAAACTTTTTAAGGTTTCAAATAAAGGGACATTTTATCAATGCATGCGACATATCTTAGGTAGGTACCTACATAAAATAGTTTCGAATTTGTATGTTTCCCATAAATAATATCTAGTCTCGAATTTTGAAGGCAAAAATATTCCATTTGCAGTCACATACTCGTATATCAAATTATTAATACATGAGAAGGTTAACTTATGCATTGTATATTGTATTATCACATGTATTATATCAAATAGAAGTTATAACCTGAAAATATAAGTAAAAGTAATACGCGGTTAATTAATGATGTCCCTCATCATTTAGTATCCAACCTCGTTCATGCTGATGTTTAAGTCTAATAGCTGGAAAAAATATAATAATATGTTACTGGAAAATTGACAAAAATAATATTGAAAAAAGTAATACTAAAATTCGTACCTCAGCAGAGGGTTATGTATGGCCATAGGAACTCATCACAGGATCTGTGCCATAGGTGGTGTCCCCATAATTTTACATAAAGATGTAAAATTCAGAGTTAAAGAACATAGTATCTGTCGGAAACTTGTTCATCTTTTATTTCTTTACCAGTCAATCTACCAAACTTTAAATTCACTTTAGCACGCGGAATTGAAAACATGTACCTAAACAGCATTTGACCCCGACTGGGCACGTTTTTCGTTGCCCAGGCCCGCCGTGCGACGAATAACCAATGAGTTCCAGTAGTTGACACCTCTGCCGTGCATAATAAATATAGCGATAGGTTTCATTGATGAAAGTAGATGAAACATTATTGAACGCCCGTCTTCTAGTAAACATTGATACAATGTATGTATGTAAATATTTTATTGTAAAGATAAAGGTAAAAAAATAATACAGACAAAACAGATTTTACATAGGTGTGAGTTTCTGTGTATATACGCCCATACACGTATGCTTACGTCAGATTTGAAACACACTGGAGGAGCATTCATTTTAAAGGGTCTAGCAGGCTAAGCTAACAAGAGTGGCCCTCGCAAGGGATTTGGTTGTAACTTGAGGTGCAGTAGTGGCAGAACCTAAGAACACTGTATGCGTAATATCAGCCTTCGATCTTCTTTTGTTTCAGACTTATTCACGAAAATGTCATAAAATCAAGGTAATTTTTAAACTGTTATTTTAGCTAAACCAAGCAAGCGAGAGTAACCAAATAAATTCAGAATTAAGGAGCATAAAATGGGGTTCATAATGCATATTTTTACAGACATTCATATCCTTGAACTTAATTGGATGAAAAAAAATATAGTATTTTTTTTCGCTTCATTTTTTTGCCACTTTTCACGGAGACACAACTATCAAAAAAATTACTTAATAAGCCACAATTGTCTACTACGTATACATTTAAAAACATTACGAAAAATCATCGTGCGTCATGTCAAAAAAAATCATTTACAAACGTATGTTTACTATATCATATCAAATCAGTAGAGTAGTAGTGGCAAATCAATCTGTAGTAGGTATTATACCTACTACAGACTGATTTCCCACTACTCCTCTTTCATTCATTATGAAATAATTTATTGACATGAAGGGCTCTACTCATTTGCCAATACATAAGTTGTAAATATATGACTACGTCATTGATCAATGTCAATGAATTATTATTACACATATACAAAAATATAATATAATATAATAATAATATTTATTTTAAAGTTGCAAGCAATAAAAAAGTATGCCAAACAATTTGGCAAAACCTTGTTGGAAGTGTGTGGTTTAGAAATTATAAGGCGACGTATACATAATAGTTATCAGATACAGTGGTAGAGATGGGAATACTTCAGGGATCTACTCTAGGCCCGTTCCTATTCCTTGTTTATGTAAATGATTTACCATATATGCTAAATCGAAGATCAGGCATTGTAATGTTCGCAGATGACACATCATTACTGTTCAATGTTAATAGAAAAGATACTGAACTCGTTGAACCAAATAAAACCCTCTCCATGATATCTGACTGGTTTGCTGCCAATAACTTAGTGTTGAATCCGAAAAAAAACGAAATGTATAAAATTCTCACTAGCAAACTCATCGTCAAATATCAATATAGATTCAAATATAAAACTCAATGGTGAAACTTTAGAATTTGTTAAGACAACTGTATTCTTAGGTATTATACTGGATTCAAAATTGCAGTGGGGTTCCCACATAACCGCTATAGGAAGTAGGTTGAGCTCTGCTGCTTTTGCAGTCAGGAGAATAAGGCAGCTTACCACTGTGGCAACGGCTCGGTTAGTTTACTTCGCTTATTTTAATAGTATAATTAGTTACGGTCTTATCTTAAGGGGATCAGCTGCTGATATCGAAACTGTATTTATATTGCAAAAAAGGGCTATACGAGCAATTTATAACTTGTGGTTGAGTCATTGAGAGAAATCTTTAAGGAAATAGATATCCTAACCCTGCCGTCGCTGTACATATTTGAAATAATCATGTATGTTAGGAAGAATTTATACAATTTCCCAACGATTAGTGATAAGTTAATGACTACAAGAAACACTGGGAAACTCAAAATAACTTTTTATAGACTAGCGAAGGCGAAAAAGTCGTTTTTGGGAAATTGTATAAAATTCTACAATAAAAATCCAAGACACATTACTGAACTTACGGATTCTAAATTTAAGTCTGTCGTGAATCAGACACTTATTTCAAAAGTATATTATGAGATAAACGATTATATCATGGAGGGATGTTTGGCAGTGATAGCGTCCCGCAAGAGTAATTTAACACAGAAATGTTTTGTCCTTAATATTAAAAAATATGTATGTATGTTTATATTGTAGCATTTGAATTCTGTAGTATTATGATACTGTTATTTTATATACATTGTATATTGTTTTGAAAAAATGACACCTCGCCGAGTTTCTTACGCCGGTTCTTCTCGAGGCAGAGGTTTATTTTATGAACCGGTGGTAGTTTTTTGACATTCATAAGTACATGTAACATGCCTAAATTGAAGAATAAATGATTTCATTCCATTTCAAGTCATCAGCATACACGGCCTTATGCCTGGCAAGCGCAACTACTACTCAGGATTAATTAATTTGATCTATTGGATTCAATTTCTTATGTACTTTAATATATGTGTCTGTTTAGGATTAGGCATGGTAGAGGATATCGAAACACGTACCTTTTTATCTCATAGATACTGTCATAGTGACAACAGCAAAAAAATAAATTGGACAAGTGCGTATGACTTCGCACATTTAGGCTCGGTTTTATAAAGATCCGTTAGACCTTATGTCGGTTTGTTATGTCAAAAAATGTACTGAATTACTGAAATTTGATCTGACATTTGATCTAGCGGATCTTTATAAAACCAAGCCTTAGGGTACCGAATCAACAGCAAAATTAAGTGGTTTTAATTATAAATAAAAACCGGTCAAGCGCAAGTCCGACTCGCGCATCGAGGGTTCCGTATACAGATGTGTACCGGTTCCAACCCTATTAAATCAGGAAAATCTCAACAACATCGTGTAGAAATTGAACGCCGTGGGTAAAGCGCCGTCTATCAGCGAATTTTGTTCTAATTTGAGCTACTGAATAACTTAGTATGTATGGTGGTTTTTCAAGGATAATTGTTTATCATGGTAATCGATTTTTTTTTCTTCATTTGAAAGAAGGTACATTCATCATAATCGCGTAGGAATTTATAATACAGAAATATTTACCTACATGTAAAGGTGATTAAATTACAAACTTAATATAGAAATGTTTTTTGATGATGAAAAAAGAAAAACTACATACAATTACACTTATATTTTTCCTGTAAAATATACATTAATATTAATGTTATGTAATAATTCTATACTTTTTCCTTGTTAAACTTCGGAGATAAGGGGGATTGGGGAACGATATATTTTTTTTAAATTTCCCTAATAAATTGAAAATAACTCGACCTAAAAAAAATAAAAATTGTTCCAGCCCTTTCATCTGTAATTTTTCACAGAAAATAAAGAAAAAATATTAAAAAAAAACATGTTCCATGCATCTAGGTTACCCTTATTTATAACTGTTCCAAATTTGAAATCGATAGCATAAGTAGTTCATGAGATGATTAGCAATGTGACAGACAGACAGGAGAGGACATAAGGGTTCCTTTTTTACCATTTCGGTATGTAACCAGATTAAGCAAATTTGAAATAAAGATCTTATGTCTCATTAAATCGGGTTTGACCACGCACCCCTCGATATATTAATATTTGTTGAACAATAAATAAATACTATAACCAAATTTCAAGTTCATAGGTCAATGGGAAGTTAAAAAAATCATAAGAATAAAATTTTGTGATAAACGACGGACGGACAGACAGCAATAGGGTTCCTTTTGGACCCTTCGGGTACGGAACCCTAATTAAAGGGTTAATTATGGTCATACATAATTTATTTATTATAACATAATATCAAAAGGAATATAGTGTTACGTATAAAAAAAGTCACGCTTACCTACTAGAAACGAACACCAATTCATTAAAAAATACTTTAATTAACTTAAAAAAAACGTTAAAATTATACATCCTGGGAAGGCAGGCACTATGTTTATTATGCTGATATGCTGGCCGCATTAGTTATGCGTTTCAATTTTCTTGACTGTAACTAAAATGATTTTAATGTTTTGCCCAGTATTTTCAGTGGACAGTCTAATAAATAGGATAACTGGGCACGCGATTATTTGGAGACGCGACAGCGAGTGACAGTAAGACTTTAATGCCCATGTCCAAATTGTCCATCATCCTCCTATCGTTTTGTCTGGTTGAGTCGTAGAGGATCCTTCGTGTTCCACTTTGGAATCTAATCCCAAGATTTTGCGTATGCACTAATTTCGCAAAAACGACTACAACCGTCGAAACCAGATTGAATACTAGATCTTTTGATTCCTCACGTTTTTTTTTTGTTTCAGCGAAACATTAAGAGCCTGCAGTTCCCCGCTACTGGGCAAAGGCCTCCCTCACTTTTTCAATTACTCCCGATTCCGAGCAGTCTCGAGCTGTGGGCTAAGATCACCGCTGACTGGCAGGCCCAGTGGTGATCTTCGCCCACAGCTTCAGCGAAAAGCTACTTTTAAATATAGAATGATATGTTGTACATACTTAATTCATATTGGGCCAGTAATTTTTCATCTACATTAAATACATGTAATTTTTTCGATACATCCTGCGCCGTACGTTGACGCGCGCGGTCCTAAGGTCGACGATTAATTTCAGTTATGTACAAATAACTCATAACTTCAAGACAACCTCATTTCCACAATGCGTGGTATCTTAACGCGACTCTTAGTCTTACTTAAACTAAGAATATGGAATCCATGATGTTATTTTTCTCATTTGCTTAAAGAACTATTGAATATATGTTTTTGGTATTAAAACAAAGTGTAATTTTTGAATTAATACTTTAGCACGGCGACAAATAACTTTGCTTTAAAGGTAAGTTTTTAAATTATGAGATGAGATGTATGGATGTAATTGAAGCAAAAGAAGTATGTAAGGACCGTAGTATTTGGCGTTCTTTGGTATCTGCCCACCCGAATAGGAATACGGGCCTGATGATATGCATGTGTGTTTAAAATATTATTATTTTAGCAATACCTACATAAAAAGTTGTATTGTTCATTTAATAAATTTGTCTGGGTTACAATAGTAGATTATACAAGAGCATAAAACGACCCATTTTACCCGTGGCCTTCATATAGTGGATCTGGATAGTCACGTCGAGGGTAAAATGGGTTAAATGCTCGAGTTTTACAGTCTGCTTTTCACTTCGATTTCAAGGAAACAAAACAACACTACAAAGGCTAGTTTGTACAAATAATTAATTTCCCGTCACCTTTTTTCCCTTTTATACATTCTCTATTGTAACTGCTGCAATGGTTAGATCCTTAATGCCAAATTATAAATATTTACTTTATTTGTTTTATTAAGTAAATATACGCTTAGTTTTGTGTTAGATAGTAATACATATACGATATCTTAATTGAATTAACATATAACCTAACACTCAAAATACGTACTTATTAAATGAAGATGTATTGCGTAAATGGCTATAAGGCCCAATTAATTACTTTAGTCTTGAAAGAAGAAATTACTTTATGCACTTGAGCATAAAAAGCCATTTTATACAGCCTTCTCTCGACACAAAGAACAACGTTACGAGAATGAGAAGTGAAAAAATATTTTGTTTAGATCTTCAGAATGTTCTCTAATAGTGACAATATCTCCCTGTCTGGAAACTGTTTGGGTAAGGATTAGTTTGGGATCTATCACTGAGTTTGAAGAGGAGTGTAACGTTACACCTTTGGCATTTGCTAAATCCTCTACTAAAATGTAGAAAGTATTATAATGTTTTTAAGAAGAAGGATTTACTTGATCCACAAATCTTCACAATTTTAGACCGAAAAGAATGTACCAACGGGGGCCCACATCAATAGCATTTTTTATGCTATAATCTGTACCGCCGGGTTCGTCGCGACGCCGCGACGGTCGCAAAGTATGTCGTTTTGGAGAATAGTGTTAAATATAGGCGCGGATTATTTCTGTCGCGCCGGCACACAATCTAAACACATTACCCGGAGCCGGCGTAAACTCCTAACGTTTACTGCAGTTTAGTTTATAGATAAACTTACTAATTAGACTGCCTGGGTAACGTTCATGGGTATATTAACGAGTTTCGTTAATTTTTAACTTGCGGTTTATAAATATGGGATAGAGCGTAAACTGTCTTCAAACCAAACTGTGAACGGAAGAGTGTACTTATAGAGATGATTAAAGTGCTAGTTATAGTGTTAGCGCAATGTGTTTTTATACGAAGCGAGTTTGTAATAGGTAAATATTGTCAGCATTGGTATTGCTTACTAACATTATAAGACAGGCATTTCATAACTCATCAAGATCATAGTCATAAAATAATTAGTTAACAGTTTCAGGCATATCTGACTAACTGTTGCATGCATTGACCTATTTTTATATTTTTCTGTCTTTACTCAAGAACTTGTCCAAATCGCGATTATTTTTGGTGCATTGCGTAAATGCATGACAATAAGCCAATTTTAAACATAAAATCAAATTTTAATTTCATTGTAAATGCTCAGTGTGAACTGGATCAGACTCAGATTGAAGAAGCGAGCGGTCAAATTATTAAGACAAGAAGATATTTAAGTAAGAACATGAGCCAAATCGGTAAAGGGTTTCCCATGCTTGGGGGTTTGTGATATGTAAAAACATGTCTTCTCTATAATCAGTAGACGGTAGGTACTGGTCCGATGCAGGAATGCATCAAGAGTTCACAGTTAGTTCGGGTCCAACCACTATTATTTTCAACCGTGACATCTATTTTTTTTTTTATACAACGCCGGTGGCAAACAAGCGTACGGTCCACCTGATGTTAAGCGGCCACCGCAGCCTATAGACGCCCGCAACTCCAAAGGAGTCACGTGCGCGTTGCCGACCCTTTATAAGATTTGAGGATACACAAAACATGTATGTTACAAAACTTATAAAAATATTTAACCCATTAAGTATATCCTGCCATCTTTCATTTCAGGAGGTTTATTCTACGAAGGGGACGAGTCAGCAGCGGCGCTGGAGGCAAGCGTCGGCCTCTTCAAAGAATTCACGACGACTCTCAGAAAAGTGTCGCGGAGGGGAGAACTGATTGAAGCGGGAAAACACGTGTGTGATCTCGCTAATGTGAGTCGATTACTAATCAAAATATCCCAGCGGCTAAATTCGTGTTTAGAATACAATTTGCCGTTGTATTTCGAATACAACTTTACTAATGAACTACAGGCCCCTATTTCACCATGTCGTCAATTTTGTCACTTTACAACGACTATTCGATACCTATACATTTGTAGCTCAATGAGTAACGATGCTGTCTTTAACCTCGGATTGTCATTGTCAAGTGTCAATTGTCCAGTTGATAAAATAGGGGCCTGATAGTGCATAGCTCCCCAAAAGTACCCAACATGGGGTCTATGATGGTCCCGTTTATCGCGTGATAAACGACAAGACAAAGCATCTGCCACTTTAGGTTATCACTCGATAGAGAGTCACAGATGCTTTATACTTGACGACCGGTTTAGCCTAGTGGGTAGTGCTCCTGCCTGTGAAGCTGACGGTCCTGGGTTCGAATCCCGGTCAGGGCAAATATTTGTGTGATGAGCATGAATATTTGTTTCTGAGTCTTGGATGTTTTCTATGTATTTAAGTATTTATATCTATTAAATATATCGTCGTCTAGTACCCATAACACAAGCCTTCTTGAGCTTACTGTGGGGCTAGTTCGATTTGTGTAAGATTGTCCTCTAATATTTATTTATTATTATATTTATTTATTATTTATTATATTGTCGTTAAAAAATAAATATTTGTTGACAATCTTACCGACACAAATTGACCTAGTCCCAAACGTAAAAGTATTCGTGTTAATCATACAAATAAATGCCCTGTCCGGGATTCGAACCCAACAGCTCCCGGGAGGCTTCAGCTTGGTAGACAGTGTCGATACCAACTAGGCTAAAGTGGTTATCACGCAATAGCTGCGATCATAATACTGGGCCTGAAGTCATCAATGCCGTGTACTCGTATTGAAGTTACTTTTAGCTCAACTGCGTATATTGCAATTCATTTCCAGGAAGGTGTAATTGGTATCATAGACGGCACCAGTGGTAAAGTGAGCGCGCACGTCCAAGCAATATGTGACATGCTGGACCTCCCGCACGTTCTGTTAGACCATAACGATCTGGTTAAAGAAAACTGGTTCCATATCAACCTGTACCCCGGCCCTAAAGCTTATAATCAGGTACGCACTAAAATCGGCTATAATGACTGGTCATCCGCCCGCCTGTTAATCCCGCTATAACTGCATTATAATCAGTTAATCTTCTTCTAATTTGGTATTCTTAATGATTATCAGATGCAATGACGGCATTGAGGGCCATCGAGGGCTAAGTCGAGGCATTCTACCTACGTATACATAGTACTCATGATTTAAAGTAATATTCAATAAGTTAAATAACCTCTTCCCGGGCTTCGCCGCAGTCGGGTAATTATTTAACCCTCGAGTAGCAAAAAATCATATCTAAATGAATAGATGCTATCAGCTGCAAACCTGTGAGTGTGTGAGACCCACGATTGAGTGACACCACGTACAAAACTACAACTGTGACATAAGGTCTTTGTTTCACCAGCCTAGCTAGCACGATACCTTATACTGTCATGTTTTATATGACGTATATTAGTATATTTCGACCAAATTGACGATATAAGCTGTCGTGCTAGCTAGGCTGGAATGTAATATTCCAGGTGCTGACCACGTTGGTAACAATTAAAGAATGGACCAACGTTACAATCATGTACGAGAAGGGTTACAGCTTGATGCGAGTGAGCGACGTGTTACACATGGGTAGTAAAACGCTGACAGTCTCCATAAGAGAACTGAGCGGGAAAGATTACAGGTACACGAATTAGTTGAATAATAAATGTAGGTATATGTAAATCATTCAATTTTCATACGTACCGGATTGTATTTAGTTCACAGCGTAAGGAGTGGCGTGCTACTTTGGGGATTTAGTATCGAGGAAAAGGCATTGATGAAACACGAATATTTTATAAGTTGACTAGCAATTGGGGTTTTTTTTGCGACATTTACTGGGTAAAATAGCTAATTGTTGTGACCTCATCCACAAATAGTTCTGGCAATCTCTGCAATCGCCTTTTTCGACAAGCGAAGGAGTTGACTTATTCTTGCCCGAACCTACACGGTTAGCAGTTGGACCCAGACTGGCTTGAACTGGATGGAAGACATTGTCAAAGTTGTATAAGAGTTACTATTTCAATTAATACTGAACCAGTGATCTATTCACTATTTCCTAAACTTACGCAGAAAATACTTCATGAAATTTTAATGAATCGTAAAGTCGGAAACACTCTTTGATGAATGGATCCACGTTGTTTTCATTCGTGCTTAACGTGCAATATTGTGGGCTTCCGATTAAAGTGAGGATTGCAAAATACATGTTGGTCTTTTCCATTTGCACCAAATGTGTAATATTATAAAATTCTAGAAATATGTATACAATATATTACAATGGTTTTTGTTTTCAGAGACGTCCTTATAAATGCAAAGAAAAATGGATACACCAACTTTATCGTAGACTGCCCGTCTAAGAAACTCGAGCAGTTTTTGAAACACGCCCAACAAGTTGGCTTGGTGGCTGACGAACACTCCTATATATTCTTATCACTTGATCTGTTCAACATCGACTTGATTCCATATAGGTATGGGGGTGTCAATATGACTGGTAAGTCAGTATGTAGTTCGAATCGGGCATGCCAATGAAATAGTGCATAATAATGCGACTAAAATCAGATCGTATTGAATACACATGCTATATTTATTTTTTTGGAAACATTTGACCCCAAAAATGGCTAATGTTTTATCTATGTAGCGGAGTAAAGCGCGTCAATAAGGTGAAGTATGGGTGTTTCCGTATAAGCATTATTGTATGATTTCAGAGGTATAGTCAAGTGAAAAATTATGGGTATATATACCTACTCAACAATGTCACTTATTCACTTCGTATCACAATTTTAATAGGTATCCTTAAATGATGTTTTGCCTAGTCTATTTTTAGAATACATTGAGTGATATAATGTGATTGACTACCTAAATAAAAAAAATAGCTACCTATGGAAAATTTACGCGGTCGCTGCACCTTAAAGTAACAATCTGTTTTTTCAGGTTTTAAAATCTCAACCTCTACGGACTGGACCGAAGAGCAGGGTTTCAAGAAAATCAAGCAATACATGATACACGACGCAGTCAAGGTGTTTTCCGAGGCGGTTAAAATGATCAACATGACTGAACTGACCAAAGGCGCTGTTAATTGTGAAAACTACCAGTCCTGGGAATACGGATCGTCTTTGTTAAATTTTATGAAGACGGCAAGTTAATAATAGTGGTTTAGGTTATACTATATTTTCACTATAAGTACTATGAAATTAATGTTTAGCTTTTACTTGTAACCGCTGCTATGCTCACATCACAAGAGGAATTTGCGTATGCTTCGAGAGCAGATTCGTTTAGCTTACATCGTTATAAATCTATAACCGTTATTCACTTGGTTTGCGACGACTTGGATGAAGAGGTCAACTCAGAGGATATTTTCTCTATTTATTAATGCGTTCCAATTCAATTATTATAAATTTTATCTTAATATTTTGTTTATTTTTTAATTAGTTGTTAATACCTATAATTTTTAATAGTTTTTATTTTTGTTTAACCCTTAGTCTTTTAATGTTTATAAATAACTAAGCTTACCATAACATTCAAATAAAATGCATGCGATTCACTCAACATCTCATTCTATATTTAATTGAACAACCTTGTCCTTCAAGTAGTCGCAAACTGACGTCGTTCGCGTAAGTACCAGTCTAATGACCGTTCCAGGTGTACACAGTTTATAGGAAAAAAGTAGGAGGCTAAATGATATATATCTGACTGTAATTATTTCTCTGTATTATTAATTCAATTTCAGAATACGATCAGAGGATTAACTGGGCTACTTAGATTCGATGCGTTCGGTCAAAGATCAGACGTGCGTATGGAAATAGCGGAATTAACTTCAGCTGGTGAAAAATCGGTGAGACTAAAAGCATTGATACGTCACCTTATACATGCTCATATATCTAGAGCAGCTCAACTGGGGAAGTACCTCCACCTTACGAAAGACCGCGGCCGTAATAAAAACACTAGTTGCTCTTGATCGGATTTTAAGACAAATTCAATCGTGACCGAATGAATAGCCAGTGATGAGTATTTATTAAAATCTACGAAACATATTTTACTCAGACTATGATTTTATTGGTTTATGATTTTACGTGTTATTTTTACATATTGATACACTACAATACAAATACAATTTATTGCACAATTTCATCAAAAAAAAACATAGTACAATACATAATAAAAAATTGATTAATCAATCAATTATTACTGATGTTACGATTTTTTGTTTATTATATGGAAAAGGTATATTTTCTCCTTATGTATTATACATATACCGTGGAATATTTATAATTTATACCCTATACCTGATTTATTTTTATTTCCTAAATCATCCCTTACATATAGTTCGATATGTAAAAAAAGTAATAAAAATATTAGTTAGTAAACTTTAGTTGACGAAGCAATAAGAGACTAGATTGTGTTTTGACCCCACTAATGTCCCTTAATTACACGATGACCGACCATCTGGACACGATCTTATACATACCGTCTTTTTGCATTTTTTCCTGAGAAGAATCGTTTCGACTATGCAGCGCCGCCGAGGCGAATTTTGTTATTTTTTGTCAACTTAAGGGCTAAATCGCATAGTAAGAATACACACTTAAGCGTGAACACCGCTAGGACGCTCAACCTTATTAAATTAACCAGACAGGTGTAGATAATTAACATACCACATATATTATTTATTGACGCTAACATAGTTCGTAATAAGATATTTTTAACAAGCTAACTCATTATTTTTTTAATTTATGTTCATGACTGTTTCAGATGGGAGAATGGAAGGACAATGTGATAAAAATTACACGGCCGTTTATAGATGTGCCTGTCATCGCCGAAGAATCCATAATGAGAAACAAAACATTTGTAGTTCTAGTTGCGATGGTAGGTAAAGCATTTTTTTATATACGTGTAGGAACTGAATTGAAAACTCTAACCGCTTTTTAGGGTTTCGTAGCCAAAATGGCAAAAACGGAACCCTTATAGATTCGTCATATCTGTCCGTCCGTCCGTCCGTATGTCACAGTCGATTTACTCGGAGAATATAAGCACTACAATTATGAAATTTGGTAGGAAGATGTATTCTATGAACCGCTACATAAAATTGATGTGGAAATACAAAAAATATTAAATTAGGGGATAACTCCATACATGTAACCGGTGGATGAAAAAAAAATTTCAACGCACAAAGTCGTGTGGGGTATCGATGGATAGGCCTTTAAAAATGATATGGAGGTTTCTAAAAAATTGTTCATTTAAGTCAACCGTTGGTGAGATATTAGCTGTCAAAGTCATAGAAAATGAGTCCCTCCCCCCTCTAATTTACAATCTATAAAGTTTAAAAATCTGAAAATAATTGAGGTGGTGTGCATTAGTAAATACTTTCAATGATTTTTGGTTTGGTTTTACGGTTTTTGAGTTTTCGCTTAAAAACTGTCTTGCGCAAACAAAAAGTCGTAAGTGCCGTGAGTTCCCTATGAAGATACGACTTTTTTAGATTCAATGTATTGGATGGATAGTGATTTTAAATGTGGACTAGTAGGTGTTAGTACTGAACCCTTCATTGTACGTGGTCCGACACGCACTTGGCCGGTTTTTTTATTTAGATCTCAAAGCTTCTTGTGTAACAGACGATCATATTTTTCGATTTTGTTCTTGGCTCCATAGTAACAGTTGTTTAGTACGACGTACAGCGCCTCTTTTTTGCGGGTGATAACTTAACTAGGTAATATATACTTTTATCTGATCAAAAAATATTTATTTAACATCTACATTGAAAATTGCTGCTTATTCGCACCAACATTGCAGAAAGTTATTTTTTATAAATTTATTGGATTTAATATAAACACAGTATATAGTGGACTATAAATTCATAATACTTTATTTTGATAAAAAAACATTTCAAATGGCTTTTTAATTTTGTATTCGCTCCCATGATGCATTAGGTACCTTCAACGATACGTACCTAATTCGCAAACATAATTACTTAGGTACTAACTTGTATCACAAACAACTATTGAACTGTTTTATTTTACATGAAAATTGATACTGGTTATATTAGATAAAATTCCATAATTTTATTAAATGAGTTCATAAAAAAATTAAAAATAAAGGAAATCAGCTAATTTTCTCCTCATTATTGCAGGTTGCACCATTCTGGTACCTAAAAGAGTCTGCCACCACACTGGAAGGCAACAGTCGGTACGAAGGCTTTGCCGTCGACTTGTTTGAAAGGCTATCCGAAATTCTAGGATTCAACTACGAGATTCGAGTTTCTACTTTGAAGTACGGTGGCTGGGACGAAACTACCAATAAAACGGACGGGATGGCAGGAGAAATCGATGCCGAGGTCAGTTTTCATTGATAATTTAATTCACGTAAATTAAAAGCTTTTAATTAAACTGGCTACTCCTTCGCACTGTTGCGCTCGTGGGAGACTACAGGCTATGTGCATGCAGCTAACGCTGTGGAACACTGTGACACGTTGCTTTTGAACACACGAAGTTTAATATTTCGTAGGATACGACATAAATATTTTTGTAACTGATTGTAACCTGTCTGTAGGTTAATTACAAAAATATTTACGCAACAGTTAGTTACAAAAAATATTTATCCTTTTGAGTGGATTACTTGCGTAGTAATTGCACCCAAAGGATCAATTATCTCAAAATATATTTACTTACATCTTTTTCCTTTTTTTTTGCTCATTCAGTATTTTAAACGGGAATATAAAGTTAAACGATTTTTTTCAGAGGGCGGATTTTGCAATTTGCGATTTCACCATCACTTCCGACAGACTTTTAGCTATTGACTTCTTAACACCGTTCATGTCGCTCGGTATCGCGATTCTGTACAAGGAGCCCAGTAAGCAACCACCAGCGATGTTCTCCTTCATGGAAGTATTTGCACCAGAGGTTCGGTTCATTTTGTTATCTAAAATACGCGCCCAGACAATTTTCAGAATAGCTACTGTACCTAGTTGAATGAATCTGGTCTTTATTAATAATGAGTTCCTGAGTTCTGACGCATGAATACAACGAGCGGTCCATGTTTACGAAGAAACTTACTTAATTATTAATACTTATTAATAATTACTTAATAATTGGTATGATTGTTCGGGCAGGTATATATGGAATAACTAAAGAACTAAAGACCCATTTTTTTTCGTTACTAATTTCTCTGTTGCGTACAAATTGTCTGGGAGAGATCGTTCCGCCTTTTGTTGCAATAAAGACTAGTTAATCCTAATCCTAATCTATATATATAAAAGAAGAAGTCCTGATCTACCATCAACGCACAGCCGAAACTACTGGAACTAGAAACTTCAAATTTGGTCCAGAGCTTACTTTTATGACGTATGCAAGGGATAAGACGGGATTTTTGGATATTCCATCCCTAAGAGAATCAAAGTTTGTATGGGAGAATTTTTTTTTATTGAGCTGAAGACTTAAAAATTCGGAAAAAGGTTACGAACTTAAATCCAAAGAAAGCGTTTACAGCGTTTTGCAAAATTCTAACCCTAAGAGGGTAAAATAGGGGTGCAAGGTTTGTATGGGGAGCAACTCTTTTTTGAAGTGAGAGATTTAAAACTTCGTATATAGACTCTCTGTTTAAATAAAACAAAACATATTTCAGCGTTTTTCAAAATTTCTCCCATAAAGGGGTGAAAAGTGGGTTCCAAGTTTGTAAAGGAGCAAATCTTTTTTGAAGTGAGAGATTTAAAACTTCGTAAATAGACTTTCTGTTTAAAAACAATAAAACGTATTTCAGCGTTTTTTTAAAATTGCTCCTCTAAAGGGGTGAAAAGGGGGTTCCAAGTTTGTACGGGGAGCAACTCTTTTTTGAAGTGAGAGATTTAAAACTTCGTAAATAGACTCTCTGATTAAATAAAACAAAACATATTTCAGCGTTTTTTGAAATTGCTCCTCTAAAGGGGTGAAAAGGGGGTTCCAAGTTTGTACGGGGAGCAATTCTTTTTTGAAATTAGAAATTTGAAACTTCGTATATAGACTCTATGTTTAAATAAAACAAAATTTATTTCAGCGTTTCTCAAAATTGCTCCCCTAAAGTGGTGAAAAGAGGGTTCCAAGTTTGTAAAGGAGCAAATCTTTTTTCAAGTGAGAGATTTAAAACTTCGTATATAGACTCCCTATTTAAATACAACAAAACATATTTCAGCGTTTTTTGAAATTGCTCCTCTAAAGGGGTGAAAAGGAGTTTACAAGTTCGTACGGGGAGCAAATATTTTTTGAAGTGCGGGATTTAAAACTTCGTACACGGACTCCCTATTTAAATACAAAAAAACGTTTTTCAGCGTTTTTTGAAATTGCTCCTCTAAAGAGGTGAAAAGGGGGTTCCAAGTTTGTACTGGGAGCAATTATTTTTTGAAGTGAGGTATTTGAAACTTCGTAAATAGACTCTATCTTTAAGTACAACAAAACTTATTTCAGCGTTTTTCAAAATTGCTCCCCTAAAGGGGTGAAGAGAGCGTTCCACGTTTGTAAAGGAGCAAATCTTTTTTGAAGTGAGATATTTAAGACTTCGTATATACACTCTCTGTTTAAAGACAACAAAACGGATTTCAGCGTTTTTCAAAATTGCTCCTCTAAAGCGGTGAAAAGGAGTTTAAAATTTCGTACGGGGAGCACATATTTTTTGAAGTGCGGGATTTAAAACTTCGTATACGGACTCTCTGTTTAAATACAACAAAACGTATCTCAGCGTTTTTTGAAATTGCTCCTCTAAAGGGGTGAAAAGGTGGTTCCAACTTTGTATGGGGAGCAATTCTTTTTTGAAGTTAGATTTTAAATATATTAAATAGACTCTGTGTCTAAATACAACAAAACTTATTTCAGTGTTTTTCAAAATTGCACCCCTAAAGGGGTGAAAAGAGGGTTCCAGGTTTGTAAAGGAGCAAATCATTTTTGAAGTGAGAGATTTAAAACTTCGTACATAGACTCTCTGTTTAAATACAACAAAATAAATTTCAGCGTTTTTCAAAATTGCTCCTCTAAAAGGGTGAAAAGGAGTTTAAAATTTCGTACGGGGAGCAAATATTTTTTGAAGTGCGGGATTTAAAACTTCGTATATAGTCTCTCTGTTTAAATACAACAGAACGTGTTCCAGCATTTTTCTAAATTGTTCCTCCAATGGGGTAAAAAGGGGTTCCAATTTGACAGATGGGGACATTTATTTTTCTTAAAAATCGATATGGGTATCATCGTCGAGGTTCCTCGGGGTGCCGATTACGAAAATGTTATGCATTTTCAAATCCAAGATGGCGGACATTTATTTTTCTTAAAAATCGATATGGGTGTCATCTTTGTGGTTCCTCGGGGTGCCGATTCCGAAAATAATATCCATTTTCAAATCCAAGATGGCGGACATTAATTTTTCTTAAAAATCGACATGCGTGTCATCTTCGAGGTTGCTAGGGGTGACGATTACGAAAATGACATCAATTTTCAAATCCCAGAGGGGGGCATTTATTTTTCTTAAAAATCGATATGGATGTCATCGTCGGGGTTCCTCGGGGTGCCGATTACGACAATGATATGCATTTTAAAATCCAAGATGGCGGACATTTATTTTTCTTTCGAGTAATTTTCACAAAAGATTAATAGCATCAGACAACTGACAGAAACAAATAAACCTCATTTATGTCTTTGTTACCATCTAAAATCTACGCGGACGAAGTCGCGGGCGGCCGCTAGTAATATTATAAACGTGAAAGTTTGTGCAGATGGATGTACGTTCCGCTTAATCTCAAAAACTACTGAACGGATCTCTATGAAACTTTCCAGTATTGTAGCTTAGACATCAGAATAGGACATAGGCTATAATTTATTTCAAAATTCATCCCCTGAGGGGGTAAAAAGGGGCGGCCTTTTTGTATGGAAAATAAAATTTTCTTTAAGATATAGAGACTTCAAACCTCCTTAATAGACTAACCATTAAAACTAAAGAAAACAGTTTTCAGCGTTTTTCGAAATTCGCCCTCTGAAGGGGTGAAAAGGGGGTTGAAACATTGTATGGACAACCTGAGTTTTTTAAAGTGAGTGACTTCATACTTGGCGAGTAGACTTTCAGTTAAAATAGATTAAAAAACTGCCCTACCCGTCCAAAGTCGTGGCGGGTTACAAATGTTAAATTATGTCTATCTGTCTGTTACCACTTACTTTTAAACCACTGAACCGATTTAGATGAAATTTGGTATGGATATAGTTTAAGTCCCAGGGATGGACATAGGATAATTTTTATCCCGGAAATCATCCCTTAAGGGGGTGGAACTTTGTATGGAAGAAAGGTAACTAGGTATAAGCGCCTGACATAAAATAATAGCAATAACATTCTAACGCAATGACCGAGTTCTACGCAGACGAAGTCGCGGGCAAAAGCTTAAATATATATATAAAAGAAGAAGTCCTGACTAACTGACTCATCAACACAGCCGAAGCTACTAACGCTAGAGAGTTGATTTTTACACAGTCGGTTACATTTATAACGTAGGCTAGAGATTAGAAAGGATTTTCTAAATTCATCCCCTAAAGGGGTGAAAAGGGGCTTCAAAGTTCGTACGGGGAGCAAGATTTGCTCCTTTTTGATTTTGAAGTGAGAGATTTAAAACTGCGTATATAGACTCTCTGTTTAAATACAACAAAACGTATATCAGCGTTTTTTGAAATTGCTCCTCTAAAGGGATGAAAAGGGGGTTCGAAAATTGTACGGGGAGCAAATCTTTTTTGAAGTGAGAGATTTAAAACTTCGTATACAGACTGTTTAAATGGGTGCGCCAAAGTTCATATAAAATTGCAATTCCGATTATTGTACATCCGAAAATGTATCTTATACAATTTATCTATATTTATAAACTTTTTATCATAACGATTATTAGCAATATAGTTTATTTTTTATAATTTTTATACATAATAGTTTTATTGCTAATTTTTTTATTAATAATATCCGATATTTATGAACCAAAAATAATTAAAATTGTATAAAATACATTTTCGGAGATTTAATAATCGAATTTGCAATTTAATATGAACTTTGGCGCACCCTTTTTATACATAGTAGTTTTATTGCTGTTTTTTAATTAATAAAGTATTTCAATATAATAATGAAGCTCGCAATTAATCAAAATATTATTGCCATGATTGCTAACAAGTTTAGTATCTTCTAGTGTTATTAAATAAAAATGCAATCAGTTTTGATTATGAGTTTTTATTGTTGCTACTAATGATTTACATAATTTTTCATTAAAACTAAAAAATGTGTTGCCAAATAATGTTTCATCAAATTCTTATTTGGCAAAACAAAAAGAAAACAAAAGCCCAGAAAGATCTGTTGGGGCAAAATCGACTCCAACCCGGATAGGTTAGAAGATTAAGACGGGAGCTGAAGCGACAATATACAGCAACAATACGACAATATGACATTGTACGGGCATAGGTGATTAGGTTAGGGTTCCCTTACAAATTAGGAATTAAGATACTTTCTTAGTAATGACATTATTACTAGCAAAATTATGAAATAGGGATATTATGAAGAAAACAATTATGTAAAACAAAATTATGACTTCAGATGTGTTCTTGGTACTGAAATGATGAACAACAAATGTACTGACCATTATGACGTCGGTTGTTAGTAATAGAAATTTATGAAAAAAGTATGAGTACGAATTTTATGAAGAGTGATGATTATGATCACAAAGCGGTATTATTAGAAAAAATCGATGAAAAAATTGTATATGAGCCAATATGGACCCTGTTTAAATACAACAAAATATGTTTCAGCGTTTTTCTAAACTGTTCCCCTAAAGGGGTAAAAAGGGGTTCCAAGTTTGTGCGGGGAGCAAATCTTTATTTTTCTTAAAAATCAATATAGGTGTCATCTTCGAGGTTCCTCGGGGTGATGATTACGAAAATGACATCCATTTTCAAATCCAAGGTGGGGAAATTTATTTTTTTTAAAAATCGATATGGGTGTCATGTTTGTGGTTCCTCGGGGTGCCGATTACGAAAATGACATCCATTTTCAAATCCAAGATAGCGGACATTATTTTTTTTCTTTTGAGTAAATTTTCACAAAAGATTAATAGCATCAGACAACTGACAGAAACAAGTAAACCTCATTTATATTTTTGTTACCATCAATAATCTACGCCGACGAAGTCGCGGGCGGCCGCTAGTAGTTATATATTTTTCACACCACCTGCTCAATAATTCTCGATTATATATCATGCAAACCTTACCGAATGCAAATTATTACAGCCGTTGGCTTGAGCCGAGTTGTACCTAATATTGTACTTAATTTCATTATAACCCGCCGGGTAATAATGTGATTTCACTTTTCATAGTTGTTATTGTTATATTCTTAAAGTGTAATTTCGTGAAGTCTGCACGGCGGCGGAGACGAGCTCGGCTCCGCAGCGCTCACCCGCCGCCACCGCGTCCCGAAACAAAAGACGACGCCAGCCGTCGCCTGCTGCAGCGCGTGTTTCTATTACTGAATCCGGGGAATTTCATATGGAGCTATCTTATTATTTTCAAATTTCATTCAATTTTTTTGAGAAATAGCCTCTACCAGAACAGGGATGACCTTCCTTCCTTCGCGGCCTTTGCAATAATTTATATACTACAATTACTAAAAGCCACGAGTGTTACAAGACGCTATAGGAGATAAAATCTTAATAACATGTCGAGTCACGAAAGTGGTTCTTTGACTGACTGATTTGATTCAGTTTCTAGTTAACAAGCAGAGGTGAGAAAAGTAGAGTACCTACTCCTCGGAAATAAAGCTGCGCACATGGGCGCGCTTAAATACCCTCACTGCACTCAGAACTCCGTCTTAGGGGTCAATTTACCCAATTTTTATTTATTTGTAGGTTTGGTATTACATGGTTTTGATCCAATTGGCTCTAGGGGTGATCATGATTTTGGTGGGTCGACTGTCTCACAAGGAGTGGCAGAACCCTCAACCCTGCATTGAAGATCCTGAAGAGCTAAGCAATCAATTCAGCTTCGCGAACTCCGTATGGCTCATCATAGGTTCTGTTATGCAACAAGGATCCGAAATAGCTCCAATGTGAGTTTTTATTAAACGATTATTTCCGTACCAATGTAACCTATTTAGCCCTCCGAATTGCTAAACTTAAGTAGCAGTAGGCGGAGCACGTAGCACGTACAACCGATGGCTGTTGGGGTGGAAAAGTCTTCAAGTGGCGACTACATCCCGGAAGGCGCAGAGTAGGTAGAAGCCCAATCAGGATGACTGATGACCTGGTAAAGGTCGCGGGAGT
The DNA here is from genome assembly GCA_963556455.1 of Epiblema foenella. Lineage (NCBI taxonomy): Eukaryota > Metazoa > Arthropoda > Insecta > Lepidoptera > Tortricidae > Epiblema > Epiblema foenella. The sequence continues at coordinate 10,609,321 of OY747107.1, read as the reverse complement.
CCACTGGATGCGGGCGCAGGACCGGTCATTGTGGCATTATTTGGGGGAGTCCTATGTCTAGCAGTTGACGTTTTTCGGGTGATATGACGATGATATATGTTTTATTTAACATTTAGTATTATAACAACAGCCCATATTTACTTCAAAGTGTTTAATAAAGAAACAAATTATCAGTATTATTCGATCAAGATAGAACAATCTCGGTCGAATAATAATAGACCGTTTGCCCAAGCTTCAGTGGTGGAGCGACCATACAACTCCATTTCCACCGGCTTGCCTAATTTTCAGCCAGTCCAGTTCTTTTACTACGGCTCATGAAGAATAAGAAAGGCAAATTATTTCCGGCTTCCCTGAGAACATTTTTGTCGCACAACCACTGCCAAGCTTACACATTAATTAGAATGCATTATTTCATTAGATTTTGTGGTAAAAAGTATTATCAGTTCTTTGAATGGGCCTTGCCTTAAGTAACTGAATTACATGAGCTAACATTAAAATAAGTACTTACTAATGTAGTCCTATAATAAGCGTACGTCGGCTATTAGCTAACAGATAACTCTTGTTCACAGCGCTCTGGCTCCGCGCATGATAACTAGTATATGGTGGTTTTTCACTATGATCATAGTGGCGTCATATGTCGGGACTTTGGTGGCCTTCCTCACCGTGGAGAAGAACGTCTTGCCTTTTAACAATGTAGAAGAACTTTACGAGAGTAAGGGCATCATGTATGGTGCCAAGGACACCGGGTCGACAATCAGTTTCTTTAGGGTAATTAAATAAACATAGCTACAGACTAATCTAAATATAATTAAATTTGGCATTAAAAAGTTTCGTGTTGGTAAAGTACACAAGTCTTTTGTAGGTCGATTACCCTATGAAATTTTGGAAATACCTTTTCCAGCTCTTAAAAATTACTTTAAAAAACTTTGATGTCAAAGTCTTATTATAGGGTTGACCACTAATACACAGAAAATAGAAATGCATGGCCCACACCAAATACCGAAATAGCGACTAATTTAAATAATAAGGTCTCAAACTAAATTGTAACCTACCTACAATTGCGTTTTTTTTTTAAAATAACAATTACTTTTGCTTGTCCGGTAAAAATGAACTTTAGGACAGTTGTTCAACGTTTGTTATTTTTAGCTCCTTTTATTTGAATAAGTAGACCAAATTTAATATATACTAGAAAAAAAACTTGTGTCTATCCAGCTGGTAATATTATTATCGTGAACAATTATTTTCAGGAGTCACCAGAGGGTTCCACGTACAAGAAGATGTATGACAAAATGATCAAAAATAGATGGAATGCAATCGATAATGATCAAGGTGTTGCAAAGTAAGTTTTTCTTAAAGTGAAATGCGTCATGATTCAAAAGAAGTCGCCAGATTAAAACCAATACTCATTCGATAACACACTCTAGCAAAAACCCGTTTTTTTGTTTATGAATGTTAATACATTTTGTTCCTAAAGGTCTAAAGCACCTAAGTTGTATTTTTAACGTTATATTGATGTTTATAGTGTCTATTATGTTAATTACGACATAATGTTTTTCAGGGCCGAAACAGGCAATTATGCGTTCTTCATGGAGTCCCCGTCAATAGAATACTATAAGGAAAGGCACTGCTCACTAATGCAAATTGGTGATACATTGGATTCAAAAAGTTATGGCATCGGAATAAAAAAAAGTACGCAAAATACTTTGTAATGTAAAAACTTATAATTAATGGATATAATATATTGGTCATTCCATGAAAGTTGGGTAACTTGGTGGTTGTGACACATAAATTCGTTCATGTGGAAAATACACAATATCTAATATTACAGTATAATAAAACAATTTTTATTGATTATGCAACTAAGTTCGGTGTTTTTGACTTTGCTTTTAAAACAGGTTTTTTTTAATACTTATCCCAAAATTCCGTGTCCGTTCTCCAAAATGATGTTCCCATTTGAGTGTGTTTCTTAATTTTATTTTATTTTTCACCAAAAGTCAATTATTGTTATATTATTCGTCGTTTTATTAAAATTAAATAACAAAAAATAGTACTTTTCATAACTATATAGTACTTTCAAATAAAAAGCGTCAGGCTACATTGAACATTTTAAAAACGCGCAGCAACAGTGTTCCAGGCGTTTTTTAAAAGTAACCAATTCAAAAATAATATTAATTAGCCGTCAGTCATCTTGACACCATTGCGGTTCGTGTCGCCACGGGGCAAACAAGTGAGGGGCAGTCTCTCCGTCAAGCCCTAGACGAGTAATTGTAAACCAATTAAATAAGTGACTGTTAAGAGTAATGCTTAATTTAGCTGTCATTCATCAGTCCCTGTATAGGCTGTCGGGCCCTGGTTTTTTTACAGACTAGGGACTGACGATTATGAGTGACTAGCAGCTGCCTGATGTAATTTACGTGACTACACACAAATAAGACTAATTTTAAGATACAGCATCGTTATATTTTCGTACGTGAATTATTACACATGAAGAATACTCATTTCAAATAATAAGTAAATTAAGTTACTGGCCCTTTAGGATACAACACTATAAAGCTTATGTTCACTGATTTTGCTAATAAATTTTCTTCTAACTTTTCTTTAGTTCCGCTTTAGCTAGACTAACCAAATTACTTTCTTTGCACTGAGAGGTCATTTCTGAACAAGTTTATAGTAAACGTGGGTATTCAAATTTTGAATAAGATTATCCTATTGCTTATGCAAACCATGGAAGCCACAGTAGTATTTTTATTTAGGCTAAACTGTTTTCTCTATAGGGAACGTGCAGGAACTTATAGGTGGCAGCACTAAATCCACAAAAGAGACACTATGTGGACGTTAAAGGAAACTTATCAGACCAGTTGACAGCACCTTCGTTGTGCACGTTCCGTATTGACTAAATTGTCGTAAACGTAGAAGGTACAATATTAATTTCGCTAAATCAAAATTAAGCTTCTATATCGATTTCAGATTCACCCTATAAGAAAGTAATGGATGACGCATTACTAAAACTTCAAGAAAACGGAGAATTACAAAAACTAAAGGATTTGTGGTACAAGGAAAAAAGGGGAGGGGGAAAATGCGGGGTAAATATAAATATCTTCACTAGCTCTCTATTGGGGCCGCTTACATGGTGATTAATGATTATTATAACAAAACATATTAATGTTAATATGTATTCAAAAAATTTCTTTAATATTTATAAATACTCACGTAATACGTATTGTGGTATGAGTGTATCGCGTGATAATAATCACCGTGTAACCGACCACAACGACATAATGAAAACGCAATTTTTCTACAGCCAATGAATATTCGTTGTTTTTTTTAATATTACGAGAGTGGATCTATACGGCCTGCCAGACAGTAATCAGACACAGTAGCTTACGGAGGCTTGTAACTCAAGAACAGTCAACATAAGCACGTTGACTCTAAAGATTTGAGGACTCAACAAATGCAGTCCTTTAGTCTCAAAACAGCAATTCCTTATGAGCTCTGTCGACCTTACCACCAGGAATAGATATAACACTTTATACTAAAGAGCTAATAGTGGTGTTGTTATGGCAGCAGTCTTGTATTTTTCATCAATGTTTCTCATCAAAAACTCTTCCCATTACAGCAAAAAACAGATGAGACGGATACACAATTGGGTATGAAGCACATGACTGGTGTGTTCGTTGTTCTAGGCGTGGGTTGTATTTTGGGACTTATCATATCAATACTCGACATGATGTGGGGAGTCTTCCAGCGGTCTATCAAATACAAAGTAAGTTAAGTTAAGTTAACCTTCTAGTTATTAACTAAATGTCTATTCAATTTGATTAACGCTTAGTGTCCGATAACTTCTGTAAAGACAACCAAGCGTTTAAATATTTTTTTGTTTATTTTGGCTACCTACGGGACAGGTTGTGCCTAGTGTAGGGGCTAGTATTTCTCCTATGAATGTTTGCATGTGCACAATATCCATTTAGACCTAAACCCTAATGTTAAGTATAAAGTTTGTATTTATCCGGAACCTAATTGTATATACGTGTAACTAGCGGCCGCCCGCGACTTCGTCCGCGTAGATTTTAAATGGTAACAAAGATATAAATGAGGTTTATTTTCTTCTGTCAGTTGTCTGATGCTATTAATCTTTTGTGAGAAATTACTCAACAGAAAAAAAATAATGTCCGTCATCTATTGGATTTGAAAATGGATGTCATTTTCGTAATCGGCACCCCGAGGAACTACAAAGATGACACCCATATCGATTTATAAGAAAATAAATGTCCGCCATCTTGGATTTGAAAATGGATGTCATTTTCGTAATCGGCACCCCGAAGAACCTCGAAGATGACACCCATATCGATTTTTAAGAAAAATTATTGTCTGCCATCTTGGATTTGCAAATGCATGTCATTTTCGTAATCGGCACTCCGAGGAACCTCGAATATGACACCTATATTGATTTTTACGAAAAGTGAAGATTTGTTCCCCGCACAAACTTGGAACCCCCTTTTTACCCCATTAGGGGAACAATTTAGAAAAACGCTGAAACATGTTTTGTGGTATTTAAACAGAGAGTCTGTATACGAAGTTTTAAATCTCGCACTTCAAAAAAAGATTCGCTACCCGTGCAAACTTGGAACCCCCTTTTCACCCCTTTAGAGGAGCAATTTCAAAAAACGCTGAGATATGTTTAGTTGTATTTAAACATAGAGCCTATTTACGAAGTTTCAAGTCTCTAATTCTCTTACAAACCTTGATCCCCTTTTCACCCCTTTAGGGGATGAATTTAGAAAATCGCTGAATTCAGTTTTGTTATATTTAAATAGAGAGTCTATACAGGATGTAACAAAACTAGTGAGGATTCGTGTAAGGGCATATTCGGTATCGTGTTCTGATAAGGAAAAAGTACTGACAGTTGGCTGACTTGAGGACGACCTGCCACATAGAATTTTTATTTTCTTTCGCGTCAAAAAAATTTTCTTCTACTTTTTCCTAATCAGAACACGATACCAAATATGCCCTTACACGGATCCTCACTAGTTTTGTTACAACCTGTATACGAAATTGTTTCTTAGTCCAAAAATATTACGTTTCCCCTACAAACTTTCATCCCTTGTTTTACTCCCTTAGGAGGATGAATTTCGAAAAATCCTTTCTTATCCCTAGCCTACGTTATAAATGTAACCAACTGTGTAAAAATCAACTCTCTAGCGTTAGTAGTTTCGGCTGTGCGTTGATGAGTCAGTCAGTGAGGACTTCTTTTATAGATAAAGATGTATAATTATTATTTACATACAGAACCTTCATATCATTAATGGGATGTTGAGACCAAATAAGAAAATTAATAAGTTCGAATTTTCTCGAAAAAGGATCAAATTCTTAATCAAATGGCGAAAAAAGTAACTCAAAATAATAAACAAATACATGCGTTAAGCCCCTTGTGAGGCCAGTCGTATATACCTGTGCATGAAAGAAGGCCTGCACCTGTGCCCAGCATTGAGACCTGCTGACGATAATGACAATGTTCACAGACCACATTCAAATACGAGCTAATCGAAGAGCTTAAGTTCGCCTTGAAGTTCAGCGGCGATGTGAAGCCTGTGAAGCGTCCAGCGAAGACCGACGAGAGCGGCGAAGACGCACAAGCCGAGGCAGAAGAAAAAGATGAGTTGAGAGCCCTTCGCTCGCTTTCACCATTGTCCATCCGATCGACTAGCACTAGAAGGACAAGTCATTCTCACAGCTCACGTCATTCTCCTTCAGATATCAGTGTACATTTTGCAAGGAGAAGGCGGTATTCTTGATATACATTTTACAGACCAGTTGCAGTAGCTACCATTTGACTAACAGCGTGTGCGCATGTCTCAGAATGTCAGTGAAAAACAAGCGATGTCCTAAGTATGTCCCTTTATGGTCCCTTTCTACGAAGTCAAATGTGGCCCTGGAATAGTGACACAGGTTCAAAATTACGTAGTTTTTAGGTATAGCCAATCTTACCGGGGAATAAAAACGAGTTGTTTGTGAGTAAACACACCGTTAACAAGGAATTAGTATTTTTGGCTACTACGCCTACGTGTTTTCGGCTATATATACATATTGTCATAACCACATAACATAAGTAGATGTTGTATTTCGTGTTATTCTAAGGAATAATTACACTGTTAATAATAACGATCTGATTTTATTTCTTCATAAATAGCATCGTTAATTCCAGAATGATCTAGGCAATGTTGTACATCGCTTTGATACATGGGGCATTATGTCCGGCTGCAAGCGGACACCGCGACCGCGATCTTTCATGTGCCTCCATTAGCCGGACAAATTGCCGGGAAACTTATAACTCCATCCGACCCCGCTGAGGTCTATCTAATAGACTTTTTTTTGTAAAAGTGATTATGAAATCGCACAAGATCGCGAGGAATGGAAAAAGAGGGGAGCCAAATAGGATTTTGTGGAGTGAGCCTTAGCTCTAAAATGTTCGTCCTAAATATTAGTCAGCAACAAATATTTTATATGTACCTTACAAGATGTCTTTTGAACTCTGATCCAACAGTTGATCCTTGACCCAATCCTTCGTTAGTGCATCCAATCAGTACAGGATAGAAGACAGGACATTTTTCAAGCAACGTGGTTAATTAACGACCGACACGAGAGTGATACTTGGTGTGTATCCGGCGTGTTTTTGGGTCAGCTGCGAAACGCGTACATAATGAAATCTAGGTACAGAACAGAATAGACTAGTAGCTCTGTCAGCTGTAGACCTAGCGAGTTTTTTTTTTTTTGAGATTTAAAAAACTGACTGCTAAAACAATCTATATCATTATCGAATCTGCTCACAAAAATTCACGAGAATCGGTTGAGAAATGCGACCTGTAGAGGAGAACAAACCGAATTTCGCCAGCAGAAACTTACAAAATCATTGAAAACAAAATTGTTATTGAAGTATTCCAAAATCTGACTCGACCAAAATCTATATAATTACCAAACCTGTCCACAAAACTTCACGAGAATTGGTTGAGAAATGCGAATTGTAGAGAACAACCGGAAATTTGGAAATCCGGAATTCGGACATACGATAGCATTTTTGTCGAAACCGAAGCAGAGATCAATTATAATACCCAGGTACTTACAGAAGGTCCACCGTCTAACAATCCTGACTTTACACCACGTTACAAATTATAAATAACGCGTGCTCATTCTAATATCTAGGATAATCAAGTTTGGGCACTTGAGCAGCAAACGCCTCACCTCATCTTATTAGTGCAACGCGTGCGTGTTGCGAGTGCCAATAGCAAAATTGTAAATTGGAGGCTATCTGCTCGAAGAGCGATAGTGCTGAGTATACCCAATACCCATGCTTTACTAACTGCCAAGATAAACGTATTGCTCGACCACCTCCAGTGACTAGTTTCCAAAAGTTATAGTTGAATTCAAGTCACTAGAAAAGTTCGTCATAACTTTAGTTTTGGACATAGTCATCTTTAGACTAACCTAAAAGATAATCATCTCAGAGTTTATCCCGATTGCGTCCTCAGCTACTGCTTCGGAGGCCAGGGTTCGCTCAATCGAGATCTTGTATTATATTTTATTTTTTAAGCTCGTCCAGGCTCTAACAAAACATTATCGCCGGCAATCTCAAGCGCAGTGCAGTAGTTAGGAAGAAATGGTATCCCCAAGTCGCATGCCTCCTTGAATTGAAATTTGGAGGCTCAGTTTGTGAAGCCAAATCTGGGTGATTCCTAAATTTTCAACTTTTTTAGGAATCGAAAAAAAGCTGAGGAAATTGTTTAATATCGATTACAATCTCTAGATGACGACAATTCAATGTCAAATAGGCTGTTGTACACTCTCCATGGCGAATGGTTTTTGAGATATTTGCAGTTGTTTAAACGGAGTATAAATAAAAAGTATTTTTTATCTTTATTTTTATATTATCATCCTTCAGAATCAGGTGGGATTTAAAAAAAAGATAGTACATTTTTTTTCGTATCACACTAAGAATCGATAGTAAAATGTGACCTGGTTGGTGGTGACATCAGACGTCCGGTAAGGACATCACTGAAATAATAATAGACAAATAGGGATTATCAATAAAACAAATTATTAGTTCGTTATTGTTTATTTTTTATAACTGTAACTAATCAACATAGCTTTTAATTACAGTATTTAGTACGTTATAAATCTCACTAGGTATTGAAATTAAGGTCACCATTAAGAATATTACTAGACCTTTAACGTGTCCACTAGCGCCACTCGTAAATAATTACGATCATATATATCTAACAATAGTTATTTAAAAGAAGGGGGCCGCTATGTACTGTATTATGTATTTCAGCACTTTTTATACATACTTCAAACTAGCTGTTATGTTGCTGGTGTCATGCAAAGTTGAAACCGCTGCCGTTTTATTTTTAAGCTCAAGATGGATGGTGAAGTGATGAAACTGCCAGGGATGCTTAAAATAATGAAAAGTTTATAGATATAGTAGATGGTCCATGCTTAAGAGGAATAGGGGCTGGCGCGCGGTTTATATAAAAACTTGACTCGAATTTCGAGACGCGATATTCCCATATTTCCTCCTCTAAAAAACATATATGTACTTTTTTAACACAGATTAATGAAGTGCTATTATTCCTCTACGTATTATTTTAATTGATAACTGGTTTGATTAATATAAGGTTTTAATAAACCAACTAAAAACGCTTATAAAATGATTTTAACACGCTATCTTCAGCTTAGCATAACCTGCAGATGTATATACATCGTTACCTACATCGTCACTATAGTTAATAACATTTACACTATAATGTACAAAATATTTAAATTCCAATAATGAAAGCCATAGTAAAACTTTTATTTTTATGGTATTATGGTATCTAGATATAAATTCAGTGGATGTAAATGGCAGCTATAAGTATTTATCAACTATTATAAGTATTCATATTCAAATTCGTATAAACAACCACGACCTTGAGCCTGGTAGCTAGCGAGCCGATGCTATACCACCGCGCAATGTAGGACCGTGCGGTGGGTAGTTCGAATAAAAAAATACCTCCATAGGACAAGCAAGTCGGTAATAAAAGGCACGTAACACGATTTTTCATCGATTTAGGAATCACCCGCCTGCATTGCCGAGCTGTATAGTTCTAGTAGAATAAAGTGATTTCTAGTTTGACAGACGACTTAAGCACTAAACAATAGCAGTTTAATGGTTAATTAAAATATTCAATAATTATACTGAAATATATTTTTAACGACCAATTTAGGTACATCATTTCATTGGGTCTATGGCATTCGGACATTTAACTTATTAGTAAGTAGCCTTGCTGAATTTCCGCATACGTGCCATTTGGACAGCATTACTCTGTCTCCTGCTGTGCAACGTGTGTCTCGAATGGTGTGACATAGAACGCTCAGACGGTGTAGGTGCATTCTGCTTATCTTCGATTTCCTTGTGAGACTCCTCATCTTCAGCTTTCGATTTCTTGGAACCCCCTGAGCCGCTTCCAGAAGGTTCCCTGTGACGCACAGGCTTCGTATCAATGCTGCCGCTCACGATAAACTTCAACTCCGCTTTTAGTTCTTCTAAAAATGATATCTAAAATACGAATTAATTAGATAATTAAAGTCTAAGATATCATGAAGTACTGATAAATAGGTAAATTTATTGGTAATTTTATTCACCTTATCTACACCAATGTGGTATAAAGGTAATAATAACATAAGACATACGTTTGTATGTACAGGGATTACCCTGTACAAAATTATTTCGAAACTACTTTCCAAATTTTACTTAATATTTTCACCAGAATCTTTAAAGATGATACTTTCAAGTTTAATACAAGCTACACACAGGGGAAGCCGTGGGGATGGTTACCAATCAACTAAATAAAAACATAAATTTGAAAATTGTAAACTAGGTTACTGATATTCAATCTTTTCCTATGGATATTTCTAGATTATGAATACTATAGTACTAGTACTTTTTAAAGTACTATTAGTATTATAAAAACACTTTAAATTAAATTGGCAGGGGCTGGGGTAAGGGTCACACCAGATCATGCTTTTCTGATGAATGTAAATTTCATTCAAGAAAAAATACATAACAAGGAAACATTAACAGATAACATAGAACAATGTTTGTGAACCATTCAATTTTGGTGATAAAATACAGTCAAAGATTCAAGTGGCATGCAATTGGGAAACGGCCAATGTCAAATGATTGAAACTGAAAAGTTAAAACTACCTAGGAACTTAAACTTTGTCTTAAGAAAATTTTAATGTATAAAAATTGTTGAAATTTGAAAATCCTCACGTTTTCCCTGTGAGATGTGACCCATATGTCGACGACCATCTCAAGTATAGCGCAGATCACTGCCAAGCCGGACCCCGCAGCGAGGACGATGAATACGCCGCCCACGTTCGCCAGCACGAGAGGCTGAGCCTCAGCACTGCCTGCATCATCGTCCTGAAATAAGGGACTGGGAGTTTACCGTGTAATCTAACATTACGAGGGCACCAATTTGTACATTCTTATTAATCTTAACCTTATACCATTGAAATAAGTTCCAAAAATGTATACATATTTATGCCCTCGACTGTATGTACAAGAAACTGCCCTATTTAGACCGCCGTATTCAATTATTCATAGATTGTTCAATCACTTGAGCGCCAACGCCAAGCGCAGCACTCCGACATACGCCATGAACAAAACACATAAGCGTGGGGCGCTTCCTCGTGGACATAACGAAATATTGCATAAACCCAGTGAAAGATCTTTTAGTTATGAAATATTCACGAGAGATCGCTCAGCGACCTGCTAGCAGAATTTTACACAATTCTAAACGACGACAGGTAATTATTTAAGTGGGATCATCTTTGGTGATATAATTCACGGTTCAAATGAGCATGGAAAATTACGTATTTAATTGAAGTCTGTCTGCCTAAAATAATAGATCGGCTTTAGGCGTACTTCAATCGGCAAGTACGAGTAATGGCGCCCAAATATGTACCATCCATGTATAGGTAATATGAACGGTACATATTTGACTCGTAAGCCCGTTGGAAATCTTTCCGAAATCGTTTATGGCAGGACAGACTCCGGGACGATCTATTTTTGAAAATCGTGAACTGACCGGACACGAGCCGCCGCCTCGTTTTTCTTTCCACCATTTGTCTTTCATACGCGTCAATTTGCCTTCTTCTTGGAGCTGTAAAATCGACTCACTCATTGGTTGGCGATACGGACTATCTGAAATAATAAGTTTTTATAAAGTCCAACTTGAATGGACCTGTTATGCGTGTGTGGTCAATTTGAATATTATATATAAAATTGTAAATGCGTACTTTTCTTCATAGCAATCCCATAACCCTTGCTGTCCAATAGTCCTCCAACTTGGGCGACATCACAATTTCGTTCCACCATGTACTCAATAGATGTTGATTCCATTAGAAATGCATAATTTTCTTCGGTCGATTTAGCCCTGTAAACAATTCGGTGGTCAATGTAAAGGGGCTTAAGATAACCTCTATAATATGAATGTCTTTAATACCTTGCCAATCCTTCATCATTCGTGGCCGTTTGGTACTGTGGGTTTTCTTCCATATATTGATACATTTTTTGATACAAAAGGTTATCAGATTCCTAAAATTATAGTTGAAAATGTATGGATTTTATTACATCTAAATAAAAATACTTTATTTGTAATTAATATAAAGCCTTACTTTAAAGAAACCCAATGTAGCCCCTCCCTTTTTAGCACCATATGTAATTCCGTATGGGTTATTAGCTAAATCTTGTACTGTTTTTATGGCATAAAATTTAGATTCGACAGTCAAGAAAGCAGCCAAATTAGCGGTATATGAAGAAACCATTATTAAAGTAAAAAACCACCACATACTGCCTGCCATTCTCGTTGACACCGCTCTGAAATATATAATATAGGTATAGAATAGATTAAAAGTGGGTGTCCTGATGTTCGCGCTCCTTGTAAACAATCGTTCAAATTGTATTTAGAGACATCTTAGTTGATTTATTCGAAAAAAATAACAGTTTATAACCCTACATAGGGGCAATTTCGGATCCTTGGGTGAGCACACTTCCTAGAGTAAACCAAAACGAGTTAGCCATTGTGAACTGATTGTCCAACGTTTCAGGCTCCTCGATACATGGATAAGGATTTTGCCACTCTTCTGGAGCTATTCTTCCAAGCAGAAACAGTAAAAGTGAGACTCCAACATATGCTCCTGCTAGCCAACCCCAAACCTGAAACAAAAAATTTATTTAAAGGTACATATTACATACAAATTCGAAGCAAAAGTTTATAGGTTGTTTATGCCTTGGTTCTAAACGGCAATGAAGAGGCGAAGCAAATTCATCAGCTCTACTAACTTGAACTGTGTGTGAAATTAAAGTATGTTTACTCAAACTAAAAAGCTCGGCCAATAATAAAACACAAGTAGAAGGTAGCTGAAAATGTAAACTACACATATCTTCTAACTCGTTGGTTGCTAAAACACGAAAAAAATTGGCTCTACGTTCAAAATTCATACATACGATCGGCTTTATGTATAATTGTTTCAAGATTACCTCTAAAGAGAATGGAGAAATGAAAGAAAACAAGTCTGGTGGTTGCTTAGTCGGCTTTTTGTATAAAATGGTGATCCCTAGATTCATGAAAGGGCTCGTGAAATCTACTGCTTTTTGGCGCGCCGCCGTAATCGTCAAATCAGTGATGGCAAAATCCGCCCTCTGAAAGTATGAATAAGACATTTATATGGGAAAATATCATTTTCCTAAATGTAATTCTATTGTATGTAGGAAGTAATTTTTGAAAAGAAACTAACCTAAAAATAAAGCTCGTGGCACAGCGGCCCGTACCGCGTGCGGTATGCGAGGTTAAGCAACGTGGGCCCAGGTCACTTCTTGGATGGGCGACCGCTTTGAGTGGTTATCAACTGAGCGCTCCCGTGCTTTGGAAAGCACGTTAAGCCGTTGATCCCGGCTGCTGTGTATGATAGCAGTCGTTAAGCCATGTTTGCCTTCGGGCGGCTTGAGAACTTCTAACAGTCAAGTTGGTCACTCACTTGACCATGCGAATTCCAATAAGGTTTGGTTTCCCCTCGGTTTGGAAGGTCAGATGGCAGTCGCTTCCGTAAAAACTATTAGTGCCTACGCCAAATCTTGGGATTAGGTAGCGGATCCCGGGCATCCTTCAGGGTGCGACTGTACTGGGATAACGCTGATTGGTATTGAAAAATAGGTAAAATAAATAATAAATAACAAAGTGGTTTTACCCCATCCATAACCTTCTCCATCATACCATTCCATTTACCGGTCCTCTTATCTAGCGACCCATAAACGCCATCAGCCTGTATATCGAAAGTATAATTAAACTCGTTCATTTTGGCCAACTCGTCGATGAGCTCAATGCCGAAACCCTCGTACCTATCGTTGCCTTCTAGTTTCTTTGAAGACTCTTTGAGCATACCATAAGGTGCACTCTATAATAAAATAAGATTTTTTATATAAATCATTGAAAAGCGATTTACCCTCACTTGATGGTAAATGATCCCTGCCTTAGTTTATCAATATAATTCTAAAGAAAGGAGAATTGAACGTAGGTATTATAAAAATGAAATTCACTAGAATGCACTAATGTAAATTTGTAATCACGGCTTCTACAAGCAAAGATAGACCGTTGAATTATAATTTTTAAAAAAGAAAGACAAAATAGATTTTCCGTATCTCATGCAAAACGGCCGCGTCCATGTCCCGGATAAATTTATTTTCCATGAGGAAATCTTCAACATTACAATCTCATCTATTTGGGCTAGTTATGAAATATGATGAGTGAATTACAATTAAATTAAATTACAATTACAATTTATTTAATTACAATTCATTGGTCTCTATTACGTACTACTGTCCACTTACTAAAGCTGTAAGAACGATGAAATGTTTTCCTTTCATGGATTCCGAGCCTTCTGCTTCGGCCGCAGGTATCACGATCCTGGTTTCTTCATAACCGTCATCAATGTTCCACGTGGCTACCTTCATGAGAAAAAGAAAACTTAAGGCTACTTCCTGACTTTGCGGGCCGGGATCGGTATGCGGTATTTTTCACTTTGACGCGAGCTTACTAATGTTCCACATATTTTCTCACTTGTCGGTATACTGAAAATATTATTTTTACATAGTAGTAATTTAATACGTAGAAGCCTGGCATCTGCATTCGTACTGTAAGGAATCGGTACCTATTACCTACTGCCTAAATAGAAATTGACACTAATAGCTTATTGATATCGTACCGTCTCCGCACCGACAACTGCAGAAATAGCCTTAATTAATTATTTATTATATTAGTTACGTCAGTTTAAATTTCATTAAAGATAACGACATACCGTTTCTATACCATGAGCCATAATTTCAAGTATTTCTATTTCAAAATACGACCTTAGCCCATCATCGTCGAACTTAATAAGACCGGTGAACCCATCAAGTTCCATCTGCAAAGACATAAAACTATTCAGAAATTTACTTGATCTGGAAACCAACATCATGCTATGCTGAGAGGCAATATTTTTGTCAATATTGTCCACTCCGTAAGGAGCATAAAAAGGACCATCTTCAAAGGGCCATAGTTTGGTCCCTTGAGGGCTAATAGAGCTCTTGATCTTAAATTGTTTCAAAATGTTGCTGTCATCGTATTTTACACTTTTTCACGTATAGTGCGCAGCGAGTTCAAGTATTTCTATACGACCCTAACTGATCCATACAACATACTAAAAAACCAGAACTACATCATTTGCACTTTTAGCCTTTTTAATGCCGATTTCTAATGGGTAAATATATTCTAGCAAACCTATAGCACCATCATTCATATAAATTAAACTTCTGTTATATACCGTTTTAAGATTATTAAGGAGAGTAGATCCAAAAGGCCATCCTTTTGCACTCTCACAAGTGACACTTGAGCCATCTTCAAGGGCCATAGCTTTTATAGCCGCCACGTATAACAGCACCGCGTCGTACATCAAAGCTAAACTGAGTGTTAGTCCATTCTCGACCACAGCTTCTGTTATTTGATCTTCAGATAACTCAGCTACTTTAGTGTTAATGCTTTTTATGTAATTTTGGATGGCTTCTACACTTGGATCGAAAAATCTAACACCTGAAATGAAAGTAAGGTCATTGTTCGAGCATTTCAACCGCGTTGCTTTCGTGGACACGTTTTTGACGAATGGGCTATAGATCTTGGTGGCATTTCTGAGTTGGTCGGAGCGGGCCCATACTTCTACCAAATAACCGAAAAATCATTAAAATCTGTATCCGCTTCGACAACATAGTGACTATGAACTTTCGTGGTGATTTGGAACAAACTCGCAAATGATGACCCATTAAACAAATTATAAATATAACGTATGCTGTTATGTGGCAACTGTTAACAAAGGTAAAGTAGTTACTTAAGTATGTAACAATTTTATCCATTTCGTATTATAGAACTAGGGAGTCATATGATCATCGTACTTGTATCGAACACTTCGCACTTTGACATTTGCATAGGTATTTATAAGAAAGATATGAAAAGATCATTATTTATGTTGTTTAAATTACGCATAACGTTGGTTTGTCGATCACGCAAAATAGGAGCATAATTATAACATAGAGTTGCGGAAAGCTAGGCCGCATATTATAACCAACATAATATTGATTTGTCGATAAAATATGGGGATCTTCAATCATCAAATTTTACTGATTTTATCACCTCAAGTAACCTTACCTGTAATATTCGAACCTCCGTATTTAAAAGGGTCTAAGTCTATTGTCTGGAAGTCTGGATTCATTAAGATATAACTGTGCTCATCCGACATAATCCCCACTTGTTGTGCTTGTAGGAGAATAGATTCCAAAGTCTCTCTTCTACAGTTAACCAGGTAATTTACAGAACCGGACTTCTTTATAGTTTGTAAATGTGCCCTGAAATAATAATCATTTGTTATTATTGACATATTTTGAGTGGTTACTAACTGAGCGCTCCCGTGCTTTGTCACTTGGTGTTCATCATCATCACTTCACAAAGCCATACGATTCCAATGTGTTTAGCATGCTCGCTTTGACGCCTGTGGAAAGTCTCAGTACGCACGTGCGATACACATTAAGGCGACTTCCTGATTTGTCGGTGCGGTGGCGGTACGATATGAAAAAACTGTCAAATGTCAGTGTCATCTTTTAGTCTACTCAGTACCGCTTTTTACAGCGCCCTACATCTAAATGAGTTCTTCCTGACTGGCGCGGGATGAGCGATAGCGGGGCGCTGCGAAGGCAGTAGGTACTGCTCCGCTTCTGAGCATGATATTAGGTACTACTGCGCAAATGTAATACTAATAGTAAATTCCTTCAAGTGAGACTCTTTGCGACGTCAGTAAGTTTACGTAAAACAAGAAAATGTCACATATCAATCCCGCCCCGCCAAGTCACGAAGTCGCCTAAAATAATATCGCGAAAAGAAGTCACGACACATTTCGGTGCTTTGATAGTATAAGAATTAGCAATATGTACCTAAAATCATCGCCATCGGGTAATTGTACTACCGTTATTAAGACATCTTTTCCAGTTTCTAGATCCTGTAATGCGAGAATGCTGTCAAAAAATGGCAGAAACTCGGCACCCTCGTATATAATTGTTAATTCCTCCCAGCCTTTATTATCGATAATATCAGCGAAAGCCTGTAAAATATGTAAATAGTGTTGTTTAATAAATAAGTACTACTAGAATAAAGATGTTATTACACAAAATTATAATACCTGCGAGTACGCCAAATGGTGCGGATATAGATTAATCGCTGACCAGTTCACACTCTGTGCTATTGATTGCTCAACCAGTATTTGTGGTACTTCGAGAAAATCAGATATAGACTGAACATGTTTCAGGGATTTTTCGTTTGTAGGGCCAAAAATTCCAAACACATTTTCCTGAAAAATATTTAATTTGCATAACTATATTTCAAATTGTATTAAAAAAGTTCGCACACGGCAAACAACTCAACTCAAAATATTCTTTATTGAAATAGGCCTAGCAACAAGCACTTTTGAATCGTCAGTTATACATATATTACATAAATTGAATCTAATTATTCAGAGCAATTTATTGATGCATATGAAATTTATAAAAAAGACATGAATTACTGTAATGTATGTCAAAAGAAAGTATAATAAATTCACAAAGAGATCGTCAATATGTAAAATAAAAACAAAACAACTGCCATTACCCACCACCGTACCTCTAAAACCGAATTCATAGCATAGCATTATGGACCTAAGAGTACCTGCACGCATCCCCCGCTGTGGTACTCACAACTTAGTCTGGTTTTCTTTGCTCAATACAGCCTCTACTACCACCGTGAAGACAGCCTCTTACAAAATCAAAACCATTATACAACATTACCTCTAAAACTGAACACATAGCGTTGTGAGCCTCGAGTACGTCCCCAGGCGTGGTACGCACGACTTTAGCTTCATAAGGGTCGTCTTCACTCGAAACAGCTTCAACAGCCACGGTGAAGGCGGCTTCTAATATAAATCCACCATCGTCGCAAACTGCACCTGGAAATAGTATAAAATAGGTACCATAAAATATTTTTGCTAAATGTGCTTTGTAACTGACAATAAAAATAGTAATTACACACTCAAAATGGGACTTGATGTTTATTAAGGTTTAAGTAAATCAATAAAAAAAATCTCTTTGCGATAAAAACATTTTCATTAATCGATGTAGAAGATATCAGAATAATAATATTATAACAAAACTACATCATATTACGATGTATTTTTGTTTTCTTTTGATTTGCATAGCGTAATTAGAGGTTATAGGACTAAGTATACATTTGAATGAACTATGTGTCAAAAAATGCTCAGCTATCCATAGCATGGACCTTAAGTTGTGACATTTTAAATAAAATAAAATGAATTAAAAAAAACTTACCTATAGTCTTTTGAGTACGTCCATATGCAAAGCAACTAATTAAAAACAACCACTGGCTTTTATGAAACATGTTCTTTCACACATGACAAATCCAAATCACATTAAATATCTGTTAATTTAGTATTTAGGTTGGGTTGTAAATGGTTGAAATTGTAGTAAAATTAATGCAAATGATACGCGTTATTATGCTACGCTACCAGTTGACGTTGGATAGAAATAGCCGATGCAGCCGATTAGACGATGTATCTAGATCATTCTGAATGATATAATAGTTTATTTAGTGTTCTTGTGTGACTAACTGATCAAAACGCCGCTGTGGAATGTAATGTACAAAACTAACTATGCATTTACGTACTAAAATATAGATGTAGGTACAAGTTAAAATCATCAGAATTAGTATTTTACAAGACACAAGACGCCCAAAAATATTGGATAGGTACAATTCGTCTTGTAGTGGATCCTTTTCTCATCAAAGATTTTTTTTAACGAAATTACCATTCTATGACAAGCTTTTTTGATTAAACGTCTCGAAACGATAGGCAGTGCCCAATTATCAAAAGTTTTTATTATCCTTTTCTTAACATACATGATATGTAATTTTAAATTCAGAATAAATATTACAATATCGATTAAATATTGTACAAAGTTAGTAAGTACAGTCAGCAACCAAAGGTGCCGAACAAAAGATAATAGACACATTAACTTTACATAACTTATTGAACAGAGTTATGTACAAACAAAATTACATTTACACATACAATTCCAAGTATACACATATATTTCCAAAAGTGGCTGGACATTACAATTCCAAAAGTGGCTGGATAGCGACGACCGCTTTAGCCTAGTTGGTAGTGACCCTGCCTACGAAGCTGAAGGTCCCGGGTTCGAATCCCGGTAATGGCATTTATCTGTGTGATGAGCACGAATACTTGTCTCTGATTCGTGGATAATGTCTATGTATTTAAGTATCTATTCATCTACATAAGTATGTTATATCTTCGCCTAGTACCCATAGTACAAGCTTTGCTTAGTTTGGGACTATAGGTTGATTTGTGTAAGATTCCCCATAAACATACATTATTATTATTATATTTAAGTATCTTTATTTATTTTTCTTCTTAGGCTAGGTTTTTACAATATCTTTATAAAAAGTAAAATATAAAAATACACTTACAAAACTTAAAAATATTATAAAATCCTAACCTAGGGTGCCGCCGGCAGCGAGGCCGGGTCTAAGCTACCAGTGGTTAGGGCGACAGAGAGAGGAACCTCCTGACTATCCGCGCCGTGTCCCGGAGTAACGCTTTCTATATCTGACCCAGCCAACCATCTAGAGAGAGTCTCTTGAAGTGTTGGTCGAGACTCTTCGCTATAAGACCGTTCGCAGAAACGGCTATCGGGACAATGATCGTTGGATCAACATCCCACATGGCGGTCACCTATCAGCATATTTCCTAAAGTAGCTCCAGAAATCCTTCATTTTATGATTTACAATTAATTTTTAGTAGCCAGCCACTTAATTCTAAAAAGTCTACTAGTGATACTAATCCAATCGAGTCATTTTGATTACTGGTCACTAAATACTGTACCTGACAAATGCAAACCATTTTGGATACAGAATGTTTAGGCCTGACGGGCATTCAACCAGATTCTATTACGTTTTACGATGTTAACATATGCCAATTACAAGTTTGCACTGTTTTCGTGAAATGTCAGATCGTTATATTCAAGTTTGTTTCATTAATAAGAGCACAAAGTGGTTTCTTGCAGCTTTACATGTCGTTTACATATTTTGAAACAATTACTGAATATATGTAAACCTACCTCTTTTGTATCTCTTGCAGAACAGTAATTTTGTAATTTTAATTAAGTATATACAAGTTAATGTATATTTATGTAATTTATGAGTGCAGTTATAATTTTTTGGATGAGTCTAATTTTATTGATCTGTTTTCGGTTAGTGTTAGTATACATATCAGCTGATTTTTGTAAACAATTGATTTCAAAAAAAAAAACATTTACAAATCAGGCTAAATATGTAATTAAAAATGTCCAGCAACTTTTGGTAAAATTAATGTTCATCGACATTCGTTATTTGCAAATGTCCATAGAGATTTGTATAATAGTTATTATCCTGTTCAGTTACTGGTCTTTTGAAAAAAATGTGCAGATGGTTTGAATATTTGGATGTATTCATGGATTTTCGTTGTTGACTGTATCCACTATTGACAAGAAGCTGACGATAATGATTTAACTTTTTTTAAAGCTGATTATTTGTGCTTTTCAATAGACCATTGCTATCAGTAGCGACCTCTAAAATGTGTGCAGGACACGAGCAAGAGCTTTGTCAGGCCAAGCGTGGAACGCCGCTACGTTGTATGCACGAGAAAAGGCGATGGCGTTAGTATTACAATGTTTTGATGTTAGATGGCGCTATTATAAACCCTATTTATGTTTTAGGGATATAAATTTCTGTTACTGACTGTACTTTATGAACAAAACATGCCAAAGATGGAGAATAAAGTATGAATATACTTATATGATATTGAAAGAAGTTATTCTGTGCGTTATTGTGAAGCGTGCCATGGCATTTATTAATTTTGTTTACTAACCTAACTGGCCTGTCCAAATGAGATCTATTCGAAGAGATTCCATTAGAAGAGACCATTTCAACAAGAAACTCTTCAGATAAGTTAGTCCTTTCAATGAACAATTTTGTGGCGCTAAACCCAATAACATGCAAAAAACAGTATGTATGTTGAGAAGTGTCTACGAGACAAGCGCCAATCTAACGATTACCTGACACTGAAAGTATTAAGGCTATAAAACTTTACTTAGGTATGAATACGCTCTTAAAGCTACTTCCCGAGGGTAGAGGAGGTAGCTAAATATTGGCATAACAAAAAATTAAACAATTTAAAAAACCTGCTATTGCCTAAACAGGCAATTTAATCCCTTTATACGAAAATAAGATGAACGTCCTACGTATAAACGAAAGGAAAATCATTTTTTATCAACTCTACTTATTTTGCCAATGAAGCGAAGTTTATTGACCGAGTGAAACGAAGGTCTCTGCTTCAGCTTCGACAAAAATGCTTTCGTATGTCCGTATTTCCGGATTTCCGTTTGTTCTCGTCTACAGGTCGCAATTCTCAACCGATTCTCGTGAAATTTCGTGAGCAGGCAAAATTAGTTATATAGATTTTTTTTATCGAAACGGTTTTTGGAAATTTCTAAAAACAATTTTTTTATCAATGATTTTGTAAGTTTCTGCGGGCGAGTTTCGGTTTGTTCTCCTCTATTAGGTCGCATTTTTCAACCGATTCTCGTGAAATTTTGTTAGCAGCGGGGTAATCATGTAACTTATTTACAACCGTTAGGCAGATTTTAATGTCAAATTTTAATAGTCAACTCATACATTTATACTTCTAAATTGACAATATTTCATAATTTTCAAAAGTCTTAATTCCAAAACTATTTAGTACACAAAAAATATTGTCGAATTTTTTTCGCCATTAATTTTGGATAAAATCGCGTAAAAGTGTAAACCGGATGGTGACATCACTTTCCCTGCTCTATCGCGAGAGACCTTAGTTGTGACACGATAAAAAAGTTAGTTGTACCCGGTTATCAATTTCTGACATTCAGTTTTTGACGTTGATTTGTTTTGTCAACTGTCACAATTTATTTATTGGATTTTCGCTTATAATTTTGTCACTGCTTCATTCGCACGTTTTTAAGGGTCACAAAACACTGTCCTACTGGACTCAGATATATCTTCCAACAATTACGCACTTGGCATATTAGAACCGGACACCGATTTTTCTTTACTGGGCCAATGAAGACTTCAGGTTTTTCTTAGGCTAACGAAGCACGAATCTACCCCGTGTGGATAGCTAGATGATGGTGGAGTACACATCGGCAAGTGATAAGCATATTCCAACCCAAATAGAACATCCTATACCAGCAACGCTGTAGGGTATGTGGAAGTCATACGAGACGCAGGAAAATGTATGGTGCAATGGCGAATTACTCCAGAACAGAGCATTCGCACAAAACCTATTGTGCATATTGACGAAGATGATGTGACTATCCAATTGAATGCCAGCACTCATGTAACATATGTCTCGCTTGTACGAGTATGTAATCTAAATATTTAGGATTGTTTTTTGTATGTGCACAAAGAAATAAAGAGAAGAAATAGTAACATTTTTAATGACTGGTTTTATTACAATATGTACTCCTCCCTCCCTTTCACCCCAATTTGTAAAACTCTTCACGAAATCAGCATTATGTACAATTAATATAATAATACTTAATATGGAGTGTAACAGATTCAAGAACAGATCTGTTAAAGCCGCAGGGAGGCACATTGGCAAGTATACATTCTTATCTGCCCCAAGTCTTAAAAGGTCATGAACTTAGCCAGTTAGTAAAGTGAAACAATAAGCAATTTTATGTACTCTTTATTATGGGTGATTGTAAATTGATCAAACCACAGGCCACAAGTGCAGCATCATTTAAAGTATGTGTAAGTGTCATTGCAGATGAGCACTAATACAGAATACAGAATACAGAATACAGTCTTTATTGGTAAAAATACATTTTACAGGTCATATTATTATTTATTGCACACCTTGACATACATGTAGGTCAGTTTTTGCTTCCTAGGAAGTATCAAGTATCAATTCTCCATTGAGAAGATTGATGTTTTACATAAAGGTGTCCTAAATATTGGAAAGTGGAGCTTGAGTTTTGCATTGGTTAATAGTCGCTTTCATCGCTTTCCAAAACGCTCTTCCAACGGAATCAATACATAATAATCAGTGATATTTCTACAATACTTTGTGTTACTGAGGTAAAGTTATTTGTTGTGTGGTGGTTGTGTGCCGAGATCGTTTTTTAAAGCAAATTAAAATAGAGAGTACTTACATTCAATGATCTTCATCTTCAGTAGAAATTGCATTTCAGAACATGTTTTCGATTTGTTTTTAGAATCGGACTAGCTTTTACTACTTAATACCATAATTTTAAACGTTTTTATCACGAATATTTAAAATTCTCAAACCGCTAACGAAACTAACAACTATAACAAGTCTCAAACTGTCACTACGGTCAGTGTCAATTATTGTCAGATATCGTTTTTTTGGAGTTTACTCCTTTAGAATCGACTTTTCGTATATAAGCCCGGGATATGAAAATTTATAGGGTATAAGATCAAAAGTAATCTGCTGTGCTAATTTAAAAAGTCGTATCTCATTATACGATCAGAGTAAAGATACGACTATTTATAATTTAGCACTTAATGCGTTATGCGTTATGTTCGTGCGCAACTTATCTTGCGCAGCTCTCAGTTGTTGAATTGTCAAGCTATGTTGTCAAGTGTGTCTATCAAGTTTGAAAATAATAAAACAACGTGTTAATATTTTATAACTAGCGGCCGCCCGCGAATTCGTCCGCGTAGATTTAAGATGGTAACAAAGATACAAATGAGGTTTATTTGTTTCTCTCATTTGTCTGATGCTATTAATCTTTTGTGAAAAATTACTCAAAAGAAAAATTAATGTCCACCATCTTGGATTTGAAAATGGATGTAATTTTCGAAATCGGCACCCCGAGGAACCTCGGAGATGACACCCATATCGATTTTTAAGAAAAATAATTGTCCGCCATCCTGGATTTGCAGATGCATATCATTTTCGCAATCGGCACCCCGAGGAACGACAAAAATGATACCAATATCACACAAACTTGAAACCGCCTTTTTACCCCATTAGGGGAACAATTTAGAAAAACGCTGAAACATGTTTTGTTGTATTTAAACAGAGAGTCTATATACGAAGTTTTAAATCGCTCACTTAAAAAAAAAATTCCCCCCCTTAGGGGATGAATTTAAAAAATCGCTGATTTCAGTTTTGTTATATTGAAACAGAGAGTATATATACAAAATTTCAAGTTTCTAAGTCCAAATAATTTACTTTCCCCATACAAACTTTCATTCATTAGGGGATAAATTTCGAAAAATCCTTTCTTATCCCTAGCCTACGTTATAAATGTAACCGACTGTGTAAAAATAAACTCTAGCGTTAGTAGTTTCGGCTTTTATATATATATAGATTATAAGCTTTTGCCCGCGACTTCGTCTGCGTAGAACTCGGTCATTGCGTTAGAATGTTATTGCTATTACTTTATGTCAGGCGCTTATACCTAGTTACCTTTCTTCCATACAAAATTCCACCCCCTTAAGTGATGATTTCCGGGATAAAAAGTATCCTATGTCCATCCCTGGGACTCAAACTATATCCATACCAAATTTCGTCTAAATCGGTTAAGTGGTTCAAATGTAAGTGGTAACAGACATACTTTAACATTTGTAACCCGCCACGACTTTGCACGGGTAGGGCAGTTTTTTAATCTATTTTAACTGAAAGTCTACTCGCCAAGTATGAAGTCACTCACTTTAAAAAACTCAGGTTGTCCATACAATGTTTCAACCCCCTTTTCACCCCTTTTTTTAGTTTATTAAGGGGGTTTAAAGTCTCTATCTTAAAGAAAAATTTTTTTCCATACAAAAAGGCCACCCCATTTTACCCCCTCAGGGGATGAATTTTGAAATAAATTATAGCCTATGTCCTATTCTGATGTCTAAGCTACAATATTGAAAATTTCATAGAGATCCGTTCAGTAGTTTTTGAGATTAAGCGGAATGTACATGCATACATACACGCACAAACTTTCACGTTTATAATATTATTAGGATGTGCTATTTAATTGGTATAAAGTTAGTGAAATATTAACTCAAAGTCCAAAAGGGTGCAAACCTGGCTTGGACACATTGGTTAGGTATGGAGAATTTGACAATACTGCGTATTGGTTTGCTAGGGTGAAAATCTAATTGGGATACATGAAAATACCATGCCATAACTCTGCTACGAATAATAAAGGTCCGGCACGCGCTAGAAATAGTAGAAAGCTCGTCCCCGAAATTGCTCCTCATTGAGGTCAATTGAATTGAAAACATTTATTTCGAGTAACATAGGACTCATACATAATACAGGAAACATCATTTTACAGGTAAAGGTTATAGAAAACCTGCAGAGCAGTGTTATCTTTATACCCATAGTGTTTTAACCACTCTCTACAACCATTATTACTAAATGAACCAATGTTTCTACTATGTGACATGGTTATTAAATCCTAAATATTTTTAGCAACCAAAAATTTTGATTACTACCAAAAATTAGACGAGAGGTATCAATTCTCAAAAAAGTAATAAAAACTAAAAACTGTAACTAGAAGGATGCTTACAATGAACGCCTTCCTTCCTGAATGCTAAAGAAAGATTAATAAAGTAGTCATAAATAATTCATTAAAAATGAATCTTAGTTATATACACATCTATTAAGAGAAATTAATAGAGATCAGTACCTAAATCATTATAAAAACAGAACATGTAAAGGATTACATAATATAGTAAAGGAATTAATACATTTAATAAACAATCACGAAACAATACCAAATATGGTCATATCGAATAGTTTACCCGACGAGTACAACCCCTTTCAATAAGAGCGTATCAGCCAAAGCGTGAAGACCGATTCGCGACCGTAAACGCATGGCGTAAGGTGTAGTTACGTTTGAGCGATGCTAGCGATGCTGACGATGCTGGGGGCGCCTGCAATGCCTGCGAGGTTAATGGTCCTATCAATGCTTGCAGGTCTAATGCTTCTAGCGATGCCAGCAATGTTATTTTTAGTTATAAATAGCTGTGCCTGCGGAGCGCACGGGACTTTTCACTTTTTGCTCAGACTGTCAAGGTCTCTGGTTTGCGTAATAGAAACTCTGGTGGGTGTATTTATTGGCATAAGGGTGGTTCGTTATGTTGAGAGATTTTCTCTACATCATGAGGGATCACCTTTTTTCCGACATTATTATATTAATAAATCCTGGGGTCTTTTATATTTTGAATAAATTTAAAAAGCCAGAACCTTGTCCAGGTTTACAGTATACCTGAGGAGTCATACCCGCCTAACGGTGTTCAAATGGGCATGATTCAGAGTCTTTTTGCTACCAGATTGAGGGTGCTGTCTGGCGTCCGCCTCTATACCAACATAGGCGACGTTCTCAGTCCTCCCGTGTCTCAATGTCCAGCTGTTGAATGGAAGTGAGATCTGCCATAGTTTGGGTCAGAACAGGAGTGTATACTCCACTCACCAAAGTTCACAGTATTTGAGGGACGGTCTTGTTAAATATATTTATATATTATCTTTATATACACAATAGGGCCGTCTTATTCACACCGCCAAGTCCTCGGACGTGTGGAGGGAGACATGTACACAGGCTATAGGGTTGCAAACATCAGTTTAGCCGACTGAACTCTTTAGAGCTTAGTTAGGGAATACGCATTCTCAGAAACTAAATCTGGTAAGGGATTTTAGTTTCTACAGTTTAGATCAACTTGGGATAACGATAGGTTAACTTCATACACTGAATTAGGGGAAGCAGGTTTATAATTTGAGGTTTAATTCATTTTATCTAGTTAAAGGGGGTAATTGATAATTTGATTACTAAAGGTGATCTAGATTATCAGGTTAGCTTACGTGGATAGGTCATAGGCATTACTAGATATAACCTAGGTGCCTAGGGTTCGAGTACTTGGTTGATTCTGTTATTTCTGGGTACTACTACTTAGGTGTTTAGGATTCATTAAGAATGGTTCACAGTAATAGGAAATTGATTGAGTATTTAGTCCGTTTTACCTTGGTTCTACGCTGGGTATTAGCAATTAAGAAGCAAGACTTAGTGTTCATTTACTTAAATTGGTGTGCGTGTATATTCGGTGAAATAAATAACTAGAAAATACTATCACTATCTGAGATGGTATCGGGTATTTAATTTAATAACAATTAAAATAAATGGTACAAAGTTTCGTGAATGATATGTAACTATGGGTAGACGTTTTAGGAAGGTATAACATTTTCAGTTATCAATAGGATAGCAGGACTTTCCCAGAAATATGGGATTGCTCTGATTTAGTGGCAGGCTGAGCGGTCCACTACTCTTATGTCCAAAGATAAGGCCTTGCAGTATTCCACCTTATCTTTCAGCGCGAATTTCGAAATACTAGTAGACTCAATTGTTAATATGGTCTTCTTTTAAGCCCGAGAGCTACAAAGGGTTGTTTGCTCGTTGCGTCCTGGGACAACGCGGTTGAATAAACCTGGCATGGCTCTCCCAAAATATTAGTAATTTGTCATTTTAACATTTGTCTTTACACTCCGAAGTGTTAGAAAAATATTGGAGGAGGCTTGTCCAGTAAGGGTCGAGAGCCACTGGTCTCTGTTTAATAACGGAGAGAGATAGCAATCTCTCGGGCGGATGGAGGGGCCCGGCCTTAAACCAATAACAAAATAATTCTTAATCCCTACAAACCTGCAAAATGATCCTAATATGATAGTGCTAGCACATCTCTGTATACTAGGTTCGAGACATAAGTACGTTCAGCTTGACATACCTACTTAGACTAAATATCATTACAACTTATTTAATCCCAATTTAAATCCCATTAATTTATCTCAATAAAATCCTAGAACTAAAGTATTTCAATTTTAAAGGTTGTCGTAGGGAAATTTAGTACCATCACCATTATTATTATTATAAGATTAAAAAACAAAATGTTGGTAAAATGCATTAGGGTAGCTGTTGTGAAGATTTGAGAATTTTAGTAGAAATGGTAGGAAAGGTTGCGATTGGTAGGAAAATTGGTAGGTTCGGTAGAAATATTAATAGTCTTTGTTGGGTTTAGATTAGTTAGTGAAGAGTCCAGGTCAGATTTGTTTCACATTAAAGAACTAGGGTTATTTCGGTACACAACGTAGGTTTAATACTAGACGATCACTTGGCCAAATTAATTATGTTTTACATTTAATTATTTATTTGATGGGCTATGAGACATGTTTGGGGTAGGAGCGGGGGTAGTTAGTATATTGGGGGGGGGGGGAAGTTACAAAACCGACTCCTAAAAACTTACTAAAACGTAAAAAATATCGCCTAACTTCTAATAGATCAATTTGAGACTTTATGCTTCTTATGGAAAAATATTTTGGGGTGGGTGGGATCTACCTCCTAGTGGTCCACCCCGGGCAACGTCGCCTCATTGGCGGCGGCTGAAGATCCCACAAAGCGGTGTGGTAGGCCTGAAGCAGTCGCAAATGGCCGCCTGGTTCGCGACCACCCTTCCACCGAAGTCCAGCGCCAAGCGACCCTCAGTGTTCCGCTGAGTATGTGGGAGTACCAGTGCCTTTGGGGAAGGAAATGGAGAATGCCAGCTGCGCAGCCTAAGTCCGGTCTGGAAATTGTTGCGCTGCACTGAATCGGGTAACTCATTCTGGAGGCTAGCGGGATCCTAAGCACGGTCTCTAGCCGTAGACCGACCACCGGTAGTAGGGGGCCCAATTAGCACGTTAGCCGCGTGTGAAAGGCGGCCCCACACAACGTGCGAAAAATCCCGAAATGCTCCACCGTGCCAGTTGGCGACTGGAGGGGAGGACCCGGTGGCCATTTCGGGGGGGTTAGGGCGTCCCCGCAGGCTCCAAATGAGTTCCCCAAAGTTCCGTGTAGCTCCACAGTTCCTGTTGGACAACTGGGCAGCGCCTCGATTTTTTCCTTTACTTCCCCACAAAACACTCAACAACACCAATGTAGAAGAAAAGAAAGAATCTGGTTAAAAAACGGCTGCACTTCCTCCCTCTCAAAGTGCACCTCTCTAACATCAGAGGGCTGCACTCAAACATCCATCCGGTCCATCACCACCTCGAGACCGAGAAGCCGCACCTATTCTTTCTCACGGAGACGCAGATAGCGTCACCGTCAGACGTGTCGTACCTCAACTACCCGGGATACTCACTTGAACACAGATTCAGGAAACACGCTGGGGTCTGTGTGTACGTGTGTGATGACATTTGCTGTCTGCGTCTCCGTTGCTTTGAAGGTACTGGGTTTTCGACCATTTGGGTTTTGGTGGATACAGGAGTAGACAAAACTGTCTACGCATGTATCTACCGTTCGCACAATGGTAACCAAGAGACAACCAAACTCTTTGACCATCTTATTGAGACGGCAGATCTTGCCCAACAGCGGTATCCCACGGCGGAGCTAGTCTTCCTGGGGGACTTTAACGCACACCATAGTGAGTGGCTGTTCCCTTACCAGGAAACCGACCACGCTGGGAGAGAGGCGCGTAAACTCGCATTGTCGCTAGATCTTACCCAGCTGGTGAACGTTGCGACACGGGTGCCCGATGTTGACGGACATACACCCAATTGCCTTGACCTTCTGCTGACATCAAATCCAGATCAATACTCCGTGTCGATTTTCCGCCCCCCTAGGGTCATCCGACCATTGTCTGGTGAAAGCCGTATCAATCCGCTCTCCTCCTGATGACAGCCCCAGAGGCACGAGGAGAGTTTGGCGATACGAGTCAGCAGATTGGGATGAGATGCGGCACTTCTTTGCGTCTTATCCTTGGCGGCAAATGTGCTTTTCTTCGGACGACCCTTCGCTCTGCGCTGACGCGATTGCTGACGTGATACGGCAGGGGATGGAATTCTATATTCCGTTCTCAGACATCCCGCTCGGTCACAAAGCCCGGCCTTGGTACAATGCGGACTGCGCGCGTGCTGAAGCCAGAAAAGAGTCTGCCTACCAGGCCTGGGTTCAAGCTCGTGACCGCAAACGTCGAGCTCGAAGGGTTCGTTCTAAGAAGAGGGCATTCAACTTAGCCGCCAAGTCTTGCAAAAGGGTGATCCATAAGGCTCGTTTCGATCACATCCGTAGAATAGGGGCCAGACTAGCAGCCTACCCCCCTGGTAGTAAGCAATTCTGGTCCTTATCTAAATCGGTCGAAACCAATTTCTGTCGTCCGATGCTTCCTCCCATACAGAAGTCTGATGGCTCGCTAGCTTTCACGGCATTAGAGAAGGCCAATCTCTTTGCCTCTCTGTTTGCTAGTAATTCGCGTCTGGACACTGGCTCTCATCTGCCACCATCAATACCTCAATATGGCTCTTCAATGTCGGAGGTCACGATTCATAACAAAGAGGTCCGTAGAGCACTGCAGAGTCTAGACGTGAACAAAGCTAGTGGGCCTGATGGTATACCTGCAAGGGTTCTGAAGCACTGTGGTCCGGAGTTGTCTCCTGTTCTTACACGCTTGTATCGTCTCTCTCTCAAGATGAATACCGTACCGGCATCCTGGAAGCTTGCCAATGTGCAACCAGTGCCCAAAAAAGGTAGTCGTGCCGATCCCTGCAATTATCGACCTATCGCCATCACCTCCATACTCTGTAAGGTTATGGAGAGAGTTCTGAATAGTAAGCTGCTGACATACCTTGAAGCTAACGACCTTCTCAGTGATCGGCAATATGGGTTTCGCCGGGGCCGTTCCACTGGGGATCTTCTTGTGTATGTCACGCACTACTGGGGCGAAGCCATCGAGAAACACGGTGAGGCCCTTGCCGTGTCTCTTGACATCTCGAAGGCCTTTGACAGGGTTTGGCATGCTAGTCTGCTTCGCAAGCTTCCTGCATACGGTATCCCTTCTGGCCTCTGTAGCTGGATATCTGATTTCCTGAGTGAGCGGTCGATCCAAGTAGTCATCGATGGCTGCTCGTCGGACCTCATGGCTATTGATGCCGGTGTTCCTCAGGGATCTGTGCTCTCCGCGACCCTTTTCCTGCTTCATATGAACGACCTTCTTCTACCAGGAGTGGTCGCATACGCAGACGACAGTACGGTCATGGAGAGATATTTGTCTAGCGCAGGGGCTGGTCGTGATGAAATTCGGTCTGAGAGAGAGACGAGCGAATTAACTCAATCTTAAGTCTTGTCTCCCAATGGGGTGACAACAATCTGGTTAGTTTCAACGCCACCAAAACGCAAGCGTGTCTGTTTACCGCAAAAAGGAGCTCATTTAATCTGGCTCCTACTTTCCGAGGTACAACCGTACCTGTAGCCAACGATCTCGAGCTGCTTGGCATGAGGTTAAGCTCAAACCTTAACTTCGGCACTGCCATCGAGTCCAAAGCCGGAGCAGCGGCCAAAAAGTTGAGCATCCTAAATAAGGTCAAGCGATACTTCACGCCTGGGCAGCTTCTTTCTTTATATAAAGCCCAAGTCCGATCTTGCATGGAGTATTGTAGTCACCTTTGGGATGGCTCGGCTAAGTACCAACTTGCCGCACTCGACTCGGTGGACCGCAGAGCCAGGAGGCTTATTGGCGACGATCAGGTAGTAGGAAACAAGCTACAGAGCCTAGCACATAGACGCAAAGTAGCATGTCTGTGCGTCTTCTACAAATTGTACTTCGGAGAGTGTGCTCAGGAGCTCCATGAGCTCATACCGCCTTCCCCCTTCTTCCATCGGACATCCAGACGTACGGCTGGATACCATCCTTACTTGGTCGAAATTCCTCTTATTCGAACCAAGCGCTTTGCATCATCTTTTATAATGCGCACTTCTAAGGTTTGGAATTCTCTGCCGGCGTTTGTGTTTCCGAGCTCATATAACCTAGACTTTTTTAAGGCACGAGTGAATAGGCACCTTCTGGGTGAGCTCGCTTCATCGTCGGCCTCATCTTTGCCCCCTGGCTAGATGCTGGCCAAGAGCGATCCCATTTTTAATAAAAAAAAAAATTGTTACATATATGTAGGTATTGCAATTTATGAAGTCAGTTCTATCCATAGAAATTGCTTAAAGTTGACTAATTGGCAAACCAAGCTGATAATTGACACAGAAGATGGCCATAACAGCTCCTAAACTAAACAATAATAACCGGCTGTTTGGGCTCATTGGAACCGCCTCAGAGTTTATGACTGTGGAAAAAAGGTACAGTCGGCAAATAAGCTTGAACCTAAAATAAAAGTTTTGACAGGAGGTTATTTTATTTATCTTTCTTTCCTGTGCAAACGAATATAATCACTACGTTCCTGTACGTAGTAATAGAATATGCAAATTGTGAAAGGATATGGAAATAAGATGCGATACATTAAAATACGAGGCCTCATAAGAAACGCTACACCGAACAAATGGAAAAGAATTGCTAAAGCGACAAAGCTATGCAAGCAAAGGTAATGGAAAATTATGACCGACACGCAAAGTAAACGAATAAGAAATGAAGGATGAGTGCCTATTTAATGAAGCCCATACCGACTCATAACGTGGAAATTCAAGGGACATATATGTTAATAGACATGGAGTTAGGCACAGATTAAGGAAATTGAAAAAAGTACGCCTTTGTTCTTGTCACACGCTGACAGTAAAATACAAAAATGTACGTGATTCAGTTTTATTTGCCTTACCTAACAGTAAGGTTTCTGTAATATCATTTTTTTGTGCAAATAAGCTAGCATTTGCATTCCATTTTAGATTTGTATTTGGTTGTACACATAAACTTATAATCAAATATATCTATGTTCTTTAGTTTTATCGCACACTAGCTAAATTTCTAGTAATCCTTGCCTCGCCTCACCATCAAAAATTATGTTCTAAGACGTTATCGACATGCATCTTAAATTTTACGTTTTCCCTTTTTAAGCATTAAACAATATCTAAATTCATATAGTTAACACATTCAAATGTAGAGAACCTACTATTCGATTCCATTATGTACAAATCAACAGGAATATCGCGACATGTGACATAGTCGGTTTGCATATAAATGTCTTTGGGCCTATCATCTGAACCCAAACATATCAGATGTTTAGCATAAATTGCTATGTAAATAAAAACAACAATCCCCTACAGATGCGAGATGGCCGCACATCAAGTGATTTTATTCGTAGTACACAAAATTTCCGAGGTTGTTGGAATGTGTCGCGATTGGTATTTTAGTTGGTTTTGGGGGATAGAAACGAAACTACAGTAGGTTAATTTTGAAGCTGACAGTAACGTGGTTTCGTTCTGTTTCTGACTAAGTGTCCTGGGTTTCTGACTATCGATCCTGGCAATCCCGCCCGTGTTCCTTAAAAATATCATTTACCTATTGAAATTAAATTGTTGAGTCAGGTAGATATATGATATACGAGACTCACTTCTTCACAAGTTAAGTCTTGAGCCTTAAGAAATTAAACTAAATATCACTTAGTTTTCTTCAGGCACAAGTCCACAAAATACGGAACAAAATTTTTTAAAGGTTGTCTGGAAGATATCACTCTTTAGCAATATTATCACTAGTTGGTTGTCTCTACTAAGTTCTTGTTTGTTTATATTTTATTTTAATAAGTGTGAGTATCTATATGTATTGTGTGGTATGAAGAGTTGTATGATAATACTGCGCAAATGTATTAGTGACAGAATACCTAACGATAAGTGAGAAAATTCGTGCGACATCAGTCGATCTCACCGCGCAAGCTCAGGAAGTAGCAAACTTAACACATTCGATGCCAGTCTGCCGAAATTGTATGAACGTGAACGCATGCACATATGCGTTGCCGGCACTGAATGCTTTAACGTATTTTTTTTCACATTCTAATCACAATATTCGCGACTTATGCGGTATCATAATAG
Source organism: Epiblema foenella (assembly GCA_963556455.1). Lineage (NCBI taxonomy): Eukaryota > Metazoa > Arthropoda > Insecta > Lepidoptera > Tortricidae > Epiblema > Epiblema foenella. The sequence goes on along the minus strand of OY747107.1, from coordinate 10,575,786 downwards.
CGGTAAGACATAAGGATTCTTCCTCTCGTGCCCTCCAAAGATACTGTTAACAAAACGAGAACGGCTATTTATTCTATATTTACACTGAAGAGGAAAAGCGGTGACTAGAACTTTTATGGCTGTTTTTATTGACTTGAAATCGTTCCTGGATTCAGTATCTTGGTTGTATCTACGCAATTTTTTTCAATAAATCCGGTTGACGTTGTTTTAACTAGAATAGGTAGGTACATAGAATATAGGTCACTACAGATAACTTATTATTGTTATTTAAATGTTCTTTGTTAACACGAGTGGATTCTGAAATGTATTTAACTCAATTCTATTGTGAACAGTTGCGGTAAAGTTAAGTAAACTCGACAATTAATTAAGCCTGTTCTCGGTAGGGAAACGCCTTGAAAACTGTGGTCTGTTTAACATACCTACGAGTCAACGGTATTCGCTATGTTCTATCTTTGCGGTTTCAATACTGAAAGTCTGTGGAAGACTATCTGAAACTAATCAACTAAGTGCAGTTATCGAATGTTCAATCTTAACCCACGAATTAGGTACTTGCTATACGGAGAAGTCGTAAAAATGAAAGGTCTGAAAATCCCAATGTACCTTAGTCATTACTGTAATTAAAGTCGTGCCTTTGCATAACCAATTACGTTACTAAAACACGCCGCTTCAGCGGCCTTTCAGTATTAAGTAAATAAAATTGCCTGAAATTACATGAGATCATCATCGCGTTTTGTTAATGTAATAAATATTTACGCGATATAATTTAAGAATTAAAAGCGATTTTAAGCGTAGTCGCAATTAACGAATCTCGCGACAAATAAATAAATATTAGTAGGACAATCTCAAGTACCTACATATATCGAACTAGTATTATAATGAGGTGAATAAGGTTTATTTTATGGGTAAACGGTACTAGACGATACGACGATATAGAGATAAATACTAAGCCCCTTATCTTCCGAGCCGACGCGGCTGTATAGGTAATTACATAGAAAATATTCAAGACGCAGAAACAAATATTCATGCTCAACAAATGTAGGAGAAAAATGTTATGTTTAATGATAAATGTATGTAATTAATCATTTCTGGAGTGCTATCAGTAGCCATCTTATACCCTAGATATAATATACGAATATCCACAAACCCGCAGGGCGGGTCGTGAATCATTTAAAAACTAGTGCAAAAACGAGTGCAAAATTCGCATCTCTGGCTGCTGTCCAAGCGGTCAACACCACGAGTTCGGTTCATAAAACAACTTTTTTCAGTGGGTTTCTTAATGACTATTTCTATTATATACTAGTAAAAAATAATATGTTAATGTTGTCTGGAAGAGATCGCGCTTTTGCGATAAGGCCATCTGTTGTTTTATCTTCATTTCCCTGTATTTCCCTTTTATTTTTCTTTTGTACCTACATGTAATTTTTTGTATTATATGAGGTGTGTAATAAATAACGTGTATTTGGATTGTATTGTATAATTTGTTTATTATATTGATATGTAAACATTGTGATATGAATAATGGAGCACAATAAATATTTTACTATTTAAGTACCTACATATTATCATGTAGTTAATAAAGACAGGTTCTTAATATCAAAATGAGTTTTTAAAACTGTAATACGTACCATCTCGTACATTTTGATAAATAATCCGATTTAAGTGATAATGCTCATTAAAAGCGGAACACAATGTTTAAGCAAAAATAAAGCATTTATATTTCGAATGTCATTATAAAAAGCAATACTGCGCCCCATTTCACCGGCTCATCACAAAACTCCGTCTGGGGCATCATTGGAACTTCAAAATTAACTCCTCAAATAACAGTTTTTACCCGAAGTCCTTTCAAGAAGAACTCATTCCGAGAAAAAAAAACTTCTTAATGGGGTTTTCAAGTAAAGATGTCTGTTTATCGACACAGTTAAAAGCGGCTACTAATCTGGTCAGTACGGTGTTTCAAACACTAACATTTCTATTGTACGGCATTAAATTGGCAATTTGGAACATCTTCGGAAAGTAGAACTTAAAGTGATAGCCACATCATTTACGAGTATATATAGATATAAAATAAAATTGTTACGTCGCTTTCGCCTAGTTGGTAGTTACACTGCCTACGAAGCTGGAGGTCCTGGGTTCGAATCCCAGTCAGGGCATTTATTTGTGTGAGTACCTAACATGAATATTTGTTCCTGAGTCTTGGATGTTTTTTATGTATTCACATAAGTATTTATTTCTCTATATAAGTATGTATATCGTCGGCTCCTACCCATAGTACAAGCTTTGCTTAGTTTGGGACAAGATTGATTTGTGTAAGATTGTCCACAAATATTTATTTATTTATTTCATATTGAAGGTAGGTAACGTCAACGAAAACGACGTTTAACTGCTTTAAAGTTCATTCAGTTTTTCATTGTTTTAAAACTAGACTTGCCCAGGAGCTTTGAGCAGGAAGATTTTCCCATAATAATTCAATTTATCTTTGTTGACGAAATAATGCAAACTTGCTGAAACACTCTGTCACATGTTTAAATGTGTAAATGTTGAAGGATGAAGTTACATCCTTGAATATTGTATAAATGGACCTCATTCATAATATCATCATATATACCTAATAACCAACAAGTTAGGCAGAATTCAAGGTGATTAATGGTCTTGGAAGGACAGATTAGAACGGACGGATTAGAATTAGATTAGGTTCGTTCGGCTGCTTGGGCAGGAACGGTGACGACCCAAACCAACACTTTATCGGGTAATCTACAGATAGTATATTAATATCCTCAGTTGCCAAAGGATCTTTTTCGGAACAGCTTAAAGTTAAAATTTAAACTCCAATTATGAAACACGATAATTCAATTCGAGACACAAAAAAATAAAATTAAAATGAACGTAGTTATAGCTTTAAACTTGAACAAATTGCTTAGTACATTGGAGTGGTGTTTGGAATCATAACCGAGGAATTATTTTATTTTGTTATTAGATTAATTGATTTTTTCTCGGTGAATAGAGCCCCAGATTCAATAAACCGCTTTGAACGTTATAAATGTGAAACTAAGAAACACAGACAGCTGCAGAATGACTTACTTGTAATAACACCTCTTTTTGCGGTTCGTTGGGATAAAACTCCGCATTTTTGTAGTTTGCAGTAATTCTGGCTATATGCTATTATTAAGTTAGGATTCAATGGGCGCTTTTATACTTTTCCGTGGACGTCCACGTCAAGATTTTTCCGTTACCGTCCACGATAATATCGTAGAAGTCGATGCATGACGCTTTTATAGTTTGCCGATTTTATCGTAACGTAACGGCAAGTTTTTTTTAATCCTACATCATACATAAATGCCATTTTAAAGTATCTTAAACTGTTTAATATTGACGTTATCCAAGCAAAGGTAAATATCCCAGCAAAAACCTGAAGTTTTAGCTCAAACGCTGACATTGACAGTGACAGCACACACACAGCTACAATTTCGTATCTTTACACACAACACGTGCATTTATCGTCACGAAAAATGTGGGAAAAACAGCGAGTCTACGGCATATCGTGGTCGTCTATGTGATGCCGTTACCGTCCATGGTAGAATAAAAGCGTCTGCTTACATTTTCATAGATTTTAGGTCCCCTGTTTTATAGTGACGGTAAATTGTTTACGTCCACGGTAAAGTATAAAAGCAACCAATGAGCCATTTTACTCTGTAGTAAGCAAAGCAGGTATTTCATTTGGAACTTAATTCTTTAAGAGCACGTACAATTCCAGATATATAGGTCGAATAAAATCCTTGGTTAATTAGAAATTATGCACTCACGAGCAGAAGTAACGGGTACACTTTCTATTAAATTTCCATAGAAAGTGTACCCATTTTTTTTGCTCGTGAGTATAAAATAAGATCGATTTGTGCTTACCTACTATATACATAATTGTTAAATTCTTTTAGTATTTTGCTTCTGCACCTGCACATACCTACCTAAATTAATATACATAATTCACCTCATACATCACATTAAAAGCGGAAAACGTAACAAATACAAACTAAGTAAGTACTGTGCATTAACAAAGAACCATTTTAAATTCACGCTTGCTAAATTTCGCAGAATATTTTGTTCCACTTTATTATGTCTATATTGTGAACAGTCACCCAAATTTCGTTATTACCTGGCTCTTTAACTCTGGAGCAACGTCCGGACGCTAAGCAACGGAATTAAAAATAGGCTGTATGATAATATAGATTATGATTCGTAAGGAAATTGAGCGTTTTGTGCCCTTGGGAGTTACTTGTCAAATCATTAAGGGATTGTTGACTTAAAATTTGACTACTCCAAAAGAAACAATGCCAGATAGTGAAAATCCTATTCAAATATCTCAAAAAATATCAATGCTACAACCGTTTCAACCTTGCTGGTCAGAGAGAGAAAGAGCGACAGATTAGTGATGTCACTGACGTCGAGAGCCATAGTATGACAATCGTTCCAATACAAAGGTGCGTTTTCCGGAAAAGGGACAGAATATGCCAGCTCTTAAAATTTTGAAGATTTATAATTATATAATTATGTATCCTTATTAGTAATCATTTCCGCCATTTGATTAAGAATTTATCCTTTTTCGAGAAAATTCGAACTTATTGATCTTCTTATTTGGTGTCAATAAACCTATTTAACGTACTTATGGATTTCTGCTTTATGCACAGCTGAATTAAAATTGTGCTACTAAAGTACTTACTTTTCAAAGTTGTTCCGACTGCAATCTTATATTTTTGTAATTCGATGAAATTAAATGTTTTTTATTGTTTAAGTCTTAACCAAAATATTTTACTGTATTATTTTATCCATTACCGTTTGAGGATTCCAGATTTAACATAAATTAAAGTGTTTTTTTATAATTTGAAATCATTTTTATTCTAGCAGACTTTGATCGAATTAAGTACATACGATCAAACCGACGCCGGCGCCAAATCGGGCAAGAAAGCTCAAGATCTTCAGGAAGATCTTGAGCTTCCTTTTTTGAACTAAAGCCATAAAACAATTGCTGTTCATTCGTGCGAGATATGTGGTTCAAGATACGTTTGCACGAATCTACGCGAAAAATTACGCTAAGAATCTAAGATTCTTCACTGGAGTAATAATGGATTCTTCAATTATTTGCCGCTGAGAATAAGTTTTTGGTTGGACTTTCAAACTTAGAGGTTCTTTCTGGTTCGATCTATTTGCTGCATTGAATCGTAATATGGAAAAGCTCGTGTCACGCTTTCGTAAATTTACCATCCCTTCTTTTGCAAGAACTACATATATTATGCCAATCTTTTCTACCTGTCTTATAGAAATCTCCGAAAGACGCTTTCTATTAGAATTATGAGCAACCACATTCTGATTGTAATGTCTTTATCAAGATGGCCAGCATTATACTCCAACACTTTTTTATTACTTTTATAGGTTACCTTCATACCTATTTACCGTGAATCCTTGATAGTCTCGCAATCTAGTCCCACCTGTTCCAAATACCGCAGGTGCCTATTTCAATGCTCACTGTAATTTGCGCGTCGAACATCGGAATGGCGGGCAGGGTGGCGATGGCCGGTATTACAATTACAACTAAGTGCTTTCGAGGGGATTATTTAAGATAGAAACGGCTCGCAATTTGAACGCATTAAACGGCAGTTGGCTAATGTTGAGCCATTTTGGAAATAGTTTATTGAAATACGTTCATTTAACCATGTAAAGATCAACATACTGATAACCTTCTATTTTCAGTTCCAACGGATGGCTATTAGAATGATCATGGGTCACACCAGAGGGATAACGCGTAATGTGGCAAGAATATTTAATGTTGATCTAAATGAGATTTTCTACACTAAAAACCGGCCAAGTGCGTGTCGGGCCACGCACAGTGTAGGGTTCCGTAGTTGCCCGTCTATCACGTCACCGGTTATATGCGGAATTACGAATCCTTAGAAGGGTTTTTACTGATCTTAGTACTGATGATGTACTTTTTTGAGATGTTGTGTTGTATACATATTTTTGCCCTTTACGGTAATGTCTACTTAGCTGTGATAGTTTTCCTTTTAAATTCATCGTATATACTAACTACTACCATGATTTTTTTCACATGCCTAGTAGCCCCCGTTTAGCTGGCAGAAGGGGGGGGGGGGGGGGGGCACATGACCATAGCAATTTTTTTTTGTTTTTATTTATTTATTGTTCAGAACATATACAGTCATACATAAAAAGATAGAGGTAAGTTACAAATATGTATAAAAACAGACCTGGAGGTTCATAAATACAAACATTAAGCAAAAATATACAACAGCGTCTTAGCGAGTAGGAAAGTAAGTAGGTAGAACACTAAGTATTATTAATCAATAACAATTTGGATCCCGTACGTTCTTTTAGAATATCAAGGGAGTGCATAAATGGATCGATGTCACAGAAATACTCATTGAATTATCACTTCAAAGCTTAATCTCACATCAACCGATTCTTGAATCAAAAAATGCTTTTAGAAACCTTATAATATTTTTGAAAGAGCTATCCAACGATACCTCGCACGATGGGGTTTGGAAGAAAACGAAATTGCATCACCACTTTACATGTAGGGGAGGTACTGTAAAAAAAAATATTTATGATTTTATTCTACCGTTTTGTCGGCGTCATTGATATGTATACTCATGGCAAATTACAGCTTTCAAAAATCAAAATCAAAACATTTATTCTGCAAATAGGCCTCAAGGGCACTTTTACAAGTCAAAATCTATCTAGATGTACATCAAATAAAAATAATACAATAATCAAAGTATCATTAATTAAATGTAGTGTTACATGTCAAAAATAAGACTAAGAAACTAATAACAATCGAGATTTGTTAGAGATGTATAAGGTCTCTAAGCGTCAAGATAAAAGATAATAAAGTAGGTTGCACACTAATCATAATAAAATATTTTGAGCTTTCTAGTACTAACGGTTACTGAGAAAAGCGGGGGACGGACGGACGGACATGGCGAAACTATAAGGGTTCCTTGTCTACTACGGAATCCTAAAAACGGAAATAATAATAAGAATGTCAAGTCTACCTACTCGTAATGTACGTTTGACACGTGACGTAATCATATAGCTGGTCAAGATTAGCTCAAGACGGGAATGAGTAGCGTCAGAAAAAAGGTACCTATATATGTATATGACTGGCTCAGAGCACTAGACGATTCGAAATGAGAAAGATGATGATAAGTACCTACGAGTTTTCAAAGCATTATGTGTGAAACATGATTGGTTTTATCACTTGAGTTGGTGGTGAATTATGTATAGACGATTTGCTCCGCCGCTTTTCCACACAACAAAGACGGAAAAGTGAATGAGAAAAGAGCAACTTTCGTGTTTTTATGTTTAAGAAAGCATTTATTATATATTTGGATAACTTTGGCTGCGTTTTTGATGCACAGGAAAAACGTATTTCAGTACTTAATTCGATTAAAATAAGCTTGCGATGCATATATATAGGTCATTAACCTTTAACAGCCAAACGTCAAAAAAGTTGGGTACTCACAATTCGCCACTCTGTCGATAAGTCAGGAAGTTATCGTTTACACTTTGTCATATTATATATCGTGTCACTTTGACTGATATATCAGGCGATAACGCTTAAAGGGTTAATAGGCAAGTAATTATTTCATTTTGATTACATATGTTATCCAAATCAGTTTAGTGTCTAGTATAAATACTTTCTAACTAAAACGACTCAGAGAATAAGATATTGTTCTATCGTGTATTATATAATTGATCGAGTACTTAATTATAAGTTGTATGTCCGATTAGTAAAATGAAACGTAATCCAACTTCGTTAAACAATGGCGGATGCGGGATTTAGATTACCCGAAATCAACAACACGTTTACTAATACTTAGGAGCGGAAGTGCTTTATAATGCGGAAATGAGACCGCTCCCACCCTAGGGCGGGAAAACGTTTGAGTGCAAGGAAATTGAGTTGCGTTGAGTTACACGTCACTCTAGACTAGAAGATGCAAATGTACGCCTAATGAACATGTAAATTCATACTTAGCGCCTTGACACTATCTTGCATGTTGATTACATGGAATTTATGGACCCACATTTGACTGGAAAATGATTTCTTTTTGTTGAATATTGCACTTATAACATCTTTCGTGTAGAAGTTATCAAGAAACTCGTTAACTCCTACTCCTTCACACACGTATAATGTATAATAAAAAACCGGCCAAGTGCGAGTCGGACTCGCGCACGAAGGGTTCCATACATATTTATCTATAAAAACGGCAAAAAAAATCACGTTTATGGGAGCTTTTTTAAATATTTGTTGTTATACCGGCAACAGAACTACATCATCTGTCAAAATTTCAACTGTCTAACTATCACGGTTCATGAGATATAGCCTGTTGACAGACGGACGGACGGACAGCGAAGTCTTAGTAATAGGGTCCCATTTTACCCTTTAGGCACAGAAACCTAAAAAATGACATGATAATACACATATTATTTTACGTTTAGACTAACGGTAAGAATAACATTCCTCACCTTAAGTAACCCATTCAAGGCCTATGACCGCGTATGATTTTAACGCCTGATTTTCGATACATACGGGAATTAGTTTCGTTGCCACTACTATCGCTACAGAGGGCCTACTCCGAACTCCGAAATTTGAACCTCGTATCGTGCCGTCCCTTTGACTCTCGTACCACCATATGAATGAAAGGGACGGCACGATACGAAGTTCGGATTTCGAAGTTCAGAGTAGGCCCTCAGGGCGTCTGTACAGTGCAACAATATTATAGCATCATAACTTAGTTTCGAATGAGTCTTATTTAGTAAACATTCTATATCATAAATGATTGTGTGAAAATGTATAAGTATTTAATACCTACTGATTAGGACTTGCATTCCGGAATTCCGAAATTTCTAAATTCCGGTATCTCGGACAATTTTTCCAATATTGCAATTCCGGAATAGGTACACTCGGAATATCGGAAATTCCGGAATTGGAGTTAATGAATTTCCAGAAGGTTTTATATGTTTATTCTTAAAGTTCCTAATGTAAAACTGAGAAATTTTTCGCCTATCACCAGACTCATAAACATTTTGTGAATAGATTTCAAAATGTTATTGGTTTACCATCACGTATATTCCTCCTATCCGGATTTTGGATACGACGATCGTTGAAGCAATCCGCCGTTAGCTGCGTTCGTGTGCTCCTGCTCTCGTGTGGCTTACGTAGCCTTTCCTATCTACGAAGACCCATGCACGTGCACGCAGTGGGTACGTGAGCACACCATTGACATAATTGTAGCTGATCCGCTTCGCCGCTGGTGGTCGCCCTTTAAGCTCATCTCTTTCACCGTCCCGCTATGTACGTCGACATGAGTCATAGTTGTCAGTAGTTTTTTTCACAACGGCGGTGGGTAGTTGGCTTCTCCCACAGGAAAGGGCGAATATAATTTTATGTGGCACTTAATAAATCACATAATTTGACGCTTAGGTAGTTGTTCACATTGCTTCCGCTTACTCTCCTCTAAATCCGAGTAAAAGATGCGCTCATTAGCTGTTCGACTCTCTGCCATCCTTCATGTTATCCAAGTGAAAACCTAACTTAGAGCAAGACTCGTGAAATTCAGTCACAAGCTGCTAAAAGTGGTCTAGACATTCCGCAAGGAAGCAAAAGTCATCTGCGTACACCATCACACTTATGAGCGCATATGACACTTGTATGCGCGCTTTGGACCTGGCCAGGTTGTTGAGGTTGGCATCAGTGCGATAACGAACGAGACTTCCTTTTGAGGAGGTTCATCTCCAACCGGCAGCATTATCCACTCAACCAAGCAATACATTGATTACTGTTTTCAGAATTTCATTTTGGTGAAGATCATCATATCAGCCGAAAGACGTCCACTGCTGAACATAGGCCTCCCCAAAGAGTGCCAAAACACAAAGACCAGTCCTACGTTACCCGCATCCATTGGACTCCCGCGAGCTTTCCCCACTTTCAAAGTCACTTTCTGAGCCTTCTTATGAGGCCCATGGTGAGCGACCACGTTTAAGTGTCATATGTCATCAATGGCAACACGCGCTGGTCAAAGACCCTCGTCTTGAGACGCGGAATATTGGATGAAAAGATGTGCCGTAGCTTCCCGAACACTGCCCAGCCTTAGGCGAAATAACATCTCCTTGCCCGACTCCGCGCTAGAGAGTGTAGTATCACCCAGGTTTCGATCGAATCAAAGGTGTTCTCATAGTCCACAAGCACTCAATACAGGTGCAAGGGGTACTCTTCAGTCTTCTGTATAACTTAAAGGAGCCTATGGATGTGGTTTGTGGTCTATGGTACTAAAGTCTCTTCGGAAACCGGCTTTTTCGGGAGGCTGGAATTCATCTAGCCTGCGTGCAAGACGGCTCGTAATGACTCTTGAAAACAGTTTGTAGACATGGCTCAAAAGCGTGATGGTTCGGTAGTTGTTCAGTAGGGTGTTGTCGCCATTCTTGAAGAACATCACCACCTCGCCTGTGTTTCTATGCTTTTGATGTAATGTGGTAAAGTTAAAAAGTGAGATTGCCTATAAAACGATAATCATTCATATTTTAGTACATTTTTGTGACATACATTTAGTTGAAAAAAGTAAATCCCAATTCCGGAACCAGTTCCGAAATTCCGGAATTGAGGGCCAATATCGAAAACAATTCCAGAATTGAAAAGCCGTCCGATATTGCATGCCCTACTACTGATACTTAATACCTACTGATATTAACATTTCAACAGGTGTGATGTCGATATAGAGGTGTCAACGTCGGAGATGGATCTCAATGACGTCCGTACATTTCTACTACCTAGAGTTGGCTATCTGCCAGCCACTATAGTAACATGTGACTTCAAAACGGCACCTAGTCGAAACGCCAGCAAGCTTTGCTCAATGACAGGAGAATTGTTTCGAATGAAATAAACAAGTGTTCAAATAAATTTAAATTAATAAATATTTAAAAGCTAAATTAAAAATGGTACTAAAATATACCTACCTACATAAAACAATCAAGGTCACAAATTGGTCACGCTTACAAATTGGTTTTTAGCTTCACTGTAATTGAGCCCCATCTCGTTTTGTGCTAAAATAATCAAGCTTATATAAAGCGGGTGCTGTTTGTATGGAGTCCGGTCTGTTCATGCTTGCATGCTACGTTAATACTAGTGTCTTTTTATAGGGAATTGACGAGGACATTATCTTTTTGTGGATTTGTTTTTATTTCAGTGACTTGGAGACCATATACATCTCTAACAATACTAAATTAGTCTTAATTTTGACGCTCGGAGACCATGTACATCTCTGGGATATTATATTAATTTCATTATAGGTACTCTTTGTTTAATCAGACTTGAGACCTTATACATCTCTGATTTTACTGATGTAATATTTGTAATAGATAACTGCAAGCTTATCTTCACTGTATGACATTAATTTTGTTATAATTGTAGGCTCGTAATTATTATTTTCTAGAACGGTAAATTAATATTTTGTCATGAAAAATGTGTTATTATAGTTAGACTTTTTTAAATTGTAAATTAATATTTTGACATGTAACAGTGTACTTGTGGCCTATTTGCAGAATAAATGATTAAATTGATTTTGATTTTAATTTATAGTCTATCAACCAGAGTGCGAAGTTGTCTTCTCATTTAATTGACACCTAGCCTGCGAGGTGACAAAACAACATAGTATTAAAGAAACGGGGGGTCTTCCAGTTGATGTGTGTTCATCATATTCTGGTAGGAAACGGGCCTCGATCTCGTTTGCCATCGGTGGTACCAACTATTATCAACTTCTCCAAGCTTTCATCTCCCCTTCGCTAATAAGCGTACGTAAACATATAAAAAGAAAATATAGCATTCTCAACAAATCTCAGACAATAACGGCCTTTGTTTGAAGAGCACGCTGTTTAAAGATAGGGTAATGTGGAGGCAGCCGTGCATCCCGGGAAACATCGATTCGCGTTCGAGCGGAGCTTCCGAAATATCAGAATGCAATCGAAATTCAACGAAAACAACCAAAGAGGCTAAGTAAAATCCTTTATTGTTGCAGTACTGTTACGGAAAATTTCTGATTATATAAAAGTATTCCGAATATCTTATAGAATAAGTAAGTACTGTGGATATTCTGATCGTATTTTTGAAACATTTCAGAACGGATCAAACGCCGTTAATACTAAAAGGTAACATGAAATAAAACCGGCCAAGTGCGAGTCGGACTCGCGCACGAAGGGTTCCGTAAGATTATCTATAAAAACGGCAAAAAAATCACGTTTGTTGTATGGGAGCCGCCTTAAATATTTATTTTATTCTATTTTTTGGATTTGTTGTTATAGCGGCAACAGAAATACATCACCTATGAATGGATAATAGGGTCCCGTTTTACACTTTGGGTACATAACCCTAAAAATGTCGGCAGGTACAGTCGAACTCACAACGGGCTTAACACCTTTGTACCTTGTCGTTTTAACATCTTAAACTTAAAACTTAAAATATATATATTTTTTAATAACCCTACCTACCTTAACCTTTACCTACCTAATAATATAATATTTGTGGACAATCTTACACAAATCAACCTGGTCCTAAACTAAGCAAAGCTTGTACTATTACATCATGTTTAAACTGTCATACTAATTTTTCCAAATGGTGAAAACGACAAACTACCAAAGTGTCCAGCTACTTATGAGTTCAATCTACTTAACATAAATTGTCGACAAGACTTGTGCTATTTGCAGTAATTTCACCAACGTTATTGTCATGCCAAATCACGAATATTGCTCTTGTGTGTCGAACGAGATCTTTTTAACCCACATTTGTTGTTTCAAAGTGTCTGCCCATAAAATGATAAAGTTAGGTCGTTAGATAATGTCAAACGTTATATTATTTGGCAATAACAGAAATAGCTGGTTCGTGATCACATTCCAAAGTATGTTTGAATACAAGTTTTCGAAACAGAAAAAAACGCTTTGTAAAGCGGTCTCTAGACAGTAACGTAAGGAATAAAATAATATGTGTTACGCGTTACGCGATATTTTTATTCGTGAAATTTCATTCTAAATTGAATTCTGCGTCTTTGATATGAGCTTGAAATCTGAAAAATTATACGAAACACTTTCTCAAAAAATTCCAGTTCAAAGACTAAGTTCAGACCCGTGTCAAGAGTCAAACTATACCAATCGAAACCCCTACATAATTTTCCTCCTGAATTAACGATTACGTTTGCCGATATGATGAACTTGAAATTAATATCTACCGAAAAGCAAATCTCAAGCTTGATTAAATTCTCAATTATGCTGGTAAACATGTTGGCTGAGCTCCACCCGACCTGTATTTTAATCTATATAAGAGCTTTATTTAAAAACAATATCGGTATTACCTAAAATTCTCGGGGGAGCCTCACCCCTAGAGAACGCGTCCCTAGGTGGCGGATAGGGGAACGTCTGTTAGCATTGTAATATATACCATGGATAGGAGTGAAATAAAATAGCTCCCGCGGACCAACAGGCCGGAGAAGGCAACTCCGTTACAAAACCCCTCCATTGAGCTTCTACGACAATATCGGAGGCGAGGTCAATGGAGTGCTGTGTGTTTGGGCTGGAGCACACAGAAGGGACGGCGGCGTATGAGCCCAACAGGAAGGGCCTTCGGCGGCACCCACATCTTGAGAAGATGAAAGCCTTGGCGTCAGGTGGCAACCGGCCGTAAAACAACCCCTGCCAAATAAAATTTTCTCCTTGTACAATGACAGCACAACCAAAGAATAAGAGGGCAAAAGTTAAGGCGTTCCCCGTAAGCGACGTCGAAAACTCAAAGGCGACCAATGCGAATACATGTGTTAATGCTAGGGCGTCCCCCAGAAGCGACGACAAAGACAAGAACAAACATTCGCAACGTAGCATTAATAAGCTTAGGCTAGGGACTTGGAATTTGGGAACCATGACCGGACGTAGTGCAGAACATGCTGCCAAATTATACATGTTCGCCTTGAAATTTATTGTTAATTTTGGGTGGTTACCCTATGTTTATTTATTTTCTCGCAATTGAAGTGAAAAGTAGAGTGTATAACCCTGGTCTAAAAACAATATTACCCCTCGAACTATTTTCCCTTACTTCGTTCGGGAAAATAACTATCTCGTGGTAATATTGCTCATTTTTTCATGCAACCTAATAAGTGGCGCGTCAAAGATGGTTTGCTTATTGTAATGTAATCTTATTTTAAATTTTTAGTTGTTTAGTTGTTAAAATTTGTAAACCGATGGGTGAATACCTAAATAAAGAACATTATTATTATTATTTGTATCTCTCCTTTGGGATATCACGGCGCAATGTCCGGTCCTTTTGGAAGGCGTTCATGGGGATACAGATCCAATTCGAAGAAGCCTAGCGTACACCTAGCATAGCTAGTGTACACCTAGCGGATACTATCTCTGCCTGCACTATTGAAGAGATACAGCCAGAGACAGCACCCGCTACCTGCAAGGGCTATTGCGAAAAGAAGAGAAACTACACCGGTTATATGGGAAGGAACTTGAGGAACTGGTTGCTGGGATATTGGTGAGACAACGGGACGCCTGCCATAAAAAATGTCTCATCACTGTACTTGAGGCAGACGGTGAGTCGCCGCTCACTAAGTGGGCCGCCCTATTAGAAGCTACCAGATGGCAGCGACGGTAGCAACACTGGTGTGCTTACACCAAAGCAAAGCCGCACCTCTCTACACCCTGAGCTGCTTAGCTCAGGGTGTAGAGAGGTGCGGCTCCGATTTCACCATCGCGGGCTTTACCCCCGTGAGCGGGTTTCCTCGTTATTATGCCATTACGTGCAATACACTTCCACCCTGCGAGCATATAGCTCTGGCACCCCACTCTGACCGGCCGGTTAAGGCAAGCCAGAGGTGACAGTCCTGCGGCCCCTGCTGGAGTCCACTCCGCCGGCCAATAAAGGCAAGCGGAGAGAGGGGCCTGACTGACTCTCGGAGGCAAGGGACCCAAGGGACGCCACTTCCCATTCAACTCACCACAAGCTGCCCTGGGGGTTTATTATTATTATTATTATTATTTTAGACCCTTGTCATACAATCTACTATTATGTTTAATTTCTTTTGAGGATATAACGAGTCTTCGACATATAGTTTAAGAAAGATTCATTCAGGCGTATGCTGTCTAGAGGGCCCTAATTTGGTGTGTATTTTAAAATGTATTTTTCACAAAACCACTGGGTTGAGTATGATGATGTGGTATTTTATGGAATCAGCTCTTGGAGGCCTTTCATGGATTTTTGAAGATATTTGTTTTTTATCATACTAAAAATCGATAACATCATAGCTGCATAGAGGGGGACCGCAAAACTGGTTGGTAATATCTATGGATTGTATGAAACAACATAATTCACGACGACGACGATAAAATCAAAATCAGAAAATACATTTCTATTTGTTGTTACAGAAACTTATCGTTTCATTTTCCTAAATCTGTTTGGTTTCCTGCAATTAATTGAACTGCTAAAGAGTGCTTTGAAGGCAGCTGACGCTTGGACTGCGTTGGGTTGGTATTCACAACGATTACCGACCACTCTCCTGAGCCGAACTAATGAAGCCTGGTTTTTCAATTACGCGAAGATTTAAGGGTCAATATACGCTGGGTGTGTGTGCTGGCGTGAGTCGAATCAGCTTGTGAATTGCATGGCTGAACTTCTAAACTGAGAAGTTGCACACGTCTTTGTCAGTAAGGACTTTGTTTCCGGTTTATTAAAAAGTTGCACCAACAATAGCTATTTCTTAGAAGTTTTGTGCTGCACTACTAGCGAAGTATTTTGAAATAAGGATTTATTTACGTTGTGTACTTATGCTAAAATATTCGTGTGGATTGGAAGATTTTTTTTTAATATTCTTATTGTTACCAAAGCTCAATTTTTATAATATATACTAGCGGCCGCCCGCGACTTCGTCCGCGTAGACTTTAGATGGTAACAAAGATATAAATGAGATTTATTTGTTTCTGTCAGTTGTCTGATGCTATTAATCTTTTGTGAAAAATTACTCAAAAGAAAAAATTAATGTCCGCCATCTTGGATTTGAAAATGGATGTCATTTTCGGAATCGGGACCCCGAGGAACCACAAAGATGACCCCATATCGATTTTTAAGAAAAATAAATGTCCGCCATCTTGGATTTCAAAATGCATTTAAACAAAGAGTCTGTATACGAAGTTTTAAATCCCGCACATCAAAAAAGATTTGCTCCGCGTACGAACTTGTAAACCCCTTTTCACCCCTTCAGAGGAGCAATTTCAAAAAATGCTGAAATAAGTTTTGTGGTATTTAAACAGAGAATCTATATACGAAGTTTTAAATCTCTCACTTCAAAAAATATTTGCTCCTTTACAAACTTGGAACCCTCTTTTCACCCCTTTAGGGGAGAAATTTTGAAAACTCTGAAATACGTTTTGTTGTATTTAAACGTAATATTTTTACGAAATTTCAAATCTCTAACTTCAAAAAAGATTTGCTCTCCCTACAAACTATGAAGCCCCTTTTCACCCCTTTATGGGACGAATTTAGAAAATAGCTGAATTCAGTTATGTTATATTTAAACAGAGAGTCTAATTACGAAATTTCAAGTTTCTGAGTCCATAAAAATTACATTTCCCATACAAACTTTGCACCCCTATTTGATCCCCTTAGGGATGGAATTTCCAAAAATCCCGTCCTATCCCTTGCATACGTCATAAAAGTATGCTTTGGACCAAATTTGAAGTTTCTAGTTCCAGTAGTTTCGGCTGTGCGTTGATGGTAGATCAGGACTTCTTCTTTTATATATTTAAAGAAGAAGAAGAAGAAGATTATTTTTCATCTCTCGTATTCGGAAAGTTCGATTTTCATGAGCCGGGTTGAAAGTCGCTTTTCCGACCCTAGGGTGGTAAGTCATTTTTTTTAGTAGTTCAATAGATCCGCGGCGCGGGCCGCAGGGCGGGGCGGCGCCGGCTGCTGGTTGCTGCAGTGCATGTTTTTATTACTGAACTTACATATATATGTAAACTAATTCCCTTTATCACCTTAAGAGATGATTTTCGGGATAAAAACTATCCTAGTTATGTCCTTTTCCTCGCGATATATACTTTCTCCATGCCAAATTTCATCTAAATCCGGTTAGCGTGAAGAGAGAACAGAGAGACATATGAACTATGTCTCTCTGTTCATTCGCATTTATAATATTAGTGTAGATTGATAAGATATTGTAATTACTCGATATCATTTCACTAATTTATTTTTAGCCATCATATCGAAATATGCCTGACCGTAATGATTGGTTTCTTTTGTAATTGTTAAGCACGTAAACTGTACATTATTAAGAATAAAAATTAAGAAGTAGGTAACTTTTTCTAAAAGTAGGTACTGTAACTTGTCCTGAGGGTTTTAAAACGTTCTCTATAATATTATTTACTCTTTTATGCACCCTGAGAATATAAATAGCTGTAAGGCAACTCAAGCCGGTAATTCGGATCATACATCAATGTTTAAAAAGCAATCGGAAAACCGTTTCTGTTACAAACGATTCTCCGTCGGTGATCTGTCTTTGAAATAACGTTGTAAAGTTACACGTTGTTCGTAAAGTACGGAGAAAGTTTATTTCCTTTTCGTTTGTAATTTTTATGAACTATTCCTGATTGGCAAGTGATGCACGGATGCGGGGAGGTACCGATGTAGTACAGCATAGATCCTGCCACGCTTCTGCGCAATATGATAACTTAACCGATAAGTAGGTAAACACTATACAATCTAGCCGATATCGGCATGCTGTCAGAAGAGTAGAAAATACCGCATAAATACAGGTAGCATTGCACCCTACCAAGACAGGAAGTAGCCAACTTTAATACTAGGGCTTACTATTATGCAAATCTAAGAAGCGCCTCTCAGAATTTTGAAGACGCCTAACGCTTCATTTTGCGTAACGCGATTCCTAGTGGAAATGATTCATTAAAACTTTAATAGATGTTTTCCCAAGCTCTGGTTTGGACAGGGGAATTTCTTGCGAAGAATTTTGCGACTCCCAGTGGAAAGGCGAACAACAATTACGAAGTTTGGTCTGCTTGCGTTTTATATCCACGGAGTTAAGCTAGCAGCTGTTTATACTGAGTTTGCATTCAGCACCTGCGAATGATTTTTTAGTAGCAATAATTGTGTGTAACACACTAAGGCGCGAAGGCAGAAAGGATATGTTTTATGTATCGTAGTAGCATTATAGCAAATAGTAGCATTTTTAGGGTTCCGTACCTCAAAGGGGAAAAAGGAACCCTTATAGGATCACTTTGTTGTCCGTCTGTATGTCTGTCAAGACCCTTTATCTCAGGAAGGCGTGGAGGTATCGAGTATTATTAAAACGATATATGTAATTACTCAGATCTACAGTCCCTTGAAGCTGTGAAAAAATACTTTTCGTTGACCTAGAACTATGAAATTTGGCAAGTAATATCGTCATATACTACAAGTACAAATCATGGTACAATCAGTCATTATTTAAAGTATGTAATCAATACCTACAAATTTTTACGGAAGCAATATTTAAGCGAGTGGAACTTGTCCCTTAGTGGGCAAGTCCGACTCGCTCGACTCGGTTTTTTAAATTAATATGATTTAAGTTATTAAGCCTAGCTAGGCTAATAAAACAATGCCCTAACCAGCTTCGCAGGCAGGGTTTCTACCAACTAGGCCAAAGTGGTCGTCGAATCGAAAGTGAAAAATTCTACATATAGGTATATGCCGATTACATTATGTTCAACAATAAAGTAAATGTCCCAGTATCCCTTAGCCAATACTTGGTACTATCAACCTACTGCCATATTGACAGAGGTGAACAAGGTGTCAACCATAGGACATTAAGGTGTCGAGCATTGGGACATTTATCTTACATATTTGGATATTACATTTTCAGTGTAAATACATACTCGAATTATGTATGATAATACATTAATAGCTCTCAAGAAAATGAAACATAGCATGACCTCGGGAGACCTTTTAGCAACTTTAATACAAATTAAACCTCACTTGAATATGCGCAATTGCGTATTTACCAAAACGCGTTACTTGCTCTTAACTAACTATAATATGCGAATATATAAAATGAATGATATCATTCTTAATTCATAATACAGCGCGGACTACATACGTATTAACGTATTCTACTGTTATGTATTAGACTATAATACAATACAATACAAATACTCTTTATTGCACACCTCAGAAATTAAAGAACACAGTACATGAGGCATAAAGTACAGAGGTAAATAACAGGCCGTCGTATCGCTAAAGAGCAATCTCTTCCAGACAACCTTTGGGTAGCAAAGACAATGCAACATTATATATCTATTTGAATAGGCAAACCGAAGTATGGATTTTAAGCAAATAATATGTGGGTACTTTACCGGAAAATAAATAATAATAAACATACAAACATAGACATAAAATAAACATACATCAATGGTACCATTTTACGGTTTTTCATATAAAACCTAGTGGCCCATAGCATTAAATATTCTTAGACATAAGTCATTTAAATAAAATTCGCTACAAAAAAGGTTCTACACACTTTTTCGCTAGGATATTTAATTACATTTTAAAGGGGGAAAGTTAATTCTAAGAAATTATAAGTGGCTTCTCATTCCTTTGTTTTCCAATATTTTAAAAACAAAAAATACAGTATTTAGGTGAGGTCTAACAATCCGGATCGTGACACGCACTGACGTGACTGACAGACGCACACTATGCCGTAGGTTGTGTCACCCACACTACTCACCGATGTACCGGATTACCTACCTGGCATTAATGCCTGGATTTAATACCTGGCGCAGTATATTATTGTATTTATTGTATAATGGCTGCGACAAGAGGAATCGCTGAGTGGCGCGACCGACTTGGCAGAAGTTATGCTAGCCTACCAAACGCTTTTAGAAATCATTACTTATTGTCATCGACAACGCCCTTTTTATTGAGAAAGAGATGATATCATATCAATATATCTAATGGTCAGTGTCTATGTACAGGTGAGAGCGTTTCCATAGATCATTATAATAATAACACCAAAAATACACGATATACAATTTATTTATATGAGAGTTGTTTCTCAGAACATGAAGCTACAACCACCAAATGATTAGTGTCCGCGCGCCAATTTTCGAAACGCATAACAGTTACGTTCCGTTTTATATAATAATTTATACTTTACACAGCTAATATTTAGTTAAAATAAGCTATTCGAACAACTAACAATATTTAAACACTTAGTCTTCTTTTTTAATACTTATTTAAGTAAAAAATGTACGAAAAAGTCCTGCCGTAGGTTTGTATTGTAAATAACTATCGCTAAAATCCTGTCATCGACCATAAATTAATAAGAAAGACACATATTACATTTCTGTATGATGCGAACGGAAATTAGAATAACTGTAAGTTTATTTTTCTAACAATTAATAACACCTAACATATTTGTTGATATTAAATATACTACCTAATAATCTCATCAAAAGTGCAATACAACAACTACACCACACATCACATACAACTCTTTTTGTTCCTTGTCTTAACCGCTGTTTTAATTCAAGTACCTACCTATTTGCATTAATAAACGTTTTTATTTTCCCTTGCCTACCGCATTTAATATAATTAAAATTTATAAAGACAAAGCTATGACAATTAATTGCGACTCTGTGATGTTCCCCAGAGACGCATTCGTCACTATTTTTCAAATGTTAAAAGCAGACTGAGTGGATCTCGTTAAATTATTTTAATGAGGATTCCCTTCTATGGCACTGGGTCGTGAAAATATTAAGAGATGTTATAAGTAATGTTCGGTTGAGGAGCTCAAAATACGGTGACGGTATGGAATCACAGCCTCAATGCGTATAACGTTTGTTTTTAACTCATGATTTTGACGACCGGTTTAGCCTAGTGGGTAGTGCACCTGCCTGTGTAGCTGACGGTTCTGGGTTCGAATCCCGGTCAGGGCAAACATTTGTGTGATGAGCATGAATATTTGTTTCTGAGTCTTGGATGTTTTCTATGGATTTAAGTATTTATATCTATTATTTGTTTAAAGATACATCGATTATTTTATTTGTCATATTATAATAAATGAATAAATACCTAAATAAATATTTATGGTCAATCTTACACAAATCGATCTAGTCCCAAATTAAGTAATAGTACACTATGAGTACTTACAAGCCGACGACATACGTACGCACTTATATATAAATAAACAAATACTTATCCGTGACTTGGGAACAAATACTATTGCTCATCATATAAATAATGTTACTAGGATTAGAACCTGGGACCATAAGCTTAGTAGGCAGAATCACTACTAACTAAGCTAATGTGGTCCTCGTATTACCTACGGAACTAAACAATTTGTAATAGCCATAACTAGTGTGTAGATCAACGTTTTTTGTTTCAAATCTGTTGATTGAGACCATCACCACAACAGGTAACGACTATGCGCCTACAAAAGTTCCCGTGTGCCAACACTATTTGACTCCTGTGAGTGCTACCTTTTGACAGGTGCAAAGTAAATAACCACGCAGCTCTACCAATTTAAATGTAGTTTGGTCTGAGCAAAAATATACCCTCGGTTAATGCAGTAAGAGCTAATGATATGTCAAAGATACCATTGTGGGATATATATTGGGCTGTTGGCAATTCCATTTTCCTTCATTCGAGCCCTTCTGTTTTGGCACATTCTGTGCTTGGTGATGTTTTAGAGTAGCTCATGTTCCGGAACTACGTGCTAAAACGTTATTGATTATCGTGACAACAGACTGTTGAAACTAGCAAAGCTTATATAATTAGAATTTGGTTGTATATATTTACGGTTAAAACACATATACCTTATAACCTAAGGTACATAACATTTTGTCTAAGCTGCTTAATATCACCTATAGCGAAACTGATAATAATATCGTTGAGCTAAATATAACCACTTAAATCATCAGCGTTATGAATGTGAAAGATTATAAATTTAGGGATAAATATTTAGTGACACTTTAGGGCTCTAAAGCCCGACATTGCCTGTTATCTGTTATTGCTACAAAGTACAATGTTTGCGCACCTCACCCCGCACGCAGTAATTATGCTGTCCTAATTTCAATAATCTATTTTTATTTAACCCGATTGGAGGGACAGCTGTGATAATGGGCACTGCGCCCGTAGTGTGTGGTCGCGAACGCACTGATGCACCGCTGCATCTGTGTACTGTGATACTGAATTCAAAGTGATGTTTGCCGTGTGTCGAGTAAACACTGGCCGGCGACAGACAAAGTTGTAATGCGACAGCTGGGCGCACGCTGAATCTCATTGTTCCATTTCGCTACTTTTATCCAGAGAAATCTCATTTCTAAAATGTTACGGCACCAGGGCGAGTATTACTTTTATACTTTTGTCCCAGAACTTTAGCGCGAATTTACTTGGAATTGGGCTTTTATATTTTATTATCTATAAAGTCGTCTTTTCCATATTTTACGGCCTTGATGCCGATATTGATTTGGATAATCAACTTACTACAGACACTATCTACTTTATTATCGGAGCTACTATAAATACTTGCGTTTGTAAATTATTGCATAGTAGGTACTCGTACTTATAGTACTGGGAAAAAGAGCTTTGCTCGGGGTTTTTCTTTTTTTTCGGTAAAAAGCTAGTTTTCCCGTGAAAGAGTCAAAGTTAGATCGATTATTCATCCCCGTAAACCCCGATATCATAAATTCCATTCCAATCATTGGAGCCCTCTTTGAGAACTGAATTACAAATTAATATACAAATATTTCTTGTTTATTACTATACTGTACTGTAGGATATGAGTTATTTTTGAATATATTTGGAGATAAGCTGTTGGTGACTAAGTTTCTCGCATATGCCTTAATTTTGGGAAAGAACTACATTCTACTAAAATTTTTGTTATCGATGGAAGACTGTGTTTCTCGAATTCACCCTCATCATATCTAAAAACCTACATATCTTTGATCTAAATTTCGTAAGAGGTACCTAATATTTTATATTTTAGAAAAGTTGCCTTTAAGTTTGTGTCTATACTCAAATCGGTCCGTATAGAAAATCACGTACTGACTACGAAGTGAATGAAATGAAATATTGGAAAATTATTAAACACGCTGGTCGCATATTGTCGTAACTGAATTTGTAAGCAAGCTCCGTTTGAACGCTGCTGTTTGAATTTTCCAGGAATAAATTACGTGACAGTTATAACAATTCTGCTTACTGCCGGCAACAGTGAGGCTGCATTCAGAAACTTGGAGTCTCTTAAGACTCCGATAAATATTGGTGAGAGAAGTGTATGGTTTTGAGTCGTTTCATTGTTTGAGAGTTGTGGTCAATACTTTTATATAATATTATGCTGTATCTCGATTTTCGCCGAGGTTAGGCGACGGGCACGTCATATCTTTCAGAATTTATGTACTTTCATATCTATTTGCGTGTGCTTGCATCTTCTATCCTCAAAAATAGTGTAGAATTAGTAATTGGTGAGACGTGAATTTTCAGGTGCCATATTACCGCCTAACACGATTGCTGAAGTGGCGTTTGCATCAGCGTTGGCTCGCGCTTCTATGGAGAGTGAACATTATCTTTTTGTTATGAAGGTGGAATATGTACCAAATGAAGACAGTTTTGCCGCATCCAAAGCAGGTACGGTTTAAAAAAATATATTCGGAAAAGTGATGTAACAGTACATAATTTTGTAATAAAAAGCACAAGCATTATCATCTTATCAGTTCAGTGTTGTTTCTCTTGTTACCCCATTGTGGTGTAAATAATTTCATGCAAAAAATAATTAGCGATGTGATAGACAGACAGACAAAGTGAAACCATAAGGGTTCCTTTTTTACTAATTTGGTACGGAACTCTATCAAGTTTTTTGGATGCATGAAATCGAAACTTTGTAACTGACTTTAGAATAGTTGATTTAAGTACTTAATGCCAAATTCGACCAAAAACGAATAAAAAATATTTTAAGGTTTAGTTAGTTCTATCCATTAGTCGAAATTGCACAGACTAACCTTGGACAACACATCGTTTCCGGCCTAATTGCAACAATTGTCTTCCCAGTGTGTGTTAATCATTTTTTTAAACTGTTTTAAACCCTGTACCAATGAGCCAACCTTCACCAATCTTACTCAAGTAAGTACCTACCTATTTCCTAATCCCCTTATTCATAAACGTCTATCAAACGTATATTAGCGAACTAGTTGTTAAAGTTGCTTATGTTTTGTCACTTTGACATTTACGTTTGTGAGAGAGGGACAAAGAACATTTTAGTTAGCAGAGAATTGTTACGTTTTATGAATAAGGAGGTAAGTCAACATCAAAACCAGAAAAAAGATTGAGTTATTATATAGTATTTGAAATTAATATTGAATAAAAGAAGCTAAAACAGTGGTTGCAGATAGAGCCACCGAACGAAAACCTTGTGCTGCCTTAGTTTACGACTAGCCATTTTATGGCCCCGCATTTTTTTATGCGAAACTCGCATGCTCGGCTCTGTCCTCATATTTATGTCCTGGACTTCTCCCTCAATTAACTACTAGCTGGTTAACACAGAAAGTGCCTGTACTTTTACGAGAAATTTAAAAACTCTCACTGAACTCACTCACTACGTTACGAATAGTATTGTCTGTAGTTAGTCATTATCATCTATTTGTGGCCCATTATCAGTAGTGTCAATA
Source organism: Epiblema foenella (assembly GCA_963556455.1). Classification (NCBI taxonomy): domain Eukaryota; kingdom Metazoa; phylum Arthropoda; class Insecta; order Lepidoptera; family Tortricidae; genus Epiblema; species Epiblema foenella. Next base: position 10,551,036 of record OY747107.1, on the reverse strand, counting down.
AATAAAAATTCCTGAAATTAATGACTTTAAACCGAATACTGAACATTGCATTTTTATGCCATTTATAAAACCTCGCATATCATTAAAGTCTATCAAGCTGATTAAGCTGGAGATACACAATAGCCAATGAAATAATCACACGAAAAACCACATTCATAACACTCGGAAAACTTAACCCTGCCGAAGTAGGGCAAGAATTAAATGAAACTTGTATAATCATTAAATTTGATGTCGCCTGAATTCGCAGCGTGCAAGCTGATATCAACGGGGGTAATAGCAATATTCGGCCCCACCGATGCCACGTCTGCGTCAGTCGTGGAAGCGCAGTGTAGAGCGGCGAGGATTCCGCACATACAGGTAGTCTGCAGGAAATTCCTATTTGTATACTTGATGGAATCTGACACGTTACTGTGCGGATTTACATGATAATCTTCTAGAATAATATTATGATAATGAGACGTATTGAAATTTTCCGTGAAGACATTGTTCTCATTAAAATTCATTTCGTGGTTGCAGGCAAAGATAGACCTTGGGCAAAGTGGCGGATATCGACTTCATCTAAAAGTTTATATTGCTCTTTGCCTTGATTATGCTAAATAATGACTATTTGAAATCATAATTGTAGGCAGTATGGCGACCACCACCCGTGCGTGGGTACCAGCAACCCACTCCGCCAGGGATCAACTTGTATCCCGAAGCTGTGGCGTTGTCGAAGGCGGTTGCACACTTCATAAGGGACAGCGATTGGAATTCCTATACGCTACTTTACGATGATGATTACGGTCAGTTACATTTACAACTACCTTAATAATCAGTAGGGCTTTTAATTTTTTTAACCCTTTTTATCTCGCAATCTGATAAGAGGATCATAGACTTTCGTTAGTTCATTTTGTGTACGAAGAGGAAATCATGTGGTGGGCGGTGACTAAAGTTAATTTTGTATTAAGCAGTACCGCTGCTAACGTAAACTACAAATTTAGAAATAAAGGAAAAATTGAAGAATTTAGGCACCGAGCAGGATTTGAACGTGCGACCTCCCGGCACTAGCGGCCAGTCGCTCTAGCCAACTGAGCTATAGGTGCAACCGCCACTCGGCCCGAAATTCCTCAATCATTCCTTCATTTATACAAACGCCTTAAGGGAGGCGTACAGCGACATCTCAAATCCTGCTCGGTGCCTAATTTTTTCAACTTTTCCTTTATTTCTAAATTTGGAGACTAAAGTTGTCTTGATGACGGGGGGGCACATCCCTAGGATATTGTTTTTCTAGAAATTTGGTATGTCTCTATGAAGCGCCGGGGTGTCATTCATCACATTTTGAATCTCGAATCCGAAACCCTATCTAAAGATCTGCAAAATGGAATGTAACTTTGATTAAATTTTCGCAACGTCCTGTTCTTGCTATTATATTCAAGTAGCTGGTTATTTAGTGTCATCAACCTTGCAGATTTTCAACAAAGGACGCCACTTGGCACAGTTGTACCTAATGGTCATCTGAGCAGATTTAGCCCTGTACCCACGAAATTCGTCCATGGTGGTGGGGGCTGGAGGGGGGTGAAAACCCCATCTACCGCGCTGTACTCTGAGCTCGATTTCTTTATAAGTTTAGTGAATAGGTCATGTTTGGTATCGTTTTCGTATAATTCAAGGATGAGGAATTCATTTCTGAAACAAAATTTTCACTCGTCCGTAGAAAAAAACAGAAATCTACACAAAACTTGAAAATTTTTTTTAAAGAAATTTTACTAAATCTTGCTCTACAATTAAACCGCGAGGTAATGCACTATAAAAAAAATATGAGTTAATAGCCCATTTTATGTGAAATGTATAAGCATAAACTGTATTGACATATTTAACCTGCAAATGTGTAAAAAAAAAAAATCATGTAGCGGCGGAGCTGCGTACTGGCGAGAAGCTATTTTATTTCTACATGAGTTTAGAAAATAGGTCATGTTTGGTATCGTTTTTGCGTAACTCAAGGACGAGGAATTAATTTTTGGAACACAATTTTCACTCGTTCGCAGAAAAAAACAGTTCTGAACAAAACCTGAAAAAAAAATTCAAAAAAAATCTACAAAATCTTGCCCTACAACTAAACCATGAGGTAATGCACTATACTAATATGAGTTAATAGCCTATTTTATGTAAAATGTATAAACATAAACTATATTTGGGTGGATCAACTATTCTTTGTTGCTTGTTACCATAGTTACGTCTCCTGAGTCACTCTTTAAAACGGTGATTTTATAGGATTTTTATCTACCAAACATGAGTTTTAGTGATGAGCATAAATCCATTTGGACATGTGTCATCTCTTGAGCATGCTTGAAGTCCATATTCTAAACATTTTTCTCAAGAGAATTCAATTTTTCAAACAAGAAAAAGTTGATTGACCCATTTATTGACAGTTTGAACATTGAACGTTGAAAAAAAATGTGTTAAAAAATAATTTATATTTAGCGGTGGAGCTCCGTACTAGAAAGATTCTATAGAATTCTTAATTTTATTGTTAGATAATGAAACTAATTAGGTGCTTCTAAATGAAGAAGTAATATTTTATGATATTCTTAATATTAAAACAGATTGAGATGATCATAATTCCGAATTTTTGTATATTTGGTTATATTGGTATCCCCACAATTTTACCTGGAAACCGTATGTTGATATCAGTGCAAAAAGTTGATCTAAAATATAGACAATGGTTAGACATTTAATAAATACTTAAATAACATTAAATGTCGAAAATTATCTCAACTTCACATGTAATATAAAGCAACAATAACAAATCTGTCAAAAATCGGCAAATCCTCCTTCAAATTTCCTGCTTTGGCCTGTATCGGAAGAATGAAACGCGCTTTTGTAACAACTGAAAGAAACTGTATTAAATACACCCAGAAAAGGCGTGTCTGTCCACAGCTCAATTAATCTAATTGACAAAATCCTTTGGGTCTCCCCTCAAACTATGAGATTACTGGCTTGGAGACCAAAAACACTTGATAGTCTGCTTGCACGGGTAATGATTTAGGTACCATCCATTCTGCCAGAGGAGCTACGACGACGATGTGTCAAAAATTTCTTTTAATTTTCTTCTGAGCCACAGCATAGGAGCAAAACGAGCCAGGCTATTGGCCTCAAGGAGTCCTTGTGCAGATAACTGTCGACAGGCAAATGCTGTGCGGCAGGGAATTTGTCTACAGACAGCGTGGCCATGTCGCTTCTTAGTGACGTTGTCATTAAGTGGTAATAACGAGTGTTGCCGCACTATTATACGGTGTATATATAACTGTCTCACTGTGAGAACTTGTGATTCTGAAAATAGCAAAAGGGTAGGGTAGTCTCTTTTTTAAAGTACATGACTTTGAGAATTGCTCTTTGGGCTCGCTCAACTTGGATTAGCATGGTTTTGAAGGTTCCCCCCCACACAGGAATACAATAAGCTATGATGGATTGGCATAGACTGTGATATACCATATGTAATGTTTCACGTGGGGTAGAATGTCTTAGCTCTTTGAAAATGTAGATTAGTCTACGAAGGCGCGTGCAGAGAGCCTCAACGTGTGATCGCCAATCCAGTTTCTCGTCCACGTAGACACCTAAGTATCTGATGTTAGGGACAAAAGATAAGGTAGGACACATACAGTTAACCAATTGTAAGGTGCAGTCGTGTATACCATCCATTCTGCCAGAGGAGCTACGACGACGATGTGTCAAAGATTTCTTTTCATTTTCTTCTGAGCCACAGCATAGGAGCAAAACGAGCCAGGCTATTGGCCTCAAGGAGTCTGGTGAATGACCTAACGCCTACCCATAGCCAAACACTGGCACCTTATTGGAGTCTGAATCCCTCCGAATAGCGAATTGCTTACGACTCGGGCTCCCTATCTGTATTCCACATCAGTGTATCCTAGCGGCAGTTTGGTTGACCCACAGGGACATCACGGGTGATAGCCATGGCAAGATATTGACAGAAACCGTTGGCCGCTTTTCCAAATATGCCGCTCTGAATGACATCATCCGCCGCTCTCTAGTCAACGTGCCATCTCTTCTTGAACCAATTGGCATCGCTAGACTCGATGGCAAGTGGCCGGATGGCATGTCCCTCATCCCCTGGAAGGTGGTAATGGCGCTAGTACCTATGAGACGCAAGCTGTACAGACACTTTGGCTCCTTCTCACCTCCACGGGACTAGCAATCACCCTGCCGTGGAGGCCGAAACGGCGGAAAAGTTTAAAAAGCACAAATATAGGGACCTCGGCACTGGTTACACTTTTATACCGTTCGGTGTCGAGACCCTTGGCCCATCCCAGTGCCCGTCCACTATTCAAGGACCTATCCAAAATGCTGGTGGATTACAAGGGATAATAATACTGACAAATTATTCGCTCAACGCATCAGCATAGCGATTCAGCGAAGAAACGCTGCCAGCTTCTTAATGACCCAATTTTTTAAGCATATTTTATTTTATGTAATTTGGCTTTAATTTTCAGTAATATATCCCTTATTTTCAGTAATTATCCCCAGTAGATCTCTTTAAAAGTGTAACCTAAAGTATGCTTTCCAAGTAAAATTGTGCAAACCAATTGGACTAAGTCTCAATCTGTTGAGAACTTGAGAATATCATAAAATATTACTTCTAGATTTAGAAACACCTAATCAAAGTCATTAGCAAACAGTAAAACGAAAAACCCTATAGCTTCTCACCAGTACGCAGCTCCGCAGCTAAATAGAAATAATTCTTCATTAATTAAGTATTTATTTCTATATTGTTGTCTACCTCTACCTACTGATTCATTTGTGTGAGGTATGCAATAAAGAGTATTTGTATTGTATTGTATTTTTAACACATTTAAAAGTTAAATCTGTCAATATAGTTTATGTCTGTACATTCTATATTAATAATTTTTTTTATAGTGTATTTATTTCCTCGCGGTTTAATTGTAAGGCAAGATTTTGTAATTTGTAGTATTTCATATAATTTTTTTCAAGTTTTGTGCAGATTTGTTTTTTTTCTGCGAACGAGTGAAAATTATGTTCCAAAAACTAATTCCTCGTCCTTGAGTTATACAAAAACGATACCAAACATGACCCATTTTCTAAACTCATGTAGAAATAAAATAGCTTCTCGCCAGTACGCAGCTCCGCCGCTACATGAATTTTTTTTTTTACACATTTGCAGGTTAAATATGTCAATACAGTTTATGCTTATACATTTCACATAAAATGGGCTATTAACTCATATTTTTTTTATAGTGCATTACCTCGCGGTTTAATTGTAGAGCAAGATTTAGTAAAATTTCTTTAAAAAAAATTTTCAAGTTTTGTGCAGATTTCTGTTTTTTTCTACGGACGAGTGAAAATTTTGTTTCAGAAATGAATTCCTCATCCTTGAATTATACGAAAACGATACCAAACATGACCTACTCACTAAACTTATGACGAAATCGAGCTCAGAGTGCAGCGCGGTAGATGGGGTTTTCACCCCCCTCCAGCCCCCACCACCATGGACGAATTTCGTGGGTACAGGGCTAAATCTGCTCAGATGACCATTAGGTACAACTGTGCCAAGTGGCGTCCTTTGTTGAAAATCTGCAAGGTGCTCCATACAAATACGACACTAAATAACCCACTAAAGTATGCCTACGCCAAACAAAACTAAAATGCTTCATAATTTTTTTGTCTGTTCTTTTGAACAGGTCTAATAAGACTCCAAGAAATCCTCAAATATGCAGATCCAGAGCACAAATGGATGGTGCGGAGACTTGTGCCTGGCGAAGACAACCGGCCGTTAATGAAATCATTAAAGCTGGCTGGAGAAAGCCGTGTTATCCTGGACTGCCCGCCGCACAGAGTACTCGACTATCTACGACAAGCTAATGAGGTGCAGTTCTTCGAAGATTATATGGTATAAACTATAAACATTCTTTTCAATTATAAGGTTGCACGCAGCGTGGTTAAAATTTATTAGGTGTTGCAGTATTTATTTATTTATCGTATGACAATTATTTCGAACCGTAAGATCTTCTAGAAGGCAACCGTACGCCAGTTTTTGTTGCACTTTTAGCACCACCCAGGGGTCACGTGTAGGGTTGCGGTGGATAATCCCTCTACGGACCTGTTACAACTGCGACCCCCCTTTGTAAAGTGAGTGGGCAACTTGACTGTTAGACGTTCTCAAGCCGCCCGAAAGCCTCCGATTTGCGGGCGAAAGAAAGCAGCCGGGATCAGCAAGTATGAAATCACTGTCTAGTATGGAGCCTTTTTAGGGTTCCGTACTAAAATGTCAAAAAAGGTACCCTTATGTCTCACTTTGTCTGTATGTCTGTCAGTCACATCGCTAAATAACTCAAGAACTATTTACTAATGCTCTAAAGAACGATAACCTAAGGAGCGTTCGTGGCCCAGCAGCGCCCGCGTACCGCGTGCGGTATGCGAGGTTAAGCAACGTCGGCCCAGGTCAGTTACTGGATGGGTGACCGCTTTGAGTGGTTATTAACTGAGCGCTCCCGGCTGCTGTCTATGATATCAGTCGTTGAGCTAAGTTAGAGGCCTTCGGGCGGCTCGAGAACTTCTAACAGTCAAGTTGCCCACTCACTTGACAAGCCTAATTTCAATAAGGTCTGGTTTTCCCTCGGGTTGGAAGGTCAGATGGCAGTCGCTTCCGTAAAAACTAGTGCTTACGCTAACTCTTGGGAATAGGTAGCGGACCCCGGGCATTCTTTAGCATGCAACTGTACCGGGATAACGCTAGGATGATGATGATGATGATGATGATGATGATAAAGAAGGATAACCTAGATGCATAGAACTTGTTTTTTATATATATTTTTTTTATTTTCTGTGAAAAATAACAGATAATAAGTGGTTCAAAATTTGAAAGTCTAAGTGGAGTTTCATATGAAACGGCTTGACTTGCACATTCCGAATTTTTTTTAACGTCGTAATTTTCTATTTATGAGGAAAGACGTAAAAAAATACCCCCTCCCCCTTTATCTTCGAAGTTTACCAATGAAAAAATATGAAATTATTACATAATATTGATATCAATGAGTGTAATATTTACAGGAAAAATATAAGTTGACCAATTTTTTTTTTTAATTAATATAAATTAACTTACCTACTAGGAATATTTTATGAATGATTTAAAATCGTCATTTTTAGGGTTCCATATCCGAAGGGTAAAACGGTACCCTGTTTCTAAGACTCCGCTGTGTATCTGTCTGTCTGTCCTTCTGGCTTCACCAGGCTGTATCTCATGAACCGTGATAGTTAGACAGTTGAAATTTTCACAGATGATGTATTTCTGTTGCCCCTATAACAACAAATACTAAAAAATAAAAACAAACAAAATTTAAGGGGTCTCCCATATAACAAACGTGACTTTTTTGATATCGTATGGAACGTTTCGTGCGGTAGTTCGACTCGCACTTGGCCGATTATTGAATATAATTAATTGATTCAATATTTCTAGAGCTATGTCCTCATGTCACTAGATGCACATACGTTAAACCTAGAAGAATTGCGTTACGGTTTGTCCAATGTGACTTGCCTTCGAATTTTCGCTCACGAGGATTCAAGAACACGATCGTATTTGTCAGATTGGAAAGTAAGAGCCTCGCCCGAAGTGAAAATACCTAAAGATACACAGGATATTACAGTGAGTATTCGGATAATTTATTATAGCTGATTATTAATAAAAAATGTGTTCAATGTCTATCATAAATACTCTTTAGTCATGAGGTAAATAGTTGCCCATACCTGGTTTTGAAACCAATTCTAAGTCAGGCAGGGTCACTACTCACTACAAACTACGCTAAACTGGAAGGTATTTTGCGTAACTTATTGAACCCGCGTTAGGACATGCCAACTCGCATTTTTGGAGATGAAATTGACATTAAGTACATATGCTATTTATTTAGGCGATTTTATTCACATATCGTTTAAGTAATTATCGTCCTGCTATGAATTTCAGAATTGGACTATAGTATTACGCTTAGTTGACTTACCACTGCAATTCTTGTTAATTTAGGTCGAAGTGGCATTAGCCAGTGATGCCGCGAGACTGATTACGGATGCAGTAGAAAACGTTCCAGAAGAATTTAAAGTTGAAGCGAAGACACTCGAATGTAATTCCGAAAATCAGTGGGAAATCGGCGAAGAATTCATTAATCATATGTTAACGGTAGATCTTTCTAATATTATGCATGTAATTCATGACATTAAACAAATCTCTGTTAGCTTAAGTAGGTTTTGTGTTTTGAAGTCATAAGATAATATTAATTATCATTGGACTATATCCGCATATAGTGGTCCTAACAAGGTTCTGGTTTGTAGGTATTAAAATTATTATGAATATCAGTATACCAAGATACTTGACTGTTAGTTAAAAAACCTTTGTACCAACAATCTACTAAACACATTTTCAAAATGATAGAGGCTAATGTCAAGGTATTTCATTCACTCTCTGTGGTTTCTAGTACAATACAATACAAATACTCTTTATAACATGTACAAATTAGGAAGTAACTTAATTCATAATTGAAAGTATGGAACTTTAGACTATACTAATATATGCTAACACCATTTTAAGCGCTCGTATAATACGTTTATCATTGTCCTAATATTTTGTTATAAATATTTATGTCTATAGAATATAATCAAAACCTCGCATTCAAACCATTATTTTAATTGCTTTCAGAACCCAATAGTAGGGATAACAGACCAGGTAATGTTAGACAATACAACTGGCGAAAGAATTAATTTCAACGTGGAAATAATGGAGTTATCAAACAGCGGCTTTAACAGCATTGCGAAATGGAACCCGGACACCGGCTTTGTATACGTGCGATCACAAGACGAAGTTTCTGATTTACTTGCGGAAAAATGGCAAAATAAAACTTTTCGAGTCGTTTCCCGTATCGGAGCGCCGTATCTTATCGAAAGAATACCTGAAGAAGGCGAAGAACTGACGGGGAATGACCGATACGAAGGTTACTCCAAAGATTTGATACACGAAATCCTTAAAGAAACTCTCCACTTGAATTATGTGATTGAAATCGTGCCAGGCAACTTATACGGTTCTTACCATAAAGATACAAGGAAGTGGGACGGACTTGTAGGCCATCTATTAGAAAGGGTTGGTTGCATTGTGTTTGTGAATCATTTATCCTTATAAAACACTCGAGAATATTGTGTATTGTCACCGTAAATTCGTAGGTACTAATAGTTTATACAAAATTTACCTACTTAAATTGAAAACTGACGCTTATTTTATTACATTAGTTTATAATCATAAACAAACGAAATACATAATTTCAAAGTGACTACATTGCGAGTTTGAATTGAAAAGAGACGAAAGTGGAATACATGGATAGGGATAAGCAAATTCAGCTGCAGCGGAACTGGAGTAATTAGTAAACGTAACTGGCAGCGACGGACGGCGACCTTGATTGGGTTCCATTTCCCCGACGCAAGAGGGGACGAAGGAATAATTTGAAAAAGGAATAATAGTCTCTTATAACATAAACTAAATAAAATAACTAGCCCTGTTCCAAGCCGAGGTATCCACGTCTTATAAAACTGTGAATTAATTCATTATTATTTGTAAGTAGTACTTTAATTGCGTACAATTTAAGCTTGCCACACATCTGGAACGTCAGTTATCTGAACCTCAAAAAGGTGAATTTTGTACGCGATTAGATCCTATTTTACTAATAATAATATGTGAAAGTTTAATGCAAGTTTAATTCAATATAAAATGTAACTTTCAGAAAGCCGATTTAGCGATATGCGATCTAACTATCACGTACGAGCGCCGTTCGGCAGTAGACTTCACGACGCCGTTTATGACCCTGGGCATCAGCATCTTGTACTCCAAGCCAATCCCACCGGAGCCAGAGCTCTTTGGCTTCCTCAAGCCGTTCTCCGTCGATGTTTGGATCTACATGGCTGCTTCCTTCCTTATGGTTTCTTTGCTGTTACATATCTTAGCTAGGTATGAGGGACAAAATAAGCCAGCCATCTAGAGGCTTACCGTACCGGTCAGCATAAACGAGGCTGGTCTCTGCCACTCGTTCTTTCCTCCCCTGTCCACCCTTTGACGTCACCTCTCTTACACCGCGAGCATCGTTGATGATTGGTCTGAGGGTTGAAAAAGAACAGAGTATAAAGATATGAGTTCAACCGAATTTGACGTAACTTATGTAAATTAAAATAAATTTGATGTCATAAGTGAACAGTGAGGCGTTTACTATAAGTCGATACACCTAGCTGTAATTTTTTTTTAAAAAGAGTTTATTATTCACTTGTTTTAAAGGAAAAACATCATATCACTAGCGAAATATTTAATATTGCGTAAAATGTTTTCTTTGGCAGAAAAAATAAAGGTTCTCGTTGAAGTAATCAATTAGTTTTCTTGTTTATTTGCAGAATAGCTCCAAACGATTGGGAAAATCCACATCCCTGTGACAAGTCGCCCGAAGAGCTTGAAAATATATGGCATATTAAAAACTCTGCTTGGCTCACGATGGGGTCTATTATGACTCAAGGCTCCGATATTTTGCCAAAGTAAGTTGAAATCATGATATTTGAAGTTTTTATTAGGATTATTCAGTTTTCGTAGGACCTATACTAGATAGTTTATACTGGTTCATGATTTATGTTTAAATATTTTCTTTCTGCTACTGTTTTTATTTAGATGTTTATTTAATAAATAGAATTAAGCCCGCCTTTACGTACGTTAAGATTTCTTTCTATGCAATAAAGATTAAATAAATAAATATAATACAAATCATAAAAAACAAATGATAATGATAATAATGATAATGATACAAATGATAAGTAGAATATAAATTATTAAAACCAATTAATAAGATATTCCAGAAAAAAATATGGAATCAATAAAAATGAAGCTAATAATTCAGACCCGTTGTTATGAAATTTCATATAATAATTTTAATGAACAACTATTACTTTATAAATAAAATAAAATAAAAAAGCCTTTATTCCCCATTACCATGAAATACAAAAAAGGGATTACATAGAAAAAAACTATTTAAAGAATTAACAATTTGTAAAGTGTTAAGTACATATTAATTATTATTAGGGGATCGTCCATTTCTGGACGAAGGCCTCCTCCATCCTCTCCCAGTCAGTCCTGTTTTGTGCTAGGCGGACGCAGAGGTTTCCTGCCATAGACACAATGTCATCTCTCCACCGGAGTGCGGGACGTCCCCGGTCCCTTTTGCTGTCTATGACACAGCAGTGGAGGACGAGCTGGCTCCACTTGTCATCTTCCACTTTAGTTTGGCAGTTGCCTCGAGTGCAACAGTTACTTTTGTTCGGGATCTTATGTCGCTGCTTCTGATGCGATCTCTCAGCCTAATGCCTAACATACTGCGTTCTACGGCTCTTTGGAAGGATCTTATACGCTTTCTAGTATCTGCCGTAGGTGCCCATGTCTGACAGCCGTACGATTACTTTAAAAGGGGTAAAGTATTTTTTTAATATAAAATATACTAAAAATCGTACTTGTCAACGAGGAGCGACGTCAGCGAATTGCATGTTAAACAGAAAACCCATGTTACCATTAAATATTTTGTGGTGACGTTGATGAGCGGTATTGTGCAGGGGCTACTCTACCCGATGGGTGTGCGGCATGTGGTGGTTCTTTGCACTCATCATGTGTTCCTCATATACGGCGAACTTGGCGGCGTTTCTGACTAATGCTGCTATGGACGACTCCATAAAGAGTGCCGAAGACTTAGCAGCGCAGTCTAAGATCAAATACGGGACGGTGTTAGGGGGTTCTACTTATTCGTTTTTCAAGGTGAGATCATTATTTTGCACCTGGGAAAATGGTTGGAGGCAAATTGCATCAACTTATGATTACAGACCGATCAACATCACACTTGCTACACGCATCTAAGTTTTAAAACAACCAACCCTAATACTAACTTATATTAAAACTAGCGACCCGCCCCGGCTTCGCACGGATACAATGCTGATGCATGTATTATACATATAAACCTTCCTCTTGAATCACTCTATCTATTAAAAAAACCGCATCAAAATACGTTGCGTAGTTTTAAAGATCGAAACATACATAGGGACAGACAGATAGTGGAAAAGCGGCTTTGTTTTATACTATGTAGCAATTCCCAGTGCACGACCCTGTCGCGTGTATATCTCTGGTATAAAAGTAAAATTATGACCGAAGTATACAATCTACGAAATATTAGAGCAATATGAATGAGTGGCTATTTTAAATGGTATGTGTTTCACATACCTAATTATAATTAATAGTACATTACTTACCTAGAGCTCTCGCTAATCTCTGGTGGATATCCACTGTAAGCACATAATTAACGTAGTAATCTTAACATTACTTCCAGCGCTCGAACTTTTCCACTTACTCAAAAATGTGGACAGCTATGGAATCCGCCAGACCGTCGGTTTTCGTAGCGAACAACGACGTGGGCGTCGAAAGAGTGCTCAAGGGCAAGAGAGAGTACGCGTTCCTGATGGAGTCCACGGCTATTGAGTATCAGCTGGAGCGACATTGCGATTTGATGCAGGTGGGCGGTTTGCTTGACTCGAAGGGGTACGGTATCGCCATGCCGTTTTGTAAGTATTAAATAACCATTACATTATTTCATGTTTCAGATATTTTCTGTAAATTCGATTAAGTATAAACACAAACCCAGAGATTACCCCATCTATTAATCACCAGCACCTTTAATTTTTACCAAGCATATGTTTGGTATGTCATGTTATTTTCAATCTTTTAGTTTCGTCCTACCGCACCGCCGTTGACAATGCTGTTTTGAAATTAGCTGAAAGTGGCCGACTTGTGGAACTTAAAAATCGATGGTGGAAAGCGCCGGAGGAAAATGCATGTGTTGTAAGTGCATACATTTTAATAGTCAAGTTAACCCAAAGTATTTAAACAAGTTATCAAGTAGATTAAAAAATTAGTAGAACTACTTATATCTTCGTCTCAGTGACCAATTTTACGAGATTAGGTACTAAGAACACAAGGTCTGACAATCCGGATTCGTGACACCGTGACGTCACTGTTGACGACACACACTTACGTCCGCATACCATCGATAGGCTGACGCAGTAGGTCGTGTCACCTACACTACTAACCGATGTACCGGTTAGCCCTACTTGGTGCAGTATATTATTGTATCATGGACCAACCAATGACGAATGACCCATTTAATCAGTTTTGCCCCTTTAGACTAATAAATTGTGACTTTGTATATATGTAAAATAGGCTACTGCTTTTTTGATTATGAAAGTTTTGATTTGTTTACATAGTCAGAAGAAGCTGGCGAAGAAGGGGCGAGTGCTGCCGAGCTGGGAGTTGATAACGTCGGTGGTGTGTTCATAGTTTTGGGGACTGGCTGTGGGATCGCTGCTGCTATGGGGATATTCGAGTTCCTATGGCATGTCAAAGATGTTGCTATGGAACAAAAGGTATATCAACAACAAACACTTCTTTATTGTTTCAATCATAGTCAAAGTAATATAGTGTTATAACTCTGAATTCAAATCCTTGTTCTACTAGACTTCACGTGTTCCGTTTCATTTCTAAGTCCAGAAATTGAATTTACATGGCCACATAGAGACGACTTACAAATATGGAACTCATCGCAATTTCACTTTCTTTACTCACAATGGAATTCATCGTAATTTCACTTTCTTTACTCACAATCCTCATTTGTAGACAAAAGAGTGTCTTACTATCCGTTATCCTTCAAATAGATTCGTGATACCTACACATTTTACAGTCCTCATTTTACTTTTAAAACCTAACAAAAGTAATGACGAATTTAGTGAATTTTGCTATTATATAAAAAATGCCTATGTGTAATTCAAATTTCTGACTAGGTACTTGTCCATAATTCAAACCGTTTTGCAAGCACCGCACGCAAGCTGATACGCAAAGATCGGTTAGAATCTACCTACTAATTATCCAATTCGTTTTTCCTTTTTCGTTTTATTCCAATTTTTTTATTGATGTATAGATGTCGAGGTCCGAAGCATTCTGGGCGGAGCTAATCTTCGCCCTCAGTTTCTGGGAGACTGAGAAGCCTGTGGCTCACTCTCGACCGTCATCGGCATGTGGCTCAGGCACGGGAAGTCACTCCCGGGCATCTTCAGTGCTGCGCTCGGCTGCTGATCTGTTCCGCTTAGACGTTTTTAAGTGAACAGACCCGTTCCATCACTTAGTATACGACCTGAGGGAGATTGGCCGTTCGAAGGCAAGGCGGAGTATGTTTTATGAATGCTATAAGCTCTGCCCTGCCGCTTCACGCTCAATCAGAGTGGCTACTCAGGCGGCACACTTTTCCGTAAATAGTTAGTTGAGTTTAAAGACAAGATACAATTTTCATCAATTTCCGAAAAATATTTTCCATTAAATTACGTTAGGGCCGTCTAGGGGACTATAAGTTCAAACCAACACTTGATATTCGAAGTGCTTTTAATAAAATTACAACGGTGCAGACGTGAGTTGACAAAATTAACTTAACTAAGATTATTGATCGAGGTCGATCACGACCTTACGCGACCGCGATGGAAAGCATAAGACACTTGTGTCACCACACCTTTCACATAATGTTACTTCGGTCCTTGTATTGGCTAATTGCCCACTAAGCAAAGCAGCAATCGGTTTTCGAGAAAAGGGGATGACTCGCTGATGACTCGTGGGAACCGGCCGTGGGAGCCTTGTGTCGTAACAATTAACTCAGTCTTTTATTATTTTATATAAGCGTTTAATTTATAATCCGTGAAAAATAAAAAGAAACAAGCTCACTCTGCATATACTTATAATAAAGTAGCATTTAAAATCAGTTGCTGTTTTCTTTATTACCTGTCCTTTAGACGAACCAGGTATAAAATTGCAACCCAACCACATAGTATCGAAAACATCGTTAAAAAAAGAATTACTTCCATTAACGACTAATCCAGATCAGAGTCTGCTGTGGATGTGAACCATTACGTTAATATTAGGTAACGAAAATTACTAGCCGAATCCAAGATCTAGTTTATAAGTTTCATCTATATCAGAAACTGACTTTCTACATATAACAATGTTTCTACATATAAATATGTTTGTGATGTAAAACTTAAACCCATCATCTCCCACTAAAACAATAAATAATAGCATTATTTTGTAATGGGCCCTGGGATCCCAGGGACTAGTAGACGACGAATTAAGGTTAATATCTGTAGTGTTTAAAGAAATAAACACAATAACCACTTCAAGGATACGTACAATTTATTGTTAATATTATAGTCGAAATATATTTATAAAATAACAATTGACACAGTAAATCTTAAAGTGAGTAAAACCCAAGAGAAAGCCCGCCTTAAGTTACTGCACATCATACCACATAATAGAAACGTATTCCCCTTAAAGCGTTATTATCCATGGGGAAAACTAAAAACGTTATGTAAAGACGATTATAAAAAATTTACACTCGAAATTGTTTCTTTACCCGTGCCCCAGATTTATACAACAAATGATTCTCACACATAGATCCATTCCACCTGTCACTGAATAATTTAAAAAAAAAATTACGCAATGTTTGATTAAAAAGTCTGATAACGCTTAAGCATATATACCTACTTTAATTACTCTTTACCTTGATCTTGGTATAAACCAACCTGTGTAATTTTTAGTAGATATAATTAACTTAAATTAAATTTTAAATTTTGCACTAACAACTATTACTTTTTAAGTAGCCTAGCAAACTGTTTTTCTTTGTATAATTGACATATCCCAGAATCACTAAAGAATTTAAATGCGATTACCGCGACGTCTATGTAAGCTCACATTTTTTTTTATATTTCTCTCTAAGTGAATTACTTCACATCTGTTTCGGCACTGTTTGGTCTGTTAAGTCATCATCATCATCATCATTTCAGCCGAAAGACGTCCACTGCTGAACATAGGCCTCCCCCAAGGCTCGCCATTCAGACCGGTCCTTTGCCGTTCGTTTCCACCGGATTCCCGCGACCTTCACCAGGTCATCACTCCACCTTGTCGGAGGCCTACCGACAGCTCGTCTTCCGGTGCGTGGACGCCACTCAAGCAGTTTCTGTCAGTCCTGCGAGCAATGTGCCCTGCCCACTGCCACTTAAGTCTCGCAATTTTGAAGGCTATGTCGGTGACCCCAGTTCTGCTACGGATAGCTTCATTCCGAATTCTATCACGCAGAGAAACCCTGAGCATAGCTCTTTCCATTGCTCTTTGGGTGACCTTGAGCTTTCTTATGAGGCCCATCGTTAGCGCCCATGTCTCGGATCCATATGTCATCACTGGCAACACACACTGGTCAAAGACTTTTGACTTGAGGCACTGCGGTAAATTGGACGAGAATACACTGCGAAGCTTCCCGAACGCTGCCCAGCCGAGTCGGATTCGACGAGTGATCTCTTTCTCGAAGTTGGACCTACCCAACTGGACTGTTTGTCCCAGGTATACGTACTCGTCAACAACTTCGAGCGCAGAGCCGCCGATTATTACGGGAGTTGGTACAACATGGGCATTAGACATGACCTTCGTCTTGTCCATGTTCATTTTCAGACCAACTCGATCGGAAACTCTGCTGAGATCAACGAGCATTGTACTGAGGTCCTCCATGGTCTCAGCCATGACTACAATGTCGTCAGCAAATCGAAGGTGAGTGATGTACTCGCCATTTACGTTGATGCCTCGTCCTTCCCAGTCCAGAAATTTGAAAGCATCCTCCAGTGCAGCGGTGAAGAGCTTCGGAGAGATCACATCTCCTTGTCTGACTCCCCGCTGCAGTGGAACAGGCTTTGTTTCCTGGTCCTGTAGTCGGACGGACATGGTGGTGTTTTTGTACAGGCACTTCAGGACTTCGATATACCGGTAGTCAACTTGGCACCTCTGGAGAGACTGCAGTACAGCCCAAGTCTCGATCGAATCGAAGGCTTTCTCGTAGTCCACAAATGCTAAACAAAGTGGCAAGTTATACTCTTCGGTCTTCTGTATAACCTGCCGCAAGGCATGTATGTGGTCTACGGTACTGTAGCCTTTTCGGAATCCGGCTTGTTCGGGAGGCTGGAAGTCGTCAAACCTGCGCGCGAGACGGTTCGTGATGACTCTCGAAAACTGTTTGTAAACATGGCTCAGAAGTGAGATGGGTCTGTAATTCTTCAGCAAAGTGTTATCGCCTTTTTTGAAGAAAAGCACCACCACACTTCTGTTCCATGCTTGCGGCGTTTTCCCTTCGTGAATTACAGAATTAAACAGCGTCTGAAGGGCTCTGAGGACAGGTTTACCGCCCGCCTTCAGGATTTCGGCTGTAATTCCGTCGTCACCCGGGGCTTTGCCGTTCTTCAACTGTTTGAGAGCCATACTAATCTCATACAGGCTGACGTTCGGGATATCTTCGGTATAGTGTCGGGTTAATCTAGCTCTAGGGTCTTTGGCTAGATCAACGGTGGGTCTTCGGGTGGTTGTGAATAGCTGCCCATAGAACCTCTCAACTTCACGCAGAAGCTCAGGTTTGGAAGAAATGATCCTGCCATCGTCGGTCTTCAGTTTAGTCATCTGGCTCTGACCAACAGACAGATCTCTAGCGAAAACCTTAGAGCCTCTGTTGCGCTCAATAGCCTCTTCAACACAGTTAGTGTTAAATCGGCGTAAATCGCGCCTCAGGCACTTCGAGATCTGTCTGTTGAGCCGCCGAAAGCGAGACGCATCATCTGGAGACTGCAGGATCATCTCACGTCTTACATCCATGAGCTTCAGAGTGAAGTCAGAGATCTTCTGGACCTTTTTACGACGGGTCTTGAAGAACTTGGACCCGACCGTATGGACAGCTTCCACAAACCCATCGTTGTTTTCGTCCACGTCGCTCCCTAGGCATTCGAAACGGTTTTGCAATTCGAGTTGAAAGCTCTCGGGGTTTTGTAGTTGGGCTGGTGCCGGGCGGAGCGTAGACTTTATCAATCGACTTCTCTCTAGCTTAAACTGAATATTTAATGTGCCTCGTACCATACGGTGATCACTGCCCGTCTTGATCGCGTTGATCACAGAGACATCATTAAATATATGCTTTTTCGTCGACATGATAAAGTCTATCTCATTCCTCGTTGCACCATCCGGGCTCATCCAGGTCCATTTCCTATGCTCACGTTTCCTGAAGAAGGAAAGTTCAGCATTCCTTCTTCAGGAAACGTGAAGAAGGAATGCTGGAATCCTTCTTCAACTTAAGGTCTGTTAAGTAGTATAAAGAATTATTGTAACACCCATGTAATGACTGTTTGTTGCCAAAATAAAATAAATAAATAAATTATTTTTCAAGGTGTTAGTTGCTGGAATATACCAGAATGGGCCAAGACTGATGAGGTGAAGATGGAATGGGGAGATGGTATGACAGGGTTCTGTAACTTGCCTAATAGGTTTTTCGAAATTATAAAGACGGCGGTAGATAAAATATACCTTTTAGAATTTAGGGATTAAGACACGCTGATAAATAAATTAAATTAACGCATACTAACGTCAAGTTTCCCAGGGTAATATGTTTAAGGTAAATATCAGTTGGACACAAAATTCACCAATATGAAATTATTAAGATTACGTATACACCCCGCGTCTTGTTTGTGGCGAATAAATGAATTAACCTGGTTTACTCCAATTTATGCCGATGCATGCAACAACCACTTATCTCCAATGAAGACCTGGTACAGCTTCGGGTTGACAGTAGCCGACGAAAAACTGTCACGATTCCGACCTCGACGTGCGAGAGTCTCCCAAAATTTAAAGCTGGTCTTCGGGCAATACGCAAGCATAGGCCTCGCAATTGGCAACCGGGCAACTCGCGTCTAGACCACTCGCTCCGTTAGCTTCCGCCCCGGCGGAAAAGCTAAAACAATACACTAGGCAAGACCTATGCAAGGGCAAAACACGATCACAAAGCAAATTTAGACTAATAGGACGAAACACTTACCCAAACGTTGAGAAACGCTTGGCTCTTTGTTAAGAGGAGGATACGATCCTCTTGAAACACTCTTTCAAGAAGAAAAGTCAGATAACGCCGGAAAATAGCAATATTCACACTCGTCACTTATTAATGGTTAGAATTCACAAATTTTCTCCCACACAGAAAAATTCTAGGCAGGTTAAAAATTTGTACGTGTTTGCAAACCCGTCAAAAGA
Organism: Epiblema foenella; assembly: GCA_963556455.1. Classification (NCBI taxonomy): domain Eukaryota; kingdom Metazoa; phylum Arthropoda; class Insecta; order Lepidoptera; family Tortricidae; genus Epiblema; species Epiblema foenella. The sequence goes on along the minus strand of OY747107.1, from coordinate 10,531,835 downwards.
ATAATTTCAAATTACGAAGCTTGACAATCCATTTTCGAAATCGAAACGCTCAACTAGAAAGCCAGTATGTATTTCAACAAAAGAGGATCTTCACCCACCACCACGACGTAATATATAATACGTAGATCATGCGTTAATCGAGTTAGAAAAAGAGGCATACCCGCGTTAAATCATATAGCAAAAGCGTACGAACAAATAGTATATGAGACCCGAATAAAATAACGAACGAACGCCTGACTATAATGCAGCGTTTTCGCTGCATATCCCAGTACTTTCAATCTTATGTCATCATGACAGAGGTGATTAATAGGCGTCATATATTTGGAATTAAGGTGTCTAGCATTGGGAGGTTTACCTTATTTATTTAAATCAAGTTATTAGGTTTTTTTAGTGGTCCATAAAGTACTTTACATAGTACGAGATTTAGCCTTGACAGTGACATAACTCTGTTTTCATTTATACCGTGAGTTTAAAAATCCGATCTCTACGGCTTTACATCCTTATATTCCTTATTATAGTTATTATACCTATCATTATTATATTTCTAACAACTAATTAATACACTTCGTTTAAATTGATAAAAGATTGTGCGAAACTGAGCACAGAGGCAGCTCTGGACCGGGAGCGCTCTCGGTGGGGCGACGGGGTCTTCGTGGAGCCGGCGGATGAGCGCGGTGGCGCCGCCGGCTTGCTCAGCACGCGGGGGTCCAACGAAGCGCGCCACTCGCTGGCTAACGCGTCCTTGTATGATATCTAAAACAAAAATCAACATTTTCTCCGTTTCTAAAGTAATAATTTTAAAACTATTAGCTTTGTGAGCCATAGACCTCGTGACTGGTTTTATTTAATTTCTAAAATCAGGCGCCACAATAAAAATCTATTTATTATTGAACCTGCGGGGTAATCACGTAACTTTTTTACTACCGTTAGGTAGATTTTAATGTCAAATTTTAGTTGTCATCTCATACATTTATACGTCAAAATTGACAGTAAAATCTATCTACCGTTAGTACATAAAGTTACGTGATTCGCCTTCTGCTCACAAAATTTCACAAGAATCAGTTGAGAAATGCGATCTGTAGAGGAGAATTCAGACATACGAAAGCATTTTTGTCCAAGCAGAAGCGGAAACCTTCGTTTCATCTGGTCAAAGAAACTTGACATTAGACCTCGGTGTCATTATCTAGTTTTGTTAAAGACTAGTGATCTAATGGAATGAATAATGTTAGCAAACCATTATTAACCTTATGCACCAGGATTCGATGAATTTGTTTCATAATTTAAAGTAACTCTTAATGATTTTATATTAATGTTATTATTTTAGTAAATAAATTATTTAATAACTCTTACACCCTCCTTGACAGCGATTTCATGAGAGTGCAAAAAGAATCCGATGATCGCAACGATTAAGCCCAAAATACCTCCGACACCAAGGACCAGAAAGATACCACTCGTGTTTTTCATTTGTACAGAACCACTCGCGTCTTTTTCTTTTGATTCTTCACTCTGAAAAACGATAAAGCAACATTTGCAAAAAAAGTCGGAAAACCTTATTCCAATAAATGAAAAAAAAATCGGTTACTTATGGTGTAAAATCAGTTTACAATTACTCATACCAGCGGTAATATTAGGGACACTTAAGGAAACAATCTCCATCATGTAATAAAATAATGTTTTTTTTTAATTTCAAAAGTGAAAGTAAAGTAATTTCTTTTTTTCTGCTGTTTGTCACTTTTTCATCCTCAATAAGACTGTTCTATCTCGGCTTAAGGAATGAGTCAAGGTAGAGTAGACGAGCCGGTACAGGGGCCGGCCCCACTAAAAGGTAGGAGGTAGTTTGGATATAGAAATGGAATTTCAATTTGATTCCTCAAGAAGAAAATAGGATACTTCACATACTAAAAATTATCCGAAGGATGATGGCCTTGCTATTTCTATAGCAGGCTGCAGCCCCCAGCTCACCAAGTGAACAATCAGTTTGCGTACCTGGCAATCAGTAACGGCAGGTCTCTCGGGGTCTTTTACCCAATGTTTTTCTTTTATTTTAAGTAGTTCTCCCGATTCTTGTAGGGCCAGTATTGCGTTGTTTACGAACATTCGGTAAGGTGACTCTGAAACCCAGTAAATTTTAGATGAATTATACGATATCGATGACACCTTGGCACAATGCTGAGACAGCAACCGATTCACTGCCGCGAAGACGCACTTTATAATAATATGTCAATGTACTGAGTCTATTCTGTTTGTGACGATGTGTCTTTTCATGCAGTGAATAAAAGCTTTCTTTCTTTCTTTCTTTAAAAAGTACGCCGAAACAGCTTCTCCAACCATTCATCAATTCATCATTTTGCTCAAACATTTAATATATATTAAACGAGTAGATCCCTATTAAATGTCTCACTGTAAATGGAAAGCCAACAATCTTATTGAAATTATATGCCACCGAATTAGCGCCGCCGCTATGTAAACTAATCAACCAATCTTTTACTGAGGGTATTTTCCCTCAAGCGCTAAAAGTAACAATTATAAAACCTATACATAAAAAAGGCACTCCACTTGATACAAATAACTATGGGCCCATTGCACTCTTATCTACTCTGTCAAAAGTATTAAATAATTTGAGACCCCTATGTGTAACCGAGTCTACAAATTCGTGGAAAAAAAATCATATATTACATGACCACCAATACGGATTCAGGAAAAATCGCTCCACTTCCCTTGTAGTAAGTATATTCAGAAGATCCTGGATAATATATATGATAATAAAATAATCTAGATCTCACAAAAGCATATTATAAAGTTTCGCACAATATTCTGCTTAATAAATTATACGGATCAGGATTTAGGGGAATAGCATATGACGACTTAAACCAAAGTCGTACTTAGATAAACGTATGGAACTCGTACAGATTGAACACCTTAATCCGACAACAGATACTTTGGAATTAGTTCGATCAAATATCACAAAATTAAAGACTCCATCCCACAAGGAAGTGTCCTAGCGTGTTTACTTTTCCTTTTATATATTAAAGGTCTCCCAGGAGAAATCGACGCCAGCATACTTTGTTTGCAGATGACGGTCCTTTTTGATTTCCATAATAATGATAAATGTAATGAAAACTTATCAAAAACGCTACACTAAATTGGACACTCACATGTACGATCACAATCTTTTAATTAACTTAAGCAAAACTAATTTAATACAATTCTATCATCATCAAAGAACCCCACCATCTCTGAAATTTAAACTGAATGACAAGGAAATAGAATAAGTAGAAAACTTTAAACTTTTAGGTATTACTCTAGACAGACTACAGAAAACACATTTGAAACACAAAAACCAAAATATCACAATTTCTGTATCGGTTATTTACGCTCAGCAAAACTACAGACTTCACCACAGCGCTCTCTGCCTACTATGCCTATGTCCACTCGTGGTTGAGGTACGGCATTATAATGTGGGGTAACGGTGCAGACGACCCTCTCTATTCGTTCCGGTACCGCCGCACACCGGGTAGGCCTAGCTGAGTTTCTTGCTGGACTCTTCTCAGCCAAGCTAGGTTTAGTGAACTACCGATAAAAGTCCCAACAGCTCGATTCCACTCACACCTCAGATTCGGTCGAAATCGCTCAACCAATCTCACTGGAGCGCAAACTCTTAGAGTATTCGTGTCGGAGGTTTTCTCCCGGATTTTTCCCAGGCTACTCTCTAACCGCACACTCCTATTGCTTTATTCGGCCCGGACTAAAGCCACAGTCAAGTTCAAAAAAAAAGCGCATGACCGTTGCAGGCCCTATTTTGAAAATTAAATTGTAATTATGAATATTAGCGTCGAAAAATATACATAAGTACACCTCTTTAAGGAAGAAAAAAATAAAAAATTCAAGTATAAAACTTATGTTACTTGTCCCCAATTTAGAAATGTTCCGAAACAGCCCTCATTACGCAGCAGTAGAATTTTATAATCATCTCCCAAAACATTTAAAGGCAGAAGAAAAAGACGCAGCATACGTAAAAAAGTTAAAATCATGTCTCTCAGAGAAAACCTATTATAAATTCGAAATTTTTTTTAATGACACTAATTAATCATACACGTAATAAAAACTGGATAAGACTGATTCGTTATATTTTTACGTGTCTTAGTATAACTTTTTAGAATACGAGTACGTAAAACGTACCATACACATTTGTTTTTGCTTTTATGTCATACTGTTGCTTATACCTCTAACTTTTAATATTTTCACACTTATGTAGGTCTAACATATTCTGTGGAAGTTGTTACGTATATATACATAGTAATTAAGTTTAGTTAACTTTGCTACTCGTATACCCGACCAGGGTCCATGAGATTCTTAAACTTTGTAACATGGTAGACCGCCTGTTGTTTGCCTCTTCTCATTGTGTTTTTGTACTGTACTGTATCCTTTGATTGAGGTGTGCAATAAAGAGTATTCGTATTGTATTGTATGGTATTGTATTGCATGGTGGAATAAATGATTATGATCAATTTACTTACTTTTTGGCATTGCAATCCCGTAATCTTTGGAGTCAAGTTTTCCACCGACCATCTTCAAGTGACAGTTTTGTTTCAAGTAATATTCGATGGTAGATGATTCCATAAAGAACACATATTTGCCTTTGCTCGATAGAACACGTTCCATACCTTCATCGTTATCAAGCGTAAACACGGTAGGACTGGCTGTAGACATCGTTTGGAAAATTTTTTTATAAGTTGGATCATTTGAGGCCTGGAATTTATAAAAATATAGGTATATATAATAACCCAAGAAGCCCTTTAAAAAAGTCAATTTGTATCCCGCTATCCGATGTGGTTGTCGGATCAGGGCACTTGAAATTAAAATAGATTTATAGAAAGGATCAGTCATTTCATATCACTCTTCGCAGCCACAGCAACGTTATACGGAACGAAAAATTATGGGAATTAAATATAGTCGCATAGAACACGAAATAATATAGCAGGTTCTGAGGTGTTCTCCCACTCACGGTGCTTGTCCCTGGGGGAAACAGAACAGGTGGATGATCATACGTAAAATCAGCAACACCCTCATACGTAATCACGCCTGTTGCATACTTACCGCAGGCAGGACCTGCCTTTTAGCCGCTTCGCTTAACATGTCACTGATCTTTGGAGCCGTGCGCGGATCCGAAGTACCTAACAAATACTATGGACATAGCCGTCTTGTCAACGACAGCCTTAACAGCCTTTAGGCCCTTTCGACTAGATTTAATGATATGCAACAGGTACACCTAGCAGACGGTCTCTGCCCGTATCATGGGACACACAGAGAAACAACACCCGGTAGAGTGTACAGTTAGTCTCTATTATTATTGTATGAATTAATTTAACCTGAAAGAACTTATACGTTGAGCCGTTTAGCACTGCACCGTAGCTTATAGCCGTCTGTTCCGAGAGAGCCTTGGCGTCCTCGATGTCGTTGCTGCGACGATTGTTGCTCATGAAAGTGGACATGTTGGCGGTGTACGAAGCCGTCACAATCATGGCAAAAAACCACCACGTGCCTGCTATCCAGCGGGAGCCAGCACCCCTGTGGTAAAACAGGGCAAACTATGATATTTTTATACAACGACGCGACGGTAACAAACAAGCTTACGGCCTGACTGATGGTAAGCAGACACTGTAAGCCAATGAACGCTTAGGAGTCCAGAAGAATCACGAGCGCGTTGTTGACCCTTGAGTGACTTGAAGATTTAGATGTATAAAGCGTTACGGAACTATGATATCTAATTAATAGAGTTCAGCAGACAAACTGTTCTTATTTATATACATTATAATCACCGGTTACGATGCTCAAAAATACAACCGCCATTTCTACAACGTCTCGGTTCCTTTTTGGCGACCGGTTTAGCCTAGTGGGTAGTGCACCTGCCTGTGAAGCTCACGGTCCTGGGTTCGAATCCCGGTCAGGGCAAATATTTGTGTGATGAGCATGAATATTTGTTTATGGGTCTTGGATGTTTTCTATGTATTTAAGTATTAATATCTATTAAATATATCGTCGTCTAGTACCCATAACACAAGCCTTCTTGAGCTTACTGTGGGGCTAGTTCGATTTGTGTAAGATTGACCTCTAATATTTATTTATTTTATTTATTTATTTTTTTACAACTAATTTAACATTACTGATGTACCTACGTAGCATCGTAAGAAAAAAGCTAAAAAAGAGATAGGCTCTCACCTAGGTAATATGTCGCACCCCTGGGTCATAATGGAACCCATTGTTAGCCACATGCAATTGTAAAGACTCCAAATGTTCTCGAGATTCTTGGGATTTCGCTCGCAAGGATGTGGGTTTACCCAGTCTGCTTGGCTCATTCTAAAATAGTTACAACCATGAAATCAGTTCATTGGATTTGTAGTCACAAATAATAATAAGCAAGCACGGTAAAGGAAAATGAAATACGCAAGTCAATTTGATTCGGCATTCATTATGCTAATCACACAACAACTAACTGTTACTCACACCGTATTTCAATTTCCTTGACTATGCATAAAATAAAAGTTAAGATGTCATCTCAACTTTTATACCCATACCGTAGCAAATTAGGGCAGGCCTTTATCCAGCAGTGGACGACAGCGGACTGAAGATGACGATGATAATTATTGAGATGGATGGTAAATAGAAGAGCTATCTTTCATGAGCCGACCCCAAGCAAATATGAAAAGGCCAAACCAATTAACAATGAGTAGGTATGTACACAAGTACTTAAATAAGTATACATTTTTTCTAACCTGGCACATATGAGTAATACAAGTGAAGTAAGAATATACACCACAGCGAGATACAACCAGACGTCAGTAGATAAAGGGTTGACAAAGGAGAACATATCAGGGTCCGGTGGAGGGTCCTCTTTGAACAGCATGCTGATGCCCAGGCTCATAAACGGTATTGAGAAATCGACCACAGCATTTCGATCCGATGTTATAGTCAAATCGCAGATTGCAAAGTGAGCTTTCTAAAATCATACAGCGTGCCTTAGGCCGAATGTACATTGTACACGTCCGTTGTTTTCACCGGACAGTGGCGCGTTTTTATTTGCCGGACTCGCGGTGGCGTATAGTTTATAATGAATGCACCGGATAAATTGGTCGCCTGAGCGATATACGGTGCATGTACACCAATTCATTATAAACTATACACCACCGCGAGTCAGGCAAAAACAACGGTCCAAAGTCCGGTAAAAACAACGGAAGTGTACAATTGGCCTTAGAATATGGACTAGATTAGTAAAAAATAAGGGTCTGATTTTTACGGATAGGACCAATGGTTCTTGATTACAATGTTTATCATGTTTTCTCGTAAGCGGAAGACATACTCATAAAAGCTGGTCTAGTGGATCGCTTATATGAGCATGTATTTGTTACAGAGTTTGTCAATAACAATGTAATGATATTTTTTACTCACATGCTCGATTACCTCGCCTAATAGTCCATTCCATCGCCTACTGCCTTCTATTGGATTTCCAGGTTTATCACCACCTACATCTATGTAGTGGCTAATGGTTAGATTCTGATGTTCTCTGATATCTCGAAAAATTGCATCCATTAGGTCTACCACGTAACCTGTAGGACTTTCGTCGTCGTTTTTAGGAAGCATATAATATGGTTTGTCTATCTTGGTTACTACCTGAAAATGGCTTAAATAATAAAATACAAACAAAATACTGAAAAGTACTAATATACGGCCAAAGGCAAGTAGGGAGATAAAAACTATTAACGATAAACACGAAAATTATTTGGCTCAAACTTGGTGATTGTTTGATATGTCTGAGGGCTAGGAATTTTAATTCAATATTCCACTTTTTTTAAATAAGATATCTCAAATAAGGTACCCTTAATTTTTTTGTTTTCACAGACGGACCCCGTTGATTAATTTCATATATTTGATCGGTTGTGGAATTCCAGAACCCACCATACATAAATTTACTCTCATTATTGAGTTTCGAGTAGTGCAATTTAAAATTAACTCTATTTCCATTTTCGTCGAACTGAATATTCCCGGTGAATCCATTTATAGACGTCTGCAAAATAAAGGAAATTTGTAAGTTTTAAAATGAATATTCAAAGAAAATACTAGTGTAAACAGTTAGAGCAATTTTTATGATGCTATTCTATTTCCACAGGAGTGATCCTGCATATTAATTGATTTGAAAACCACGAAAAACTTACAGCATCTGATCTTAAAGCTTCATGTAGGTTCGGGCCCATTTCCCACGGCTCTAATTCAGGGTTATAGCACAATGCTGGTGGATTAGGCAAGTCTTGATTTCGATTGCCCATTTGACTTAACATGTATTTTATAGATTTTTCCAAATGACTAAGAGCATCAGCCGCTAAATGGGTTTCAATCTGCAAGGATTTTTAAAAGAGATATAAAATGAAAGGTAAGGGGGGACCCATCAATAGGTCCCCACCTCCGGGTGCAACTCATGCTAGCTACACCCCTTTTCGAGAAGGAAACATTTTTTACAATTCTAACATTACGAGTATGTGTCACTCACCAATTTAGGGCTGTCCATGCCAAGATCAGTCCATTTATAATCATCACTGGCCGTTGTTAAGTGCCACGTAGTCACGTTACCTTCAATATCTATATCAGTCAAATCAATTGTATAAGCATCTAAAGATGTTAAAAGAATATTCTGAAAAAAAAAATTAAGTACGTTCAATGTCCTGGGTTTCAGAAAAGTTCCATAGTTTCAAAGAGAGGAAAGAATAGGGACACTCCACACATTCCGGTTGCGGCAACGGTCGAGTGAGATCGTGCTACCTGTGCGCTCTTACCCAATTGTTGTTGTGACCCGAATTTTATCTCCGACTACCTGCTCGCTCTTATCGCTACCCCTCGTGGTGATTATCGCAATTACCACGTGGAAGCACCGGGTGTTTTAGTTAAGACTTTCTTAAGTCTCTAGCTGACCCGCGTGTCTCTGCCCCTCTGGAAATCCACGCTCGTAGTGGTCGCAGTCGGTCGCAACGATCGGACTGTGGGCTAGACACAATTGGTGGCTATCCGTTAGTTAAGACTTTCTCAAGTCAGACCCGGGTCTCTGTCCCTTTGAAAGACCACGCTCGCAGTGGCTGCATTGCAACGGATCCTAACGGTGCCAACGAAGTTGCAGTGTGGGGTGGATACCACCACGAAGCCCAGTAATTGCGGACAGTCCGATTCTTTCCCTTCATGTGTAGGACACCTAGTTGACACTGACACGGCGGACAAGTGTCGACACCGATATTAGGTTAGCCTTTCGGTTCCCCATAAGTATAGTGTTAGGCGGCAACCGACATAAATAGTTAGGATGGAGATGCAAGCCAGATTCGAGATGATGGAGGAAACTATGCGGGCTATTCAGGCTGAAATCGATCGGCTGGCCGCTGAGAACGACCGCCTTAAGTTGGCTCTCAACGGCGAGAAAATCGACTCAGCCCCGGCGGCTCCCATGCAATCCCCCACCCCCGCGAACTCTGACTCGCATCACCAGGCCCATCCGGCCACCCCGGTAGCTACTTCAGCTACCCAGGCCCCTAAGGCCGCCATGGGACCGCCGCCGCCGGCAGTAGCGATCCCCTTGCCTCCGCCCCAGGCCACTGCGCCCAAAAAGAGCAAAAAGTCTGTAAAGGCAGCCGCGTCTGCCCCCGGGAACCCTCCGGCCCTTCAGGCCCGTCCCGCAGTGGTTTCAGGCATGCGGAACTCGCGTTCTCGCTCCCCCAGGGAGCGACCCTCCTCGCAAGAGGAAAGAGTTACCACTCGCTCCCGCTCTGCCCGCTCCCGATCCCGCTGTCCAAAAGAGACCGAAACAGAATTACAAGACCGACTGCACTGTTCTGAAGACGAAATGGACACGTCAGGATGGGAACCTGTAGGCGGAAGCCGTAAGGGAAAACGTACGCGGCCGAAGTTTCCGCGAGCTGATTCGCCGGCGAAGAAAGCTCCGCGGACTCCCGTCGTCCCCGCGCCTTCTGCGCTGGCCCCTCCGGCCCATAGTGCCACTCTGGCAACGCCTCCTTTCGATCTCCTCGCTCCATTCCCCTCGAACTGACTCATTTCCCCCATAACGTAGAGCACCGACCTGACATACTCGACATAGCACTCCTAAAGAACGTAGAGTTAACTCTGCGTTCGGTAGAAGTGATACACGAACTTGACTCGGACCATAGGCCAGTTCTTTTGAGACTAGGACCTCACCCTAATAATGTACCTCGTACCAGAACACTCGTGGACTGGAACAAGGTACAATCAGGTCTCTTACAGACAGATCCTCCCCTACTTAGAGACATCCCTGACTGCATAACTACTACTGAACCGACCGACCAAGCGATCGATTCTTTCACCGAGTATCTCAACACTGTTCGAAGTGAGGCCTCAAGGGAGGTGTCGGCGGAGGATATCCAAAACCGACCTCTGCCTAGGGAATTGAGGGCGTTAGTGACTAGAAAAAATCGTGCAATCTTCTGCTGAAAACCGTCAAATCCTGAGAGACTTGTGTAACGAGTCCAAACAGAGAATTGCCGAATTTCGGGAGAACTCGTTCAGGGATCTGATGGGTGAGATCGCTCCTAGTCATCTGGCTTACTGGAAACTAGCGAGATCTCTCAAATCAGATGCCTGTTGGACCATACCCCCCTTGGATCGTCCGAATCACCCTACCCCTGCTTTCGAGGATAGTGAGAAAGCCGAATGCCTTGCGAGTAGCTTAGAGTCCCAATGTTCGCCTAGTCTCCTACACACCGACGAAGCCCATAGTAGATGGGTCGATTCCGAGGTGGACAGGAGATCGCGTCTCCCCGTAACTTCACCCATTTCACCGGTGTCGGTTAAGGAATTCAGTGACTTAGTCAGGCGTCGTCGTATTAGGAAGGCTCCGGGTGCGGATGGTGTACTGTAGAAACTTAGCTCTCTAGGAAAGCTATATGAGCGGATCCTTTTCACTAGGATTCTCAGATTTACGGCTGAGAATAACGTCATCATCGACGAGCAGTTCGGCTTTAGATCCGCGCACTCGTGCGTCCAACAGGTGCACCGCGTCACGGAGCACATGCTGGACGGTTTCTCTCGATTCCAGGTGCTCAGGACCGGTGCAATCTTTCTCGACGTGGCGAAAGCATTCGACAAGGTCTGGCATAACAGGCTGTACAAGTTATATCATCTCGGTATGCCTGATAGACTCGTACTCACCATACGAGATTTTCTCAGGGATCAAAGCTTTCGATACAGACTAGAGGGAACGTACTCGGACCCACACCCCATCCGGGCCGGAGTCCCGCAAGGCTCCGTGCTCTCTCCCACTCTTTATTCGTTATTCACGAACGACATTCCCAGGCACCCTAAAGTGCAACTGAGTTTGTTCGCGGACGATACCGCGCTCTTTACGACTCATTGTAAGTATACTTTTATCCGGCGATACCTCCAGGAGGCAAACACTGACCTAGGTCGTTGGTTTAATCTTTGGCGTATCGAAGTCAATCCGGAAAAAAGCACTGCGATAGTCTTCCACCCGTCTGACCACGTTAGCACGGAAAGGCGTGTGGCTCCGATCCAGATGTTTGACCGGCCCATCTCCTGGGCCAACGAAGTAAAATATCTTGGAGTGACCCTCGACAGAAAACTGACTTTCCGTAGCCACATCAGTAGGGTACGCAACCGTGCGTTGTTCGTGCTAGGAAGGCTTGGGCCGATGATTAACAAGTTTAGTAAAATGTCACTTAGAAATAAGCTGACCCTCTACAAAACTTGTGTTCGTCCAATCATGTCTTATGCAATTGTAGCTTTTGCTCACGTGCCTATGACATCCCCCAAGCCGCTACAGGTCATTCAGAATCGTTTTCTCCGTAGGGCGACTGGTCCAACCGAACCAGTCGAACCTCAGTCTGCACCACGACATGGGGATTAGCACTGTGTATGGTTTCTTTAAGCAGCCTGCCAGACGTTATTTTAACAACGCTCCCATCATAGGAATCCGTTAGTTAGGAAGGCTGTCGACTACGTTCCCATCCCTCCCCCCTCTGTCGTTACTCGGCGATCACTGATTAGGCGCCGCACGGTCCGGCGTCCCCTAATCACACACACACTTACGGACCCGGACGACGTAATCACAGCGTCTATCGAAAGATGGAACGCTGCGCTTACGGCGTCCAACTCTGACACGACGCGTACACTTAGGCATTCCCGCCGGCGGGGACGTCCACCGCGCGATCGCGACAACAGTGACACATATAGTCCCTATTCGTCCCGGTTCCGGCGCACACCGGGTAGAGTCAGTCCGACCCAGGTCGGGCCTAGCTGAGTTTCTTGCTGGACTCTTCTCAGCTAGGCTAGGTTTAGTGAACCAGCGACAAAACTCCCAGTAGCTCGATTCCACTCACACCTCAGATTCAGTTGAAACCGCTCAACCAATCTCACTGGAGCGCAAACTCTTAGAGTATTCCAGTGTTCCAAACCACACGCGTGGTCGTGCCGGAGGTTTTTTTATGGATTTTCCTCAGGCTACTCTCCAACCGCGCACTCCTATCGCTTTATTGGGCCCGGCCTATAAAGCCACAGTCAGGTTCAAAAAAAAAAACACGCCACACACACGAGTCGATGTGAGCGCGGCTGCCCATGACTGCGTTCTCGACTGGTCTGCGACGTCGGTTCCTGCAATGTCTACGCGCATAGTGGTGTGTTTGAGCGGTGTTAGAGATGAAACCTATTTTCGTTGTATTTAAGCGGAAAGTTTTTATACTAATTTTCAAATTCTCACGCTTTTAAAAACGTTTTGTTTTCCATAGAAATTTTGCACCCCTTTTTAACCCCTTTAGGGGTGGAATTTCCAAACTTCCCTTTTTATTCCTTGCTATATATATTAATACCATCTGTGCGATACGGAATTTTCTTATAAGCTAGCCAGTACTTATAGCTAACAATTATAATACCTAAATGAAAACATGCACGAAAACTTACTTGATACGCAGTATAATTCTCGACTTTTATTATTTCTTCGAAATACTTATGAATATTTGCAGCATTGCAATCAATTATATGATAACTGAGACGTGCTACTTTGAAAATATGTTTGAAAGTTTCTCTGTTGTCTCCATCGGGAAATAACTTTTTGAAGAGTATTGGTTTTTTGTCACTGTCCCATGTATTTATCACTTCTTGGAGGCGAATGAAGCCTAAAAAGACATGAAAGATAAATCGTATGTGTTTTTGTCAACTTCACAAATACTTTATATATATACACATAGTTAAATCCATTTGGGACTCGTATGAGCTAAATAAAGTTAAAAATAAAATAAAAATTGCATAAATCCATGACAAGATGCTAAAATAACAAATTCAATAAAATTGTAACAAAATTTTAAGCAAACTTTAAACAAATATTTTTACGAAACTTACTTCCTACATCCTCATATAAAAATGAGAATCTATCCCAGTCCATTTTTTTTATATAATTCGCGTACGCTTTTGAAATAACCTCTGGTGAAGGATGATATGAGAATGTGAAGACTTCTTTTGGAGCATATTCCATAGGCTGCCAGTCCAAAGTCAGACGTGGAATCTGTCAAAATATAATATGTTGCACTACATTAATATACGATGGCTCATATGTTCAAAATACCTATTACGTTAAATTTCAAGTACAATTTACAAACAAAATACATTCAATATCTCTATTTTAAACACAAAATAATACCATGTTAGGTTTTTAAAGTACATAATAGGATATGTTGGGATAATTATCGAACTAATATTCGCCACTTAGGTGAGCCTTTTTTAACTAACATTCTAAACGATTCGTTGAATTGTTATCGTTTCTTATAAACAAGTATGAAATATATTTATAATACCCTCTCAACGACCGTTTTTATTTAATACATTTATAAAGCCAGCATTCGTATACTATCTTCATCGTGAAACATCGTACGTACACGGGATAACAACGGACAATGTTCGCACATGAATTCTGTGCTGTTACGCGTATGGTTCATTAAAATAAATATCCGGCCTTTTCTTCTTAAAGCTTTGTTGAAGCTTTTTGTGTTTTTATACTTGAAGAACAAGCGAGAAATACTTTAAAAAGGTCTACCACGTCCGATCTTTGCCCTGTCGTATATATTCACGGTTTTTTTCAAACTCTTTAAAACGGGTCAACACAGGTTCCAATCTTAACCTGGAAGTCAAAGATCTGATTAAATCATATTAGTCTAATCTAGAAGTTATTCGTAGTTCTAACTTACATATAAAACAAGTATTATAACAATAATATGCACAAATAATACACAAAAGTTGGCCAAACTTATTTGGTTGTTGAGATACGGAGTCACGGGAATGTTCGGATTTCCTGATGACCAGTCAGAAATCACTGTTTTGATATTTTATATTGCTGCACACAACTTGTCGCTTTTAAGTCAAGTGACTGTCTGACATGGGGGCGCAACAAGATGGTATAGGCAGGCGTGTTGCCAGAAATCTAAAAATTCTTCTAGTTCGGTAGAAATTTAAATTATTCGCTCTTGACCCGATCGCGATCCGTTCTTAGCCCAACATACGTTACAAATTGCTTTTAACGTTCTTTTAATTTTTATTTTCCATTAAGTAGTTACTGCATGATACATTAATATTTTGAGATTCATGAGAGGATCGAATAGAATGAATTTGAAATACAAATTATAATGTTGAATCTTCAAATACAAAAGAAAATACAAATATTAAATACTTATTTGTATTTTACTAGTACTCAAAATCAAAATCAAAATGTATTCTGCAAATAGGCCACAAGGGCACTTTTACATGTCAAAATATTAATTTACAATTTAAGAAAGTCTGACTATAATAATATACATTGTTCATGTCAAAATATTAATTTACAGTTCAAGAAAGAATAATAATTTCGAGTTTACAGTTATAACAAAATTAGTGTCATACAGTGAAGATAAACTTGCAAAGTTATCTATTACAAATATTACAAACATCAGTAAAGTTAGAGATGTATAAGTTCTCAAGATTAAACAAGGAGTATAATGAAATTAATATAATATCCCAGAGATGTACATGGTCTCTAAGCGTCAAAATTAAGATTAATTTAATACTGTTAGAGATGTACATGGTCTCTATGTCACTGATAATAAAAACGAATCCACAAGAGGATGATGTCTCTCGTCAATCCCCTATAAAAAGACACTAGTATTAACGTAGTCACTATGTCCTAGCAAGCATGAACAGACCGGACTCCACACACGGATACTAATAATTTAACCCCTAGTCTATCAGTCCCTGGCATCCCAGGGGTCATTACAAAAGAATGCTATTGTTTGTTTTTCTCGCTGGAAGACGACGACTTTAAATACTGCGAAACCTCAAAAAAAATCGTCCCCTCTGCTGTCAACACAATGCATCCTCGAATTTTATAAAGGGTCGGCAACGCGTATGTGACTCCTTTGGAGTTGCGGGCGCCTATAGGCTGCGGTGGCCGCTTACCATCAGGTGGACCGTACACTTGTTTGCCACCGTCGTTGTGTAAAAAAAATGCCTGTGTTTCTAAAAAGGGTAGTCGAATTACTTATACAGCACTTATAGCATTGACACGGTCCAATCAAAAAAGAGAAAATATGATAGTACAGTGATAGATTGCGTTCCAACATAAACCACTTAAGCTTAGGCTACACTTGTATCTTTTTACCGTATCGTATCGCCGTCGCGTTGCACCGACGCGTAGCATGATCGTTAGTGTGGACGCGAAATGATACGCGATCATGCAACGCGCCGTATGTGATACACCGCGATCCAACCTGCACCGCGTATCTTAAATACTCCGCACACGCGCGTATCGGATACGCGTAGCATGATCGGTAACTGTGGACGTGTTTTGATACTGTATCAAGATACGATGATGTGATTTGATACGGGATATGCCGCGATCCAACTGGAGTAGGTTTTTTGCCCGATCATCAAGGTCACCAGAGCGGGAATATGACACGGGCTGACATTTTTGTACGCGATCGCGATCGCCGATCATCAGTGTGTATCTGCGTCTGCGACAGGACAGTAGTAGTTTTTGTCTGTGTTTTTGTTTTTGATTGTTGAGATGGATAACAAGACAGTTCTAAGGCTTATAGAGGCCTATAAAACCAAAGAGGCTTTGTGGAACCCCAGTCACCCCAACTACTACAACAGGTCATTAAATAAAGACGCATGGGTCGAATTAAGCGATGAAATTAACTGCCCAGTAGAAAACATCAAGAAGAAAATTGAGTATCTACTCGCGGCTCTTAGACGGGAGAGGTAAAAAATGACCAAGTCTAAGACCACGGGTCAAGGTATGCATTACGAGAATTTATTTATTAGGTACCTACGAGTCAAATTTCACCAACTTCCGTTTTTCACGACAATAGGTACACGATTTCACGATTATTGGAACAGTGTAAATTTAAATGTAAAAATAAATAACATAATTAATTAATTACGTCGGATTTAATCGTCGGATGTAAGCAAATGGAGCTCACACTAAATACGTAAATATTGAATCATAATTATAAATGCTTAAAATGTCCGGCAAATTTTTGATACTTGTCTTAGTTCGATTACGATGTGATCTGTGTTTCTATTGTTTATTTGAAGTACAGATTATGAATTCAAAGAATAATGGCAATGGGAATTCATAGCAACTTAGTACCTGCTCAACAATGTCAAATTAATTATATCTTGCAAACCTTACGGAAAGAAAATCATTATAGACCCTGGCTTTCGCCGGGTTGTAATATTGTACTGAATTTCATTACAATCCGCTGGATAATAATGTGATTTCACTTTTCATAGATCTTATTGCTATGTTCTTAAAGTCTTCTTTTCTTTTAAGTCTCCTTGCTATTATAATAAAACAAGCACACATTATCACTTGTTGGTAAGCAATCATTTCGGGTGACATATTGGAACAGAACGCGGATCTGCACTGTCGAATGTGTTCGTCCAAACTAAACTAACCGATGCGGAGCGGAGTTGCGATACGATGCGCTGTTACGATGGTAATGATCGGTATACCCATATTGAGCGTCCACACTTAGGATACGCGTGCTCGATATGATACGCCTGAACTCGATACGCGATCACGATACAAGTGTGGACGTATTTTTTTCCACGACAATCGTAATGCTACGCTATGCCCAAATTGAGCGTCCACACTTAGGATACGCGTGTTCGATACGATGCGCTGATCTCAATACGCGATCACGATAAAAATGTGGACTAAGCTTTACGTAAACCACATCCACGTTAGTTTAACTAGGTATTGACTTTACTATTGGAGTGAAGGAATCAACAGCAAGTCAATAATTTCGAGATCTTTCTCAAATAATGATACCTATGCTATTAAGAGAAAGAAGATATTGTAGGTATGGTAACTCGAATATGGACATACATAATATTTAAGACGCTAATGTGGATGTACTGATAAACAGTTACTCACTTTTAATTTATTGCTCAGTAAGCAAACGTTGTCACATATGCCTTTCGTGGGTCGGCCATCAATTATTGCTGATACTTCGACACCATCCTCGCACACTAAAAATATGAAAACCAATTAAAATGTGTTGGTTATACAAAGCTCCCTCAAGTCCTATAAAATCGCAAGTAAATCCTCCGGTATCATCTTTCCCATTTAATCTAATATGTGTTGGCATGATTAATTGAGTATCTCAAGAAGCTAGATTTAATTTATGGTATGATAATTAGCTCTTGAATGCCGTCATTAAATCATAAAGCCGTAATTATTTTGATTGAATTAGTTATAATTGCCGTTTTACAATATCAACTATATAAATGTCTTAATTATGACATTTCGCCTGTATAAATGTATTAATTCAATATGTCAACATTATGATAAGTCAAGGAATACACCGAATACACATAACGCCATTAACGCCCACTGCTGAATATAGCCCTCTCTTCGAGTAGTATCCAATATTACAGGTTCATTTATTTATGTCTACTAACTATTTTTTTCTATTCTCTATTCTCTCTCATTAGCCAGGGGAACATTTGACAGTTTCTTAGAAATGTACCACATGGCCTTCTGATATGCTTAGAAGATGGCCTATAATAATGGGGTTAATTTTTTTTGTGGATTCAGCCCATGAAGTTTAAAAAGCAAAGCAGAAAACTTAATCGCAACTAGCTATAAACAAAAGTTGATTGGTTCTTTTACATCCTTATCAATGCAAAGATAACACAACAATTTATTTGATGATAAAACATCCAAATTTTATAGTTGTTTGTTGTCTAGCTCATGCTCATATAAAGAAAAAGGTCTTACTCTTCAATGACACTGAAAATCCATCATAAGTTTGTAAAATCTCTTGACTGCCGTAGTACGCTTTTCTTGAGTCATTTACAAATCTCGTAAAGACTTGTAATGTTTTATCTTCAGAGACCTTCGTAAACAATCCCGCTGTGAATTACATTTATGTCATTAGAATAAAACAAAACTGAACGCCACTACAGTGCGTTTCTGCTCACATTTGACGTACGTAAGCATAAAGGCAATGCACATATTTGAAATAACGTCGACTAAGAAGGAGCCCTCTCCCAGCTATGCTTCCATTTCGTAGTTTGTTTTTTATTATGACACCTAAATTTGTAACCTAGTAGAAGAATGGCACAATATTTAAAATTTTTGTTCTACCTATTCTTTGTTTTTAAAATATAAATCTAACTTATAAACATTATTTCAGGGTACTTACTAACACGAAGCTGCTGCAAGGTACTGATTTGACAAATTTTGGACACAAATGCCAGGATAAACAATAATTTAAAGCGATCCATTATACGTCTAGGCGCGTGAGCATACTGAGTGCCACCACACCGTCTGATATATTTTTGGAAAACATTTTAGGTCGCGGAGACGGCGGGCGTCGCGTTGTGATTGCCGGCATTTGACGTTAACTCGCCGGAAATAATTCCAAATAGCTTTAGTTCTAAATTAATATTCGAGTTTTGGTCTGCAGATTTGTACACGTCTTCGCTATTGCTGTAACAAAAGTGTTGTTTCAATTATATTGATCGATTACTGAATGTGTTGATTAAAGAAAAAGTCGTGAAATTCCATCGATGTTTGTGTGTACGTGAGAGTGACATCAAACATGTGGAAGGGGCTACTATTTTGTGTTTTTATTAAAATATGTTTGTGCCAAATACGAAATATTCCAGAAGAGGAGCCATCATTAATAAATATACGTACGTATTTCTTATACCTATCATAGCATAGTACTCAGTCAACTTATTTTTAAGAGCAGGAAATATTATTAAACTTAATGCCCTGCCCCGCTAACGGGTGTATGTAGGGTAGGTACAGTGCTGAAGATAATGAGATCAGATCCTACCTTTACGGCACGCAATGTGATGAAATATAGTATCCAATAATTTTGACCATAATTTGAACAAAAACAGTTAAAAAGTACACCTGCGGGGTAATCACGTAACTTTTTTACTACCGTTAGATAGATTTTAATGTCAAATTTCAACTGTCAGCCCATACATTTATACTTCATATTTGACAGTAAAATCTATCTACCGTTAGTACATAAAGTTACGTGATTCGCCTGCTGGACATTGGACACCAATTATGTCAATATTTTTAAATATTTACTGTCTCACTCACTCCGTTTTTATATGGAGGTTACTTAACCAAAGCTTTTCACTTTCCAGTGCAATTTTTCAAACATTTTCCTTCATGCAAACCTTATCCTGACCATTAGAAAACCAGTGCATCAATTCTGAAGAAAGGCGGGAATTTAATATTCTAGGTATCCCTGTTTACCTATTGATGGCATTATGACCTGACCACTATACGTCCGCCTGCTAGTCACAGGGTTTTTCATTTGCCAATTCAGTTAGGGATTTTTAAACACTATTGAATTTTTCCCAGACTCATATAGGTATGTCGGTCATTAATGTGTGTGTTCCGCAAAACACATAATATAGTACGAGTGCGGGTGAGCCTTGGTTGTGTGTTGATTTAGATATACACGCACATTGTCTATGTATGCATCATGGTAGAAGCACGATACTCACGTAGATGTCTATGTGTTGGTATGAGTTTCGATTACAACTATTGCTAACCCGCGCTCGTGAGATAGGTAAAAGTACTATAACAGATTTATTAAAATTTTAATATTTATGCCTTTTTGATTGCTACTACCTACTTATTTTTATTGATAAACAAGCATTTTTCATTAGTTGGAATTTTCGAACCGAGCGCCGTGTTGGAGATGGGCGCGTTCAATGAGAGCATGCACAACGCCGTCGGCGAGGGCAATCGACGCCTGACCCCGCAATTCTACAAGCCCACCATGATCGACAGTTACTCCGTACTGAGAGAATGTAAGTTCTCAAAAGTAGACACAAAAAACTATCGATACTGAAAACTACATATGAAAAAAAAACAGAGTTTAAATTAAAGGTAATAAAAAGAGTGTGTCAGCTCCGATTCACGACTGGAGTTTACTCTTTGCGAACGATTATAAAATATATAGATTAGTTAATAAAGATAAATGAACGCACTTTTTATATTAATGAAAGCGTGCATGTTACATTTATTTATATGTATTAATAATATACTCACAGTGAGTAGAAGGTACGTTATCGATATCGATAAATGTTGACCAGGGTCTTTGTGGGTTTCACTACACGGAGAAAGAAAAAATAAAATAAAAAACCGATCAAGTGGGAGTCTGACTCGCGCACCGAGGGTTCCGAATACAGAGCCGACCCCTAATAATTCAGGAAAAATATATAAAAAAAAATTACCTATATTATTCATTTGAGCGCCTGAAAAACGAAGTAATTCTTTAGTACAAGAACCGAGTTCAAAACAAAAATACGTGTAAAGGTGATTAAATTGCAAACTTATATAATTAGTAATTCGATCTATTCCAACCGCATAACGAAAAATCCACTCAGTACATTACTTATAAATGATGACATTGATATGTTCAACTATATCTGTAAACTTTTATGTACAAATAAACTTCTTATGTCTTATGTCTTTATGTCTCATTCCGTGAAGGGGGTTATAAGTACTAGAGCTAATTTGCAATAATTTTGAAAAAAATACTTGCAATTTCATGGTAAAAAAAGCCTTTCTCTGATAGCCAATGAACTACTTAGGTACCGATTATTTTAAACTAAAAACCATGTCAAGGATTACCAACATTTTAGTAATAATAGGGTTTAAAGTCAGAACTTCACAAGTCAGTGTTGTGGCTTTAAACAAAGCACTCTAACAACTCCATACATTTTACTTGACCCCGGTTCTATATACAACTACGGTAGGTATATATATCAAAGCGCAATCTATTTAATCTCCTATTTTAAACAGTAAAATTATTAAGGCTCTATGGGTTAGCATGTTTTGGCTTATATTTATATCGCAAGCGCTTTAGAGGCTGTGGGTCAGTATATTAAGTTACTCCAATCTATTGTTTTTCATGCGGTTATGCATGTAATTGCTAGAACGTCAAGGGCTGAAATGCTTTGATTTTGATTGAAATAAGGCGTTTTGGTTTGGAGATTATTTAACTCTTGTAATACTAAAGTAGAAGCCAAATCACTCAATTTCCAACTACGATCGTAAAAATAAAGGCTAAATAATACGAAAACCTTCTTTATCTTCAGATCAGATTAAAATTTTCCGTTGTTTGTGAATGATTTACTTCAAAATACTAATAAAATCAATCGCGCTCGAGAATGTCAAGGTCACGTATTTTTGCAAGTTTGTGACCCTCCAGGTCTGTCTTTGTCTCACGTCTCACGTTCAAATCATCAAATTAAGACAAGGTGCAAGCTATCAGCTTTATCTTAATATGACGCGCTTGAGTAAATCCCATAATCCCCTCTTGGGCTCTCTTTCCGTAACGCATAACGTAGAAACTTTGATTTTATACTCTATAAATTTTCATACCCCGGACATGAAACTCGATTCTTAAGGAGTAAACTCCAATAAACTCCAAAAAGACATTGCCGTGGCTGGTCTGCTAGGCCAGAAGGGATGTGTCAGATTATTTTTCAGCTTTTTTTTAAATATTAGTCTTATATTTTCATTAGCTGGCAGTACTGCTCAATGCAGAATTAACTAAATATTTATACATACACAAAACAAAGCTTCCAAAACCGTTCCTTTCGTATTTTTACTCTTTCGTTTTTATAGTTTACATATTAGTATAGACAATTAATTGTTGCAGTATGTACCGGCACATCGCTGGAAACTGTAGCCGTACTTGGACCAAACAATTTGATATCTGATAAAGCTGTGCTCAATCATTGTTTCAAGTTGAATATTCCATACTTGCAAGCTAGATGGCAGCCTTATGATCCTGATTCGGAGGAAGAAGATCTACCAGCTGCTAACGCAGAGGATATACACGATGAAGACGAAGAAGAACGGGGAGTTGAAGAAGAAGAAGGAAACGATAACGATGGCAAAGAAGACATGACCGCTGAATCATTTAAAAATATCGCTATTAACTTTTATCCGGATGCAAATGAAATTTCAAATGCATACGCGCAAGTATTGATCTACTACAAATGGGAGAATTTAGTAGTACTATACGAAGACGATTACGGTAAGCGATTACAAATTTCCATTACAAAATGTAGGCGTTGGGGACGTATTGAAGTAAAAGATAATTATTATTTATTATTTTGCAGGATTATTAAGAGTTCAAAAGATTATATCAAATCATTCAACAAATTTTCCAGTCGTATACAGGAAATTGGATACCGAATATGTTAACTATGAGGTTGAGCATTGCAAATGTAATAAATAATACAACGGTCACTTTAGGAGAAAAAAAATGACTATTTACTTTTTTCAGATATTCAAAGAAATTAGTAAAATGCAGGAAAGTCGCATTATATTAGACTGCCATGTGGATAATATTTTAACGTATTTAACTATAGCTGCTAATCTGAAAATGGTCAATTCGTACCAGGTACCTACTCGAGGTTTATTTTTATGTAGACGAATAATTTCCGGAGTGTTTTTGCGTATATATTCAATTCTTATCACTTTAACAAGAAAAAAATTATAAGTAGTTACTTGTAAGTTGTAAGACAAAATGTTAACGGGTGAAACCTGAACGAATAATATAAGATTTGCCTATTGTCGTCACTTTCTTATTTGCTATCTTGTTGCTCTTGACATGAATAGACACAAGAATACCACCTATACGGACACACACACATACAAGCAAGCATTCATAAAGTTGTTTATTTTAATTGAGATGGTTACAATTTGATTCTATATTTTATATTTTTAGCATTATATATTAACGTCGATGGACACATATAAGGTCGCCGAGGAATTAACTAAATATTCATCAGATTTTACATGGCTTAGCCTTACGGAATACGAGAAGCTTAAAAGTGCACAAGGCACCGACTTGACTGCAAGGGTTGGAAGCTGGACAACTGATGGTTCACAACCGGTTGTCAATTTTCCGGTACGTTAGATCAATTATTTGAAAATATCAAAACCCATCCTTAGAAAAGGTTTCGCAAAGGCAACTAATATTTCGAAAATTCCTAAGTAGTATTAACTTTGATGCCAACATAAACTCAAACAAGGGGTATTTCAAAAAGAGGTAGGCAGAGCACATGACATTTAATTTTTGTGGCATTTAGAGGGATAGAAGTGGAATTACGTAATATTATTATTATGTTGTTGAGTAACAGACTATACTTAGCTAGCCCACGTCATAATTCGAATCTAGTATCAATACAACATCCATGTGAAATAATGGGGTGCTGGATATCTATTTCAACTGAATGAAGAAATTTTAATAACAACATTACAGACTGACGCATTGTTGATGGATGACGTAACAAGACATGTTTTGAAGGCGATGGAGAAGTCGGGCATTCCCCGGAAATCTCATGGGAATATTTGTAGCAAACGCAAGCCGTGGAAATATGGCGCTAAGCTACAAGAAGCGATATTAACCGTAAGTATATTTCTATTTTCTATTTATTATAAAAATCTTGGTCAGTCAAAATTACCAATTATTAATAATTAACTATTCTGTGCTACAGGTCCAAATGGACATTGGTAACTACGTAGCCTACGAATTATATCCCGTGTTTTTGCTATTTATTTGTATTTGCTAATTATTAACTTCTTCTCGGTCATTCAACTCAAATACATTGCATGAATATCCGAACGCGAAATGTCTTTTAATAATTTCTAAACTAGACATTTTGTAATAAAATGCCGTTTTACGAAATTTTATTTAACTTGCAATGTAGATTTGTACCTATGTATTCGGAGCAAATCATGCAACTGAATTTTAGACCAGTTATCCTCAACTGATTGAGCTGAAAGGGCATACTTACTTATATAAGTTTTCCACCACACCTAAACGCGCGACTACAACGCGCACCCTGGTACAAGGTTTGGGTTGGAGCTGCAGGTCTTCTATGCAGACCATTCACTGGTGTGCGTGGATATCGAGCTACTACCCGAGGACACATACGCATTCGTAAGTGATGCCCATCACTCCAGACAGTGGTTTGATCACTGTGTGACGACCCGAGCAGCGCGGGACTCAATAAAATCAGTACAAGTGAAATACGGTGTATCTTCCAGTGTTTGTGACGTGTGAATTGAGTATGGTTATCAATAAGGAGGTAATTCACAGAAAACTTAATTCACATAATAAGTCAAGAGACTTACAAACATATCAACGCTTATGCTATGCACTGCGAGTGTTAAAATGGACAGCCACATTGTAATGATTGTTGAGAATTCTTATGTAAGAAGCACGTCTATCTTATCGATATTTTTATGACAAGATTGTATCATCGTTGCAAATGGCAGCTGTTTCTAGTGCTAATGCCTGTCGCGATGCACGGAAGCCAGTAAAGACGGTGTTGGGCTGGAACTACCACGTGAAGGAAAACCACGAACGGGCCAAGCAATCAACAACATCGAAGGTGTTCATAATGCAAAAGAAATTGCCGAATTGTTCTCGCAGCACTTCAGTGTCAAACCTCTCCCGCCCCGGTCGCAAAAAGTAGACCGAACCCACTTTTCACCTAACGATGTGGCTGAGGTCGTTAGGCGTATGAAACGGGGTAAGTCTCCTGGTTTTGACGGGCTAAGTATGGAGCACATATTCTACGCAGGTGATCAAGTATTTACCCTACTGGCTGACCTTTATAATGCATGTATGAACTTAGGGTATTACCCTAGGATAGGGTATAGGGTACCAAAGAACTTAAAAAACTGTTGTGGTTCCATTTCCCAAAACGAAGACAGGGAACCTTTCTAGTATTAAGAATTATAGACCTATTTCTTTAGGTACAATTCTAGGAAAAAAACTAGAGAGATTAATTCACCCGGATTTGCAGCGCAATATTTGTGAGGATGATGCGCAATTTAATTTTCGCCCCTGTCTCTCAACGGATTCAGCTATTTTTTGCCTTAAAAGTACTATAAATTACTACGTTGGTCGGGAGTCATCGGTATACGCATGCTTCCTAGACCTTAGTCAAGCTTTTGAACTAGTTAACTTGAAGTTACTATGGGAGAAACTCGCCGTATCCAATGTTTTTTAGTAGCAGGTGCAGGAGGAATTGGTGCAGGCTGCGCAGGAGAGTCTGCAGTTCCAGGTAGTGGGGCAGCTGAGGGAGCAGCTGTAACTTGCTGGTCACGCTTTAGTGCTGAACGCGAGTCAGTCGAAAGCAGCACGGTGGAGGACGATCCGTTTGAAGTTTGAGAAACGGGCTCGACCCTTTATGAGCAAAGTGATCGTCTTGGAGGAGGAGCCTTCAATTGACGATGAAGATGCTCTCAACCATGCCATTAGCTTGCACATGATAGCTGGTCGTTCTGGTCCTGGTGGCACCATGCATGTGCATCAGCTTCTGAAAAAGCGATAATTTTAATTGGCGGCCCTGGTTTTTGGTGACGATCGTCAGAACACTGAACCGGGCTATCCAACCACTTGTGAAGGTTTCAGCCACTTCTTCGGCTGTCATCGTAACCATCGGACACACCTCCGGCCAGCGCGTGCTGCGATCAATGGTCGTGAGGCAATAGTTGAAA
Organism: Epiblema foenella; assembly: GCA_963556455.1. Taxonomy (NCBI): domain Eukaryota; kingdom Metazoa; phylum Arthropoda; class Insecta; order Lepidoptera; family Tortricidae; genus Epiblema; species Epiblema foenella. Next base: position 10,505,716 of record OY747107.1, on the reverse strand, counting down.
CGGTTGCATGGAGGTAGCAGACCGATTATGTCCAGATGGACATCGCGCAACCTGGCAGAAAGCGTGGTGAATTCGCCAAGGGGCGTCGAGGCGTGCCTCGTCACCTTACAGCGTTAACAGGGCAAACAGTGTTTCGCCCATGTCTGGCAGCCTTTCTTAATGCCAGGCCATACGTAGCGGTCGCTAAATAGTTTGGCGGTCGCGCGCGCATCTGGGTGACTCAGGCCGTGCAGTTTGTCGAAAATACCTCTCCGGAATGCAAGCGTCACATACGGGCGGGGTTTACCCGTAGAGGTATCGCACACGAGAGTGATATCTGTCTCCGGAACGCTGACATCTCCGAGTTTAAGAGAGGAGCTGTTGGAGCGACGAAGGCTAGCGAGCTCATCGTCGGAGGCTTGAGAGGAAGCAAGAGCGGTGTAATCCGCTTCTAGTGAGATCGCTTCAACTCTTAACAGTACATCGGCTATCACGTTATCCTCTCCTCGAATGTACTGGATGTCAGTGGTAAACTGGCTAATAAAAGATTGAGTTGCGGTGGCGGTAGCTTTTCACGGCGTTGTACGAAAGCGTACAACAATGGCTTGTGGTCGGTAAAAATAGTGGCCTGCTGTACCTCGAGTATATAGCGAAAATGTTGTACGCTTTCGTGCACCGCTAAAAGCTCACGATAATAAGCACTTGCTAATTAGTGCGACAGAGAGGGAGATATTCGAACTTCGTTCGTTTTCGGTTCGCGGTAGCCTCTCAGGCCATTCCGACTGGCATGGAGTCAGCTTCTTGCTGAAAAAGGTCCGGCTAGAGTCCCGCCAGTGTATTTGGATGGAGCGCAAGTAGAAAGGGTGGAACAGTTTAGATACCTAGGACACATGCTCACGGAGCGTCTGCTTAATGACGAGGACATTGAGCGGAAGCGCAGGGCTTTAGCCGTGAGGTGCAACATGCTTGCGATTGCGATGAAGTGAAAGTAGCATTGTTTAGGGCATATTGTCTATGCTTCTATACATGTCTGTGGAGCAGATTCACTAAACGAGAAGCTACCGAGTGGCAGCTAGGGTAGCAACACTGGTGTAAACAGCTCAGGGTGTAGACAGGTGCGGCTCCGATTTCACCATCGCGGGGGTTACCCCCTTGAGCGGGTTTCCTCGTTATTACGCCATTACGTGCAATACACTTCCACACTGCAAGGATATAGCTCTGGCACCCCACTCTGACCGGCCGGTTAAGGCAAGCCAGAGATGAGAGTCCTGCGGCCCCTGCTGGGGTCCACTCTGCCGGCCAACAAAGGCAACCGGAGAAAGGGGCCTGACCGACTCTCCGAGGCAAAGGACCCAAGGGACGCCACTTCCCATAAACCTCTCATTGGAACCGTCTCAACGAGGAGTTAATGACTGTAGAAAAAAATGTACAGTGGACAATGCTTGTACCAAAAATGAAATTTTTGACAGTTTTTTTTTTTGATGAATAAAACAATTTTTTCGTTAAACTACATTTCAGACAACAACTGCTGGCATAACCGGGAATATATCATTTGACTCTGTAACTGGCCGTAGGAAAGATTATACTTTGTATTTGAACGATTTACACCAAAAATATTTGCATACTATTGCCTCGTGGAAATCGGATGAGGAAAAGATTGTAAGCGATGAAAAAGCTATCGAGACCCGAAGCAGCAAAACTAATGATAACCATCATTTTATTGTAAGTACGTTCTGTGTGAAATTACGAATATATCTAAATATAATCTTTTGAAGTAGTTTTAGGTCAAATCTGGATGTCAGGGATTAGGGAATTCAGAGTAAAAACCTTTAACTACCTTCGTCTGATATTGTCAGTAAAAGTAGCAGTTTATATGGTATCTTGGGGCCATCCACAAATCACGTCACACGTTTGGGGAGAGGGGGTCACCGAAGTTTGACAATGTGTGATAAGGGATGGGAGGGGTCCAAAATTTCGTTACGTCACATTTAAAAATCTAATATATCTATTACTATATTACACGAGTACACGAAATTTTAACTATTAACGAAAAAGATGTAAAATTGCAAATATGGGTGAGGGAACCGCCTTACTTACAAATGTGACCAGCGGTGTTAAGGACGAAGGGGGTTGGGAGTTTAAAAATCGAATGTGCGACATTATTTATGGATGGTTCCTTGTTTTGTGGAAATTTTGTAGAAATCCGGAGTAACTTTTTTAGCGGTCGCGGTTACTATATGCTTTTCCAACGTATTTTATGCAAAATATGATTCATTATTTTTTTATGAGAAACAGGTAATGTCCAGAACTAACGAGCCGTACTTTGCAAAAAAGGAATGCTTAGTCGATCAGCAGCCGACAAATTGTGAACCAGACGACGATGGACTTGCATATGAAGGATTCTCCGTAGATCTAGTGAAAGCCATATTCGAAGTGCTTAAAAACGAAAACTATAATTACACTTTTGAATTCGTGTGGGAAGAGAATATCACTTACGGACAATATGATAATGTACAAAAGAAATGGGATGGTCTAATTGGGAAATTACTGGATAAGGTAAGTTTTTTAAATCTACTGATATTTACTTTTTGCTCTTCTTCAGTCTTTTTTTGCATAAATTAACCCGTCGTCTACCAGTCCAGGGCTCATTACAAAATAATGCTATTGTTTATTTTTTTCGCTGGGAGAAAAGAAGGCTTTCCTTATCCTATCTTTCCTCATATGTAATAGAATCTTTTTTTCTATTAAAGCCATATATAGTTATATACATACATAATAATCCCAAAGTATATCTGACATAGTTTGTATTTCAAATACATATTAATAAAATAATGGAATTTGTATTTAAAATTTCAAACACATGGCTTGAAAGTATTCCGTATTTTATGTTTTAAATACATGATATCTATATACTTTGTGAGTAACACCTATTCGAAATATGGTTAAAGCAAGATTATATACTTTGCTGATTCGTTGACAACTCTTTTTCAGGAAGCCGATCTTGTCGTATGTGACTTGACTATGACCGAAGCACGAAAGAAATTGGTCGATTTCTCGGTACCAATAATGACTCTTGGTATTAGTATACTTTTTACTAAAGATCATAAAGTGGAACCTGACACGCTGGCGTTTCTAAAACCATACTCTGTAGAGATGTGGATCTACAGTGGTACGGCATACTGTGTTGTTTCCATCGTACTTTTCGTTTGCTCAAGGTGAGGATTCTATTACTACCTAATACGTCTCGCGAAGTTTTAAGAGATCTTGCGTATTAAGATTCCCGTATCTAGAACAAGTTGATTGATCCCTTAATACGGAACACATATCAGTTAATACGATGCTACCGGTTTGTGACGTCACCAACATATAGCGATTTCTATCCCAAACAGGCAAAATTGAATCAGCGGGGCGATTAGCCGATTACCTACGTAAATCTTTCGAACGCGCGCAAGGTTGCTCTAAATGTAATTTTTTGTTTTTAATTTTATTTCCAAAAAATGATTAGATCTATAATTTAATGCAATAAAAAACTCTTTATTACACAACCTAAACATAAGAGTTACCTAATATAACATCCTAACATAAGTTTGTCAAATTTCGTACAAAAATTCTTGCCCACCGTGTGCCATCGTCAAGTCTCAAAAAAAAATTAGTTGTTTCTGTTCCTAAAAACTATTTGTCAATTATGCGATCGTAGCTGTCGCTCCCGTATTATTACAATGCATATTTACGTAAATGTAGTACCTTTAATACGGACGCTGCTTAAATCATCTTTTCATAGCTGAACAAGGCCAATAATGATAATGATGATTTCTACAAACTAACATTTACATGCATTCCAGGATATCGCCAGCTGATTGGGAAAATCCGCAGCCGTGCGACAAGGAACCAGAAGAGCTGGAGAACATCTGGAATTTTAAAAACAGCACTTGGCTAACTATGGGCTCTATCATGACGCAAGGATGTGATATTTTACCTAAGTATAATCTTTTAATTTCTGTAACAGAGGAATTGATGTTGTTAAGGACATTACATAGAACTTACAAATAAATGACGATTGCTCAAGCCGTGCCCAGACCGAAGCCGAAGCAAAAAATGTTAGGCAAAATAAAATGTCCCTCACACTCATATATTTTGCCGCTTAATTAGGCCGCGGACTCGAAACCAGCGACTCCTATCGCTTTATAGGGCCCGGCGTATACTCGTGAAGCCACAGTCGTGTTCAAAAAAAATCGAAACCAGCAGGCAGGGGGCGTCGAGCGGGGCGACGCGTTCAAAATGTATTGATAGAACCTGTTCTGGACGACAGCGGCGCGATTTCATTATTCTCTCCGCTGCCCGCTGGCGTCGAGTCCGCGTCCTTATTGACCCTGTGTTGCCTAAGTATATTGAACGGCCTAAGTACGGTACGGCACTAGTCTGCGAACCAGAAATATAAGTTCGTATGGGGCGATAACTTGTAAACTAGCTCAGAGAGTTGTATTATGAAGCCCTGTCAACGTCGTCGTCAGCAGCGGTTCCGTGGGTGGATTGAGCAGCGGTAGCCTTGAAGTAGCAGCAGTGTATTTTGACACTAAATTTACATTCAACCACTTTTAAATATCATTTATGTTTCGTACACAAGTTTATTTCCAAATTTTATACCTAGTCGTACAAACCACGTATCGCGTACACGAGTTACACGACCTTATTAAAAGTCGCCTGACTTACCTTTCGATTAGAATAACTTCACCTTTTTTACTTTATTCCTTTTTAGTCGATACATACATTTACAGGGCTTTTGGTTCCCGTTGGGTGTGTGCGATGTGGTGGTTTTTCGCGATGATCGTCTGTCAAACTTACATAGCCCAGTTGGCTGCTTCAATGACGACTGCTATGGAAAACGCACCTATTGAAGGAATCGAGGACTTGGCCAAGCAAACCAAGGTTCTATACGGAGCCTACGAAGCCGGAACTACCATAGAATTCTTTAAGGTAAAAATCTTCCAGGCGATGGTACAAAATGTTTGCCGCATCTATTAACCTACATAAAAATTTAGTGTTAAGTGTAGTTAGAAAAATCATCGGCATTTTACATGGCTTTATTAGTGTTTTATTTTCAAATGTTTTATAATTTGACATAACGTTTTCTAATGTACCTATTTTAAAAAAAAACTGAAATTTCATTTCAATCTTCTTCTTTTTCCTGGCCATTATTATTCCCATCTTTATTTGGGGCCGGCCCTCCTTATACCAATCCGCCACTGAATTCGGTCAGCTGTCATATCTTTATCGACATTTGCTTTTCTCATATCGCTGGTTATGGTGCTCATCCAAGTCGATGGCGGGCGTTCCCGTCTTCTTCTTCCGTCCTCCAATTCCATCACTGCCCTGGTCATGTGGCTTTTATCGCGTCTCATGATGTGTCCGTACAAGCGTAGGTGACCTTCCGCCATTTTGTCGGCAATGCTAGCGACTTTAAATGACCCTCTGGTATGGTTGTTCCGGACGCCACCCGCCCAACGAAGCATTTTCATCTCAGTTGTGTGAATTTTTTGTTGGTCCGCCTTTCTCATAGCCCAACATACATTCTGAGCCATAAAGCAAGGTTGGTCTTACGGCTTGCTATACATCTTGCCTTTTACTTGTATTGGTATTCGTGAATCACGCAGAACCCAAGATAGTGATCTCCATTGAAGCCAGGCTGATGATATTCTATGTTGAATATCTTTTTCGGCACTGGTCTGTGGTGACACGATAGAACCCAGATATTTAAGTTTGTCCATTTGTTTCAGAGGTGTATTGTCAATGGATGGCACAGAGTTATTAACCGGTTTGATGTCAGATAAATTGCAAAATAGGTATTCGGCTTTTTGTCTACTAACCCGCAACCCTCGGCTCTCCATGGCGTTTACCCAGGCATTTAAATCAATCTGTAGATCCTCGACAGACTCGGAAATCAAAACTATGTCGTCTTCATATAAGAGTGGCCATGGTGCAGGGTGTTGAAGTTCTTTAGTTAGGTAGTCCATTACTATATTAAATAGCAAGGGACTGAGCGTCGAGCCTTGATGAACTCCGACTTTAACCTAAAACTCTTCGGTCTTACCAGCAGGGCTAACAACACGTGTCGTTATATTTCGGTACATGTCCTGTATGATTTCTATATATTGTTCTGGCACCATTTGCGCTCTAAGCGCCTGCCAGATTAGTTCCCATGGCACGCGGTCAAAGGCTTTCTCCAAGTCTATAAATGCCATATGGAGGTCCTGTTTCCTGAATTTATATTTTTGAATAAGGATATTTAATGTGTAGATCGCGTCTCTAGTTCCCACTCCGCTAGTGAAGCCGCGCTTTATATTATATACTTTATAAGCCTTTGTTTAAGTGTACTAGGTATTCAGGACAATTCCAATTCCATTCCTATTCGTTGTTGTTCCGTTATATATGAGTTGGTTGTTCTTGCCAATGTCACGAGACTATGAGCCTTTCCATTTCAGTTCTTGAATGCAGCAAATGTCTATATTTTGTCTGTGCAGGGTTTCTACGAGTTCTTGGCTGCGTCCGGTCAGGAAACCAAGGTTCCATGTAGCTATACGCAATTTATTTGCGCTTTGTCTGTCGTCGCTTGCAGGGGACGCCTTAGTATTTATATTCGCACTCGACTGCCGTCGCTTATGGGGAACGCCCTAGCTTTAACTATATCTGCTCTTTGTTGTACTTTCATGCTATATTGGAGATTGAGAGGTTGGCTATGTGTTTTACGGCCGGTTGCCACCTGACGCCAAGACTGTGATCTTCCTGGAAGACCATAACGCCGCCGTTGACTTTTTTGAAGTTCATCCGTCGACTTTTTTGAAGCTCATCCGTCGACTTTTTTGAAGCTCATCGTATTTTATTTCCCACCTATCCTCCAGATATCCCATTAGAACACCTGTAGCGCATACCCTATACGCCACCTGGGGACGCGTTCTCTAGGAGTAAGGCTCCCCCTAGAATGGTGTAATTTCTTTTCAATATTTATTACAAATAAGTGGGTTGCGATTACTTACATCAGCGATAATTGTCGGAAGTAGACGTCTTGACTATTATGTCTCTACGAAGACTTTTTCATTTTGGTTTTGGACAGAAATGTGGGATATGTTTCCGTCTGCCAATTGTCGCAGTTGGAATTGCGGCTTTGGACCGCGGAGGAAACAAATAGGTAAAGAATTTGTACCGACTCGGCTGATAGTTTGACACTGATATCTGGCAGCTTACTTATATATAACCGTACCCACACCATCAAATGTGAAAGTAGCCTTAGGGTAGGTTGCACCAAGTCACGATTACAGACTGATCAACGTTAAATATGGCGCCGACAGCTGTCATCCCATAGAAACTTGTCAAACTTCGCCTACAGTTGCAACGCACCTTACAATTCCAGACGTTGTGGTGCAACCCACCCATAATCGTGTAAATAACGTTGTCTAAAGGGATAACTCAATTACCTACAGAAATCAAAAGATAAAATGTTACGAAAAATGTATGAAAATATGATGGCGACGCCAGGTGTACTAGTGGGGAGCAACGAAATCGGAGAAAAGCGAGTCTTGGCAAGCAAAAACAAATACGCTTTCTTTATGGAATCCGCCAGCATCGAGTATAAGATGAAAAGGAATTGCAACCTTAGGAAAGTAGGTAACGAACTGGATTCGAAAGATTACGGGATTGGAATGCCTGCAAGTAAGTCGAATACCTACTATTATGTTGTATATTAAGAAGATTCTGTAGCACAATTTTTCCATACAAAAAGCGGCAACGTTTTCCACTCCCGAATCCTTAACCGATTTGCACGATATTAGTAAATTTTGTAGATATTATTAAATACTAAGTTTATACATTTGATTTTTTAGAAAAAATCCTACAAGTGAAAATCCCTTGATGATATATTTTTCTATTCGTAAACTTCCTCCTGGTTTTTTCTACTATTTCATAAACGAGAAAGAATTACTAAAAAAGCAAACGTATAAACCTAGTTCAGGATGTACCGAATCGATTAAGGCTAATACTGTCTCATTTGATAAAGGTTTAAGCGGTGGAAAATGCCCGTTCTCACCCTGCACGATAGGTTAACAATAGTCTTAAGCCCCCAACGCATACAGGGGGAGTTATAAGTTTAACATGTGTATCTGTTGTCTCTATGGTATCATAGCTCCCAAAAAGATTACTTAATAGGTAATGTTTGAGCGGACGTTAGTCCATAGTTTTGGATTTGCTGCGCAGCCACGTAAAAATATCTAGTGCACATAAAGCAGATTAGATTTCATACTCGTAACTTTATGATTTCCATGATTTCCAAACTAAATGTACAAATACGAGTACCTAGGGATATGGCTAAAATATACAAAAGTTTCACTATATTTATTTATCAGTGTGAGTCACACCTACCTAGCACAGAACCGAGCGCGAGCTGTATCACGCGGAAGATAAACATACTTCTCTTTAAGATACGGATAGTCTATTTTACGCGTGATCCTGTGCTATGAGCTGTGATGAGCGAGGTTTAGATTACATACAGGAGAATCTAGGAACTCATAGCTGTAAGTGCAATCATTTATCTGATAATCAACAGGTAATTTGTTTGGGATCAGCAAGTTCACCAGTGAATGAAATAATGGCGCCTATACGGGTTCTTGGTTTTCAGATTCGCCTTTCAGATCAATTATCAATAGAGCCATCTTAAAACTTAAGGAGAATAGTAAATTGAACGATATCAAAGACAAATGGTGGAATGAAAAATTTGGCGCTAGATCTTGTGAAGTAAGTTCAACAATTTAAATTAAAACAAAAAATGCAATCCTTATTCAGCCAGGTATAGAGATGAGAAGTAAAGGTAAACTATGAATATAATATGATTGTCAAGAGGTCGCTATTATAACATTTCGCACATCGGCACAATGCGAATTGGCAACCCGTCGTTTATTATTTTCAGAATATACACATTTGATGATATTATAATGGTAAATTCCTAGCTAGTCCCAGAGTCCACTATTTTGAAGTACACTACGTCCGTAAGCGCTAACATTATCATTCACAGACAACATAAAAATAAAGTACTTTAATTGCTTATTGATTTAAAATATGCTTAAAGATTTTGTAAATATATTTCAGGAAACGAAAGATGAAAATGACGTGGAAGGTGATCTGGAAATGAAAAATTTACTCGGTGCTTTTCTGGTACTGATTGGAGGACTGTTTATTTCAGTCCTTATTACTGCGGCAGAATTCATAAACGAAGTCCGCAATATAGTGGTTCGAGAACAGGTAAAAATAAAGTAAACATAGTTACGACATGTGAATGTGCTTGTCGAAAATCTGTAGCGAACAGCCATTTACGTAGAAAACCGTACATTTCAAATCTACATATACTTTAATAAAATATAAATAACCTATGAGTATAATTTATTGAGGATATTAATTGTGCCTCTTCCACCATGGGAAGCGCTTCCCCAGTTGCGTATTTGACACATATTAAAATTTATAAGTTAGTGTGGCTATGTGGATAAAAAAACCATTAAAACAAGTTAATCAAAATCGAAGATAATAAAAAGACTATAAAGATTCGCAATTATTATTTTTTAGTCCAAATGTAAACTGAAGCAAGTATGTCCGTCCATAAACGTTATATTTCAGGGCCAAAACTGCAAATTACTCGTTTTTCCATACAACGGCAGCTCTGCTATGCTATGCTGATTAACTCTACAACAGTAATTGGGAACCTTAAGTTTTTTGGAGTGGTCCATATTCTATTTTTTACAGTCAAACACTATGATTCCGAGATATTTTTTTTCATTACTCATAATTTTCTACATATTATCTATTTATCCTAATTTCCCAGCTAGTATCTTCTTATATGCCTGACACTCAGATGTGATTACAAAAGTGAAGTGATTGAACGATCAGCCACCACGAGGGATCCTCACGGATTTGATCCTATTCGTGGTATTCACTTAGTGGAAATTACACTGAAACCACTTATCATCCTTCTAGCGTTATCTCGGTACGGTTTCATCCTGAAGGGTGCCTGGGGTCCGCTACGTAATCCCAAGATTTGGTACAGGTACTAGTTTTTACAGAAATGACTGCCCTCTGACCTGCCAGCCCAAGGAGGAAAATAGACCTTATCGGCTTGGCAAGTGAGTGGGCAACTTGACTGTTAGATCCTAATAAAACTTCTAGCAGTTGTATGCTCAAGCCGCCCGGAGCACCCTAAAGGCCACTGTCATAGAGACGGTATCAACGGCTTAACGTACCTTTCAAAGCACGGAAGCGCTCTGTTAGTAACCACTCAAAGCGGTCACCCATCACCCATCCAAGAGTTGACCCCTGCCAACGTTCTTATAATGAAGATGATGTTTCTGCAGGTGACTCACAAGGAAGTATTCATAAAAGAGCTGAAGGCGTCGCTGAACTTCTTCCAACTACAGAAGCCGGTGATTCGCAACCCCAGCCGCGCTGCCTCCCTCGCATCGGGCAGCTCTTCCCAGAAATCTCAAAAATCACAAAAGTCGAACGTTCGAGCGCAGCTTGTTAGCAACTTTTTAGAATTTGAAAAGGGTCCGCAATAGTCACGATAGAGAATTAAATATGTACCTAAGATCCTTCCGAAATTGAAAATGTTGTCTTTTCTGTCCCCTGGTATTTCTGATCATGCTCGGCCCACTATCTTTGTGGCACAAACGTCATGTAACAACAAAATCTTTTTTTCCAATATAAACCGGTGATAATTATCTTAACCCGTCGTCTACCGGTCCCTGGGATCCCAGGGATCATAGCAAAAGAATGCTGTTATAGAGACGACGGCTTAATGACCATTAATGTGCTCATCTCAATCAATAAATAAATGAAATAAATTAACTTTATCTGCAAGAAGGCCGCAATGACACTTTTACAAGTCAAAAACTACTAGCTAAACTCAAAGGCTATTTATAAAGTTGCTTGCATAATATGAGTATGGAATAGGTTATAGTATTAATGTCGAAGACATAATCACAAAGTTATAGATAAGGCTAACGTTTTAAGTTTATAATCTAAGTCTATGTCTAAGTTTATAATCAACTTACTTCAGAAACGTGCTACAGTGATATGGCTTACTTTTATCACATTGCTTTAAATTATTAGGATTGATGTAACACTACAACCACAATATTGTGTCGTGGATGGTAGAGTAAAATATTAAGTAGGTGATTTTAATTAATGCTATTGTGAATATCTAACTTATATACGTCGTAATATCTGCAATTATGAATAAATATAGTAAGGAAAGTTTCGTGTGTGTTAATATTCCAGTCTAATGATATGCCAACAACGTATGATAATGAATAATTATGCGCAATTTTGCCCTAAAAACACACTGTAATAATAATCAAACTAATAAAAGCGATGTGGATACTGTGCTCTCTGATTTGTCTTTTAACAAAACTAATGTCGTAAATATAGGTTTAGAACTAAATTTTAACAAATGTGAACTCTTTATTCAAAAGACTTATTATATTTTGGCCGATTTGCCTTCAAAATTATAGACAAATATTCACTTGGCCTCCTGGGTTTTCCTATTTTTGTATAATCCTTCCCCGATTATATTCCTAACAATTCCAAAGTCACGAAAATCGTTTACTTGAAAAGAGACCACATTATGCACTTGTGATTCTTAAATTTAGTCTTTTCGTCCCTTAATTTCGATATGTGCTCGGTTGCTATCCTTTTTGGAAACGTCAGAATCTTTTGTCACATAGATGACTTAATCAAAATTAGTTTAGAAATTATTCTAAACATTCAGCTAAGCGAGCCGTCCTGGTCCTAAGCGTCCCTCCCTATTCGATACGGAGGCCTAGGAATCCGCAAAATTTCCAGTGTGACCTCCCCCGCCTTTTTGGCATCCACCCATAGCACGTCTGCTCTCATAGGAAATATCCTAAGGGCTTTGCCCACATACTGTGAGATTACGGGCTTGGAGGATACGAAGAATGCTTTTAAAATTGCTTGCCCAGGTAAAAATTTCCCAGACAACCCAAAATCACAAAGGGATAATGTTTACTGTGATTTAACTCATAATTACACGCAAGACTCTTGACGGTCGGAACCCGGGAGGCTGGTTACTAGCTACATGCCCATCCCTCGCCAAATACCGGTATTTTCCTGGATCCGACCTCCCTTAGACTGGCGACTGGGTTGTGACTCGGTGTCGCAGTATGTACCCCACACATTTGCTCTTGTGGCACAGACATGGACCGACGGGGACACCATGACTTATGTTGTCAAAAAAGTGCAGGCCGTTTTTCAAGACATGTGTCGCTAAATGACATAATCCGCGGGTCTTTTGCCATCGTCAACGTGCCTGCTCTCCTTGAGCCGACTGGCATTGTCAGAAATGATGGTAAGAGACCTGATGGGATGTCTTTAGTTCTTTGGAGTTGGGACGGATGTCGGTGTGGAATGCTACCTGTGTAGACACACTGCCACCGTCCCACCTCCAACGAACTACAGTAAAAGCGGGTGCAGCGGCGGAAAATGCCGAAATATTAAAGCTTAATAAATATAGGGGCCTCGGCAGAGAGTACAAATTTGTACCTTTTGGTGTCGAAATTCTTGGTCCATGGGATCCCAACGAGCACTAGTTATTAACTGAAATCGTGAAGCGTTTGGTTGACGTAACTGGTGACCGAAGAGCTGGCGACTTCCTCGCTCTTCCCAACTCAATTCAGCATTGCGATACAGCGAGGAAATGCCGCCAGCATCCTCGGTGCAATGCCCCAAGGGCCTGTTTTCGATTTAAGTTGTTACTTATAATATTATTTATGTTATTGTTATTTAACTACTATTACCGCTTGTAAATCAATACATTTAACTAATTTAGTTCACAATTTAAAAACATTTATTGATTTACAATCTAAAACAGGTCCTGCTGACGGCATTTCCTCGCTGTAAAAGTGGAACTTCAAATGGTATTAATTACCTAAGTGTTCCATAACGTTTGCAAATTAACTATAATTTTTCACGAGAAAACCACATTTCAATAAGCATAAAATATTCATTTTCTATACGAGTCAACAATCCCTTTGTTAGTAAATCACTAAATAAATGGTTACAGTCAACAGGCAATAATTTTAGGTTTTCGACTTGAATATATACTCACTTCAAGTCACCATTGCGCACTTCATATTGTACAGACGTGAACCGGCATTGTTGAGCCACTTGCCATTGATCGTAATTTAGCCGTGTAGGTAATGAATGCTGTCGTGTCAGTCCCGATTTGCATTACACGACCAACTTGCGAACATTGTCAAGTGGCTCACCATCCCTGTTCGCGATGGTACAGTAGATAAGGTAATACTGTAAACATATTTTTACGTCAGGCGTCAACTGTACATTACCTATGTGCATATATTTTTCTCAAACATGCTCGGGAATGGTCGTATTTTGTTAACACAGGAAGTGCCTAATTTATATCAGCCCACATTTCTTGCATGCCTAGGAGTATAATATTATAAATATTATAATACTACCAACATTTATTATTTCCCGCTGCCTTAAACCTAAAAATTCTAACAGCGCTATATTTAATAGAAACGACTAATGAAAAGTGACATTCATCCCAAGAAAATCTTCCGTAAAACCACGCGTTCGCCCATGTGTACGTAGCTTTATTACATTATCTTTTTTGGTTTTCATTGTCTATGATATAATCAGTAGAAAAATAAAGTAAAAAGTTAAAATAAAACACCATTTCATTTCTTTAAGCAAAAAATGTGCTTGGTAGAAATGTGGTTGTAATTAATCAAGCTTTAGTGTACAAGTAGGTAAGTGACAAAATAAAAACCTTTGAAAGAGGTAGAAAGAGTGCTTTCAGATAAATCAAAGTCATAACATCGCCGCGTTATTAGGTTTTTTTTAACCTGACTGGATTTATAGGCCGGGCCCAATAAAGCGAAACCAGGGGAATGTCATTAAGAGCGCACCAATGCAGCCAGGCTCGAGCGATTCGGTACAGCATTTAGCATTAGAACACAGAAATTAATGGAGTCTCCCACTCGAGATATAAACCATTTGCATATGTTTTGGGAATTGTCATGAAAACATTATTTGTATACGTATATTTTATGTATTATATTATTTTATACTCGTAGTGAGATGATTTTCAAGCAATGACATGCAATATTTAATCTCTTCAATGAGTATATTGGTAGGAACAAAACGGATAAGCAGTCTAAAGCGGTTATTAAAGATGCCGAGTATGTTTGTTACGCATCGACTAACGAAACACTATAAAAGTTAGTTAGGGTTAATTTTAATTATAAGTTAGTACTTCTTAGTCGTTGCGTAAGAAATACATATTTTGCATCATTGGCATAGGTTATTCGTCAATAAAAACCATAAATGTTTTAATTACGGGAGTTAACCTTATATATAAAACTTTTAGTCTACATAAATTACAAATTTTATTTATTTGGCTAGTTCTCATTTTAGAAAAATAAAAAATGCTTTTTTGGTTTCAGTTTTCAATTTTTTATCTATACATATAAAAGGAGAACTCCTGACTGACTGACTGACTGACTCATCAACGCACAGCCGAAACTGCTAATGATAGAGTTGATTTTTGCACTGTCGGTTACACTTATAACGTAGGCTAGGGATAAGAAAGCATTTTTGGAAATTCACTCTCTAAGGGGTAAAATAAGGTAAGAATTTTGTATAAAAACACGTATTTATTGAAGTGAGAGATCTGAAATTTTGTATATATACTTTCTGTTTAAATATGTTAATGGCGTATTTCAGCCTTTTTCCAAAAGGCTTCCCTAAAGGGGTGAAAAGGGGGCTCAAAGTTTGTACGTGGAGCAAATCTTTTTTTAAGTGAAAGATTTGAAAGTTCGTTAGTAGACTCTCTGTTTAAATACAACAAAACGAATTTCAGCGTTTTTCGAAATGACTCGCCTAAAGGGGTGAAAAGGGGTTTCCCAGTTTGTGCGGGGAGCAAATCTTTACTTTTCTTAAATATTAGTATGGGTCTTCGGTATGGTGGTTTCTCGGGGTGCCGATTACGAAAATGACATGCATTTTCAAATCAAAGATGGCGGATATTTATTTTTCATAAAAATCGATATGTCGTGTCATATTTGTGGTTCCCCGGGGTGGGGCTAAAATCTACGCGGACGAAGTCGCGGGCGGCCGCTAGTTTACTTATAATAATTGCAACATATGTAATATACATTATGCAACATACGAGGGTCAAGCAACTATGGGAGAATTGATTCCATGTAAAATTCTTTTCATTATGGAATGATTACTTCGTTCCACAATATTTCGTCGCGTTATAATTTCAATTTACTGAGAAATCTGGGGGCACGGCAGTGTCATGACAAGTCGAGCAAAACAAAGATGGTACCATCCTTCCATTTTCAACATCCTGTAATTTTGTGCCGGCTAAAGCTAGCACCCTGAATTTTCAGGAACATATAGGGCATAATATGACTTAGATATATTCTCAATAATATTCAATTTAAACTTGTTGCCGTCAAAGTTCCTTAGTTTTGTCACTGACACACTGACTGACCTATCATCATAATTCTAAGGTACATCTAGCAGACCCACAAGCTTCAAATTTTAAACATAATTAGTTTTTAGCCTATCAAGTCATAAAAACCCTAAAAATATTGCAAATTTCAGTCACGTTTTCAACAAATTGCATACTTAAGTTTGTAATCTTATACAAATACGTGCGATACAAAGTTATACTTTTGTATCCTGCATGTATGAAGTTTTTAGTTCTATATGCATTCATAAATTTGTATTGACACATTTACTTACAAAGTCTCAAATTTTTATTTAGTAAGTAAATAAAGATTAATAACAATACCTGACTTGGCTCTACGCAATATCGCACAACTTTTTACGGTGTAAGAGTTTCGAGACGTGGACATGGCCTATTTTTACATGGAATATTTTAAGGGTTATTTTTATTCTCAACTAGCTTTTGCCCTCGACTTTGTCAGCATAGAAATCTTTCATCGCGTTAGAATTTTATTACTATTTTTTATTTCAGGCACTTACTTTAGGTACCTCTTCCATCCATACAAACTTCCACCAACTTAAAGACTCCCTTACACAGACATACATTAATACAGACACACTTTCAACTTATAATATTTGTTAGGTATGCATTATAGTTTACACTTATACTTGTTATTCTTGCGTAATTTATAGGTGACTAATTTCTTTCATGTTATATTTTTCTGTGTATATAAAAATATTAAAAGGCTAACAACAGAATAAACGAATCTTGAAATCGAATGTTTTATTTATTAAGTATTTGGTTTTTCTTTATTAACAAACATTATTAATATAAAATATTTTAAATAACTAAAGCGACTCCATTTACGTTCACGAAAACATCGGTGGCCAGTATACGATATTGCCATTTTGCCAAAAAAATTATCATGTTTTGTATTTATGTTTGCAAATTTGACACTTAACGATTACAACTGTAAGTTCTTTTTCGTACGAAACATATGGCCATATAGGTAAGTGTTAATATCAGCTATTAGAATGTAAATGTAAATGTCAATGTGCGCCGCATATATTCGTAGTCGTAATTTTTGTTCAGCATTGTGTGATTGTGTGTCTACTTCTATATTTTAAGTCAACGAGGTAATTATTCACTTTATTTCTCTCATGTCACTACCCTTCTCGCTCAAAATTTTTCTTGCCCCTTCTTCTCATCTTTCCCATTTCGTAAATAACGCGAAATACACATCAACGTTAACAAACGGTAGTATAGGTCTGTCGTTTAAGACGCTATAATGAAAATATTTGTAACCCTGAGGGGCGTGGCTTGTGCGCAAACGCAGAGCGCTTTCCCGTCGATACATTGATAGGTAGGCACGTGGTTCGCAGACGCTAAAGCACTCCTTACTACTTTGCGTATGTTTATTATTATTGTGTAAATTATATAAAAGTATATTCCTCTGTGTGAATTTTCACTCATTGTAGGTATGTTCGATTTTAAGATTCCTTAGCGTTTTTATTATCTGTATTTGAGGGATTCCTAAAATGGTCTATATAAACTTAATACATAGTTCTGTTCCTTAGTAAAGTATGCTAAAATTTGTAAACATTTATCTATTTGCATGTACATGTTACAAATTTAATAACTAAGTGCATTGTGCGAATATATGCAGAGAAGGTAATTTTAAGTAATGAAGTCCTAGGATGTATACATATTTATGATGCTGCCTGTACCTACACCGCAAAAAAGTGTATATCTTTGCTACGGGCGACGTGTTATAAAAAAACTTTTAGAACCAGTTCTTTATCTTTTTGTGCGCCAGCAAATATATTTTTTATTGTTTTCGTAAAAAAAATACTAAAATGCGGAATCCATCATTAGGTACATGGCCACGGGGCATCTACTACAGAAGGTAAGTTTTTTTTATACCACGTCGGTGGCAAACAAGCGTACGGCCCGCCTGATGGTAAGCGGTCACCGTAGCCTATGGACGCTTGCAACTCCTGGAGTTTCACATGTGCTTTGCCGACCCTTTAAAAATTTATGCACTCCTTTCTTGAAGAACCCCATACTGTAGTCCCTCGGGAAAACCCCGGCAGGGAGCTCATTCCACAACCGGAGCGTCCGTGGGAGGAAATTCCTCTGAAACCGTACCGTACGCGACCATTTCGGTTCTTAGGTGTGAGGATGAATGCCCTGCCGACGGCGAGTGGTGCGATGGTAATATTAGGTAAAAGTATCTAAGTATAATCGAATTATTCTGAATTTTTGAAGAGGGTAAAACTTTTTATTGTTGTCTAGTCTCGTATAAATGGAAGTGCTCGAGAAGATATGGAACGTCGTTAAAAGTATGCTTTTAGAAGCGGTTGTCAATGGCAAGAGAGCATTCGCGAGAAGTCAAGTACCAATCCCGTACTGGCTGTATTCCAACGGATAAAAGTCAAGTTGACCGCCGACTTACGTGAAATACAAGATCGCTGTATTGTCTACAAGTTTTCACAATGTTGTTTTGGCTTGAGTTGTTTGATTATTAGAACGGATATACTTACTTTTATGGCTAAAAACTGATATTATGAAAAGTATCGTATATAAGTAAATAACGAGTGTTTAGAAATTCTAGATAAAGCAATATTCTTAGGTATAACATTAGACAAAAATCTACAATGGAGTCCCCATAATATAGCCATTATGGCACGTAAATTAAGTTCAGCCGCTTATGCTATTACAAAAATCAGACAACTGACCAATGTAGAAACAGCGCGCTTAGTTTATCACAGCTATTTTCATAATGTTATATCGTATGGTATTCTGGTTTGGGGTAAAGCAGCTGACATACAGACAATTTTTGTGTTACAAAAAAGAGCCATTCGCTCCATATATAACCTGGGCTCAAGTGAAACTCAGATCTCTTTAAAGAAATTAACATTTTAACGGTAGCGTCCCAATACATCTATGAGAATATTATTTATATCATAAAGAATCGAGAATCATTCTGTAAAAAATCTGATATCCATAATTTTAATACCAGGAATAAAAATAAAATTGCCACTAACAAGTTTCGTGTCCAAGTTTACAAGTCTTTTGTACGAGTAGGTCAATGTGTCCGTTTTTATTATAAGTTACCCGATGAAATTTTGAATTTACCTTTTCCAGTTCTTAAAAATTACCTAAAAAAAACATTGATGTCAAAGGCTTATTATAGGGTTGAGGACTATCTAACAGACAGAAATGCATGGCCCAAACCAAATACCTAAATAGCGTAAAGAGTCTAATATTTTCATTGTATCTAGTTGACACATTTCTTGCAGGAAAGCATATCAAACGATTCGACATGTTTTGTGTTCTTGTGTAACTACACATTGTAAATACCTATTGTTATTTGTTCCTCGTTTTTCTTTCAATTCTCTTTTGTTGTTTACCACTTACATTTACTTAAG
Organism: Epiblema foenella; assembly: GCA_963556455.1. Lineage (NCBI taxonomy): Eukaryota > Metazoa > Arthropoda > Insecta > Lepidoptera > Tortricidae > Epiblema > Epiblema foenella. The sequence continues at coordinate 10,486,777 of OY747107.1, read as the reverse complement.
TAGGTTAAGTAGTATCATTATAATAAGCATATTTTGGAGAAAATGACTAACTGTCGAGTTTCTTCCGGCGTTTCTTCTCGGCAGTGGTCTCATGAGAAACGCTAGTAGTTTTTGACTTGTAAAAGTGCCTTTGCGGCCTACTTGCAGAATAAAGTTCATTTATTTCATTCATTCATTTATCATAAATCGAGCTAATTCGTCGCGCTATCGATGTTTCTGAAATCAGTTGCATTATATAACTTCCCAACAACTCTCTTTGGACTTCGGTCCCTGAGAGATCTCTGTATTGTTTTTTCATCCTGTGTCTCCTATCTATTATATATATGTATATAATTTGTAGATACGCTTGATCTTCTAAGGTACTGGAGGAAGTAATACAGTCATGTGGTAAAATTATTTGCTCACGTTTTTGCACATACAACGTTCCTAGTTTGTTAGTTACAACATAACAGTGCAATGTTGTAACTAACAAACTAGTAACGTTGTTCAAGCGGTTCATGGAGTATAAAATAAAGCTAAAGACAGAAACGGTTACATTAATGTTACTATTGAGGACACAACTTATCGTAATTTCGTAGAAACGCGACCACTCACACTTCCTATAACACGGTAGGGTTTCATACGTGGAACAAGAACTGGTTTTATGGTATAGAAACTATCTTTACAATTCAATCCTTTCAATTGCTGAGTTCAATTGAAACCTCTCTCTTTGACTTCACATACTTGCTTAGCCTGAAGCTCTAATTAGTTTAATTCTTGTATCAGAAATTGATACTGTTAGGGTTATGGGCAGAGCAGCACAAGGGTTCTAGTGACGAGATTCACAATAGCAATCACAAACACTGAAGTAAATAGTTTCTTGCAATATTTATAATAGTTTTTATTGCAAGCCTTAAACGATAAGTTAAGTATTAGGAATATGTCAATTTAAAGTACTGTAACGTGAACAAATCAGCCAGCAAGATACTTTGCTTATGGTACAAGCTTCAACAGATACTGGTGGCTTGTGGCTAATCACCCGGAACAGAATGGCCAACGTGGAAGGTATGGCACATGTATTTTCTGAATATCTAAATTTGTTAAATATGTATTTACTATCGAGATTAAAAGTAAATAATATGTAATTGCCGAAAAAGAGGAACAACATTTTAGTTGCATTTTAGAGCAGCTCATGCAGCTTGAGTATTTTCACAGATTTTATGATATAAAAGCAACCACAAATAGGTTATTTACTTACATTCGTTTCCCTTTCTCGCTGTACACATAAAAATAATACTCAAAAGATATCTACTCGTACAAGTATTACGATTCTAGAAAGTATAGAGCTAATCGGTTTGGTAGTAGGTACCTAAGGATTTTTTGTTCTTTTACACAACTTTAAGTGGCTATTTACGGTCGCTGCAAACATTCGCACAAATGCATAGGGTAATAATGAGGAGCTTTTCCGCAGTTAATTCATTACAATCATTACTGTGACTCGTTAAATCGCGTACGAACGAAATAGTCCACGATACTCACACATAAACTTTACGTTAGAAAAACTAAGACATTGTATAATCTAAATTGAAACTCAGACTAGGCAAATTACTTATGTTAACACTTTACTACCCCAATTTAATTCGTACCCTGATCAAAATACATGTTGAATATAGTAATAGAAATATCAAGACTATTAATTAGTATTTGTTTTCCCTTTCAATTACAAAAAACTTAAGTTTATATTTACGAAGAAGAAACCGAAATATACGTAAGGAAACCTAACCACAGATAATAGCAATAAAAAGAGGATAACAGTTACAGATAATAACAGTTACATCGACACTAATAAGCCTATGACGTCATCTTTATTAGTACCTCAGGGGTCTGTTTTAGATTTAAATTTATTTTAATGTTATATATATTATTTAAGTTATTCTTGATACATAAATACATAAAAAACACACAGTTTGATTTATCCCTCCATCCCTATTATATATCCAAACCCTATTTATTCCCTCCATTTTATAGGTACAGTTTATGCATTTAGTTACCTCAAACAAAACAACTTATCAAACCTATCTAACGACCCTCCTTAAATTTTGATGTATTACTCATACCCCGCCTTCAGCGTAGATACATTAATTACAAGTCACATAACTGATTATTATACATTTGTTGTACCTCCGCTCTCAGAAACTCGCTAACGAGCCAGTGACAGAATTTCAAAGCAAACGACAAAGAGCAGACTTGCCGAGTTTTACTACGCTTTCTTATTGAACGAGACTGGCGTGCTTATTACAGCAGATTGCAAATTGGCGTACGTAAAACAAAAACAAAACGAAAGCGTCGAGGAAACTTATATTTCCCAAGGTTTAATGCTTCCAAAGTCTGTGTCTATACGTACATATGTAGACATCTGAGCTACCCTGCTTAATAACACCCTTAAGTCTAATTATGCTTCGCCAACAAACTGTTTTGTAGTTTGGCGAAAATATTTGAAGTATTTTGTTATTGTATCTTGTGGCTTAAATAAATAAAAAAAAAATTGTCCACAGTCTCCATCAGATATATCCTGTACACTTCGGAGTGATCAATAAATCTGAACATGTCTCGACAATAGAGTCGTGCTCATATTCATGCGGCTAAAATTCCTGTGAGTTCGAGTACCAATATTACCATTAAGTATCACGCTACGTTACCCGCCCCGGTTTCGCACGGGTGCAATGCTGATGCATAATATATTATCATATAAACCTTCCCCTTGAATCACTCTGTCTAAAAACTGCATCATAATCCGTTGCGAAGTTTTAAAGATCTAAGCATCCCTAAGGACAAACAGACAGCGGAAAGCAACTTTGTTTTATACTATGCAGTGACTAAGCATGTACCACAAAACATATGTACGTATGTGTTGATCGACGTATACGCACATACGTAAGGACTCAGTGTCTGTGGTGGCTGTTGATCAGAGGTGGAGGAATCATAAAGACGGATGACTTCGAGACTCGATTTATTGCATGAGAGGTACTATTTGCGTGGCCCTAAGGCCAAAGCCTCGAGGGCGACTGCTTGACGTCTTCGGATTTTGTTTCTACTATAATCTTTAAAGCTTGATTTCAAATAGGAACGATGCTACATAGCCAGAAGAGTACCTAATAGGTCCTCGAATAATTTGGTGTAGGGGTAGCAAACGTATTTAAAGGCCCTGCTCTTTCAACCCATAAATACCTAGATATGGTATTGCACTAAATGGATTAATTCATCAAGGTTCGAAGCAGAATAAAGCTATTAGTATATACATGCCACGCGAAAAAATGTGCACGTAGGTGCTAAAAGAGTAGGAGTTCACAAACGTACACATACACATTGCAGATTTTTCAGCATGCAATGTGTACCTATTTACAGTTGAGTATTTCAATTACACGACGAGCTTACTCATTTAGGAACAAAACACAAAGGCAGGCACTGCTATGATATTCACATCCTGTCTTGACCCACCTCGGCACTGCCAGTATATCTTGAGCCTGAAATTCGTACCAACACGCGTAATCGCAGGTCATACTTACACCGGTTGCTTCAGGCGCGTTGTCGGTAAGCAAAGCGAATACAGGTCTTGCACTAGCACATGATATTGTACTGCAGTGCCCCCATTGTACGACAACTTACGATCGCGCACTGCGCTGCTAAAATGTTTACAGTGCTCATCATAAAATTCGTTGCCAATACGAGCATGATTTGGTAGCCGCATGCAGTTAACTGCTGTGCTACATCCAATTGTTCGTCAACGACCATAAACGAGCACTCAAGTTTAGAACTTTAGAGTGCATCTCTTTATTATATTTGTTCACCTTGCCGCTTGACGTCATATAGGCGCTCTGCGTCGGGGCGGCACATTTTTGGAGGCGCACAGATGTTGTGTCCGGATAAGTACAGTCGGCCTCAGAAGCAGTTGGACACTTTGGTACACTGTCGCTCTCATCCTTTGGAAGTTTAGTATGACAGGTTAAACATATAGTTAAAGCGACACTGTATAAGTACAAAGCTGTTAAACCCCTTGTGAGGCTGATGGTACAAGGCAGTATTTAGCTTCACCTGTATCGGTATAATTAAGTTTTACATAGACACAATTTCCAAGGTTCAGTTGGACTGGAGTATTGAACATATTGAATGGGAGTTGGTTTAACATTTGTTGTTAGCGTGGAAATGCTCGGTTGAAATGCACTTCCATGTAAGTCGTATGAAATAAACTTCTGATACTTTTACTAATTAAAGGTACAGGAAAATAAACATGATCATTCGAAAAGTTAACAATAACACCCCTCCCCCCTTCTCCTCCTCCCACTGTACATAAAAGACAATGAAATGAATTAATTAAAAGATCCACGCGACTGATACGGGCTAATAATGATGATGATATCCACAATGGAATGACTTACTTAATCACTTAAATATTAATAATATTATGCTTACTAGTACTAAGTAATTGCTCTTTGCTCTCGTTTTGTCTCTGATATTCCCTGAGCAGTATATTTGCAGGTAAATCTATCTGGAGTGCTCTTAGTATCGTTTTTTCGTCGTTAATTATTCGTACCTTATCTCAATTAGCAGCGAGTTTATCTAAGGAAAATACTCAGTGGAAAATGTTCAATATTAGAAGCAAATCTTTACCTATTTAACTGTTTAAATAATGCTCTACTTTTCCTTATGTAAGGTACAAGGTTCGAATGAGATGAGTTTATGTGTATTGCGGCTATGTTTAAATACGTCAGATGTAAGCGGAAACACAGCCCACATAGGAGAGGCATTCTTTATTTTTGATAGTTTTACTCGTCTAACTAGGCAAATAAAGCTATTTAACTGACCGAGTGTAAGTTTGACTATAATCTCAATAGATGTGACTTGTATAGAATAATCCTACTAATATTATAAATGCGTATGTTTACGTGTTTGGATGTTTAGATGTTTGCTACTCAATCACGCAAAACCGGCTGAATGGATTAAGGTGAAACTTGGTAGGCTTATTGAATCTTACAAAAGTCGCGTTATGAAGTATGTTTTTTTAACCTTTTCGACGCCAACGACGTATGTATGCGCACCATCGATTCGACGCCAACGACGCATATATCTGTCACTGCGTCCAATGCGATATCAATCTACATTAATTTCTATAGGGTTCAACTTCGCGATTGACATTCCCATGTCACAGCGTGTGAGTGACAACCATTTGCATTTGACAGAGCGCTGAAAAGGTCAATGGTATATGTAACGTAGTCCCCAACCCGCACTGGGCTAGTGTTGGGACTAATGTCCTTTCCCTCTCATCCAAGAAACCAAGCATGTTCCAGTGGGACACATATAGACCGATGTTTTGGATTCAATTTTAACTCAAATAATGCTTTCATAAGCTAAATCTAGTTAAAAGGTTATTTGAAATTCTACCTTGCCTATATCTAATACTTGTACTCACAATTACTAGTAGCCGAGTCCTCAATATTTAATCAGGTAGCTCTCCGTTCGGTTCCCAATTAGCCCCTTGATTGCTAATTATTTACCGGTAAGTGCTCTCGATTGGATTCGAATCCTTAATGTGTCTTAAATCTTAATGATCAAGTTCAATAAAAACAAGCAATGTCGAGAAACACTTGAATTATATAACGCGTTAACACAAATATTCATAGGCATATATAAACAGTGCTATGTAATTACTAATTAAATCAGTTAAGTGTATCAACAGTAGAAATAACAAACCTTGGATTAATAATAACTTTAAAAAAACACTTCGAAATTTCGTATAATGTGCCAAACAATATTCTTAAAGGAATGAGACATACTAAGAATACGAATAAATGCAACAAAACCATATATAAAAGTAAAAAAAATGACTGTATGTCAAAAACTTAACTTAATTTATAAAAAAGGCAATAGTGAAACTTTCTCTAACTAGTATTGACAGACCTACCACGATCCTATTTAGTATTGACAAACTTATTCAAAATTGTATAACTAATCAGCTAAGTACCCACTTAACATGATAGTAATAAACACGATATCTTGAATACCATTCAACATGGTTTTCAATAGGGAAAAAGTACCTAAACTTTATTGTCAAAGATTACAGCGAAATTAATAGCCATCTTACCTAATGATAACAAAAAGTGTAAGCTATATTTTTTGACCTCAAGAAGGCATTTAATACTCTTGAATCGAGTACTTTGTTGAAGGCTCTGTGCGAGTGTGGAGTGAGCGAGCCGCTGAACGAATGGTTCTGCGACTAAGTATCTCACTTCACCTTCATTATAGAGTTGCTAAGTAACCTATAGTCGTAAGTGTAAAGTGGAGTGCGGGGTGCCCGGGGTTCGACCTGTGGTCCGGTCTGCTACTTGATGCACGTTAACAGCTTGTGCGGTGTGCTGCAGCACTGCTTAGCGCACATGTTCGCAGACGACCTCTATGCTTCGCGCGCGGTACACCTTCTGCCTCGTACAACATGATATTGATACTGACGGTTTCATGACAATGGGATAGTTCTAAATTCTGATAAAACTAAGTTTATGTTAATCCACTCTCCGAACATAACATTTAAGAATGCCCATCCGAACTATCCTTGTTTCTTTGAATACCTATCCTTGCTTCCATCAAAACATGTCTAAATGCTACGGTAAATCTACTGAAATAGGCCAAATTTTTAGTTACCTCGGAACGAAAGTAGATGCACATTTTTCCTGGTCATGTATCATGTCAATTTTATTTCTGAGAAACTTAGAGTTTTAGTAGGGAAATTCCATAATTTAATATTCAGAGTTAATATTAGTAATCTAAGATGTTTGTAAATATCTGTTTAGCCCAGTAATTGGCTGGCAGAAAATGCCATTTGGCATACCGGTGTGAAGTTAGCGGCCAAAAGTTGGCGGCTGATTGGCTGCCAACATTTGGCCGCCAACTTCACAGCTAGCCGCCAACTTTTAGCCGCTAACTTCACAATAATATTAATCGACCAAATAAGGAAGTCTCCAATTAATTATCCAATGTTATATAAGCTACATTTAAAATTAAAACAAATTATAACTAAAGCTGTTTCGATCAGCTTTCAGTAGAATATCTCGTTTGTTTCGGCGTTATGACACAACTCGAAGTTTCTGAGGACTACAACTATTTAGAATATTTGTCGTCACTATTTCTAGAACGATGAATAAGACATAACTATGCTCATGTTACTGTTTCAGTAGAACTTTACCTCGTTTAGTCTCGGGTTTATGTCTCATTGGCCGAATATAATGTGGTCAACTATTTCAAATTGTATTTTTGGACACTATTTCTAGATCGATGAATGGGATCTCACTATGCGCGTGTCAATTAGCATCCAAAAGGCTGTTCGAATAAGCTTTCAGTAGAACTTTACCTCGTTTAGTTTCGGCGTAATGACTCATCGGCCGAATCCACTGTGGTCAACAATTTCAAATTTTATTTTTTTGACACTATTTCTAGATCGATGAATGGGATCTCACTAAGCGCCTGTTAATGTGCATCTAAAAGGCTATTCGAATAAGCTTTCAGTAGAACTTTACCTCGTTTAGTTTCGGCGTAATGACTCATCGGCCGAATCTACTGTGGTCAACAATTTCAAATTTTATTTTTTTGACACTATTTCTAGATCGATGATTGGGATCTAACTAAGCGCCTGTTAATGTCCATCTACAAGGCTATTCGAATCAGCTTTCAGTAGAACTTTACCTCATTTAGTTTCGGCGTTGTGATTGTGAATCACCAGACGAAGCTACCGAGGTCCACGATTACAATTATGATTTTTTTGACACTATTTCTAGATCGATGAATGAGATCTCACTATGCGCATATTAATTAAAATTCAAAAGGCTATTCAAATCAGCTTTCAGTAGAACTTTACCTCATTTAGTTTGGGCGTAATGACTCATCGGCCGAATCTACTGTGGTCAACAATTTCAAATTTTATTTTTTTTACACAATTTCTAAATCGATGAATGGGATCTCACTAAGCGCCTGTTAATGTCCATCTAAAAGGCTATTCTAATCAGCTTTCAGTAGAACTTTACCTCATTTAGTTTGGGCGTAATGACTCATCGGCCGAATCTACTGTGGTCAACAATTACAAATTTTATTTTTTTGGCACTATTTCCAGATCGATGAATGGGATCTCACTATGCGCGTGTTTATTGACATCCAGAAGGCTATTCAAATTAGCCCTCAGTAGAACTTTACCTCGTTTAGTTTGGGCGTAATGAATCATTGGCCGAATCTACTGTGGTCAACAATTTCAAATTTTATTTTTTTGACACTATTTCTAGATCGATGAATGGGATCTCACTAAGCGCCTGTTAATGTGAATCTAACAGGCTATTCGAATCAGCTTTCAGTAGAACTTTACCTCGTTTAGTTTCGGCGTAATGACTCATCGGCCGAATCTACTGTGATCAATAATTACAAATTTTATTTTTTTGTAACTATTTCTAGATCGATGAATGGGATCTCACTATGCGCGTGTTAATTGACATCCAAAAGGCTATTCAAATCAGCTTTCAGTAGAACTTTACCTCGTTTAGTTTGGGCGTAATGACTCATCGGCCGAATCTACTGTGATCAATAATTACAAATTTTATTTTTTTGTCACTATTTCTAGATCGATGAATGGGATCTCACTATGCGCGTGTTAATTGACATCCAAAAGGCTATTCAAATTAGCTCTCAGTAGAACTTTACCTCGTTTAGTTTGGGCGTAATGACTCATCGGCCGAATCTGCTGTGGTCAACAATTACAAATTTTATTTTTTTGGCACTATTTCCAGATCGATGAATGGGATCTCACTATGCGCGTGTTTATTGACATCCAGAAGGCTATTCAAATTAGCCCTCAGTAGAACTTTACCTCGTTTAGTTTGGGCGTAATGAATCATTGGCCGAATCTACTGTGGTCAACAATTTCAAATTTTATTTTTTTGACACTATTTCTAGATCGATGAATGGGATCTCACTAAGCGCCTGTTAATGTGAATCTAACAGGCTATTCGAATCAGCTTTCAGTAGAACTTTACCTCGTTTAGTTTCGGCGTAATGACTCATCGGCCGAATCTACTGTGATCAATAATTACAAATTTTATTTTTTTGTAACTATTTCTAGATCGATGAATGGGATCTCACTATGCGCGTGTTAATTGACATCCAAAAGGCTATTCAAATCAGCTTTCAGTAGAACTTTACCTCGTTTAGTTTGGGCGTAATGACTCATCGGCCGAATCTACTGTGATCAATAATTACAAATTTTATTTTTTTGTCACTATTTCTAGATCGATGAATGGGATCTCACTATGCGCGTGTTAATTGACATCCAAAAGGCTATTCAAATTAGCTCTCAGTAGAACTTTACCTCGTTTAGTTTGGGCGTAATGACTCATCGGCCGAATCTGCTGTGGTCAACAATTACAAATTTTATTTTTTTGGCACTATTTCCAGATCGATGAATGGGATCTCACTATGCGCGTGTTTATTGACATCCAGAAGGCTATTCAAATTAGCCCTCAGTAGAACTTTACCTCGTTTAGTTTGGGCGTAATGAATCATTGGCCGAATCTACTGTGGTCAACAATTTCAAATTTTATTTTTTTGACACTATTTCTAGATCGATGAATGGGATCTAACTAAGCGCCTGTTAATGTCCATCTAAAAGGCTATTCGAATCAGCTTTCAGTAGAACTCTACCTCATTTAGTTTCGGCGTTGTGATTGTGAATCAGCAGACGAAGCTACCGAGGTCCACGATTACAATTATGATTTTTTTGACACTACTTCTAGATCGATGAATGGGATCTCACTATGCGGATGTTAATTTAAATCCAAAAGGCTATTCAAATCAGCTTTCAAAAGAACTTTACCTCATTTAGTTTGGGCGTAATGACTCATCGGCCGAATCTACTGTGATCAATAATTACAAATTTTATTTTTTTGACACTATTTCTAGATCGATGAATGGGATCTCACTATGCGCCTGTTGATTGACATCCAAAAGGCTATTCAAATCAGCTTTCAGTAGAACTTTACCTCGTTTAGTTTGGGCGTAATGACTCATCGGCCGAATCTGCTGTGGTCAACAATTACAAATTTTATTTTTTTGGCACTATTTCCAGATCGATGAATGGGATCTCACTATGTGCGTGTTAATTGACATCCAAAAGGCTATTCAAATCAGCTTTCAGTAGAACTTTACCTCGTTTAGTTTGGGCGTAATGACTCATCGGCCGAATCTGCTGTGGTCAACAATTACAAATTTTATTTTTTTGGCACTATTTCCAGACACTATTTGACACTATTTCTAGATCGATGAATGGGATCTCACTATGCGCCTGTTAATTCACATCCAAAAGGCTATTCAAATCAGCTTTCAGTAGAACTTTACCTCGTTTAGTTTGGGCGTAATGACTCATCGGCCGAATCTGCTGTGGTCAACAATTACAAATTTTATTTTTTTGGCACTATTTCCAGATCGATGAATGGGATCTCACTATGCGCGTGTTAATTGACATCCAAAAGGCTATTCAAATTAGCTCTCAGTAGAACTTTACCTCGTTTAGCTTGGGCGTAATGAATCATTGGCCGAATCTACTGTGGTCAACAATTACAATTTTTTTTTACACTATTTTTAGATCGATGAATGGGATTTCACTATGCGCGTGTTAATTGACATCCAAAAGGCTATTCAAATTAGCTCTCAGTAGAACTTTACCTCGTTTAGTTTCGGCGTAATGCCTCATCGGCCGAATCTACTGTAGTCAACAATTTCAAATTTTATTTTTTTGACACTATTTCTAGATCGATGAATGGGATCTCACTAAGCGCCTGTTAATGTGCATCTAAAAGGCTATTCGAGTCAGCTTTCAGTAGAACTTTACCTCGTTTAGTTTCGGCTTTATGACTCACTGAACGAATCTACTGTGGTCAATTATTTCAAACCTTATTTTTTTGACACTATTTCTAGATCGATGAATGGAATCTCACTATGCGCGTGTTAATTGACATCCAAAAAGCTATTCAAATCAGCTTTCAGTAGAACTTTACCTCGTTTAGTTTCGGCGTTGTGATTGTGAATCACCAGACGAAGCTACCGAGGTCCACGATTACAATTATGATTTTTTTGACACTACTTCTAGATCGATGAATGGGATCTCACTATGGGGATGTTAATTGAAATCCAAAAGGCTATTCAAATCAGCTTTCAGTAGAACTTTACCTCGTTTAGTTTGGGCGTAATGACTCATCGGCCGAATCTACTGTGATCAATAATTACAAATTTTATTTTTTTGTCACTATTTCTAGATCGATGAATGGGATCTCACTATGCGCGTGTTAATTGACATCCAAAAGGCTATTCAAATCAGCTTTCAGTAGAACTTTACCTCGTTTAGTTTCGGCGTAATGCCTCATCGGCCGAATCTACTGTAGTCAACAATTTCAAATTTTATTTTTTTGACACTATTTCTAGATCGATGAATGGGATCTCACTAAGCGCCTGTTAATGTGCATCTAAAAGGCTATTCGAATCAGCTTTCAGTAGAACTTTACCTCGTTTAGTTTCGGCTTTATGACTCACTGGCCGAATCTACTGTGGTCAATTATTTCAAACCTTATTTTTTTGACACTATTTCTAGATCGATGAATGGAATCTCACTATGCGCATGTCAATTAACACCCAAAAACCTATTCAAATCAGCTGACAGTAGAACTTTACCTCATTTAGTTTCGGCGTTGTGATTGCGAACCACCAGACGAAGCTACCGAGGTCCAAGATTACCATTATGATTTTTTGACACAATTTCTAGATCGATGAATGGGATCTCACTAAGCGCCTGTTAATGTGCATCAAAAAGGCTATTCGAATCAGCTTTCAGTAGAACTTTACCTTGTTTAGTTTCGGCTTTATGACTCACTGGCCGAATCTACTGTGATCAATAATTAAATAAATAAATAAATAAAATAAATAAATAAATATTAGAGGACAATCTTACACAAATCGAACTAGCCCCACAGTAAGCTCAAGAAGGCTTGTGTTGTGGGTACTAGACGACGATATATTTAATACATATAAATACTTAAATACATAGAAAACATCCAAGACCCAGAAACAAATAATCGTGTTCATCACACAAATATTTGCCCTGACCGGGATTCGAACCCAGGACCGTCAGCTTCACAGGCAGGTGCACTACCCACTAGGCTAAACCGGTCATCAACAATAATAACAAATTTTATTTTGTTGTCACTATTTCTAGATCGATGAATGGGATCTCACTATGCGCGTATTAATTGACATCCAAAAGGCTATTCAAATTAGCTCTCAGTAGAACTTTACCTCGTTTAGTTTGGGCGTAATGACTCATCGGCCGAATCTGCTGTGTTCAACAATTACAAATTTTATTTTTTTGGCACTATTTCCAGATCGATGAATGGGATCTCACTATGCGCGTGTTAATTGACATCCAGAAGGCTATTCAAATTAGCCCTCAGTAGAACTTTACCTCGTTTAGTTTGGGCGTAATGACTCATCGGCCGAATCTACTGTGATCAATAATTACAAATTTTATTTTTTTGTCACTATTTCTAGATCGATGAATGGGATCTCACTAAGCGCCTGTTAATGTGCATCTAAAAGGCTATTCGAAAATTATTTCAAACCTTATTTTTTTGACACTATTTCTAGATCGATGAATGGAATCTCACTATGCGCGTGTTAATTGACATCCAAAAAGCTATTCAAATCAGCTTTCAGTAGAACTTTACCTCGGTTGATTGCCCACAGTAGATTCGGCCGATGAGTCATTTAGCCCAAACTAAATGAGGTAAAGTCCTACTGAAAGTTGATTTAAATCGTCTTTTGGATGTAAATAAACACGCGCATAGTGAGATCCCATTCATCAATCTAGAAAGAGTGTCAAAAAAATAAAATTTGCAATTGTTACCCACAGTAGATTCGGCCGATGAGTCATTACGCCCAAACTAAATGAGGTAAAGTTCTACTGAAAGCTGATTTGAATAGCCTTTTGGATGTCAATTAACACGCGCATAGTGAGATCCCATTCATCGATCTAGAAATAGTGTCGCATAAATAAAGTTTCTAATAATTGACCACAGTAGATTAGGCCAGTGAGGCATAAAGCCGAAACTAAACGAGGTAAAGTTCTACTGAAAGTTGATTTGAATAGCCTTTTGGATGTCAATTAACACGCGCATAGTGAGATCCCATTCATCGATCTAGAAATAGTGTCAAAAAATCATAATGTTAAACTTGGACCTCGGTAGCTTCGTCTGGTGGTTCGCAATCACAACGCCGAAACTAAATGAGGTAAAGTTCTACTGTCCGCTGATTTCAATAGGTTTTTGGATGTTAATTGACATGTGCATAGTGAGATCCCATTCATCGATCTAGAAATAGTCTCAAAAAAATAAAGTTTGAAATAATTCACCACAGTAGATTAGGCCAGTGAGTCATAAAGCCGAAACTAAACGAGGTAAAGTTCTACTGAAAGCTAATTTAAATAGCCTTTTGGATGTCAATTTACACGCGCATAGTGAGATCCCATTCATCGATCTAGAAATAGTGACAAAAAAATAAAATTTGTAATTATTGATCACAGTAGATTCGGCCAGTGAGTCATAAAGCCGAAACTAAACGAGGTAAAGTTCTACTGAGAGCTAATTTGAATAGCCTTTTGGATGCACATTAACAGGCGCTTAGTGAGATCCCATTCATCGATCTAGAAATTGTGTCAAAAAATCATAATGGTAATCTTGGACCTCGGTAGCTTCGTCTGGTGGTTCGCAATCACAACGCCGAAACTAAATGAGGTAAAGTTCTACTGTCAGCTGATTTGAATAGGTTTTTGGGTGTTAATTGACATGCGCATAGTCAGATCCCATTCATCGATCTAGAAATAGTGTCAAATAAATAAAGTATAAAATAATTGACCACAGCAGATTCGGCCAGTGAGTCATAAAGCCGAAACTAAACGAGGTAAAGTTCTATTGAAAGCTGATTTGAATAGCCTTTTGCATGTCAATTAACATGCGCATAGTGAGATCCCATTCATTGATCTAGAAATAGTGTCAAAAAAATAAAATTTGTAATTATTGATCACAGTAGATTCGGCCGATGAGTCATTACGCCCAAACTAAATGAGGTAAAGTTCTTTTGAAAGCTGATTTGAATAGCCTTTTGGATTTAAATTAACATCCGCATAGTGAGATCCCATTCATCGATCTAGAAGTAGTGTCAAAAAAATCATAATTGTAATCGTGGACCTCGGTAGCTTCGTCTGCTGATTCACAATCACAACGCCGAAACTAAATGAGGTAAAGTTCTACTGAAAGCTGATTCGAATAGCCTTTTAGATGCACATTAACAGGCGCTTAGTGAGATCCCATTCATCGATCTAGAAATAGTGTCAAAAAAATAAAATTTGAAATTGTTGACCACAGTAGATTCGGCCAATGATTCATTACGCCCAAACTAAACGAGGTAAAGTTCTACTGAGGGCTAATTTGAATAGCCTTCTGGATGTCAATTAACACGCGCATAGTGAGATCCCATTCATCGATCTGGAAATAGTGCCAAAAAAATTAAATTTGTAATTGTTGACCACAGCAGATTCGGCCGATGAGTCATTACGCCCAAACTAAACGAGGTAAAGTTCTACTGAGAGCTAATTTGAATAGCCTTTTGGATGTCAATTAACACGCGCATAGTGAGATCCCATTCATCGATCTAGAAATAGTGACAAAAAAATAAAATTTGTAATTATTGATCACAGTAGATTCGGCCGATGAGTCATTACGCCCAAACTAAATGAGGTAAAGTTCTTTTGAAAGCTGATTTGAATAGCCTTTTGGATTTAAATTAACATCCGCATAGTGAGATCCCATTCTTCGATCTAGAAGTAGTGTCAAAAAAATCATAATTGTAATCGTGGACCTCGGTAGCTTCGTCTGCTGATTCACAATCACAACGCCGAAACTAAACGAGGTAAAGTTCTACTGAAAGCTGATTCGAATAGCCTGTTAGATTCATATTAACAGGCGCTTAGTGAGATCCCATTCATCGATCTAGAAATAGTGTCAAAAAAATAAAATTTGTAATTGTTGACCACAGTAGATTCGGCCAGTGAGTCATAAAGCCGAAATTAAACGAGGTAAAGTTCTACTGAAAGCTGATTCGAATAGCCTGTTAGATTCACATTAACAGGCGCTTAGTGAGATCCCATTCATCGATCTAGAAATAGTGTCAAAAAAATAAAATTTGTAATTGTTGACCACAGTAGATTCGGCCGATGAGTCATTACGCCCAAACTAAATGAGGTAAAGTTCTACTGAAAGCTGATTAGAATAGCCTTTTAGATGGACATTAACAGGCGCTTAGTGAGATCCCATTCATCGATTTAGAAATAGTGTAAAAAAAATAAAATTTGAAATTGTTGACCACAGTAGATTCGGCCGATGAGTCATTACGCCCAAACTAAATGAGGTAAAGTTCTACTGAAAGCTGATTAGAATAGCCTTTTAGATGGACATTAACAGGCGCTTAGTGAGATCCCATTCATCGATTTAGAAATAGTGTAAATAAAATAAAATTTGAAATTGTTGACCACAGTAGATTCGGCCGATGAGTCATTACGCCCAAACTAAATGAGGTAAAGTTCTACTGAAAGCTGATTTGAATAGCCTTTTGAATTTTAATTAATATGCGCATAGTGAGATCTCATTCATCGATCTAGAAATAGTGTCAAAAAAATCATAATTGTAATCGTGGACTTCGGTAGCTTCGTCTGGTGATTCACAATCACAACGCCGAAACTAAATGAGGTAAAGTTCTACTGAAAGCTGATTCGAATAGCCTTGTAGATGGACATTAACAGGCGCTTAGTTAGATCCCATTCATCGATCTAGAAATAGTGTCAAAAAAATAAAATTTGAAATTGTTGACCACAGTAGATTCGGCCGATGAGTCATTACGCCGAAACTAAACGAGGTAAAGTTCTACTGAAAGCTTATTCGAATAGCCTTTTAGATGCACATTAACAGGCGCTTAGTGAGATCCCATTCATCGATCTAGAAATAGTGTCAAAAAAATAAAATTTGAAATTGTTGACCACAGTGGATTCGGCCGATGAGTCATTACGCCGAAACTAAACGAGGTAAAGTTCTACTGAAAGCTTATTCGAACAGCCTTTTGGATGCTAATTGACACGCGCATAGTGAGATCCCATTCATCGATCTAGAAATAGTGTCCAAAAATACAATTTGAAATAGTTGACCACATTATATTCGGCCAATGAGACATAAACCCGAGACTAAACGAGGTAAAGTTCTACTGAAACAGTAACATGAGCATAGTTATGTCTTATTCATCGTTCTAGAAATAGTGACGACAAATATTCTAAATAGTTGTAGTCCTCAGAAACTTCGAGTTGTGTCATAACGCCGAAACAAACGAGATATTCTACTGAAAGCTGATCGAAACAGCTTTAGTTATAATTTGTTTTAATTTTAAATGTAGCTTATATAACATTGGATAATTAATTGGAGACTTCTTTATTTGGTCGATTAATATTATTGTGAAGTTAGCGACTAAAAGTTGGCGGCTAGCTGTGAAGTTGGCGGCCAAATGTTGGCAGCCAATCAGCCGCCAACTTTTGGCCGCTAACTTCACACCGGTATTTGGCATTAAGTCCGCCATTTGTACAATTCGTGTATTTTGTGCAATAAAGTTATATATTTATTTACTTAAACTATTAACATATTGGTCGTTGTTGTGAGTTCATAACTGTCTAGTGCATAACCCAGTACGGAGTCTACCAATGACATATATTTATTTATTATAAGTAACTCTGGACACCTTAGTACTTTGACGCTTTAGTTCACTCTTTCGCAATTTAGTATGACCGTTTAACCCGTCCTCTCTCGGCGAAAAAAATAAACGGGTACAAAGTTAAATCCCTTTATGAGGCCGACCATACCACTGGGTTTTTCAAACAAGGTATGTACGAAATATCTTATGATACTTAACAGCGGCTTTTCGAAGATTTGATCCACTACATCTAATAAGTAAAGAGATAAGTATACCATTACAGTACGACATAAATTGTTACTACAATACCCATAAGATAAAACCAGTGAGGCAAGGGAATCGATAGTACTAAGTTTAATACATACCGGTACGTACGAAATGTTGACCTTTCCGAAGTTCCGGGGCTCTTGTGGTTTGCAAGATGAGGGTACTCAGACCGCCGTTAACTAATGGAGGCTTGACCGGCGTCCAACTTTGAAAGACTATCGCAGTCAACGTGTATTTATTATTATGTAGTTTTAGTGGTGAGGGAGATATTGTATTTCAAGACTGAACTAAGTTACGCAGGGCTTATTAGAGACGTATATACCGGGTGACCTATGATCGGAGGATAATCTGTGGACACCTTATGAATTTTAGGTATAGTATACTTTTTTACTAAACGTAAAATATATTTTGAAGGGTATTCAGCAACCCTATCTGCAGTTGTCCACGAATAATCCTCTGTTTATGGGACAACCTGCATATTGAAACTCTTGTCTCATCAGAAGCAACCAGAGGGGTAATTGTGTTACTTTACGAACAAGTGTTAGCAATTGATTTAATTGTCCTTTTTCCTTACAACAAATTGCGGTTAGCTAAAGTACATGCGAAAAGTTACGCAATCGACTTGAAGGGCGATGCAGTGTCTGAGTATACGATACTTTACCCATGTCGGCTTCAATGGTGATTAAAGTTAATACTGCTATGTTTTAATTACAGTCAGCGAGGGTAACATTGCCAAATAACGCTCTTTCGGAAATTTTCTTCTTTCCTTTGTTCAACCGTACGTACCAATTAGGTATAAAAAGAAACTGAAACCTGTGCATATGAGTAAAATAGAATCTAGAACGCAAAGAAAAGGAATATAATTATTCCTCGTACGTTTAACGGTTATAGTAGTAACGATTGATTTCAAAATTGAGAGATTAGAAGAACAAGTTTTTCCCATGTAACATCCTTTAATTTACATTTCAATACCTAATCTTGTTTTTAGAATTTACATATATATTCAGTTCATTGGTATATATACCTGTATATACCAATGAACGCAATACGCGCACCCCCAACGTTGAGCTAGCTGTGAAACAAAAGTTTTAATTGTAAGTAGGTACAGCAACAATATGCTCCAGGGTTTAAGGTCCCTCTTCACTCGGGAAACAAACTTTATGCGAATAAAACATGGTAAATTCATACATCAGGGCGACAAGACAATTTTCCTCACCACATAAATTCATTGTGGAAGTAGACAAGTTAATATGAGATTTCATATCAGAGAACAACGGGCGACGAGATCGCGAGATCTAATGAATAAATAAATTGCTCGCTTCTACGCTCAATCTTATTTTAAAATAAAATTATGAGGAAATTTACATGAAAGATGGCACATTAAAGTCAAAGCAAAGTGTTGAATAAGGCTTTTAACTACTTGGAAGCTCGTTGCGTCTAAGCTTGTTATGATTTCATATCAAACGCAAATAATCATATGATGATTATTCATATTTATCTGAAAGCAAAATAACGGTATAATCTGTAACTTGAGACATATCAAGAGAATCGTGCCTACGTGCCTTCCCCCTAGGTGTAGGTGTGTTTTCCGTCCTCCTCACTACGCACTACCTACTCGTACTTAGCTTGGCACCTTCAATCTGAATCTACGACTATCATAGAGGTGCATAACAAGATGTCAATCATTAACGCATAAATGTTTTCCAAATTACAATTCGATACAGATACATTTGCACACCTCAAACAGCAACATATAGGTAGAGGTAGACAACAAATAAGACCTTATTGCTAAAGAGGGCTCTCTTTCAGGCAACCCTCGGGTAACTTATTCCCATAATTGATATGTATTTTCTTTAATGAAATTAAATATTTTTGAACTATTCAAAGTAAAAGTGATAAATAAAAATTAATTATTGAAGCCACAGCAATCCTCAAACTTACTTTGCTTTGAATCGGCTCGAGTTGATGGCAGTCTGCAAACATTTTAATTTTAATTTACTACACTGAACAATATTTTAACGAGCCAGCCATCTGTGTACAAATCCAGTGAGCAAAATACATATAACTCTGCTAAAGTACCTCCAGTGAAACAATGGTTTTTATCCCAATTAGTTTTTATACGGATTGTAACGCGCGAGCAAAAAATATTATACTTGTAGATTTTGTAATAAACAAAATTATATTTAATAACAGTAGAAATAGAAAAATGCTTATAAAAGAGAAATAAAATTCCCCATTACTTATTTTGTCTATTTGGTACAATAAACCTTTGTTACGAATCATCATCAATCATATAACATTTTGAATATCCGAAGGTGTATTTTTTGTATGGTTTAGTTTGTTTACACAACTTTTAGAATGAGCGTAGAACATATAATTTTCAATTTTCCTTTACAAAAAATGGTATTTAGATATACGAACCGTTACGGCTATCTGTCGACCCAATAAAACTGTTAAATTAATTATAATGTAGCCAATTACTTAATAGCGCTATCAAGACGGCTTTTCTATTATGCACGCTTATGGCCGAGAGTCGGACCCAATTAAATGCTCAGCCGTTCAAAGCCCAGGATAACCATATTAGTACAGCCTGATACAGCACTTAGCTGCGCCGGATCTATAGCAACTGTAAATAAATATACATAATGGATATAATTCATAAAATTGCATTCTATATTGTATCCATACAAATATAGTATTTAATTCGCATTATGATACATGCGCATACCGCAAATAAGTATAACGCGAGTCCCGTAGCGGCGTCCCGACGCCGCTAAAATACGGAAATAGTTATTCAGAAAAGGAACAACTATAGGTACAGATACATTTCTTTAATTTGTGCCTCTCTTACGATCACCAAAAACATGTAAAAAAGGAGTCCTTTAAAATCGTCAGTTCCTTTTCACTGTCACATTATGCCGGCCAAAACCAAGCCTAATAGATTCAGATTCAGATTCAGATTCATTTATTTCATAGATGTAAATTACAATATAAATTTGCATTCATGTCAAAAGTATACGAATTCACATCATATAATAGTAGACTGATAGCTAAGTTAGTTATCCGGACAACGTGTATGCGGCACGTCATCATCATTAGTCGTTCCCTCAATACTGAGGATATAATGTCCAATTCTTGCTCACCAGACTCCTCCATAGGCTCTTATCATCCACCTCATGGATGATCTCGTGCAGATATAGTTACAGGACACCAGTGACTTGGGTGTTCCGTCTATCGGGTAGTCTGCCCCGGGACCTCTGGCCCTCAACTTTTGCCGTCATAATATTTATCTACTTGCTATCCGAAGAACGTCGTGAGAAGTGTTCGAAATATATGAGGATGCGGTCCTGACATACTGTCGATAGTCGACAACTTAACGTAGCTGGATGGACTGGTTTGTTCGCTTTGCAATCCATAGAATTAGAGATTTTCTCTCAAAATATTGAGTATGCAAAGAGTTTGTATAATTATTATTTTTTTAAGTAAAAAGGTCATGACAATTTAAATCTGGCATAAAAGAAAAACATGTTAAATTATGACGTTGAATTAAATGACGATACAAACGGCGACACAATACGTCTGTCATTCATGTAAACATTGTAAAAAGATCGTTTATTTTGTGTTTCGTTAATTTTCTTGGGGTTGTGGATATATATCGCCGACTCAAACCGTATATTTTCTCATAGTGAAGAACGTACTACAGGTTTGAGTTCAGTTATTGTTTATTTTTATACTGTGTTATGTCAACTCAAAACAGGATCTACGTCGCGTGACGTCACGCGGTCAAAGTCACGTGGTCAGCGCACAGCAGTATTTTAAAATCAATTTTTTAGTCCTTATTCCTTTAAAAATATGAAAAAATAAGAGTTTTATGTAACTCTCCAGCATAAGACGAATCTTATGACATATCATTTATTGAAATCGGACCATAACTGTAGATCTGATGGGGTGTACAAAAATCGGCCTCGCGTAATATATATATAGATTTCATATTTACTATTATAAAACGTCATGGCCTACACACAATTTCAATACAGTGTATTCGTATGTACCTGCTTACACCTAATGAATAAAGAAACGTATTATTTATTATTTAGGTATTTAAATAATGTAAATAACAACGAAAAATTACAAAAACATATTAAGAAATAACATCATGTCTTTATACAACTTTCTTCTCTCTTCATGCAAGTAGGATTTTTTCTTGGTAGTAAATCCGCGCCGAATTTTAAACTCACCAGCACCAGCACCACCGACGGCTTCACAATCTCGTTGTATCATCTAAAACATTTGACATTTGTATATAACTCTTGTGTTACTTAACCGACCTACCCGCGCGGATCCGCCGGAGTATTACTCTATTTGCTAGGGAAGGCAGGTAGAGGCGCGGGATATAATATGTCTTATGTACATACCGAAGGTTCACATTACATGCTGGCATTCTTTGTAAGGAAGAAAGAAATAGCACCCCAAGTGGACTTAATGAACTCTGTTTAAAGGATTCGGAGACTAGGTAGCTACGGGGCGGTAACTTATGTCGTCCTATTACTTACCATAAATCGACAAGCATCGGGGCACGTATATGAAAAAGTACATACTTATAAATTAACACTTCTATATTTCAGCGATGAATAATATGGCACGCTATTTTGCTTGGTTCATGTTACTTAATAGTTTCCCTCGTTTTATCTCTCACACTCTACATCTTGCAGCATCGCATCATCACCATAGATATGGGGAACCTGGTTTACGTACATCCTAAAAAGAAGCACAATATAATACCAAATATATTAGTAAATACGAATGTGAGCAAATAAATACCATATAACCATGACATTTGTTCCTACTTACTTTTCGTTTTATTTAAAGTGCTTAGGGAATTTTAAAGTCGATCGTGTGTTTTAAAGACATTTCAAGGAAATTTGGGGGGTATTCTCACTAATTAATAAACCTAAATCATGACCAAAATCTTTGTTTCATTCATTGTTATAACATGACAGGCACGATGACTTTGTCACGCAGTAATTGACATATTTATACCGTACAATTTAACCGTCAAAAAGTTACGTGTTTCCAATAATTTGATCAATTTCTCACTTTCGTATGGGATTTCCATTCAATCGTTCATTGAATTATTTACTAACGTCGGATACAAAAAATTTGACATTAGCCCAGCAATTTATACTTCATAATTGACATTAAAATCTATCTAACGGTAGTATATAAAGTTAAGTGATTACCCCGCTGGTGACATATTCACGACCTTTTATATACGGAGCAAGATTTAATGTGCCCGGGCCAGTCTCCGTAAGGACGTTATAATTGTTACATTTACTAATAAGGTGGTACGATAATAAAGCGCCATTTCCTTACTGTCACAATTAAAAATCGTCCTTATTGTCATCGATAAGGAGGCAATTTTTTCTTGACAATTACATACCTAATTATTCTGTGTACCATAAATAAGGAACAAAAGACGAATGAACTTTAACTACTTAGTCTAATAAAATAGGAGTCCTACCACTCGTACGAATTGCTTTTATATGTATAGGTACACAATAATCTACATTTCAATGGCACCAATTCTAGATCTACACCAAGTTACAACTAAATAACAGTTTCTCAAACAAATCGAAATATTTGAATCAAGAACACTATCGGCCAATATTAATGGGTAACAAGTAACTGAACCACAACAAAATTGGGTCGAACACAAACTTGATTAAACTTCGCTCGATACCGCGCGGAAACTGGACGGAACGGAAACGGAAAGGTCGCATTTTCGCAAAAAATGGGACTCTAAATTAAATTGGCTCAAAACAAAAACAATCATTACTCACAGCTTGAGGGTATGATATGGGTAGGTACTGCGTTAAACGAAAAGCACGAGGTTCATTTAATTACACTTTAGATGAGTTGGCATGAACGCTTTCGTGAAATAATAGGCCCATCTAGCAGGGAATGAATCACTGTGTGCCATAAATAAAATGTGACACTGTTTTATTAGGTAGACATCGGTCATCTCACCCAATAGCCCCAGCCATTATAAAATCATCTTCACCCAATAACCCGGTTCATTTGAATACATATACCAACATTAGCCCCTGTGCACCCTGGCGGATTCTGTCTCTGCATGCGTCCCTTGACACGGGCAGGCACAGCATCCGCTCGGTGTACATACCTGTACCCCTTGCATTTAATTACCTACTTAAATTGTCGAAAGATTGTAGACACGTAAAGACGTGTTAGCTATGTGAAGCTCCTTTGGTACCTACTTCGGTACCGCGGTACTTCATCTCCACGCACGACTCCCACAGGTCCGCGACAACATTGTCCCGTGAGCGGGAAAGACATACCTACAGATTATATATCTATGTATGTAAAAAGACATAAACATAGACATAGACATTATTTATTGTTAATAACACATTACAAGTCGAAAAGTAATAATAATCTGTCGGCAATTCGTTAATATGAAATAGAGTTAACATCGTTTACAATTGAATTGTATAATCTTTATATTCCATGAATTCCTTAAAGCTATAGAAACATTGTTCAGCGAGCCATTTTTTTTATTTGGTTCTAAATGCTGGAAGGCTCACAGCTGTACTTATAAATAGGGGTAATTTATTATACACTACAGGACCCGCAACATGGACTGTTTTCGCAGTTTTAGTTATCTTGTGGGGGGGGTATCATGCAAAGCTTATTCGAGTTTCGAGTGACCCAATACATTATTATACCTATATGAAACAAAAAAAAACCAAACCAATATCAATAAGGTTTGTAACATTTAACGGGGAAATTAAATGTACTCAGGGATTTCTTTCAACTACCTTTCTAAAACAATTGTGGATATACCTAAATATGTTCTAGAACAAACATTGGATTTCTATCGCTGGGAACTATGCACGTAATATGGTATATGCTCGTACAAATTACCATGACTAAACTACCCACGACTCAAGTCGAGTGATATAGTGTATAGTGCTACCTAAATCTGGGTCTTGTGGAGGTAGATCAGCGGGCGCGCGTGATATATCGGGTGCACAACTAGTCACGTCTCACATTCGTTTCCTGCATGTTACGCGATTCACAACCTATCTCGATTTGTGTCACTCGAATCTAGTAGTTATAGTGCTTTTAGGGAAAAAGGACTTTAGCGCGTTTGGCGTTTATTTTCAATAAATGATATGTACGAGTACGTATGTAATAACTATTATGTACTCTTCAGTGGTGCGACTTCACGCGACGAGCTCACGGGTTTGGCGTCACGGGGCATGCGCGCTTTCAGGCAACTATGGCGTTTTCGTAGTTACCGAACATTAAATCATAGTAGTCTGGTCAGTCAATCATGTAATCAAGTCAGTGCTAATCAAGGGCTTCGTTTGCGTTGTCTTTATATTGAGAACACGTAATCTTTTCAATAAGTAAGTAGTAAATTCAGTATATTTCATTTCATTATTTATATTCAGTTCAGGAAATTGTAGTTTTTTATCTTTTTTGTTCAGATGACATTAGTATGTGTAATGTGTTCCTTCTGCTGTCAACACAGTGCATCCTCATGCATCTTATAAAGGGTCGGCAACGCGCACGTGACTCCTGGAGTTGCGGGCGTCTATAGGCTGTGGTGGCCGCTTACCATCAGGTGGACCATATGTTTGTTTGCCACCGGCGTTGTATAAAATAAATAAAAAATGTATGTATACGTCAGGGATAATAACAAAAGAGGTTGTTGCTATTCCCAAGACTTCAATTTTCCGCCGTTGTCTAATGACACCAACAACTGGCCAGAATTTGACATTGAGATTCGTAACTATAATACGTAATTGTAGGACCGACTTACACTAGTTCATCTAAGGTGAGTAATTGCATTGTGAATACCATCCCTGCAGTCGCACAAGAGCGCAGCTGCTGAATCCTATATTTTCTCAACAGTTTGTCAAGGAAGACGTGAGAAATTCAAACAAGTTTAATATTGATGTTTCTCGGAGCGTGCATTCTTAGAGAGCCTTGGAATTTGATATCATTTAAATATTTTCCTTCTTGAAAAATGGAAAAACATCGAAAAATTTGTCTTCGGCGTGAATGTAGCTTTTTAATTGCAAATTCTTTCAAGTGATACCATTTTAAGTCACAAAACCTAGGGGGAAAGCTCAAGCGTAGGTAAGTACCTCTGCGAGTGCACATATATTTTGTGCGATGTTTAGTTATTTAAATATAAAAAAAAAACATGAAATTTATTTATTGTTTACCGGCAACAGAATACAATCTTTCCGACAGCAGTAAATTTCTAGGAGGGAATATAATTGGAAAAGGCATCTTATTTCAGCAGTCATGATAATTAAGTAATTACCGGCACCGAAGCTCCCAGAAAGAAGAACAACATGTTGGAAAAGGAAGGAGTCCTATGCGCTGGACGAAACCAAATACGTGAAGACCCCAAAAAAGTCCACGAAGCCAAAACCCAAAGCCCTGATGGAGACCGAAACAAATGGAAAATATTTGAGTAGTCAGTTGCGCTAACCTATTTGAAAACTTGTGGTCGATATTTAAGACAAACGGAATTGAGAACTGGCATAATACTCCAGCAAACCAAGCTGAGTGAAGACCCTTTGGCGCAATTATGTTTAAATATATTTAGTTTCGCTTGTAAGTACGTGATTTGCGCTAATAAACCATTTTCTTTCTTTCTTTCTTTCTTTCAAACAATGTACGCGGGTAATATTTTATTGAAAATAGTTCAGAACAATTATACTGCAGTGTGGCATACTTGACATTTAATTTTAATACACTACTTGTATATACTTAATGTACCAGGGAATCACTAATTTTCAAACAATATCACGAACTATATATGAATATTGATTGCACAAAAGATCCCACTGGGTCGAAGTGCATCCGCTAGGGCCCTCATCCAAATAAGATAAGATAAGATATATGAATATTGTATTACAAAAAAGAGCCATTTGCTCCATATGTAACCTGAGCTCACGAGAATCTCTAAGAGAACTCTTTAAAGAAATTAACATCTTAACTGTAGCGTCCCAATACATCTATGAGGATATTGTTTATGTCATAAAGAACCTAGACTCTGATATCCATCATTTTAATAATAGGAATTTAAAAAAATGCAGTTAAAAAGTTTCGTGTCCCTAAAGTATACAAGTCTTTTTTATAATAAGTTACCAGATGAAATTTTGAACCCTTTCCAAAAATTAAAAAAATTCCCCTCTTAAAAATTATGGTATAATAATAGTCTTTTCAATCTGAATTGATGGCTGGAATCACGTTATTTTCCCTTTCTTTGTTTCACATTATGTCACATAATTCATTAGTTTTTTACTATAATATACATATTTTTTTAGTTTTTTATTAGTCATAATATTATGTTTTGTTTAACAACTTGTACGGAGAATGAACCTCCAGGTCTTTGTGTTAATGTTTCTATGTACACTACGTGTACAACATTTATAATTTGAATATGCGACTGTTTGTGTTCTAAATAAATTAAAATAATAATAATAATAATAATTCAGTGTGCCATAAGGTATAGGCCTCCTCCAATTGTCTCCACTGGGTTCTGTCAGGTGCGACTAAAACGTGGTTAAAAATTATTTAAAAAAAACATTGATGTCAAATGTTTATTATAGGGTTGAGGACTATCTAACAGACAGAAATGCACAGCCCAAACCCAAAACCTAAATAGCGTAAAGATTCATGTATAATATTTTCATTGTATCTAGTTGACACAGTTCTTGCAGAAAAGCATATCAAACGATTGAATTTATGTCTAGGGGAAGTATATTCCATTATTATTCATTTCCTTATCTCGTATCTCGTAATAACATGTAATACGTATACATTTTCGATATGTTTTCTTGTGGAATTCTACACATTGTAAATACCTTCTGTTTTTTTATTCGCTTTTTTTAAATTCCTTGTTGTTTACCACTTAGATTTACTTTAAGTATATTAAGTAGTATCATACCAGTAGAGACCAGTTAAACCGAACTATCTGCATGATCACTAGTAGTTACAAGGTAAATAATATATGCGTAGTTTAACTCGACCAGCAAAGTTTGATATTCATGACCTTTGAAATTTGACCACATATAATCCAGGGTAGAATTTATTTCTTGAGTTAATCGTGTGAAATATTTTATGCCAAATTTGTTGAGAATAGTATATCCGTGTTGACGCATTAGTAGCTTGTAATCTTCAATATTTTTTGTTTTCTCCAGTAGACTGTAATTAAAAACGCCGAGCATGAGAGTTCTCCTCCTGCGTTTCAGTTGTTCTGACAAAGTTTAACTTGGACCGTTATTTCCTTCCTTGTTCCATGAGCGCTATTTTGTATTTTAGAAGTTAGTTTTTTGACTCCTATTGTATAACCTTTGGGATGCCTTTCGTATATTTGTTCACCGCTACATGCACGGGCTTGCAATTCTTCCTATAGATTTTTCAGGTGCTCCTGCTGATAGGGCATTTTATCGGAGTAAATTTGTACATAGTTTCAGTTTATTTTTGTTCGATTCTTAAAAATTGATTTTACAAAGTTGTTGTGTAAACAAAGTGAAACTAAACGACAGTTGTGTCCATATATGTACCTACTCATATTGTTGCTTAAGGTCGGATCGCATCTTGTGAGTAATTTTCGTAATACAACATGCTCCTTGGAGAGCACCCGTTACCTCCTTTATGTCAAAGACTATTTGTTTTCCCTTTTCTAGCAATTTATCGTGACAGTATTTGATATTATAAACGTGAAGTAAACTAAAATGTTACAATTATGTAAATACCGAGAAAGGTGAAGGCTTGCTCTTAGGTTAGGTTGGCCAGCAAATTTAACCAAAAGTCTTAAGAATTCTGAAAACAAAAGTAGTAAGTAGGTAGGTATTGGCGTAACCTTACGAACGCGGATTATAGGACTTAGTTATCAACTATAATTTATGCTAAAAAATGGCTGTTGATATGTCGTATGGCTCGTTCGAGAAGTTGTGCAATTTAGCATACGGACTGGGTGTCCAACAAATTTTTTTTTAAACCATGTCCAATCCAATTACTTTACACGTAATGTTTGTGTACTTACCTGCCTGTCTTTATTACCGTCGTTTGTTTATAAACCACATGGTGAGTTGTTTGAATATAATCCTAAATAGGTATGTTTGTGGAGTCCGGTCTGTTCATGCTTGCAAGGACATAGTGACTACTTTAATACTAGTGTCTATTTATAGGGGATTGACGAGAGACATCATACTGTTCTGGATTAGTTTTTATTATCAGTGACTTTTGGATACCATATTATGTGCAATCTCTAAGGACGTTAGAATAGTAATGTATTAGGAAGCTCAGAGACCATGTAGATCTCTAGGATATTATATTAATTTAATTATACTTCTGGGCATCACTAATGCCCAATACCTTATATACCTGCTTTTATGTGTCTTTCGATTGTGTTAAATGAAATCAACTTATTATTATGTCAAATACATTTATTATTATGTCAAATCAAATTATGTTCTATAACAAATTTAATTTTATTATGTGAATGAATTTAATTTTAATCCTAATTATGTCAGTTATAAATTATGTAATCTAATTGTAATTGTTAATTAGGAACGCATGAATTTTACCTTTTAATTTTATTTATACAAATTAATTTAACTTATTAAAAGCAATGAAATAATCTTAACTAATATATACAATCACCTATATATAATGAAAATCAAATGTTATGAATTAATAATTTTGTATGTTGAAGCGGACAACGTTATTTACACCGGCCTAGCGACACACTACGTCACGCTCTGGAGCCGATTTCCGTGGCCGGTTCGCCGCAGCGCGGCCGCAGCAGTGTCCTGCGTCCTGCGCCCGCGCCCGCCAGTCTCTTAACCACTTATTAAACGCGAGACGCTTGTTGCTTTGCCGCAGTAAAAAATACTTAATTATTGCTTGCTCGCCGTAATCTTTAGTGCTGTAGCTTTCCCATTTCTCCTTCTGCTTTCTGCTTGGCTCTTCCTGTGCTTGTAATAAACATTTAGTGCACCAAGGACTGGGTTGTTTGTATTCTGCATCTGCCGTATATCCCCACAAGTAAGTGCCTGGATACCAACCACACAACCTAGCCACACTGGCGACCCAGCTACATACTCTTTGTCTAATCAGACTGAGACCTTATTACATCTTTAACTTTGCTAATGTTGTAATATTTGCAATAGATAACTTTACAATTTTTTTATGGTTTATCGTATTAAGAACAACGAGGTTTACAGAAATAGTGTACCATATTTACTTCAAAACTCGCTGTTTTCGAGATAAGAGCGTATTCCCTTCTGAAAGGCCGGCAACGCACTTGCGACTCCTCAGGTGATGCAGGTGTTTATGGCCGACGGTAATTGCTTACCATCTGGCGATCCGTCTGCTCATTTGCCCCCTATAACATAATATATATAAAATATATGGCTTCAAACTTTGACAATTTTAGACCAAAAAACCAGTTTTTTGGACGTAACTTTTGTGAAGATGAGTTAAAAATAAAAATTTCTCTTGCGTTGTTAGAGACCTCAATAAGGAACAGTTACATGTACATTTCATATATATATAAGTGCATAAACAACGTACTAGTATCGAAAATAGCGCTTTTCTGGGCTATGTTTCAATAAATCATAATAAAATATTAGACAGTATTTTCAAAATTTGGCTCTTGCAAATGTAGATAAGGATTGAAGAACCGATAACCGTTTGTGCCATAAATATATCTATAGTTTTTACGGAGCAGTATCAACTCAAAAATCGATGAATAGCGAGCGCGTGGAGCCCCTTATGAGACAATCGTACCGTCGCTGGATGTAGTTTATTAAATTGTTCACTAGTTGGTTACTTTTATTTATTTATCCTTTACGTATTTGTAATTTCGTTCTTAGAACTGGCACTCATGTTAATGTTGTCTACATTCGAGTATTATTATGAATGTTATGATCAACAACGATTTGGCAGTTAATCCACCATTACTCACAACAACTCAAATGGAACCGATTTGTTTTTAGTGTTGCCATACAATATTAACTATATTTGAACTATGTAAAACGTGAAAAAAAAGCGGTCATGTCGTCACCAATTAGATTAAGTCCAGTATATGTATATTTTTAGTTGTCCTGAAAATCAGCGTCACGACACATCAATCGTGTCATCTGCTGAGTGACAACACTTTTGTTATTTTCTTCTTTTTTTATGTACCATTTCGTTTACACCGAATTAATTTTTTTGTTTCTTTTGTTACGTGCACGGAGATATCCGCCACGGGGAGATGAAAACGGAGACTGACAGTTAAGTAGTAAATTGTAATTAGAATTGCAGCCTCTGTTTAGTGTAAAAATGACGGAGTCAGACCACAGACTTCGTGTCGCCGTTGTAGCGTAGTGGATAGATTGATCTGTATGAGAATATAGAAGTTATATGGAGATTATTAAACCCCGTAGCTCAGTCCCCCCCTGCATTACCTAACCTTTTAACGACCTAAATGCCTCCCGCCGAAAAAAATAAACAATAGAATTCTTTTGTAATGAATCCTGGGATCCCAGGGACTGGTAGTCGATTTAACGAACTAAAATACGTATTCAGTATTATTTACGTGTCAGGCTTTGAGACAATTCAGTATAAGAGCTACGCAGCAAAACTATTTCTAAAAGCCACGACTACAAAACAAAATACCATCGACACAAATTATATTTATTATCCTGAAAACGATAGACGTTTATCACTTTTTGCTATATTAGAAAACGCAGTTTTAACTTGAAAAAGGGTGGTGTGAGGCCAGATATTTTACACATAATAGCACTTAAGCCAGTTAGGGTAAAGATCCCGGGCCCAAATTGGCCTTTAGGCAGTCGTGTCGAGTTTCTCGCCTTCATTTATCACACCTCTTTTTTCTATTTTCGTGATAAATTATTTAAAGTTTGTTAAAGTACATATTTATTAAAAAATATAATCAGTATTTTTTCCAAATTTTCTGCAGTCGTCTATTTCTTTTTACATCAAAAATATACTTAAGTACTGAAAAACTCCGCTCGCAATCCACTAGAAAACTTCTTCGTCAGAAATAATAATCATAGCAGGATACTTACATGTTGTTGGATATTATTTCCAGTGTAAATAATCGTGTCAGCTTAAAATCGTAACTTCTTTATTATATAAATATATTTACGAAAACGATAACCACGTTAAATAACATTTTGCTAATAATTATAAGCACATATAAACTATTATCTCCGGACATTCCAATTTTATTTCAAGAAATAATTAATTGATCAACATAGTCAATAATTTTGGAGTCACGTCCACATTATTGCGAGCAATGACGCAAATTTGTCCGATCTGTGGTCATCATAAGGATAAAGTAACAGGTTGACATTGACATACTCGTAATACCTAACTATATGCAACTGGATACAATAAAAACTATAAATCATTTTAAGGACAATTCGTTGTGAAAAACTTTTTATTTGTCTTTATCCAGTGAAAAGAGGTAACGATATAAAATTATAATAACGTTTTTGTTACTTTATAGAACGGCGTAGGCTTGAAAATTTCACCTTCATCGAATGTAAATATTTTTTTATAAGATTGCATTGATTTTACAATCAGTGACAGCTTTAAAAGTTTTACATGTAAAATGTTCACATTACCCACGTAAACAGCCCGTGTCGGAATGTTCCAAGAACGCCCCGGGGAATAAGGATGTCAGTTACCCAGTACAGTAAACGATATTTTATTACAACATGTCTCGAAGCCGGCTCGACGGTGTGCGTGAAACTAATGGCGTCGAAAAGATTTATTTCCAGCCCTTGACACGCACTGAAAGATTAACTAGCATAGCACTAGCTATTTCGCTCACTTGAAATCCGATTTATATAATTGGAATACCTTCAGGGGTTCCGGGAGAAAAGAGTGACGTCAAGCGGATGATTCTTATTACTTTGAACAAAAACATTTTTAGTATGAGTTAGTGTTCAGTTTTAAAACGACCCTCGGGGCACAAAAACAAGTATGTAAAGTAGCTTTGCGACTTAAATGTGAAGAAGTATTTTGTCGGTTGACAGACAAAAGTCAAGTCACAAATACCAACTTGAAATAAAGTAGGTTAGGCATTCAGTACCGAGATACGAGTTTGCTAAAACTAGATACAGATTTGCTAGTGAGAGTCACCCGACGATATATACGCTATAATTTATATATTTACTATTGTATTGTCTAGAGACGAGAAGCTTCCTGATTTAGACCAGTTTGTGTTGTTATTTTTGTAACCTTTGAAGATTAATTAACAAACAGTGGGCGGTCGGAACTTTTTGCACAATGGAAGTTCCGCAAGGCTGAATAAGTTTTTTCGGTGACCACCTAAACATCATTTATTTCCCAAAGCTCACCTCGAAAAAGCAATTTGCCGTTGATCTGCTTAAATACCACAGTACAATACGCCCTAAGAGCTTAGGGAGTGATGAGAGAATTCTTTGTGCGAATCTTAGTTATTCATGGTTTTTCCGCTGCAATGCTATTCAGGATCGTGTTTATGAAAACGAGCGTATTGAATTGATTAATCATGCATTCGGAACTTCAACATCCGCTAGAGAAATATCCTGATAAACGGAATGGGATCCATCTGCAAATGAAAGAGATCGCCATTTCTCTAAGGCCTTCGAACATTATTTGTTACCCTAGTGTTTACCTTCAGATGTAAGAGAAACGACGGGTCAAGTTGCGGCTTCAGTATCCACTCACTGATTGAAATAAGTAAAGATCCATTAATATCAATAGCTGAGAATATAAAACGTGGAAATCCTTCTCTATTAATAATGAGGATATACAATATTTTATCTGAGTTTTTTACAATTTACAACATTATTATGTTGATATCTAACGTCAAATATTATTGCGAAACTGGGAATAGTAAGAAAATTCATCGAATTCCAATATTTCGTAAACGGCAAATAATAAAAGGCAACATTAAAAATCAGTAAATATTATAGAAAAACAATTCTATAAAATGTTTCGGATTGGGCGCACAATTCTATAAAATATGTGTTCACAAACTAAAAATGTGTTTTTCTTTTATTATAGAAACATTTGTCGGAAAAAGCATAAATAATTTAAGTACCTTACAGTTGTTTCAGTGTGTTGCGGAACATAATTCAGTCTGACTTGCGTCGTCCACATAGCTCCGATTTGGCTGCACAGCTCAATAGTCGGATCTTGATGCGCTACGTCGCGTCGACATCAATGACTTTGTAATGTCTATTATCATTTCGTGTAGAACCGCTAAATAAATAGGGGAAACGGAAGAATACTGGCTAACTTTTAAGAAAGGACTGATTAAATATCTAGCTGTGTTATTAAGAGCGGTGGTCGTGTCGTCACCCATTATATATTAATTAGGTTAAGACTAGTATATATATTTTTGGTTGTCCTGAAAATCAGCGTCACGACACATCAGTCGTGGCACATGCTGAGCGACAACCTTTTTGGTGTATACCCACTTCTAATTTGTAAAATCTTCTTTTTATCTGTATGTACACCAAATAAACATTTTATCTTTCTTTCTTTCTTCTTCTTACCTACGCAGCCCCCTTAGGCGCTCGAAGGTTACACCTTATTTAGTTTTGAAATTCAATCAATAAGTAGATAAGTATTTATTTTTATTTAACTGAAAAAAAGTATTCACTTAACGTACGCATATAAATTTATTTCGCTAAACTGTACCCATAACACAAACCTTTTGAGCTCATCGTGGGGCTAGCTCGATTTGTGTGAGATTGTCCCCTAATATTTATTTTATTTATTTATTTATAAGTGATCAGACTACATACGAGTAGATATAACATTATTTTACCATATAATTATGACAGATGATGTGAAATAAACCTTTGGGTTTAAGGCAATAGCTATATGTAACTACGAATCCAAGAGTATCAACCATTCACTAAAAGAGGGAAAATATCAACATCAATATTGTTTTATTACAAAACCTTGTATCAAACTTTGAAGCTTGGAGTTATTTTGTATCATACGTCCTTTTCTAAGCACAGGCCACATAGGAAGAATATCAAACTGCCCAGCGCCGAATAAATATTTAGCTCTTATTTCACGGAATACCTAAATCAAAATGCGAGTATAATTTAAGAAAACAGAGGCAGTTTCCTTAATTACGTTTGAAGTGCTTGATGCTATGTGAACTTCACCGTGAAATCGAAGCCCTCCAAATCTAATTTATTCCCGCACCGCACCATCCTCTTGTAGTCACTAACACAATTTCATTTGCTGCCTACGTACGGGAACAATTGATCTGGCGTTATTCATCTCTCTTTACGATCGAACGAACTTCTTTTATTATGTACTAGTTGCCCGCGTAGCTTACCTGCGAATTACAAGGAGCGCAAGCGAAGCCGCGGGATCAAACATAGCCTTTGCCCATCCCGAAGGTCACTCTGTAAACTAGTAAAAGAACTTTAGAAGTCGGATGAATAGCTCCGAACATTACTTATTACATACACTCGCAAAGAAACATTTCAAACATTTTTACCTCCTTGTCGTCTACTTTCTTTCAAAGTATTTCGATTAAAGGACGTGGTTAGTTCGACCACATTTTACTGACCTAACTAAATATGGTGCCGCCTGTAGTCATCTCATATAGATCTATAACTGTTCTTACAAACTCCTCGTACAAACTGATTTTAACAGACGTAACCCACAGGTACCAACATTTTGAAACAACGAACGACAAGTGCGCTTAAAATTAGAAAGTATAAACTCACGGTACCTATACATACACGCATTATAAGACACACCTACAGTGATAACTAATAATGCAAATCACTTATCAATAATGCAAAGTACACAATCCGTTCCCAAGGTGTTTTCTGGAGAGGCTTTGAAAACGTGGGCCAAGTATTGTTGTGTGAAATTGGCTCGTCGCGAACAGAGCCCGATTGCCAAAAGCTGTGTCGAAATGAATTCCCAAGGGCTAACCGTTTGTGAACGTGAAAGAGAACTTCTAACATAACAATCCTCTCGGAAATAAACACTTTGTTGTACAAATGTGGAATTAATTGTTGTTATTGCCAATGGGCAATAACAACCGAATGCCGATGCCGTTCTGGTAACTGATTGCAGTTTTGCCTCATCATAGTGATCTGAATTTGAACGCATTGAACGGTTTTGCTTAGACCTGGTTTTATAAAAAAACTTTAACCTTTTGTCATATTACTTAAATGACTAAGTAAGTATATTTTTGACATTACTAATCGAAATACGAAACCTAATAAAAACCGGCCCTTACTGGGTTTTATATGTCAACCGTACAATAGTGGTTTATGCAATCGTTATATAATGTATGTTTTTTTAGTCGAGAACCGCGTTTGGTTTAGGCTTGCCGACTCGTCGAAGTAAGGTTCGAGACTTAAAAAGGTAATTATATAACTATTGCGTAGGTACACTATTTTTTCTACGAGTCAACGGAAAATAATTAAACAAACTAATCCTGTGGAAATAAAGATTAGGCACATGGGTCGGACGCTCGTTGATGTCTTTTGTTCTATGTTCGCGACGTCACGTAATTAGTCAATTTCATAAAAGTACAGTAACGGTGACACGTGATTGGCCTATTTCATAAGAGTACACTTGAAGGGAGCTCCATAGAGAAAAGTATGAGAGATTCTAGTTTCGTCTACGATATCTTAATTCAAAGATTGAAGTCGACGAGTAGAAAAATATATATTGGGATATGTATGTATATGTATGTGTATACCGATTTATGCGTAATAACGTGTCTTACGAGGGTATACCTAACCTAGGTAATAATACCCGTATTTGCAAGATGTTGCTGAGCACACGAATTTCAATAGGAACTTATTCAGTCCTACTTTTATCAATTGTAGTTATATATATGGTATAAATCTGTATAAGGTCTGTGGTACAAGTAAATAAAAATAAATCATTTGTATGCGACTTCAACAGCTTTCCTTTTGACTGATTATCAATACTCTTCAACTAAAGAATCACTCAATGTGAAGCTTTGCGTGAAATCCCTTCTTGTACCAACCTATCCATAATATTCGATATAAATAAGTGTACTTACGGTAGTTTGTCCTTTTCACATTGGGTGAGCGTGATATTTGCATTGTAAACGGTGGCTAGGGTTTCACTTTGTCTATCTTGGAATAATTGGAATTATAAAGAAGGGAAACCCAGATGCATAGAATATGTTTTTTTAATGTTTTTTTTTTTTTCTGTGACAAATGACAGATAATAGGTGGTTCAAAATTTTTGAGTCTAGTGAATATATCAAGTGGGTGTCATATGAACGGGCTTAAGTTGCACATTCTGTTTTTTTTAAGTTGTAATTTTCGAAATTGTACCCCTCCCCCCTTATACCTTTGAAATTTACCAAGGAAAAATATGAAACTATTACGTAACATTCATATTAATGTATATTTTATAGTAAAAATATAACTTTAGCTCTATCAATTTATTTTCATCATATAAAATCATTTGTATACTAAGTTTGTAATTTAATCACCTTTGCATGTATTTCTGTTTTATTAATTCCTACGCAGTTATGCTGAAAGTACCTTCTTTCAAATAAAGAATAAAAAGTCGAAATCGGTTCACGTGATAATGAATTATCCTTGAAAAACCACCATACATACTAAGTTATTAGTCTCAAATTTGTAACAAAATTCGACGATAGAATGGCGCTGTACACATGGGGTTCATTTTCTGGGAATCCATCATTTTACCGAAAATCGTTACATCGATTATCGTTTCCTATAACACTATTCGCAGAATTTTATTATCACTTAGGAATCATTCATCGAGCTTCGTTAGATCGCTCAAACATTTGCTCGAATTACCTTTTACACAAGAAACAACTCATCGAATTTTAATTCAGTATTTTATTTGTTCATCGACGTAGTCGTTCATCGAATGGCTTTTAGTATAATTTTGGTTTAACGAAGGTTTCAGTTCCCAAAATTCTTATTACCTAGAACATCATTTCACCATTGTTTACTATTCTTGATAATACGACTAAAATTAAAAATTTCCCAGATTCTTGGTGTAAAAGTACTCAAAAACAAAAATACCCAAAACCTAAAATGTACAAAAGACCTGTTAGGGTAAAACAGACTTTAATGCGGATAGGTTGAGGTTATTTTTTTTTAGTAAGCCCAGAAAGTCCAGTTAGGGCAAAACCGACTGTAATGCGGATAGGTTAGAAGATTAAGACGGGAGCAAAGCTCCCGTCTTAATCTTCGAGGTTATTTTTTTTATATAAGCCCAGAAAGATTATGCGCCTTGAAAAATCATGCTTGCTTGGTTGTTCCATGAAACATTGTTCGTGGAAAGAATACTATATTATGGAACGTACTATCTGTGAATCAAGTTTCGTTAAATTAATACTATGAATAACGAATATTTCTATGAAAGGTAAATCGATGTACCGTTACGCTACGACTATAGACGGATTCGAAACGATTAACTATGAAAAGTGGTTCGATTATATAAAATGCAATGAATTGATGATTATGTGATTAGAAAAAAAAACCTAATGAAATTCGTTGAACAGTTTTCGGTGAAATGAAAATCGATGTAAGATATTTCGATAAAATAATAGACACCCTCATTTTCTACATCATGCTGTTGAGATTTTCCTGAATTAATAGGGTTGGAACCGGTACACATCTGTGTACGGAACCCTCGGTGCGCGAGTCGGACTCGCACTTGACCGGTTTTTTTATAGGTCCCTACCTATGCTAACAACTAATAATAGTACTTAAGCTAGATAGTATCCTTACTATTTTATGATGAGTAGTTGAAGAGTTTTAGGTCCAATCAGTTTACTTATTATTTTAATAAAGCATTTGGCATGAAATATGTACTTCTATTATATTTAAAACATTAAAATTGCATGTTAGAAAAGTTAAAGGGTCATCAAATATTAAAAAATCTAAAGCTGTTAAGTTGACAGATAGAGTAGACCGGAAACGAGTATTATGCAAGACCTGCGATAATAGAGTATTATGCGAAACCGCCGCGCCGAAAGAATTAACGCTTGTTTTCTTTTTCGACAAATAATATATTTGTTTATAAATATATTATTCTCTGGCTGTATACCGAAATAATACTTCATATTATAATCCAATTGTTCGCATGTGTCGGGAGTTTGATGACTTGGTTCGCGTCTGTAAGGATCTTGATGTTTATGTTTCCAATATCTCTCAATTCAAAAAATCTGTATTAAGCTACAAATAATTTAAAATGATTGAATAACTGTTTGTCGCCTTTTGCTATTCACTTTCTCTGTAATCCAAACTACTTTTTTATGTTCTCTTTCTAAATTATAACTCATAGCCATGATGTGTACATATATTTTTGGACTGCAATCTAGTCATGTGTGTCTTCTTATATATGTTATTTCACTGTACGTTTCGATTACTGTCTGATTTATGTACCTTTCGAAATAAAATAAAAATAAAATAAATCAAATATTAATTAATTACAAAATTAAAAGACTGCTTTTTCATGCTTAAATGTAATTAAACTCCCATGTCACATGAAACCTCTTCCAAAATAGTTTTTGATTTGGCTGAATGCTGACAACCATGGCATGTTGAAAAAAGAAAAATCTATCAATTAAAAGATAAACCGATTTTTGAAAATCCCGTATCTTTCATTCATAACTTCACGGCTTAATTTTGTAATGACTCGTATTGGTTTAATACTATTTTTGTGATATGTGCGATTTATAGACCTGCGGGTTAATCATATAACTTTTGTACTACCGTTAGATAGATTTTAATGTCAAATTTCAACTGTCAGCAGGCGAATCACGTAACTTTATGTACTAACGGTAGATAGATTTTACTGTCAATTTTGAAGTATAAATGTATGAGGTGACAATTAAAATTTGACATTAAAATCTACCTAACGGTAGTATAAAAGTTACGTGATTCGCCTGCAGTTACGTGCAAAACCCACAATGGCCAGTAAACGCATTTTGTTTTGTCTTTTTTATAAGGTACTGTTTTATTTTTATTTCTTTGATATTTTTTCGCAACTGGGTCATTGTCAGATTTAGGTTCGCGTCTTTTCGGTGGACATATCAAAAGTTAAGGGCCAAAAAGCTTAATTTTGGATTGGTCTAGTAACCCGCATAAACGGTGTTTCCGTAACTATAAATCCATGTAATAAAAACATAACTTACATGTACATAAGGCGTTCACTATTGATCACCGGGTGGACAACTTTTGTTTTTACAACTGACAATGACCCAACTGTATTAAAAAACATCGTTTGATATGCGTGCGATTACTTTTTTCATTACAATTTATTATTATATTAATTTGTTCTATTATTATACGTAAAAAAGTCATGTATTGAGTAAAAGCATTTGTCTACTAGCCATTTGTGTAATGCAGATGTGAATGGTTTTAGGGCAAGCCGTCTTATGTCAATTGGTAAATTATTATACAGTTTAATTGCCATGGCATAACTATTTTTACTACAGAGCTTGGTTTTATAAGTGACTGGCAATACAAGTTTTTCAGGGTCTCTGAAATTAAATTTACAAACACTGCTTAGTTTAGTAAAAATTTGCAAGCGTCAAAAATATACAGTGAAGGTAGGGTTAGTATTTTGAGATTTTTGAATAAAGATCTGCATGAAGTTCGTGGTGGTAACCTGAATATAGCTCGGACGCATTTTTTTTGACTGACAAACACTCTATTTACGTCACACGAGTTACCCCAAAGTAACAGACCATACCTTAAGACTGAGGCTACATAACCGTGATAGGCAGTTAGTGCTGTAGTTTTATAACATAGACAAAACGATTAATTTTTGTACATATTCTGTCTATTAGTGGTTTTCAACTACAGTTTTTGTTAACAATATACCTAGGAACAAGATATTCTCTACTTCTGCTATTTGTTTCTCGTTGTATTTTAAATTAATGTCAACACTACCCTTACAGTTATAGAATAGTACATATTTAGTTTTTTCTAAATTAGGCTGTAAATTGTTCATTTATGAGAGGATTCAATATAGACATATTTTTTTTCAGTGGTCTGTACTATAAGTAAGAGATACCTTAGTACCCCTGAGACGATGAAGATATTGGAGAGACGATAAATTCCCATCCACAAGTTTCCGCTGGTTAGCTCTCGCCACAGGACTTTGTAACGCTATTATTAGCCTGGAAACTATTTCACTTTGCTTCCAACTGTTGTGGAGTTAGCCAGAGATGGAATTGTCTTCAGTTAACTCTAAGTATATGAAATAAGTGTACGGAGGAAATAAGTCTTTTGTACTTTATTGGCGATATTGAACCCCAGAAATTTAACATACTTCTTTGTACAGTGAATTTATACTATTATTGACTTTGTAAAATGATAATAATTAATGGTGATATGCCTTTGTGAATGAACTTATCTCGTGTTTGTACTCATTTAATGACGTTAGTCACAGAATAATTACAGAACGTACAGAAGGGTTTCTTCAAACAAAACCAGACAGCTAATCATGGCATCGCGTTCGCACGCGCTCGCCGCATAACAGCACGTGCCCTTTCGTTCTTAGAGCTATATAGGCTACCTGGACACCACGGAGGTGTGCGAGAGCCGAGTCTAGCCGAAGCGGCAAGAGGAACAGCTAGGCCTTCTTTGGTTAAAAAAGTTTGTAAACATGACTGTTTTAACGATACACAAAATGTTGTTTCTGTAACTAAAATTCACTGGCTAAAATCAATTGTCAACAATTTTTTATTGTTTCCGTGTCCGTGCCAACAGGAAAACTCATCGAATATTTTATTTGTCCATTTTAAGTCTATTTTTGTAATCGAAATGTCCTATTATTATACGATAGTTCTCTCTAAGGATTATGATATTAGTTTGCGTTAAGTCAAGAATTTAGTCTCGTCAATCACTCAATTATTTATAAATGTTTCAAAAAGATTAACGTCTTTTTTTTTCTTTTTCTCTAGTTGTTCTTAGTGAGCTCAAGTGAACCTTGAGGCGGCACTTTTAGTACTTATTGTACTACTGTCTTTTACAGGAACTCTCGTCTTGGATCTTATGCAGAAACACATTACTATTATTACATATATGTTAAATATGGCCTACGAATACCCATCAGCAGCATCTGAATTCACAGTACATCGGTTTATTATCGCTACTTGAAAAAGTATCTCAGGCAAAGCAGTCTGTGGTACAATGCAAAATTGAGGACACAGAACAATATTTTCCCATGCATAATCCACAATTTTTCTCCCAGTTTTGATCACGTAGCGCATCAGAAAAAAACGATCGAGTTGTTAACCGGAACAACGCGTTCAATGAGCACTCAAAACATTTTAATTCGAACCAATTCCATTCGCTGCCCCTAAGGTGCGTCTACGCTAGACGAACCGAGCACGAGCGAAGCACGAGCAGAGCCGTTCTCGGGTTCGTCGTTCGCGGTGTCAAGCCTGGACGTACAACGAACCTACAACGAGCATTTACCTCAATCGAAGCGAATCCCTTTGTGTTCGTCAAAAAACCGACAACTGGCGGAACGCAGCCGAGCACGAGCAAAACGTTCGGAGCGCGCTCGTTCGAGGCTCGTAAGTCGGTCCACTCTAGACGAATTGTGTTCGGCTCGTGCTCTGCTCGTGCTTCGCTCGTGCTCGGTTCGTCTAGCGTAGACGCACCTCTATTGACGCCTAGAACAACAATTCCAATTTCCATCGGATACGTCTCGTGGCAACACGCTGCGTGATTGTCACTCGAGCTTTATTCTATGTAACTAATATATAAAGTTATGTACATTCTCAGTCAGGGGAAATTAAAATCATAGGTACCTTTTTCGTTTTTACCACAATGAAGATAAGGGATAAAAAGGAACCTGTGTGTGATTCAGTTTCATATAACGTATGTACGGTCAACCAATTTGATTTCTGGGCCACTTCGTTAGTTCGTGCCTTGTCACGTGACATTAATATGAGATCACTAGCGGCTTAAAGCGATCACGTTGATAAAGTGGTAAAATAAAATACGTATTTTTTCCATTGTAAAACCCATTCTGCGGATTATCATAGGATAGCTCATTTAAAAATGCTTTGAGTATTCAAAACCATTTTTCTATTCAGGAATCAGAAACAACGCATAAAAATAAGCAAGTTTTTATTAGACTCAAGTGTCCCCACCAACTGCCAGGTAAACGGTTACTACTGCAAATGTGAAAAGAATCATGATCAAGGCAGTATATACAATTAATTTAAAATGCTATAACTATTACTTGTTAATTCGATCAACTTAAGAAATTAACTTAATAATTTCCATCGAAATTTACTAAGATGAAGTAACAAATTGGGAGCAATGCCGAAGTATGTTCCTGAAAATATATTTTTAACATCTTAGCGATAACCATTTCTTAATTTATGAAAATAATGTGTACGTTCGAGGCAACCGCAACGTCTATCGCGCGCGGAGTCGATTTACAAACCGTCCCGTGGCCGCGCAATTTTTCTGTTGATTGTGAGTATGTCCATAATTCGTACCAAAAAAACCTTTCAAGCCAGCGTAACAAAATGGGCGGCAACTACGGAACGCACATGGCCCGTTTTTTATTGAACTCTTCGATGACAAACAATCCTCGATGAATAGCGGCCTTGGCATAGAGGTTTTTTGCCATATCTACGGAGACATGCCTGCAATTGAACCCTTCAAGTGGGATTCGAGTGGTATGCCTAAGGATACATTTATTGGAACGACCTCGGGTATTGGA
Source organism: Epiblema foenella (assembly GCA_963556455.1). Taxonomy (NCBI): domain Eukaryota; kingdom Metazoa; phylum Arthropoda; class Insecta; order Lepidoptera; family Tortricidae; genus Epiblema; species Epiblema foenella. The sequence goes on along the minus strand of OY747107.1, from coordinate 10,443,859 downwards.
CCTTTGGATCTTGTCAACCTAACATGTGTCGTTTATCTGAGCAATACCTCTTGACCCGCTTTGTGAGACATTCTTTGAGCCTATTTGTAACCCTCACAAATGAACGTGCTAGTTTGAACATATTATCAACAATATTGTAAAACAACCTTTGTTATTTGTAAGAAGATGCACAACATAGACAGGGTCCTACTAAACTGAAAAGTTGGCCAAAAAAGACTAAATAGGCACTTTTTTTTCAAAATATGCATGATATTAGGTATGTAAGTATCACAATTGGCAATCGACAAAGCCTATGCATTTGTTTGGTAACACTGAATTGTCTTGATTTCGTGACGTAAAGCCAACAGTTGTGTGTGCTGCGCCTAAAACCGTCAATATCGACATTCGAGAGTACATGTCCGCTTTATCTGGAATCGCAGCGGCTGAGGCGGGATTTATGGTGTATCAGTAGGACAATTGCCACTATCGCTCAATTTTATTACCTCACTGCGGCTGTAACGCTGCTGCGATCTAGTTCGCACGCAGTTAGGACACTTTTAGGATGTTTTTTCCATTGTTACTAGCCCGAAAATCCGTACTGTAACAGACAAAGAAAAACTTTTATTTCAGAAATTAATCCGCTTACCGTGCTTTGATTTACCTAGGAGTTTTATGAGAATCTGAGCGATTATTGAAATAAATTTCAATCAATGTGAAAACTTTGAAAGTTTATAGCCACAGGTAAAATTTAAACCCACGTCCTCTGGAATCCGTCCTTTTCTCTTAACCAACTGAGCTACCGTGGGTATCCCTTGTAATTGTAATTTTTATTAGCGGACGCATCCGCTTGACAGCATATAAAATTTTAGGAATAATTTCTAACTATCAATTTGTTTTTCTTTCTTTTTCAAATCTTTATTTTTAAGCCTACAGCGAAACATCCTATATCACCTATGTCACCTTTAATGAAAATTGAAGATGCCAACTATATATATATTCTAATATAACTATTAACATACATATAACAGGGTTTTATGCGCTGTGAAATCATAAACGACAAAAATGTAACCAACTACCGCACCGAATGTTAGGATGTCGTGAGTGCCATGAGTTGATATCACATACCACAAACAATACGAGTACCTATTACAGGAAAGCCATTTCCACGCGTAGATATGGTACGACAGGGATCAAAATATCTGGGAATGTGTAAAAAGGCCACATTCATTTTCGTCCTTAAATGCATTGGGGGTTTGGGGCCATTTTGTTTGCAAGTGGTAACACCAGCAACATTTAACGTGAATTAATGGCGGGCCCGTAATCATGTGACCCGCCGGGTCAGCATACGGCCGCAGGGCCGTTTCAAATTTTAATCAAAACCCACGCGTGATGGATGTAAAACACATTGCCACATAAATACTAATTAAAATAATTAAATGTTTTAGAAGTTTTATAAATCTAAAACGCTTCCTATTTTAGGTGCTTAGTAACAATGTTTTTGTAATTAAATGAGAACGAAAAGGTCTCATTAGCCGTTTTAACGTTAATAACTCATGCCTAAGGACATTTTCGGTGGTTTTATTGCCAAAAGGAACAGATTATTTAGCACTGAAACCCAACCCAGAGTACCTATAATAACATTTTATTGCTTCTAATTACTCCGGTAACGTGTACAGGAAAACTGTTCGAGTTTTATTACCTTTGTAAAGGTACTGAACGGAGGCCGTGTTCAATTATGTCATTTATAGCAAATATGTCGCAACTTCATTGACTGATTTAAGGAACGAGTTTATTAGGTGCAAAACATGCACGCAAGCGGCGATTTTCTGCGAGAGGTTTAATCGCTTTTGGACAGATTCTGAACTAACCAGATTCGCATTTGGCCATTATCGCGATTAGATAGCTCTCATGTGGACAGAGACGCACTTCCCCCATAACGCACCTGTACAGAAACGTAAGTCACCAAATTCACATTTGGCCATAACTGCGACTGATCAACACTCATATCGCCAGAAACGCACTTCACCCGAAACGCACCTGTACTGTAACGCAAATATACAAATTCACATTTGCCTATAATGGCGAATATTGAATACGGTGTTAAGGGGATGTTGCGTTACGTTCTCGAGCATGCGTTAGGTTGATCAGACAGTGGGGGATCCAGGAATTTGGTTGAGGGTGAGGCGGGTTTTAATCACTGAGGTGAGATTTTCCACCTTGAAGCAGACTGACTGACTTTGAAATCATTTTTAATTTATCTTTACTAATATTATAAAGAAGTAAGGTGCAGCGGGGCAATCTAGACCGCGGGAAATTAAAACTAGTCGAAGATATCTTCCGTGTTTTTACTCTAGAGTGCTATCTATGCCCGGATAGCGGAAAAGCGTTTTCACAATTTCACCAAGATGGCACTCTAGTACATAATGTAAAACAAGGAAAATACTTCGATTAGTTCACAAAGTCTAGGTTTGTATGTAGCAGATGACTCTCCAAAACTACTCAACTCATTCGGTTTGACCTTTGCTTTGTTCACATCAATATGAAAAATATGTGCATAGATACTTTTGTCTACATACATTTGGAAGTTATTTTACTGATATTTATGAACGTATTAGCGTACAGAATTTAATGACTCGATTAATGTTCACATATTTTTGGTCGAAATTGTCATATGGATAATTTTTTTCTAAAAGATATTTGACGCTCTGGTAACGTATATATTTTTATGCCCTTGACTGTACTTATTTTCCTAATCTCATACATATTTTTTTAGACTGTTTTATTATTAGAAAGTTACTAAAAATACATGTAACCGGTGATATACCTAAGGGCAACTTTAATTCATAAAAAGTACTGTACTTTAACGATTATGGAATAATCACGTCCGATATGCGCTCTTTGATCTCATATATAGACATTTGATAGCCTCTTAAAACGGGCATTTTCTGGGTTCGCATGGTACCATACATTTTTTCAAAAACCGTATTGAGTGCCTATAGCCTTCGTGTGGTATACACGTAAGGCATACGAAGTTCGAGATCAACTGCGTATCTGGCCTTTGAGTATCTGTCCAGTAGCGTTTTGGCAAAATACATATATGGCCAATTGAGTTTCTGGCGTACAAAGTTTATGGTCAACTGTGTATCTGGCCTTTTGAGTGTCTGTCCAGTAGCGTTCTGGCAAAATACATATATGGCCAATTGAATTTATGGCGTACAAAGTTTATGGTCAACTGTGTATCTGGCCTTTTGAGTTTCTGTCCAGTAGCGTTCTGGCCAACTGTGTATCAGGTGAAGTGATTTCCTGGCCAAATGCGAATCTGGTTAGTTCAAAATCTGTCCAAATGCGATTAAACCGTTATCCAAAGTTATTTTTAACTGTAAAATATTGCAGGCAACATTGTAGTAAACGACAAGGATGTAAATAACGAAGCGACAATATTTTCAGTGTATCCGGGTGATTTACATTATATCGTGCGATGCGTTCAGAGCGCGCTGATGACAAAGACGTTTTGTTATGTACCTATGTTTTTAATACATTGCGGGGTTTGATATATTGATTGTACTCATTACACGTTGACAACCCGCAATGTAGTTAAACTTGCATTCTATATTCAATTCTTGCACGTATGTAAATGGTGCTTTAGACTCATACAACTAGTTGATAGTTTATTTCTTCTTTTCACAATGAGGTTATTTCTTTCCGCGGCTCGTTCTTTTACTGAGTTCACCAGTTTTTACTAGGTTTTACATATTTTTAATTCACTGGGTATGATTTCTGGATTGATTATACTTAGATTTAGTAATGATCGATTTCTTTTTCTATGTCTGCATGGAAGTTGAGGTAGAACCAAGTGCCTGAATATGTTAGTGGGCCATCAAAAAATGGTCATAACTAAATCTAATACTCGTATTAATAGAATTATAGAGTGAATATTTTACATTAACTAACTAGTCTATGTATCTGACGTCATTGGTTGGCGTTATTCGCACCCGCATACTGCTCTCTGAAAGGTACTTTAAATGCAAATCGAGACAAAGTTCAAAACGTGCACCGCAATGCAGCGTGGATATCCAAAAAAATATATATTAATGGAACGACTTAAATCCGCAGTTACTCAAAAATTTTCAATAGTTTTATCGTAACTGTTCCGCCCTGTGCTTTTACGACCCATTGGATGGTTTAGTGCGCTGTAAGTAACTCCGTGCTGAGCTGGATCTATTTCTACTTTGTATGCCACGACTTATAATAGATGTCACATTTTGCATTTAGTAAAACGTTACTTTCATATATAATTAGGTCATCATCATCAAGATTTAAGAGCTGCTCTCTTGTCGACGGACTAACCGCCACTCTTCTTGTTTTATAGCCAGTCTCTTGACTTAACTTCCTCCCTCAGTTGGTCCAAATAAGTAAGTCTAGGTGTTACGGAGTAATTTTACACGTCTGCTATCTATAGTTTTGAGACTCTTAGCGCCATCTGTGATCAGCTATTTGCAGTCAGGTACAGAGCCATCTGGAGAGTACGGACGGCGACGCTAGCGCATGTTCCGATCGTTCGTCTCTAGATTTTGTTTTCGATATCCAAATAAATAGTTTTCACTAGAAGTCCTTAAATAATAAACAAAGATATTAAAAAAAAAGGCATAGATTATTATAAACTTCTCAAACTAATTAATTGTCTCGAAATTTTGTTTGTTTACAAAATTGTTGGAGTCCGACATACGAGAACGCATCGTTGCTCATGTCACAGACAGCAGCGAAAGGAATAGACATCAATCAGTGCGTTGCCATCATGTGAAGAGAGAGCACGTACTCGCTGGTATTCGCTACGGCCTCCGGCCATATTTTGTTAACTTAGCTTGCAACTATGTAACAGTTTTAATCTAATAACATCTCGCAAAGAATTTGGGCGATGACACTATGGAATAGGAGATGATTTAAAATTTGTACAAGAACTTAACCAAGGAATACACCTTAAGCTTAGTCTCGTATCTAGCCAGCGATTGGATGCTGGCCGCTGGGTTTCCCCCTGCCCCAGTTATCCATAGGCCGTCGATCGGACGCCGTGAGCGTCGAGGTGCAGCTTGGCGCATGCGCCGGCACCGAGCGTGGAACCCGTCACGAGCTGGTGGCCCCTGCGGTCATCAGGGGAGAAGCGTGTCGTGGTCTGCGCGTGCGTGAGCTCCGCCGCGAACGCCACGTTTGACAGGTGACATCGTTCCGCAATCAAAATTCTAACCTCAACGTAATTTAACGCATTCTGTGTTGCCGGATATACTTTGTAAAAGAGGTCTATAGTTTGTAACACACCTCAAGTTCTCACACAGCAGCTTAGTCTTTATTTTAAACTTGAAAACTATAATATTCTACTTTAGAGAGTCGATTTCAAAACCTTGGTCAGGTTGAGTCCGCTCGGGACAGCCATTTGCCATGACATATAGATATAAGAATAAAGTGATGTAAGCAGGCATGGCCGTGTAACATTGTTTTAATGTGCTCTTACATATTCTAATATACATACCAGGTGGTTTTCAATTCAAGTTTTTGTTTCAATTATCTAACCGTTATACATTCAACCCATGACTCTTGGCATTTGGAGTATAAATATAAATGCCTGGCGCCCTCTATCTTCTCTATTCCAACCGAGTACACTATTAGCGTAGATCCACGACCGCTGCCCAAACCTATCCACGTTCATCCCTGAAAATACTCTCAGCTGACTAGACCGAGGCATACCAACAAGTGTGGAAGGACGTTGTACCTAACCAAGTGACCATCACACCCAAGTAAGTGGGGCTGTCGCACAGAAAACTTAAATACCACAGCTTACACGTTACATTTCTGGCGGCCCAACGTATGGCTTTTGGGAGAATATTTTGGGTTTGTGGATGTACGCTCTTACTTCATTGAATAATAAATAATAATCTATTAAACAAACTTGAATTTTAAACGTTATTTGCTATGTGTGAGGCTTGTGGTTGTGATTAAAACAAGACTACTATCTTACTCAGCATCATAGATTGATAAGTATCCTCCATTGTGTCAACATATTTTAGATTTATTGTTGTGTATTTGCGAGATGTGATTAAATATTTTTCACTCGAATGAGTAAAACTTTACTGCTTCTAATGTTCCAAGTGAACACAATCTGTGGATGGTTTTAGTAAATAAGCTAACCCACTATATAATTATTGAACTGTCAAATTCATACATAAGTTACTCTTGATATTACTTAAGAATAATTTTCTACTTCTATGTAAAATCACAAGTGTGATTAAATAACCTATCTTCTCCTAAATGAAAAAGATAAGTGTAATTAACACTAGGAACTATTTCCACTTATCTGTTTTATTTGTTTAACTGAGTGTTATACACTTATATACTTGTCAAACATGGCATTACAAATTGAAGTCGAAAATCTGACCAAGGACGAACTACTGTTTGAATTGCAAACAAGAGGCATAGATGTAGATCCTAGCAACACGGTAGATGAACTTAGACAACAATTTAAGTCTGCTAAAGGCACTTCCCTTGACAGTGCGAAAGCGAACACTTTCATCTCAGGCTTGTCCGTTGCCGACGAATTTCAGGTCTGCGAAGCGAAGCTGGATGCAGTGCTGCGGACTGACCACTCATCATTGTCCTGTCGGAGAAGGTGTCTATCGAAGTTGTCTCATGTCATACTCAGGTTAGAGAAATTGATTTTGACTAGTTCTGAACAGAGATTGAGAAAGATAGCGCTGGTGGCGAAGGCGTTTAACGCTACAGAAAATTTAAGATGTAATCCAAAGCCCGGCACATCTTCTCAAAGCTCTGCGACGAATACTGCTGACTCTGTTGCTTCTTTAGTTTGTCAAAAACATACATCTCAGGTGCTTAAGTGGGGTCTTGTGTACGACGGTAGGGCTCCTGTCCATGACTTCGTCTTTAGATTACAAGAGCTCAAATACGCTTCGGAGGTTTCAGATGTAGAATTGTTGAGAAACGCGGTTTATCTTTTTTCTGGAGAAGCTCTAACGTGGTTTCGCATAAATAAGTCTCATTTTAGTACTTTTGAAGATCTTATCGAGTCGCTTAAAAATGAATTTCAACCGGTAGAATACGAACGGTGTCTATTAAACCAGATTAGGGCTAGGTTGCAAGACAAGAATGAATCGATTAGATCATATGTTAATATCATGGAAGGTTTGTTTTTACGCCTGTCAGTGCCTATCACTGATGCAGAGCAGCTCGATATCATCATGACTAACATGAATCCGTATTTCATCTCGCGTCTGGCCTTGACGGAAGTACAAACCGTGAGGGAACTTAAGAGTATTTGTGCGCGCTTAGAGGTGTCAAAGTTTAAATGCGAAAACCGTGGATTTTTAAACACCGGTAGAGAGTCTGTGGTACCTAACTTTTGTAGTGGGATCTCAAACCCAATTCCGTTATCATCTGATGCTAGGCCTCGCAACGTCGGCCAGGGACAAACTAGACCCACTGTGAACTGTGGAAAGTGTGGTGGAAACCATCACCACTCTCGTTGTGACGCATATCCCACGACCATATGTTTTAGGTGCAAGAGACCCGGTATCCTCACTAGAAACTGCCCTTGTGCAAAAAACTAGGTCACAGGTCAGAGACATTTTACACTAATGTTAACAATAATGCTTCTGAGACTACTCGAGTCTCTGACCAATCTACTCAAACAGAGGCATGTGCGTCTGACACTCTTCAGAAGAGTTCATACCGTCCTTTATTTAAAGAAAACTTGGGAGATCCTAGACCCTTCTTATCAGTAGGTATTTTAGGTTTGGAGTGTAACGCGTTAGCTGACAGTGGAGCAGCCGTGTCAATTATTAGTGAATCTGCTCATTTGCTATTGCAGAGAGAAGGCTTGCAATTTCCTTTGCAGACATGTGCGAAAGACTTAGCTGTAGGTAACGGTGCACGCCTAACGGTCTTGGGAAAAATAGAAGTACCCATTTCTTACAAAAATGATTTACACTATGTCACATTCTTTGTGTGCAAAGATGTGAACACTCCTCTCATATTGGGCGTGGATTTTCTGGTCAAGTTTCATCTTTGTTCTGACATTTTGAAAAATAAAAATTTTTCTCCCTCTGATATAAACTTGCTGAAAGACTCTGATGTACACTTACACGATCTGGAGGACCTGAGTGATGTTCAAAAGGCTCAGTTAAATAGGGTTATATCCGAATTTAAGAATATCGCGGCTACTAAAGGAAGTTTAGGCTGTACCCCATTGGAGGAACACGTCATTGATACGGGCGATCATCCACCGGTAAAGCAAAAGTATTATCCAATTCCATTTCATCATCGAGAATACGTTCGAAAAGAAATCAATGACATGTTGCGAATGGGTATTATAGAGAAAAGTAATTCGGCTTGGAACAGTCCAATTTTATTAGTACCTAAAGCCAATGGTGAACTTAGGATGTGCTTAGACAGTCGAAAACTGAACAGCTTAACCAAAGTGGATACCTATCCCATGCCTAGGGTTCAAGAAATATTGGATTCCCTTAATAATGCCAAGTATATGAGTTCTTTAGATTTAAAGTCAGCTTTTTTTCAAATTATGCTATCTAAGGAGTCGAGAGAGAAAACCTGTTTCTCTTTGCCGGGGCTGGGTAGCTTTCAGTTCCGCAGGCTTCCATTTGGCCTAGTAAATTCTAGTGCTCGAATGATGAGACTCATGGACAAGGTCTTTGGACCAGAGTTTGCTCATAATATTTTCTACTATGTCGATGACATAATATTAATTTCTGAAACGTTTGAGGAACACATGACCTTGTTGAGGAGAGCTTGTGAGAAATTGAGACAAGCGGGACTCACTATTAACTTGGATAAATCTGTTTTCTGCCGCTCTTCTTTGAAATTTCTAGGATATGTCGTAGATCGCAGAGGTCTACGTACAGATGGTGATAAAGTGAAAGCTATAGTAGATTTTCCTACGCCCGCCTCTCAAAAGGAACTCAGACGTTTTCTTGGAATGGTATCTTGGTACCGCCGTTTCATAAAGAGTTATTCCTCAGTTTGTGCTCCTTTGAATAAACTCACTAGAAAACTTCCAAAAGGAACCCCTTTTCAATTTACGAAGGAGGCCCATGAAGCGTTTAAAATAGTTAAAGAATTGTTAGTGACAGCACCAATCCTATCTATCCCTAAGTTCGATAGACCTTTCATCATCTCGACTGATGCTTCTGATGTAGGTTTAGGATGTGCCTTGTCGCAGCTGGATGACGAAGGACATGAACATGCCGTTGCTTATGCTAGCAGGACACTAACTCGTTCGGAAAGGAACCACTCTGTCTCTGAAAAAGAACTGAATGCTCTCGTATTTGCCTTAGAGAAGTTTAGAGGATACATAGAAGGCTCTCCGTTCCGAACGAAAGTTTACACGGACCACAGTAGTTTACAGTGGCTGGTCAGTTTAAAGTCACCAACCGGACGTTTGGCTAGGTGGGCTCTCAGACTATCTCAATTTAATTTCGACATTCAATATAAGAAGGGATCAGAGAATAAGTTGGCAGACGCACTCTCTAGGGCTCCAGTGTCATCTGAAGCGATCGAATTTCTTTGTCCGGTGAATATTCTTAATGACACTTGGTATACCAACACTTATAACCGTGTCGAGAAATCTCCACAAAAATATCCTGATTACAAAATCTTAGGTGATAGCTTGTATAAGCGTATTCGAAATAAAAATCCGCTGTCTAGGGATACGGAGTGGAAACGAGTCGTTCCAAGTGACTTAAGGCAGGATATTCTTAAGCAGTGTCACGATCGACCGGATGCTGCACACTTAGGTATTTTCAAAACTTTAAAGCGGGTGGCGCAAACTTATTTCTGGCCCAAAATGCTGAGCGATATTAAGAAATACATAAAGAATTGTCAAATTTGTTTAGCTTACAAAAGCACTAACGAGGCACCTGCAGGTTTGATGGAGAACCCTAAAAAGGTTCAACGACCCTGGCAGGTGGTGTGTACAGATATCCTGGGGCCTCTTCCTAGGAGTTATAAGGGCTTCAAATTCATTTTGGTGGTCTGTGATTGTTTTACTAAATATACTTGCATATTTCCTATGAGAAATTCCTTAGCTAAAACTGTTGTGAATTTAATTGAAAATAACGTCATATTAAAGTACGGTGTTCCTCAGTGCATTATTATGGACAATGGTCCACAGTATGTGTCTAACCACATGCAGTCACTGAAGGAAAAATATAAGATACCTAAATTCTTTTACAATTGTAGATTCACACCGCAAAATAATCCCGCCGAGCGCACGCTCAAGGTGATATCTTCGGCTATTGCTTCTTACGTAGGTACAGATCATCGCACTTGGGATCAGCAAGTCAGTGCGATCGAATTTGCTATTAACACAGCTGTTCACGAGGTCACTGGTTTTAGTCCATATTTTCTAAATAGTGGACGAGAGGCCATTCTGTCTGGAGAATGGTATCCTTCGGGACCTCCGAGCGGTAAAGATTTGCAGTTCACAGACAGGGACCTATACTCCTCTATGTTACCACATTTGAAACCCATTTTTGAAAAGGTCAATGACCGCCTGCAGAAGTCATATCAGCGTAGCCGCGTGTATTATAATCGGGGTAGGAGAAACGTGGAGTATGACGTAGGACAAGTAGTCTGGAAAAGAGAATTTCCACTCTCAGACGCTAGTAAATTCTTCGCGCAAAAACTAGCACCCAAGTTCAAGAAGTGTGTAGTACTTAAGAAAATATCTCCTGTAACGTATGAACTCCGCGATTTTAATACCCGGAAGTCGCTAGGTATTTGGCATGTCAAAGACATCCTAAAATCTCAGTCAGGCTCAAACGATTAGCACCTGAGACTAACTAGGTCAAGTTCATTTAATCGTGACTATGTTTGTTCTGATGTAGGTACGTATAGTGCATAAAACACGCTCATAATGATCTGAGTCATAATCAGGGAAATAAAATATCCCAGCCTTGTAGGTAGACTCGTGATTTATCCATGACAAGAGTGCAAGATAAATAACTTTCTGTTTATATAATTGAAACCTTTAATTAGAGCGTTTCTTTTTATTGACCACCGATTGATAACTAAACCATGTAGGTAATGTAGGTAATAAAGAAACCATAATATGCACATTACGTTATGTATTGTGTTATACCTATAATGGAATTCTGCCAATCTCTTGAGAAATCGTCATTCGTTGAGTAGGATATAGGGACGTAGTTTCTCCTAGGTTGTTGCTGTAGGACAATGACTACACACTCACGGAAAATACCGGAATGTACAGTCGACCTAAATAGTAGGATACGCTTTTGGCTGGCCAACATTTGCGTTAGGTAAACATAGCATACAATATAGTCAAATAAGTGAATGCTTAACTTGATTAAGTATAATCATTAGAATAGGTAGGTACATACCGTAAGATAGATAGGTATCGTATAGGTACATGAAAATAGTTAGGTCTTAGCTAGATTCGTAGTCAAGATTGTAGCATAGAGTGGGGACGCCTGCGCATATAGGTAAACATTAAGATAGGATAACCGGTTCTAGAATTAGGCTTAATGGAATGGCACCTATTGGCTTACAAGGTGTATACTTATAAGGTGGTAATCACATGTAGGTCAAGGGTCATTGACCTCTGTATGAGGATGTTTGTTAAGAGTTCATAGGCTAGTTCAATGGCATCGGGCTCTCTCGGATGGATGATATCTGTTGAAGTCTTGTTTTCCCCGCCTGGTCGAGGTAGTTGCTTCCTTTTGTTATCTTATCTTATCTTATCTTTTTTTTTTTTTTTTTTCAAAAAAAAAAATTCTACTGTAGCGGTAATGTTACGGAGTAATTTTACACGTCTGCTATCTATAGTTTTGAGACTCTTAGCGCCATCTGTGATCAGCTATTTGCAGTCAGGTACAGAGCCATCTGGAGAGTACGGACGGCGACGCTAGCGCATGTTCCGATCGTTCGTCTCTAGATTTTGTTTTCGATATCCAAATAAATAGTTTTCACTAGAAGTCCTTAAATAATAAACAAAGATATTAAAAAAAAGGCATAGATTATTATAAACTTCTCAAACTAATTAATTGTCTCGAAATTTTGTTTGTTTACAAAATTGTTGGAGTCCGACATACGAGAACGCATCGTTGCTCATGTCACAGACAGCAGCGAAAGGAATAGACATCAATCAGTGCGTTGCCATCATGTGAAGAGAGAGCACGTACTCGCTGGTATTCGCTACGGCCTCCGGCCATATTTTGTTAACTTAGCTTGCAACTATGTAACAGTTTTAATCTAATAACATCTCGCAAAGAATTTGGGCGATGACACTATGGAATAGGAGATGATTTAAAATTTGTACAAGAACTTAACCAAGGAATACACCTTAAGCTTAGTCTCGTATCTAGCCAGCGATTGGATGCTGGCCGCTGGGTTTCCCCCTGCCCCAGTTATCCATAGGCCGTCGATCGGACGCCGTGAGCGTCGAGGTGCAGCTTGGCGCATGCGCCGGCACCGAGCGTGGAACCCGTCACGAGCTGGTGGCCCCTGCGGTCATCAGGGGAGAAGCGTGTCGTGGTCTGCGCGTGCGTGAGCTCCGCCGCGAACGCCACGTTTGACAGGTGACATCGTTCCGCAATCAAAATTCTAACCTCAACGTAATTTAACGCATTCTGTGTTGCCGGATATACTTTGTAAAAGAGGTCTATAGTTTGTAACACACCTCAAGTTCTCACACAGCAGCTTAGTCTTTATTTTAAACTTGAAAACTATAATATTCTACTTTAGAGAGTCGATTTCAAAACCTTGGTCAGGTTGAGTCCGCTCGGGACAGCCATTTGCCATGACATATAGATATAAGAATAAAGTGATGTAAGCAGGCATGGCCGTGTAACATTGTTTTAATGTGCTCTTACATATTCTAATATACATACCAGGTGGTTTTCAATTCAAGTTTTTGTTTCAATTATCTAACCGTTATACATTCAACCCATGACTCTTGGCATTTGGAGTATAAATATAAATGCCTGGCGCCCTCTATCTTCTCTATTCCAACCGAGTACACTATTAGCGTAGATCCACGACCGCTGCCCAAACCTATCCACGTTCATCCCTGAAAATACTCTCAGCTGACTAGACCGAGGCATACCAACAAGTGTGGAAGGACGTTGTACCTAACCAAGTGACCATCACACCCAAGTAAGTGGGGCTGTCGCACAGAAAACTTAAATACCACAGCTTACACGTTACATAGGTCTTCCTCTCCCTCTCCTGCCTTCAATTTTGCCCTCTAAGATGATAAATTAGGTATATGAGTATAATTGAATGTACATTATATAATCTATGGGTCTGTAATCTCCTAAAACTATGCTCAAGCCTGCTCTACTTTTTTGCATGTGGCCAGCACTTATGCAATTACCCGTGCGTAAAATTTCGAAAACTAGGGCTTCATGTCAACCGTCGCTTTTTAAATAAAAAGCTTTACCTAACGGTGTAACGGTCGCTCTACAATTTAAACAAGTTCGTTTACTTATATACGTATTTATCCACGCCGACGCCCAAAATGCTTTATAAATATATTCTCATAGTCTGTTTTATTTCTATGTTCAAACAAAATGTAGCTTGTAAATTTTGACCAATCAGCCACCTGAATTTTAAATATATGTTGGATCAAAAGAAACATTGTCGACTTTTTAATTTGATTGTATACCTTAAGCATTTCACCTATGGCATACTTCAAATACATACTCTACCTATTTCATTTGTATAACCATAACATAACAAAACTATTGCACAACGATGATATATATATTTTTATATAACGCTGGTGGCAACCAAGCTTACGGTCCACCTGATGTTTATTCTACTCTGACACTCTTATTTACATATGTCTCAGCACTCCAAATTATAGCAAAATGTAATTAAGCTATGCGTTCTATTTGACTTCAGTGATTGTAATTATAGAATCAGAATTAATTTGATATTTGTTCACTCGCTCGTTCTGCCAAGTCTGTCATGCCGTACGTGGAAGCATGAGCGCTTGAGATATACAAAATCAGTTTCAATTTATAATTTTATATCGAATCGAGGTCGAGAGCTTGAGTTAAAATAGGGGATGCTGCGGTTTGGTAGTTACGGTTACCGGTAAATGGGATAGGTGCCGTAAAATTGCTTCTGTACCTTGTAGCGACTAATGCGAGGAATATATAATGACTATACAACGTATTGAGCTGCATTCTGTACTGAGTTCTAGTTTTTTAAAAAACCTGGTTACGCAATATATTATACTTAAACATTACGTAATCCAGTTAAACTAAATTGCTGAATAGCTTTTATTTGTATCATTGCTTATGTTATGAATCACAAGTAAAATTACCGGCGCTTTTAAATAATCGCTTGTTGAAAAATTTCATATGAACTCAAACGCAGAGATCCTCAATAAAAATATATAAATAACGCCAACGTAAGTATCTGAGTGATTGCCAAAACGAACAACTATTACTTGCGCCAATTTTAAACAATACAATACTGAATCAAAAATTAACTTATGTCTGTTTTACGAGTATGAACACACCCCCTAAAGTAAGTTCATCATATCATCATGCTGCTCAAAGGCCTCCACAATACCCAGTCAAAAGAAACTTATCGACCATCAAATTCAGTGGATATGTGAAATATTACACGAGCATTCACTCGAGGGTTAACCAATAACCGTACCATTTTGATCCCTGTCGCAGATTAGATTATTTACAGCCGCGATGCGTGGCGGCCTTTGAAAACCAAGGCTAGAAAACTTACCATATCAGGGAAGTATATACAGTGCAAAGTGGTCAAGCAATTTTTTATTGACGCCTGGGTAATGTGAACGTCGTCATCGAAGACGTCTTGAGCGTTTAAAGCTTGATCACAAACCTCATATTGTGAATCAGCTGATCAAGAAAGGCAACAGTGTACATAACAGTTCACAACAGATTAGACCGGTAGTTATTTCTAAAACCCACTCCCCTTTCAGATGTCAACGGCAAAAGGCCTGGGCCTACTCCGAACTTCGTATCGTGCCGTCTCTTTCACTCGTATAGTTTATAATATAACACGAGAGTGTGAGGGACGGCAAGATACGAAGTTCGGATTTCGATGTTCGTAGTACAGGCCCTAAATCCGATTCCGAATGTTGCCAAGCTTAAATTTAGCTCCCCTGCTAAAAATTCGACATTGTCGAAATCAACTAAAAAATCCTTAAATATAACTAGACTCTGGTCGAGTACGGTGTCCTGGAATGGATTTCGGGGGGAAAATTTTTCCGAACAAATGTTTGTTAATAAGCTGACCTTGGTGGCTTGTCATTCCTTTGTTTTGTAATATTTTTTAAAATAAAGAATACAATATTTTACTACTCAATGAGCTCTCAACAACCATAACCCACTCGATGGGATAGGTCAATTTTTTCGGGAGCCCCCCTTAAAGACATTTGGACCGACTTCTGGTTATCTAAATTGAGTTCAGCGACCCCAAAACCCATTCCAGGACATCCCACTCGACCAGATTCGAGTTCTCGTAATACAGTTTTTAAGTTCAGGCCCAATTTTGCCCACCATCTTGTTTGCATCCATTTTCGATACCCGAAACGAATTCTGATTATCAAAATCGAGTTGAGCGACCCCCAAAGCAAATTCCAGAACACCTCACACGACCAGATTCGAGTTACAATATGGATTGTTTTCCAGGTTTTTTCGCCATTTTGGTCGCTATCTTAAATTTTGAGCAAAGGAAATCTGATTTCTTTCAGATTTACAACTAGGCTGGGCAGTAAGATCTATCTCAGTGTTAAACTGTTTATATTATTAACATAATATACACCCTTTCTGGCAATTGCCCTGCGATTCTCTTCTTACACGTAACCATGCAAGAAGGGAATCGCAGGACAATTGACACTTAACAGTAAGACAGGTATTTCTAAATCGTCATCTACTTAGTTTGTCTTAATGTTAGGACACCTTTTGAATCTGAATTGGCAAAATAAAGTTTACAGCATAATATTGATGCCTTTACTAAAGGGCAAGCTCAAGTGACACATAAAGGGAGAAAAAGGTATACTTGTTAGACATACTGAGGACATTGCAATCCACAAACCAAAGGAACCCTCATGCTTCATGCATGCAGTGATGAAAATTGTAAAACCGTTGTGATAGTGTATGTATATATAACATAGATCAGATCTTTATATTTTCTATTGATGATAGTTGTGTACAAGAACAATTATACGCTTAACCGGCTATGTTGTCAAGTCAGTTTCAAATTGAAGAATTATACTAATCGATACTTATAAGTGGGTGACTTGACTTGCAACGATGTGATTGTTTGTCTCTAGGTACTTACTTTACTTACATAATTATAGTTGAAGATAATGCAAGGCTTGTAATTAGGTAGGCAAACTTTTCATTACCTATATTAAAGTACCTTGCCGACTCAAAATGGCGCTACTCAAGTGTAAACACACCATAACGGCCGCCATCTGTTTAGCCAGATTCAAATATTCCTATCTTACTCATACTAAATGAGATTGTATTTGACCCTGCTCAAGCCTCATAGGAAAGGAAAAATCAAAGGTAAGGAGCGTTTATATTATAGGTAGCAAGATTCGGCGATGGTATTTACTCGTATTGTTTTGTTTACAATAAAATCCGGGCAAATATTTGTATGATGAACATGAATAATTGCTTCTGAGTCTTACATGGTTTCTATGTGTTTAAGAATGTATATCTATTAAATATATCGTCAACCACTCAAACACAAACCTTTCAATTTGTGTAAGGTTGTCCCTCTAATATTTATTTATTACTTAATATTCACTCGACTCCAATATAGGCTGGTTCTTGTTGAAATGAATTCAGCAAACAATATATTATTTAGAAATTAGGAAAATTAACCATTATAATAACTGACATTTAAAACTGTTCTGTCTTTTTAGTGTATTCTGCTTATTTTCAATATGTTTTTATGTACAAATATTTCAAATACAATGTATATTGTTTATTGAATAAATGAACTGAACTGAACTGAACTGAGCAAACATCAAACATTAAATTATTTAAGTCTTGTTATACAATAAGTAAAATGGTATGAATGACATAAAGTAAACAATACAAGATGAATGGACGGCCCGTCCGTTCTTATTCTGAATTCAATTTAAAACCTTCGGAAATACGTAGTATTTATTATAATATATCTATAATGTGCTAGTCGATAACAATTACCCAGTAGATTCCGTCTTACCTAAAGCTTAATTCACGTGGCAGAATGAGACCTCGGGGCCGGCTGTCAATGTTAACACGTTAACGTTTTAGTTTACTCAGGTAACAGCGGGAAAACCCTTGCATAAGTCCCAATTACGGCATGTACATTTAAAATAGAGGTATCATAAATGTGTCAAATTTCTTGGTGATAAGTTCTTTGTCTTTTCAATCAGTATTATTACCTATTCTATAAGGGCTTTTTTGATGACAATGAAATAAAATGATTACATTATTTTGTACTAATCGAATGCTATAAGATTAATTAATTATTTGCTTATTATTGATGTTATAAATTGACGATTTAATTCAATTCAATTCAATTCGTTTATTTCAACACATATAAGCTTACAGTGCCATAACTTACAGGGTAAATCACAGACAATAACAACACAAATGAAAAATATCTATCATAAAATCAAATTCTACAATAATAAATACAAGCAACACAATATTAACAATCAGTGTAAATAAATCAGATTATTTTACAGATTAAGAAATATAGTTGAGTGCAAAAATAGCAGCTCTCAAGAACTTGCCCAACCTGTCGGCAAAAATATGAGCATCCTGGACCTGATTAAATAGTGCGAGTCTCGGGATCCGCCAGCAGGCGCCGGCTCCGTCGCCTAAACACGCACCCACCAGGCCGAAACTCGGGGGCGGAACCGCCAGCGCCACTCGGCCCAGAACACCGGGGTTGTCGATTGTCCCATGCAGCAAGGAATGGTAATGCATTATTAAGAGCATCTTGCGTCTAAGCTCTAGGGAGTTGAGACCTACCATTCCCAAGACAAAGCGGGAAGGGTAGAAATATGGTTAATATGCATACATACATCCTTATATATACAAATCTGGCGAATTTTCGTTGACCCCCAAAAATTACCAAATACTTTGTTTCGGGCGGGTCCCACACAATAGCTCCATGTTCTAATCGGCTCCGTACATATGCGAAGTATAGTGTTAAAACCATTTTAGGGCTTGTAAATTGGGAAACTACCCTCATAACAAAACCCAGAGTTTAGCACGCATTTTTACACGACTTAGCAATATGTTGCCGATAGTCGAGTTCTGTGACCACTATCAATCCATGATCACGTAAGCTATATACCCTATCGAGTTCATTACTGTTGATAATGACATGTCGCAAGAATAGGACGTTTTGCTCTAGTGAATGTGATAACTTCACATTTTAATGTGTTGAAGTGAAGCCTATTGGCTTCACTCCATTCAACTACTGCATTAATGTCCTGCTGTAAACGTATACAGTCAGTGTCATATTTAATATCTAGACATAGTTTCAAATCATCTGCAAACAGTAGGCATTTAGCAGTGGTGATTAGTTAATGTAATGTAATAATGTATTTGACCAAATTCAAGTATTAATAACTAGACTCTAAATAACATTTGTACACAAACAGGCAAAACACGGAGTTCTGTACTATATTCTATTTAAGACCTTATATAATGTTACCACTTGTGTTTTACAAATAAAAGTATTCTATTCTAATAAACTCAACTTACTAACACTTTAAATATACCATATGCCGGATAACTTCTTTGTCAGTTTTGTTCCAGGTGCCGCTTTTCCCGGTTTAACTTGCCTTATTACAGAAATCACAGCCATGTTGTTAGCATTCAATAGATTTCTAACCCCGTTCTAGTTCCCAAGTCTTCGTCGATGCATCCAGTTTAATGCAAGACGCATTTACCACGTGGGTTAGAATTTACTTTGAAAAATTATACAAAAAACAAATAAATATTCTAATTAATGATACAACAAATTCTGTTAATTAGACCAGTGTTCGTACGCAGGTTTCTAAAACACATATCAAATTTTAAAATACACATTTAAATGTCTGCAATAATGTATTCGTGCTCCTCACAAAAATGTTTACACTCTTGTGGTAAAATAAGAACCTCTAGCGTATTTTACTCTAGATTCAATTCGAATTAATTGCCATACGAAAAATATATTTAAATGTCGACGGAACTTGCGAGGATACCTAGAAATTGGTGTAGGCAGTATACTTATTTGCCATCAGCGTAGTATAAAGAAAGGCATGTCATGGAAGTAATTGAATAGCGCCCGTGTATTTTGCTAGTACAGCTCGCATACGTATATGGTTACTTTAACAGGAAAGCGCTCCCGGAAATTCCGAGTACCTACGCTCGCGCGTGGATGACATGATGTTAATGAGTTTCCCGTTTCACCACTTTGTTTATGTAAGAGTAATGTGTATGTAGTATATGACAGAAAGATAAGAAAGGTATTTGAAATAGTCAAAGGTCAAATTTATTTTAAAAATATCCAATTCAATTTCGTTGACATGATTTAAAAGAAAGCAAAGACAATGAACTCAAAGTGGGCACAATCCATAGCATCGACGTAACAAGGAAGAAAATACTTTTTTTATACCACGTCGGTGGCAAACAAGCTGATAGCCCACCTGATGGTAAGTGGTTACCGTCGCCTATAGACGCTTGCAACACCAGAGGCGTTACTCGCGCGTTGCCGACCCGTAAGAAACCTTTTCACGCCTTTTTTGAAGAGTCCCATTCTGTAGCCCATTGGGAATACCTGCTGCGTACTACACTGTTATCGAGACACTTTTTGACAAAATCTTATTGCAATCCAAGATGTTCAACATAGCTACCATAGAAGACACCATCACACCAATTCGATACATACATACCAACACATCGGAAGTATTTTTATTTTCAAAGGACATTAGTATACCAAAAGTATCCTGGTTTTGATATTTCAGCTACCTCTCCAGGGATACAATATCAAAGCGAAGGCTAAGTTGAGAGGATTTCAGAAAGATGGCGCTCTAACTCGTTCGGCGACATGCTTGGCTAGCCCGAGGGAACGCCTGTCATGGTAAACTTTTAGTCCTGATAGCGAACGACGGCCATAGAGACAAATACGTAACAATAGTTGAACACATAACTACATCTCACATGTAACTTTGGTTTAATCCTACTAATATATTAAATGCGAAAGTTTTGATGTTTGTTACTCAATCACGCAAAAACGGCTGAACGGATATGATGAAAAGTGGTATAGCCATGGGTTAACATTTACGATACTTTTTATCCCGAAAGGGATGAAATAGGGAGTGGAAGTTTACGCGAACGAAGTCGCGGGCAAAGGCTAGTATGTTCATTAAAAATACACGATTCAAAGTGATTAAAACCTAACTTCTCTTAAGTTTTATTTTTCAAAATATTATTCCACCGTTTTGTTGGGGTGATGGTTGATACCTGCCAAAATACAGCTTTCTAGTACTAATGGTTAATACTTAGCTAAGCCTCGGACGGACGGACCGAAGGATATGGAGGAACTATAAGGGTTCCTTGTTTACTACGGAAACCTGACAATCAGTTTAAAAATGTTTGATAAAATGAAAGAAAATTCTAGGCCTTTATCGGACTTCATTCAGTCTACAATGTTGTAACGTGAGATTGTTAACATCTTTTGAATATTTCAGTTTATTAAAACTTTATTAACGCTCTTCTTTACAAAGCAATTGTTGTTGACAATAAATCCAGTAGACATTTAGTTATTTTATGGCGGGTAAAATCTTGAAAAGAGGGAAACCAGTTTTCTCTCGAGGAAAGCTATTGATCAAATCACTGATTCGAGAATAATTCGCTTTGCAGTCGAATTCCACTTTTATCCATGATGTTACAAGCTCTGAGTCCGTTCAGAAAAGTTAAGAATTTCGTAAACGAATAATGAATAAAAATAGATTATGTTTACATTTTATAAATAAAACTTATGAAAATATTAAATATTGAGGTTGAACTTGTTTTAGATATAATTAAGGGTATTTATTATAACAAGACCAAAAATGTTACAAACTTCACACTAACAAACTATATTTGACGTTTCATAATAACTTGCTGACTTTACTATTCAGTCAAATACGTTATGACCCAATAGTAAAGTCAAATCTGTGCTAATTCGATGCACCTATACTAAAGTGATGTAGCAAAATATTTTATCGACAAAAAAATATCGATGTTACTGTTTACATCTAAATGTTAATCAATATAAATAAATATTTACTTTCTCTTAATTTTAAAGTAAAAACAATAATCGTTATGACTTAAATACCTAATATGACGCAAAATTAGGAAACCAAGCAATTTATAGTAGAAAACTTTAAAATATTGTAGTCGACCTTTAATAGCACTACTATTCTCTTACACATAAATAAACACGTTTAAGGTCAGAAAAGAAAGGGGTAGAAGTTCGGCGTTGTCAGTGTAATTAACAATGAACTAGAAGAATACTCTACATTATAAGTAGTCGGCATGTTAGGGTTAAGTTCCAAAACTAGGATTCTAATAGGGCTAAGTGGAAAAGTCGCAATTAAAATGGTAATAAAATATAATAAATGGGTTTTTTTAGTTAAACATACATAAAATATCTTCATTTTCTCTTATTAGCAAATATTGGAGCGTTATTGTATAAATCGTAATAAGCCACTGAAACGGTCTTTAAATAAAAGGGAGGAAAATAAAGGGACATTGAAAAATTTAGGCTCCGAGCAGGGTTCGAACCTGCGACATCCTGCGGCATACGCGGCTAATCGTTCTAGCCAACCGAGCTACTGAAGCAACCATGTTTGTAGGCTTCATAAGCTTTTTATTTAAAGTCAAATATTGCAAGTCTTGACCAACTTCATGAAATCCAATCGAGTTGGAATGTTGTACACTTGTATAAGTAAGATGAGTAGAAAAGGCTGATGTGAAAATGGAGGCAGGTAGCCAAAGTAACTCTTAAACTACACATGACTAACAAGGGAAGATATTAGAATCATTTCAATGAGTGCAAAGTAGTGCAGTCGCAGTAAAATCAAAAGGGTCATTTCCACAGAAACTTGCTTTAGTTTCCAGTTTAATTCGACTTGTTTTATTTTTATGGTGGCACGAATGTAGTCATAACTCAATTCCTACATACCGAGTCGTGGACGGGAATCTGTCACCAGCCAGCGTTCTGTGGCGAATAAATCACTCTCTCTTATTCCCTCTTGTATATTTATTTGTCAGCTTTCAAATTGACTACTTTTAAGTCCAATTTATATTATAAACCGAAGAATAAAAACTAGTGGCTTTGTGAGCTGTAGACCATCGCAAGCATTTTTTTGCGTTTTCCACTCCCATGGCTCCGCCATTATGAAAAGCTTTCAAAAAAATATTTGACAAAAAAATCCATTAATAATTTAACTTGCTCACTACATTTCTCGAGAATCGGCTGAGAAATGCAACCTGTCGAGCAGAACATACGAAAGCATTATTTGTCAAGCTGAAACGGAGACCTTCGTTTAACTCGGTCAAGAAGAAAGAAAAGAATTATTTCAATTTATAGTCTTTAGAAATAGACCGTAAGTAGGTAGTATCTCACCAAGGGAAAAAACTGCGAATTTCTTGGAAGTAACTACTACTTAAATTGCATCATTGCAAATCTTTTGCAATAGACTAACCCCCTTATTCATAAACGTCTATCAAACCTATTTTAGTTACCTAGCCGCTAAAGTCCTTATCTGTCACCTTGATATTTACGCTCGTGTGAAAGGGACAAAAAACTGGTAACTAAAATAATTTTTGTCCCTTTCACACAAACGTAAATATACCTCTGTTAAATAAAATGAGGATTGTTAAATTTTAGAAAAAAGAAGAAAGAAAGAAACGGTTTAATATAAGTTTGGACCGCAAGAGAAGTGTGACATTCCAGACAGGTTCAATTTTTTAGTAAACGGGTTGTATGTGCCCTATGCAATAACTATTACGTATCTAATGCTACGTTTTGCTGCTTGCTTTCCGTCATTAGAAAAATATTTTATTGAAGGATGCACTTTAAGTATTAGGTACCAGGCCCATTATTTTAGTAACGTAAGTAGTTCTAGCTTAGAATTATGCTTTACGTGGTTTCAATACGATTAATAAACGAATAAGTTGCAATAATAGACGTCAGCCCACGTAAAGTGTCTCCACGTTTTTCAGGTATCTAACGGCGGGTCACGGATAAATCGATGGCCCTTTCCACTGTCACATACAATTTATCAATGAATGCTCCTCATGTCACACATCCTCTACCAATCTCCTAATTCTCATGAACATCCTATGAAAATTGGACTCTATCAAGCAAGAAACAAGGTTGTTTTTTTTTCGTTTTGGTAATGGTTGGAGACGGGGTTGATATTAAGCATGTGTCCCACCGGGCCATTGATTTATAGCTCTAGGCCCTTCATTAGCGAAGATAACAGCCAAACATCAGCTTGAAAAGCTTAGAATTTAAGGAGAGAGGCGGTAATTACTATTTCAAAATTTATCAAAACTCTAGGAGGATGAACTGAGTTTCAAAACTTTTAACACTTTTTCCAATTTAAAACTATCTATAATTTGACTAGCGGCCGCCCGCGATTTCGTCCGCGTAGATTTTAGATGGTAACAAAGATATAAATGAGGTTTATTTGTTTCTGTCAGTTGTCTGATGTGTTCTGATGTTGATCTTTTGTGAAAATTACTCGAAGAAAAAAATTAATGTCCGCCATCTTGGATTTGGAAATGGATGTAACTTTCGGAATCGGTATCCCGAGGAACTACAAAGATGACCTCATATCGATTTTAAAGAAAAATAAATGTCCGCCATCTTGGATTTGAAAATGCATATCATTTTCGTAATAGGCCGAGGAACCTCGACGATGACACCTATATCGATTTAAATAAGAAAAATAAATGTCCCCATCTGTCAATTTGGAACCCCTTTTCACCCCTTTAGAGGAGCAATTTCAAAAAACTCTTAAATATGTTTTGTTGTATTTAAACAGAGAGTCTATATACGAAGTTTTAAGTCTCTCACTTCAAAACAGATTTGCTCCCCATATAAACTTTGCACTCCTATTTTACCCTCTTGGAGTTTAACCAACTTTGCAAAACGCTGAAAATACTTTCTTTAGATTTAAGTTTGTAACCTTTTTACGAATTTTTAAGTCTTCAGCTCAAAAAAATTTTTTTCTCCCATACAAACTTTGCACCCCTATTTGATCCCCTTAGAGGTGGAATTTCCAAAAAACCCGTCTTATCCCTTGCATACGTCATAAAAGTAAGCTCTGGACCAAATTTGAAGCTTCTAGTTCCAGTAGTTTCGGCTGTGCGTTGATGGTAGATCACCACTTCTTCTTTTATCTTTTAAAATATATATATATATATATATATAGATTACCACTCGCGCTTAGGCACCCATACTTGGGTAACCAAGACACTAAAACGATTATTGCGTGAAAAGCGTTATCCGAAATTAGTTTTTGTTGTACCGTTTAGCACCACCCAGGGGTCACGTGTAGGAAACCAAAGGAATTAAAAAAGGAAAGTGACCCATTCAACCCTATGTGCAGATCGACGTATGGTAATACATGGGGGTTGAACCCAAAGGTACTGAAACGGATCTACACCATGATGGTGAGACCACCCCACTGAAAATCAGCATCGCGGCTTGCCGTGGCATTATACTGAGTGGGGCCCTTTTTAGCGTCGTTTGTCTGTATATTTCATTGTTAAATATTGTAATGTGTTATTTAGTCGTTAATAAATGTATTTTCTTTCTTTCTTTCTTTCACCATGGTGGTACGGAAGCCTGGTATGGTGGCCAAGGACTTTAACGAGTACATACAGAGAAGCCCTAAAAAAGGTGCAAAGAACGATATGCATGGCTATAACAGGGGCGTTTCGAACAACGCCAACGGCGGCGCTAGAAGTACTACTGGACCTATCGCCGTTTCACCTGGTGATCAAGTCGGAAGCGCGCAAGTCGCTCTACAGACTGAGACCGCACATTTTACTAGCAACTGGCATGCAAAACTATAAAAAATAATGGCGGAGATAAGCGGCAAATCCTAATTAATACTTTCAATAAAATGTCATGAATGTTAAATTACAATGTGAAGTCATATTTACTTACCTATGTCTAATTACAAAATAATGTCACTTATGTTAATCAAAATAGTAAAAAAAATATTAAAAGTCATATGTCATCATTTATATTTAAAATAATCAAAACATTCGTCAATAGAGTAAAAACATTTATGCAAAAGCCAGTTTTTTAACTTAAGTCTAAATAATCTTAGCGGCAAATCTTTTATGTCATACACATATGGTACACAGACGGATCAAAAATGGGATCCGGTACGGGTGCAGGCATTTATGCAAATTACTATAGTAGTAGTGTAAGCATGGGGCAATTCGCGACTGTTTTCCAGGCGGAGACATACGCCGTAATTGCCCGTGCTCAGGTGAATATAGATAGACGAACCAGAGGGAAGAATATCTATATACTCAGTGACAGTCAAGCGGCCCTTAAGGCGCTAACAGCGCCGAAAGTGAACTCTAGACTTGTGTACAATGATATCCAAGTTTTAAATAAGCTTGGGAGACTCAACAAAGTGCAATTGGTATGGATACCGGGGCACGAGGGCTTCATTGGTAATGAAAAAGCTGATGAGCTTGCAAGAAGGGGATCAGCAAACTGTTTTGTAGGTAAGGAACCGTTTGTGAGACTCTCGCAGAGAACCATAACATTAGCCTTGAAAGAATGCGCCAAAACCAAGCACCAACATGAGTGGAGGAATGAGGCGGGCTTAAGGCACTCAAAGCTCTTCATGGATTGTGGAGTGGATACAGGCTGGACCAAAAAAATTGTAAATACAGCAGAAAGCAGCTCAGGATGATAACTGGGGTGTTTACAGGTCACTTCTGGGTCAAAAGAAGCTTGGTCAAGATGGGACTAGCAGACGACATAGAATGTAGAATGTGTGGGAGGATGACGAGGCAATGGAACACTTATTGTGTGAATGTCATGCCCTTGCCAGACAGAGAATGAACGACTTTGGCAATGGTTATCCTGAACCAAAGGAAAGAGTACTCCCGCTGATCTCCATCATTCGGTTTGTGGAAATGCTGGAGAGGGGTGCGCCAAAGTTCATATAAAATTGCAATTCAGATTATCGTACATCCGAAAATGTATCTTATACAATTTTATGTCATAATGATCACTATTCATAATTACTTTTGGTTAATAACTATCGTATCTCAGAATTGTCAATATTTATAATGTTATTAAATATAAGTATCTCTGTCGCTATTATCTATATTTATATACTTTTTTATCATAACGATTATTAGCAATATAGTTTATTTTTATATAATTATTATACATACTAGTTTTATTGCTAATTTTTTTATTAATAATATTCCGATATTTATGAACCGAAAATAATTAAAACTGTATAAAATACATTTTCGGAGATTTAATAATCGAATTTGCAATTTCATATGAACTTTGGCGCACCTTTTTTATACATACTAGTTTTATTGCTATTTTTTTTATTAATAAAGTATATCAATATAATAATGAAGCTCGCAATTAATCAAAATATTATTGCCATGATTGCTAGTAAGTTTAGTATCTTCTAGTATTATTAAATAAAAATGCAATAAGTTTGGATTATGAGTTTTTTTTTATTGCTAATAACGATTTACATAATTTTTCATTAAACCTAAAAATGTATTACCAAATAATGTTTCATCAAATTCTTATTTGGCAAAACATAAAGAAACAAAAGCCCAGAAAGACCTTTCGGGGCAAAATCGACTCTAACGCGGATAGGTTTCTAGGTGTCTAGATTAAGACGGGAGCTGAAGCGAAGCGAAGCTTCCGTCTTAATCTTCGAGGTTATTTTTTTTATAAAAGCCCAGAAAGACCTTTCGGGGCAAAATCGACTCTAACGCGCATAGGTTAGAAGATTAAGACGGGAGCTGAAGCGAAGCGAAGCTTCCATCTTAATCTTCGAGGTTATTTTTTTATAAAAGCCCAGAAAGACCTGTTGGGGCAAAATCAACTCTAACCCGGATAGGTTAGAAGATTAAGACGGGAGCTGAAGCGACAATATACAGCAACAATACGACAATATAACATTGTACGGTCATAGGTGATTAGGTTAGGGTTCCCTTACAAATTAGGAATTAAGATACTTTCTTAGTAATGACATTATTACTAGCAAAATTATGAAATATGTCCTTTATGAAGAAAACAATTATGTAAAACAAAATTATGACTTCAGATGTGTTCTTGGTAGTGAAATGATGAACAAGAAATGTATGACTACTGATCGTTATGACATCGGTTGTTAGTAATAGAAATTTATGAACAAAAAAAGTATGAGTACGAATTTTATGAAGAGTGATGATTATGATCACAAAGCGGTATTATTAGAAAAAATCGATGGAAAAACCCGAGATATTAAGTACTTTCACCCGAGTTAAACACGCTACTTCTCATTTCGACTATTAGGAAAATAAATCAGAAATAAAAGTAATAGTAAATGATAGTGGCCTGGTAAACTTAAAAAAAAACTTTCGACCCTGGGATCGGAAAAGCAACTTTCAACCCGACTATCTACTCATGAAAAACGTACTTTCCGAACAGGAGAGATGAAAAATATCTTACTTCCTTTGCAGTGTAACTTTTTAGTGATAATTATCTTTATTTAACTTATCGCAGTTATTTATTTATTATTTATTTATTTAATCTTTATTGCACAAAAGAAACCTTATCGTACAAAAGGCGGACTTAATGCCGTATGGCATTCTCTACCAGTCAACCTTAAGGCGAAGCAGAAAGATTTGTTGGCGGTGCAACTAACAACTAACGAAACTCAAAATTAATATTTTATATAATATTTTATATATTTTTTATGTTATAAGGGAAATTGATAAAAATATGCCTTATATTTCTTTAATATGCCCTTCCAAGAAGCATGCAATTTCAAGGAGCATTCATCATTATGAATCAACATTATTATACCCCAGGGTATGAAAATACTGCGATATAATCTTATTAATGATGACTTTCACAGAAGAAGTACGGATTTCGTGGAAAATGGAGAAATTTCGTTATAATTAATTATAGTTGAACTCGCAAGATATGCATTAAGCGTAGTACAATTATTAATTAGACTGTTGAAAAAAGTTATAAACAGAACCTCAATAAACCAATAAATTACAATTAAAGGTGATACATATTTTCCTTTTGATTTATCAAATAGTTTTGTGATGAAGCTGAGTGTTTGTAAGTACTTGGGCTTGGGAATGTACCCAGTTGACTGAAAAAATATATTAAACTCTATATAAGTAACAATTTTACAATTTAATTTTTAATTTTTTTATTAGATAGTCTAAACTCTGTGGTATTATTTAGTCTAAACGCCGGCCTTACTAATATTATTCATATACCAATAAAGAACAATAAGGAAATCTCAATAATTATGTTGAACACGCGGATCTAAATCGGAATATGCGAAGATGCTATGAAACGCCTACGATTAATCATATGGACGACTGACTAATTACTTACTGAATCCTCTAGAGGACCCAATGTGGGTTTTGTTCTCAAATACACAGTGCACACCACTGATTTCGGTCTAATGCGGTTTACTAATTGATTAAGTATATACTACAGATGTATTTATTAAATAGAACATGGAAACAAATTACCTTATCGTTCCTAGTTAGGTACTTTTTATAATTACAAGAACGTTAGGACTCAGAATGAGTAGTTGAGTACTATCCATATGTTAAAATAACCATCAAAATATCAAAGCTTGTCAAAAAGTCATTAAAATACAGTAGAATCCGCTTGTAACGACTCCGCATATAACATTTGACCGCTTTTAACGACATCGAAATCACCACACATTAGATTTCATACCAACATTTTCAAAGTAAATCAGTCCGTTTTGTGCGACGTCCTGTTAGTGCGACGTATAATATCACCGGTCCCTTGACTGTCGCTTTATCCGGATTCCACTGTATATGAGATTTCAAAGATTCGAGAATGTGTACAACAGATTTTTCCCGTCCAAGTGCAAAATTAAATTCATAGCTATAATAAAAAAATATTTGTTTCATAAGTATGTACCTAAACATAATATTTCATGACCAAAACAGTATTTTTTTTTGCTATTTTCCCACACAATGGTTGTTTCCATATATGTTGGCCCTGGGTCTCTCTAAAACTGGTACGAATGGAAAAATGACAAGCACTTCCAATGTATCTATCACATCCAAAATATCAGTGCTCGCAGATTGAATTGTTAATGGAATCAGAAGCGCCGGTAAAAATAGACCTCTATATACATGTAAAATATAAGTAGTTCGGCAGAACGAGGAAAAAACAAAATGTAAAAGCTAAGCTTGTAGCAGGTGCTACGGCGCAGTATTAATATCATTGCAGGGATTTGCCTACCAACCCTTTTTCCTTCGTCCCATAACCTGGGATTCGCTCACAGTATTAGCAGGCACAAACCTTTTTATATTACACTGTTAGCAAATTATTCGTTGGCTTAGCAAATTGTTATTGGGTATTTTTTGCACAGAATATCCTGTGTTAGTCTCTCAATGGGCCGAAAGTCATTTCGACTAAAGTTTTCCTTCGTCAAAAATTTAATTATATCTAATGTACTTATTCCCTAAAACGTATATGTACTTAATTGGTATGTAGCTTTTGTGCGTCGCTTCCCATTTCATTCATATTTCAATGTTTTTTCTGCACTCGTTTCCACTCGTGCCGAGCTTGTCAAACAAAACGGGTGTAATTTTGATGAAATACCACTACGTTGAGTAGGAAAGACTTATAGGAAGGCCATTTGCGAAACAGTCACACTATGAGAGATTCACCTTGTAGTGACGAAGGTGTTTAATCAACTTCAAATCAACATTCTTTTCAGTTTTTTTTTTAATTTGTGGAAATCTTTATTTCACTATCAACAAGACTACGCACCCCGATTCGTCAACATTCGATCTCGGAGTAATTTCACTGCCCGATATTCTCGCCATTCTCAAAACTATTCGCACGAAGGTGTCGGTGAGGATGATCTAAGCTTGGACATGATTATTATTCTCGTGGCAGATTACATTGCTCCCATCCTAGCAGAAATTATTAACTTCTCGTTTTCTTCTGGCACATTTCAATATCGTCCTATATCTATTCTCCCGATCCTTTCCAAAATCATAGAGCACTTTGTGAATCAACGTCTTTCCTCCCACCTCAACAAACATTGCCTATTTAATCCCTTACAATCCGGTTTCCGCCCCGGGCATAGTACTGCGTCTGCTCTGGTTAAAGTCTCAGATGACATTCGTGCCAATATAGAAGACCAACAATTGACAGTTTTAGTATTATTAAACTTTAGTAGTGCCTTTAACACCGTAGATTTTGATATACTCCTTGCCCTTCGGGATAATCTTAACTTTTCTTCTACAGCTCTTTCATGGTTCCGTAACTACCTCTTTGGGAGACGCCAGCTAGTTAAGGTCGATGACAGTGTCCCTAGTTGGACTGAAATATTTGCTGGTGTCCCTCTGAGAGGGATACTTTCTCCTCTTCTCTTCTCTATTTATATTAATGGAATAACGGAAGGCTTGCTTTCGTCTTATCATCTGTATGCAGATGACCTGCAAATTTATGCGGCTGCGAAATTAGATAATCTTACTTACTTATAAACCGAATACATGGATTTAGCTTCAATTCACAACTGGTCGGCGTCGTTTGATTTAAAGGTGAATGCAAAAAAGTCTCAGGCCATTGTCGTTGGCAGCCCTCACTTCATCGCTAAGCTGTCTGATCGGGTGATTTCTGACATTTTTCTTGATAGAACTCATATTCCTTTCTCTTCTACCGTCAGAAATTTAGGTGTCATCATGGACCAGACACTTTCATGGTCAGCGCATGTTAAGGAGGTCAGTAGGAGAGTTTTTGCCTCTATGCACTCCCTTAAACGCTTGCAAAATTTCCTCCCTTTTCAAACTAAGGTTATCCTTGCCCGTTCCTTATTACTTCCGCTTCTAGACTACGGGGACACTGCTTTCTTGGATCTCAATGAGGAACTGCTTGGCAAGCTTGAGCGCTTGCAGAACTTCTGCATTAGGTACATTTATGGTTTGCGTAAATTTGATCATGTATCATCTTTTCGCACTCAACTTAAATGGTTACCAATTCGCCGCCGCCGGGATTTGCACACACTGTCGCTTCTCTTTAATGGTTTTATTTACTCCTTCTGCCTCACCCTACCTTTCAGAGAGCTTCAAATTTATGGCGGATGGCAGCGGTCATCGGCTGCGCTCTCGTGCTAATCTCACCTTAGCCAAATCGCCTCATAAATCCCGTTCGTACGACAAATCCTTCACGGCACACGCTGTCAAATTATGGAACTCGTTGCCCCCGTCACTCAGGAAGTGTCAGTCTGTGGCCTCGCTGAAGGGGAAGTTGAAGGAATTGTGGTCGCGTCGAGTAATATCTGACTGGATATTTTATTTGGCATTTGTTTATTAAATATATGTGTGTATTTATTTATATATACTTATCTCTAAATATATAAAAGAAGAAGTCCTGATCTACCATCAACGCACAGCCGAAACTACTGGAACTAGAAACTTCAAATTTGGTCCCGAGCTTACTTTTATGACGTATACAAGGGATAAGACGGGATTTTTGGAAATTCCACCCCTAAGGGGGTAAAACAAGGGATGCAAGTTTGTATGGGAAACATAATTTTTTTGGACCAAGAAACTTGAAATTTCGTATTTAGACTCTCTGTTTAAATATAACAAAACTAAATTCAGCGATTTTCTAAATTCTTCCCCTAAAACGGTGAAAAGGGGCTTCAAAGTTTGTATGGGGAGCAAATCTTTTTTGAATTTAGAAATTTGAAACTTCGTAAATAGACTCTATGTTTAAATACAACAAAACTTATTTCGGCTTTTTTTTGGAATTGCTCCTCTAAAGGAGTGAAAGGGGGGT
Source organism: Epiblema foenella (assembly GCA_963556455.1). Taxonomy (NCBI): domain Eukaryota; kingdom Metazoa; phylum Arthropoda; class Insecta; order Lepidoptera; family Tortricidae; genus Epiblema; species Epiblema foenella. The sequence goes on along the minus strand of OY747107.1, from coordinate 10,411,732 downwards.
TCCAACTTTGTTCGGGGAGCAAATCTTTTTTGAAGTTAGGGATTTGAAACTTCGTAAATAGACTCTATGTTTGAATACAACAAAACTTATTTCAGCGTTTTTCAAAATTGCTCCCCTAAAGGGGTGAAAAGGGGGTTACAAGTTTGTAAAGGAGCAAATCTTTTTGAAATGAGAGATTTAAAACTTCGTATATAGACTCTGTTTAAATACAACAAAACATACTTTAGCGTTTTTTGAAATTGCTCCTCTAAAGGTATGAAAAGGGGGGTTCCAACTTTGTACGGGGAGCAAATCTTTTTTGAAGTTAGGGATTTGAAACTTCGTATATAGACTCTGTTTAAATACAACAAAATATATTTCAGTGTTTTTTTGTAATTGCTCCTCTAAAGGGGTGAAAAGGGGGTTCCAAGTTTGTACGGGGAGCAATTCTTTTTTGAAGTGAGATATTACAAACTTCGTAAATAGACTCTCTGTTTAAATACAACAAAACGTGAGAGATTTAAAACTTCGCGTATAGACTTTCTGTTTAAATACAACAAAAAGTAATTTTTGAAATTGCTCACCTTAAGGGGTGAAAAGGGGGTTCCAAGAAGTTCGTACGGGGAGCAAATCTTTTTGAAGTGCGAGATTTAAACTTTTTGTACACAGACTCTCTGTTTAAATACAACAAAGAGTGTTTCAGCGTTTTTCTAAATTGTTCCCCTAATGGGGTAAAACCGGGTTCCAAGTTTGTGCGGGGCGCAAATCTTTACTTTTGGTAAAAATCGATATAGGTGTCATCTTCAAGGTTCCTCGGGGTGCCGATTACGAAAATGACATGCATTTTCAAATCCAAGATGGCGGACAATTATTTTTCTTAAAAATCGATATGGGTGTCATCTTCGAGGTTCCTCGGGGTGATGATTACGAAAATGACATCCATTTTCACATCCAAGATGGGGACATTTATTTTTCTTAAAAATCGCTATGGGTGTCATATCGTCGAGGTTCCTCGGGGTGCCGATTACGAAAATGGCATCCATTTTTAAATCCAAGATGGCGGACATTCATTTTTTCTGTTGAGTAATTTTTCACAAAAGATTAATAGCATCAGACAACTGACAGAAACAAATAAACCTCATTTATATCTTTGGTACCATCTACAATCTACGCGGACGAAGTCGCGGGCGGCCGCTAGTATATATATATCTTGTGATGTTATTAAGATAATATTGTATTCGAATTGTACATGTTTCTCGGTTTGCCTATTAATCATAATCTCCACTCAATTGCTCAAAGGTTAGCTGGAAGAAATCCCTTACAGGGATAAGCTCGCCTTTGTACATATATGTCAACTGTTCTTGTAATTTATGTTATGTTTTACTCATGTACAATAAAGAATTTTACATACATACAACAAGGTAGTGGAGTATTTCACTTTAACATATGGAAATAGTTTTTTTTATACCACGTCTTAGGCAAACAAGCGTGCGGCCCGCCTGATGGTAAGCGGTCACCGCAGTCTATGGAGGCTTGCAACTCCAGGGGTGTCACATGCTCGTTTCGGACCCTTTAAAAATTTTAACACTCATTTCTTAAAGAACCCCATACTGTTATGTAGTTCCTCGGGGATATAGAACATCAAACTTTTCATAATTTATTAAAATTTTAAAATCAAAACAGTTAACGAGTCCAATTTCATAGTAAGTTTGTCACGGTAATTAGCAATTAAGACCAACAATTAGGTAACTACTTGGAAACATCCAAAATTCAAATTACAAATATACCGGAATACATACACGCAACGCCTAATACTTGTATCAGGTAAGGCGGCATTAGTACCCAGCGAAAAAAATAAACAATAGCATTCTTTTGTAATGAGCCCTGGGCTCCCAGGGACTGGTAGACGACGGCTTAACCGACACTGCCACTGGTAGCTTAGCACCCAAAGTACCCGAAAGTAGGGGATACCTCTAATGTGTCTTGTGCTTACCTCTAATGATGAAATCTCGCAAAATATCAATTGAGTAAGTTATAAAACGAAACTAACTAAATTGCATGAGGAAATCAAGAGCATTCCTACTGTTTCAGTGATTCCGTAGATTGGGCCTCCATGAAAAGTACCAACCTAACCTAACGTATGGATCTCATACGCCCTGTGTTAAGAGTGACGTTCGTTTACGAATCAACGTGACGTGATTCTTATGGAATGGTGAACAGGAAAGTGGTTGATATAAATCGACAGACTGTTTCTTCTTTACCTACGTTTTTATGTATATTTGAGTACATTAAAATCTTATATGCTATTATGCTAATTTTGATACTGTATTTATAATTTTGCAAAAATAATGTAAGTGGTGTCTTCGTATGATTATGTCCCAAGTCAAACACAAGTCTATCATCGTCTCCCAGCATTCTTTTGATATGTTACAGCAACAGATCCAAACGAATCACACATTACAGAAGCGCCGAAAATATGACTGAAGAATTTATACAATAGTAGATTGTGTCTCAATGGAGCAAAATGAGATATTTACGGCCTGGGAGGTATATTGAATCCTAAGAGAAGCGAAGATTCTACAACAGAATCCAGAGCGAAGCGAGGGATTCAAGTGTTTACGCCGAAGACTGAAATAATTTTGCTACAGTGTGACACATACTGCTTTTTTAACACCGCCTAAGCTAAACACGTGAGATGTCAATTTTCTACCGAGTGGTAAATACTGCTTTTCACACCTTCTATGCGGAAAAGAGTCTTTGTTGCCCTCAAACGATGGAAGTAAAGTACGACTTTGATCTCCCATTCGAGAGCAACAATTACTCTTTTCTAAATAGAAGGTGTGAAAACATATATTTTGATACAAATTAGAGAGCAAAAGTTTTTCCTATATAGTCAACATCTATATGACATTACCATAAAAATAGATTTCACCTGGCATCTGAAGACGATTTTCACCACATGTACCTTTCCTGTTTCGAATCCATACTAATTGTTTTCGAGTAGCTGACACTGACTAATAACTTGCTAATCGTCAGTGTAATAACTACGCAGGTGTTTATGAGTTCGTGTTCATGCGGATACGGATCCATTATGTTAAAGCCTTTGAAATTACTTCATTTGTTACCTTTAATTGGTGTTAGCACCATCGTTAGAGGCATGATTATGTGCCTCAAAATGTGAGGTCGAGTAAGAGCGTCTTACTCGACCATATTAATATTATCATCATCATCACCATACGTCCCACTGCTGATAACAAGAGGCTCTCATAGCTAAGAGGGAGATAATTGTTACATATTATATAATATACGACGATATGATTCAAAGATTAATAATATATATTGAATAAATAGGTAACTATAAAACTCCCATGAGTTTCAGAAATGTAACAAACGGGTCACTCACGTCTTTAAGGCGAGTATCGCTCGACATGTTTCGGACCAATACATGGCCCTTAATCATAAGAACCAGCCGCGACGGCCGCGCATCTATCACTACGCGCTCGCATTAACATATCACGAGATGATTAAGGGTTGCCTATTGGTCCGAAACATGTTGAGCGATACTCGACCTTAAAGACGTGAGTGATCAGTTTATTATAATCAATAAATAAATAACTATCAGAAGATTTTTAAAAATAGCAATATTCATGTATCCAAGCAGGAGTGGAGATCCATGGATACAGGGACACGTGTAATTTTAACTTTGTAAAGAAATTACCAACACTGAGGGCTACGATTTTAATGGCTTTCTTATCTCTAAGTACACTGGAGTAAAACAATATGAGGACTACTTGGCTAATGGCTATCTTAGCAATCAAAAGGATCCTTTCCCTCTCATATGAACAAAAGCAGAAGAAAACACAACTGAGCACAGACGTGAATGTCCACAATTAATTAATTAAGGGCCAATTATGTAACCCAGCCGTTAGAGCAAATTTCTATAATTATTGTACGTAACTGTTTTCATGGTGAATTGTTATCATAAATTACTACGCATCAGTAATAGAAAAAAATATACTATAATTACATAAATATTAAACATAACATTTAATAGAAAATACAAGATCTATATTAACATAGAACTAATAAAAATAAATTAAATTAAATTAAATTAAGACGTATCTATAATTATTTGACTATAGTAAAATTCAAATGTAGAAAGTTATCTACAAGTGATAAAAAATATTAAACTTATTTTTAGACCTAGATACTTATTTTAGTACCTATACAAAATTAGAATTATCTTTATTAAGTGCGACCATTGCCACGCATAAAAACTATATTTTCTCATCCCATTATTTCAATTAATTTCGTCAGGCTCAACGCAAAAGAGCTACAAATCAGCAGCGGAAGACATGCATCGCGTGAGTATATACGCTCTTAACAAATACAGGGCCGTTCATCATAACGAGCTCTTTGAACAAGGTCTAGTATCCTACAAGCTTAGGGTGAACAAGTACTCTGATACGGAAAACGACGAGTTCGTGTATACCATGAACGGCCTCATCTATCATGCCGATTGAGTGTTTTTTGTTCATGTGTAGAAACATCAAGATTCTTCTTATACCACAACTGTGGCAAACAGGCGTGCGGCTTTCGTGAAGCAGATCTCGTAGCCTACGGAGCCTGTAGACGGAGACCTGTGTAGTTGCTTCAGAGGAGTCCAAAGCTAGTTACAAACCCTTGATTGATTTGCCGATTCATTGTGTTGACAGATAGAAATCTTGGCAGTCAGTCTCAACACTGTAGTAAGTCAGTCTGACACATCCTCGGGAGCTCTAGCTACCTTACTCACCACCATCTGCACCACATACCTACAGAGAAAGTTAGTGTTATTATAGCTGCGATCTTCTGTAAGATGGAGGTACTTCCCCAGTTAGACTTCTCTAAATATGAGCGATATAATATTCCGTTCTGCCCTACCTCTAATTATCTAAAAGGATAAAAGATGTTTTACGGTGGACATAGTGGCTTCCCAATGATTGATCGGCCGACGTATGTCATATCGGGGCGTTTGGTCAATTAATTCCTCATTTATATGATGTGTGTAGCGGGCGTTGGCGAGGAAACAGGCGCACTTGTGAATATCATGTAGGAGACACAATTAAGCTACATAATAAAATAGCAATTAATTATTTACGAGTTCAGCACGTAATGTTCATACTAAATGTACCAGTACTTCAAAAACAGAACATGAGCAATTAAATTCCCATTGGAATGATTAATATTGATGCCTCGAGAATTTGCCAATGTATCACTTCCAACTGTTTAAGTTGTCAACATGGCACAGTCGTAGATAATCTGTAGTGCAATCCTATTTAATATGCTTGTACTACGTAGATTAACTAGTTAGTTAGGTAGTTTGTGTTAGTTTTTCACATTAGGGAAGGAAAGTACGCTCTTGAACAGCAAATCAATTCTGTTTAAAAACCCTGTATTGTCTGTATGTATCTAGTAGTATTGTCTGTTTAAAAAACCACAAAATCAGAATACTTGCTTACATTTTATGCACTGTAAGTTCAACATCATACCTTATCTTTAGAGAAAGTAAGAACAGACATTTTGCGGACAGAATTATTACTCAAACAAATAAGTACGATTTTCTATAGAACAGCTTTATAACACCACGGTGGTCTTCGTGATACCCGCCTCTCGCACATCTGTGGTAGCCAAATTCAGTTTGGAAGTCTTCTTCGACGAAAGGTTTCATTTCAGCTCGTATAGGTACTCTTGCACCGTAAACGCGAAAATCGTACTTCAATTACGCTTATTATCACAATTTTTTTCTCCATGGGTTCACTACTTTTAAATACAATTAGACAGTTTAAGCACTCATCAACAATGTTTACAAATATTTATGATTTAATGGCGCGCGATAACTTTTTTCTTGTCTTTGCGCTAACTGCGCGCGCATATGTAAAACGGGACTTTAGCGAAATCTCCGGACAGCCATTATGTAATAAAATAAATATATAGGTGCTAAATACGAATTAACTTTGATATTATTAATCATTATTTACTAGTGGCTCTGTGAACTGTAGACCTCGTGAGTGAGTTTTTTTATCATTTTGAAAATCTGACATTATAAAAGAGATCAATTATGAATATCGAACCTGCTAACAAAATTTCACGAGAAGCGGTTGAAAAATGCGACCTGTACAGGACAACAAACCGAAATTCGGTCGCAGAAACTTACAAAATCTTTGAAATAAAAATTGTTTTAGAAAATTTCCAAAAACTGACTCGACAAAAAAATTCTATATAATCACCGGACCTGCTCATTAAATTTCACGAGAATCGTTTGCGAAATGCGACCCGTAGAGGAGAACAAACCGTTGAACAATTTTTTTTTAATTTTCAAAAACTTATTCGACAAAAAAAAAATTGTATATTTATCCAACCTGCTCAAAAAATTTCACGAGTATCGGTTGAGAAATGCGACCTGTAGAGGAGAACAATCTAAAATTCGCCCGCAGAAACTTACAAATTCATAGATAAAAAAATTGTTTTTAAAAATTTTCAAAAACCGTCTCAACAAAAAAAATCAATATAACTATCGAACCTGCTCACGAAATTTCACGAGAACCGGTTGAGAATTGCGACCTGTAGACGAGAACAAACGGAAATCCGGACATACAAAAGCATTTTTGTCGAAGCTGAAGCAGAGACCTTCGTTTTACTCGGTCAAAAATTATCAATTTTACTAAATTAAACATTAATTATATTTAGTAAATCATCACCAAACCTCTCATTCCTTTAGCCGTATAAGAATTCATTGGCCAAAAATTTTAAAAAGCTGTATAAATCGGTTCGTTTAAGAATGCTCCATGTTCTTACTTACACCTTGCTGCGAGGTACAAACATATCGAAATCGGGATATAAATATTACAACATAAGTGTCGTAATAAAATTACAGCACGCATATGTAATACCCTGGATTATGAGCCTAAAAGCGAAGTGAAAAGAGCCACGTTACGAGCCCATGTGTTTAAAAAAATATATAATATCGTGCTGCTCAATGTGCAACAATACACTTCGCAGTTTCCTCGAGTGAAACTTATTTGGCAACACACTAACTTGCACTAGTACAAATAAAGACATCATGTCATATTATATCATTTCTTTTGTTTAATAATATTTGAGGAAAATTAAATTAATCTCTTTTTCCCATATCATGATGATGATGATAGATAGATAGATATGCATAGACAAAGACAAATCAAAGAGTAGGCAAAGAATAAGTAAGTGGCTGTAAGTTAAATCTGAGTGAAGATTCCAGACTACCTTAATAATACATAATGAATATATCATCAAAAACATTAAGCTACGTTATTCATCATAGGCATGAGATCAAGAGATAAGCATTTGGTTATCCATAGTGTGTGTCAACAAATACTGGAAGTTTGACGGATACCTAACATATTAATTTAAAGTCGGAGTTATCATTCAAAACTATCCGTGAGTGTTCAATAAGTCATTCCATATAAACAGTTCCTGGTTAGCTAAATAAGTAAGATAACGGAGAATGCTGGCGTTTTCAGCACTTGTATTTGTACTTTGCCCTAAGATTTGTAAGAAAGATCTGACATGTTTCTTTGTTTACCCACGTTTTAATGGTATTATTTCAGTTTTTGTCAACGTTTTTTTCTAGCATCTTTTAAAACATTACATATTCCACATATGAAGTCACAATCAAAACGATTTTCATTTTCATTCATTCCAGTTACAAATTCAAAATCACAGCTAGCAAATAAGCGCAATAATCACATTTAGAATTGCAATCCGCCTGTGTAATGGAACATACTGTTCAGAAGGCAGATAAAATAACGAATTTTGAAGCTTAGTGCGACAAAGGCTTAACTTATACGTCCTTGCCCGTCAAATACACCCTTGTCTTTACAAGGGTAATGTAACAAACACTCGCGCCCGCGGCGCTCGCATTCGTAGGTATCTTGTTCGGGGACTCATGCTGCTGTTGTGCCCCTGGGACCTTACAGACAATGCTCAAATGAAAACAGATTAAGCATTGTTTTTAAATTTGCATTTTCTTTTCGGGAAGAACTGCATACACAGTGTATTAGCTAAGTTCAGTGATTATTTTCCATTTTATTAAGAAAAGTCGTTCATCGTTCATTTCACCTTCAGTTTGGCCACCATTTTATCCTAGTAGCAAAACTGACAGTTTTGGTTTTAAATCTCAGAAAGAACAAATAATTGTATGATTCTGATGACCATATTTGTTACAAAGTCTTTAATGCGTACGTTTTTAATTTGCATAATGCATATTATCAGTGGATCAGATTGAGGTGTGTGTTGTGACATAAAGCCACGGGAATTGTACGTATTATTTTCAAAATACGCCGATGTGCCACTAATAATGAAGAAGAAAAAATCAACAATGACTCACCGTGTGCTGCTTCTGCTAAAGGCCTCCTCTTCAACTACGAGTGTGTACCTTATACTTTCCCATGTATTTAAAAAGTGTCTTAATCTTATTTCTTGTCGCTGTTAGCGAGTGATTTTTTTCCAGATATTAACTTATCGTGTCATCGGTGGTTGGGTTTGTTGCTGACCATAGGTACCTATCTAACCAATGAGGTTTTATCGGTAGAGCTTATTATGTTCTGATACAATATGCTCAGCATGCGTGAAAGTAAACGCGCACAACGAATACCGAACCGTAACCGTAAATATATTAATTTTAATAAACCCATTGCAATAACAACAAAAATAACTATTAAAGGTTTCATAGAGAGCTTTCAGCAGGTATCAGTGCCAAAACAATTTGTACCGCACTTAAAAGTACAATAAAAGTGAAAACGACTGTGTATTTCATGACGAGGCAATATTTGATAGGTACTAGTAATACCTTTTACGAGATCATATAAATGACGGCAGAAACAGGTTTGCGCTACACCGTATAAAAGTAGTAAAACCCACATGAACACGGGTTCACATTTACCTGGCTTGCTGTTATCTAACATTTAGGGTTATTTTATTAGTTTAACAAACACCATTATAAGCGTAATAGAGAAATCTGGTCTGTAATTATCGTTATGAATTGCCTTTAGGATGTTTACTATTACTATATAACATTTTACCTACTTAGTGTGCCCTATGGTAAACATGCTTTGAGACTGGGGATTAAAGGAGGTTGTCAGTAATATTGTCAGTTATATGATACGAAATACGCGTGCGTACGAAATGTCGGGGAAGTTTTCTTTAAATTCACGTCAAATTAACATAGAACACGTTATTTTATTTTCTTCATTGAAATGAAATGAAATCATTTATTCTTCGATTTAGGCATATTACATGCACTTATAAATGTCAAAACTACCACCGGTTCATAAAATAAACCTCTGCATTTCGCACTGAATTTGTTTATTTATTAAACTAGTGCGATAAATTGTGAAATGAAACTTAAAACGAATTTATAAAAAGTATTTATTTATTTAAAATTGAGGTCCAACTTGATCGATTTTAGTATAAAACGCCCGATACCTTTGACAGCGCTCTGTGGTGTTATATATATTCTCGGTCGATCGTTGATCGAGAATATAATCTATGGTCAATTGTACGGATTGGGCTGTGGAGGGGCGAACCTTCGTGGATAACACGCACTATAAATAGGCTGACATGTATTGTTTAGTGTATTATACCCAAATTGTGGAACAAGTCCGTCCACCAACAGTTTTTTAAATGCAGGCAGTGGTTTCTTAAGTAACTACAATTTACCCTCAAGCTAACAGCTCTTGCGACTCCACTCTGGACGGCCGATTAAGGCTAGCCAGAGGCGGGGGGGCTATCCAGCCGACCACCAGATCGGCACAGCCTGACCACAGGACATCCCCAGGAGCACTCGGTGCTGTAGGGTCGCTACTTTATGTGTATTATTATGTTTATAGTACTTACAAAAAAATACATAGATTACGGTCGTCGATAAATCCGTACTCTGTTGGTACAGATATATACAATATCCTACTCTCTAATTCATTCGGTTTAATGTCAAACCGCATCCTGTATGTTATTATTTTATTAAACCTGGTAACACTAATTAGTAGGTACCCTAAACCGGAGTTCCTTTCAAATTGCGGGGGGACTTTAGAAATCCAGTTTTTATACTGTCTTTTATTTGGTTACCCTGGGGTCAATGTTAAAGTCAGGTAAATTTCCTAATTATTGACTAAACTGAATCAAACTGGAAATATATAGTGATGATTATATAAGTGTTCTTTTATCAAAGTCACCCCGTTTTTTCCTAAAGTCACCCCAGTTTACGGTAGGTACATGTTATTTCAATGTAGTGGTCATTTATTGTATTTAATTATTTGATTAATATATTGCTCATTTTATACACGTATCACTAAAGTTAAAACTAACTGAATTCCAAATGGGTTTTACAATTATGTTTTTTTTTTATTCTTACAATTAGAATCAAATATTTATTTGAATACAGACAATATATACATTCTTTGTTTCGTTTTAATCAAATTTTTCTTACGTATGGATTTTGATACGTTTTTATCTTGACTGTTGACAACACAAATACTCCACTACCAATAGGGTTGCGTTTGTCGTTACAGATAAATCTTTCCTCACATTCTAGTGAGAGTTAGGAAGGAGTTAGGCGACTTCCTGATTTGTCGTCGCGAGTGGTGCGAGTGGTCCGAATTGTCGGTGCGAATGTTGTCGGCAAGGTGGTACGATATGAGAAAACAATCAGCTGGCAGTGTCAACTATCAGTCGAGTCCGTATCACTGTTTACTGGGTCCGTACATTTAAATAAGTACTTCTTGACTGGCGCGGGATTCAGTACTGGCTCGCTGCTGCTTAGGATACTACTATTGCGCAAATGTATACTGACAGCCATCAAGTGAGGACATCTTTGCGATATCAGTAGGGTCACGTCTAAGAACAAAATACCAAAAATCGACCCCGCTCCGCCAAGTCAGGAAGGCGCCTTAATTCAGCCACCACGACGCCTACGATGGCTGCATTTATATCCAACGTTAGAACATTCACAACAATGACATACATAGATTAGAACCATTTTGCTGTAAGTATAATATAATACTTAACCTATCACTTGTTATAAATATTTTCACAAAAATGGCAGTACCTATTATTGTATCTATTTACAACACTTACGAGTTACCTGACTTATCCTTCGTCTAGTATAATTTAATTATCCTTTATCTTTATCTAAATCATTTTAAACAAAATCTTAGTTAAGTATTTAAAAACATTAACAATTATAAAAATTCTGAAATAAAACAACCGGTGTGTCAAAATAGTCCATTATCATTGATCACTGTCGGTTTCTACATTATAATAAAGTCTTGTTCACAATTTCGCTTTGAAAATTGGCACGTTAACATTGGCTGCTCTGTCAGTTAGCTCAAAACAACGATACACTCTTACATCTATTCAATACTTACTATCGAGATATGAGTTAGATATTTACACCTACCAGACTAGCTAGCACGATTGCGTAATAGCAGACATAAAGTAACCATCCCTTTGCTATATAATAGGTCTAATCCATCCGCTACACATCACTCATTTTGCCCCTCTCCCGTCACGGTTGACCTATAGGCAGCGATTATGTGAGTGCGAGAAGAAGGAATGCTTAAAGGACATAAACACGATCATGCTAGTTAGACAAGTACAGTCACTGAAAGTCCATGATCGCCTACACATCGCTCGGAGACGAGGAGGCGGACGTTGCCCGCTAGTGAAGCTGGCTCTTAGTGCTGAACCCATAGTGCAGGTAGGGCGATGAGGCCCCGTCTCTCGGCCCGGAGGCGTTGCCCCCCGCCGCGCCGCTGGGACACTTCAGCGCCGAACGTAGCTCCGATGCCATTTCAGAACACAGTGAAGCCTGACCATACAAAGCCACGGTACAGTTTCACACTTTTTATAAAAACAGCATTTTAATTAGAAAAATTGTACCTCTTCTTTCTGTTGTCCCATTATACGGCAGCGTTAGAATAAGAAAAATGTTTATAAATTACATACTTTATTCATAATTTACTATACAAAACCTAGCAATACCTAGCTCTCTACTATTATAGAAAACAGATGCTAGCCTTAGTCAAGTATTATATATTATTGAATAACTTTACCCGTCATAACACTATCTGCAGATTAAAAGTAAACCTAAAACAAAATCAAACGAAACAATGAAAATTAATATGGCAGTAAACCATCATATCAATCAATCAATCAATTGCTATTGTCGAAAGACGAAATTATGTAGGTGTATGATTTAGTACCTCCTTAGTTCGGTTACTGTATAATGAAAAGAATTAAGAGTTTCGAGATGATGGGCTGTCCAAGTTCATTGTGATGAATGTTATGAATGTACTGCAGTGTTTACGTGTTTTATTGTGTACCTATATGTACATATATTTGTCAATGAGCGATTTTCCATATTTTATCAGCTATTATAAGAGAGAAGGTAGATATCCTATACTGCTGAACATCTTGCAACATTCTAGGCACGGCCCGTTGCCACACTAATGTCGTTGTCAGAAAAAGAGAAGCAATGCCGCCAACGTCATAGGTACCAGGCCTCAAACAGGTGAACTGGATGGGGTATTTTACTTTGGGGTACCTACTCACAGACAAGAAAATAACTATCATTTAATCGAATCTCTATAAATTAAGTGTTGGTTTATCAATCAAAATTAACTACAGTTGCCTAAAAAAATACAGTAACATTATTCATATACCACAATGGATAGAAATAAACTCTAAGACAACAAAATATTAGTACGTACAACAAACGTTACTCGTACTCTGTACATAAACGGAAATTAGCAGCAAATCTGTATGAACAGATTTATGGTTTCTATATATAATTACGTACAAGGCGTTAAGCCGTATATATTATAATTATAACCATCATGTAATCAATTACAAAACAGAGGATAACGAATTGATTTCCAGAATTCGACAATTAAGTATTCGAATCAACTGAATAGGTTTATTTTCAATGTCCATAATAAGCTTTGGATGAAAGGTTCAGTAAATAATTCTGCGAATCCGTGTATTCAACGAAGCGATGCTACATTACATATAAACGAATACGATGGTTACGTTATAGCTTTTCAACTATTATAGTCCTTATTCACTGAGTGATGATACAACGAATTTCAAATGGAAATAAATATTGGGAGACCATTTTAGACCAATCGGACTAGCTTCTAAGTAAGCGCAGTAAAACTTGCGTTACGTTAGCCGATTATAAAAATACTTAAACACATAGAATCATCCAAGACTCAGAAACAAATACTCGTGCCCAACAGACAAATATTTGCACTTACCGGGATTCGAACCCAAGACCGTCACCACCACCCAGAAGGCAGTAAACACTCAGCTAAAACATAACTTTTCAATTATAAGTACCTACAAGTCACTGAAGCATTCACAGTTCGACACAAAGTCGTATACCTAATAAAGCACGCAAAAACCCTGTGTCATATACGACCCATCAATTTTTTTAACCTGACTGTGGCTTTATAGGCCGGGCCCAATAAAGCGATAGGAGGACACAAACTTCCGGGCGGTTCCAGTGAGATTGTTGGAGCGACTTCAACCAAATCTGAGGTGTGAGTGGAATCGAGCTACTGGGAGTTTTGTCGCTGGTTCACTAAACCTAGCCTAACTGAGAATAGTCCAGCAAGAAACGCAGCTAGGCCCGACCTGGGTCAGATTGACTCTACCCCGTATGCGGCGGTACCGGGACAAATAGGGATTATATGTGTCTGTGTTGATGCGATCGCGCGGTGGACGACCCCGCCGGCGGGAATGCCTAAGTGTACCCGCCGTGTCTGAGTTGGACGCCGTAAGCGCAGCGTTCCGTCTTTCGATAGACGCTGTGATTACGTCGTCTGAGTCCGTAGGTGTGTGCCTAGAACGCCGGACCATGCGGCGCCTAATCAGAATCGCTGAGTTACGACAGAGAGAGGAGGGGAGAGGGATGGAAACGTACACAGCCTTCGTAACTAACGGGTTACTATGATGGGGAGCGTAGTCAAAATAACGTCTGGCAGTCTGCTTAAAGAAACCATACTTGTTGCTAATCCCCATGTCATAGTGCATACTGAAGTTCTATGGGTACCACGGGGCACCAGTCGCCCTACGGAGAAAACGATTCTGAATGGCCTGAAGCAGTTTGAGCGATGTCATACGCACGTAAGCAAAAACTACACTTGCTTATGGCATGATTGGACGCGAACACCGGTTTTGAAAAGTGTAAGCTTATTTCTAAGTGATATTTTACTAAACTTGTTAATCATCCGCCCAAGCACGAACAACACACGGTTGCGTACCCTACTGATGTGGCTACGGAAAGTCAGTCTTCTATCGAGGGTCACTCCAAGATATTTATTTGACTTCGTTGGCCCAAGGGATGGGCCGGTCAAACATCTAGATCGGAGCCACCCGCCATTACGTGCTAACGCGGTCCGACGGATGGAAGACTACCGCAGTGCTTTTTTTCCGGATTGACTTCGATGACCCCAAAGATTAAACCAACGACCTAGGTGAGTGATTGCCTCCTGGAGGTATCGCCGGATAAAAGTGTACTTACAATGAGTCGTAAAAAGCGGAGTGTCGTCCGCGAACAACCCCAATTGCACTTTAGTGTGCCTGGGAATGTCGTAATCGTCGTAGTAAAATCACATGTCAGTCGTAGTCGTCGTAGATCTCCCCATTTCCTCAAACCTACCCGTTCATCCACTGCCACTTTGCGACTCTTCCACACAAACTCGCAGACGGCGATCACGCAGGCGACCCCCATGCCGCCCATGAGTACCACGAACACACCGCCAACGTTCGCGAGACCCAACTCGTTCGCCGTCGATGACGATTTCGACGTGTCATCCTAGGAAATAATAAATATTGTTTGTAAGAGAAGAAGAAACAACAATATAGCCAATAATTTAAAATTTGTTTGACTGGTATTGATTGATATTATCAACGCATTCCTCACAGCAAGACTAAATAAAGTACTGTTTATTTAAATTTATTTCCAATCTTATCTTTCATATATTATTGCCAAAGCAATTGGTCTTGCAGGTCACGTCTTGCACACGTAAGAGCTCAGGCGCGTGAAGATTCCCCTACTAAAATTTAATTTGTCGGGATGTCGCCGTTGATGGATACCTAAGTCTGAGAGGAAATCATCATCAATTCATCACAACAAATTGAACAAATCTGTTATTTTACCGCCTTTGAGGCGTAGGAAACATTTTGCTGGTTATATTATTGATTACTATTTATTTTTTAAATCCTCCCAAAAAAGTCATGGGCTGACGATCTATTCAGAAATCGTTGGATGAGGGCGGCGCAAGAGCAGTCACTGTTGACATCCTCGGGGGAGGTCTTTGTTTAGCAGTGGACGTCTTTCATAAGTAGATTTCAATTAGCATAAAATACACACCTAAGACCAATATACAAAATCTGATTTGATATTAGAAACCATCACTTGCCCCCGTGTACTTAGCGTTGCCTCGCCCTTCTTAACTTACCCTACAGGATCCCCCGCCTCTTTTTTCCTTCCACCATTTTGTTTTCAAAATGTGCAATCGGCCTTCTTCTTGCAATTTTAATACGGCTCCACTGATAGCAGTACGATATGGAGAATCTAAACAAAATTAAGAGCTATCTCTGACCATCGTTATGATGTAAGGTAAATTTCCCTATGCTCGACACTTTAATACCCAATAGATGACACCTATTGGTCACCTCTGTTATTATGATATAAGATTGAAAGTGCCATGTACTTGGTCAGTGTTGAGCACTGGGATATTTACCTTACTCGTAGTAGGATATTTTGGATACATTATTAAGAGCATGAGCAGCTCAATCACATTAAATAAATTGAAATCTATTAAATCATTACGAGCTGCATTTGTGAGAAGTGGCCAAGAGTTATTTTTGGACTGATGTATCACGGAACATGTTAAGGACATAAGTGTGATATAATATAAACAGCCTTACTTGGTGGCATCGCGATCCCGTAGCCCTTGGAGTCGAGCATGCCCCCCACTTGAGTGAGGTCACAATTCCGCTCAACAACGTACTCAATGGTAGTGGACTCCATTAGATACGCGTACGCGCCCTTGCCCCGCATCACTCGTTCTTCTCCCTCCTTATTGCTGGTCGTGAACACAGAGGGGCGCGCCGATTCCATGAACGACCACATTCGTTGGTAAGTCGAGAAGTTCGAGTCCTGTTTGACGAATTTTAGTAAGTAAGGTAAAAGTTTCAGCGCTTCATACTGGCTCAATAATTGACACTGTCAACCTTAACTCGTAATGTGAACAATAGGTCAAAACTATTGAAATAATTATTTGTGAACAAGAGAACAAAGTTGTTTTTTGCTAGTTTTGAGCCCCGTGCAATCAAATGATTCCAAAATTCTTATAATTAATCTTTAGAATAGGATCAGTGAGCAAAATTAATTAAGTACTTATTACTTAATTAATTTTGCTCACTGAGTTTTCGCAGCTAAATGGGCTTGTTCGAGCTGCTGAGGTCAAAATTAAGTTTTGATAGATTGGGACAGTTATAATTAAACTATTTCTCATCAAAACCCTTCCTTAAATGTTACCTAAGAAAGTCCAATGATAACTTAATTATCATATATTTTAGAGGCTAGCCTAGCTCTTGTCGGTGGAGTAATCGCCATGCTGTTCGGTTCTCTGCCAAGGCTTTGAGCTCCTGATACTACATTAGTTACATTACATTGACCATCTCTTTTGCTTGATCTATAAATGAACGTCTTGGTCTTCCCCTGCCTCTCCTCCCCTCTATCGTTATATAAACATGGAATCAATTGAAGCTATGATAATGGATAATCAGATATGTTGTGTAGTGGTTCTTTATCATGTGTCTTCTAACGTTGAGAATTGGAGTTGCGGACGAGGCTGCGGTGTCCGCTTACCATCAGGTAGACCATAGGTACGCTTGTTTGCCACAGTCGTTCTTAAAACTCACTTAATCTACTTAGACGGGGATTAACTTGATCTCTCTAATATAAATCCATCATCCAGTCATTTGAAAAACAAAGACGCGTAAATCCCGGGAAGCATCCCCAAAAACAAATTTTGTAAATTCTAATTTACATTTCATTAACCTTCGCTTGCTTCTACTCATCCTTCACTCCGCTTGAATACATAAATGATACCTAAAATGCATAATTTTATTGTGTACAACTTTATATTTTAAGAGAGTAACCTAAAAAACATACCCTGAAGAAAGCAGCCGTGGAGCCACCTTTCAGAGCTCCGTACTTGATTTTTGTCTGCTTTGCGAGATCTTCCGCGCTCTCAATGGGTGAATCCATTCGTTCGACGGTTAAAAAAGCGGCCAAATTCGCAGTGTACGACGATATCATGATCAAAGTGAAGAACCACCACATCCCAGCCACCATTCGTGTTGAAACCGCTCTGGTAATACATTCAGATGATGTGAGTTAGTCACTATATTAGAAGCTTGTTTAAGTGCCGCTACGTCAAATCAAGTGTTCATATGAGCTGAAATCACTAAAATAACGCCTTAAAATATTGAGCATCTACTTTATTAGAAGGTGACTTGTGAAATGTAAGTGTCTCCAAACAAAAGTGTTTGTTTGTAGCGTATCTACAAAGTATTGAAATGTTTCCTCAATTATAATATCGTTACGGGGATCGATGTCGCATATTTCATTTGAATTTTAATTTATTTTAAAAAAAAGTACACATTAAATTTTTATATACTCGTACTCGTATTATGCGCCATCGGTCTCTTTATGACTTAAAATTAAATTTTGATGCAGCAAGCTGGATACTACACAAGCACAGAAGTATTATCAGGTGCACAATAATCAAAGAGCTAAATCGATGTTTTTTGAGTTATTCAAATAACACTAAATTATCAACACCGTTATCTAACTATTGTGAATCCAAAGCTTATTAAAAGTACCGGCACGTTTCTATTAAAACTGGACGATGCAGCCTTGCTTACTTATTAACTACCGATGCTTGAAATTCACAAAGGGCTGTGGTCGCTTTGAAACTAATTAGTGAAAAGGAGTTCTTCATCCAAGCTTTGTAGTAACCATTAGCTACATTTCCTACGTCATTATCAATTCAATTTTTTAAACTAATACGATAACAATGCTTCAAGAAAGACTTTAGTACAATACGCGAAATCTTCGAAATCAAAAGTGTAGAATTGTAGCCAATAGTTAGTAGATTAGATGGGACTTACTTCGGTGCGATATCCGAACCTTGCTGCATCAATGAGCCGATAGTGAACCACAGCGAGTTCAACAGAGTGAACTGATTCTCCAGCACCTGCGGCTCGTCAAGACAGTTCCTCGGGCTGTCCCACTCGTACGGGCTGAACCTGTGCCCAAATACCGCCTATTTAATCACTCTGCACTACTCACGCTCACCATCTATTGCTCTTCTATGGTTCGAGCGTATTATGTAGGAATTAGGGCTCTTCCTATCGCACGGAAAAGGTACCCAATTGTAACGAATGTGCCTAACACTATTCCAAGAAAAAAACGCTCCATTCCCGACCGCCCTTGCTTTTCGTGATTCAAACTGTATTGATTTCGCTGAGGTCACTATTCTCCAGCGACGCTAAAACCACACTTGAATCATTTCGGGCTCAAATGTGTTTTCAAAATCGCTTTCCCGTTTTCCTTCTATTAGTTATCTTACTTGGGTAAAAAGTCACAGCTTTGCTGCATGAGAGATCCAATGGCAAACCACAAACAGTTAGCGAGTGAAAATATATTTTCCATTTTCTCCCCGTCCGGCGACCGCGTTTGATGCCATTCGTACGGAGTAAACCTATTGGATTAGTGCATTAAGCACACGAATAAAAAGAGGATTAATTTACATGAGAGGATTTTTAAAGGAATTAAGAAATAGGTTTTGGCTTAAACATAAACGACAAAACGTACCTGGCCAAAATAAATAGTAATACAGAAACACCCAAATATGCGGTAGCCATATAAATCCATACGTCCAGAGACAATGGCGAGAGGAACGAAAACAGGTTCGGCGGTTGTTTTATAGGTTTGCGGTAGAGCACCGAAATTCCGAGATTCATGAAAGGCATTGTGAAGTCGACCACTTGCTCCCTGTTTTAGAAAAATAAAACACTGTAAAATCTGGGTAATTTATTTTGTGCGAAAGCACTGCGCATTTTTGTATCAAGAGTAGGTACTTACCGGTCATATGTAATGGTGAGATCGGCAATGGCGACATCAGCGCGTTGTTCCAACAATTCTCTTATCATGCCATCCCATTCCTTAGTCTCGCGATTGAAGGAACCGTATCGGCCGTCGGGGGCGAGCTTGAATGTGTAATTGAAGCCCAGAATTTGAGATATCTCTTGAATGAGATCGATGGCATACCCTTCAAATTGTGCATTGCCTGTCAACTTTTCGCTTGCCTCCTTTCGCATACAATATGGAGAACTCTACGGAAATTTAAAAATGGTATGAAAGAAACTAAGTAATGTAAGGATTACACAATTTTATTAATGCTATGGTTATGTCACTGTTCAATCTAGTAAATTATCCATCATAATCTGTGCAAGTACAAAACCGTTTGCTACAGGGTTTGTAAATTATATCATACGTTACCTACTGGTATTGTGATTTATATCATACGTAATGTGAGTCAAGAGAGGAAATGTACACGAATATTAGGAGCCCTAATTTAGGTTTTGTGGGACTCGCGAGAGCAGTAAAATGTTATTGGAAGATTTATGTCGGTGGGTCTTACCAAAATCGTCGTCACTGTGAGGGTCTTGTTCTGAAGAATTTCAACTATCTGCTTTTGATTTTCACCATAAGATCTAGTGTAGTTGACGCCTTCTGAGGAGTTCCAAATGCCAGCTCTCTGGAGGCCGTCCCTCGTGAGCTCTATTATGTCGAGCGTGAAGTCACTCCTGAATCCTTGATGGTCAAACTTTATAACGCCGGTTAAGCCCTTTATCTCTACCTGTGTATTGAAACAAATGAGCGTTGTGAAACTTGCTTAATCAGACTGTTAAACTATTTAGCTGCGGAGTGAGAACTTTGCATTGTGTTTGCACGGCACGTTTATGTGAATTGTTAGATTTGCTCGTGCACATCATGTCCCAATTTAACGAGAGCGGGTAAGGATAATTTTCATAATAAGTCTGAGCAGTCATAATAAAAAGGAAAGAATTTTACGAGTAAAACTCTTTCCTACACAGGCGCTTTTATAAACGTAATACTATATAATCTTGCAGGCCCTTAATGTCATAAAGATTGTGACTAGCTAAAAAAATAATTCAATATTCCAGATTATTTTTATGACATAAAAAGGGAAAATTATGAAATTTGATATTATTATACTGTCTTTACCATTTTATGTCTTCACTGACAAATGGCTAACAATAATAGTTGCCGAGTGGAACGCGAGCAATCGTTAAGCCTGCCCTGCTAACAATGCGTGGACAGCTAATCCCAGTACCAACCAACTAATCCGCCCTACATTCACAGCATCAAAACCGGGGAACTAATTTTCTTGTCTCTTTTACACCGAACATGAGCGCAGTAGAAAGGACTATGTTTAAGCCCTTTCTCTGGAGTTACACTTTCGCTGCCATGATTTTCGTAGCGCTACGGAATTTCTTCTACATACTGGGAAACGCATGTTATCGGCTACGCGTCTACGAGCAGTGAACTCCCCAGGGGAGTTCTTGGCACTGAAATTATTAATCTCGGTTTTTAGACAGCTTTTGTACTTCAGTATTAAGAACCTTATGTACCTAAACTAACAAAGAAAAAAACTACTTTCAATTAGCACGCGCTGTACTTTTTCTTCGGCGCGGTTTGTTTTAATTGTTGTTATTTAACAAGCAATTTGCAGCAATCTTTTTCTCTCAGTTTGTTTGCGTAAAGCAAAGTAGATTTTTTTGTAATTAAAAGAAGACGATCGACATCTTTGTTTTCAATCCTACTAACAAAAGAACATATAATTTGTGTATATATTAATTTTGTGTTATTATGTGTGTCGTCGTGATTGTAAATAATATTTCATTATAATACAAGTGTCTAAGTTAATAATATCACGCGAGGCAGGATTATGATCAAAACTCACGCATAACATACGACGTTTTTCAGCACATTTGTGAGTAAAAAATAAACAAAGGAATATAGTCTTGAACATTTAATTATTAAAACAATTAGGAAAAGTACAATTTTCGATATTCGACAGTTTTAGTCGGCATTTTAGAGTATGTGTTATCGTATTTGTAGTATTATTCATGTTATAAACTATGTCATCATTTTCCTTTTCTTTAGGAGTAAAAGTCGGCGATAAACACATATTTTCGTAAGATCCGGAATATTGCGGCTCATCAGTAGGGACGGAAGGCAATAATTATAGTCACGAGACGTAAACGACTTTTGGTCAGGGTCGCGAGATGTAGACGGCTTTGGTCCAGGGTCGCGAGATGTAGACGGCTTTGGTCCCGGGTTACGAGATGTACACAGCTTTGGTTCAGGACGAAACTTCTTCGCCGGTGACTCCAAGTTATTTTCGCACACATCTTTGCTTTATTTTGAAGAGAATCTTCAACATACGATTCAGCGACTTTGTCAGATCGGCAGCCGCCATGACGCTTTAAAGTCAAGCCCGTCAATCAGCAAGCAATGTGGCCGAAGTTCTCCTAAAACTAAGGCCAGTATATGTATCAGGGTCCGGCACCAAATTTTGTTGATTCCAATTGGTTGAGCGGTACATTTTCCTTATTGGAAGTTTTGGAAAAAGCGATATGATTTTGATTTTGTAGTACGCAGACCTTTGTATTTCATTACTATTTCGTAAAACGGAGTGTGGATAGTAAACGATCGCGGTATTATGTTCTTAGTGTTATTAATTTTGACAAGAATCATTTAGCCATGTGTTTCTGTGTTTTTGCCTGTGACACCAAATAACAATGCCACCTGTAAAGAACTGAAATAGATATTTGTGAAAAAATATACAAAAATAAAGTATGTAAACATAAAGATAAGTTTATTTAGATCTGTAAACATCAACTGACCTTTGTTGCAAGATACTGACTATCTGGAGATTCTTTTAAAAACCTTTCAACATCTGTTCACGACATTACTTTAGACTTGCGACCAATATATCCAACAGAACATCTCTTTAAAAATGCCGTCAGATTGATTTATTTCAGATTTTTATATCAATATTGTTTTTGTTCTTAACGGTGCTCTTCAGCATCGAATAAATACACCAGAGCGAGCTAGGCTTGTATTTGCTCGCCAATTCGTTAAAATATGCTAAAAACACATTTTCAGAGACCGACCGAGCTTTTCTGTCGTTTTTCCATTGAATGAATATTTTGCAGCAATGTATTTTTCTCTAGACTTTGGTGATAATAGACTTTCACTTACATTTTGTGCCTCTATAAGGATTTCTGGCGGTGTCAATTCAAACAATATCTCCTCTTCCCTACTTGAGCAAGACACTTTGGACGAAAAGTAATCAAATACAGCGAAAATAAATGAAGTTACAAATATCTACGGAAAATGGCGCGCTCTTTATTTTTTCGGCGCTTTGCGCGTCGCCCGCTATGACCGCGCAGAAGGGCTACCGCGCAACGCGAACGAAGTTCATTTGTGTGTCTCCTTCTCTGTCGCTCAAATAAGCAAGTGCGACAGAGGGGAAGGCTTATGCACGAAGTTAGCGTTTTGCGGTAGTCGCTTAGTCGAAGAAAAGAGGCATAAACATAATCAACAAACAGCCAAAATGATACAACTAATAAAACAGAACTTAGTTATTGTGCATTCTATTGTTCCATTAAAGCGTAAGTTTATAAATCATAATGAAGAAGGCATGTAGGAGAAATTAAACCGGACTTTTTTTACGACAAAAAAATATTCACTGATACTTTTTAGCCGTACAAACAAGAACCCTGTCACCGAGATTTAAAAAAGCATAACTCGGTTAGTTTAAGAATGCACCGTGTTCATACATACGTACTGTTGTGTTATACCATCATATCTTAATCGAGATATAAATATTAAAGCACAAGTTTCGTAATAAAATTATAGCACGCTTGTTTAATATCCTGGATTACGAGCCTAAAAGCGAAGTAATAAGAGCCACGTCAAGAGCAAATGTGTGGAAAATGTTTCTTTCTTTCTTCCTAAGAACTTACTCGCCAACAAGTTGTATAAAACAATAATATTCATACTCGTAGATATATATAAATGCCTTATCTATATCGAGCACATCGTCATAAAGTAAGTGCTATCATGACCAACTCGTAGAATGGTGAAAGTGCTCACGGTTGTCACAGAATTATGATTATGAGACTTAACCCCAGAGGTCACAGATCTTCTTATAACGCTTGGCCATAATTTCTGTAACACTTTCGCTGCAAAGCTTTTGCGCAATTTATTCTACATACGGGGAAACGCATGGTATCTACTACGAGTTTACGAGCAGAGCGCCCGCCAGGCGGGTTCCTATCAGTGACAGTGTTAATATATTAGGATACTCACAATTTTCATATAGTTGATGAGACTATAACCATGGGGCCATGTGTCTTCTGCCTCACAAGATAATGGTCGCACGTCTATTTGTTGCGAAGTGTCCAGATCATGAAGTGCCTTTGCAAACAAATGCACGGCATCGTACATCAATGCAGTTTCCGTCTGTGTTCATAAATTTAAACATGAAAGAGCGTACAATGAACCCAAAAGACAAATTTATATTTCTTTGATTAATATCTAACAATAACAAAATATTTCACGTGCAATTTCTACGCTAAATTTCTATTTAACATCTTTAAAATATTCCTAGTTTTATTCCGATGGAAACAAGGTTTGCAGATAAATTAACTTGGTAGGGAAGTAAATATTGAAATAGCTTGTGAACTTGTATACTCACTTTAATAAAGGTCATGTTTTCCTGAAAACAGAACAAGTATTACAGTTAATTATGCTAAAGAAGTTCAATCGAAAACAACTCTATTAATAAGTAACTAACAAGCTAACTTCGTAGTCAGTTAAACAATTAACCTTAGCAGAAGTATGTCCAAGTTGTAGCTTTCTTCCCTTTCTGGCCTCATCATAAACCCAGTCTCTGACCACTCTTTGCACATCTGCTCGCTCAGGGTCCAGTAATCTCAAAGAAGTTATATTAGTACCACCATACTTGAATTCTTCTAAATCAACGCTATGTAAATCCTGTTAAAACAATAAGAGTTTTCAATATTTTCCTACGTGTATATTCGTGAAAAGACTAGCGAGGTTTGGAATCAGAAAAGATCAAAAGGGGTAGGCAGAGCACATAAAATTGAAAAGAAATATGAAAGGATATAATTTATCATTTTTATACTCTTGCAATATAATGATTACTGTGGTGTATCACAATATTACCAAGGCGATGAAGACCGCTTGGTACAGCACAACAATACAGTCTACATATATAAATGTTTGATAAGTACATTTTTCGGCTTCTCTTGCCTTCAATGGTAGGTACCATTAAAGGCACTCTTCGTTTCATCGGTGTAGCCCGACGAAAGCAAAGTTTCTAATTAATAATATCGATAATTACCAGTGAGGTGATGAGATAGCTGTGGTAGTCCGACATCATGCCAATCTGCTGCGCCTGTTGCAGCACGTCACGTATTCTGTCCGTTGCGCAATCGAGCACTATGTGAGATTCCGCTGAGTTCTTTATTTGCTTCAGTAGCGGCCTAACGAGACAAACATTTTATTTTGAAGAACTCATCATGCTTAGTGATACGCATGGCTTGGGCTTTGATTTTCGTTTACCTTGTTAGAGAGTTCGTAAAGAAATTAGCGAAACCCAGTAGTTGACGAAATATTTTTTCATGTAATACGTGTTCTTACACAAATCGATGTAGCCCCAGGCTAAGCAAAGCTTGTACTATGAACGATTATTATACAGTCGACTACAATAAGATACTGTATCCACACTTAAGACTTTATTACAATGACATAAGTTTTAGTTTTTTTTTAATAAAACGAAAGAAAACACAAAACACGTCAAACCGGAACTGAAAGTATCTTGTTGTTTCACGTAGTCTGTAGCACTAGTTGTCGTTTAGTGAGATATCGCCTCAATTGCTGCATAAATCTACAGACTCCATAATTATTTAAGATATTTTTTTAATGTCATCAAAAAGTACCTGTAGTCATGAGAGTCCGGTAATTGTCGGACAGCAACTGGCAGCTCCGAAGGCCCGTGGGCCTTCAGTAACTCCTGCAATCGCACCAAGCCGTCGCTGTTCTCGTATACGATCGTGAACGACTTCCAACCCCACGCACGCACCAGGTCCACGTAGGCCTGTATAATAAGCATTTTGTGAACGTGAATGTTAATTTAATTATAAAATCACCTGGTTCAGTGTTTTTCATTGGGTATCCAGCGTGGGAACGCGACGAGTGTTCTTGGGTCGATTGAACAAAATAATATTTAACAGGCAAAACGTTAGTAAGTTCCTTGAATGTTTTTGTTCTCTTTATGTTTTTGTGTTGTGTTGTAAATAAATATAATCATACAATCATAATAAAATATTTCAGCATGATATATTCATGCTTCCACGAAACTCGTTCATATTGATATCCGCATTGCATTAAAATAAAATGCAAATGTAAGTCGACGAAGTCATCATGATTTTATGAAGTTTATTGTTTAGTAGGCAAATTAATTGATAGCGATATTTTCTAAAATTCGATATTTTCTATTAACTCATGCCTCTTCTTTCATGAAGCGTCGTTTGAGCAGTGAAGGAGAATTATTGATCAAGACTCAGATGAACATTGGAACATATCAGTCATTCCGATAAGAAACCGTTAGCACTGAATCAAAAAATAACTTTTCACTTCACATGTTGGAAAAGCGTGTCATTTAGGGCTTATCAAGTGGGACTAAAGTAGTACTTTTAGCCCCTAGAGAAAATATGAATACATATTTATGATTTACAAACGAAACACAAAAACATATCGACAGCCAATCGGAATGTTTGGTTCTTTTTTGGTACGTACACTGTTCAACTAATTTAAGTCTTAAAACATTAGGTATTTTTTCGTCCCTACTTCAACTACTATGTATCTGTGTCAAAGCAGTTAAAAAAAACCGGTCAAGTGCGAGTCGGACTCGCGCACCGAGGGTTCCGTATACAGATGTGTACCGGTCCCAACCCTATTAAATCAGGAAAATCTCAACAACGGTGTGAAAATTGAACCACAGCGCCATCTATCGGCGAGTTTTGTTACAAATTTGAGCGACTGAACTTGACTTGTATGTATGGTAGTTTTTCAAGGTTAATTCTTTAACACGTAAACCGATTTCAATTTTTTTTCTTTATTTGAAAAAAGGTACTTTCACCATAATCTCGTAGGAATTTATAAAACAAAAATACATGCAAAGTTGATTAAATTACAAACTTAGTATAGAAATGTTTCTTAACGATAAAAAAAAGAAAAACTAGATAGAGCTACAGTTATATTTTTCCAGTAAAATATACATTGATATCAATATCTAAATATATAAAAGAAGAAACTGACTGACTGACTGATTGACTGACTGACTGACTGACTGACATATCAACGCACAGCCCAAACCGCTGGTTCTAAAGATTCCAAATTTGGCACGTAGATTCCTTATAAGGTCTAGGGGTGTACTAAGAAAGGATTTTTCAAAATTCACCCCCTAAAGGGGTGAAACGGGGGTCCAAAGTTTGTATGAAAAACCGTATTTATTAAAGTGAGAGACATGAAATTTTGTATATAGAGTCAGTGTTTAAATATATTAATGGCGTATTTCAGCGTTTTCTAAATTGCTCCCCAAAAGGGTGAAAAAGGGGTTTCAAGTATGTACGGGGAGCAAATCTTTTTTGAAGTGAGAGATTTAAAACTTCGTATATAGACTCTATGTTTAAATACAACAAAACGTATTTAAGCGTTTTTCGAAATTGCTCCCCTAAAGGGTTCAAAAGGGGGTTCCAAGTTTCTACGGAGAGCAAATCTTTTTTGAAGTGAGAGATTTAAAACTTCGTATATAGACTCTTTGTTTAAATAGAACAAAACATGTTTCAGCGTGTTTCGGAATTGCTCCCTTTAAAGGGTGAAAAGAGGGTTCCAAGTTTGAGCGGGGAGCAAATTTTTCCTTTTCTTAAAAATCGATATGGGTGTCATTTTCGAAATTCCTCGGGGTGCCGATTACGAAAATGACATTCATTTTCAAATTAAAGATGGCGGAGATTTATTTTTCTTAAAAATCAATATGGGTGTCATCTTGGAGGTTCCTCGGGGTGCAAATTACAAAAATGACATCCATTTTCAAATCCAAGATGGCGGACATTTATTTTGGTTAAAAATCAATATGGGTGTCATTTTCGAGGTTCCTCTGGGTGCCGATTACGAAAATGGCATGCATTTTCAAATCAAAGATGGCGGAGATTTTTTTTCTTAATTATCAACTTGGGTGTCATCTTCGAGGTTGCTCTGGGTGCCGATTACGAAAATGACATCCAGTTTCAAATCAAAGATGGCAGACATTTATTTTTCTTAAAAATCGATATGGGTTTCATCTTTGTGGTTCCTCGGGGTGCCGATTACGAAAATGACATCCAGTACATATCTGCATGCAGGTCAAACTGAGAACCTCCTTTTTTGTAGACGGTTAAAAATACTCTTAGTACGCGGGCGAAGCCGCGGGAAAAAACGTTGAAAGTTTGTATAAAGACTCTCTGTTTAAATACATTAATGGCGTATTTCAGCGTTTTTCGGAATTGCTCCCCTAAAGGGATGAAAAAGAGGTTTCAAGTTTGTGAGGGGAGCAGTAATATGGGTGTCATATTCGAGGTTCTTCGGGGTGCCGATTACGAAAATGGCATGCATTTTCAAATCCAAGATGGCGGACATTTCTTTTTCTTAAAAATCGATATGGTTGTCATTTTTGTTGTTCCTCGAGGTGCCGATTACGAAAATGACAACCATTTTCAAATATGATGACGTTATATAATGGATATACGGTCATTTTTTTACTAAAAATCGATATGGGTGTCATCTCCGAGGTTTCTCGGGGTGCGGATTACGAAAATGACATGCATTTTCAAATCCAAGATGGCGAACATTTATTTGTCTTATAAATCGATATGGTTGTCATCTTCGAGGTTCCTCGGGGTGCCAACTATGAAAATGACATCCATTTTCAAATCCAAGATGGCGGAAATTAATTTATCTTAAAAATTTATATAGATGTCGTCTTTATGGTTCCACGGGGTGCCGATTACGGAAATGACATCCATACGTATCTACATACATACATACAAACATACGGATCAAACTGAGAACCTCCTTTTTTGTAGACTGTTAAAAATTACTTTTATTACGCGGGCGAAGCCGCGGGTAAAAGCTAGTATGTAATAATTCTATATATTTTCCTTGATAAACTTCGGAGATAAGGGGGTATTTTTTTTACATTTTCCCTCATAAAACAAAAATGATTCAACGTAAAAAGAAATAAAAAATTGTTTCAGAATATGCAATTCAAGCCCTTTCATATGACACCCCACTCGACATATTAACTAGACTTTCAAATTTTGAACCATCTGTTATCTGTCATTTCACAGTAAATAAAAAAAATATTTAAAAAAGTCATGTTATATGTATATAGGTAAGCCTTCTTTATAACTATTCCAAATTTCAAATCGATAGCACAAGTAGTTCTTGAGATATTAAGCGATGTGACAGACAGACAGACAGACAGAGAAAGTGAAACCATAAGGGTTCCTTTTTTACCATTTTGGTACGGAACCCTAAAAACATGCCGCCATATTCTTATTGTAATTTATTACCTATTCATTGTGGGTGGATAATCTTTGATTATTTATTTTGTAGTAATCGCGATGCATGCGGTAGTCGCACTGAGTTTCCAGATGTGGTGTGGCGCCAGCGCGTTCTGCGAGGTAAATCCGGTCGCCACTTCGCGCAAAGGATATAAATACAAGCGATACTTACACGGCTCAAGGCAGCGGGATGAGGATAGAGGTTGACGAGGCAGGACTCTCGGCGGGTGCGGTAATCCCACCGGGTCTCCAGATGTGGCAGCTCCATCGTGTCGCAGATGGACTGAACGTGGGCGGCAGCCGGCGCGCTCTGCGGGCCGAAGATGGCCGCAACACCGCTCCGAAGCAGGTGGCATACTGCGCACGACAATCACTTGCAGTGTGCGGTTCGTGTATGTTCCATATTTCCAACATATTCAAGGACCGTCATCATCCTTGTTCACATGTGTACAGTACCGGAGCTAAGAGTACATTGTTGCAGTAATGGAAACAAGAAGCACTAAAATGCAGTGTTGACTTAAATGGCAATCAGGAAATGTTTTATTCTCAATCTCGTCCTACACTTTGACACACTGAAAATAACTTTCCGCGGAGTAAATAGTCAAATATTTCTGTGTATAAAAAGTAGGCACTTAGAAAGTTCCTTTAGCTACTTTGTATTCAAGGAAAGAGTTTGTCTTCTCGTCAACCCATTTCGTGAAATGAGATACTTACCTACAGGCAAAGGGTCTAGACAGTGCTTGTAGGAATTTACTGCTTAACCTTTTCATTTAACAAAAAGATTCTAGAAGTGTTTTGTTTTTTATAAATGAAATTAAGGGCATGGTATGCTGCTGTTTACTGCTTTAAAGCTTGTTATTTACTTTTTACAGTAACGTCCTGAGTCCTATGTTCCTATAGAAAAAGTGCCGAAATGGTTAAATTGAACATAAATCAAAGTTTAAAGAAAGAAAGTTGCTTTTGTTTTGGCCCTTTTAAGTTTAGAACAAATGAATTTTCAAACCTATTGTTAGAGCCACTTGATTCAAATTACATTGTAAGTGTTTTGTATGCGGACTCGGGAGCGTAAACAAAATTTCAGGCAACTTTTTATGGTTTTATCATAAGTACTTAAAATATTCCTTACAGACGTTGAACATTCAAGTTTATCAACTACGTTTAGTTCTGTTAGTGTTAGTGTAATCTCCTTGCTATTTCATTTTCTACAGACAATCACTTTTCCCTTTTTCTTCTTTTTTTAAACCTGACTGTGCGCGGTTGAAGAGAAGCCTGGGGAAAATCCAAGAAAAACCTCCGATACGACCACGTGAGTGGTTTTGAACACTGAAATACTCTAAGAGTTTGCGCTCCAGTGAGATTGGTTGAGCGGTTTCAACCAAATCTGAGGTATGAGTGATGAATCGAGCTACTGGGAGTTTTGTCGCTGGTTTACTAAAACTCGCCTAGATGACAAGAGTCCAGCAAGCTCAGCTAGGCCCGACCTGGGTCGGACTGACTCTAACCGTTATGCGGCGGTACCGAGACGAATAGGATCTATATGTGTCTGTGTTGTCGCGATTGCGCGGCTACCGCGCAGTTCGAACGCTTGGCCGGTGTGACATAGCTTATAACGTTCCGTGCATTCAGATCAGCACGGGGCCGCGCGCAAACTGCGACCGCGCCGCTACCGCGTTGAATGTGGCGAGGCCTTTAGTGTACGCGTCGTGTCTGAGTTGGACGCCGTAAGCGCAGCGTTCCATCTTTCGATGGACGATGTGACTACATCGTCTGGGTCCGTGAGTGGGTCCCTAGGACGCCGGGCCGTGCGGCCCCAAATCAGTGATCGCCGAGTTACGACAGAGGGAGAGGAAAGGGAACGTAGTCGACAGCCTTCCTAACTAACGGATTCCTATGATGGGGAGCGTTGTCAAAATAACGTCTGGCAGTCTGCTTAAAGAAACCATACACAGTGCTAATCCCCATGTCGTGGTGCAGACTGAGGTTCGACTGGTACCACGGAGCACCTGTCGCCCTACGGAGAAAACGATTCTGAACTGCTCGTCGATGGTGACGTTATTCTCAGCCGTAAATCTGAGAATCCTAGTGAGAAGGATCCGCTCATATAGCTTTCCTAGAGAGCTAAGTAAGCTGATCGGCCTATAAGAGGCAGGCGAAGTCCGGGGTTTACCGGGCTTCGCTATCTCTATGACCGCTGCACCTTTCCACGCGGCTGGAAAGTGAGCATTGGTCAGCGCGGCATTGAAGATGCCGACCAAAATGACGAGGAGGGTTTCAGGGAGAAGTCTCAGGATACGATTGGA
Source organism: Epiblema foenella (assembly GCA_963556455.1). Classification (NCBI taxonomy): domain Eukaryota; kingdom Metazoa; phylum Arthropoda; class Insecta; order Lepidoptera; family Tortricidae; genus Epiblema; species Epiblema foenella. Next base: position 10,380,569 of record OY747107.1, on the reverse strand, counting down.
TACACCATCCGCACGCGGAGCCTTCCTAACACGAAGACGCCTGACTAAGTCACTGACTTCCTTAACCGACACCGGTGAAATGGGTGAAGTTACGGGGAGACGCGATCTCCTGTCCACCTCGAAATCGACCCATCTAATATGAGTTTCGTCGGTGTGTAGGAGACTAGGCGAACATTGGGACTCTAAGCTACTCGCAAGGCATTCGGCTTTCTCACTATCCTCGAAAGCAGGAGTAGGGTGATCCGGACGATCCAAGGGGGTTATGGTCCAACAGGCATCTGATTTGAGAGATCTCGCTAGTTTCCAGTAAGCCAGATGACTAGGAGCGATCTCACCCGTCAGATCCCTGAACGAGTTCTCCCGAAATTCGGCAATTGTCTGTTTGGACTCGTTACACAAGTCCCTCAGGATTTGACGGTTTTCAGCAGAAGGGTGGTTGGAGTAAGTCCTGATTGCACGATTATTTCTAGTCACTAACTCCCTCAATTCCCTAGGCAGAGGTCGGTTTTGGATATCCTCCGCCGACACCTCCCTTGAGGCCTCACTTCGAACAGTGTTGAGATAGTTGGTGAAAGAATCGATCGCTTGGTCGGTCTGTTCAGTAGTAGTTATGCAGTCAGGGATGTCTCTAAGCAGGGGAGGATCTGTCTGTAAGAGACCTGATTGTACCTTATTCCAGTCCACGAGTGTTCTGGTACAGGGTGCATTATTAGGGTGAGGTCCTAGTCTCAAGTCCAAATGAATTTATGCTCATCGCTAAAACTCATATTTAGTACATTTAAACCCTATAAAATCACAGTTTTAAAGATTGACTCAGGAGACGTAACCATGGCAACGAGCAACAAAGAATAGTTGGTCCACCCATATAAGACATGATTGGACGAACACAAGTTTTATAGAGTGTCAGCAAAGTGACATTTTACTAAACTTGTTAATCATCGGCCCAAGCCTTCTTAGCACAGACAACGCACGGTTGCGTACACTACTGATGTGGCTACGGAAGGTAAGTCTTCTGTTGAGGGTCAGTCCAAGATATTTGACTTCGTTGGCCCAGGGGATGGGCCGGTCAAAAATCTGAACGGAGCCACCCACCTTTCCGTGCTAACACGGTCCGACGGGTGGAAGACTATCGAAGTGCTTTTTTCTGGATTGATTTCGATACGCCAAAGATTAAACCTAGGTGAGTGATTGCCTCCTGGAGATATCGCCATATAAAAGTGAACTTACAATGAGTCGTAAAGAGCTCGGTATCGTGCGCGAATAACCCCAGTTGCACTTTAGAATTCCTGGGAATGTAGTTTGTGAATAAAGAATAAAGAGTATGAGAGTTCACGGAGCCTTGCGGGCTTCCGGCCCGGCTGAGGTGTGGGCCCGAGTACATTCCCTCTAGTCTGTATCGCAAGCTTCGATTCCTGAGAAAATTTCGTATGGTGAGTACGTGTCTGCCTGAACAATACCCCTTTACCTATTACCTACATACACAGTTAAAATAATTAACGGCTGGGGATATTAAGCCGTGATAACATTAAATATACGTAACTTCTGATGGGTTCAAAACATGACACTTTTTATTGATTAATATGCAATTTTTTAATGTTATGTTAACATTTAAGGTAAACGTCTCAGTGCACTTACTCATTCCTCAGGAACCTTCAATTTGAATGCGGTGAACAACAGTATAAATTATTGGAATTAAGGTGTCAATCATTAGGACGTTTACCTTGTGATATTACATACCTCTCTTAGAAGCATGGAAGCTGTCTTGTGGCGAGATGGTCTCAACTTGGGCCAGCAGTTTCGCTCGCGGCAGAATCGCTCGGTCCGCGTTGACTCGCTCCACAGCATAGCGGAATGCTATTTCTTGCTTATCATCCTCTGGATGGAACAGGCCACCTGCCATAACCAACGACGGCTTTACTACGATAACATATCGACATCGAGACAAGGAACATGTAGCTGTCTTTCACAAATTACAAAAGTACAGCGTATTCGTATTTGTTGTTCAAGATTACATTTTCATTCGGGTACGCCATTAGAGTTAAAGTAGTTGTGGTTTTCTTCTTTTTCAATCATGAAAAGGTTTCAGTTACGGTATCCCTAGCCAAGACATATCAAACTGACAATTTCATTTACAAAAAATGACTATTTATTCTATGTAATAATTAGAAAAAACCTTGGCAATCTAAATATATAGGTACTCGCATGTTGTAAGGGTATTAAAAGTAGATTTTTCAAAGACAAAGCTAAAATCTCTTGTCATTGCTATGACACTAATTACGAAGCCTAATAGGCTCCTATTTCCAAATTATCGTTCTTTTGGAACTGTAAAAAAAATTTGTTTATTGCTTTCAAAGGTACATGAAAATCACTTAGTAGGAACTCTTAATCTTAATATGGAAAGATTTTTACCTAGTCTAAATTTAAATTTACATTTTACACTTTACAATAATACAAATCTATCAGCCGGGTATTATTTAACTGTGAGATTAGATAAGTAGTTTATCAGCATTCTTTTATACATGATTACTATTTGTTTAGCATTTGGGAAAACAATTTTTTGGCGAGCCAAGGAGCAGCGTAATATCACTGCGCATTAAAAAATGTGATATTTCGTAATCTTAACTACTGAAATGAAAAGAGATATCCGTCTTATTCGTATACCTTTTTTGTTTGATATATAATAAATAGATCATAATTTGAAATCTAGCGTTAGTAAAAACCGAAGTGACATAAAAAGTTATAGATATAGGTAACTTTCACTTCATTTATTTACATTTTTAGGATAGGATAGGATATTGTATGATATTAAGATAAAAAGTAAAATTATATTTACAAAACATGAAATCATTATAATAACCGGGGCCTAAGATACCGGTGGTTAGGGCGACCGGGGGCTACGAACCTCCTGATTATCCACGCCGTGTCTAGGAGTGCTACCTTCTCTGTGGAACTTATCTATTATTATTATTATTAAAAGCCTGTAGCGTCCCACTACTGGGAAAACTGGGTAGAACCCCCCTTTTTCCATTGCTCCCGCTTCTGAGCAGTCTGACCGTTCTTCTTAAAAAGGAGGAGACTCGTCTCGAGCTGTCGGGCTGCCAGTCAGTGGTGATCTTGGCCCACATCTCACTTGGCATGCGGCAGACTTATCCATAGTATAGACAAATCAAGATTCTTACCAATCCTAATTGTATCTGGTAGAGCAGAAAGGTGACCGAAAAATAATATCAAGTAGATTGCTTTGGCTCCTCTCATCCTGAAACAAATGAGATAAATGTCTAAATTAGGTACTGTCATAATGATCCTGAATGGGAATAGCAGATTGTACACCAAGGGGATAAAGCTCGGCACGGGCGTGATATTGAATCCTGAACGTAACGAAAGACTCAAGAATTTACTCTCGAGCGGGGCGAGTACTGTAGATTACATTCATCTTTTGACAGAAAGAAACGTATATATCGTTTTTGTTTTATGTAGATTTTATTTTATCTTACAATTTTATATATTTTATTTTTGAAAGACAGATATGAAAGTGGAGATATCCCTATGAAATGCCCGGGACATGTCACATTCTGTCGGAATTTCAAATTCGGGCCTTGACGCGCCCAATTGAGAAATCATTCCAGTAAAGTTTGTTGTCGAAATGAATACGTATTTTTTTTACTTCTATAGCTCCACGAATAATCTCAATTATAGCACCTACCTACCTGATAGCTAGCTGGTGCCTAGCTGATAGAAAATTGTTCTGAGTAAATAAAAAAGTATCCAAAGAAAAACAAGGAATCAATTTTGTTCGCATTAATTAGTTGCATTAATAAATTTGAGCACTCCTTTAATCCTTTTCGTAAAAAAAAAACAGGTACCTATTAGATCACAATCAGTAATTGAAATAGAAAATACGTCAGATTACAAAGTCAAACATTATTAAATAGTCTTTGTATCAGACATTGCAAACAACTGATGATGTAGTATTCAGCTATATTTTAATTCAATATATATATTTACTAGTGCCATCTTGGTGAAATTGTGAAACCGCTTTTCCGCTATCCGGGCATAGATAGCACTCTAGTAAATGATGTAGAACACGGAAGGTATTTTCGATTAGTTTTAATTTCCCGCAGTCTAGATTGCCCCGCTGCACCTTACGAGTACACATGTTGTGTTAGGTAATGAAAAATATTATCGTGTAATTTGCTGAAATTGTAATAGCCCTTAGCAAAGGCAATACATTCGATTATTTTTCGATTGACGCAATAGAGTTTATTTCAATTCAGAAGATATGAATGTTTACTCCTACGACACCCAAGATGGCACAGTAGGATAGATCAGCAACATTAAACAATCGCTATCTTCTAAACATTATTTAGAACACTTTCAGAATGGCGTGTTAGAGATGTATATTTATTCATTTATTCAATTAAATACAATGTAAATTTACAGCATAAAATAACACCAAAGCACTTACACGATAAATTATTACATAACAATAAACAGAAAAAAATATATATATACAGTCAAGTAGAAAAGTCGTCAAATTGAGAACATTCGAAATTATAGAATCCATAAAAAATTATAGAATATACTAAAATAAAAATTAATTTAAATCGTCAAGGAACTGCTTAGTAATACGGCACAATTGAGAAAAGCGATCAGCAAACATGTCAGCGTCCTCGTGCTGAGTGAGCATTAGGCATAATAAAGATATTGCACGCGTGGTAGGGGCGTGACACGTGCGAGCGGACACACGCTGCAGCAGGCCCGGCCGGCGACGCGGCGCCACAGCCATGCCATCCGAATCCTGGGGGATCCTCGTCGGAACCACCAACCCGATCCTCTCCAGCACAATAGAGCTGGCCACTCTGTGATGGACAACAGAAAGATAGTGGACTAACAGCAACAACTTCCTCCTCATGCTAAGAGTGTCTAGCCCAACCATCCCGGAGACAAACAATGATGGTATTATGAAATACGCCTTGCTATACCGATAAGCTACGGTAGCCTAGTAGTTCCAGCATGCCGGCTGTCAAACGGCGGTCGTGAGTAAACATCGTGACCTGCTAAACCTGTATAAATCTACAATTTTGTACTCTTTGGAGTCGAAACTCTTTTTCCATGGGGTGCCAGCGCGCACAAGTTATTTACTGAAATCACGAAGCGTTTGGTTGACGTAACTGGTGACCGAAGAGCTGGCAACTTCCTCGCACAACGTATCAGCATTGCCATAGAGCGAGGTAATGCCTCCAGCATCCTCGGTACAATGCCACAAGAGCCTGTTTTAGACTTAAGTTAGTTTTAATATCATATAAGTTATTGTTATTTAACTGTTATTACTGCTTGTAAATAAATAAATAAAGTATTCTGTAAAGAAATTCAAAGGTTTATTTCAACAACAAACATTGTATTCACTCCCAACTAATTGCCGCCACGTCTTGCTTGCACTGAACCGCGTAAAATAGCGATACCTTCGTCATTCACTGTCGCGTAACGTGCTTAATGAAATCAATTAGGAATGCCGCGGCATACTTGTCGCGGGAATGTGGGGCAATTGAGCATCCCGTAGGATTCGCGCATTTCAGGAGTTTCTCATTACAGTTTTCATTAATTTGTAAAATGAATACCTATGTACTTGGGCAGTTTTTTTAATGAGCTCTGATCCAACAAGGGCATTAGGCTTATCGATTACGATTTTCAATTGATGAAGTTGCAACACGTGACGCACTCGGTACATTGGTCAGAGTCGTTAATACCACCTATTACCTTTTAACGGCTTATTGTCTTTTTCTTATATCAATATGGGTCTCACATGCTATCTCGGCATGCGTAAAAATGAAATGACTCATGCTTTTAAACATGAAATCAGAAACTGTAATACTTTTTAGATTTTTTTAAAATGGTAACTATAATATCTATGTCACATGTGTCAAACGTCACTTAATTGTTTAGTCACTGGAGACAATTATTCTTGATCCTTTACGGGTCAAAAGGAGGGTATACCAAAGTCACATCATAGTACATACATTATTCCAGTTAATTTGCTACTTCCACATCAAAATCAGAATATTTAAATGTCATGAAACTTGTTTTTGGTTATATTATTGCACTATGTAAGACAAAAGATATTTTGCTGCCCAAGTATCATTATTATTATACCACATTATACACAGTGTTGCGATCTTCGTGTCGCATCTTTTAAAAAGCCTATTTGCGAGTCTCGGCTTTCATTAGCCAGACTCTATAGTTTGTATTTCCTATTGATTTACTATTTTTTATGGATTCTACTACCTTCCAATTCCTTCCTATTTCGCTCATGTGGCATTATTTATAGTGCTTCCTTGGAGCAATATTAAACTGTCGTTATTTGTCAATAACCAAGCACGTGGGACGGATAAACGAGAACATAAATCCAGCCATATCGTCGCTTGGATGCGATTGTTTCTATAGCCGACGTTTTTTTTTTTCAACCTGACTGTGGCTTTACAGCCCAGTCCCAATAAAGCGATAGGAGCGCGCGGTTGGTGAATATCCTGAGGAAAATCCAGAGGAAACCTCCGACAAGACCAAGCGAGCGGTTTAAACACTGGAATACTGTAAGAGTTTGAACAAAACTTTGCTAAGTTCGTAACATATCGATACACATAATAATGAGTTTGTTTTAACAACTTCATTATTATCAAGATGTACATGGAAAAAAGCGATACATGCAAGAGTATGTATTTTTTTATGTTAAAGGGGGCAAACTAGCAGATGGATCGCCTGATGGTAAGCAATTACCGTCGCCCATAAACACCTGCAACACCAGAGGAATCGCAAGTGCGTTGCCGGCCTTTCAGAAGGGAATACTTACGCTCTTTTCTTGAAGGTTTGAAGGTCATATCGGTCCGGAAATACCGCGCCATATTCGACTCTTACTACACCCACAGGAAGAAAGAACCCACATCCGACATCATAATAACCCACATCCGACATCACAATAAGATACGTAATTGGGATGCAAAATATAAGTGTCTAATAGACCCCCTTAGATTTTCCTATGAAAACGGGAACAGTTATAATCTGTGGTAACGTAATAGTCCATCAATCAACGTCAGGCAGCTCTTTGACCCGTGGGCACCGCAAAAGGAACCTTGGGTCCAACGGAATTGTTGATAGTTGGAAACAAAATCGAAGTCACTGCTTAATGAGTATACTTATACGCCAATGAATGTACCGACCAATAAATGTACTCAATTACATTCGTATCATCTTTACGTCTGAAAAAGAACGAGAATATTTTCAAATAACCATTATACATGAACATATTTTAGGTTAAAGCCCCGTGGTGGTCCCAAATGTTTCTTGCTGGCTCGCTAGGGAAAGCTCAATATGCTCTGATATTCACCCGGGTACGCACCAACTAGCAAAATTGTAATGAAACATGAAAAAAATGTTTTGAAAAATCAATCGTTCAGATTTCAGACAAACAAATTACCAATCCATTTTATAAAGAACCGTTAACTTATTACTTATAGTAAGTAGTAGTCGGTTTTAGGTTGGAAATGGCCTTATTTCAAGAATTTGTTGATATAGTAATTAATGTTCGCAGACTTCTTTCAATCTTATCAGTTTTCCTTTATAGTTTAAACCAATAAACAAAGTACATATTATCATTGTAAAATAAGTGTTAAGATACATTTTTGGTTTAGGAAGTTAACGACTTTGTCAACAATGGTGTAACCTGCATTTATTTAGGTTATTGAAAAATTAAACCTTGTTAGGGTTTGAACCTGAAAAGATTGGTACAGCTTAAAAAAAACATTAAAAAGTTACTGTTATCTCTTCTCTTGATTATCCTCCTAACATTTTTTTTCTACTTGTATTTTTGTCGTTGCGTAGGCACTAGTTTTACGAAAGTGACTGCCAACTGACCTACTTATCCAAATCGAAATCTAGATATTGCTCAATACCAAATGTGAGCTGGGATTCAAACCCACAACCTCCATATTACCTTACCGCTCGGCTACATGGCTTCCACTAATGATCTCTTGTCATAGAGGTATATAAAAATGAATGAAGGATATAAATTAATCTTGGACTATATACATTTTTGACATACATTTAATACAAGGGTAATTAGTCTATTATTATACATATAATTGTTACTAGGATAGTAGGACTAGTAGGATATATATATTTTACCGAATGCCAATGAATTTATTTCGGTATAAATATAACATTAAATTGTTAATAATAAAAATTATAAACAAAGATACTCATATAAATGTAAGATTAACTAATACTAAACATAAACAATATAATATTAAGAATGAAATGTTTTTATTATTTATTACAGTCACTTTACCATAACAGAAGTAGGTACGCAATATACATAGATAGTTATATATGCTATCTTATACGGTCATCCTTACGCTTATAATCAACATTCGGTAAGTTCCACCATCGGAATCATAATGAAAAATTTAGAAAATCCGATCAATAAATAAGAAGTTATTTATTTATTTATTTAAGTAATGGTCCCTATCATATTAATGGCGAAAATAATTATTTACAGATGAAGATCATTACAAAAAATAAATAAGTATAATTAAAAGTAACCTACAAAATAAATCTTACTACAAAAATACTCACTTAAAACTCAGGAAACACTTGTAAACACGCACTCACAGTAAAAAATACTAAATATAATTCGCTGTCATCATGTTAGATTGTCAGTTGACAAATTTGAGCACTCGATTACTGTTTTGGCACTCGATTGTTGGGTATCGATTCGGGAGCCCGAAGCCGGTGTGGCGGCCGCCCGCGCGCTCGGTCTTGTTCTGTTGGGCGGGCGGGGGCGAAGCCTTTGCGCGCTTGCGTACGAGCCCTACGCTTCCTAGTACACCATCCATCAGCATTGAAAAATAATGTGGAAATAAGCGATTTATTCTGTGTTTGATCACCATGAACAAAATAGTCTTAGGAGTCATTAGTGGCTAATCAGTTATAACATGCTTTACTAGAAATTAATGTCTTGTGCAAACAGAAACGCAGAGGTCACCGATAATAACGGAAAGCGATAACTGTAAATGTATTATTTTTAAGTAGGCAATCTAGTGAAAATATTGATATCAAACCGTGACTTGTCCAGAAGTCGAAACCGTGATAAGCAGGATCATGCACGTAGCTTAAAGAATCGACCACACCAAACGCGTTTAAACCCCTATTTACATGTTGCAAGAATCCATTACATTGCGAGGCTCGAACTCTACAATGAAAAGCGCATGCAGGCACCGTTTAAATGAGCCTTTACGCCGAAAGCTCTACTCGACGTAGTGACCTTCCTATACATGACGTCAAGATCCGATGTGCTCAGTCCTTAAATGGATGCAGAATAACGCGAAGCGCGCCGCGCCACACCGCTTGTCCCCGTCGTCCGTTGAACTCGCGAGGATTCGCATCGTCAACGCAAATTGTCTTTTCATTATTCACGCCGCGATTCTTTCGCCCTTTCACATTCCACAATAAAAGTTTGTGCATAAAGATGAAGGGTGCAAGCCTAATCAAAGGACGGTAGCGACAGCGGCCAGCAATTAATCATGCGAAGGCCAAACGGAATGAAAAACTGTACGATTGTGGCCGAACGTTTTTTTGGCAAAACAGGCTATTATGGCGACATGGAACAAGTTTAAGAAGGATTTGTGGTATTTAGGAGATTGCTTTTATTTATTTCTCTTAATTGGAGCTAAGCACGAACTCTCGCACTAGGGGGTGTTAACTCTTAGAGTTGATTTCAGACAACCTGACAAAACGGAATAAGCACTTCCGCCCATCTGAGAAAGGAAAAATGATACAGTTTTACTTAGAATACAAAATAACCTAGAACCTCCTGACTGTTTTGCTGTTTTAAAGAGAATAATAAATAAAAAATAAAACATGACGAGTTTGCGTACACAAATGTTCCTGCATTCCAACCGATATGTGACATTGGTGAGACAGATAGATGATGACAGATATTAACTGATTGATCGCTCCTGTAGCTTTAAATGAAGCTAATGGCAAGCATAAATGATGCCTATTACTAATAGTATTGATTGTTAAGATTGAAAAGTATTAAACTCTTCGAAAAACCAGCTGTTAACACAACGAATCCTAAGTTCAATAGGTAAGATTAAGTCAATAAAGAGTCAGCAACGCGCTTGTGATTCTTTTTGAGTTACTAATGTCCATAGGCTGCGGTATCGGAATATTATAAAAAAACTCAATTGTTATTCCAGTGACAATAGATCAATCGTTACCGATGAGGCATCTAAGTATTCGATATTTATTCATCCACAAGCGACAGATTAACTTCAGTACCTAGTTACATTAAAAAGATAAGACGCCTAAATATCAGTCACCTTCAATAACAGATTAGCCATTTCTCGAGAATTGTTTTTCAATATTTTCGAATACGAATTTATCTTCCTATCTGATACCGCTTCAATCGGATAGCGTCTTCGTCTTGGTCGTATTTTCAGCGCAAAGCCACTTCCCGGATGACTTCGAGATATTACACTATTTGTCTAGACTCCTATTGATCTGGATTTAATACTGTAGTTGCCGGGCACAATAGGAGCTTATCGGTAGGGATATACCAAAATATTGAAATTTCCGGAGAAAAATGTCCGGCAACAAAACCCGCTTGTGGCATAAAGAGGATTATGTCTTCCGAGTGTATATTATGTATGTTACAAATAACCTTCTGTGCTGTATGTAGGTACGGACTATTTATTTGGACCGCTCTGCAGCTAAACGGTTTGATAGATTTTAACAACTTGTCAAGTGTAATTACTTTTCTCCTTGTTTTGGGAGTAACTTTAATCAAGCAGTGAGTTCGCTTATTACACAGTTGTAAAACAGGTATTTGATCATAAAATCGATCAATTCAAGTCAATTTACATTTGGAAACATATTATTATTTACCATATTAACGATGCGAATATTCAAAATGCGTAACTAGATTTACCTATCACAATGGGGTATGTGGATACTATTTTCGTTTTAAAAACCATATACTTTCTTTTATTTTCTCACAGTTAGGTAATAAAACAACCTTCCGACAGGAACAATTTCAGGTTTATAAATAAGCGGGGATTTGGCGCTGGATCCAGAAGCCATTAAAGTTTCATTCGTTGTATTCCGAGCGCATAAATAAACCGCCAAAAAGGTTGCATAAATGTTTTACCTGAACAAAATGTTAATAAGTCTTCCTTTAAACCAACCCGGTTTAAAGGAAGCGTGAAACATTTTTTTTTATTTTTCAATAATAATTTGATTGGCACTCAGCAGAGCACGAACGCTGGCTTCTGATTCCCAATAATTGCCGCTACAGTTTGCATTGGACCTCCAATTTCACACAGTTAGATATGTTTTATGTGTGTGTGTTGGTATGGCATTATACTTAAGCTCTACTCGTACAATGTTTTGCATAATATATATACAGTTACTATAAATAAAACCAGTCATGTTTCGTGCTACATATTCCTAATCAAATCTATCTGAGTATCTGCATAGTATACCAACTCGTACTCGTATAATTTACTTAATGTAAATTAAACTACAACTCGCTAACCAAAGATAAATCCTTCCTAGTAAACTAATAACAAAGCGTATTATGGAAGAGTTTTTTTAAGGAAAAAAGGGCCCTGTCGCCAGGCGAACATACAGCCCCGTAAGGACAACAGGCTATATACAAAAATCAAACAAAAAAATTGGTTGCCTGTAAAGTCGGTATACGGGCGAAAGTTTTACGTGACAACGACTTTTTATGTCTGTCTCTCTCGCTCTTAGGCGGGCTAACCATGCCTCTCACTCGCTCTCATTGTGAGCGCATAACGTGAGCGGAGCGTAACGCAGTTTCTTGAAGTGTCACCCGGCAAACCAATTTATAAGACGTTGTCACGTCAAAACTTAAACTTTACATTTTAAACCTACTAATAAATTGTCTGAAATCTTAGCTTCGTCCGAAAAAGGACGAGGCAAAATACTACATACCGGACCAACCTGCTCTCACAGCCTCGGTCCTCGGTCCACATGGAAAGGTTTAATAGTGTTATTCAATACAGTCGCTAACCGCCAGCATTGCCATATACTTAATTTAGGCGTTCAATTCAAGCACATTATTAGCTCATTTCGCAAGGCTATATTTTGGCATTGGGATTTGATTACCACTAGTCCAAATATTTATACGCAAGCCAAAAATGGAGTAGAGAGGTAATACTAATGTTACTTGGTACAACAAGCCTAGGTGATCCCGTGAGATACCCCACATTCGCTAGCGGACAAGAGATACAATATTAGAATAAAGTGGAAAAGAGCAATATCCAAAGCTTAAGATTCTTCTAAGGGACACAATAGACAGCATACTCAGCACTTAATGGTCGATAAGGTGACTGTAACCCTCAAAATGATGACTCGTTGGATCGCTAATATTAACTCGATTTGCTATGTTCTTCGCCGTCATTTCAATGTCACTGTACTAAGTTCACAGTCAATGCTGTGAACTCAAATATAGAAATACCCTACCGTACCAGCTGCACTGCAACATTGTCATTGCAAAGGTTAATCAGATTAAAATACAGACGAGTATAGGTGTGAAAAGTCTGCCTTTAGACGCCTCAAAGAGATGATGGCCCGCATCCGGAGGGATGGATGCACGTGGTCGTCGCGGCGCGTGAGCACGAACACTTGTTATTCGACATAAACACTGACAAATGTACGCAGGAGGTCAGGTTGTTCCGACTAAGCTAAGCGTTATGATATCAATGTTATGCGCACACTCGTTTTGACAGACTCGCGCAAAGCGGATTTGTTTGCAAAATGTCGAACCAACTAACCCCCCGCAAATTCCAATTTTTATTAAGAATTCATTGTTAGTATATGTTCAGCTACTAATACAAAGAGTATCTAAGTTTATAAACTCAGTCTGGACGGTCTGTATCGGTCACATAAAGATATTCTGCTACATCAGTGAAAAAAATTTGTTACTTAAGATTATTTATCTTTTCGCTTAAACGAAAGCAATCCATGACAACTAAACATACATTTCTAATAGAATAGAATATAATAGAAAGGTTTATTTGTTTGATACGTAGGCACAGGTGCTAAGTAGGTATAGACTGTGCAGTACAACCAAGTACGCTTTTACGAAACGTATCACAATACAGATCTCAATTTTCGTGCATACATACATACATATATAAACTTAAGAATAATAATAATAATAATAATAAGTGTGAATATATAATAACATCCCACGGAAGTGTGGAGGTCGCGGCTTTCTAAATGCCAAAGACTTCCACAACCGTGAGGTGTGCAGTCTCAGGGAGTATTTCCTTAACAGCGAGTGTGGGATGCATCGGGACGTAGTAGCAGTAGACGCATCTTTCACCCCGCTTTCCATGGCAAAGGAGAACTGGCGCAGACTTAAAGCATGGAGCACCGAGGAACGCAAGGCGGTATGGAAGAGTAAGGAGCTACACGGACGGTTCTACAGGGCCCTCACAGGGCCCGACGTAGACCTGCTCGCGTCGGTGAACTGGCTACGTTTCGGGGATCTCTTCGGGGAAACCGAAGGTTTTGTCTGTGCAATTGCGGACGAAGTTATCATGACGAACAACTACCGGAAGTATATCCTGAAGGACGGTACGGTCGACATTTGTCGGGCATGCCGCCGTCCCGGAGAATCACTCAGGCATATCATTTCCGGTTGTGGTCATCTTGCTAACGGCGAGTACTTGCACAGACATAACTTAGTAGCCAGGATCATTCACCAGCAACTTGCTCTTTTATACGGTCTTGTGAACTCCGAAGTGCCGTACTATAAGTATACACCTGCACCAGTTCTCGAAAATGGTCGTGCCACGCTCTATTGGGATCGATCTGTCATCACGGACAGGACTATTGTAGCCAATAAACCTGATATCGTGCTGACAGATCGATCGAAGCGCCAGGCAGTGCTCGTTGACATCACCATCCCCCATGACGAGAACCTCGTGAAGGCCGAGAAGGACAAAGTCAGCAAGTACCTAGACTTGGCACACGAGGTGACCGCCATGTGGGATGTTGATTCAACGATCATTGTCCCGATAGTCGTCTCTGCGAACGGTCTAATAGCGAAGAGTCTCGACCAACACCTCAAGAGACTTTCGCTAGATGGCTGGGTCAAGGGTCAGATACAGAGGGCGGTACTCCTAGACACGGCGCGAATAGTCAGGAGGTTCCTCTCTCTGTCGCCCTAACCACCGGTAGCTTAGGCCCCGCCTCGCTGCCGGCGGCACACTAGGTTAGGATTTTATAATATTTTTGTGTTTTGTAAGTGTATTATTATATTTTACTTTTTATAAAAATATTGTAAAACCTAACCTAAGACCAGAAATAAATAAAGAGAATAATAATAATAATATATTCTTTATTGCACTAAGAATATTAATAATAAAAGCTTAACTACAGTTAGGTAGGCAAATACTAATTAGTTTATCGACCATATGGCGAGTACTTCACTCATGTTCCAATAGTTGGTTACTTAACGGATAATGAACAGGTGGCTGAACACCGCATGTTTTCCTAGTAAGTCCGTAGTAAGCATAGCTTACTGTTTTTCTAAGTGTTCTACTATAGATATATATATGTTGGGCCCTAATTACTATGTATTAGGCAACGCTTTGAAGATAATCGAGCCTCTCACTATTGTAAAACTTCAGAACATACAGGCAAGAAAACTATCACAAAAGTCGTGTAGTATAAAACTATGTAGGTAGATTTCCATTGATTTGCCTAATTTAAGTATATTACTGAGCAACTATAGGACTATATGGTTATTAAAGAAAAATATACAAATAAAACGCCGCAGCTAATTATAGAAAGCTTATATGCTATGACTTATACGATACCCATGAAGTGCTCTGCCAGTGAGATTTCGCTTGCTTACTTTCTGGGACTCCCCTTAAACCTAAGCAAATACTGACTAAGCACTATAATTGATGAAGATACTATATAATTATGTATTACTTCCACGTTCAATGTGTGATTAATAGTCCATAATGCCGGACTACGCAATGGACAATAATGACCCAACGTACGGGACACAAAGCGAAAGACATATTTTCATCTCACTCTATCGCATAACTTCACCTGTACGATGGGCCATCATAGTCTATTGTGTGGATCTGGCATTATAGTAGTGGATCTTGCAAAAAAAACTCGTTCGGAAACTACGCTTTTTGACGAAACTTGACTGTGTACACAGATCGTCGGGTCTTTAGCTTCATTCGTCTATGTTCAAATGTAAACTGTTATAATAAGTATACGTAGGTAACCCGTAACATTATCGAAAGCCAAGTTCGAGAGACGACAACCACCACAAACCAGAGACTGCATTTTACTGAACATTGAATAGGAATCACTTTAGTATAATTTGCTGGTTTTGAAATGACATATTGTCAAGTTTTCTTAGCGAAAAATCTTTCTTGCATTTTTTAAATATCTAAAGCTCTGAAGCAAACCTCCATTTGCTAATAATGATGACCGATGGGGATCCGTGCAACTATATTATGTTTCGTTTTAGGCCGTGTAAGTCTTGGCATTATGTTTAGTAATGTTTGGCTTGGGTAGGTTTTTCTTATTTCCTATACCTATTTTTTTCTCAAACCGTAAATCTATTGTTATAGTTTTAAACGCTTAACACATCCTAACGGGTTTTACACAATGTTTTTATTTTAATTTAACATTTTCATCGTTTGAGAAATGATAAATATCATGCCAAACAAAAAACAGGTGAAAAAATCGCTTATATAAAAGACCCCGTGTATAAATTAATTATTTATATTTACGTACAGGCGAGGCGACTCACTCGTGTTCATGACTTTGGAAATGCTTACGCCTCTGTTCATTAACACTTCTATGAAATGCCATATTTTGTGAATGGGCGATTACAACTTTGTCTTAGTTAGGCAACTTTCTGACATGGCGATGCGAAATCAGTGTGTTACTTTTTTTATTCTTCCATTCCCTGACTTCACAGGATACTGTCAGTAAATTTTGCGCAGTAGTGATATTATGCGCGAAATCGGGGCAATATTGCATGTAGACGCAATTGTGTAATGTCTCAAATGATAGTAGTTGACACTGACATCAGACAGTTTTTTGGTATCGTACCTTCTCCGCACCGACCAGTCAAAAACTAGTTAGGTACGCGTGTAAAGGAACACTTACGACAAATATCAACCCTATATCTATTCAATACCTGTAGTCTAATAGGCCTCTGGCAGTAGACAAATCTTTCGCGTGCGTATTCGCATTACATTGATTAGCAGCCTAAATGAGACATGGTGGCCTACGTATATTTCAATTCATACAATACAAAATACTCTTTATTGCACACTTCAATTAAAGGAAAGAGTAAAGTAAAATACATTTAATGTTACTTACTACAGCTAATGAATAACGGACGGCACGGATTAGGTTTTGATCAATAAGTATGACGGATGGAGTCATTTGCTGATTAGATCACTATGCTATTTGTGCACTTCAGAGTGTTCAAAAATATCTATACATGCATTCTATATTTTTATAAAGTTGTGTTCAGATGTTTGTGAGCACCTTGCAACTAACTGTACCTACAAGTTATTTGCGACAGCGCAAAAAATAAATGTATTACGTCTTAATTATTTACCTAAATCTGTAGAGCCAATCCCAATAACTTGTCAATCGTAAGATGGTAGGAAATACCTATTCACGAAAAAAATATAATGTAAATTTCACTACGCCTTAGCGCAAAGGAAACTGCATCACCTAAAGAAAAAAATTATAGTTAACATAATCTCACATGTGGGAGTGTGGTGGCTTATAGGCATTCAAGGCAGATTCGTGTTAGGTTTTGACAATACGCGCCCAAGTCGCGTGCTTTGCACGATACTTCGTCGGAAGTGTGTGAAGTCGGAAGCCCCTATACAGTCACTAGCATCACCACCACTATTGTTGAAAACGTATGCCACCGCACTATCCACGCCTCGCCTGGTACCAATGAGAAAGCAAAATTGTTAATCTCTCGTATGGATGACGCGTAATGTAAGTTGCGCAAGAGTGGCTAGCAGATAAGGCGGTTGTGTGAGTGAGCTGAAGATATTCAGTTCAGTGGCACGTTAGCCACCGGCTGAGATGGCTGTGTCGTGGTACGCAGTGGTCGTCCTCGTAGCCACCGCGCTCGGCGCGTCCATTGGCCGTGAGTTTTTTTTTTGTAATCGTTACGTATTTGCGAATGCGAACTGTGCGGGCAATCATTTTTTTGTTTAGTTTTTTGTAAGCAGTGCTTTTTCACCGGCGATTCGAAATGGGCGGGAGATTTGAAATTATGGGCTAATCGTTTAGGTTATCGGCAATTTGAACTCAACAACTTTGTCATGAAGGCACCTTTAGACTTTTAGAGGTGTGCAAAAGGCAACATTACATAACACCTTTACTTTTATTGTCTTTAACCATGTTTTTTACCTTTTTTCGAACACAGGTACCTATAAAGTGACATGCTACCGAATAATCCGATGTTTTTCTGACAAACGAAATAAAAAAAAAACAAAAAAATTGTGTGGCATTCAAATATTGAATTGTATTTTAAGTCAAGAATGGTAGTTTCACTTGCATTTTAGTTTTTTTACAATATACTAATAACAGTTAGGCAATAGGATTTAAATTCATTATGAAGTTCTAAAGGTAAGATCTACTCTCACTATATTATGTACCTAACATCTGCATAAAAATATAGAAATTTAACAATGCTTATTTCCTTGTACTGCATTTCCTTATCTAGTTAGTTAGTTTTGCTGGGCATTTTCCGAAAGTCGACATCCAACGTGCCTATTTTCCTTATATAATTCGATTATCTATAAATGATAAGTCTCCGCTAATGTGCTTTTCCCTTTCTCAGAAACACAAATGTAGTCAGAAAGATGTCAGAAAATGAATTGAAACGGCATTTTAGCTAAAATAGTTTTGATGAACGTTTTTGAATAAGGACTCTAGTCTTCCTACAGCTCCATCCATAGGGTACCAATATTCTAAAGTCAAAAATGATATTTCTAGACAAACTGGGTACTACAAAATCGTTTGTAATATCCGAAAGTTGGTTTAAATTATTCCTCTTCGGACTCTTGTTAAGTCTATTTCCATACTATATTATGGCAACATGATAAAAATATTAAGTTATTTTAGTAAGGATTAGTCTTATTCTTATATCATACATTAAATAGACTCCCGCCTGTATTTCTGAAAGCGGTATGTAGAGCACAATACAACAATTCGTCTGTCAGTGTCACTCTTACAGAGCTGACGCTGGAAAACAACGAGTATTCTTATATAATCTTCTCCTTCAAAAAACGTCTTATTATAATGTTTACTCACCAGATATACTCGTACATAGATTTCGCCGTTCCAAAATAATTAAAACAACATATGATCGTACCTTAATCATCATCTAATACTAAAGGCCAGCACCTTGCACAACCATAAAAAAATACCGATCCTTCTTCTTCCTCGTAGGGTTATAGAAGGGAAATATGTCCTATTGCAGTGGTAGACTGCTAGCCTTTTGCCCACTACACACTTTATTCATATTCCCAACACATACAACACAGTCGACAACTCGACACTTAGGGCGCCCACGGGCCGAAAAGAAGGGCTGACGCCACTCAGAGCCACATGGGATGGGAGAGGTATTTTTATATTCAACTCAACTGCCAGTCCCGCAAAATAAATACATATTTGTTGAAATTTTTAACAATGATATTCAAATATATGTGCGTTTTAAGAAAAACGTGCTAATATGACATTTAGTATCACTCTTTTTTTCTTTAATTTCACAAAGGCATATTTAATTATTTTTATAAACATTAAAGATTTCGTTAATCCAACATTTCCCTACCAATGTTGTTTACCAATTGCTTCCGTATTCCTTCGACCCGTGTTGATACAGTTAAAAAAACAGCGCCAAATATTTCATAACACTTAGATCAGTTAATCATAACAGGCGTAAAGGAAACGTGCGTACAGACTCTAAAGTAGAGCCTACAGTAATTGCAAAAAGTAATATGTTCGTTGCAGCGACGGAAAGTCATACGCTCTTTAGGTACTGTATAATAGTGCGTACAAGTCATTACCAACCAGCAATTATGTCATTACAATCCGCGTTTTGTAATGTCGGAACTAACGTTACTACTAATTAGCGGGCACCAAGTATCACTAAACCCTTAGGAGGAGGACAACTTGATTATAACCTAAATGACATCTTAAGAGAGCATAATTGTAAATAGCGGTCCTAGTGATTCTTATTAAAGCTATATAGGTACTATATTTGCGTGCAATGATAAGGTGAGAGTCCCAATGCTCAAAAACTTATGTCTAACAATTGAGTTCTATTGTTTACCTCGATAGCCATGAATAAAGATTGAAGATGTTATGTACCGGGCCAAAACCAAGCACTGGAACCTATACCTTAATAGAAATGAAAGACACATAATAAATAGTTGTTAGAGTAGGTAAGTGTCAAAGATAGCTTATTGGATTAGTAATTGGTATCTTTACGCAACCTTCACTAAACTGCGTTTGTCTGGGAATTTAATGTCAGTCAAGGTCAAACCATTATCGTTATCAGTAACATACGTATATGTTACGGTCAAGGAAACATAAACATAGACCTTTTTGAATCCTGCTTTAATGACAATAAGGTACAAAATTATCTTACGTACTTTGTCGTTTCTTGATACCACATTAACATAACTAACTAAAATTACTCCTACTATCTAGACGAATTAGCCAAGAGGACCAATTATAATACATAGTCGCGCTCCTTCAAAAAAAAATGTTTTCTGGTTATTATTATGGTATTTATTCAAAAAAAGACAATCAGAGGAGCTACTTCGAACATCAAATTCATCATTCATATATGGTATGAGAGTGAAAGGGACGGCACGACACGAAGTCCTGAGTACAGGCTCAGATGTGAGTAACTGTTTTTATGTGCTAAACTGTTAGTATGTATGCGAAAAACTTAAGTAAAGCCCCTCGTGCATGTAGTAATGGATTGTTTAAATAGGGATTGTTTTGTTTGTGTTACAAAATTTAAATATGTATTGTCTCTTCGAACACGCCGCAACTACACAAGAGGGGCTTTACAGATTTTTACCTGAATGTTTGCATGCAGTTTGTCAGCGCTTCACACTCAGATACTTATTACTGTAATGCTGGAACCCGTCGTCTACCAGTCCCTGGGATCCCAGAGCTCATTACATAAGAATGCTAATTGTTTACTTTTCTCGCTGGGAGACGACGGCTTAATTAAGCAGTAAATAACGTCTGCTAATGAAAACCACACATTTTACATGAAGGGTTTAAATTTAATATATATTAATTTTCACCATCTTTTAACTTCAAATGCAGCTAAATGTAGCACTGACATTAATTTGAATGTGCTCTGCTTACTCCTGCGAATGCAGGTGCTAGTTTATGTACCTATAATAATTTACAATAAGTCACAGTCTGTGCCAAGAGAAAAAGAAATAATTAAAAAGCCCTACTAGGTCACGAATTACGCAGTGAACTGTTTCTATGTGCTACGTTGCCATTCAAACATTGCTTTGGATTTTTGAAGCCTCGAGTGAGTTTACGAGCATCCGGGCATCAGTGGCGGATATCTGACGAACCGGATATTATTCTTTTTTTATTTGCCATTTTTTTCAGACTGTCCCCGATAAAATTAAATAAATAATAAGAATTTATTATTCATTTTAAGCATCGATTCGGAACCTAGATATATTACCCCTTGAGGTAAAAACAGCAATATTTTGGGAGTAACAGAGTAGATTTCTAAATTGGATTAATAGATAGGGCTAGTAGCGGTGAAGCAGTGGTCTCCCGGTGAAAAAATAAACAATAGCATTCTTTTGTAATGAGCCCGGGGATCTCCGGGACAGGGACCGATACCGGTATTTTAATAAAACCCTGAATTAGCCCAATAATTTGGATTATTTTTTGCTCTTTACGGAGGGCTAAATCATGTATTTAGGTAACAACGTCGTATTATTAGATTGTCCCATTAAAAATGAAATAATGAACCGGTGACCGTAATAATACCGGTATTTTTCTATGGAGAAAATACCGGTATCCGATCCCTGCTCCGAGACCGGTAGACGACTGGGGCAAATTCTGATTCCCTAAATGTCACGAGGGTAGCGATTTGGAAAAGGTTACGAAACCACTGATTTAAAGTATTAACTGTTAATTATCCATTGTTATTTAGCTTTCACATTGGTTGTCAATGGACTAAAAAAATAAGAAACTTCCTACGTAATACTGTTAGCATTATACCAATCATTATGCCACGCATTATGGCACTCTTTGGGGGAGGCCTAAGTCCAGCAGTGGACGTCTTTCGGCTGATATGACGATGATGATTACTGTTAGGAAATAGTTAATAAAGACACATGATTTTATCATTTAGTCATCATTCATCAAAATACATACTTATTGCGGTATTACCAGGCCGCGAACACAGGCCCCTTACCATAGTGAATTAACTACTTATTATATTATAGCTTTCTCCAGCAGCTTCGCTCGCGTACTAAGCGTAATTTTTAAACGTCTACAAAAATGGAGGTTCTCAGTTTGACCCGCATGTTTGTATGTACCTACGTATGTAGGTATGTATGAATGTCATCTTAGTAACTGGCTTCCCGAGGAACCTCGAAGATGACATCTATACGGATTTTTAAGAAAAATAAAAGTCCGCCGTATTGGATTTGAAAATTAATGTCATTTTCGTAATCGGCACCTCGAGGAACCTCGACGATGACACCCATATCGATTTTTAAGAAAAGTAAAGATTTGCTCTCCGCACAAACTTGGGACCCTCTTTTAACCCCTTTAGGGGACCAATTTCGAAAATAACAGAAAAAATATATTTTGTTGTATTTCTACAAAAGTCTATATACGAAATTTAAATCTCTCACTTCAAAAAAGATTTGCTCCCCGTAAAAACTTGAAATCCCCTTTTCACCCCTTTAGGGGAGCAATTTAAAAAACCGCTGAAATACGCCATTTAAACAGAGAGTCTACTATAAACAAAGGTCCAAATCTCTCACTTCAAAAAAGATTTGCTCCCCGTACAAGCTTTGTACCCCCTCTTAACCCCTTTTGGGAATGAATTTAGAAAATCGCTGAATTCAGTTTTGTTGTATTTAAATAGAGACTCTTTATACGAAATTTCAAGTTCAAAAATTGCGTTTCCCATACAAATTTTCATCGCTTGTTTTACCCCCCTAAGGGACGTATTTCGAAAAATCCTTTGTTATCCCTAGCGTAGGCTATAACGTAGGTTATAAATGTAATCTACTGTGTAAAAATCAACTCTCTAGCATTAATAGTTTCGTTGATGAGTCAGTCAGTCAGGACTTCTTTATATATATATATATAAAAAGACCAATTTTCACCAACCTACCTTTATACTTCCTATTGCTAACCATCTACATTATCATTATATTTTATAACGATCGACGTCTATATAACCGCAGCCACCGCAAGTCTACGCAACGCCAACACTTACTATCCAATCACAATTATATGTGCACTTCGCCGCGTGACGTCATCACTCCCGCATGTTTTGATCGAGCGGAGCGTCGCATTTTCGGGAAGGTGCACAGATGTTATGACCACCCGGTACACCTTGCAAGAGTTTGCAAGCAAGCCGTGAGTGCTCTGTGGCATGACCGAACTGTTATATAACAACAATCGGTTTTTGTTTCTGCTGCGTTGCGTGCATTCTAATGTTTACGAGCAATATGTACGCGCGACATCCTTGCTCTTGCAACACGGTAATTGGAACTGGGGTAGGATTTGCATTTTAATTGGACGTCAAATAGGAACGTTCTAAATATGTCGTTGTTAGACGTCATTTGTTTCATACGTAGCCAGGATGGTCTTTCTATTACGATATTAGTTTCACTCGTCCAAAGATAGAGAAGTTGGTTTTTTTCATGGAGAAAAATAATGTTCAACCAAAGCCTATAAATCATTGTACAGTCAAGGGCATAAATATGTATATATCTTTGGACCGTATTTCAAAAGGATAAGGTGAAAACACGTGTACATATTGATGCCCCTGACTGTACTTGCCCGTCGTAATGTCATGTTCGTGACTCCCGCGACCGTTGATCGGTAACCATGTCATGCGGGTGCTAAATCGAATTCGTTTCAAATCAATCTTGTCATTATTCAAACATGTCCATACTGGGTGACGTCTGTAACAGGAGTTTTTGTATGTTACCTACCCTTCATAAATAAACAATTAACCACTTTATAAAAAAACCTGTCAAGTGCGTGTCCGACTCGTACACAGATGTGTATCGGTTCCAACCCTATTAATTCAGGAAAATCTCAACAACATAGTGTAGAAATTGAACGCCATGAGTACATCGCCATCTATCGGCGAATTTTGTTACAAATTTGAGCAACTGAATAACTTACTATGTATGGTTGTTTTTCAAAGATATTTTATCACGTGAATCGATTTAATATTTTTGTTTTTTTTGAAAGAATAAGCTATTTTCAGCATAATCGCATCGGAATTTATAAAGAGAAATACATGCAAAGGTAAAATTACAAACTTGTATAGAAATGTTTTTTGACGATAAAAAAAAAGAAAAACTGGATAGAGCTATAGTTATATTTTACCTGTAAAATATACGTTGATATCAATGTTATGTAATAATTTCATGTTTTTTTTGGAATTAAAAAGTTAGAGCAGCGCTCAATAAAGTATTTTTTCTACATTTTCCCTCATAAATTGAAAATGACTCAACGTAAAAAAAAAATGTTTCAGAATGTGCAACTTAAGGCCTTTCATATGACACCCACCACCAGTGACATATTCACTAGACTTTCAAATTTTGAACCACCTATTTATCTGTAATTTTTCTCAGAAAATTAAAAAAATATCAGTAAAAACATGTTCTGTACATCTAGATTACCCTTGTTGTTCTAAATTTCAAATCGATAGCATAAGTACTTCTAGAGATATTTAGCGATGTGACAAACAAACAGACAAAGTGAAAACATAAGGGTTCCTTTTTTACCATTTTGGTAACCCTAAACAACGGTTATAGATTTCTTTTTTATATATACAACGCCGGTGGCAAATAAGCTTACGGTCCACCTGATGGTAAGCGGCCACCGCAGCCTATAGACGGCCGCAACTCCAAAGGAGTCACGTACGCGTTGGCAACCCTTTATAAAATTTGAGGATGCACTGTGTTGACAACAGAAGGGGCAAATTCAGGTCCCTCGCTCTCAACACAGAGCATCCTCGGGAGCTCTGGCAACCTTGCTCACCTCCAGGAACACAACACTACATACTTGTATAGTAGAATGCACAATTAAAACCCTTTTAGTATAATACCCACTTGACCTAGTAACAAGAATTTGAATTTTGCTATCGTCGGTCGATTACGTAACGTTTCGTGCGTAGATCTAAATGCCTTACAGTTAACTTGATCCTAACTCTCGTGCACAAAGTTACGCAATTTACGCTTCTAGTCGACATGCTTCACCAGCTTATTTACTTTGTATATATGTATTATTTTTGTATTATTTACTATTTGTTTTGTTATTTTTGCTCTATTACATATATAAATATATATATATATATATATTGTGTGTGCATTTCCAGTAAAGTTCATCCCATACCGCGTGCCATCTACCGAGCCCGTCATAAAAACGAGCCGCATCCTCAGGACGCTTAAACGTGTGTGTACGTAAGTCTGACGCATCAACACATCAAGGGACGCACCATTGGTGGCGGTGGCACGCAATGTAGATTTAGACTTATTTATAACATAATATAAATAACAATGTAGATTAACTTAAGCTAATTTACACGTATTTACATTACGATCGTCGTATAATAAATATCAGGTAAATTACCTTACCTGAGGTAATTTCAATAAATAAATAATAAATGTAATACAATATCATTTTCAAAATGTGTTACTTAAGTCTAAACAAGGAATTATATAAATATGTCGTAACGATCGTCAAAGTTTTTTTAAGTTTTATTAAACGTTAAAACTAAATTTAATTAAATCATTAATATTAAATAAATAATGTCAACTACATTTTATTTCAATGTAATCGCTAATGGAATAAAGCGGGGGTTCCAATAAAAAGACTCAGTTGACGTTGAGTTGGTTGTTGTTTGTTTGTTTATTTATTATTTATTTATTTTGATGTTTCGTCAGATGGTTCAGTTCGCAGTTTGGCAGGTAAGCGCTCGTAGTATGTTGGTTCAAATAGCCGTGGATTTTTGGCTGAGAGTGCTGAAAATATGGAAACTAAGCATTAAATCATTTTTTTTATTCCTTCCATCTTCTATCCCACTTCTGACACCATGAAAAATATGGAAACTAAAGGAAAAGCATTAAATCATTTTTATTCCTTCCATTTTCTATCCCACTTCTGACACCATGAAAAATATAGAAACTTAAGGAAAAGCATTAAATCAATTTTTTAGTGTACAACCGAGTTGAAGTCACGGGGAAACAGATCCGATCTACTGGGAGATATCGGACAGTAACGCGTCGCATGGCACTTGTTGTCAACCAACAAACATACCTTAATCTATTTACCATTTTATATATATTTGAAATGTTTCTTTTTTATATTTAAATAAACTTAAATTGTCAAGGTCTTAAAAATGTGATAGAAAATGGAAGGAATACAAAAATACAAGGACCAAATATTATTTGAAACATTTTCTGCGAAACAAAATTCTACGAAATTTCTGTCTGCAAAACAAGGGGACACCCTTCAACTCGTTTAAAAGTTTGCAAATTGGTTCTTACAAACATGAGCACTTTAAACAAGTACAGGGAGTAGTGTGTTATGATGCAGTGGGTTATAAATATGTATATAGCTATATATAGCTGAATAAAATTGTTACTGAAATCATTGCTTCTAAAAAAATTGTATCCTCATTAAATATCCCAATGCTCGTTTTAATATTCTGTTTCGTTACCTACATTTCCTGTACCTACTGGTAACGGAATTAAGACATGAAAATCTTACGAAAATGTTGTGACAGATTTTTCATTTAATGTTTTGGATGCCTTAGTTCGCGTTTCCGAACGTGAAGTTTCTAAAATTAAAATAGTGGAAATACTGTTTTTTATTGAAACGGACTAATGTCATAGAATATCATTATTTTTATTCATCGTATGGAAATTATTTCGAACAGTGAGATCTTCGAGAAGCGCCACCCAGAGGTCAGGGTAACGGTGGGAACTCCCTACGGACTTAATGCAACTTCGACCCCCCTTGTTAAATGAGTGGGCAACTTGACTGTTACATGTTCTCAAGGCGCCCGGAAGCCTTTAAGTTGGCTTAACGACTGCTATCATAGACAGCAGCCGGCATCAACGGCTTAACGTCCCTTCCAAAGCAAGGGAACGCTCAGTTATAACCACTCAAAGCGGCACCCATCCAAGAACAGACCTGGGCCGACATTACTTAATCTCGCATACTGCACGCGGTACGCGTTAGCATTATTATATATTTCAATGTTAATTAATATTTATGCAAAATAGCACGTTATACGTACAGTCAATCAATTTCTGGGCCACGTGGTACTTTGTGACATTAATATGAGATCTGTAGCGGCTATCATATTGCCCAGAAATCAAATTGGTTGACTAATATACATATGTACACCTCTAGTTTAACCTTATTTCAACTATGACCATTATGTACATCATAAACAATGAAAATACGGTAATCAATAATATAATATTTTTATATTATATTAAGTATCTATACATATAATGAGACCTTTTATTAAATATAATTAACTATATATTTAAATAAAGTGTAATATGTATACAAAATAATATAGAGTACCTACCTATAATGAATATCTGACAATAGATAAGGATATTATACAAACGTAGGTATTTAAAGCTAATTCAGAGCATATAACTTTAGAACAATTAACTCGATTCAAGCATTTAGTTATGCTCAAGGTAATTGAATCTAAGAGTTTAGCACTTTCCTTGAGAGTTACGTCTCGTAATTTAGAAACTGGGTGCTGTTCCCATGCCTCTAATATCGAATTATAAAAGTCTCCATCTCATCAGTAGCTAGAGCACTACCTAGAAATTCCTAGGTTAACAAAAACCGGTTAAGTGCCAGTCCGACTCGCGCATCGAGGGTTCCGTACACAGATGGGTACTTCCATCCCTATTCAATCAGGAAAATTTCAACAACATGTTGTAGAAATTGAACCCCTTGTGTACAGCACCATGTATCTGATGAAATAACTCCATTTATCGCTACTCTTTGATTTCTTTGTGTTAGGTACGACTTAATGAAATCTAATGCATGTCCTCGAATGCCATAAAATTTCAGCTTAAATATTAAAGTACCATGGTCTACACAATCAAAAGCCTTGGAAAGGTCACAGAAGACTCCAATGGCGACCTGTGACTCTTCCCAAGACTGCAAAATGAATTTTATCAAACTTGCACCAGCATCAGTAGTCGATCTACCTTTCGTGAAGCCGAATTGCTGTACGTGCAAAATATTATTTAAAAGTTAAAAATCAATTGCGTCAGCATTACATAAAACTCATAATTCGTCCTAAAAACAATGTGATCATTAGTTAATGGCTTATGTGCAAGGTAAAGTTATGTTCTTATTTCGTAGAGATATAGACACAGAGACGCCTTATTTATACGGATTTTGAGTCCCACCAAAGATTTGTCTTTACAGCACTTAACTTTTATTATATACACAGAACAAACGCGAGTCTAAAATTTAGACTCATGAAAAAGGAAGGTAGGATTCACGTATTTAGACTCTAAATACATGAATCCTTTTTCATACGTTTACAATGCTAGTGAGACAAAAATCGCTCAATTGCGCGTGACACATCTTGGCAGCAAATTATGATGACCTGGAATCCTGGTTGCATCGTCAGCTAGGGCTTCGAAGCTCAAGGATTGGAATCGCCAGTCACTTGACAGCACGCGGCGTGTATCACGAAACGCGTCACCTCGCCTGTAGGTACAGGTAGCGTTAGAAGATGCTAGGCAAAAAAGAACTGACTGTACCTACTTAAATCAGGCCAGACCAGACTTATTAATTTTCTATTCGCTTTTAGCGGTATCAGAATTGTAGCAGGGTAACGAGACCTTCAACTTATTAAATTAATATTAAACCAGTTAAGGAACCGACGAAACTTCATGAAGTTTATTTTCGGTTTCCTTTTGTAATGAAGTACTTAGTGCAATAACATTATTTCAACCAAGGATTTTTCGAATCAACAATATTCCAATTTTGCTTGTGTTACGTCAATTGATTTTGCACGTTTTGTGATATTTTGCATAGTCTCAATATCGTTTTTCAAATAATAATTGCTATTTGTATTGCAAAAATTGATGATATGTACATATAACACATATATATATAACATTGTGATGTTTGACATCTCAATTCCAAGATTCGCATCCTGTTGATAGCCTTTCATGTTTTAGTGCCGAGCACAGGTATGTTTAGGTAACATTCTTAATACAAAATTACAATGCGTTTTAAAATATAAAACTTGTCTTCTATTCACAGTATTGATACAATGGTTACGTATAATAACTTCCGTTACTCATGTTTTGTCGCACGATACATAGAAATATTTTAAGTTTCAATTACTATAACTAGTCCTCGTAACCATATGTACTCTCTTAGTAAGCCTTTGCAAAGGTGCCATAGTAGTTCAGTAACCATGTCGCCTGAAAGTACGTGGTACTTGAGTCAAATTGATTTTCTGCAAACTTGTTTTGGATGTTGGCCCAATTAATAGTCCAAGTTTGTGACCTCGAGCGCCGAACGCAAATTAAAATAAAAAAAAATATCAAAAAAGAAATAGATTTCCTTTCAAAATTTGCAAAGGTGGAAAAAATTATAAACTTTGAAAGGCTTATCTCGGAAACTATTGGGTTTACCGAGACAATTCTAGTCACACAGGGTAGCAAATTTAGTCCACATTCAAAACGTCCTGAGAAGGTACTATCAGCAACTAATCCTTTAGGGTTATAATCGGTATTTCGATTTTTTACAAAGTTACGTTCGGCGTTCAAGATCACAAACTTGGATTATTCATTGGTCTAATATCATAAACAAGCAGAAAATCAGAACTACCGGATTTGACGGAAGCTTTGATGTATATAAAGTTACTGAACGGTGAAATACCGTCTACTATGGCACCGTTGCCTTGTGCTAATTTCCTGTCTAATAACTTGCATTACTATTGCAATATATTTTGGTTGGAAATCAATATCGATTGATTTCTGTGCAATATGGGACAGTTATGGGTAAGGCCGAGTTGCCACATGACAATTGTCAGTAGTTTAAAACATAAAAATCAAGTCGCATCTAAATCCTAGCATTAAATATGCAGGCATTTACACATTTTAACAGAGGGGACCATTTACCCTTTAGGAACTATAGCACCTCAAAAGGCTGGCGCATACGTCGCTCAGCGCATCAGTATTGCTGTCCAGCTCGTGCTCGGTAATTCTGCCTGCCTTCTGGCACTCCACGCCGTGCTCCGGACTTCAATCCATTTTTTTTAAATGTAAATAGTTTATTTAGGTTTATAGTTTATTTTATTTGTAGCTTGGTTTATTTTCCATTTGTATCTATAGACAAGAAATGTTGAAATAAGTATTTTGGTAATTGGGCAGCGGAGAAGCAAGTCCTGGAGAAGTCGGCATGCGGCCGGGTGTGGGTGACGGTGCACTCGCCGGACATTAAGCAGGCTGACAGTGTCGTTCTCTCCGACGCGGTCGAGCTCAACTGGGACTTCTCCAACTGCGACGCTATACCCAAACAGGTAATAAACAATTTAGTGACAATGCTGTAGTGAGAGCGAAGGACAAGTCCCTAGCAGCTTGACCTTAGCCTCTAGCAACGTATATTAAGATAAGACGGCATATATGCAGTCAACATAAGGAATCCTAAAAAAAATAAACGGTGGACAACGCGCTTGTGACCCATCGGGCAGGTTACCATTAGGCAGGATGTAGGCTTGTTTGCCACCGACGCAACAAACAACGACATATTAATCCTTTAACCGCAACCTTCCTTATCAGACAAAGAGACAGTATAAATGTCACCTTGATTATGCAAGTGCTGATTGCGAGTATCTTTTTTGCCATTCAGAGGTTAAAGGGTAAGGGAAGGGAATGTTGTACCTCGGTACAACTTTTATTAACCCTTTAACCGTACCTCGGTACTGCTAATAGAATTCTCACCCTTCAATAAAAAATAAATTGTATGACAACTATGTACATGAATTAATATATTTGTAGTTTGCGTTAGCAGCGGTACTTAATACAAAATTAAGCTAAGCAGCTATGTTGTACTTTGACTCCCATTTTTGTCTCTTGTGGTGCTCTAATTGTAATTAGTCCCATAAAATCACTTGTTCGTCTCTAAAGACTGGTTCGAATGGCATCGTAAATAAAGGGCCAACTAGCCTATTGTTAACACCAGTGCAAAGAATCACAGAACAAAGAAAGTTGTACTGCGAAATTACACAATTTATACTACTCATATTCACATGCCCGACTGATCCTGACGCGCAGAACAGCAATAAATCCGAATAAAAGCGGAGACTGTTAGCTTGTTTAGGTTATTTATGGACTTTAATTAGATAATAAAGGAAAATGATACAGGACCGACCCTTTTAGACGTAACGGAATCCAATGCCGAAATGAACATTTATCTCATAATAGAAATAAGCCGCCAAGTTTTTTTTGTACATATTAAGATTCAAAAATATATTTGCCAATTGTATTTAAAATTATTTCCATACAAATTCTACTTATTTAAGTAGAAACATTGATATGAAAGTATAATCAGATTATGTAGGTAGGTAACACCAAACAAATTCTCCTGTAAGGGCTGTAGGTGTAACAAAGATAAAATAAAATGCAACGTTTGATGCCAATTACATGGTTAATATTTAACGACCACATCCTAAATATTTGGTAGTGACCCTGCCCACGAAGCTGGTAGTCCCAGGTTCGAATCACTGTCAGGGTATTTGTGTGATAAGTTCCTGAGTCTTGGATGTTTTCTATGTATTTATCTATTTAGATAAGTATGTAAATAATTAAAAATAAATCAATTTTAACTTTTTGACACATATCTTAATTTTTGACCTGTAATGTATATTATTCATTGCAAATAAAAGAATATCAGTATGAGTATGTATATCGTCGCCAAGTAGCCAGCAGGCTTTGCTTAATTTGGGACTAGGTCGACTTGTATAAGATTGCCCACAAATATTGTTTTCTTGATTCATTTTACCTACGTCTTAGATTATTATTATTTATTAAGTATATTCATACTTAGTCGTACATTTCATATTTCCGAATTTCCTTTACGTAACCAGCGAATGTCACTAAAGATCGCTTTTTATTTACATACACGCATGTAGGTCAAGCTCTGTCATCCACAATTGTACTCAAACACCTTAGCGCGTTATGAAACGTAATAACAGTGGAAGTGCTCAATCATCAATCACACGGTTTACACGCCTAGTACCAGCAATGTTTACCTACTCGCAAATCGCATGTTTCGAACAAATCACTAATCACGCTTTTTGCACTGATTCGAGTAATTTAACGTAAATTATGTACCGGAATTTGCATAATAACATGAGAGTTCTAGACGATTCTGAACGAGAGTGGTTACACGATCCATCGATTACTTACTGCTTTCATTAACGGAAATATTATACGTTATAATTTCCTTCGTTTCGTTTTATAACAATGCTACTATTGGATACCTAATGCAAAGTAACTGATTAAACTTTTATTGCGAATTAAGATGAAAATTTCATTGTTTGACATCCTAATTCCAAAATTGACACCCTGCTTCTTATTTTTAATGCTGTAGATTACAATTGATACAACAACAAACGTTTGCCTGGCTATTGCATCCGAACATGGTTATTTTCAATAAAAGTACGGTGTTCTGCAAGCTCCAGTTGCACGAGTATTTCCTTCTTTACCTACACTCCCCATTTATTTATTCGACTCTGCTGAAAAACATCTTATCTATTTGTTTTGGCTTTGTGGTACGCAGAAGATATGATTACCGTAGTCATAACAAGTTTACGAATTAGTAAAGAGCTCTAAGAATAGCAATGGATACATAATTTATGTAACATAATATTGACTATATGTAACATATAGACTATACAGTATACGTAATTTCAAGGACACGCAAACGATAAGTAAACATGTTCTGATAGGTTTTCGTGGCGCCACTTACGATTCATTACTCTTTTGCTATGTGAGTGAATTCCTTCTTAGAATTATCTGACAACTTTTATGTACAGTGGGTTACAAAAAAAGTACCCGCTTTATCACCTGGTGGAAATTGTTTTTTTTTATTAATTATTGATTCCTAGTACATTGAGAAGTTGTACATATAGTAAACCATTAAATGTGGAGTATTCCACACGGCATATTTGTATACTCTTAACAATATTGAACATGAACATTTGGCATAGTTCTGCACAAGACTGAGGATCGAGCAATACTTGTTGGGATTGACAACAACGTAAGTACTTCTACAATTTAGTTTCATTCTTAAAATGTCCACAGATCGGCCTGTTCGACGACCGACCTGGGTCATGGAACAACGCCCTCCAGATATTTCCAATAGATGCGGATCAGGGGTACGTCATCACCGCCGTATCCCTGGGAGAGCCGGCTCTGCCCGCCGGCTGGGATAAGGGCCCCGGCTTGAAGGGACCTCACTGCTTGTGGCCGTGGGCCGGCGCGGGTGATGCGTCAATCACCTCCTACAATTGCTTGAAGATACAACCCTCCTGGATGGAAGATAACCCGTAAGTTACGCGCCATGTTATACAACTTTTAACCTATTTGAACAAGACTAAAAGGCATGTTTAAACTCGACTGTTGCGGACCTCTGAAGTGTAATTTACCCGAAACAGTTGGCAGTGAGACCTCCTCCAACGGCCGGAGTTGTACCAAGATGATATACTCAAATATGAGAAATCTACGAAACTAGACAAAAGAGTACGTGCTATTATGTGAGACAGTAGGTACCTACTTTTGATATTACAAACGTATTTACACTAAAATTTGGAGAGTAGTAGTCACTGGTTCAACCTTTGTCTTGGTTATCTACCTTACCAAACGCTACTGGCGTCAATCTTACATTATCAGAGCAAAAAAAGTCAGAGCATTGCACGTGTAAATACTAATAACCAAAATATGAGATTGTGTAAGTAAAACATACTGGTGACAAACTGTGGCACACTTTCTTATTGTACATATTTACTGCTTCAATTATTTCAATAATGCGGAATACAATCTGTTTCACTTTATATAACTGGAATAAAATTAAACTGAATTGATCGTAAAAAATGTTTTCAATCTCATTGACCCAAATTTAATATTAACAATAATGCACACTGCAACCATAAAAAATATTCCATGTAAAAAAAAGGCCAAGTCTCGAAACTCTTTCACCGTAAAAAGTTGTAAGATATTGATAAAGCCAAGTCAGGCATTGTTATTAATCTATATTTTAACTAAATAAGATTTTGAGACTTAAGAATCACACAACTTTAACTCATGCATTAATTTTTGCATACCTAAAACTATGTAGTATTGTGTGATTGCCAAGTCACAATATTTTGTTTAGTAAGCAAAGAAAGATTAATAACAATGCCTGACTTGGCTGTACGTATTTTTTACGGTGAAAGAGTTTCGAGACTTGGCCTAGTTTTACATGGAACGTTTTTTTATGGGATCTCACTTCTTTTTGTAGGTAAATGTGTCGATACAAATTTATGAATACATCTAGAACTAAAAACTTTTCATAGACACAGGAACTACAAACTTTGTATTGCATGTATTTGTATAGGATTACAAACTTACTGAAACGTGAATGAAAATACAATATTTTTAGGTTTTTATAACTTGATAGGCTAAAAACTAATCCCGTTTAAAATTAGAAGCTCGTGGGTCCACTAGAAGTATCTTAGAATTATGATGATCGGTCAGTGTGTCAGTCACGGTGTGATTGTTAATAACGGAACGAGAGGAAAAGAATAGACTGGTATCCTTTCCCTCTTTTTATTATTAAGAATCGAAGCTGAAACTTAGTATGCTGACGTTACCTAAACAATGAAAGAGTAGGCAGTAAAACAATTTAATTTGTTCCAGCGAAATCAACAAGTTACGCATCGGCGAGCTGGCGTTAGCTGGCACCCACAACGCGGGCGCCTGGCGCTTCGATACGGAGATCAGCACCGTGGCTCGGGACAGCTTCGTGCTTTGCCAGGACCGCTCTATCTGGGCACAGCTCGTCCACGGCATCAGATACTTCGATTTCAGGGTCACGTACTATGACTTCTACTCAAATGAGGACGATAGGTAACTATGATTAGCTAACTCAGTTAGTACCCAAGCATGTAAAGCGCTAGCTGCTTATGCTTATATTTATAAAAAATATAGTTTTGATCGTTTCTTGAAAAAAGAATACCATCAAGAAGTCTCCGATCCTACTAGATCCGTCTATAAGCATAATCGAACCTAATAGCAAAACTTGTGACAAATGCAACCTATTGTAACACCTACAAACATAAACGCCGCGTGAGAACATGTCTGGAAGAACCGGGAAATTCGGTCGCTTCCACTTGAGTTAACTCGCTTCAATCTTTTATTATGCTTTATTGTTCAATAGCTACCGACTATTTTCAAAGAGATTTCAAAATCAGGATCAGGTTATCAATTGATAACCTGATCCATACCATAAGAGTGACTTGCACTTGTGACATTGTCACGCCCATGGAGTTAACGAACGAAAAATATGCAATTAGTTGAGATGGCGGTCATATCTCGTCATCGGTTGGATAACATTACAACAAGCGTAATGCTTTGCCATACATATGTAATCGCAGCCAATGCTAAAAATTATTACCATAAACAAGGCTTTAAACTTAGGCCGCTAACATTAATCAACGTTAGTGCAGTTGGTTATTATTTTTAGTGTTAAATAATGTCAGCACACATAAGTCGATTTTTGAAATGACGTGAAATAAAAATATGGAGGGCAACTTATCAAAACACTTTATTATACTAATTAAAAAATAAAACAATGTAATTAATAATGGGGACTTGCGTTAAGATTACATCGAGAAATTATATTAGTAATCCAATGTGTATTCAAACAATCAAGTGTATTGCTGGAATATTTATTCTGAAATTATTATTTTTATGCGAAATATTTTAATTAAAAGTTACAATGTGACGTCACTTCATCAGCAACTTCGTTGAAAACATTTAACATTGAAAAATATGTATAATATGTAAAATGGCTTATTATGAATGATTTATTAGATTAAATGAAACCACAAATATATAATTCCTATTGCAAATAATATTCATGCGCCTTGAAAAGTTTGACGTCTTGTGCAGTAACGTCACGTCAAGTCAGTGAGCGTTTATACGCAAAATTTTAAATGTCGGTTTTCGATTTGAATTACATAAATTATTTGTGCATAAGTATTTAAACTTTTTCGTGTTTGGTATTTTTACGTAATCCTCAAATCTTTGATAGACTAGATTAATGAAATAAAGCAAGTTCCCTATGTAACCCGTTACCGCATACGAAGCCATATATGGCAGATATCGTTGTAGACCTTATTGCATCGTATGAAGATTCAAATTTAAATATTTTTTTTACATCATGCGAGAAAGGGTTGGGAGCTACTTCTTTATCAAATTTTTGTACCTATATTGTTTTCTAATTCTAAGTTGTTCTAACTTATCCGACTGTTTCAATTTACCCGCTAGTCTGTAACATTTTTGAAGTTTGTTTGTGAAATATATGTTAACAAAAACAAGATCTCGTAAATCGATAGCGTTTTCACTGTATTACGTTACTGACACACGAACCAAGATAAACATTGTTACGTGGAAACAGTGCAAGCAATCGGCTTTGCATGGCTTCCGTGATTACATCTTGCATAACGCGAACCTGATGTCCAGAACATAATGTCATGAATGATACTTAGGTATTGATGGAAAATCAATCCTGACTGCAGTCTAATTCCTCAACTCTACACTCCAATACTCTGAATATCTATGTTTTAAGTAAGATTTTTATCGCTTTCTCAGATTGCTTGATATTCATACCTACTCCAACCAAATTATGGTATAAGGATATTTGATTAATGGAAATAAGTTAAAGTCGAACAAGATATACATGCATACATAGGTACCCCGTTTTTTCCCGAATAAGTACTAAATAGCTTGAGTCCGAATATTGTTATGAGCTTAATTAAATCTCTGCTACAACTGATACTTATGTTTCAGTTTCAACAATAGTCAAGTTTACAGTATAGACGTCACAGATATCGCTTTGTCATTAAAAATAAGGTGCAAAAGTGTAAACATACCTAAATTATGTTTCATGTTTGCTAAGAGAAACAAAGATAATATAAACTGATATTTTTGCAAAAATTTAAACTTGATTAATAATCGCACTTAATTCCTATCGAGCCGTATACAGGTCACAAATTTTTCATACATATATGAAATGAAATATGTGCACCCATGAATGTCAAAAAACCACCACCGGCTCATAAAATAAACCTCTGCCTCGAAAAGAACCGGCGTAAGAAACTCGGCAAGGTGTCATTTTTTCAAAACAATACACAATGTATATAAAATAACAGTATCACAATTACCTAATGCATACAATAACTCAACTCACAACCGACTACAGTTTGTGCTGCGGCAGTCAGGTAAAGATGGGTCTAATTAAAATGTACACTTGCCTCAACACAGTTTTTCCGCTTATTTTTCATTTGACGTTGTGATGATAAATTATATGGGTATCGATGGCTGAGATAGATGGGATGAATACAAAAGCTATTGACATGACATTTACATTATTTGTTTATGGTAATATTGATTACGCGATCGATATCACTAAGAATATTATTGTCATTTAACCTTATCAAGTCTAAAAAACTAATATACTACCAGCGTTCTAAAACTTACAGAAAGAAAAGTAGAAGTCACAAACGTAATGCCTATTGATAGCCTGTTAGAACGTGTAATTGCTTGTACCTCCTAACTTTTGTCTTCCTTATCTGAACGCACTTTAGTTTATGATCAAAAGTAATGCCTTAATCATTTCATGGTGTTAGTTACTTGCCTCTTAATTTCTTTATGAATTTACGAGTACACTAGGTCCGTTGGAGTGTAAGCTCGTCCAAAACGGCTGATATATATATTTTTTTAGATAATAAGGTTATAGAAGTAATCTTCATAGAATCAGAGCCGCTACATAATAAGGATGTACAGATACCTATCAATTTACAATTTAATTATTTTGTTTCATTTTCAGGTATTGGTTGAATCATAACTTAATAAGAGTCCGTCCATTAGTACCTCTGCTCAAAGAAATCAGGGCTTTTCTGGATAACACAAAAGAGGTAAGAATTCCCAAAATTCCTGAGGCATTGTAAGTAAAAGACAAACCAAATAAAATACGGAGAATATCGTCTACGCGATATTCGGAGGCCTGAAGACCTATTTATGTATGTCAATCTCCAAGCCCAAAGTACACTCAACCTCGTCTATGTTACTATGCCTGTTATTAAGTTAAAATATCAACTTGAACGAATTGTGAATCGTGTAATAAAATAGCTGTACTTAAGCGTGTATAAAATAAAAACAACTTTCATCAGGCAACTAAAAGCGAGAGGATTATATTTCACGGACTTATATAAATCGCAGGTAATTTGTCAAGGAAACGAAACGATCCATAATAAACGAACCATGATCATGCCATGAAAATAATACTGGACAAAAATAGACGTTTTATTCGAAATTTGTAACGGTCCATTTAATCTACCTTCAATAGCCCATTTAAGTTTTGACCTCTTGCGATCTACCGAGACCTTTGGTTATATTTGCTTAAAAAGGGATCAAAGAATTGAATTGAAGAGCGCAAATATTGCCTTTACCTTATTACCTTTGACTTTAATACTCAAACTACCTAAAACGAACAGGGTAATTTGGAAGGGGTTATTAGGTACAACATTTGTGAAACCACCACATTTGTAATTTGAATTCGGAAGCCAAACCTGGATACCGATTCTTCATCCCAAAACGGACGCTTGCAGTCCTTCTGTTTTCAAAGGAATTTGATGATCTCACCTTTCAATACAGCAAACACGCAGGCATGCGGACCCTTGACATCACAAGTCCACAGACTAAAAGTCATCAGCCAAACTTTTCGATTTTCCAAAATGTTCAAATCTTAAAACTCTAAGTAGTATTTAAGCTAATTAAGCATGGCATTATTTCCATGCAAACCTATTGGGACATTTGGGACCCACTATATTGATCATTATCATTAAATTTTAGGTGCCCTATAATCCTTACATTACAATACAAGTACTGTATTGCATAATCTCAACAAAAGAACACATTACTACTGTACTGTGTTCTTAATCACAATGAGGGCAGTTTGAGCCGTTTTATGGTTAAAGAGCGATCTCTTCCAGACAGCCTTATCCCGCCTTACTTACATCCTGCCTTACTCTCTTCAGCTCGTGTTTCTCGACGCGCACCACTTTCCAATCGGCTTCTACGAGCCGGACGGCTCGCCGATCGTCGCTGTGCACCAAGGTCTGATAAGACTCGTACAGCGAGAGCTGGGGCCGCACCTGGCTTTCGCGACCGACTTCGGTACGGGCGCCGGCACCAGGGGACCCACGGTGCAGTCCCTGCTCGACGCTGATAAACGGCTGTTGTTCAGCTACGTCGATAACGCGATTGTGTCAGGTAAACGTCATTATCATTGAACTGTAGTATCAGTAATTACAAATTTACTATAT
Source organism: Epiblema foenella (assembly GCA_963556455.1). NCBI lineage: Eukaryota > Metazoa > Arthropoda > Insecta > Lepidoptera > Tortricidae > Epiblema > Epiblema foenella. The sequence continues at coordinate 10,341,568 of OY747107.1, read as the reverse complement.
AGTATATACTGCCAATGTTTCTACACTGTGGCGTACCTTTAAAATAATGCTGTAGCTATGGCTTCACTATGGAGCGATTTCTGTACCATTCATTTAGTACGACATTTATACCTCTGCTTTACACATTTGCGCCATCTACCTATAAAGAGCTTTTTTGTTATTTTCATAGCTAAATTAACAAATTAAACTATCTATAGCAGGCTCATTATTTTTTAATACAAAAAGTGGTACTTTATGTAGCCGTATATCGTGCGCAAACCTGGATTTCGCGCACTAGTGCTTTTTACTTTACCATTTTTTTTTACTTTTGGGCCAAGCCATACATCCAACCGAAGAGCTTTAGCTTCAATCAGTTTACTTATTTATTTAATAAAGCATTTGATATTAAAAGTATACTTTTATTATATTTAAAAATTTCAATAAAATTGCGTATTAGACAAGTTAAAGGGGCGTCAAATATTAAAAATCTAAAACTGTTTTCAAAAAGTTGCCTGGGTGAGTATTATGCAAGACCGCCGCGCCGGATGAACGCTTGATTTTTTTCGCCCAAACATACATTTATTTACAAATAAATTAATTATAAAATTAAAAATACTTGTTTCATCATGTTTGAATGTAATTAAACTACCATGTGACATAAAACCTCTCACAAAATTGTTTTTGATTTGGCTGATTGCTGACAACCATGGCACATTGAAATAAAGTCTATCAATTAAAAGTCAAACCGACTTTTTTATTCCCGCCTCTTTTATTCATAATATTACGAATTAATTCTGTAAAGACGTACGTTTGATATATGCGATTTATACTACTGTTAAATATTGTATGTAAACTACGCCAGATGTTGACCAGGTACGTGCAAAACCCACAATGACACATTTTGTTATGTCTCTTTTAATTACTGTTTTATTTAGTATTGTTTCTTTGATATTTTTTCGCAACTATAGTAAAAACTTCGTTTGATATACGTGCGAAAGTGTCATTTTCACTCGTCTCGAGTCTTATCCCTCGCTTCATGGCTCGGGCCAAGACAATTCGGGACTCGTGCGAAATGACAAACCTTCCGCACTTATAGGTACGCCACAATGTTTGAGCATTAGCAGTCCAAAGCCGACAGACAGTAACTGATTAAACACATAAGCCAAAACCACTTGAGGTGGTTAAAACCTGCTATGTGACTGCTGTTCAACTCATGTCACCAACCGCCTGTAGCATATTGTCACCCCGGAATTCTTAAAAACTAAGTGCAATCGAAGGTCAAATTACAGTGCTTGTTTATTGGGTTAACATTCAGCGGTTTTTCTTTTTCGTCATTGTTGTCTCATTAAACAATGTCAATGGAGATAATGATCAGAGTTAACTTTTGTAAAAAGCGTAAAACAATATCGTACCTGAGTCTTATTTGATCAATGGTCTCGCCGGTAGTCCTAACTTTATGTAGATAATTGTGAGTGGACAATGACTTTAGAAACGAGCGTTTCTATCGCTCGGAGAATTACCCCATTAATTGTTGCTGTTCAGCTACCTATGTAGATCACGCGACTGAGTCAGGTATTCACCTTAAAGCAACCAAGGCCTAGAGTAGACAGTATCAGAAAATCAAATTACAATGTTTTAACCTATGTGCACACAGAGAGATACATTATGTCAATTACGAGTATGTCCTCTACTTAATAAGTAATTAAACCGTAGAAACACTGGTGGTATGGTATAGTGCCACGCGTTTTAATGCCTATCATTCTGTAGCAGTTGCATTATCTACTACTAGAATACTATCAGATAGGCTGGTTTCAGCTGCCTAAAACATAATATACGAGCCGTGATGAATACCTATATACAATATCAACCTGATTGATAGACCTAATCGCTTGAAATAAATCAGTGTTATTACCTGATTAGGATTAGGGATTTAGTGCGTGCGTAACAGATATTTATGTATATTTTATCATAATTATGTACTTTTATCTATGAAACAAGTGCCATGTCTGTCCAATCTTCAGGGTTTTGTATTACTAAACTTCTGAATAAGAATTTAGTAAGACAGACCTGGTATCTGGTGTGTCTGGTGATGTGTGATACATATGTGTCCCATATGTATATACCTAAATATATATTAGTCGCGTCTAATGTCAAAAACAGTGGACACAACAAATGTGTTATCAAACCGTTGACAAAATAAGTAATCCTCAAGCTCACAATTGTGGCCAGTGGTCGTAATAATATATCTACTCCGAATTCTGAGAAAATTACCTTTCGATTCTGAGGAAATACCTTTTTACAGCCATTGAAATGCTGCTTCAAATGCGTTGCCTTGGCTTAATTAATTTTGGTGCCTATTTGTGCAGTACCATGACGAGGAAGTAAATCCAATAAGTATTTCTGTAGAGCAGTGTGCCATCAAAACTTCAATACGATAGTTAAGAACTTCCATTTCAAATCCGTCGTTCAAATCATATTTGACACATTATGACAGTAATTTTATTACGGAACATGATATGGTACAGAAATAACGATACCCTTTCGAAAGCGAAAACGATATATAAAATCGATAAGCATTATAAACAGACATAGAAGGAAGTCTCGAAGTCTTTCTTGCTGTGGCCTACATACAAAATGCCTAACTCAACTGAACAGAATGTAAACTACGAAAAAAATATTTTTGTTTTTCTTCTAATCGCTCATTCATCAACTACCCATATGTACCAACCTACTCAAAAAATTACCAGCATGAAACACAATAACAATATAAGTCCATCAAAACATATTTATCACTGATTATTCGATGATAACACTAATAGATATTATTAGATATACATATTTTTGTTTTTCTTCTAATCGCTCATTCATCAACTACCCATATGTACCAACCTACTCAAAAAATTACCAGCATGAAACACAATAACAATATAAGTCGATCAAAACATATTTATCACTGATTATTCGATGATAACACTAATAGATATTATTAGATATATATATATATCCTGATTATTATATATAGATATATTTACTAATGAATTGTAGATTAACATAAATAGCTACTAGATCCCTCATTGCCAATAAAATCGTATTCATTTTAGAATTTGTCTTATAATGACCTTAGTAGACGGGAAGATTATGACATTATTTCAAGTTGTCATTTTTTTATTATTATTATTATTCTCTTTATTTACTTTAGGACTTAGGTTAGATTTTAAACCTTTATTATACGAATTTGAGGTTAATGGATTAATTACGGATTGTTAATGGCTTAACCTAATCCGGGAATCTATAAAATAAGTATATTTTATTTTGAATGCGAAAGTAATTCAATCTATGTCTCATTATTATCATTTTACGCTTAGACTACTGAATCAATCATAGTTAAAGACTGTGGGGAAAAGAATCCCAATAAAATTATATTGTAAGTAACTAGATGCCCATATAAGATAATCGATTACATTATGGATAGGGATGTTTGGCCAGTGATCGTCCCGCACAAGTAATCTAACACAGAAATATTTTGTCCTAAATACCTGACCTTTTGGATGTTATATTTAGTTACTAGCTTTTGCCCGCGACTCCTTCCGCATAGAATTTTATAACTATTTTTTATATCAGGCGCTTACCTAGTAATCGCTCTACCATACACATCAACCCTCTTAAGGTATGATTTCCGGAGAAAAAAACACTCGCGAGGACTACAGCTCACAGAGCCCCTAGCCCTTAGCCCCTAGTTTGTGTATACTCTTATATGTATATATATATATATATATGCTGCAACCTCACAAAGCTCACACACTCACACATTTTACTTCTATATTTTTAAGACGTATTTTGTAATTAATTTAACATGGTACTTTTTCCCCAAATAATATATGGTACTTAATCAATTCCATTCTTAATTCGCTAACTAACTTTAACTTTAGGTACATATTCTGTTCAACGTACTTAATATATGAATGACTGTTTCAGTAAATAATTGGTTGTGGCCGATTCTACCTCATCTTTGGGCGAACACGAACAACCCAACAGAGTTGTTCACGTACTTAGACCAGGCGATCAGCACAGTGCACCAAACCAACGCGCGCTCGCCCATGTACTCCGCGATGGCGCAGACCACGCCAACCGTGCTCGACATCCTCTTCTTGCGGGGCTCGCTCAGGCACAACGCCGACGCCGTCAACCGAAACGTCACACAGCGTCTCGCGACGCGCTGGCGGCAAAACGCCAACATAGTCTCCAGCGACTTTTTCCTAGGCAATGACGTCGTAGATGTATCTATAGCTTTAAGCCTCGAACGCGGCAGAGCAACCAAACAAAGCCAGTTATGACGTCGTTCTAGCCCCCGCCGCGGTGGACTGCATCTCCAAGTCTTGAAGTCCCTCGTGCGCGCTACACATCGCTCGCCCTGGCTCCCACAAACACGAATCCGCACCGAACCGCCTCACCTAAACTGGCCAATTTAATCAGTCGTCAGCTGATCAGATACATCCGCTGTGCTAAGATCACTGCCCGACATTCTTAATATAATGTCCACCGGACAATAGTGAGATAATTTTAGTATTTACGGCCAGAACTAGTCCTTAGGTACTTGTTACTTATGAAGTAACGTAATATTGTATATAAATAAAGATATTTTGTGCCAAATGAAAGGAAGGGGTTTTATTTTTTTGCTCCCAATATATACAACGTTTGAGCATAGCACGACGTAGAAGTTTTATTAATTGCGAAATTTACGACACCGATACGATTACGCAAGCAAGGATATGTCTGTGGGAAGACATAATAAAATAACTATTACGAATTTCACTTTTTTACTTACCTAAATAAGATACAATAGTACCTATCAGCAAACAATAAATATTAAAAAATAGTATTGTACTTGTAAAACAAAAACGAGGTAGATAAATCGTGCTCCGTGCACATCCAGTCTCTTTTTCAGCATTAGGTATGTGACGCTAGGAGGGACAAGAGCTCGCTGTGACTCATGCGCGTGAGGGCACGTGTGTCAAGTCCCATAGCGGCTGCGGCGCCGCGGACGTCCAGGCCAAAGCTTTGCAGCAGCGCAGCCAACGCCACCTCCTCGCCAGTGCGCGGGTCCCGCAGCCGCGGACACGATCCGTTGCACTGCGGCCACGAACACCGTTCGATCAAGCGCCTTGGTGCGCAGCCACCCTTATGACGCCCTCCTCCGCCACCCCATAACCGTCTCTCCCAACACCCCAACGCACGTGGCAATGATATCCCCGATACGTTTATGGCCAACCACTCCGGCCGCGCTAATGCGCCATGCGCGAGGCAGGCCGGCGCAAAAGTAGCACGCACACGCTTCAAACTGTCGCGAATAGCCGACCCCATGTCATGTACCGCGTCCCACTGGGCCCTGGTCCGCGGGGCACGCACACCCTCCGCCGCTAACTGCGCAGAATCAAACAGATATTGGAACACGAAAAGCGGCGTGCGAATGTGAGGGTACAAACGGTAGCCGAAGTAGCAGAGCCATGGTTTCTGCGGGTGTTCACGTACGCATGAGCTCGGAGGTGAGCCGCGCCACAGCGAGTGGCCGAGCCGGGCGACAGAATCTGCAGAGGAAGCTCGTCGGGTTCTAGCCGGCCGGTCCAGGAACCAGCCGGAGTCTGCGACTACGGCAAGTCTGATTCCATACGGGCGAAGCATTCTCCTGGCTGCATCGGCGTGGAACAAGACCCCAGCGCCGCCTGCGCTGGAGCCTACAAGAAGGAGACGACCGGAGAGGCCAACGTGGAGAAGCTCGGCGAGGACAGCGCGGACGATGAGCCGGCCGGCGAACACAAAGCTGCCGTTGTGCGTGGTCCGTGTTCCAGCCCACATGTCGCTGGAGCAGTAGGGCAGCAGCACGTGGTTGGAAGTATGCCACAGCGGGTTGGAGACGGGGTCGGCGGAGAGCAGAGCGGGCGCGCGGCGCGCACGCGGCCAACGCGTCGATGACATGAGGCCGGGCCGCCGGCGCCAGCGCGCGCCGCACGACGCGGCGTCCCAGCAGTACCCGCCGCCCTCGAGGTACACCACCCAATGATTGCTGTTACTGCCGCGCCGGATGTAATACCTGAAAGTTACCAAAACCTCGATTACTCGGATTCCAAATATTTCTAGGAATCCAATGACATTTGATTTTCGTCAGTTGATGTGTCGCTTTCAGGACTACCTACCTCAATTATAAAACGTCTAACGTCCGGTCTGGGATCATAGGATCTTTTTTCTTCAATTTGTCTTAATTTTTTGGACTAACCGTTGGTTGGATGCCTTCGATCAGGGTACCTATCGTTCGCGGTAAAACTTTAGAGCTCAGTGTACGTTCTCTCTGATTTCACCGTCAAGTAAAAGCATATCACACAATTCGCGAGGATCGCAATTGATTCCTGCCATTATGAATTGCTCTAGCTGCAATTTGAGTCAAGGAAAAGTTTGGAAAGATGCAACAATATCGAGAAACTCTGATTACGTTTGTAACGTAGTTCGAAATGCAAATGTATAAAGACAACTTTTTTTTCGTTTTCAGTTTAAAAATAATTTGTACTAATATGTGTTAGAAACTGTCAAATTACCCCTTACCAAGACATCTTACGACCGAATAGCGAGAATATCGCAATGTGAAAATTCATTGATTGCAAATCTTAACTTCAAATGACTATTTCTCCGAACTTAAGAACTTTGAAACATTAGGACCGCTTCGTAATAATTGCGGATACTTTAAGGAATCTCTGTTTAATACATTAGGTTATTTAAAATTGTAATAATTATGTATTAAAATTGTTTTGATACATTACTATAGATTAAAAGAAAATGACATGTAAAGTATGTGTTTTATCAATGAATAAATGAATTAATGAATGAATGATTTTTTTTGCTTCAGTTACAGGGCCCACCTGTATAGGAAAAAAAAACAAGCAAACCAGTTAATTACAATCTGTCATGTCAACGATCAATTTCAAAACATTGTTTATTGGAATGCTACGCAATTCTTCATCATTTTTAGAGTTCCGTACCTCAAAAGGAAAAAAATGGAACCCTTATACGATCACTTTGTTGTCCGTCTGTCTGTCTGTCTGTCACGAGACTTTATCTCAGGAGCGCGTAGAGGTATCGAGTTGAAATTAAAACCTCAGACTCATATCTACAGTCCCTTGAAGCTGTGAAAAAAACCAAACTTCTAAGTTAACGTCAAAAAAGTATACGCCCATTTATGCCGCAAAAAACGTATATTTCGACACTTTCAAAGGAATCAAAAATTATAGGGTACTTCCCGGTGACCTAGAACTATGAATTTTGGCAACCAATATCGTCATATACTACAATTACAGGCAAAAATCTGAAACTATACATTTTTTAAGGAATCATACAAAATATCCTACATAATATATTATACATACGAATCGATCTTTGGATGTTTGTTACTCAATTACGCAAAAACATAGTTTTTAGCCTGGATTAACCTCCCTCAAATTGATGATTTGGGTGGTGGTGAGAGGGGGTGGGAGTTGAACCTATGGACCAGACCAGAGTCATGTAGATATTTACAATGCCTGCTGACGTAGGGCAAATTCGTCTCAGAAGAACCAGTATAAGGCTGACCTCCGAATATGCATATATTTGTCACGAATCTCAGGGTCAAGATATAATAACACGTCCCAAAAATACGTCCTTACGTATGATGAGGCGACTCTATAGACAGTTGTCAATAACACGATATTTGACAACGTCATGCATTGGCATTGACGTGTCATTTTATACTGATGATATTAGGTGAAGTTTTATTTTACACAATTTACTGCTTTGAGCTTTACCGTGGGTAAGATAAACGCATAGGAGAAAAACTGCCTTTTTATCACGCCAGATCAGAATCTGTCAAATCCTACACATTTACCAGTCATACTCACTCTTATCTAGGACATTTATTGTAAACTGTCAATAACGAACACTTCTTCTTAGATAATTATAATAAGAAACTAGCGACCCGCCCCGGCTTCGCACGGGTGCACTATTTAATGGATGTTATTATACATATAAACCTTCCTCTTCAATCACTCTATCTATTAAAAAAAATTGCATCAAAATCCGTTGCGTAGTTTTAAAGATTTAAGCATACATAGGGATATAGGGACAGAGAAAGCGACTTTATTTTATACTATGTAGTGATGACACAGTGCAGTGCCCCAAACTACAAAAATAAAAGTGTACATTTTTATATAAAAAAAATAAAAATAAAATATAAAAAATAAAAAAATGTACATGCTTTTCCAAAAGATCGAAAGCGTAGAAGGGCTTGGGAGCATACTTTAAGAATTAAAAACTTTAAAGCAAAGGACACATCTCGTTTATGTTCGATGCATTTTAAATCAGATGACTATTATGGACAAAGTAAATAGACAAGTAAGTTATTTGAAATTATTTTGCTTTGCTTGAAAGGAGATGTGAGAGAAAGTTACAGTTTGAAGAAAATGTAACTCCGTCAACAAGCCATAATCAAAACCATGACCTTCAGCTCCGTTAATAAACCATGATCTAAACAATGAACCGTCAATTCCATCAACTCATGAAGCTAACAATGATATAAAGATATTGCCAAATTCCATGGAAATAGATAGTGAAATAGAAAAAACTTGCTGAAATAAAAGAGCTTTTAGTACCAAGTGAAAAATATCTTAAAGTCTTATCTAAAGGTACACAAATTGATATGGAAGATGTGTTTGGGACCATACATAGATTCAAAACCGGCCAAGTGCGTGTCGAGCCACGCACAGTGTAGGGTTCCATAGTTGCCCGTCCATCACGTCACCGGTCATATGCGGAATTACGGAACCGTAGAAGGGTTTTTACTGATCTTAGTACCATGATGTACTTTTTTGAGATGTTTTGTTTGTAAGATTTAATTAACTCAATAAAAAAAAAGTATTAGCCCGTATTAATTTAATTGATTGAATTTATTTTAGTCATTAGTAGACAAGTTGATTGAGAAATAAAAGAGTAATGTGACTGATTTTTATAACGGTTAAAATGAGGGTATAAGAACACTGGCATGATGGATAACGGGACATTCGATTGGAAGCATTGGGAGTGATCACATGGCTGTAGTAGTGACGGAGATTATAAAGTGATTATACTTACTGTTTGAAAGAAATAAAATACCATTATCACCTAAGAAGGAGTTTGATTACAGATCAGAAGTGGTAAGTACCTTCAAGTCTTTTTTAAAAAACAAATAATTTCATTTCATATTCCCTAAACTTCCATATGCAAAGCATGTTACCGTTTTTACGTACCCTTAGGAAGCAGCGTCTAGTCCTGCATTGTTACTGGCTTTATAAAGGAAATTATTTTGACTAAGAATCAAACGCTTGTTCGTTTCTTTGGGTGATATAGAAATGTGGATTTGTATACATACACTTTGAAGAAAATATACGCATTATAGAAACCACACACACCGCCATAAGTTTCATATGTTTCAATAATTACTTATATTGTGTTTACTTGGCTATAACGACCTCATTTATCACCTAGCTTTATGTACCTTCAGTACTAACTTAAATTATGTCACAATGCATATTTTGTATGCATACTAGAAGTACACTTTGTTTATTTACACATATCGTTCATGCCTTGCCTACTAGTGTTGTTTATTTAAGGACTCGATATGTGTTAATACATTAGCCCAACGACAGCGATATAGGTAATATATGAAAAAAAGAAGGCCAGTTGTTTTCAGGAGTACACTGATTATAATATATATTTTAGACTACATTTCTATTAAATAAATGGTTACATATAGTTCAGTATTGTACAATGTTGCATGACTTACTCAAATCTAATCTTGACACAGTTCATAAATAGACAAACCAACCCCTTCTATTAACAGTGTTAATGTTAATTAGTTGAAAGAATGTTGCTTAATTAGTTAATGAATATTTATTTATTTAGCACATAACTAAAGTTAAATTACATTCATATCAACAAAATTTTCTTAAATGCAGTTCTAGACTTAGAAACTAACATGAGCTACTTGTGAAACTACCCTCCAAAAAAAAAAAAAATTGAACATTTCCATTCCGCTTGTTTATTTTCGAGTTCCAGGTAATGGAGCCTGATGGGAGGACATCCAGGCGGCGCCTAGAAACTCCTGAGCGCGACGACAGAGGCCGTCGAAGCCGAAGTTACAGCCGACGTCAATCATCAGCTCACAGCAGCCGTAGCGGTCGAAGCCGGAGCAGACGAAGCAGGGGCAGACGAAGTCGCAGCGGGCGGAGCTTCAGCCGACTGTGTGATCCTGTTACCATCCGGCAAGGGCGTCTGGACGAACGAGAGAGGGAACTGGAACGCGAGCGCCGGCGTCTCCGAGCTCTCGAACGACAGCTGGACGAAGAAAGTGTACGTTTGAGACGTACTACAAGTAAGCAACTTAATTATACACAATGTGTCGACCCACGGGGCCCATCCGGGGATGTTGTGTCGCGATGCTCACGACGTCGTGATCGCAGCCCAAGGGACGATGAAGCCCCTTTAAAGAAAAGACATCGTGAGCAATAGCCGGAACTTTCCCGAAAGCCATCTAATAAACCCAATGATACTGTTTTTACTGCGGATGAAGTAGCTGATTTACTCAATTCTCTTAAAAATAATCGGTCACAGCCATCAACGTCAACCGCACCCATTCATACTACTGGTAACCATAAAAACATTTTACCTGAATTTGATCCATCTTCCAAGAACCACCGTATAGATACATGGATAAAGAAAGTGAATGAGTGCGCCACCGTTTATGGCTGGGATGATAGAACCGTGATTCATTTTGCGATGCAGAAACTCCAGGGTTTGGCAAAAACCTGGTACGAAAGTTTGCCGAGTATACTTTATAGTTGGACTGAGTGGCAAGAAAAATTAACGAATGCATTCCCTTATGAACAATGTTACGGCCAAACTCTGGAGGATATGCTGAAGCGCAAGAGTAGGTACAACGAGCCCATAGAAATATATTATTACGAAAAATTGGCTCTATTAAATCAATGTGACATATACGGGAAGCGTGCTGCTGAGTGTATTATACATGGATTAAGTGACAAAACTACCCGATCTAGCGCTAGAGCGTTGCGTTGTTCAAACCCCGACCAACTTTTGCAGTTCCTCTTAAGTAACAAAGATAATAATACCCAGCCGCAGAGTTTTGACAGGCAGGGCTATAGGAATAAGCTAGGCCCGGATCTTGGTCAACGTAACTTTGTCAATAAGGGGTTAGGTAACACCAATACAAATAATCAAGGTAGTCTTATATTTTGCTTCAATTGTAAGGAGAAAGGCCACCCTTACACAAAATGCCCGAAACCTCTTCTTAAGTGCACGCGCTGCCAAAGAATAGGTCATATGGTAGACAATTGTACGTTTAAATGGGATATCAAAAATAACAAGGCGGACACTGTGAAAAATACCATGTGCATAACAAATTCGAAACCAAGTTCGAAATTTTTTAAAGAAGCTAAAGTTAATGGTAACACAGTGAAAGCTTTTGTTGACTTTGGAAGCGAAGTAACCTTGATAAGGCAATCTGATGCCACGAAACTGAACCTGAATAGGGAGGCGTTTTCAACAACTCTTAAAGGCTTTGGCAATAAAATGATTCAAACTTTAGGAAGCGTTCATATGAACCTAGTACTTGACGATGTGGCCTCTAGCGTTTTGTGTCACATAGTTGAAGACAAATATTTAGAAGTACCGCTCCTTGTAGGCCAGTCTTTTACCGAACTACCACACGTGATTGTAATTAAAAGCGCGGGTAACCTAAGTTTTCTGAACATCGATGGGGAAATGCCGTTCTCTGAAGCTTCGACGCAAAGCGATGAAATAGTTAAGCTAATTACTACTACTGATATTAAAGCTTTTGGACCAATTTCTTTTCGAGCCAGTGTAGAGTCATGTGACGAAGGCCACGTGCTTTTAAATGATAAAATTGTTGGAAAACCAAAACAACAGTTTACTGTTGTTGGTGGTGTTTGTGAAGTTAAAAAGGGGGTCAGCCACGTAACAATTATCCCAGAGTCAGGTTTCTGTTATTTGAGAGAAGGGATTATTGTTAGTCGGGGAGTAAAAATTCAAGTAGTGAACCGAATTTCATCAGAACATATTCCAGTAAGTTCTAACAAAATAGATGAAAACAAAGTGCAGGTAGGTGATACAATAGACGACAAACATAGACTTCAGTTACTAGAATTGCTTAATAGATATTCACATTGTTTTGCGTCGACGTTACAAGAGTTGGGTTGTACAGACAAAGCCGAAATGACAATTGAGGTGAATACTAGTCGTCCTATAGTATATCGGCCTTACCGCTTATCACACAAGGAGCGAGAAAATGTTCGTGAGATGATTGGGGAGATGTTAGAGGCTGGGGTCATACGTGAGTCAGTGTCAGAGTATGCTAGCCCGATAATTCTGGTCCGCAAAAGTGATGGAAAATTTAGAATGTGCGTGGATTATAGAATGTTAAATTCTATAACGGTAAAAGAGAGATATCCAATGCCAAACATCGAAGACGAGATAGCACGTTTATCAGGGCAGGCATACTTTGTCACGCTTGACTTGGCCTCAGGATATTATCAGGTCCCTATTTCGGATAAGTCTAGACCGCTTACGTCGTTCGTCACGCCGGACGGACAGTACGAATTTAATCGTATGCCGTTCGGCCTGGCGAATGCCCCCGCCATTTTTCAGCGGATGATGAATAAGGTTTTAGGGTCGGCTCGGTTCACGGATGCTACGGCATACATTGATGATGTGCTAATTTACGGGAAGGACATTGAGCAATGCTTGAATAGGTTAGAGAAAATTTTGAGTTTATTGGAAGACGCTAAATTGACTTTGAACTTGGCCAAATGTAAGTTTCTTTGCAACCGGATCGATTACCTAGGATATGAAATCAGTGCTCAGGGTGTGCGGCCTGGCCCGAAGAAAATCCAATGTGTTTTGGACTTTCCCCGACCTACAGATCAACATTCTGTACGTCAATTTCTTGGACTAGTAGGGTATTTCCGAAAGTTTGTCAGGAATTTTGCATCATTAGCCCACCCTCTAACAAAATTACTTAAAAAAGATGTCTCGTGGGAATGGACCAGTGACCAGGAGGAGTCTTTTATGGTTCTAAAAAAGAAGTTGGTGGACAGACCTGTTCTTGCAATTTATGACCCAACATCTGAGACGGAGCTCCATACCGACGCCAGCAAGTATGGCGTAGGCGGAGTGCTCTTGCAGAGGTCCTTACATAACAACGTGTTTCGACCCATCGCGTTCTATAGCAGAAAAACTTCTCCCGAAGAGAAACAGTTTCACCCGTATGAGCTCGAAACTTTGGCAGTAGTTTGCTCTTTAAAGAAATTCAGAGTATATTTGCTTGGTCAGTCTTTTAAAGTTGTGACGGACTGCAGTGCCCTCCGCTCTACCTTCTCCAAACGTGACATTATTCCACGAGTGGCACGTTGGTGGCTCCTTTTGCAGGAATTCCAATGTAATGTTGAATATCGATCAGGCGCAAGAATGGCTCACGTAGACGCGCTGTCTCGTAATGCTATTGAAGATCCAGAGACTTCAAATATGTTAGATCACTATCCATCTGTCATGTCAATAAGTAGCGAAGACTGGCTGCAAACTCTTCAGCTTGGCGATTCGGAACTGAACAGAACTAGAGCCATTCTTACTTCTGATCTCGATGGTGATAAACTTCAATATATAAAAGACAACTTTTTGATAAAAGATAACCAACTATATAGGTATCTAGATAATGATAGGACAAACATTAGATGGGTCGTACCAAGGGGAGCAAGGTGGCAACTTTGTAAAATGAACCATGACGAGATTGGCCACTTTGGATATGATAAGACTCTGGAACGCATTAAGAAGTCTTATTGGTTTCCAAAAATGACAAGGTTTATAAAAAAATATGTTAGTGCATGCATTGAATGCGCTTATTCTAAGAAATCTAATCACACTAACGAAGATCTCTTACATATGATCGAAAAGAAACCAATCCCATTCCACACTTTACATATAGACCACCTTGGGCCCTTTGTACGATCGAAACGTGGAAATACTTACCTGCTAGTTATTGTAGACGGTTTCACGAAATTTGTTTTTGCCAAACCAGTCCGTAATACTAAAACGATTAGTGCTATTAGGGTACTAGAAGATATCTTTAATATATTCAGAAATCCTGATCGAATTATTAGCGATAGAGGTTCATGCTTCACGTCACACGAATTCAAACGATTCTGCGAAAATAAAGGGATAAAGCACGTGTTGAATTCGGTAGCTAGTCCACGTTCAAACGGACAAGTCGAACGATACAACCGCACCATCCTCGATTCTCTAACAGCACAAAACCTTAACAAGGATGAAAGGGATTGGGATGATGCGATTGGAAAAGTTCAATGGGGTCTGAATAATACTTGTCAAAAGACAACGGGACGGACGCCTGCTGAAGTCATGTTCGGTACCACCATGAATTCAGAAATAAACCCTAATCTTAATGTAGTACGCCAGGAAACTCGCGAAACAATTGATTTAACAGATATACGGGAACAAGTAAAAGACAAGATTGACGAAGAGCAAGAAAGACAGAAACAGAGGCATGACATTGGCAAGCGTCCAGCTCGTCTTTATGTAGAGGGCGACTTAGTTAAAATTACAAAAACTAGTTTTAAAAATGATGGCAAAAGTAAGAAATTGCTTCCATCATACATAGGACCCTACAAAATCGTGGGCGTATTGGGAAATGATCGTTACCAAGTTGCAAGCATACCGGGTCTGACAGGTTCAAAGTCTAAACGACATACCACAGTAGCCGCTGACCGTATGTCACCTTGGGTACATGTAGCCGCGCTAGAAGCAAATGAATCAGAGTCAACAGAGTCGGACCCCGATTCAATAAATAGTGAGCACAATGATTAATGTGTCAGAAATATGTATAATGCTCATAATATATTATTATTATACATCGTACATTTAGGAATTTGTTTTAGGGGAATGATTGTTTACTGTGTCTGTAAATAAGCTTATTATATTGAAATGATAATGATAATAATGTATTTATATTCGACGAATATTATTCGTATTATTCTTTAAAATCGAGATAAATAAAGAATAATAATGATAGTGATACTTGGTTGAGTAAGAATGCATACCATGAATATTAGCGGTTGTATAAGAATGTAATAATAGCTTTATGACTAGAAATGATATACATGTATAATTGATGACATTAGGTGTGTAGCATATAATGGAAACAAAAAAAAAAAACAAATTGAGTCAAAAGATTGATATACATGTGCTACACGAAAAAAAAAACAAAACAGTAATAATAAAATGGATGCTGTATATGAATAAAAAGAGATTTTTAAGATGAACATATTTATGGAATGTGTTTAAAAAAAAAAGAGGAATACAAAAAAAAAAACTGATTATAATTAAATAAATAACATTGTGTGATATACTTATATTTAATGATTACCCTGTTATCTATCATGCCGAGTGTAAGATTTTATGTGCATGAGGGCATGCACAATGTCAGGATGGACGAGTGTAAGATTTAATTAACTCAATAAAAAAAAAGTATTAGCCCGTATTAATTTAATTGATTGAATTTATTTTAGTCATTAGTAGACAACTTGATTGAGAAATAAAAGAGTAATGTGACTGATTTTTATAACGGTTAAAATGAGGGTATAAGAACACTGGCATGATGGATAACGGGACATTCGATTGGAAGCATTGGGAGTGATCACATGGCTGTAGTAGTGACGGAGATTATAAAGTGATTATACTTACTGTTTGAAAGAAATAAAATACCATTATCACCTAAGAAGGAGTTTGATTACATGTTGTATACATATTTTTGCCCTTTACGGTAATGTCTACTTAGCTGTGATAGTTTTCATTTTAAATTCATCGTATATACTACTACCATGATTTTTTTCACATGCTGGACATTTGACCATAGCAAAAATTATTCTTAAATATTATAATAATATATTTTTTATTTTATTCTACCGTTTTGTCGGCGCCATTGATATGTATACTCATGCCAAATTACAGCTTTCTAGTACTAACGGATACTAAGAAAAGCGGGGGACGGACGGACGGACATGGCGAAACACTATTTTGTATATCTTAAGTCCCATGGTACACAAATACAATATTTTGGTAGTTGGGTTGTTCAGCTCAGTACTGAAGATCAATTCTTTTTAACAATGATGAAACTGTGACAAAATAAATTTATTTTCGAATTAATCAGATTTTTTAATACAAGCACTAACAACAGTTTCAAATATATTCATTACATGGGTAAATTTCATGTACCTACCAACTTTGGGCAAAATTAACATATGGCCGAGTAAAGATTTGATACAGTACTATACGCCTCGCCTGAACATTTAAAAAATTATAATAGTAGCATTAGGGTGATTTTAGTTGGTACTGAAATTCACGTCCAGAAACCAAAAAATTCTACTGCCCAACAGGCACTTTGGAGCAGCTACAAACATGCAAATACACTTAAAGTGCTTGTTGGGGCTACTCCGGGGGGGTTAATATCATACTCTTCTCCAGCATATGCTGGTTCAGTCAGTGATAGACAAACAGCAGAAAGAAGTGATTTAATGAGTAAATGTGAAAGTGGCGACTGTATTTTCTGGCAGATCGTGGATTCAATATTCAGGACATGTTTGCAGACAAAGATGTGACTGCCAATATTCCAATATTTCTGAAGGGTAAAACACAGTTTTCAAGGTTAACAGTGTTAAAAGATAGAGATTTAGCTGGTAAAAGGATACACATTGAATGTTTAATTGGACTTACTAAGAGTTACAATATATTAAAAAGTGAAATGAATCACAGTTATATTCTTATAGCTAGTAAAATATTTTTTATGTGTGTAATCTTAGAGAAAATATAATGAAACAATGATTTATTTCATTAATTATGTGTGTCTAAATAAACAAACTAGATATTGTTCAGAGTTTTATTAAATCATACCTCCTGTACAAATATTTATTCATTATTTCTGTTTTTAAATATTTTTTGAAGAATGCCACCAGTTTGGTTATCACTTATCATCTCACTAATGATTACATCATCTCGCTCAATAAAAAGGACTTGCATTTCTTTGAAGGTGTACATGTTATTTCTACACCATGTTGTTGAGCTTTTCATGAATTAATAGGGTTGGAACCGGTACACATCTGTGTACGGAACCCTCGGTGCGCTAGTCCGACTCGCACTTGACCGGTTTTTTTTATTTAAATATTTTATTGTATACAAATTAATTTTCTTGCATCATTGGAAATCTTTTTTGGCATTGTAGTGGTAAAATCGTTTATAAATTGCGAAAATTTTCTTCTTCTTTACACATCGGTGACGTTCGATGATTTTCAACGTCTGTTGTCAAAGAGTACTTCTTTCCAGTAAAATAAATAAGTACCACTGAAAATTTCAACATGGGAAAGGCCAAATAAAATCTTGTCAGGCTAATATAAGTATTCATATTCTTATTCGCCTATTTGTGGCATAACCAGCGCTGGATTATTTTTCATTGTATTGCTCTACGTTGGTAAAATAAGTAATAGTGACAGTAGGGGGTATTAATAACATTAATTACAACTGTTAAGAGGGTCTTACCCGGCGGGAGACGCATCGTTGCAAACGAGCGATGAATTTGAGAGCCACGTCAATCGTAGACTGTCAGCCGGCACGGCGGCCGCAATAGACGTGTTTAAACCTACCTGTAAATATAATTTAGTAAGATTTTCTAGTCATCCCTGGGAATAAAGTGACCCGCTACAAGTGCCAATATGTTTTTTAATTAATTCCTTACATTAATATATTAGATTGGAAAAGTGATTGGATCGAACATCTACAGAAAATTCAGGCACTTACGGCACTGATTTGTGTAATTCTGAATGCATCTTGCGATTAAATGAGAAAAAGGATCTTATCGCGCATGAAGGTCGCTTTTCCCACCTAATTTCAACAAGCATTAAGTCCTTCTTCTCAGACAATAATCAGAATAAATAGGCATGCTTTAGGTGAGCCTCATCTCTGCCCCCTGGCTAAATGCAGGCCAAGAGCAATCGCATAAATATTAAAAAAAATCAAAAACAAATTTAATGCATAGGGTTAAATTATCTATAATTGGGCACCTCCAATAACTGACCACTTCGCAAAAATATGCAAAGAGCAAACCAATTGTTGGTATTTTTACTATTAAATAAATAAATTACAATAACTGGGTTCAGAGCTGACTCTGAGCTGACCGTACCTATATATTATTAAAGTCGGTCTTCACTACACAAAGGTGGCTAGTGACTGAATGGCATTTTCTTAAGTGGCCAGTTGCGGACGCTTTACCCTATATAAAAAAACGCTTTACGCCACTACCTAAAATCGATGAGCAGAGCACAGGAAATTATGTGTTCAATTAGCCAAAAATCAAGAAAAGGGTTTTTACATATCTCTATGGGGTCTTTATGTACCTAACTGTTTTAATGTGTGTACTTATGCGCTAAATAGGTAAATGTATGTTCGTTCTTTATATCAAGACAATGTATCGTTGCATGTGTTGCTAACACATCGCCCATTACACACTTCTACCATATTCCTACTGGACTACCCTAACCGGACCCACACGGTGGGGAAAACTAATCAACTACATACCAAAGGTACCCTCTTTAATTATGAATCAAAATATACTTTGACAATTCGATTAATAGCGGATAAGAGCCAAATTTTTGGACCATAGTTAAGGCATTTAATTCGTCTACAGTTTAACTGATTCCGTTGTGACACGAAAATTACATCATACTTTTGAACTAGCTAGTAACTTTCGTGTCACTACGAAATCAATTAAAATACCTGTTGTGGATATATGTGCAAGCATTGTTTGACAAGGCTTGTTGCTGCGATATGTTTGTTGTCAGTGAAAATGACGAATCCTGCGTTGTGGATAAAGTTAGATCTACAACTTTTGTCGTGTTAAATAAATCATTAAATTTATTAAATTTTAGTCGCATTAAAAACCTTAACTATTACAAAAAGGTCCTTACCCTAATACCGTGAAAGATAACATTCATACATTTTCATTGCATACTCGTACAATTTGAATTAATTAAATAAAATAAATACTTGTGGACAATCTTACATAAATCGACCTAGTCCCAAACTAAGCAAGGCTTGTACTATGGGTACCTACTAAGCGACGATATACATGCTTATAACCATAAATATATACTTAAATACATAGAAAACATCCAAGACTCAGGCACAAATATTTGTGTTTATCACACAAATAAATCAGGGTCAGGGCAACCAGGATTCGAACCCGGGACCTCCAGCTTCGTAAGCAGGTTCACTACCAACTAGGCTAAAGAGGTCGTCAAATTCATTAGATAGTTAATTTGAATTAATTAGTCAATTTGAATTAATCATAATCAGATACTTAATTTGAATTAATCGTAATCACATAGTTACTTTGAATTAATCATAATCAGATAGTTAATTTGAATTAATCATAATCAGATAGTTACTTTGAATTAATCATAATCAGATAGTTAATTTGAATTAATCATAATCAGATAGTTAATTTGAATTAATCGTAATCAGATAGTTAATTTGCATTAATCATAATCAGATAGTTTATTTGAATTAATCGTAATCAGATAGTTACTTTGAATTAATCATAATCAGATAGTTATTTTGGATAAATCGTAATCACATAGTAACTTTGAATTAATCATAATCAGATAGTTAATTTGAATTAATCATAATCAGATAGTTCAAGTTGTTAAATGATTAAATAATTGTCTGACAGCCAAAATTTATTGGACTACAAATATGTGCAAAAAAGTATAAAAACCACGGTATTTAACTGTATGACAATATGATGACAACTTCAATCGCCAATACTATCTTGAATTTGAAATAGGTATTCGCAAGAAATTTATAATAGTTATGTACCGTTTATCGTTTATTGATAAATTGCCGGTAATAAAGAATATTGCCGACTAAATATTTATATTTCTAAGACTTTGCAAACAAAAATATATCTACTAACTGTAAGCGATGTTCGCGGATTACCCGATGTTAATAAATCCTGTAGATTCAGATAATTTATGATACCGAATCCGAATTACCCTACCTACTTAACATTATTGTTATATATATATAATCTTTACCTTCCGAACAGAATTCCGCTTGAGGAGAAATTATGCTTTTTATTTATACCATACTGAGATCTCAATACCGGGATAACAAAATGAATTCGCATTAAAAACTTGTTAATTATGAAGATATTTATATATTTAACCTTACACCTATCCAGTACAAGTAGTGCCTTAATACGCTGTTCAATAGGGTTTTACTCCAATTTTTCACTTTTTAAATAGGTACCTATCCCTTTTGATGGCAATAAGAACTGTGCTTATATTTTAATATTTCGCAGACAAAAGCCAAAAATAATTATAGTTTCATCATTTTCGTGTGAATAGCTATTAGTTGTACCTACATGTGTTACATGTGTTGTACCTACATGTGTTATATGAAGTGTAGTAGGTACATGGTTGAATAATATACTTAACATGAAACGTTAGTAAATACTACGATATTTTGTTTAGCTTTACATACACGAAAAAATATTATTAGTGAACATTAACGTGGGCATAATTCGATAGATCTTTAAGATTCTCTAGAAACTTAGAAAGTTTCTATTTTTGGAGATAATCACTTCAAAAGTCGCAGAATTTGTCCTTGCAACTTTCAAACCGCGCTTCGCGGTCCGCGCGGTTTAATAACTTAAATGTCACTTGGTTAATTCTTAAAAGTATCCTCCTGCTACAACTCAAAATTGTAATTAACAAACTCTTTTTTTAAATTATAATTATAAAACAAAATTCTTGTGAGTTTCTGATAGTCTTTTCGCTATAAAATCGAGAACTAGGAACCTAATATTAGTTGCGTTTATTTTAAGTTTATGTTAGTTGTTAATATATGTTTTGAACCTAGTAAATATATATAAAAATAAGTTACTTACTATTTTTTGTACAGTTTTCGCTAACGTGTAAGGTATGGGTTTTTTAACTGTTAATCACTTACTGTTAATCACTTGTACTGGTACTTGTTGTTAATGTATTGTTGGTGATTTCTACTTCTGTCTCATAATCAAAATGTGCTGAAGTATGAAATATTCTTATGCTCTACTGTTAAAAAATATAACTATCAGTTATAATACGGGAAGTTTAAATACGGACCTACCTACCTAACTTTGAATAAAGAATGTATTCTTTATTTTAATAACGGAATGGATATACTATATCTGAAATAAATCAGCAACATTTTCACTTCACTACGATGCTCATTTCCACTACAAAGGTAAGTTCTAACGCAGTGGTGGGCAAAGTACGGCCCGCGGGCCAACTGCGGCCCGCGAAAGCATTTTATCCGGCCCGCCGCCGATCGAATTAATTAGTACATGGCCCGCGATGATTATATTTTGGCGGTTCAGCCAAAAACCAGAGCAGCGGTTTTATACAAAAGTGCAGTTTTGCTGCAATTATGGCCCTCCTCCGAAATTTCTCAAGCTTACTGGCCCGCCATGAAAAAAGTTTGCCCACCCCTGTTCTAACGTCACAACATAAACAAGCACTGTTATCAAAATAATAAATGAATGCGTACACAGAGTATCCATGTGATCCAGAGGGTGCGAGACAGGCAGGCGCGGCCGCGTCCGCCGCGACGCGCACTCATCACTGGCAGCGCCCACGCCGAGCCTGGCAGAGGGCAAGGTGAGCAACACACAGAACACACCCCATACTGACGCGCGTGCACGGCCTAGCGCAGCGCACTACTGCAGGCTCCTAGCTTTAGCCCGCGCACAGTAGCTCTCCCGCTGTTTACAAAATAAAGCCTCTATTGAGAGCGAAGGGCCGAACTTCTCACTGCGCGGCGTCGGACCGAATAAAGGTAAGGCAAGCGGCGGCTCGTTTGTGCGCAGGGGCAGCGGGACCGGCTACGCGGTGAGATCAAACGCGGCGCAGATCAAAGGCGCCGCCGCGATCGGCATCCGTCATTATTATTATGCAAGCATTACGAGCGCGTGACTCAAGCGAGAGGGCCACGCGAGCGCGGGCGCCGCGCCGGCTGCCCCTCCCCTCTCCCACCTGTCAACGGCATCCCGACATAATAAAATATGACGTCCTTTATCCCTCACCAACCACTTTGACGGTCACCAACCCCGACGCGAAAGGATACTTCTCGATTCCCGAAATGTCTCCAGCAAAACATCCCGCAATGAAGGATAATGAATGGTTCGTCGAGATATTGCCGCCTGCCTGGGAGCGCCTGCGCCGCTCTTCTGATTAGCCACGCATTACACACATGTTTTTTTGAACATTTTTGGCACCTTATTAAATTTTATAACTTTGTTTAGCGAGCACTGCTAAAATCGCTACCAGAGCAGCAATGTTTACATTTTATATTCTTATTCTGATCTTAACTAATACTAATATATTATGGATGAGCAGGTTAGGAGTGAAAAGTTTTGTTAATCACCGGTTGCTAAACATTCACACCTAAGTTTGAAAATATGGTTAAATTACACGTTCTAAAAAATAATAGGTATAGCTGTTACTAAATAGATCATTATAGATAAACTAAATAAGTTTGACAGATATTCATGAACATCTCCATTTTTTTTAAATGTCCATAGCTTTAAAGATTAAGCAGATAAAATCTATTATAATCAAAATATAGCACAAATATGAAGTAAGGCAACATATATACAACATAGTAATTGTGGGTACTGGTAAACAGAATCGTGGCTATTACTTTTCTTAACCATCTTGACCGTACAAAGTCTCCAATGTCTCCTAAACAATATTGTCACTTAAATCCTGCATCACTCGATTACTGCGTTAATAGTTCAAGGTAGGTCCAATAGGTGCGAATCGGTCTCGATGAAAAACGACCTCCACCAACACCTGCTGTAGGCGGCAGTGTTGCCAGGTTACTTCACCTAAAAGTTTCGTCGCCATTCCTGAAAAGTTCCATTTTAGGTTGAAAAGTTCCATTTTTTTCTCAATCACGAAATACTTATAAATAAGGCAATTTGCAACTGCGACAGAGAGGGAAAACTTCGTTTGCTTTTCGCGGTAGCGCCCCTGACCCGTTCGACGTTCGACCAATGAGCGGCCACGACCACGGCTCAAGCTTCGTGTGTATGCTCGCGTGATTGGCCGGTTTGGATCAGCTGTATTTTTGTGATAGGAACATAAAACATGATTATTTAGTTTTAACAGAAAAATGAGTCTTTATTACATTTTTAGAGAGTGTTATATATATATTAATGCCGGGACCTTAAAAGTTTCGAAAATTGACCTAAAATCTAAAGTTCCTTCCAAGTTCCGCGGGGTTGCCAAAAGTTCCGAAAAACGGAACAAACGGAACCAAATGGCAACACTGGTAGGCGGAATAACAAAATAATTTACTACGAGCGGCGAAGATGTTCCCTCGCATGTAACCAAGTAAGTAATTGTACATCGTTTCTGGACTAATTTACGCTTCTCAGAGTTTTAGTCGTAGGGTGTAGAGTAGCCAAGATTTGGCTGAATATTTTAATTCATTTTGTTTACAATAATTGTTGTACATTCATTCATTTATTCATAAACAATAATACATTGTGTTTGAACATTAAATACCCTATTGCGATGCCCTTACGCTTATCGGGTTCACGTTTGATTGATACTTACATTGTAACATGTGTTACGTATGTACTTATAACAAAGTGCAATAAAAACTTCAATGTTTAATCTATTTTTTAAATGAATTAATATTACCTACCTAGGCAATATTCCCGCGTAAGCCGGTTTCAGCAATATTCCAATATTCCCGCGAACAGCCCATCACTATACAGACACAGTTTGTGACACGTGTTAAACACGAAAAATACGCGCGTAATATACAAGAGCTGGACGCATTGAAGTGTGTCACAGAATGTAGTACAATATATATCTTAAGAATAGGCATTTGCTGGGTATTCCGCGTCATCATCACCGTTTATCATAAAGTTAAATCCTCACTCTACATCTGTACCATTATCATAAAAAGCATGCGAAATCCGAGAGAAGCTATCCCGCAGGAGCCATGCGTACATGGACACCAAGTTAAGTAGAATATAATTGGCGGGCGGCACGGCAAGCGTTCAAAGCCTATACCTACCTGCCTGTAAAAATGCCATCATAAAGCCGGGCCGCCACAACGAGGCCCTTTGACAGTTGCAGCGGCCTTATGATGCCGCTCTCATTAAACGTTTTATCGGCTGCCAACATCCCGCTCTACTCACCGAATAGTAAATCAACACTCCTATCCCTTCCTGATCCCCTAGTACCCCCAGCCGATTCAAAGAACCTTTTAAACCACCATAAGGTTAATTCAATTCCATTAAGATTTAGTAGGGCGGCCTTTTTAAAAGCGTTTTAATATAAAAGACTATTATACGGCTCATTTTACTTAACAATGAATACAATAATTTTTTTATTCGGTTCGTTAAATCATGTCCTCCCTTCTTATTAATACTTAAGAAATATGTGGGTCTGTTGTTATGAACATCTTTGTTCATTTTCTTCTTATTTTATGCTACCGCGTACGGACTTCAGATGTACTCATAGGTACTTACTTAACTACGTCTTGATTGAAGCTTCCTCCAATTTAGGTACTGAGAGTAAAAGTTTGCGAGTAAATATCGAGGGCTTAAGTAAAGCTACAGGAGATATCCAGATACGGATTTAAAACTTTGTGTAACCTAAGCGTAGAAACTAGAGACGAAATGCTACTAGTTTTTGTTTTTTTTTACGTGACGCGGCGAGACTCATATAGGGTTTGCAATTCGAATATTCGACTTCTCGAATATTCGAATTATTCGCCACATATATTATTCGAATTCGACGACATCCATTATTCGAATAAAACGAATATTTCGAATAGATAGTGCAGAAATATGACTGAAATTATTTACCTTTGCGAAAAACTATAATAAAATGCTAAGATCAATTATCCTCTACATTAAAAACTCCGTAGAAATAATCTTAAATATTAAAAAGAAGTTTTAATCAAAGACAAATAGCATATTATTTATCTTTTCCCTTGTCAAAAACACAACTTTCTAATATGAACTAAATACCGTACAGTAATTGATAAAAGGGTAGCGAGACCGACTACCTGCTCTTGCTACGTAATTAGTATTAACTGACATAAACAAAAACCTTAAAAGCTCAGTCAGCCATTATAGCTGCTCAAGAATTAGATTTTATTATTTTCATGTTGACACTTATAGATAATATTTTAGAAAAATATTTTATTATGATTAGTGTACCTACTTTATTACCTTTTATTTTGACTCTTAGAGACCTTATACATCTCTAAAAAAACCTCGATTGTTATTAGTTTCTTAGTCTTCTTTTTGACACGTAACACTACATTTAATTAATGATACTTTGATTATTGTACTTGTAAAAGTGCCCTTGAGGCCTATTTGCAGAATAAATGTTTTGATTTTGTTGCTATCAATAATGGTGATTTAAACTGCATGTGTGTTCCATTACCCGTTTACTAGGCCCTTGCCTTACCACACCGCCAACCGGCATGTGGTATGTGGTAGCTTTGGCTTGGGAACATCATATATATATTTTAGGTGCAAGTAGTTTAATAGTAACAAACAACGCTATTTTTGTTTGGCAGATGACTAAAGCACATTTACATAACTTGTTGATTAAAGTTTAGGGCCTGTTGATATTTTTACTGAAAATTGTAGTAGAATAGAGTTATATTAAGTAGTAACGACAACGATTGACGATATGCTTCATTATAGTTTTAATTTGTTGATTGCCAAACATTTTATAGTAATTTCATTATAATAAATAAAAACGGAATAAATAAAAACGGAAAAAAGGGCTCAATATTTATTTGTTTTTATTGTGATTTGTAATAAACAAAGTAAAATTATATTGTAAGAAGATACTATAAATGTAGATGTTTTTAATTGCAAGGTCATTACATTTTACATAACATATTTTACAATGATTATTTTGTTTCGTTTTCAAACTTATTCGTTTTATTCGAAATATTCGAATATTGGAAATTTATGTATTCGTATTATTCGAATACTAAAATTGGACGAATATTGCAAACCCCAGACTCATACTATATATTGTTATAATATTGAGTTGTTTTTTTTAAGTTACACCTGCATCAAATGTTTCAGTTTCAGGTGCCCAATGGTTGGCTGGTAGATAATGCTTTGTATCACTAAGTCCACTATTTGTATTTTTTAAATTGTGACGTGACTGTCCACTTAGGAGAGCTGTTACTTTGATATTTCCGGATATCCGGAAGCCATTGCCGGATTGGAAAGAAATGCCCGAAGAACTGCTAAAAGTGAAAGTTTACAGTCATAATATTACTTAATAACGTTATATTCCATAACCCTATTATTGTTTAACTTTAAACTTAGTAATTTTAGATTTAGACGACCACTTCAGCCTAGTTGGTAGAGACCCTGCCTAAGAAGCTGGAGGTCCCGGGTTCGAATCCCAGTCAGGGCATTTTCATTGTGTGATGAACACGAATATTTGTTCCTGAAGCTTGGATGTTGTCTATGTATTTGTAGGGACACATAATACCTAATGCTGACAGCATTACAGCCACGAGGCGTGAGACGCGGACGGAGCTCGCCAGTTGTTCCCTACATTTCGCCCTGCCCGGTTAGGTCCGTTAAAGATTATCGGTTAAAAGTAGCTATACCTAGCTTTATGAACTTTACCTTGTTAGAATAAATTAGTAAAATACATTGTGACCTTTAAACCATTTGTGTACACCAGTGAAGAACGGTAAATAAACTAAATTCTACTTATATACGTGATTTTCCTTTGTGCAAACATTGCGTCTGATTTAGTAGAGTGACCTCAATCTCTTAGCGAACAATTGACTTTCCAGTTATAAACTCAGTGATAAAAATAGGAACGTTAAAGTAATCTCATAACAACTCAGTAAATTAATTCCTCTAAGTTCCTATATATTTAAATATCTATTTATCTACATAAGTATGTATGTATATCGTCGCTTAGTACCCATAGTACAAGCTTTGCTTAGTTTGGGACTAGATCGATTTGTGTCCACAAATATTTATTTTCGGCTGTGCGTTGATGGTAGATCACCCCTTCTTCTTTTATATATACAGATTGCATACACTATTTTTTTTACGAGTCAACCGAAACTAATTAAACAAACCAGTCTTGCGGAAATGAAGATTAGGCGCATGGGTTGATGGCTCTTTGGTGTCTTCTGTTCTATGTCCACGGCGTCAAGTGATTGGTCAAAATCATTAAAGTTCAGTAACGGCGATACGTGATTGGCCAATTTTATTATAGTTCACTAACGGCGACATGTGATTGGTCTATTTCATAAGAGTTCACTTGCTGGGAGCTCCATAGAGAAAAGTATGTGATATTAATTTCGTCTAAGATATCTTAATTCAAACATTAAAGTCGACGAGTAGAAAAACACTACTTTGTAAATCTATTCGCGTCGTAGGTTCCATATAATTTGCGCATTCAATTCACCGAACAGCGTGCAGCTAAATTTATATATGAATCTTTTCTTTTTCGCACATCGTCATAAAGGCCAGCGCTTCTAAACATGTAAACCGATAGTAGGTTCATTTTATTAAACATAAGTGTGTTATATGGAAGTGCTGATGATGGATCATTTAAATGGTCGATTTTATTCAGATGGTTTTAGTTTAAAATGTAGCTTTCATAATTAATTTTGTATTAAGCAGTACCGCTGCTAACGCAGACTACAAATTTAGAAATAAAGGAATAATTTAAAAAACTCATATCGTAACTGACGATTATCAACAAGATTTGAGACGTTAGTGCCGTTAACGAAACCTGAGTCTTCTGGTAGATGTCGCTATACGCCTCCCTTAAGGCATTTGCATAAACGGAGGAACGGTTGAAGAATTTGGGGCCGAGTGGCAGTTGCACCTATAGCTGCACATATAGTTGGCTAGAGTCGCAGGTTCAAATCCTGCTCAATGCCAATTTTTTTTAATTTTTTCCTTTATTTCAAAATTTGTAGCTTTCATAATAATTCATCATCATCATCATTTCAGCCGAAAGACGTCCACTGCTGAACATAGGCCTCCCCCAATACTGGGCATGTTTTTTATTTTTCCCTTGGGGGGGGGATTTGCCATAGTCGCCACGCTTGGCAAGCGGGTTGGCGACCGCAGTTTGATGGTGGTAATGATCGAACGATGCTGCTGCCCACCCTCCGATTTTCCCTTATTCGCCTCCTACGAAACCCACGGGAAGAAATGGGGTGGCGCAATTCTTACCCGGCAACCACACGGGGTTCATAATAATTATTAATAGTATATTATGCAACTGGTGTATAAGAAGGGTATAAAAAGGCGAGTGGTGTGAGTTGCGATGTGAGCCTTGGCGAACATCGCAAGCAAAGACTCCACGAGCCTTTTGCTTACCTTACCGTTGCATACAATACTTTTTCTACGACTGATTTCAAATAAAAAGTAAGTATTTTTCAGACTTTTTATGCGCCATATTTCCCCTTAGTAACTATGCAACTTACCTACACAATTTCTTCACTAATGCTTTATAACTTCTTCATGGATTTTTAAAAGAATCAACGTACCTACACATTTTCTTCATGAACACAAAAAAATCGTTTTATTTAAGTAATATAATCATTTATCAGCTTGAATGTTTTCGTTTTCAATTAAGAATTTGGTCGGAAATCAAAAATATGACACTTTGTTTATGCTTTGTTTTTTTTTTAATTTGCTAGACTTGGCATCCGACCTAAACTGAATTCAAATCCGTATCGAATCTTAACTGTTTCGTTTTCATAAATATATCCGAAAATAGATGAAACTTGTTAAACAACACAAAAAAGATGATAAATGTATGTATCCATGTTAGTAAATAAAATATTACGCATTAATTAATTCATAAAAATTGTAGCAAAGTTGCTTTAAGTTGGCAGCACTGATTTTAATCATAAAAGTTTCACTTAAACGCACCGAAGAATGACTACTAAACTAGTATGTTATGCAACAGGTGTATAAGAAGGGTACAAAAAGGCGAGTGGTGTGGGTTGCGATGTGAGCCTTGGCGAACATCGCAAGTAAAGACACCACGAGCCTTTTTATATCAGTTATACACCGTTGCATACAATACTTTTTCTACGACTCATTTCAAATAAAAAGTAAGTATTTTCAGACTTTTCATGCCCATATTTCCCTTTAGTAATTGTGCAACTTACCTACGCAATTTCTTCACTAATCTATAATTTCTTCATAGATTTTTTAAAGAATCAACGTACCTACCAACATTTTCTTCATGAACACAAAAAATCGTTTTATTTAAGTAATATAATCATTTATCAGCTTGAATGATTTCGTTTTCAATAGGGATGTTGACTCAAAATTTATTGGTATCTAAATTATATCCAAAAGAAAGAAGACATAAAACTATGCCAAATGGTGAAAATCCCATTAAAATATCTCAAAAAATAACGAAGCTACAACCGTTAGAATGTTGTTAATAAGAGTGAGAAAGCACTAATTTGTAGTGACGTCACTGACTTAAAGCGCCATAGTAAATGAAGATCGTTCCATACAGAGGTGCGTTTTGCGAAAAAGGGACAGAACATGCCCCCACTTAAAACTTTGATGACTTGTAATTATGTAATTATTTATTTTTTTGAGTTACTTTTTTCGCTATTTGGTTGAGAATTTGATCCTTTTTCGAGAAAATTTGAAGTAGTTGAGTTTCTTACTTAGTGTCAACATCCCTATTAAGAATTTGGTGGGAAATAAAAAATATGACACTTTGTTTATGCTTTGTTTTTTTTTATTTGCTAGACTTGGCATCCGACCTAAACTGAATTTAAATCCGGATCGAATCTTAACTGTTTCGTTTTCATAAATATATCCGAAAATAGATAAAACTTGTTAAACAACACAAAAAAGATTATAAATGTATGTATTCATATTAGTAAATAATATATTATGCATTAATTAATTAATTCATAAAAATTATAGCAAAGTTGCGTTAAGTTGGCAGCACTGATTTTAATCATAAAAGTTTCACTTGAACGCACCGAAGAATGACTACTAAACATAGTATTTGTAGTAGTCTGTGGCACCCAACCCTGCTTTTATTTTTCATTAAAGTAGGGTAAGGAGTGTGTTTTTGGGCAATAGCCTAGATAGATTTTTTACAGAATAAATAAAGTATGTATTTATGTTACAGGTCATAATTGCGTAAGTCGCGAAAAAAAGTACAGGAGTAGAAAAATAGTATTTGTAGTAGTCTGTGGCACCCAACTCTGCTTTTATTTTTCATTAAAGTAGGGTAAGGAGTGTGTTTTTGGGCAATAGACTAGATGAACTTTTTACAGAATAAATCAAGTATGTATTTATGTTACAGTTCATGATTGCGTAAGTCGCGAAAAAAGTACAGGAGTAGAAAAATAAATAAAACATTGAGTTGTGAAACCAAAAAGAAATAAATAAGACTTGTAGGTATTTTATCTACACTAAGAAGTATCTATTTATAAGGTTAATTCCTCGCCAATATGCTTGTAATTAGAAAACTAGTATTGCAGTTTTTTTCAGATAAGAATCTATCCCTGACACCTGTCATTCGCGTTTTGGTTATAAATTGTATGGAAATGACAGTAAGTTGCGCCGCCCCAGAAGCAAAAACATAAAATAATACAAAATAAAAAACATTCTTTATTTACATCTAAATTTTTTGCGGTGTACAAATTTATTTAAAAAGTTTCAGAGGGACTATGCCGCCCCTGGTGTCAGGGATGGCTTCTTGTGTGAAAAAAACATTCGGTTTAAATATTTATAGTTACTCATCTGTTTATAAACTGAAGGTAGAGAACCACACAATGCCATCATTCCATACATTTCTTTCCTAGTTCGGTGATATGGCATGCCGATTCGGTATTAGCTGCAAATTACGTTTTTTAGTTCGCACAAAAACCTTAAATATAATTTTAATACATGTATATTATGAGTTTCCAAGTACAATTAAATGATGCCAAATATCTTACCCATGGTCTAAGAAAAAAAGGTCTGACAATCCAGATCGGGCCACCACATTACGTTAATGTCGACGACACACTCACAGTCTCACACTTACGTCCGCATACCGCCGATAGGCTGGTGCAAGGCTGGTGACGTGGGTCATGGCACCCACAATGCTAACCGATGTACCGGATTGCCATACCTGGCGCAGAGTATTATTGTATCATGATCTTACCATTATGCTATTCATCACAACCGCAAGAAAATCCTCAAAAAAACATACGCACATCCAGGTCTTAAGCGTTCGTAGAAGGGTACATTTTCCGAAGGCCATTTTGGCATAGCACGGCATATTGGTCCCCGCAGGCTGGCCTCCACATCACAATAAATCTGAACCGATAAGTAGCGGCCGCGGGTTGTCGGCGGACGATCAAAAGGGGGAGGCACATGAAAGAAGCCGACATCCGCCGAGATGGTTCATTTGATTCTGTTTCCAACGCTAACCGTTAGCTGCGAGCCCTTTGTTCGATGACAATTTAATTAATTTCATTTAAATTGTGCGTGACGCGTGCGACAAAGGTATTTGATTTCCTAAATCTCGGTGTTTAATCGCTTTATAGCTTATATGTACGAGTATATCTCTTTTTATTTTGTCTGTAATAAATAACAACGATCAGAGCTTAGTTGCACTCAGTAAAAGATTCAACTTTACATGTATGTTGACTTTACGATTCCACAAATCAATAAGGGATAAGTAGCGCACTTATGACTCCTCTGGAATTGCAAGGGTCCATAGGCAATGGTATCCACTCACCATCACACGCGTAGTAAGCTAGTTTAACTACCACAGAAAATAGTTATTTGTTATATAAGTGTGCAAAATTGTATTTTAACCGCGAGTGTACAATTGAAACACGAGGCAGCGAACGGATTCTAGGGTTGGTTTCTAAAATAGAATCCTGAGCGAAGCGAGTGCTTCAAAAATAGAATCCTGAGCGTAGCGAGTGTTGCAACACACGAGACGTGTAACACAAATCTTTTCACGTCTGTAAAGCATAAAAAAATGTCCTGTCTGAACTGGTCTTTACTTATATGATATTATGTTTAAAAATGTAACTAATATCATTTCGGATTGCAAATATTGTTTGCACTCTGGTGGATAGAATTCAGTTTTGGTATCAGCTGTTAAAGAATAAAAAAGGGCTTTCAGAGCTAGTGAGGCGAAAAACTATTAAGAGTTATTTTACGTTATTACGTTATTAAAAAACCTGACCTTGACTTACAAGTGTGACTCCAAGAAGCAGTGCGCACTCCCCAGTGGCTTATTGCCCACTTTATATGCATGAAGGCAATATCCCGTAGAGTAAGTACCACTAATGGTAGTGGTATACCTTGGTCCAATACCGTCTTACTTAATTAATTTTCCATGCAGACCGTATGTAAATAAATAATGATGTTTACGGGCCGTAAAACAGCAAGGTGCTGTTCTAGAACATGGTACAATACAAACATGGTCCGAATAATAAGATGCCGACGATTGGAAAAGATTACATTGGTATTTAACAATTTTATTAATTGAATTTTAATAATATTTTTTTTTAATATTTTGAATATTCGTTTGAATAGAGTTGCTAGTTGAACCTGGATGTTAAGAGCTTTTCATCATTATAACAATGCAACCTGTTCATGTTTGAAGGGGTTTTATTTAACTTCGTAGTAGTGTTCAGTGGAATTAACATGTTGAGAGACTTCGCTCTGTTCTCATTTGATTTTATTTTTAGACTGACGCTCAGAGAACTTATACATCTCTGAGGATATTTATTTATTAGATTTTATTACTTTCATGTTGATGCTTAGAGATGTATCTCACAATATTTTATTATGATTAGTGTACCTACCTTATTACCTTTTATCTTGACGCTTAGAGACCTTATACATCTAACAAATCTCGATTGTTGTTAGTTTCTTAGTCTTATTTTTGACAAGTAACACTACATTTATTTATTGATACTTTGATTATTGTATTATTTTTAGTTGATAGATTTTGACTTGTAAAAGTGCCCTTGAGGCCGATTTGCAAATAAATGTTTTGATTTTGAATTTTAATATGTACCTAGAAAAGTTAAGTCGAGCCGAACCGAGTAGTGGAAAGATATGGGTGACTAGTGCGACTACCCTTATAATATCTTTCCACTATTCAATCACATAAGATTAAACGAATCATATATAATTTGTATACTTACTATAAATAAAAATATTTTTAATTTATTTTGTAAAGAAAATTGATACGTTAACGGCACCTATTACCGGGAGTATCACAATCGGTGCCCATCACCGCAGCATTTTCAAATACGCATTTTATTATATAAGCAGACCGATCGATTTTCTAAAAAATATAATTTACACGAACAAAGCTTATTTAGTTGACTAACGAACCTATTAGCGCTAGTGTGTGTGAATTTAACAAAGTGCTCGCAATTCGGCAGGAAACGGTCGGTATATAACTAACGCGTGACGCCTTGTGTAAGCGAACTCTAATCTTATTTAGTACTAGCTTTTGCCCGCGACTTCGTTCGCGTGAACATCCATATATCAACTTAGACCTACTTCGTATTTCATACCGTTGGGAGACGATTTCTGGATCAATTTTTTTTCCAGAATGTTTAAATACAGTAGTATTGTGACTTGGATATATTTTACGGCACATCTACTACGTTACATAAACCTACTAGGTGCATCTCGTTGCATTTACACGTAACATTGGTGCTTGATGATTTTGGTCAATTCAATACTTCCTGGAATTTAACTCTATCAATGTGTACTTCTGACACAAATCCTTCAATTCTGCTCGAATTAAAACGCGTGACAATTCCAAAATTAAATGATGATTCGGTTTACTTTGCCGAGCCCAGGCCTTATCGGCGCTGATGCTGGAACAAATAATCCGACTTACATAAAGTGTTGGCGTCGTGGCTCGGAAACTGGTTAATTTTTCAAACCGTCATCATGTACTTGTCGCAAAACCTTTTTATTTCGGTTTAGATACATATACCGGTTATATAAAGGTTTTCTTCGGATTAACCGGTTTAGACGATATTAAACCGATTAATGCGGGCGCACGATTATGACTGAAATCATTTGAGTTGGCCGAGTTGCATGAACTTAATTTCTTTAAAATGCTATTTTACTGTTTAATCTATAAGGTTCATAATCCAATAATATGTTCATAGAAATTCGGTCAACGAAAATAATTTCCACTATACCTACCTATCGTAATACCTACAGATGTGAGCCCCACTAGCCGCCGGGCCTCTCGTCGAATAAACCGGTTAATATAAAGTTCTTAAAACGTTCGTGTTCCCACGAAAAGTTAGAAGCTAAACCGAAATAAACCGGTTTTTACCGGTATATTAAAAACCGGTTCCGAGCCTTGATTGACACTAACTCCTACCTACGTGATTTTGATGGGGTCAAAAAGTAATGATATCCCATCAAAACATAAATGTGAAATTAGAGCCAAGTTCTGTGTAGAAAATTCTGGAATTCATTTCACTTGGGATGTATTTCAAAGTCAGGATTTGACTTGGCTAGTTTTTACCCACAAACCAAATTTTACAGAAATAACGTAGACAAATATAATAAAGCCTGTACATAAAAACCAGCCAAGTCAAATTTAGACATTGAAATACAGGATTGTCTACACAGAACTTGGCACCCATATAGATCTCAATTCTTTTGTCGGCGAAGTCAACCTCGACGCATATTCTTAATATTGAACTTGGCTTTCGTTTCACTTTTATGTTTTTGATGGGATATTAACCTTTTTACTCGTATCGCTACAGCGAGTTTCTATTTGCATATCTAAATGAATAAGAAGTATCCTTATCTTCCTCGATCAGTGGAACAAGGCTTGTCGTGTCTTATTTTATTCCGAAGTCATGGGCAAATTGGGTTTTGCCCATGACTTCGTCTGCGATAAACCCTAAGTACCGTACCAACATCTGCCCCTATTATTCTGTTTAGGGAATATTTCATTAAATTTGGTAATTGCTTGATATTCTGTACTTTGTACTGTACTGTGTCCATTAATTGAGGTAAAATCGAGATATTTTATTTTTGGTAAAAAAACTGTCAAGCATGATACCTACTTCCATAATGATTAAGCCGGTTTTCCACGCGATCCGATTTTTGTTTTCTCCACGTCTAGCCGATAAAGTAGGCACTAGGTGCGCAAGTGCACTTACACTGCCTACGTTATTCCCCAAAATATATGTCCTAAAACTTTGCAGATTGCTTTAAGACTGTACACGAGCAATTCACTGCCGCGGCCACTCTCCTGAGGATGAGTTGTCAATTCACTGCTAGAAGTTATATGCGTCATATAAATGCTCCGTCAAAGGGACGGCACTATACGAGGTTCAGATTTCCAAGTTCGAAGTGCAGGAGCTGCAACTGCAGGCGTGTCACATGCTCGTTAGGTATTCACTAAAACTCTTAGGCCGGGTTTTATAAAGATCCGTTAGACCAAATGTCAGATCAAATTTCAGTAACTCAGTACATTTTTTGACATAACAAACCGACATAAGGTCTAACGGATCTTTATAAAACCGACCCTTACAGATTCATTTTCCTTCAAGTAAAATGGCTATTTCCGTTTTGTTCTACTCGTTGAACAAAACCGTAGGACAAACCAAACTTGAAAATCCAGTTTGTTCAATGCGTAGAACAAACTGATTTTCACGTCCGTTTTGCTCTACGCGTAGAACAAAACAGATTTTTCTGTCCGGTTTGTCCTACGATATGAACAAAACGGAATTTTTTGTCCGGTTTGTCCTACGATGTGAACAAAATCGTAGAACAAAACGGACTACTTCAAACCTCCTGCGTTTGCGAGACAGAGCGGTGCACGGACCTTTATGAGATGCGAAAACTAACACGGGCAGATCAAGGCGAATGTAGCCATCAAAATTTTGTCTTGCTTGCTCTCTAATGGCAGCTGCCATTAGAGAGTTGGCAGTATGCTGTGTTCATTGCCCCTACACGGAAAGTTGCGTAAATAGGTATTAAAGGAAGTTTTTTTTATCAAAACGGATCTTTCTTTCAATAATCAATAAAGTTTTAGTCATGCATTTCAATTATTTTTCCGTAAAAGGGGTTAAAATATCACTGTTACTTTAGAAGCAGTAGTGAATTTTAAGCAGTAAACAGCGTTAAGTGAATATTCATTTTGACATAGTATTTATAGTTCTAAATAAAATTAAAACAATGAAATGAGATACAAGTCAGAGCCCTAGTCCCCCAAAAATCACCTTTTACCAGAGCACGTGAAGAATACGCCTGAAGTGTGGGCCTCTCCGGCGCCGCCACCTCGGTCTGACAAAGCTCATATAACGCAATTTGGTCGCCCTGCTTTCGCGCGCGGTGTGATGGAGACTTTAGATCCAGCCGTATTCTTGGATCCAAGAGAATCCCATCAGCGAGTGACCAGTCCAAAATGTTTTTCTTGCATACATGTTTCTTTCCTAGTGATCAACAAAGTACTCATCAAAAATTTACCTTCTAAAATGTAATTCGAACATTACTGAGGACAATATAAATTTAGTTAGAAAGTTATATTAGAAATAAAATCGATACTGAAATAGATATTTGAATAAGATTATTTTTATACTTTGGGTTCATAAAATGCCTAAGCTTTGGCCAAATTGGAATAGACTCCATTAAATAATGAAACATCTAACCTACCTAACCTATAAAACCTTGCCTGACCCAAAGTTAGTTATATTAGAAATAAAATCGATACTGAAATAGATATTTGAATAAGATTATTTTTATACTTTGGGTTCATAAAATGCCTAAGCTTTGGCCAAATTGGAATAGACTCCATTAAATAATGAAACATCTAACCTACCTAACCTATAAAACCTTGCCTGACCCAAAGTTCAAGATTTCTAATAGTGTGTCAAAGAATAAGGGGGTAATTTATTTTATCTCCGGTTTCAGCTTTTCCGGAGAAAATGAGTTCCCAGAAATTAGACCCGGTTTTTTTTGCGCCCATTGCCGCTGTGTTGCAAATCACATCGAAATAGAACAGTTTTTTCGAGAACCAATTTGCAAACAAACAGAAAAATATGTTCCTTGTTTAATAGTTCGACCTTAGGTATAACATAATGCCGGATTCATTTTTAGATCAGTTTCGGGCAATCAAATTTCACCAGATACTCCAGATAGGTATGTTCCGCTATTTGACTTTTTTATGGTGCCATTCGAACCAGTTTTAAGAGACGATCAAGTGTTTGTATCGGACCAACTACAATTAGAGCAACACAAAAGAAGAAAACGAGAGGCAAAGTAGGGCCATAGCTGCCGGGGACTGAAAACGCTCCATACTGATTGACAGCCAAATATTATTAATAGCCTTGTCGTGAAATATTGCGTTTATGGACATAGTTGCAGTACAATTTCTTTTTTATTCATTCATGAGAATTCTATTTGTAACTCTCAATTTACATTTGGACTTATAAAAAAATCTTTGCCAATCTTTATAGTCCCATATCTTTTTATGACTTTGATTAATTTGTCTAATTTACTATTATTGTGATAATTTCATAGTTTTCTATCCATATAGCCAC
Source organism: Epiblema foenella (assembly GCA_963556455.1). NCBI lineage: Eukaryota > Metazoa > Arthropoda > Insecta > Lepidoptera > Tortricidae > Epiblema > Epiblema foenella. Next base: position 10,303,777 of record OY747107.1, on the reverse strand, counting down.
ACTATGTTATAAATTGTATCATACCTACGTGTCAAATACCAACTTTGCTTAGCGGTCTGTCACAGTGGATTATGAGGTCGTAATAAGTATGTACCTAGTACCTATAGCTAACATATAAATCGATAATTCAAAATGAATTGAACTGACACAATCAAACACTTTTATAGGCATTTATTTAATATCAAAATAAAGATATTACAAAAAACAATAAATATATTACTGAAATGGCGAAACAGAATAAAAAAAAACTTTAAAAGAAAAACTTTTCAGAGACGAGTAGATGCATAGCTTAAAGGTAAGGCACATCTCTTTATCACAGAACATAACAGCTACTAAAATTAAATTTTTATCTATAAAACAAGCATTTAAGAGTACATTTCGTTACCTATATAAGCGAAATGCATCTGAGATAAATCTGTAGAAGATTTTCGCATTCATACGATTTACAGTCATGTCCACACAAGTCTTCCAGCCTGCCAAACAAATGCTCTCTTCTCAAATCTCTTTCGAATTGGTTTGTAAACGTAGATGTGTATAAGGACTTTTTAGTTGAAAATCTATCGACATACTCATTTCACAGGCAGGGTCGACAACATTATTTATATTGAATCGAATAAATATGCAATTAGGTACTTAACGTTATTAAGTTGTCACAAAAGAGATAGAATCTACAATGTTTCCATTTTTCATATTGAAAAAGAGTTAGACGGAAACTGATTTCATTTGTTTGTCTTAATTGATTGATTAGATTGGTTTGTTGGTATTAAAAGACCGGGATTATTTTCGATCGGAATAGCAGTAATTTCATATACACTTTGACGTAAGTATATGGGAAAACTGTGACCCCTAATCCTATTCTAATCGCGGTTAGGTAATATTAATACAACTTAAAAGGAGGGCGAATTGCAAGACGAGATTCCAGGCCAATATTAAAAACTCTTCACACAATTACAATACATTATCATCATAAGTCCATCTATCAGTCTATAGAACACACGTGTACTTGTATTATTGCTTACGAAAATTATTATGTACATGAGTAGATACAGATGTAGTGAATAATGCATAAGTTTCATCAAATTACGGCGTTTTACTGAGTCGTGCTTGTAGTTGCCATAAGACAGATGAACACAAACTTATCCGCCAAAATACGACGGTAAAATATCATTCACATCATCTATAAACCATATAACACGAGTAAAAACAGCCCCGCCAACATTTTATTTAATTGACTAACAGTGAAGGAAAATATGTAAAATTATTGCCACTGTTACTAAGCAGGATGAAATAAATTATTGCCAACAGTACTATATTTGTGCTCTAATCATATACACTTATCTATACCTTACACTGTACCTTTTGACTAGGCCTAAAAAGCCTACTCCTGTGGAAACCTGGACATCCGGTATATCTCATCCTAACTGATACAATATCAAGTAGGGCATAAACCAAGCGAACAAACACGTTATCTTAGTGAAAAATCAATCTTAGGTAGGTTTGGGTTTATCATGTTCTGTCAGCGCAAACACCTAATGAACTGAATCAAAGAATAGTAAAAAAGATTTGGTCTAGGTAAACTCCTCATTCTACCTCATGGAACACAGCCCCCATGCTTACTTATCGAGAAATCATATTAGCTATATTAGGAAGGATGGTGTGTTTAACTGAGCGAGAAGAACTGCTTGCCGGGCATCTTCTGTCTTTGTTTCTTGAGGAACTCCCGTGCTTGTTTATCACCCTGTCGCGACTCGAGTGCTTTTATCGCGTCCCCATCTGAAATAACGTTCGAATAAAAGTTAGTTTATCACCAAAACCTCAATACTTATTTAGTTTTCGGCGCTCCCGCCGGCATCCCGCTCGTGTGACCAAGCTTTAAGTCTAGGATTGTGGTGAGCATCCACCATATTGCACACCCCTTAGCACCTTCTAAAGCTCAGTTTCATTAATATACAGCACATAAAAATAAACATAGTGTTTATGGTACAAAGCTACCAAATCTTAACGAATAGATAGTATAGCCACGTAATTAATATCGTTTGATAAAACGTTCATTACCATCACCCACCGCGGCTGGTGACAACACTATAAATTGACTGCTAAGATACTCGACACCCGAGGCGCCAAACGAATATTGCCTTATGGTACAGGACCTACATCTGTAGTGATTTGCAGATGCTACTGGCAGCAGTAGCATCTGCATATCAAACATATCCTTCCTGCAGCAAGAGTCCTCCTTGATCACATAATTGATCAGCCCGTCTCGCTTACTACGCTGAGCTGAAAGAATAGTGAACTCTGATATACTGAGCCTGGGGAGCGGAAGATGCTGTTACAGTTTAGAGAATCCGAGGTAGATCTCACAGAGTCCTTGATCACGAACTGGATCGGCCCGTCTGTGACGCGACGCTGTTTATCAAAGGGCTGGAGAAATATAAAGTGAACCTTGGTACCTATGGCACTGGGCCTGGTGAGTGGCAGATGCTGTTGCAGTCTGGAGAAGCTGAGGTAGACCTCGCCTACGAACAGGTTGCTCACGCTGAACATGTCCTTCTAGGTCACGAAGTGTATCGGCCCGTCTGCCACACGACGCTGCTTATCAAAGGGCTGGAGGAGGAAGGATATCTAGTGGTACCTATGGCACTGGGTCTGGTGAGTGGCAGATGTTGCTGCTGCAGGCTAGATATAGGCGCCGGCGTGTCAGGAACTTCGCCGAAGCTGAGGTAGGCCTCGCCCACGAACGCGTTGGTCACGCTGAACATGTCCTTGTCCTTGATCACGAAGTGGATTAGACCGTCTCGCACGCGCCGTTGCTCGCTGGTCAAGGGGCTGAGGAAGAATAAAGTTAGTAAGTAGACTGATTTCTTCGAATGTTATTACGGCTCGGTGTCAAAAAAATAATAATCGCCTGGCGTGGTATGGCGTACGGGCATGTAATGAGGAGGGATGAAAGCCATGTTCTTCAATAGAAGTGTATAAATTTTTCAATGGTCGGCAACGCTCATGTGATACCTCTGGAGTTGCAAGCATCCATAGGCTGCGGTGACCGCTTACCATCAGGCGGGCCGTACGCTTGTTTGCCACCGTCGTTGTATAAAAATAAAATAAAAAGGTGATAAGTACAATTATTTTTTTGAACTTTTACGGCTCGGTATCAAAACATTAAATTAATCTATATGCTAACGACGTCATGAACGTTCGCGCGAAATATATTACTTTTATCTTTCCTCCTATATTTGTGAATATTATGCTTGTTAAGACAAGACTTACTATAAATTACAGCTACGCCAGATAGCTCTACCTCTGTGCTTCTCATCAGCACGACTCTTTAGTTTTAATTTTTAAAAAATCCAATTCGTTTGGTCGAAGTGGGTAAAACGGTAACACAGAGGAGAGAATTTAAGGAGCGTATTTTCCGCATCTACAATTGTGATACAGAAAATGGCTCTTCAAACCAAATACAAGGTGACTCACATAAGGAACATTTCATCATACAGCGGGAAGAGGTTCTTGTTGTGTGTCTGAGTCTTGGGTTTGACGACGCTCGCAAAAGAGTCCTCTGGAAGAAGTCCCACGCGCACGTACGAATCGCACAAACCTGAAAGACATAAAAATCTTTCATTTATCTGCTATTTAATAATAGACTAACAGCTAATGCCGACAGTCCCGGTCAGGGAAATATTTGTGTGATGAGCACGAATATTTGTTTCTGAGTCTTGGATGTTTTCTATGTATTTATGTGTTCATATCTATTCAGTATATCGTCATCTAGTACCCTTAACACAAGCTTTACTGAGCTTACTATAAGGCTAGTTCAGTTTGTGTCAAATTGTCCTCTCATATTTATTTAGTTATTTATTTATCTGGAGACCAATCGAGATGAGAGAAATAATTATCTCTAACTACTTACGTCTTTGAAAGACAATTTTTTTATAGCCCTATAGGAGGATTACATTAACATATTCAACGGACTGCCAGCAGCATTCATTCTATAATGATATCCGTTAAACGGCTGAACATACATTTAGCGGTTGTTAAATGTGTAATAACCGTCCTCTTCATAATCCTAGCTTTCCGACCACCTCTAAGAAGTTATATAGTGAGAAATAAATAGACAACTCACCATTAGAATCCGTCGCCACTAAATTCCTAGCATTCAAAATCTCTAGCTTCAGATTATCCTCGATAAACTGAGCTCTGACAGTCAGTATTCCCATCTTCGGTTCAGTAATCGCCTGTTGTTCCTGCCACCTCTCTAAATGATACTGTTGTATCAGCTCCCTCGTCTCCATGCCGTGAAGTTTGAGTAAATACTCTACGCGTTTCAGAGTATCTGAGGAGTATATGTCTTTGTGGTCTTGGCGGAAGGATCGGATCATTATCTTTAGGCATTCGTGGAGATTCGAGAAAAAGCTAGGTGGTCTTCGTTTCTGGAAAATTTAACGGCTATAAGTAATCAAATTATTGCCTTTATAGGTGAATTTCAATAAAGACGGACAAATGCTAATTTAAGGGTTAAATTAGTATTATTTGAAGCAACAGAATTTCGTTAAAACTTTGTAGTTATGCTTTGAAACAGGTAGATTTCTTGTATTAGATATTAAAATTGTTATGTATATGTGTTATTTAATAAAGTATTAAATTATTTTATTATTTTATTCTAAACGCTATTACTAAAAGCATATCATAACCCCATCACCACAGTGCAAATTGATATAAGGTCTTATTACAGTAGGATATTTTAGGACATCATGCAAAAAAATACACATTCAATGATATCTAAGTATGTTCAGAAATGTTCATTGCGCTAGATATATTAAATAAATAACTACTCAATTAATCGTCTTTTTCTCTGAAATATACCAACGTCGATAAACCTGGATTGGAATGGGGATCGCATTCGTTAAAACCTAATAAAAAATATTTCAAGACATATAATGGCACTTGCTAAAAGTTCACAACACATTCGAAACTATCCAGGCGACGTACTAAAAGCAACATTCATCGCAACAACACAAACGAGAGTACCACGTACAAATGTGGCCACGACTGCTCTGAAGAGGCGAGAAACATAACAAGCCCACATTGTATAAAGAACTATACAAGTATACATTCAACACAAGTAACATTATATAAGGTAGGTACATAAACAAGGTGCTTTCTATGAACTATGTTTACCGCATCTAAATTGGCAGCAGCCGTTTTGTTCAGGCGCCTTGGGTCGATATACCGTGTTATCTTTGCCTTTCGGTGCTATATTAAAACATAAAATGATTTAAAATAATCATACAATACTCGTACCTACATAAATAAAATATAAACACTCAAAAAAAAATGGGTGCACTCTCAAATATTGCAATAGCGTGTGTTAATATGCAATATTTACCCGAAACAGAGTGTAGTTGCTATGGGGGGCTATTTTGTTTTTGTCGAAATACCTACGCCTAATCAAGCGGATACGGGTAGCGAGTTTCTCTTTCTACAATACAAAATTAGAGTACAGTTAGTGTTACGAATGATAGAAATATTAATTACAATGAGGATCAGCTGAAAGACGGATAGGCCTTCAATAATTAACACTTTCGTTGCCAAGCTTTTCGTAGCGCTATAAATTACTTGTAAGTATGTAAATACACACACAATGGCACCGCACACAAACCTTCAGTACCTCTACTGCCTTTTTGTAGGACGAACATATCCAACATCCGAGTCGCATTAGCGTAAGTTGTACATATATTCTTTCAACTGATCCTCTAATTAGATACAATAAAATTAGTAAAAAGATAAAAATGATAAAAGATACGTTAATAGGTATGTTACAAATCTAGGCAATATTACAATTAGCAGCATTAAACAAAGAACATCATCCAAAAAATCTAACCTCCAAGTTAGCCTGGATCAATTCATAAAGGACCTCTCCTAACTGCTCCCAGACTATGTCAAGAGTCCGTGAGAAGTTATCATTATTGAGTTGCTGGTAAAGCGTGTCGAGGTTGGCTTCGAGGTAGCGCATAACGCGGTCCATGCTCGAGCAGTCTTGGTGGAGCAGCTCCGCGCCCTCCATTAGGAACCTAGTGATGGATGGCATCATCTGAAAATAACCAAGATTTTTTTTCATCAATTCTATCCTGACAACTCTAAAGCTCCCAACCCTTTTACACAAAAAGGAGATTTTGTATATGAAAAGATTGAAATGAATACTTTTTAAGATACAAAGCCAGATTGTTTTCCAAATCTCGTGCTTGGATGATAAGTGGATATTTTTATATACAACTCACCTTTTTCACCATTATTTCCAAGATTTCCACGATCTTATTTTTAACAGTGTCTATAGCGTTTGCGATAACACACTGCAAGGTGTCCTTACATCTGTAACATAAAATGATCCACTATAGTTTAAGACCTGAAAGTGATCTGATCCAAATGGATGGCTTTGAAAAAAAGTTAAATGTTTTTGTAAGCGGGAAAAGGAGAAGGCTAGACGAACTCGACGCGTTTTGTAACGATTGGCGGGAATTTATACAGAACCGACATAAGTGGCGGAAAATAAATAAGTTTCAAGTGAGAACGTTTGCAAAGGGAGGGGGACCTTGTCAACGCCAACAAAGTATATATGCCCACCATCAGTTCGACGCCAAAGATGCATATATCCATCATAGTATTCACGGATATAGTCAATCTGACTACAGTGGTGGTAAACAATAAACAACAATATATGTGTATTTAATACATGTGAGTGACATAGTTTGTATATGACAAAGAAAATGCATAAGACAGTCACCCTTGCGCCACCTTCGACTTGCACTCGCACAGCTTCTGTATGATATGGTCCACGCCTAGTTCCAAGCTCTGCCACACGAAGTCGATGTTGTAGATGGCCACGCACCATTCCGTGGTCACCTCGAACCACTCCTTGTATTTTACTGAGAAAAGGTTAATCATAAGACAGTCACCTTTGCGCCTCCACCGGCGACTTGCACTCGCACAGCTTTTGTATGATATCGTCCATGCCGAGTTCCTCGACGAAGGGCTCCAAGCTCTGCCGCACGTAGTCGATGTTGTTGATGGCCACGCACCACTCCGAGGTCACCTCGAACCGTTCTTCAAACACTGTGCTGACATGGCCAACGTTGTCAACGCGCCCGGACATCCGGTCAGAGTAGAATACGCAGCAACGACATATGTCCTGTAATTATTTTTATGCATGACTAAACAGCCTGGCCTTAGTCTCACCTGTCGAAAAACGATGACAAGGTCTAAAATGTACAAGTCAACGCACTTAAAGGAGCTACGGGCGATGTACCTCCACTAGCCGCCCGGAGCTCATTTTATGTGCGTTAGCTTGTAGCTCGCTGGTTCAATAATAGACTATTCACTCTTGCCTTGAAAAGGCTTTGATTGTAATTGACCCGAAATTAGTAAATATAGCATACATATGTTAGTGTGGAGTTGTCAGAATATTTTTGAGTGTTATTTATTGGTACCTAATGCAAGAATAATTTATTTTTACCGTATTGTCTTTATGCATTTGAAAACGTTACACTAGAAAAGTAAAGTAGAAACAAATAAAATAAAAATAAATAGAATACTTACATCAATAATCTTAGCTACAAATGTATAGCTTCCCTCCACGTCAGGCCAAGCCAACTGAGTCCAGAATATCTTTATCTGATAGAAGATCTGTAGAGTGTCTACTGCAGAACTGCTGTATTTCACGTTGCTATCGATAACAGTCAGCGTATCTAAGTCAACGGCTTTCTCGATGCGCGTGAGAGCCTTGTATGCAGCGATGTCAAGCCATTGAGCAACACCACCGAAGAACCACCAGTGGAATTTAGAGATGGCGTATGAGCTCCAATCTGTTTCGTTTAGTCCTTGGCCTAGTCTGTAATTAAAAGGTAATTAGTGTGTAGTTTTATGTAAACCAAACTTTTACAGATGAAATACTTTCTATTAACGAACTAAACATGTAACAAAATAAATATTAACGCATAATATATAATTATTAGGTGCTAATATTTGGTCAGCCACTATCGGCCATTTTTTCAATTAGGTGTGGCAGTTAGGTACAGGTATAATCAGTTTTTAGAAGAATTCACAACACTGAGAAATAATTAACAAGTGTATCTAAGAACGTAAGACTTCGCTGTTTAGCGATAAAATCATTGTAATTTTCATGTACTAACAAAAACCGGCCAAGTGCGTGTCGGGCCACGCACAGTGTAGGGTTCCGTAGTTGCCCGTCCATCACGTCACCGGTCATATGCAGAATTACGGACCCGTAGAAGGGTTTTTACTGGTGTTAGTACTGGTGATGTACTTTTTTGAAAAGGCCACCGTTTAGCTGGCAGGAGGGGAGACACTTGACCATAGCAAAAATTATCACTTCAAAGCTTAATATCACGCCAACCGATTCTTGAATCAAAAAATGCTTTTATAAACCTTATAATATTTTTGAAAGAGCTATCCATCGATATTCCACACGACGGGGTTTGGAAGAAAAAAAATTGCACCACCATTTTACATGTAGGGGAGGTACCATAATTTTTTTTTATGATTTTATTCTACCGCTTTGTCGGCGTCATTAATATGTATACTCATGCCAAATTACAGCTTTCTAGTACTAACGGTTACTGAAAAAAGCGGGGGACGGACGCACGGACATGGCGAAACTATAAGGGTTCCTTGTTTACTACGGAACCCTAAAAAACAAACAAATTGAGACCCTCCTACTTTTTTTGACTCAGGTTATTTTTTATATTTATTTAGAACACTAACAGTCACATAAACATAAAAATTTTGTGTTTAACTATTGAACATGGCAACTAAAGTAGGAGTAAAAACTCTTCATTGGAACAAACTAATCTCAGTCAAAAATAAAAGTAATGGTGTTTTTTCAAATAAACACGTCACACACTCACGTCAAAAACCTCTGCAACGTCAGATACAACTCGAACAGCGTAGTACCCATAGCCAAGGGCTCATCTTCAACCCTCGGCGCTCCCATGCCAGTGGCACCGTTGATCCCACCTGCCAAATGCACACTGTTTGTCGACCCCTCATTGTAGTTCAATCGTTTTAGACTCTTGCACACTTCTATGACTTCAGGCTCTACTAGTGAAGCTATTTTGCTTTCGTATAGGCCGTACAGCGCTTTGGAGTAGGGGAAATTCATTACCCTGGGGAGAAATATAAGTTAAAGGGGCTTTTATGACAACTGGTTAGAAATGGCTCTGGCTGTAATGGATCTGACTTAAACTGTAGTATATAATGTAAGTTTTTGGCAATAATACAATATTTAAAATAAGCTTTTATTGTCAATTAAAATGAACCAAAACTTTATTAGCTTGCTTTTGTAAGGCTTCTTCATCAGATCAGCTCGTCATCATCACATAGACTAGTAAATAGTGCATTATCGTTCATCGAATGTCATAGTCAAAATCAATATTTAATGTATGTAGTTTATAAGTAGACATACAACACACCGCAGGATAGTTGCGTAGCTTTTCGATCGATGATATCGACTGTTATTTTCAACTTCAAAGAATGATACTTAACTTACGTTCTAAAAATTACGCGATTTCGTTGCGAGACAGGTAAGCTAGAAGTATGGTTGAAGCAGATACCGACATACTTACTCAATAAAAACTCTGTCATGGTATTCGATAGCTCTTTGCAGATCCGAGCGCACGAGCTGGATCACCCTGATGAGATGCTGCAGCCGCGAATCCTCGGTCTTGTCCTTAATCTCGTTGTTGTCCAGAATATGCACGAACCAATCGGAAGCGCCCTGGATCGCCGCCTGGTTCAAAACCTCGTGAATCGTCAACTTCCCCTCTTCACTGTTCCTCAACCAACCATACACGTTCGTTGGAAACAGGTCAACGGAGTCTGGAATGTCCAGCATTGACAGTCTGTATAGTATTTTCATGACTTCCCTGAGTGTTTTCACGACGGTTTTGTCGCCAGCCGTCTTTTTCCTCAGCTTTCTGATTTGTCCGAAGCATGTAGGGAGCAGTTTTTTGGCACCATCCCAGAATAACTTAACGTCCTCTTCTTTTATGAGACCTGTAATATAGATTCATTTATGTAAAAGAACTGTAATGTAGATTAGGTACATCGACTATTCGACTAGCTTTAATCTACTTACGTTAACACGCTGTATTAGGTACATCAGTGTTATAAATTAGTCACTAGCAAATATTATTAGTGTTACCGTCATCTCGGCAAACAGGTCTTATCAGTGTTTAACTATTGTCAATATCCTAATGCCCGGCGCTGAAGCAACGAGACATTTTACGACTAGATTTCAGACTAGATATTTAACGAAAATGAAAAGCCTCAAAAGGAGATAGGAGGAGCCTCACAGGGATTATAATGATTTGGATCAGCCTCTATGGCTAATTCATACTAATCTATATCCATATTATAAATGCGAAAGTGTGTCTGTCTGCCTGTCTGTCAGTTACCTCTTCACGCTTAAATCGCTTGAAGCGATTTAGATGAAATATAGTTTGGAGATAATGTGAATCCCGGGGAAGGACATAGGACATTTTTTATCCCGGAAATCATCCCTTAAGGGGGTAGAAGTTTGTATGGAAGAGCGATGACTAGGTAAGCAGCTGATATAAAAAAATGCAATTAAATTCTATCGTGATCAACGAGTTCTATGCACGCGGAGTAAAGCTGGTATCTTATATTTTATTGCCTTCTTAGGTATATTGTTTTCAGTAAAGTGCCATGAAATCTTGATGGACGCAGTCATATATTTAATATTGTCTCACCAGATTTCAGTGGTTTAGTGATCTTCTCCAACAGCGTATTGAAGAGGGCGAAGCTAAGAGGGTGGTCTACGGTGAGCGCGCAGTACACGCTCCATTGCGCGAGCGCGTTGTCCGTCGCCGAGAGCCCGCTCTGCGCCACGTGCTGCGTCAAGATGGCCTCCGCCGGCCCGCTGAAGTTGCCGCACCACCAGTATGGCGCCACCTACAATCAGGATCAGGACCCGGGTTATGGTCGCAGTCATAACGTGAAAGAGTCGTCACGCCCAGATGTCGTCAGTCGATAATCAAACCTAACCATTTTGATAATTCCCAGGCTTGTACAGCAGTCTTTCAGTGATAACAGAAAGTGATTTTTAGCACGGTTTTACGTACTTTTTTGGACACATTCGTGCTTTTTATGAAAAAATGTGCAAATACAGTAATTTTTCATGCACGACTGTTGTACAGAAATTATGGTAGTATTGCTACCTACGCACAAACAACAGTAACAGTACAAAACTTCCTAACGAAAATTATGGCAATCGAAAAAGGATCTTGCCTACGAATTATGATTTATGATATGGTAGAGCGGAGATAAACGTCCGATAGTCATTCAACTAGTGCATTACAAAAATCTTGGGATTGGGTGCCAAAGCGGGTTCCTTTAGGTCACAACCGGTAAGAAACTAGGAAGATGATAGTATGTATTCTAGTAATGATTTCTTACAAGAAATACGGAACCCTAAAAAAAAGCTAAAAAACATGCTTTTAGATTAGAGTGCTCTGCCAACACTGCAGTCTTTCGTTGTAGGTACAATCTTCAAACATCTAACCTTGGAATTCTCCAGTTCATGGAGCAGCAGTATCCTGAGCAGATGCCTGTGCTCCTGCGCAGCGACCTGCGAGTTCTTCTCCGAGGAGAAATTGAGCCGCACCTTGACCACGCCCTGCCGACGCAGCTTGCTCTTCTTGCTCAGGTTGAACCACATCGTCATACCGCTCGCTGGGATCGACTGGAAACATGAAATTACGACCATTAGGAAATTGTTTATGGATCCCCTGAAAAACGAATGGAAAGAGGAGTGAAAAATTTTGCACACGCAACCTTCATGTATTTTTATGTTATTAGGCATATTTTAATGTAATTTTTTGATATTAGCTCAGATTTATACTTCGAAAATGATTTTGTAATATACCTACAATTAGCTACATGGTCGTCAGAAACGTTTTACACCTGTTTTGTAGTTAGGTTCTTGAAGAAAGAATGTGGTAACTATTTTGAATTCCTAGGTTTAGCTAATAAATGTTACACCTCTAGGGAAAAATACAATATGACATCGACTTTACTACCGTACTGAACGTTCTGTTACTCCGCCCATTTTCACCACAAAAAATATTAAAATATAACTGCCTTGGTATCAAACTTCTTACAATGAGAGGGGGGCAGGTTAATTGATTAATTATTGTCTGTATCAAATAAATACAACAAGCAATGCATGACATATTTAATTAACATCAATGACAGATTGTTTTTGAACCTACTTTGAGTGGAATATTTGCTGTGCCGATAAGCTCGTTGTCATGTTTTCCGTAAGACGCCGTGATGGCGATCTCTTTCATCAGTTTGCGGAAGCCTTTTACTCCTTTCACTTCGAACACCTTTGTCATCTTTTCCTTTACCGTCTCTGCTGGGTCGAAATCCCTGTTAAAAGTTGATGAGTTACTAGTTTTTAAGCGCTAACATATCTCTATGGGCCATGTGAATGCATCGGCGCTTGTTTCTTGTTACCATCCTGCCGAGATACAGTATTTTTTCACTGGCCTGATACCGTTAATTAATACTAACTTACCTCTGCAAAGCTACATAAATACCAATAGAATACCATTAAAGTATTTTTTACGTTAACGGGATATTCGTCAGCGTCTTTACAAGACGTAAGTAATTCGAACAAGAGAATATTATAAACAATTCAATGACATGTAAACTTACCAGACTTCTAAACAAAGAGAGTCATCCTGAAGGTTTTCTCGCATCGGCCTGTAAAGGACAAAACCAAGTTTTAGCAACATTAATCTATTAATTGACTCGTTAAATTTAACGTGAATGGCTACAACGGAAACGTTTCAAAGTTAAACATTTGTTTAAATTTTGGCAAGAGCAAGGCCGTTATACGTACGGCGTGCAATCGTAAAATGACGTCTGTGATTGGCTCACCTACATTTCCCGTGGTCTAAATATGTACCTATCGAACTTGAAAGTAGGTACTATTTTACGCAACACTTATGTAAATAGGTACATTATATTGTTTACAAGAGGAACTAGGTACTACGGACTACTAGAAAAGATGGAAAATGTATCTGCAAGATTGATTTGGCAATGTTAATTGTAAAATTACATTCTACATCTTACCTACGATTAACGTCGCCAAATTAACACCTAGCTTTCTAGACTCTGGCCATGGCATTTAGCTAAAGTTCTATCTGCCATTCTAAGACAAGTGTGAGATTATTTCATATTTACATTATAAGAATTAATTAATAAACACATCGAATATATCGCACAAAGCACTTACAAACATGATGTGCGAAACGCCTGTTTTCCTACCTTTACGTGTTTATTAGTGATTAATTCAAAAATAATGTACTTACAGTGAGAAATACTCTTCCCAAACTGGATTCAGCGTGCCCGACTTCACTGACGTATTATACCTATGCGAGGAGTTGGACATCAGGTATATCGTCACAAACGGGTCGCTTAACCCATTGGGATCCTTTGGCACTAAGTCTTTAGCCTCTACTAGTTCCACGTTCAGCATCAGTTCTGGAGGTTCCTTGGCCTCTGCCTGTGTGAGGAGTTGCGTGTGTTTTTCATTGGAGATCTTGAAGGCATCCTGGACGTAGGACAGCATAGCCAGCTGCCCCGCCTCGCAGCCTACGTCACATCCACCGACATTGTGTAAGATCTCGTACAGGATTTCCAGGTAAAGTTCATCGATCTGGAAAAAAAGTGGAGGGATCAGAGAACGAAGCTTTAAAAAATAAACCTATTTTAGTGTACTGTATGTGAAAATTGGATTAAAAAACAATGACAATCAATTGTAATTTATAACAGGTCGTGGATACAAGATTAAGAATTGCATAAGTACGCGAGATAAAGAGCGTGAATCCTATGTAATGTTGCTAAAAATGATAAAAGGCACATCAGACATTGACAAAGTTTATCTCGTCTAGATTACTTTCCTTTAGGCACCTACTCAACATAGTTCAGGCCTGGAGCCAATTTCTCGAAGTTACAAGTTACAAATTACAAGCGGAAGTTTCTTTTCGATACCTTGTTTATTTATTTATTTACTCTAGGAGTTTCAACAGCTTTGCTTAACATATTAGCATCTTAAATAGAAATATGGAGCCAATTACAGAAACTCACAAATAGCAACAAGATAAATGAAATTATACACACTATGTTACTGTATCTTAAAATTAAAAGCTTAAAATTAGAGAGGTAGGGCACAGTAAAATGTCATCTTGCTCAAATTTGGAGCAGCCCAACTGGGGAAGTACCTCCGCCTTGCAGAAGACCACAGCCATAATAACATTATCTACTATACAAGTATGTAGTATTGTGTTCCTGGAGGTGACCAAGGTTGCCTGATCAATATTGCCAGTGGTAATTTCTCGACGTTTTCATGTTTTTTGGATATGATTAGTTAATTATTGAAGTGGTGCGGAGTTGTAAGCTTATAACTTAGGTATATAAAACGAGACTTCCGCTTGTAATTTGTAACTTGTAGCTTTGAGAAATGAGCCTCTGGTGTTCAACAAGTTGGGATACTGACAACTCGCAACAAAACAACTAGTATAATTTGACCTCCGACAACGCATAAGTTGTTTTTTAATCTCGAAGTCAAATTAAACACGAGACGAATGGTGAGGAGTTGGTTTTGAATTACATAGCTGCAGTGTAATTTATCAAGCCAATAGTGGGCTACACGCGATCTTCTATTAATGGAAATTACTCACAGTCTATCAATTTTAAATATACGAGCTTAAAACTATTGTGAACATTATGACAACTCATTCATCAATCACCATATAACTCATACACATCTTATAGGTAGGTATGTACCTACGACGACAAACACCAATGATTTGAATTGGGGTGTCACTTAATGTATATAGGTAAACTATTAAGTATTCGCATATTTTGCATTTCTCACAAGTTTTGCTTCCCTAACGATGAAACCGTTAACTTTTCAGGACTTTTAAAAATCATCGCATGGAGCCCATTCGACTCGGTTATTTTTGTTTTTTTAAATATAAAATGTCGCGTAAATTGCCAGTATCTGGCCACTTAAGAAAATATCATTCAGTTACTATAGCCACCAAATTTGTGCAGTGAAGACCGCCTTTAACAAAATACATGAAGTCAGCTCTGAATCCAGTTATATTTAAGTACTTAATTTATTTAATTGAAGAAATACCAACAAGTGGTTTGCTCTATGCATATTTTTGCGAAGTGGCCAGTGAATGGCCAATTATTAGGCAATTTACCCTACAATTTCAGAAAAAAAACGTATGGAAAATAAAACTAGTGAAATTACTCATTTGCGAAAACTCTCACTCTCTCTATCAAGTCATGACAAAAAGTGATCAATGCTTGTCGTTTATCGTCGATAAATGTGACCATCATAGACCCCCTGGTTGGCTGTTGGTTGGGACATTAGTTAGAGGTGTTTGACGATTACTTATGAATCATGTTTTCGTTTTGTTTTCTTTTATGATTAAAAGATGAGATCTTTGTTATCTTGTAAATTCTAAAGAATATCATGGAATTAAATTGAAAATAAGTATAAATATTAAATAAAACTTTAAGCGAATAATATCTAAAAAAGGGAATGAATTTTTCGCTGTTTTAAAGTTCACAAAACTTCGAAATTACGAAATTGTACTTCGGTGATCCTTTAATTATTGAAAAACGTTGAAGTAAAGTATCTAATTTCAAATATAATTTTCCGTTACTTATACGCACTTGACTTCATCATAATATACGTAGGTACCAAGTGGCTACAAATAGTTAGGTAAGTAAGTAAAGACTTTGTTTCAAGCCTTTAGCTTTATCCGTTCTCAAAAAAAAAGGTGTCTTTCACTTTTCACTATTTCCACCCTCTACCTGCAGCCTGTACCATACAAGAAACATTTCTAATGTTAAAAAATATATATATAATTACTAAAGTGACATACCGACGTGTCGTAATAATATCGTAATTTCATAGACGTTTCGTCGACACCGTACGTTCGACGCACTGCACTGCACGTTTCCTTTTCAATGTGATTGAAGGGGTGTCGTTACTACGATACCAGAGGAACCAACCATAATAATGCAAACAAATTCAGAATGCCTGGTCGCTAGGGTGACTGTTTAAATTACGGGTATATCCTTAACCCGGTGGGGTTACAGCGCGGTCGTGGGAAGCGAGCTATTGATCTTAGCATCCAGTGCTGCTTTCTGTTAGCCGCATGGCTCACTATAAACAGACAAGACCTGTGTGCCTCAACTGAACCGCAAGGTTCTCAAGAATAAGAGGCGTGCGTCTGTTTAGTTGTTTGTATTAGGTTTCTTTTTCAGAATGACATTTCCTTCGAGCCAATTTTTAGAGAGGATCGTTTGTCTGTATGGGACCAACTATGAAACAATAAGGGTGGGTTGCACCAAACCGTCTGTAATCGTAAGTGGTGTTCGTTAAATCAGATTGTATGGAAAGTTTGACAAGTTTCTATGGGATGACAGCTGCCGGCGCCATATTTGACGATGACCGGCCTGTGATCATATTTTATGTTGGTGCAACCGACCCTAAGAGTTTGAAATCGAAGCGAATAGTAACGACAGATATTGCTGGCGGGCACTGAAAGCGATTCAAACTCATTTACAAATAAAAGTGACGACACGACACTAGTAAAATGTGTCATCTTTTCTACGTAATGATGGTATAGGTAGCTAATTTTATTCAACTTCACGACTGCTGTCGCCTCAGTACTCGTTAAACAAGGAGTATTTAGGTAAAAGTCAAGTTAGCTATACGTACACTAGATAATTTATGTTACAAATACCATGGCAAAGTAGATTCAACTGTAATTCTTAACAGTTCTTTCTATACTTTAACGTGCAAGGAAATTACGTACACACGCAGCAAGTCAAAAATAAGTACAACCGCCATATCAGTTGAACGAGTGTCGACTAAATACAAAGCTTACGGTTTTTCCTTATAAGCCTTAAAAAAGCTATAGGTATTTTGTACGAAGCGGGAATTCCGTCTAAACAGGTTCACTCTGAATGTCTGAATGGCTGATGATTTAATCCGACCACTAAAATTATATTACTATGCAGTTGGTACAGGTACCTTCATCGTTAGCAGTCGGCCATCTATAACTACTCGGCCGGCAATCCCCTATTTCGCGGCCTCTGCAGTATTGTTCCACCCTTTTTCTCCCTCAATAAAGTGTCACATTGTAACTAAAGTGTTGGTGTTTATGGATGAGAAATGAATACATCGATAACTTAATTCACACGTGCGTTCGTTTTACAAGACTGAAATAAACGTGAGGCTACTCTAAAAGAACAACTTGCAGCGGGAATCAGAAGTGTATACATAGGTACAATAATAATAATAAAATATATTTATCCACTCCACCACAAAGTACATAATTAATATAGTAACTAAAAAACTTGACAAATGATATGAAAGTAGGTTCATAGCTTGTGCGGTGGAGACTGGTGTCCGAACTAGGGGGAACCTGTATCCAGTGTGACCAGGTTACCAACCCTTCAGATATCTATAACAACATCTTCGCGAACACTGAAATCTAAAATATAAACCATTGTACTAAGTAAGCTACAAAGATATCATTTACGCTATTGTATTTATTAACAAATAAATGAAAATCATTTATTTGACGGTTTAACAATCTCAAACAAATCTCGAAAAGGGATCTGAAAGAAAATGAACGTTAAATAATTCAAAGAAAGAAAATCAGAAAAAAACCGAAACGTAGGTTTAACTATGTGTATAAATACGTTGTCTCGAAAGGAACTAAGTCACTGAAAGATCATCATCATCAAAGAACGCACGCGCGAAACTGACTGCAAGGGGAGCGCCTGCAGGGTCTCGCGATCTACGGGAAGGACTTTTTTTATTTCGAATGAGAATCACTAATTCAATGTGAAACCTTCTTAGTTTATTTTGATTTTAAAGAAGAGAAAGAAAATAATAAGGAAAAGCCTTTCAAAAGAGTTGGTACTACTAAGTACGTCAATTAAGGAAAGTTGCTTTGTACGGTTAAATTATTGACCGATTCTTTCAGTAATTTCTAATACCTACAATGTTATGTTGTTTGAGATTCCTTTAGAAATAAGAATGTATATGTACCTACCTATAACAGAACTTAAATGAATAGCATTTTTCGTGTTTATATGTAATGAAACTAATGAATTATATATAAACACGAAAAATGCTAGTTAACGCAGAAGGAAAATAGAAAAAAAACCTTAATTGACGTATTGAGTACAAACTTTTTTAAATTCTCATGGCGACCTAACTACCGAATACACACAGTCATAGACTGGATGAACAGGCTCGTCTGCCGCTCTAGGAACTCCTTCTTCACTCCCCTGAACTTGGTCCGCAACGTTGCCGTCCCATTCATTTTCACTACACTATGCACTACACACTCATCACTGAAAACTCTACAGCTAACTGAGACCACAATCTGTACAATAAGTTATTGTTTTCATGTGTAAGTCCCTCAGGACATGAGTCAATTCGATAACTCTCAGGTGGGACTCCCCGACCGATGCACTGCGGTCGAGTCCGCCCGGGACTCTGGATCGCACCACACTACCGCCAAATTCTATTTTTGCAAGACGCCGCAGACGTATGTGAACTCAACGAAATAATAAAAAATGTTTAATTCTCTCTTTGGGACGTCATTTCAAAGACACGACTTCATTCTATCATTGTGACTATAAAGATATATTTCTGTATGTAAATAATGTTATTTGTGCCTTGTCTGAATTGTACACTTACTTGGTCATACTGTAATGCTTTAATAAATAAGTAAATTCTATATTCATTTTTGCGCTCTCCACCGATGACTCGATGTTGAGCAAACCAGAACTTAACGTGAGATTTTTTACTCTATTACTTGGAATAAACTCTTTTCTTGGTTATTCAAATGATCATTTAGCCATAATTTAGGATAACAGATATATTTTCATAAACAAAAGGACGTCTACGCGAAGCACAGTTGTAAATAATGTTTTCATTACCGCTAATGATTCATTAAAATTGTTTTCAATTTATGACTAGCTTCTAAACCGATAAGTGAAGTGAGAGTAACACACAACCATCCTATACGTAATTTCTCCTAAAATTGGGATTTGTTTGCAAACCTTTCTAACTAAAGTGATATTTATTCTCAAAATGATATTAGCTTAAAAACAGTCTCTTATTAAATGGTTTATCGAAACGGATAATAAATTTACAATAATGATAATTCAATGTCTAACAGTTAATAATAGTAATAATAGCTGCTACTGCTACATTCGATTTATGTATCAGTTCAATTAAACGACTACGCCTATAAACATTATGAAAAGTTTTATGGAGGCCATTTAGGCGTTCCAGACAAGTAATGTAAAACTATAAAAGATGGTTTTAGGCACTTGAGCCGAATGTCTATGAGCTAAACTATTTTTATTACCGTGTATCTTTCATGAGTGTCATGTGCATGTAATAAGGATCATTGTTTCATTACAGAAACATAGTTTAAACTATTTACTCGAGATACTTATACCAATTAGCTTTACGCTAGGAGGGAGGGAATATTGAAGACATGGGTATAGCTTTTACAATCGAGTGGATTTGACGAAATTAGACTTTAATGTTATAGTAATAGGAACTAGTCTACTCGACTTCGTGGATCGCAAGAGCGCGTGAACCTATCCTGGGCTTTTACGCGCATAAAATTAAATGATATGAATACTTAAATATTCACAATTCTTTAGGATAATTTTGTATACAAGACATATTGACATCTTTATAGTGCCAAAAAGATAAGAATACATTATGTAAATAGATATAGTATACTACGATACCTGTTTAAATATCTGCATACCCCAAGCTCATCAACAACAGTCCACTTCACAAACGTTTAATCTCACAAAAAAACTATTTTAGTGTTATAACACTAGCCAAGGTTCCTGTTTCCACGAAGCACACGTGCCGAACGATTTATTTATTTTATTCGGCACTTCGTTTACCGTGTGGCGGGAACTCCCAAGGATTGTTGTAGGAATAACTGTTTTATTTACTCCAAGACTTTAGCAGTTATCAAGTGAAGTATTACCTATAGTTTTTCACCTTATTGCACCGTGATAAGATACTACATTTTATAGGTAACATCTTTTTGTAATCCACTGTATACACTGTACCTAAACGATATGGTATTGCTGTCTCTAGGCGAGTGAAGGTTCTACGTGATAACAAGCTCTCCATAATTACAAGCGTTTCTACGAATGAGCTGCTTGAGCTAAGAGATAAGTACTCAGAGGTGCAGTAATATTACATCCAATAAAATTATCATACAAGGAATGCGTGAAAGTTATCTAAAGATTCAAGAAGTTGGTCGTTGATTAGTTTAAAAGCATTAAAGGAAAGACTAAGCGTACCTCTACGTCGCACTGCATATTAATATCTTTAGTTGTATGTACAGTCAGCACAGAAATGATGCATGCAAGGTGCATAGGAGTTCCTATTCAGAAACCATGTTATTGGCAAACCGTGAGATAAGACCACAGACCACTTATCCGGTGGATAAGACAATGGGACCCTAGCCCAACTAATGCCTAAGTAATATTTACTTCTTGTTTCTGAATTGCGTTTGATCATAAAGTAACCTAATGCAAATCTTGAGCCTACGCAGATCTACCATCTGCGTAATCTAGACATTACACTAAAATAGGTCTGCTGTTTGAAAACAAACAGATTCTTAAGGAGCTGGGCAGATACATTTCAAATTGAAGGGATTGGGATCAAAGCGATTTTTAATATTGCCATACTTCTTCTTAAAGATCTGGATAAAAAAACGTTATTGAAGAAACAAGCATCCATTCAGATACTATACGGTGTCTGCGTACCGTCAGGAGGAGTGAAAAGGATATTTTAAAAATATATAGGTATAAAAGAAGAAACGGAGATGGCACAAATTGTTTTTAGAGCGATATAACACTTTTAATATGAAATAAACACAAAACCTGTTGCCCAGCTTTTTCTGGTAAACTAAAGGGGAATGACATTGGAAACGGGAGCGCATTCTCTAATGACGTGGGTCATTCAGCGGCCCTGGCGGGAAGTTGACAAAATAGCCAGAGGAAAGTAAGAGCTGGCACCGCGCCATACTGACTATTGTGAACCGAATCTTGACTTCTGTAATTCACAAACTCAGTTCCACTAGTCCCGCAGCTCATCTCTATTATTGCTTTACTCTGAGAACCGTAACAACTATGCGTAATCAGAGATCAGACTTACACTGGCTCGATGTGGCGAAGTAATCGGTAAGGGTTTGTGAATAGGGCTTCTACTCTACAGTCACAGCGGTGCAGGTTAGAAAGATGCTAGAGTCAAATAACAAGGTAGGTTAATCATTGATACGTTTTTGTTGGGTTGTGACGAAATGGTTATTTCTTGATGGTTTAGTATTAAATCCAACAGTTAATAATAATATCAAGGTGTGTAAAAACAGGACAACATTATATCGCTAACTAATGTATACGTACCACAAGACTACTAACTGGATATTTTTCTAGAAGTCGTCCAAATCGTATACACCATGGGCGTTAATAACCCGAAAGATTTAAACCAACAATTTTAGAGCCTAATTAGAGCATATAAAGTTACATAAAGTATAGTCCAAAAACCCACAATTTAAGAGATATTAATTATTTAAAACAAATCACAAGTTAAAAAATCTCAAATCTAACACACCCTAAAGGCGTTACGTAGCCACCTACAACTTTTACAGGCAGACGCACTAACTGCATGATTGTCAGCCAGTTTCACTTAATTAAGTTTGGTATCTATCCTACAAAAAGGTTTCGCTATCGAAAGTTTTGTTCTGTTCTCAATCGCGAGAGTGCAAACTATTTACATTTACTGATAAATAGCTGATAGTTAGAAATTGATGTCACTAAAATGACAATGCTGGGTCTCTGTTTCTCAACTTGACATTAATTAAAGTCGCTCACACTCTGAAGTAAAGGTTTGTTCACAAAGAAGCAGTCAATCAATATGATTTAATTTATACTGAAATAGTAATTTAATTAAGACACTTAATTGGACCCATGTTGATATATCATTATTTACTCGTACTGTCGTCAAAAAGACGTGGTTTAAATCTTTCGGGTTATTGACGCCCACGGTGTATATTTAATTCTCTAATAATTTATATTTAAAAAGTCGTTATAATTCATAGTAATTACACAACAGCCCGCACATATATATATCTAAGAGTATATCTACGAACTGAAAAGGCCCACTCCTAACCCAATCTTCTCCGTTTTCATTGCTCATAATCATAACTTCAAAACGAAAATAATAACTGATCTTTCTGTCTGCATTTCAGTCCTGACTGTGAGGACAGTGAGAACCTTTTGTCAGATAATAACTCAAAGTAGGTAAATGTAAATAGGACAAAAATGTAAAGAATTGGCCACATAAAGTACGAGTACTTATGGACAACCGTGCAAATTCTACCTTCATTCAGTACTCGTACCTACTGAATCCATGATTTTCAATAAATATATTATAGCATTTATAACTGAGATTTCGAATCTGTTCCAACTGGAAAATTACCTCTATCTTATGCCGATCCCCACAATGGGCGATACATGATGACGCACACGCAGTACCAGGACGCAGCTATGCGGTGGAATGAGATGATAACATGTCTTTCGCCCTTTAACACATAACTGCGTCCTGTACCTACGTTGGGCCATCATGGCTCATTGTGAGAATCAGGCATTACAGACCCCAGAAAAATATCGAACAAGGCCCAGAATATCTGTGTTGCGTCACACGCACGTGCGTGACAAACCTCTGGAGTTGAAATCCCGATAGGCATCCCAGTGATTCGGTAATAGCGGAATGACGTAGCGAAGGGCCGTGCAGTATATTTAGCAATTTATAAGCGGATTTCTCGGTCTGTTTTGTTTTTATCGCGCTGAACTAGACATTGAGTTAGAATGGCATAAGTGGGACAACCTACGAGCCTGGTATTCATAATTACTGTTATGTAAACATGCTACATATGCGAGTTTTGTAATCTTGTTAAGGCGCTCCACGCGCTATTCATCGGTTTTTGAGTTCATATTGCTCCGTCAAAACTAGAGATATATTTATGGCACAAACGGTTATCCATTCTTCGATCCTTTATCTACATTTACAAGAGCCACAGTTTGAAAAAACTGACTACTTATTTTTTTATGATTTATTGAAACATGGTCCAAAAAAGCGCTATTTTCGTTATGTAACTGTTCCTTATTGATGTATCTGTACGCAAGAGAGATTTTTATTTTTAACTCATAATCACAAAATATACTTCCAAAAAACTGGTTTTTAAGGTTCCGTAGTAAACAAGGAACCCTTATAGTTTCGCCATGTCCGTCCGTCCGTCCCCCGCTTTTCTCAGTAACCGTTAGTACTAGAAAGCTGTAATTTGGCATGAGTATACATATCAATGACGCCGATAAAATGGTAGAATAAAATCATAAAAAAAAAATTTTTTAGGATACCTCCCCTACATGTATAAAGGGTGGTGCAATTTTTTGTCTTCCAAACCCCATCATGTGGAGTATCGTTAAATAGCTCTTTCAAAAACATGAATCTGTTGGCGTGATATTAAGCTTTGAAGTGATAATTTTTGCTTCGTTGCTCGTTGTTCTAAATACGATAAACCAAAAGAAAACACGAGAAAATGGAGAGTTACAGATCGAAGGTCATTGGGAGCTAGGAGCCCCTTAATACTTTTTTAAATGCCACAAACAGGAGTACGGATCGCCAATTATCAGATCATTCTTCACTTTTATAAGCGTCTACAGTATATGACATTTAAGTAGATACCTACGCCTAGTAAACAAAAGGAATTGGAAACGATTATATGGAAGCCATTAAGGGCACCCCAGTTAACTCATTCGCCATAATTCATCAGTTTCATTACTATGACTGGTCGGAATGCGAACCAGAATAAATAGTTAAGTGGGTAAGGATCGATCACTTCACGGGGACGCTCAGTCACTCCTCCTCTCATTGCGTTGGTAGGTACTACGTAGTTTGTATTTGTCTGTAGTGTAATAAGCATGAGACTATGAGATTCTGAAGTCCCCAGCATAAGAACGCAAATGTTACTGTGCAGTTATTTACGGATAAAATGCAACATGTAACGCAAGGCATATCCCAATGGTTGGGGTACAGTCAGCATCGTATAATATAAGTAGCTGTAGTAGCTAACACACTTTTATTACTAAACTTGACTCTCGCTAATGATGATGTCATACATGTGTCTGTTCCTAGTCAGTCCCTATGTTTTCACTGCGAGAAGAGGTGAGTGTTTAAAGGGCGCAAGTATCGGGCGCTGAATTGAACAATCTATATTGTATAGGTACTTACATTCCAATCAATAGCCTCAACCAGTCTCTCAATCTTATCAGGATCTTCGGGTTCTGAATCTGTGTCCAATAGCGTCTCATTCCCGCTGTCGGAGTCCCTCGCGAGACTCCTACTCTCTCCCTGTAGATCTGCTTCCACTTTCTCACCATCCTGCTCTTCGACTTCTTTCAGAGGAGCCAAAGGTGTCGCCTCTTCTATAGCTGCCTTCTGTGACGCTTGCTTCAATATAGATCCGAATTTCTCGAAGAAACTGTCGTCCACTTCTTGAATCCTGTGAAATAAATGTGTTAAATAAGTTATACAAATGAATTTGGTTAGGAAATTATATTAGCAAAGGTGAGAATTACCGTTTTTCTGTCGCGCTCACTTCGTAACATAATGATAATATTTTTATTGATATAGCAATAAAACAAAACTAAACGAGCTAAAAGTATATTTTAACATAACAAAATTATTCACAGCGTAAAGTCAAATACAGTGGGGAGCAGAAGTAGGTAGTAGTGTGTAACTTGTTAGGAAACTTATTCCCTAATCAATAGTTATGTATTAATCCTTATGAGCAGTATTGCCCTCTTTGTTACCGATTATACTTCTTACTATATATTATGGCCTATACAACACATATCATAAAGTAAATATTAAATGCATTAAAAATAATTATTGCAATCTTTCCACAGATTTGTACATGCTATGTACTAATCACCACTGAGTATTATAATGATAAATACAAACATATTTCATAGGTCGATTGTTTCTTATACACTGATCAAAAATTACACTGTATAGTATTTGTGTTTTTCTCACGTCCAATTCATTATCCTATTGTGCGGTTTGCTACCTCATTATAAGCCTACCTACCTCATAAAAGATAAGCATACTTCATAAATAAACACTGCATGTGCATTAACACTTTAATGGATTATCAATTCTAGGGCCTTTGCCAAGTTGAAATTGCTTCAATAGAACTGTGACGTTAAACGCATAACCCAATTCATGCGGCGACGTTTACCTGAGTACCTGAGAATGGTACAATAGAAGGCATCTGGAGCGCCATCTTTCTATTAGTGCACTCGTAATATTTTGCTTACGGAGATTGAGTCGATAATCAATTGAACATTCAAGGCGGTTGTTATGACTCTTTACAACGTGGTCCACTTAAAGAAAACAAAAGCATTGTTTTCTTTAAGTGGATCGGCCAATATTGAAAAACAAAGACTAAAATTATCTACATTTAAAAGACACGCACTATTTAAAAATCGAATTTCACAAACAGGAACCTAATTATTTTATATCACAATTTTCTGGAAGACTTGAATGGTTCAAAGATAACTTTTATACAAACTTATATTCTAACTTATATCTATATTTCGAGAAGCAAATAAAATATGAATTATATTGAATTCAAGAAAGAGCATGTGGGGAAGTTATATCTACAATATCTACATTTAATTTAAATTCAGAATACAGTATTTATAATCACATTTACAACAAGTAGTAGATCAACATATACTTAAAAATTATAGTTCACAATGAATAAAAAAGTAATTTTATCAAATGACTTTCTCTTAGGTACATAACATGGCATACACTCAAGATAACATCGTTTATTTATCCAAACCCGCCATTAAAGTATATTTAATGTCAGTGTACTCTTCAACACCATGCTTGCTTCCCTCCCGGCCAATTCCAGATTCCTTAATTCCTCCAAAAGGTGGCTCAGCAGCAGATAATATTCCATCATTAACTGCAACCATTCCGACCTCCAATTTCTGAGACATTCTAAATGCTTGGCCTAGGTCTTTGGTAAACACATAGCCGGCCAAACCACTTCTAGTGCTGTTCGCAATCTCTAATGCTTCAGCTTCTTCTTTGAACTTGTAGCAGACAGCCACAGGCCCAAACACTTCCTGATGGTATATTTCCATATTAGATGTCACATCAACTAACAATGTAGATTCATAAAATTTATTGCCCATTTCTTTGGCGAATTTCCCACCTTTTAATACCTTCGCTCCTTTAGATACAGCATCTTCAACAAGCCCGGACACTTTATCAGCTTGCATTTTGTTAATAAGAGGACCGCATGTGACACCTTCTTTATTTCCTGGCCCCAGAATACATTTCTGTCCAATGCGACTCGTGAATCCCTCTACAAACTTGTCAAACACAGTCTCATGGATCAAGAACCGATTAGCCCCGACACAAGCTTGTCCATTATTTCTAAACTTAGCTAATATAGCTTGGTCAAGAGCATTATCTATGTCAGCGCTAGGGAAAACTATGAATGGAGCATTGCCTCCTAGCTCTAAAGACACCCTTTTGATACCTTTCGCAGCCATGGCATACAATATTTTCCCAACATGGGTAGAGCCAGTAAATGAAATGCAGGCTATAGAAGGATCTTCACATAGGACTTTCCCAACACCAGCAGCATTAATTCGGCTAGATGTGATCACATTGATAACACCTTTTGGGACTCCCGCTTGTATAGCTAATTCAACAGCTGCCAGCGCTGACAGTGGTGTGTCTTCCGACGGCTTAATCACACAGGTACACCCTGCTGCCATCAGAGCTCCGACTTTGCGGGTTATCATTGCAAAGGGAAAATTCCATGGTGTAATAACGGAGACCACACCAATTGGGTGCCGTGTCACAAGAATCTGCTTATTAGGCCAAGGACTGGGAATGATTTCTCCATTAATATGGCGCGCGGTATCCGCAAAAAATTCAAGAAAAGATGTACCATACAAAACTTCGCCCTTCGCTTCGGCCATAGGCTTTCCCGACTCAGCTGTCATTATTTCCGCCAGATGATCAACATTTTTCAAGCAAAGATCGTTCCATTTACGAAGAATAGCCGCACGTTCCTTCGCTGTAGTCTCTCTCCAGGTTTTGAACGCTTTAGAAGCCACATTGACGGCGAATTTCGCGTCGTGAGCGTTCATGTCCGGTATTTCGGCAATCAGGGAGTCGTCCACGGGATTAGTGACGGGATACACGGCGTTATTTGCTGCGAACACCCACTCTCCGTCGACAAAAGCTTGCTTTTTCAATAGATGCATGTTTCTGTAACTTGTGGTAAACAACTGCAAATGCTTAGTCGCACTGAATCGCAACAGTTCCATTATCACGGCTTTATAATTACACTACACTGATAAAACACGAGCGACTCGTGTGTCGGACGCTGCCGCTTTGAGTGATTGATAAATACAACTGGCTAGTAGCTATTGAGAACAATTCAGTCACAATTTATCTCAATTAGGTATCAGAAATCACAATGAAATCTTTTATCAGCTGAGCAGACTACAGAGTACTGAATAATGTCAAACAAATGTCATGATACTACGGGTGACAATTCAGGTATAATAATATAGCTTGTGCCGCCATCTATCCTGTATTGTCTAAACGACTACTCTGTTCAGTATTTGAATTCTTACGAGTATAAATATTCCTAAAGAGTAATAAGAGTATACAACCATGCCAATTTAGCTGTTGTTTCTCCTTAAATGAATAAAATCATCCCCTAAGGAGGTAAAATAAGTGATAAAAGTTTGTATGGGAAACGTAAAATATTTGGATTTAGAAACTTGAAATTTCGTACATAGACTCTCTGTTTCAATACGCAAATGGAGTATTTCAGCCTTTTTCTAAATTCGTTACCAAAAGGGGTGAAAAAAGGGTTCAAAGTTTGTACGGGGATCAAATCTTTTTTGCAGTGCGAGATTTGAAACTTCGTATTAGACTCTCTGTTTAGATACAAAAATACAGATTACAGCGTTATTTAAAATTCCTACTTTAAAGCAGTAAAAAGGGGGGTTGAAAGTTTGTACGAGGGGAGCAAATCTTTTTGGCAGTGAGATCTGAATCTTCGTATATAGATTCTAGATTTAAAAAGACATATTTCAGCGTTTTTTGAAATTCCTCCCCTAAAGGAGTTTGTTTGGGGACCAAACTTTTTTGAAGTTAAAAATTTGAAACTTCGTATAGTAGTATAGACTCCTTGTTTAAATACAACCAAATAGCGTAATTTCAGCGTTGTTTGAAATACCTCCCCTAAAGGAGTTAAAAGTTTTCTAAGTATCTTTTGTGAAGTGAGAGATTTGAAACTCTTAACGAAAAAAAGTAATTTTTTATCGTATTTTGAAATTCCTCCCCTAACGGGTTAAAACTTTAAAAGTTTATTACCTATGGAACACGTAAGTTTGTTACGCTCTATGTTCCGAATCACGCCAACAACGCTCACAGCGCTTACAGTGCGCGTACGCTGTTCCGAATCAGCTAGCCCGCTCAAGGCCGCGTAAGCGGTGTTTTGATTCGGACCGGTCATCACGTGTTTACTGTCATTTAACTGTCATGTTCATATATCAAACGTCAACTTGACGTTTGCGCTCAAGGTGCTGACGCCTGCGAGTGTGAGCACCGTGGGCGCCGTCCATGACATCATTACATTAATGACGTCACGACATCTCATATCAGCGCTGCGAGCGTGATTCGGAACAGGGCTACGGTGTTTGGATAATAACATGTTTCCAACTAAATGTCATATACAGGGCGGAAAAATCGAATGCCACATGGATGGCAACTACCTTAAATATTGTAAATAGCACATTTTGTGTAAGGGAGACTTTCCTTTGTTTTTAAAAACAATAAATACTGCATTTAAGGATTTATGAAAAATCGCTTGCCTCAGTCGGGACTCGAACCGGTCAAATGTGACAAAAAATAATGTGCTGTATTTTATGATGCAGATTGAAAGGGTTACTGATAAGGTTCATTTTTCTCTAAATAACAAATACAATCAGAATAACGGAAGGCCATGAAAATTGTAAACGAAAAATTAAAACACACAAAATAAAACAATATTCATTTCCAGACATGGATCGGTACAAAAGGGAATATTAAATGGCCGGCCAGTTTTCCGGATCTAACACCATTGGACTACTTTTTGTGCCGGGAATGCCTAAGTGTACCACGGGGCATCAGTCGCCCTACGGAGAAAACGATTCTGAATGACCTGTGCCTTCACCACGAGTTTGCATGACCGTACTCGCTAGCGACTGCGTAAACGATTTAGTATGCCGATTCTTAGTTCTATTGCGTAACCGCCAGAGGCGCTGTACTTTTGCCCATACATTTTTTTACGCAGTCGCTAGCGAGTACGGTCATGTAAACTCATGGTAAAGGCACTGAAGCGGCTTGAGCAATGTCATAGATACGTGAGCAAAAGCTACACTTGCATAAGACATGATTGGACGAACACAGTTTTGTAGAATGTCGGGTTAGTTATAACACTTATCTCGCGATACATGCAATATTTAAGCAGAATAATGGGAATATTGAAGCACAATCCAAATTGATAATTAATTACATACAATAATTAAATTCAAACCCCTTTTTTACCCCTAAGGTGCGACTATAAAAAACGCTCAAATTTCTTTTGTTACCATCAAGTATGAAGCCACTCACAAAAAAATGAGCTTACCCATACAAACTTTAACCCCCTTTTCACCCCTTCAGAGGGCGAATTTTGAAAAACGCTCTAATACGTTTTATTCTATTTTAATTAATGCTTAGTTAAGGAAGTTTCTATCTCAAAGACAAAAGTTTCTATCTTTTTTTCTCCATACTAAATGACCACCCCCTTTTAACCCCCTAAGGAGATGAATTTTGATATAAATTATAGCCTAGGTATGTGTTACTCTGATACTAATCTACAATACTAGAAAGTTTCATCGGAATCGGTCGAGCCGTTCTTGATGATATCAAACTCTAATATACCTATTTATTATTATCCTCTTTCCTGATTTTTGCCTTGCTTTCTAAATTTCAGACCTAAGTACCTGAAGTTTTTCCTTTAATCCCGTTTTCTCGTTTCTTGGATGAATGCCGCAGGATGCCATTATAAAAATATATACTTCTCGATTTTTTAGACACAGGCAGAATCAGAATTAGGAGAGTACCCTTACCTACCGATAGATATTTTTTGGGATGATATGTTTATCTTAAAGTTACCTACATACCCAATTATTTACAAAGTGATATTTGAATTGGCGAGGTTACTTAGATAAGGAAAACTACGGCTCGCACATCTGCCCAAGAAAGGAAACGCTTAATTTTATGCACAGCGACGCCGACCATTACAAAGAAATATTCAAATACGTTTGACAGATAAGTATACGAGTAATATCACGACCGGCACTACCGGTACTCTACAATTACCCTCAATAAGCAGACTTACTTGCTTTCATGCACTTGTTCTTCTATTGATTTCTGCTGCTGCAATTTGTCGTAAAAGCCTTTCCACATAGATTCCTCATCCATTTTAAAAAAGTTTTAAGTTTTAAAAACACAAAATAACAACTAGTTACAGTGTAACTACCTATATGATGATCTGCCGGTACTGTGTTACCATACCAATATGCAGATATAGTGAGTCACTAAAATAAGATCGAGTCATAGATTCTTCCAGTCAATGACGCAAACGGTACTAACTTCACGGGAATCTAACCGACACAATACCGTCTCGCGACCGAGTTAACTAAATACTGATTCAGAATCTCGACTTAATAATATGAAAGGTCACTGACTTTAAAACTTGTATATGTAGGCGTTGCATTCGCGGTACATTCCAAACTAAGCACGATATAAAAAATAAGAAATAACTGGTTTGTTTTGCTTAGCATTTGGCAGCTACATCGAGTCTGCGAGCTAC
The DNA here is from genome assembly GCA_963556455.1 of Epiblema foenella. Classification (NCBI taxonomy): domain Eukaryota; kingdom Metazoa; phylum Arthropoda; class Insecta; order Lepidoptera; family Tortricidae; genus Epiblema; species Epiblema foenella. The sequence goes on along the minus strand of OY747107.1, from coordinate 10,272,587 downwards.
GCAGCTTGGTACTGACGTAATCCAACGACAGCTGATGAGCTGGCGGGGCGGTTCGCGTCGGTCACGCCGGCACACCGACTAACGCCACGCAATAACTCACATGCTTTTAATGTCATACAATCGCTATGTAAACAATGTGAATGTGAGCTCATTACCGCGCCTAATATGCATTTCCTTCGTTATAACACGATCAAGTAAAGTTTGCACAGCGCTAATCTAGCGTTCCATAGCGAGGTGCATATTTCACATTTAACTGTGTTGCACTTATTAATAATACCTGCGGGTTTTAACGATGATCATAGGTACATATAACGAGATGACAAATTGTTCATCAGGATACTTACTGATATACATGAATGAATGCATTACCAATGCAAAGTCTTTGTACCTAAGTCAGAGTTATATTCACAAAGAGCTACTGCACATTGCAAGTAGCAATATGAGTCGTTCTCAAGAAAACGGGACTTTATTACGTAAGGACATTAAGTTCTATTTTCCCAGGCGAGAGACACAAACAACCTTTCCTAAATTGCACTATTTACCCACGCTATAAATCATGGTCAAAGAAAACAAGGTCTGGCAATCTGGATCGTGACACCAGTGACGTCACTATCGATGATGCCGTAGGTCGTGTCACCCACACATGTACCGGATTGCCATACCTGGCGCATTATATTGTTGTATCATGCTATAAATGACAATCATTTGTGAAGTATGTATGGCCAATGATAATAGTTTGTTACTTATCATAAGTTAATGAGGCCTAACTAATAAGCAGATGTTTATACATTAAAAAAATACAAATATATTAAGGGTATTTAGACTTTACTTACCTGTTTTGTTATTGTAAATATTGATCATTAGAAATAAGTTTAGGGTAGGTATAAGTTACCTATACTATGTTTTGGAGACGCTGCTTTATCCCCTTCGGCCATCTTCGAAACCAATTTCTAAATAAGAATTATTATTACTTCATTCGAAATTGGTTTCGATAAAAGAATAACATTTCCTATCTCGAAATTCGTCTCGATAGAAGAATACTATTTCGTTCTCGAAATTCGTTTCGATACAAGTATACTATTCGGTCTTTCGAAACTCTCATTCAAACCAAAATCAAATCATATCACTCTATTCGATTCCCACTAGTTCAGTTATCTAGATTAATAGACTGAACTACAGTCGTCAAACCAAGATTATAAAATGTACGAAAATGACAGGTGCCAGGAATCTCCCGGGGACCGCCCTAAGAATGTTTCTCGTTTGTTCAGTTTATTTAACTAGTGAGAATAATTTTATAATAATTAAGAACAAAGCTAAACTGTTCGGTTATGGTTGAGGATTGGACAACCGAGTGCAAATGACATAAGGAACAGGACGAATGGAGTAGAAATCAGTGTTACGTTTTCTATGTATGATATAGGTACTGCCGAACTACATCTACATACCGAACCTCCTTGTAGGTAGGTGGATATTTGTGATATTTGGCAAAAAAACTTTACCAGCAACGAGGAAATGTTAACTGCCTTTATTCCATTACGGCAGTTAACATTATGCCCCTTTACTTTACACAATATTGTTACTGCCACCGAGTAATAATATCGACTTAGGTACTTAATTGGAGGTCTGCATTGGCTATGCTACGTAGGTGTGCAGTGTTGGTGTTTGAAATTTGAAAGACATCCACTATAATCACCATTGTGTGCAAATTGTAGCTTATCACCTGGGATAGGTACCTATTCATAGTTTGCACAGCACACTAATTAAAGGTAAGCGCGTAGTAGCTGTGCCAGTTATTTAGGTAAATGTTCCTACTTAATATTTTAATGAAACGTTTGGCACGCTAATTTATGTCATAGGTAGTGTATGTGACGTCATCTCGCCCATGTTCATGACAATGCCTGCAATGCGCAAAATAATTATCACATCTAGGTAATCAGAATCACAAAATTAAGTTAAACAAAGGGAAAAATCATAAAAAACCCTAATGCAACATTTAAGTATATTTTTACATGTAACAAATATCGTACAAAACGGAAGCGTTAATGTTGTCTCGATTATTTTTGGACATAGGAAATGATCTAATTTCATCTCTTCCATCAAATAACTTAGTAATAAACTAAGTACATTGATTTTTAAATTAGTACCTATTCTATACTTTAGATCGCCACAACAAGCTATTTGATACCATGTCACATGGTACAATAAGAAAATATCTTAACCCATTCACGTGCAGTTAATGGTTAATTTTGTGTGATACTATAGGTACAGCAAGTCCGCGGAGGATTTCATTATTTCTTTTGGCATATATTTACAAAAAAAAATGTAGTTTTTTGTACTTTCAATTAAAAAAATGTATTCATGAGGTTTCGGCATTGCGACGTAGAGCTAGTGGTCGTGCCAGGTACTGAAATCAATGTACTTACACTACTTACTCATATACGGGAATCGTTGTTTGCCTAGCTCTATGTCGCGACGCCGAAACCGCATGAGTAAATTTTTTTATTAAAAGTACAAAGAGTACTTTTTTTCGTGAATATGTACCGTGAAAAGAAATAACGAAATCCTCCGTGGGCGTGCTGTATAGTATCACACTTAATTTGGACCCCAGGTTTACTATTCAAAATACAGACAGGCGCGTGATATTGAGGATTGGTGTTAAAATAAAGGATACCGGGTTTTCATTAAAACGTGAGAAACCCTTGGCAAGAACAACGACCGGTTTTTAGGGTTCCGTACCAAAATAGTAAAACAGGAACCCTTATGGTTTCACTTTGTCTGTCTGTCTGTCACATCGCTAAATATCTCAAGCACTACTTATGCTATCGATTTGAAATTTGGAAAATAAGGAAGGCTAACTCGTAGGAAGCTAGGCTCGTAGGAATTTATAAAACAAAAATACATGCAAAGGTGATTAAATTACAAACTTAGTGTAGAAATGTTTTTTAACGAAAAAAAAATGAAAAACTAGATAGAACTATAGTTATATTATTCCTGTAAAATATACATTCATATCAATGTTAAGTAAGAATTTCATATTTTTTCCTTGGTAAACTTCGGAGATAAGGCGGGGACCCCCATTTTTTTACATTTTCCCTCATAAAACAAAAATGACTCAACGAAAAAAACAATTGCTTCAAAATGTGCAACCCAAGTGACATCCCACTCGACATATTCACTAGACTTTCAAATTTTGAACCACCTATTTATTATCTGCATACGGAACCCTCGGTGCGCGAATCCGACTCGCACTTCACCGGTTTTTATTTTTTTAATTAAAAGATCAGTGATTCAGCCAGTTGCGTAGCGTTTACAACAATGGTTTTACTGCGGTGATATAAAGAGTTAGCGTCAAGGTTGGCCGGACGTACTAGAAGTACTTACCAGCTCAATTCAAGGCTATAACAATTTAACGCTTTTTAGGACAAAATTGCTTATTTACGTGATTTGGTTTATTGACCTCTAGAAACGGGGAAATACAAAGATAACGTTTTAGTCATCTTGTGTCGGCAAAAGTAGCGTTTTTGTGACTAAAATTCATTAACGCCCTTCAATTCATTAAGCTCGTTTAGACAACTACATATCAGCCAGAGAAAATATAAATTGTTATCGTATTGGATAACATGCCTACTCAATGACGCATATCCAAAAGAGGAAAACCCCGTTTGGAAAATACCTGGCAAGCGGATTTTTATTCAATTAGAATTAGACATCAATTTGTATAACTGCACTGAAAAAAAAAATCAGCCGAACTAATTGAGTTATTCCAAAAATAGCTGAACTTAAGTTACGAAGAAATAAATCCAAAATCGAATTTGTAGTGTACACCGTACCAGTTAAGTTAAGTTAATGTTTGGTAAACAGTAAATGAATATTTGTTTATTGTTTACTGAATTACCACTAAATGAATTATACTAAATTACTAAATTAATTATTTAGTAACATAAGTGGTTTAGTTGTAAACAACTGAAATCTTATAGCCAAACCCGGTTTTGTAACTGGTTACACGTAGTTCGCAAGTCCCAATTTTTGTGTAACCAGTAAGCAAATATTCTGTTATATATAGTTATTCAAACTTTTCTTTCAGTGTGGAAATACTACAAATTCATATGTGTCGTCAATCTATGCCATAGCGTTTGATATCGTGAAATACGTCGAGTCAAATAGACCTCCAGTATATTCATATAAAGATGAAAAATAGTTACCAGGCCGGTGCCAGACTTCTTGCAACCAGGGCTCGGAACCGGTTTTTACTATTTTGGAAATATTTCCTAAAGTACTTCTCATATCTCCATTTTTATTTTAAGATTTGCTTTTGTTAGCCTTCATCTGTGTAATAAATGATTTAAAGTACAAAAAAATATAGTAAAACTCAATTAACCGAAATTTTCAACCAGTTTATTGTATGAAGACGAAACCGGTTTCCGAGTCCTGCTTGCAACTTACAAGTCTCGCCTAGGTTTTATTTGAGACCGATTTCACTATACTTTACAACATCTGATCTGATCATTCCGTAAGTAGTCAATAAAACGCATGTCGCTAGCCCTCATTAATTATGACACTAATTGTAGACGCCGGTGCCGGTGGTGATGGAACTCGACGACTCAAATAAAACTTCGATGTAAAGTTGACTGTATAATTTCAATAGGTGCTGATTTACAAAATTAGTTTGGCCAAAGGAGGTATGTGCAGAAGTGGTTGTATGTGAGAACAAAGAATAGGTAATGACCAGCAAGATTTGATAATTTGAGTTAACGTATGTTACAATGGTAGGGATAAAGCGTATGTGAAGCGTTGCTATTGGTGGCTTTAAAAAAGCCGCTCTTATACTAACCGTGCCCGACGGGCGCGTTTTGCTACTGCATACTTAGTTAATATATATGTATAAAATTAAATAAGAGTTGCGCTCGCAACACTAATCGTACTCGTATAAGCATAAGCACAGGAGCGGTAGGTATTTATTTATTTATTTATTTATTTATGTATTCGACAGCATCTCAATGACTGCATAAGACATTCCCAAAGATATAACCAAGAATACGCTCTCCTTTGTCATATCACATACTTTTATATTTTGTAACACAAGAGGACAAAAAAAACAGTTATTTTCTCTGCCCTCCGTTCTCCGTCAATCAATCACTGTTGACTGTGAGGATATGAAATATCATTTGAAAAGACTGAATTCGAAGTAACAAAAAATGTTTGCGGTTTAATTTACTTAGGTACACGTTAAGGCTCGCTTCGTCACTCGTAGCCCATCTGTGGAATTCCGGATGCATGTCGGCCGCTAAAGCCGCGTTTACGCACAAGCGACATGTGGTCAGGCCTGTTGCTCTTGCCGCTTCGGCTAAATGGCTCTGAAGGTGGTATCCCAATATCCTATAGCGCTAGGTAAGAAAGAATACGTGCTAAGCGGCGAGCGCGTGCGAACGGGATGTCATGATTAAGTGGTTAGACAGAGACATTGGTTTTGCTAGACAGAAACCTTTTGTGTGATCGCCACACTCCTCACTGTATACCGACAGACATAAATATTGGACATTATCGGTTGATGCGCTAACGCATAGTTAGATTAGTTATTATATAACGCATAATTAAATTTGTCCCTTCTGTTGTCAACACAGTGCATCCTCAAATTTTATAAAGGGTCGGCAACGCGTACGCGTGACTCCTTTGGAGTTGCAGGCGTCTATAGGCTGTGGTGGCTGCTTACCATCAGGTGGACCGTAAGCTTGTTTGCCACCGGCGTTGTGTATATATATATAGGTCTTCACTGAAATCAGGGCCGGCCTTAGTGCGATTAAATGCACCCACATTTGCAAGTTTTTGTTTGACCCCATGATCGACTGTTAGAGGATGCCTCATGGTATTAAGTCCGCCCTTTGTACTTATATTCTTTTTATGCAATAAAGTTTAAAATAAATAAATCGTTCAGTCTTGTTAGATTTTGTTGAGCTGCAGAACGTAAAGATTCGGTATCTTTTGGACCTTAAATAGTAACTTATTTCCTATTTAAACTTTTTTGTAGGCACGCGCAACTTTTGTCTACAAGGTCTCTTTTTACAAGTCGTACAAGATAACTAAGTCACGATTGGAAATTATGTACGATATATGTAATGTTTGTGGCATAGGAAGCTTTTTGTAGTACCTACCTATCAATGGAATTATAGTTATTTCATCGGGCTTTAATATTAGGTATATCGGCACTTATAAGAAACAACAGTCGGCTTATTAAGCTTCGTTTAGGCATGGGCTAGGATTGACAAGCGAGATTTATGAATAAAATATGCAGAAAATGTGTTTGCTTGCCCCTTTAAACTTACCTATTTCTTTATTTAATTAAACCTTGCACAAAACACACAAATGTACAAATGGCGGACTTAATGCCAAATGGCATTCTCTACCAGCCAATCATTGAGCCAGAACACCTAGACTTGATAGAGATAGAGGCGGGTTCTACGAAGCTTACGAGTTCCCAGTGGCACAATTTTGGATCTTACATCTATTGAAGGAAAAATAAACCAATTTAGCACCGGTTTTCATAATGATTTAACTCTACGCAACTTATATAGACTGATAATACGTCGTGCATGCTTGCGTGCATGATGCCTGCGTGATTATTTTATAGGTACGAATTTTTTCTCAAACAAACTTTAAACGTAATAAAGTGTATAGGAATAGTGAATCTCTGTTAATACATTTTAATACTCACTTTCTCTTACTTATAACGTCCGTATCTCGTAACTTTTTGAACACAAATCTCCAAGGATCATCATGTTTTTGCTTTTGTAACTTTGCAGCTGAATTCATATTCACAGAAAACTTCACAAGGCACTTCAATCTATACAGTTTAATAATCGACCACCCCCTAATTCCTCATAGATTTTAAAAAGGACCACAAATTAAAATAGCAATATTTTTTAAAAATTGTTTAATAGCCTTAATAGCCTTGTGAGCCTAAACACCAAGGATTAATAATCACTTAAAGTGCGAATTTTCAGGCTTCACATAGCGCAGAAGGTTACAGACTGACGGCTGTTCTCAGAATTGTTTGCGTGAAGTTTACCGGCTTTACTGCCAGCAGGGTTCATTGGGGAGTACTGAAAGCCACCAATCTACTAAGTACTTTATCCGCTGTCACCTCATTATGCATTCCATTAATGTAATTGTTATATTTTTTAGTCTTTAATTCATAGAATATTATCGTATTTAAACATCCCCGCGTTTTATTTGCCCGCAACTTCGTTCGCGTAAACATATCAATTTTTTCATGCCTTTGGGAGTTGATTTCTGGAATAAAATGTATTCTGTGTTTAAATGCAATAAGTCAATATTTTTGTATATATTACTGCTCATGCTACGTCACGTACTTAAATATGGAGTGGGGTAAAAGTAGACCTAGACTTAATTAATCTTACGATTTCTTTCACTTTTTCTATTAGCCGTCGGTATAAATAGCTTGTAATTTTGGGTTTCAATTGCAAGCATAGTGCAACGACGATTAGTTCTGTGGTTCTCCAAGCCGTGGTCTCCCGGTGAAAAAATAAACAATAGCATTAATTTGTAATGATCCCGGGGATACCCGGGACCGGTAGACGACGCGTTAAGATCCGAAGAACTAATTCAACTATTGTGATCGCATCGAACTTACCGCGGTACCGCCTGATAGTAAGCGAACAAAGTAGTAGGTAACTAGTATTAGTATTTCGCATTTCCAGAGATATTACATTCACATTTAAATATTTTGCTCTTTCGCTATTTAATTATTTATGCGCATACACTGTGCGAAATAAAGATTGGTCCATTGTCCATTGGTCCTTGCAGGAAGAAGAAATCTCTTGAGATTTCGATTGAGACGCCTAAAACGCTGAAGTAACGCCTAAAACTCATTTTTCTTTGTCAAGATTATCGCAGATTTCGAAAGCAAACCAACAACCGGGTCAGTGCTGAGATTATTAGTTAGAACCTAAATAATCCCTAAAATCAGTGACCTCCAGTGGACATACGCCGTTTTCAAACACAGAGAAAGACTCGTAGGGCAGTGCCTCTGCCTCTTGAATGAATATTTAGCCTCGGTTTTATAAAGATCCGTTTTTGTCGATAAGTTATTCAAAATTTGATCTGCCATTTGGTCTAATCTACCGGATCTTTACAAAATCCGGCCTTAATAATCATTTAATTACTGACTTAGATATATTCGGAGCTCCGACAGTGATGAACGAAGAGAACGCTCTGGATGTGTGCCCTACTCGCACTTGTCCGGTTTTTGCTGCTCTACAAAAATGACTAGTGAAAAAGCACATGCAAGAACTAACTCAACCTTATTTATTAATGGTCGGTGCGAGTGCATGCACGTTTATTACGCATGAATATGAACTCCTATAAGTATGTTGTAACTATTATGAGTAGTGCACTTACTCAGTATTTGAATGAAGATCATGTGCAATAAAGTATACAGAACTAGTGGAAAAAATACAAGCGACTCATCATATATCTTCATGGCAACTCATTAGCACAACAAAAAAATGCGATGTTGTTTGAAGAATGACGGTGCTCTCATAACAATAATAATCTTTAAAGTAGAGCAATTTTCTTTATTAACCTGACCGTGGCTTTATGTAGGCCGGGCCCAATAAAGCGATAGGAGTGCGCGAATGAAGAGTAGCCTGGGGAAAATCCAGGGAAAACCTTCGACACGACCACGGGTGTGGTTTGGAACACTGGAATACTGTAAGAGTTTGCGCCCCAGTGAGATTGGTTGAGCGGTTTCAACCGAATCTGAGGTGTGAGTGGAATCGAGCTACTGGGAGTTTTGTAGCTGGTTCACTAAACCTAGCCTAGCTGAGAAGAGTCCAACAAGCTACCCGGTGTGCGGCCATACCGGGACGAATAGGGACTATATGTGTCAGTGTTGTCGCGATCGCGCGGTGGACGTCCCCGCCGGCTAGTAGAGCAATGTCTGACTACTAACAATATACCTATAGCTATATGTGCCATCGCGAACAGAACACTTGCCAATCTTCGCAACTTGGACGTGTAACGCAAATCGGGACTGACACGTCATCGGGTAACATCTATCATTCATTACACGGCTAAATTACGGACAATGGCAAAATGGCATGTGGCTTAACAATTCCGGTTGGCGACTATACGTCCATTGAATATCTATATACGTACCTACTATACTTACAGGATGAATAAGCGTGATATCGAAATATTGTTTTCGAAATGTAAAAGCCTACTTCGATTATACTCTATTGAAATATTAAATATTATCGAGTAAAATTTTTAAAGATGCCAGTTGCCTATTAGGGTGGGTCGTAAATCACGAATTTCGGAGTACCGTAATGTAATAGGGCTCAAAAGTTGCTGTGTATTCTGTAGATTACAGAAAAAATAATTTAAAAAATCTAGATTTAGACTTTTAACCCCCGCACAGCCGCCAAAGATCGATGTTAAGGCCTAGATTATATAAGTACTTAAATAAAGTACGTGACAATTATATTAATCATTTATCACTTAATAAAGTATAATAAATCTAAATTATACTGAAACTTTTTTGTTATTTTCAAAATAGTCGACATTATAGCTTTTTGAAGTTTGATAACTTAAAATATTATGGGATAAATAAAGCAAAATGCTACATTTATATAAATTTTTGCTACTATTTTTTAAATACAAGCTTGAATGTAAGAGCTAATCTAAATATTACAGGAAAGATTTGTTTTCTTCAAAAACAAACGGTATTTATATGTTTTTAATGGTACCCAATAGTACCAAATAGCCTTAAAATTGTATTTTTCGAGTATTGTTTCTCGCCTCGTGTTGCTTTACTCGATATATTTTTTGTTTCTATTGTCTGTGTTTAGACCACTGATGATCCGTTAACAGCTTTAAATCATAATTTTCCGGTTTAAGCACATCAAAATGCATTTTACATAAAAGGCCAATTCTCTAGTTTGGCTACATGATGACAAAATATGATACATGGATAAAATATAATAAAAAATAAATAAGTTTGAAATACAATAGTGTTATATAACGATTTAAATAGTTTGTATTTATATATTTAATATGGAGTGAAAATAAAAAATATGAATATTTTTTTATACTTAACAGCCGTGCGGGGGTTAAAAGTCTAAATCTAGATTTTTATTATTAATTTTCCTGTAATCTACAGAATACACAGCAACTTTTGAGCCCTATTACATTACGATACTCCAAAATTCGTGAATTTCGACCCACCCTATTGCCTATATTATTACATTCATAGGTATCTAAGAGGAGATTTATTTTCCAACTCAGCAGTAAATGGTCTACTGATTACACGTATATTATGTAGTAAAATATTTCATTGGGATAATTGGAAAAGTACTTTGCACATTACATGAGAGGGACAGATCATTTTGATACAAAATCATATCAAGGCAAGGCTACACACACACAAGACCCGCATGACACGTCACGCAGTTATCTGCTGTAAACAAGCGGGTTATCATCAAGACATCGTGATAAAATGCATCTCAACATAGTACGGTCGACGTCAAATAGTAGATAATATTGTATGACAAGGGACTAAAATATATTTACGCTTTTCGTCTTATTACAACGGAATAAGGCGTAAAAGTGTACACATATTTTTGAAAATTACAAAAAGTAATATGAGATAGCCAAGCACGCCTCAAGGCCTATGATCATAGGCAGGCCGCGACTACCCGACTACTGAAAAGGTTTTTTGTTTGGTACATTCCGACTCGAGCCAAACAGCATAGATCATACACTTTTAATTATCTGTTGCCATGAACATAAATAAATAAATAATAAATAAATATTAGAGGACAATCTTACACAAATCGAACTAGCCCCACAGTAAGCTCAAGAAGGCTTGTGTTATGGGTACTAGACGACGATATATTTACAACAACAACTACGTGATTTATTTATTTACTAATACATTTAACTGACTGTCCGCGGTGCGCGTCGCAGATATATGCAACCTGGTAAAGGTTTACCAAATTAAAATTCCCCTATGTAATCATGCCATTCGTCATTGAAATAGTCACCACTAAGTATCTCATTGGAAGATATGCAAGATAGGTATGTGGTTGTTTCTCAGCGCGTTAATGGAGTCGATATAGATATATACAAACCCTAAGAGTAGATATAAACAAACCCTAGCATATCTACAACATCCATATTTGTTTAAGTTTAGCTATGCACAAATTGATATATACTTCTACGTTAAATTACGCAAAAAAGTGAAAGGATAACTAAGGTACCATACGTAGGTACTATATAGCAGAAAACATTCTAAAAAGCTAAAAATAGAGTCAGATGAAACGTTATTTATACTAACATACGAGGCATTTTTGATATAAATATCTACAGAGTACCTACCTACAGATAACATCTTAGTCATGTTTGCCTTTGTTTTCGGAGAATCAGCTCAAGTACTTTTTGTGGTGACGTGTCTTTAAGTAACATACTTAACATAATGTATTAATTTATTGTATTAGATGACCAAGCCGAGGACACCTTTTTAAGATTCCGTACCAAAATGGTAAAAAAGGAACCCTTATGGTTTCACTTTGTCTGTCTGTCTTTCATATCGCTAAATATCTCAAGAACTAATTATGCTATCGATTTGAAATTTGGAATATTTATAAAGAAGACTTATCTACATACATAGAACATATGACGTATTAAAATATTTCTTTTATTTTCTGTGAAAAATGACAGATAATAGGTGGTTCAAAATTTGAAAGTCTAGTTAATACGTCGAGTGGGGTGTCATATGAAAGGGCTTGGGTTGCACACTCTGAAACAATTTTTTTTTACTTTGAGTCATTTTTGTATTTGTTGTCTTATCTTCGAAAAAATATGAAAATTATTACATAACATTGATATCAATGTATATTGTACAGGAAAAATATAACTCTCTATCTAGTTTTTCTTTTTTTATCGTCAAAAAACATTTCTATACTAAGTTTGTAATAATCACCTTTGCATGTGTTTTTGTTTTATAAATTCCTACGAGATTATGCTGAAAGTACCTTCTTTCAAATAAAGAAAAAAAAATTGAAATAGGTTTACGTGATAAAGAATTATCCTTGAAAAACTACCATACATACAAAGTTATTCAGTCGCTCAAATTTGTAACAAAAGTCGCTGATAGATGGCGCTGTACCTATGGCGTCCAATTTCCACACCGTGTTGTTGAGGTTTTCCTGATTTAATAGAGTTGGAACCGGTACACATCTGTATACGGAACCCTCGGTGCGCGAGTCCGACTCGCACTTGACCGGTTTTTGTTTAATTTGTCTGTGCTTAACGACGACCCACAAACATTAAGCAGGTTATTGTGTTGCGTTGGTTGCGTTAAACTAATTATAATGTCCTACATCTTTAGCATGTAGCCAACTCTTATTCGGATATATTCACAACTATACCAGTAACATGTACACTAGTTACAATTACCACTTTCGCTGCCAAGCTTTTCACAGCGCTACGCATTTTCCTCTGCATACGGGGAAACGCATGGTTTCGGCTACGCGTCTATGAGCAGAACCCCGCTTGGGGGGTTCGTGGCACTGCCACGCTGGCAATGAATGAGTTGATGACGGCCGTATCACTCGTATCTGGGCACTGCAGGATTCAATAGTGATATATCCCTGCCAGACACGACGTGTACACTTAGACATTCCCGCCGGCGGCGACGTCCGCCGCGCGATTGCTAGAACACAGACACATATATCCCTATGCCCGATTATCCATATACCCGATATATATTAGCCGCATATCGGGTAGAGTCAGTCCGTCTCAGGTCAGGCCTAACTGTATTCCACTCACACCTCAGATTTGGTTGAAGCCGCTCAACCAATCTCACAAGCAGAACTCGCAAACTCTTAGAGTCGCGTGGTCGTATCGGAGGTTTCCCCTGGATTTTCCCCAGGCGACTCTCCAACCACGCACTCCTATCGCTTTATTGGGCCCGGCCTATAAAACCAGTCAAGTTCAAAAAAAATCCCTGTAAGGACGGGGCTGTCATATCGATGGACCACCACCATACATTTCCACCACAACCGATCGATGCGACAGCAATGTTATGACTGGGTTATGGCAAGTCCCGTAAAAATTCTCAAGTTTTTCCACAGTAATAAATCAACTAAAACTTATTGTTCAAAGAGGTTGGTACCATTGATACCTTTCAATGTCGACATGGTATATACAATGAGCTAAATGCGCATAGGTTCCTCTCTAGTATGTGGACTTTTTGGACCTAAAAAATGCAATATCATGGAATATGCTAAGGGCGAAAGCTCCTTTTGCGCATGTGACTAATATGACTACAGTGTGCGTATGATGCTGCTACAAGTACGAGTCTAGACGCCTGACGCCGCCCTGATAGAAGGCTTACGAGAGTCATACATACATGTAGGTATGCGTCTTTTCTGTGGACATGACTACAGTTAAGGGCATACCTATAAGCCTAATTTTTGGCTGGAGTCATTATCCGCAGAAAAAAAATGTATTTTCAACTGTGTGCGTATTACCCACGAGCTGTGATAGATCTTCCGCTGCGTATGTTTAGTATTACAATCGCGCGGAGTGTGAATAATAGTTAGGTAACTTGACTAGCCAATTCTGTATATCGATCAATATGGATGTTGTCTCAAAATTTGACTACGCCTTAAGTCTACTCCAAAAGAAACAAAATATGCCAAGTGGTGAAAATCTAATTCAAATATCTCAAAATATAACGAAGCTACAACCGTTTTAATGATGCTGATCAGACAGAGAAAGCGCGACAGAGGCCTTACTCCGAACTTCGAAATCTGAACTTCATCTCGTGCCGTCCCTTTCACTCTCGTGCTATACACTAAATGAGTGAAAGGGACGGCAGGAACTTCGTTCGTATTTCGAATTTCGGAGTAGCCCCTCAGATCAGTGATGTCGTTGGAAACAGACAAGGACAGAGTGTCTTAAATCTTTGAAGACTTATAACTATGTAATTATTAATTATTTTGAGCTTCTTTTTTCGCCATTTGATTAAGAATTTGATCCTTTTTACCCACGACGGAACGGAGAAGGTATATGCGTTTAGGGTGAGAGGTTGTTTGTTTGTTTGTGTGTGCACATCAATATCTTCGAAACGGCTTGACCGATTTTTTGAGAAAATTCGAACTTATTGTTTTCTTATTTGGTATCTACATCCTTCCTAATATCCTAATCCTAATCCTAATAATATTATAAACGTGAAAGTTTGTGCGGATGGATGTTCGTCCCGCTTAACCTCAAAAACTACTGAACGGATCTCTATGAAACTTTCCAGTATTGTAGCTTAGACATCAGAATAGGACATAGGCTACCTTTTATCCGCGGGTAACACCGCAGGGCGCTGCTAGTAATATTATAAACGTGAAAGTTTGTGCGGATGGATGTACTGAGGGGGTAAAAAGGGATGGCCTTTTTGTATGGAAAATAAATTTTTCTTTAAGATAGACACTTCAAACCCCCTTAATAGACTAACCATTAACTCTAAAGAAAATAGTTTTCAGCGTTTTTTTGAAATTCGCCCGCTAAAGGGGTGAAACGAGGGTTAAAAGTTTGAATGGGGAGCAATTTTTTTTAACGAGGAGCTTGAAACTTCGTTTGTAGACCTAGCATTAAATACTAAGAAAACTAATTTCAGCATTTTTTGACATTCACCCTCTGAAGGGGCGAAAAGGGGGTTGAACATTGTATGGACGGACAACCTGAGTTTTTTAAAGTGATTGACTTCATACTTGGCGAGTAGACTTTCAGTTAAAATAGATTAAAAAAACTGCCCTAGCCGTGCAAAGTCGTGACGGGTTACAAATGTTAAAGTATGTCTGTCTGTCTGTTACCACTTACTTTTGAACCATAGAACCGATTTAGATGAAATTTGGTATGGGTATAGTTTGAGTCCCAGGGATGGACATAGGATACTTTTTATCCCGAAAATCATCCCTTAAGGGAGTGGAACTTTGTATGGAAGAAAGGTAACTAGGTATAAGCACCTGACATAAAGTAATAGCAATAACATTCTAACGCAATGACCGAGTTCTACGCAGACGCAAGAAAAGCTTATTATCCTAATATATACAGACGAGACTATTAGACAGAAACATTAGGAATATTCGGTTCTGCTGGCGAAAAACTTACGAAGAATGTACAGCATAGAATGAGGTTATAATCTATTCGTCACTAGATGTCGTAACCTGTACCTACTAACTGCTCGTTAGAGCGTTTTATTTATATTTTACGATATTAAAAAAAAGCTTTAATTTTTTCTGATATGGCGAATGTTTGTTTAAATAGTTAATAGTAAAAATGTAATTCAGTGTTTTTTTTTAATTCGTCTCTATACAGCGTCAGAATAGATACGTGAGACTTAAGCATCGATTCATCACTAGATGGCCTAAGCTGTATACCTACTTGATGATTCGTTCTTGGAATGTAGAAATTGTTGGTTTATTGTATTTAATGAACGTGCACGTTCACGATAAATTTTATGGTTTCATTCATAAATAAACCATAGGTACTGTATTATACAACTACCATACATGAAACCATGCAGTATAAAAAGAAAAGTATAACATAGAAAGTATCAAAGGGACCAATGCCCGTTTCCTCATTTTAACAATAATGAAACATGTTTTTACGTAGCCCTGTAAATAATCAGTCACGGCGACCTCGCTGCAAGATCGATACAAAACTCGCTCGCAAGTCGGAGCGCCTTATTAAGGCCCTTAGTTTAAATATAATAATAATAAAGGTTAATACGGTGTTTTTTTTTTAAATTAGCCTCTGAACAGCTTTAGATGAGACTTGACAAATTAACAAATCACAGCACTAAACATAAAAAGTATCGAGAATACATTTGGGCACGCCATGTTTTTCACACGGACAGCTATGCGTGTTTCTACATCCAAAAATTTGCACGTTTCGCTGACCGAAATAAATCATTTAATATAGTTTACAGAAGTATATTACAATATTTTTTTAATAGTTTATATATGATTTATTCAAATATTTATTTCGTTACTTTGATAAATTAGCTAAGTTGGTATTAAAAAAAAAATTCCAGCGTATGGGACGGCACCCCGGATAGCACCAATATATTTTATAGAAGTAAGTAGGTACCTACGTCCCAAACTGTAAAAGCAAATGCTGTCAAGATACGCAAGCAAACATCTACCTTATTTACTCTTAGAATTTCTGACAAACTAACCTTTTCATGGCAACAAACGTATGTTATTAAAGCAACAAAAATTATCGAAAATTATAAAATTTAGAGCATTGTATCACTACATATTATCTTCTGTATAGGTTATTTTGAAGCAGTTTTAATCGTAAAATTAATAATAATAAATAGTAGTATCTCGTCTTTACACACATCTTTACTACTTATTCTGAAACTCTATAAGTACAGGAGTTCCACGCGGACGAAGTCGCAGGCAAAAGCTACTCCCTAATAAACGCCATCTACCGTCGTGGTTCGAAACGTCAACGCACAGTAATTGGACAATGTCCGAGTGTGCGGGAAACCAATTGTAACGTGAGTCACCATGTCTACGCAAGTGGATGGGGGCGCTAGCGTCGCTGATGCAGAATGGTTTAGTTTATAACTTTATATACCTTTGCTCAAATATCGGCTCTATTTTCATAGCAAGCTCCTAATTGTATTATTAATAGAATAATAGAATTTTCATTTATGTCACGACTGCGGTCGAAATAGAGGATTAGATTTTAACGTAATAATTAGTGACCGACCGAAACATGTTATTTTGCCGAAACCGAAACCGAAACCGAAGGTTCGGTTTCATTGTAATTTCGGCCGAAACCGAAACCGAACCTTTTATAAAAAAAAGTCCTTAAAAAGTCGAAAAAATGTTAGTAAGTTTTTTTCTAAAATTAATATCTCGCCGACCTATAATTACAGGTTTCTACTTTCAAAGATTTATCACAATGAAATTTCAGCACAGTTACAGAGGTTCTGTTTGAAAATTTAACTACCCTATAAATAAAGTGAAAAAAATACATTAGGTATTTGTAACACAAAGTTAGCGATTTTTTAATGGTGGTATAAAATAAGTCGGCCGGCGGAGTCAGGCGAGCGACGCCATATTGCCAGCCGTGCCGAGCGCGCCCGACGTTAGCCGAGCGCGACCCGAAGGTACGATGTTGTAAGTTTCGGCGCGGCCGAAAGGTTCGGCCGTTTTTGGCCGAAACCGAAACTCGGGCCGAAACTTGATTTTTTGGCCGAAACTGGCCGAAACCGAAACCGAAACCGAAATTTCGGTCGGACACTAGTAATAATACGAATAAAGGCAAAAAATCGTGAAATAATACGATTAAACCTTTATAGGACGTTAGCAGTTACTTTACGTTCCAATAATATCCACGTACGTTAGGTAATTTACCTACGTAATTTAGACGGTTTACTGGCTGGCAATACCTACTTTTTTAACTAATTCTGTAAGGAAGAGGAGTCCATCAGTTGATCGATTTTCTGTCAAAAGTTTATTTTAGTCAATGCTGGACAATCTAAGTCCCTGAAACAACAAAGTTTTCAGATGAGGTATAATATTTTATACCTAATATTCAATATATCTTAGATGCGTGGAACTCCTGATGTTTCCAGTACTTGCAACATATGTAGGTATTGAGCTCCCTGTCATACCTTCCCTATCCTTTTGAGTCTCAAGACTCTATAGGCTACTGGGTAGCTTAGGCCCCGCTTCGCTGCCGGCGGCACACAAGGTTAGGTTTTTATAATGATTTTATGTTTTATAAATATTGTTTTATATTTTACTTTTGATATAATTATTATAAAATCTAACCTAAGTCTTAAAGTAAATAAAGGAAATAATAATAATAATGGATGACCTTAAGCTGTTTACACCAAATAGACAGGACCTGTTGGAGCTACTCAAAACGACAGAAGCTTTCAGTAGCGCCATCAGAAAGGAATTTGGTGTAGATAAGTGTGCGGTCATGCATATGTACAGCGGGGAAAGTTGTAAATTCGTCAAATTTACAACTTTCTGAGACAATGTCCCTCAGATCTCCCTCCGAAGCAGAAACCTATTAATATCTTGGTATGTCACAGTCTTTGGGTATTGAGGGTGAGGGTGTAAAGCGGGCGGTGAAGGAACGCTTCTTCTGTCGCCTGTCAAAAGTGCTTAATAGTCTTTTGTCGGGCGGCAACAAGGTGCGCGTCTTCAACGCCTGGGTGATGCCCTTGCTCACATACTCCTTTGGCATACTAAGATGGACTCAGACTGAGCTGGATGCCCTGGACCGAAGGGTGCGTGTACCGCTCACTGCGCACCGCATGCTACACCCACGCTCGTCTGTTATGAGACTCCATTCCACGGAAGTGTGGAGGTCGCGACTTTCTAAATGCCAAAGACTTCCACAACCGTGAGGTGTGCAGTCTCAGGGATTATTTCCCTAACAGCGAGTGTGGGATGCATCGGGATTTAAGTAGTAGCAGTAGACGCATCTTTCACCCCGCTTTCCATGGCAAAGGAGAACTGGCGCAGACTTTAAGTATGGAGCACCGAGGAACGCAAGGCGGTATGGAAGAGTAAGCAGCTACACGGGCGGTTCTACAGGGCCCTCACAGGACCCGACGTAGACCTGCTCGCGTCGGGAACTGGCTACGTTATGGGGATCTTTTCGGGGAAACCGAAGGTTTTGTCTGTGCAATTACGGACGAAGTTATCATAACGAACAACTACCGGAAATATATCCTGAAGGACGGTACGGTCGACATTTGTCGGGCATGCCGCCGTCCCGGAGAATCACTCAGGCATATCATTTCCGGTTGTGGTCATCTTGCTAACGGCGACTACTTGCACAGACATAACTTAGTAGCCAGGATCATTCACCAGCTACTTGCTCTTTTATATGGTCTTGTGGACTTCGAAGTGCCGTACAATAAGTATACATCTGCACCAGTTCTCGAAAATGGACATGCCACGCTCTATTGGGATCGATCTGTCATCACGGACAGGACTATTGTAGCCAATAAACCCGATATCGTGCTGACAGATCGATCGAAGCGCCAGGCAGTGCTCGTTGACATCACCATCCCCCATTACGAGAACCTCGTGAAGGCCGAGAAGGACAAAGTCAGCAAGTACCTAGACTTGGCACACGAGGTGACCGCCATGTGGGATGTTGTTTCAACGATCATTGTCCCGATAGTCGTTTCTGCGAACGGTCTCATAGCGAAGAGTCTCGACCAACACCTCAAAAGACTCTCGCTAGATGGCTGGGTCAGATACCGAAGGCGGTACTCCTGGACACGGCGCGGATAGTCAGGAGGTTCCTCTCTCTGTTGCCCTAACCACCGGTTAGGTTAGGTTAGGTTAGGAGAGAGAGGAACCTCCTTAGGCCTCCTTAGGGGCTTAGGCCCCGCCTCGCTGCCGGTGGCACCCTAGGTTAATATTTTATAATATTTTTTATGTGTATTTTTATATTTTACTTTTTATAAAGATATTGTAAAAACCTAGACTAAGAACGAAATAAATAAAGAGAAATAATAATAATATATTATATTATTAAAGGCTTAAGGAACTTTCATTATTAAATTCGCTATATTCTGTAAAAGAATACAGTGAAAAATCTTATTTTTTTAAATATAATTGTGACACGAATAAATTGTATTTTAGGATTAAAATGACCAGCATTGTATATTAATTATTATCTTTTGACTTCTGACTACTTATATCTAAGATAACCTAGTAATTATTATTTTGACATTTTAATTACATTTTATATATTTGCCATTGTACCATATTATAATTATTGAATTATTTTGTATTGTTTAAAAAATATTCTTCTTTTGTGTTAGACTGTATTATTATTTTATTATTATTAATTCATATACAATCTGACGATCTTTTTGTGAATCTATGATATTTTACCAATTGACATTTTTATAAAGTAAATTTTCAGAAAGAAATAAATAAATGTAATCTAATCTATTATATAATAATATAATAATAATAATAAATTTAATTGCAGAAAAAAGGGTATGTTAAATACAGGTCTAGGTACTCAGTACCTATCAGTATATTTGCATTGCTATCCTATCTCTGTTCACATGTCAGTATCCTACTCAATATTTTTATATACGTAGTCTTGCCATAAATTCTGTCCTATATGAAATGACATTTATTTTGAAAATAAACGAAAGTTTATAAATAAATTAGGGTTATTTTTATTAATTATACTATACAGATTGTATAAAATAAAATATTTATTCAAAATGTCCACCTTTTACTTTAACACACTTCTTTAAACGGTCCGGCCACTCGTCTATGACGGCACGGACGGTATCGATGGGTATTGAAGCCGCTGCCCGCACTAAATCTAACTTCAGAGACTCAACATTGCGATGAGGTTTAAAGCAGGCTTTCTCCTCCAAAATATTCCACAGACCATAGTCCAAGGGGTTGAGATCCGGGCTTCCTGAGGGCCAATCTTCAGCCGCAATAAACTCGGGTAAATGCGTCGCTAACCACCGTTGCGTTGTCTTAGCTTTATGTGCAGGGGCAGAGTCTTGTTGAAATATCCAGTGCTTACCGGCAAATAAAGTATCATTTAGCGGCTTAACAACTCTCTTCAAAATGTCTTTTTGATAGTTCGTAGCACGTATTTTTACCCCTTGTTCACAAAAATGAAGCTCTGTGACGCCTTCATAGGATACTCCCCACCAAACCATGACATATGCAGGATGGTGGCCTCTTTCTACCCTTGGAACTTTTTCAGAAGCTTCTTGGGAACTGTGAGCATATATTTTATCATTTTGGCGGTTGAATTTTTGCTCCACAGTAAAGATTTTTTCATCTGTAAACAGAATATTACGATATCCGCCCTTTGCATGCCGCGACCATAACACTTTAGCTCTCGTCGCTCTTATTTTCCGTAGGGCCGCTGTCAATCGCTGACCTGTGCTCCGTCGATAAGCCCCAAGCTTAAGGTCTTGTTTTATGATACGGGACATAGTTCTAGGGGGAATTTTCATTTCCCTAGCCATGATTTTCTGCTTGCGTAGCGGATTTCTCCGAATTCGCTCAGCTACCGCTTTAATCGCTGCCGGTGTCCTTGTTTGCCGTGGTCGACCGCTCCTGGGCCGGTCGTCGACTAAACCGATGTCGTTGTATCGCTTGATGGTACGATAGATAAATTTCTTTGTTATATTCAAAGGTTTCAGCAGTTTGAAAATGTTGTTCACTTGCTTGTTACACTTGTATAACGCTATCACTGCGACACGATTCTCTTTGATGCCCCACTCCATCTTCAGGGAAACGATACCTGGAGCCAAATATACTTTTTCTGACAGCCAAATGTCTATTTAAGCATAATCAAGAAACAAAAGTACATCGAACGTTCCATTATTAAATTTAAAATGGCGAAAAAGTTGGGACAGAATTTATGGCTAGACTACGTATGTAGGTACTTTTTCAGATTACACACAGTAGGCAGTTTCATTTGAAAAGTCCGGCCAAATGCGAGCCGGGACCCGCTTTTCGTACGAACATTTGCTTCACACCGCATAGCACAGCCCAGCTTGCACGGGGTTATAGTCATAGTCATAGTCATTTATTAATAATATTCATATTCATATTCATATTCATATTCATTTATTCGTCGCAACCATGGTATTTACAGGGTGTTCTTAAGCTAGCCAGTACAGACATGGACCCTACTAGGGTGTAGCAACATACTTATAAACTAGAACTAATCTAATCATTAAAAATATATATAAATATATATATATATATATATTAAATCAACATATCACATGTAATCAGGCATTATTTTTATTCTACCAATAATATTAGTACTTAAGATAAGTCACATAATGTACATGTAATTCTTAGAGAGAACATTAATGGTTTATGAACTCCTGTAGCGAATATGGACATTCTGTTGTGAGGTAAGTTTTCAGTTTATTTACAAAGGTGTTATATGTAACTTCACTTCTTATATGCAGCGGGACTTTATTGTAGATTCTAATGGACATCGCATAAGGGCCTTTATTGTACATTGTGAGGGTGGCGGGAACTGCTTGAATTATTTTATTGCGGTGACGTAAGTTGTGTGCATGTGAGTTGGAGTTTTCAGGTTTAGGATATAGATTCTGATATTTACGGACAAATTTGCAGGCTTCTAATATATACAAAGACACTAGGGTAAGTATTTTTAGTCTACGGAAGTGTGGTCTGCAACTCTCTTCATTTCTTATGTTACTGAGAACTCGTACGCATCTTTTCTGTAGCAAAAATAGTTCATTAACATTCACACTACTGCCCCACAGCATTATACCATATTGCAGCCATGACTGGGCAAAAGCATGATATGCGCATACAGCAGTTTTGATGTTGGTATTTATTAATATTTGTCTGAGGGCATAAGCAAACCTTGATAATTTAATAGAAATTTTATCAATGTGGTCTTTCCAATTTATATGTTGGTCAAGATTTATGCCGAGTAGTGGACACGTATTGGCGGGTTCTAGTTTGTTATTCTGGTAGGAATAGTTAATTTCTAACGCTGTTCTCTGATGGGGTCTAAACTGTATTATTTTTGTTTTTTGCAGATTTATGATCAGGTTGTGATCTTCTAGCCAGGGTAATATTGTATCAAAAATATTATTAATATTACATGTCAATGTTATAGTTCAATTATACAGTATTAATTATAATGTGTTAATTCAATTCTACAAATTACTGAAATCATAATCATAAGTAATAGGTATTGTTATTATTAATTATTGGGTAGGTCATAAAATTATTTAATGCTATAAAATGAGTGAGTGAGGAGCCACGATTTTAATTTTTTTAAGCATGTGGAGACACTACCCGCATTTTTCACTTCTGCGGGAAGTTATACTGTCAGGTTTTACGGTCAGGTACCTATATTTTTATTTGTCACAACGCAATCCTTTGTGTTGAGCTTTTATACCATCAACATATTAGTTAACATGTTAGTAAACATTGACGGCCACAAAACTTGATGGTATAAAAGCTCAACACAAAGGATTGCGTTGTGACAAATAAAAATATCCATCTATACATACACAAATAAACAAACAAATAAAAACGGCCAAGTGCAAGTCGAACTCGCACACGAAGGGTTCCGTACCATTATCTATAAAAACGGTAAAAAGATTACAGTTGTAGTATGGGAACCCTCTTAAATATTTATTTTATTCTGTTTTTTAGTATTTCAAAATCAAAATCAAAGGTGTGTATTTTATCAAACATCCATATATTTTTTCTCCATCTTTAAACCTCTCGCAAAATCTAACACAGGAATTTCGCACTCGTTGTATTTTCTTGCTAGTCTTTGCGTCAAGGCAGGGCCCATATACAGTGTCACAATAGTTAAATTGTGATAGAATAAGTGATTCTACGAGCGTACGCCTTACTTCTGTGTTTAGGTATTCACCGATTTTATAAAGAGATTTTAATTTATATATGCAGACTTAACTTTCAGATTTACATGTTTCACGAATTTTAAGTTAGTATCCATATGCAGACCCAAGTTTCTCGCACAATCAACAATCTCAATGTGGGTCCCGTTCAATTGAATATCGAACTTTAAACAGAGAACCTTACTCACAGCTTGCCTACTGCCAAATACCATCGCAACAGTCTTTCCAGCTTCCTCAGCAACAAATGAGTGTCAATACAGTCAAATGCGCGAGAAAAATCGAGCAAAATGAGTATCGAAACCAACCCCTGTTCCCGAGAGACGTGTATGTCATCAGTAATCTTAGTTAACGTCGTAGCTGTGTCCTGACTGGTTCTCTGGTATAATTTGTAAGCCTTCCCAGTAGGCATATAGTTGTTTATTTATAATTTTTTCAAGTATTTTAGAAGCTGGTGGTAATATGCTTATTGGTCGTAAGGTCTTTGAATGTATTTATTTCAGTTTTTTAAATTAATTTGCGGGATAATGACCCTCTACCAAGCAACTGTTGATAATATGCTGGAGAACATTGAGTGTATGTGGTAGTATGCGTTTGATCATTGCTATTGAGATTCCATCGACACCTTCTGCCTTCGATGACATTTTCTTGATTGTTTTAACAAGTTCGTCTTCGTTGATCGGAGTAAATGCAAACTTTTCTTTGCTCGTAGTGTATATTTAGGATGTGGTAATCAATTAATACTTCTGGGACTGGTTCTGTATGGGGAAGCAACAGGAACTGTTCGTTTATCTTATAAGGTGCAGGTAGATTTGAATTTAGGACATTTTAATACATGAATCAAATAGCTATATTGTGCAGGATGATGCACAATATTAGAAGAATAAGTATTTAAATAAGTTGTAGACATGCATTTCATTAAGAATGAGCAATCAGGCTAACATAGCGATAATGAACTCATAGTAAGTATACCTTCTATCTAGCTTATCAGCAATCGCTCAGGTTGCATTTTTAGGGTTCCGTACCAAAATGGTAAAAAAGGAACCCTTATGGTTTTACTTTTTGTTGTTGGTAACGAGTTTTTGGAACTCATACTCGTTTTTTATCGCTATGATGCTGTGAATGGCGAGTTCATATCTTTACGGACCATGATTTTGCTTTACTGCTTTTAGTCCTACTACATGAATATTTGAGCTTCATTTTAAAATGTTCTTTCGCTTTAAACAATAACGATTTTTAGCACTAGTTAAATGTTCATTTACATATATATACGTGATGGACTACCTGGTAGTCGCAGTACTTCGGTCGACAACGGATTTTCCTTTTGCTGACGCGTTTTCTTGAGGAACTCGTCCCGTTTCTTCTTGTTTACAAACCGTACGATGACGAGCTGGTGCGTGCGCGGCTTGTTGCCCGCGACATTGATGACCCTGGTGCGGGAGCAGTGGGATAGGTCGGCGCGCTGGACAGGCGCCCCCACGGCCGTCGCCAGCTGCTAGACGCGCTGGTACAGGTCTTCGTTGTCGGCACTCGGCACCCCTCTTATTTCTACAGACGAGTCCCTCATCTGCTCTTCTCGACGCTCCAAGCGAGCCGCCAGCTTCGCGATTTGTCTTCGTCTCTTCCCCTTTGCAGGTCTTCTATACGTTCGTGTAGTTTTCTTATCTCGGATGTACTCTTTTCTATTTCCACAAGTCGTTTGAGTATTTCAGCATTACTTTGGACTAGGCTCTGGATAGCAGCAGCTGCATGCCGGAGTAGTCCATGGGAACACCAGACGACAGGGAAGGTCTCCCTCCCGGCGGAGACCTCGTAGACTCGGTGACGGCATTAAAGGTGTCTTGCAAAAGACAGCTTGGGCAAGTCCAAGCTAGGGACGATTTTTTCAAACCGCAATCTGGACGTCATCGAGTCCCATGCAGCGATAATGGTAGCTAACCTGTGACGTAGCAACGTGTCACGTTGTGACACGTTGCTACGTCACAGGTTAATTCGCCCGGTATTTCTCGCTACTGTGTTTGTTTGGCAAAGGACAAAGGACGCATAGTTTGTTCACCATCTTGACAACGACTATTATAGCTGTTGGAGCACTGAGTACGTAATTTCACCGTGGTTTCACTGATATTATCATATTCCTTTAACCTATTGTTGTAGATAATGGGTTTATGCACTGTTTTTACGTATTAGTTAGCCGATCTTTATAGTTTTTGTTATTAATATTGAATTACATTTGCGACAATGCGCTGGACCACATTTGACGTTTATGGCGCGGTGTTGCCAACTCCCTAGTATTTGTTGTTATAGCGGCAACAGAAATACATAATCTGTGAAAATTTCAACTCTCTAACTATCACGGTTCATGAGATACAGCCTCGTGATAGACGGACAGACAGACACACGAACGGCGAAGTCTTAGTAATAGGGTCCTGTTTTACCCTTTGGGTACGGAACCCTAAAAAAGACATGTAAACAGCGGGCAATTTTAAATTTAAATTAAGTAATTTAGCCAATTTCTGCACCACTCCAGGTCTTACAAATGAAAAATAAGTACCTATAGGTTAGATTCGATGACTAGGCTATTAATTTTAAGCTCCGATAGCGATGACCTACCTAACACCATGTAGCCTGTAGGTAGTTTAGGTCCACACGTGTAGACTCGGAGAAAATGGGATTACTGATTACGGTTTCCCTGCCTGTCGTAAAAGGCGACTAAAGGGCCGGTCATCGGGGTTGCGACTTCCGAGTGCTCTATGTGGCGGGGGCCGCAGCAATAGTCTATCAGCCCCAAATGGCCTACTCCGAACTTCGAAATCCGAACTTCGTATCGTGCCGTCCCTTTCACTATCGTGTTATATATTATATGGGTGAAAGGGATGGCACGATACGAAGTTCGGATTTCGAAGTTCGTAGTAGCCCCTCTGGGTGGCATGGTTCGTTCCAAGGTTCGTTCTAAAAATGAGCCAAACGTAGCAAAGCGCGAGAGGGACTCCGCAGTGCGTTTTGTATTGAGATACTAGTTCCCCGCATGAGAGCGCAGATGGCGGTCACCGCGGAGTTTTTAATGGGTAGAAGTACTACATAACTGACATAACCCAGTCATCCCCCGAGGTGAATCGCATGTTTTCTCCAAGTTAAAAAAAAACGGCCATGTGCGTGTCGGATCACGCAAAATGTAGGGTTCCGTACCAACACCTCACACATCCACATTTAAAACTACTATCCAATATATTGAATCTAAAAAAGACGTGTCTTCATTGGGGTACTCACGGCACTTACGACCTTTCTTTGGCCAAGACAGTTACTTATTCAGCGAAAACTCAAAAACCGTAAAACCTCTTTTGTTCAAACCATAATCGTTGAATGTACTTATTAATGCACACCACCTCCATTTTTTCAGAATTTAAAACTTCATGATTTTGAGAGCTAATATCTCACCAATGGTTGACTTAAATGGAAAAGTTTCTTACAAACCGCCATATCAATTTTAATGGATACCCACACGACTATATGCGTTGAAATCTTTTTTTTCATACACCTGTTAAATGTATGGAGTGCTCCCCTAATTTAATATTTTTTTGTATTTCACATCACTTGTATGTAGCGATTTATAGAATACACCTTGCTACAAACCGCCCGCCCGCTTGCGTCTTGCTAAATTTCATAATTGTAGTGCTTATAGTCTGCGAGTAAATCGGCTGTGACATACGGACGGACGGACGGACAGACAGACGAAACTATAAGGGTTCCGTTTTCTCCATTTTGGCTAGGGAATCCTAAAAAGGTACTGTATGCAAGGTAACATCCCAAGGGTTGACACTGCAATACTCCAATAGTTGACACCTATTGATCACTTATATTATACACACATATATGACAATAAAAAAGAATGGGTCAAGTATTGGTTGAGTGTCGAGCAGTGGAGCGTTCAGTTTCCAAACATTAGTTAATTACCGAAAAATACCGCAGTTACTCATCAAATTAAACTATTTAAACGGATTATTCCGCATATATTAATCGTGTAGGCAATAAAATTCGACGTTTCTAATCGTTTCCAGCGATGTTTTTGTTATTACAAACATAACAAAATTTTATAAGACATGACAAATAGGTGGTAATTACACTTAATTAGGTACAGACATACAGGTACGTAACCGGCACATTCAAAAACCATTTTATGATAGGTGATCTTTCAGTGTAGCGTCATGCTGATATTAATATTCTAGTTGTTATCAATCTTAACAACTACAACATGCCCCTTGAACGCAATAAGTAGGTAGTTTGTACTCATTTAGCAAATTACGAAGTTGTCCGTTAGATGACCGAGAGATTAATCGAGGAAAGCTTCCGCGTGGAAACATCCACTTCACTTTCAGCTTGCGGTTAAGATTTAAAAAGGGGGCAATTTATGGCATGCGCAAAAAAAGACTACGGCACCAACCGAATACCGTCACGATCTGAAATAAATGATGACTCACCTCGTTTCCGGGGACCGCTGCTTCTTCCCTCGCCACCGTATCAAACAATCGAATATTCCTTTCCGAAACGGGGGTTTCAGCAACGTCCAACTACTCTTTAAAGTCTTTTTGGAGCCCACCGTCCCTAAAGATTCCTCACTCACACTCAGAATGTCCGGCTCTGAACTGCCCTTCCTTAATACACTATCTCCACTAGAATATTTAGAACACTTCTCGAAGCCCGGCACATTTTCACTCACTGCTCTCCTTCTAGAAATAGGAGTCGAGGTAGCGATATTCGATGTCCTCACTTCAATACCACTGTCTTTGAGATCCGATGGGCCTAATCCATTTTCACTGATACTTTGTAATATTTTTGGTAACACGTCCCGAGTAACGGCTTTAGCATTCAAAATGCTGTTTTCTTCAAAATGATTGCTTTTCTTGTTGCGATCGATGTCGACAAACGCAGTGATATCTTCACAGCTTCTGGCATTGTACTTGCTGAAGTTGAATCTCGAATTGATTTCCGCCGAGGGGTCAGGGTGATCCATAATCGTCGCTTGCACGAGGTTATCTTCGCTCTTGGATAATTTCAAATTAGATTGATTCTTTTTGTGTCTGGCAGGACGTTGGGGCGGCGTCTGGACATTATTTATCGGTGCAGCGGTGTGTTCGACCGTCCGCTTCCTGGGCTTAGAGTACTTTGCGATAATTCTGTTTATTTCAGAGCTGTTTTTGCGTCTGTTTGTGTGTCGCTTGAAGTTGAGTGGTTGTTGATAAGAGTCGGACACGCTCGCCCCGGCGACCCGCGCTGACCTCTCGCGCCACTCATTCACTTTGTCTTCGAGCAATCGCTGCAGCTCTAACGCCCGCATCACTGATCCTATCTCAGGCATTTTGATTTCAGATTTATATCGAATTATATATATCTAAGTTTTGGTTAATTCTTTGATAACAAATTCTCATAATAAAGCTCAAAGTTCACCATTTGTACCTTCAATTCCATTTTGTTCCTGAAAATAAATGCAATTTAAACTTTATTAAGTAACAATTGAAGTAGTTTCAGACATCGGAAATAATTATAGTAATTTAAGAATACAATAAATACGATACATATTGCAGGATTTCCTAATAGGAGTAGGTACATAATAAGGGGTCATTACCCGGAGTTCGTTTAATTGCCGTTGAAGCGAATTAACGGTCCGAGGCCCTTGGGTTGTATGTATTATGTATTACCTACAGCTGTCTTTACTTAGTAGGTAGGTAAAGGAAGTAAGAGTACTATCTGAGATGAATGATTATGTATGAAAGTTAGTGTATCCTCTAATGCAATTTAGGTACCACAGCGCTGCATTACTAACAGGATATAATTTATAGCCAACAATACAAATAAAGTAACAACTTTCAAACCTACGTTGCTTGAAAAGTAGCAAATTGATATCTAACATCGTAAACATATGTTTCGAACGAGATGTTATCAATTTCAATAGTATGTGTAATAATATAATACCTAAAGTTAGCTCTTGAGAAAGTACATAGAAACGATGGCTACATTCCGATCATGTCTTAACTCTAGGTACCTACTAGGTATAGATACCTAGTAGGTATAGATACGATCTCTCTGAAACTGAAACTCGATAATCGACCGTTTAGATCCTTGTTTGTTGTTACAAGTACAGCAGAGCGCCGACGTTAAGACACTGGGACAAATTCGATATCCACTAGTTGCTAATCAATGATTATTGGCCGTTTCCGAGTTCTCTTGGCATGACAAAGGATGTGGCACGATTTCTATAATAGCCAGTACGTCCTTCCTAGCAGCAATGAGTTGGATACCGCCGACCGCCTCCGGTAACGATTACCTAGGTACTACCTTTGCCGGCTTCACCCAACGCGCCTAAAACTCGGGAAGTATCGATACTTATTCAATTAGATATTAATCTTTGTATTACAAGAAACTAAGTATTCTTGTTCCCGCCTGTGAAGGTTTCTCGAATATCTTTTACCGATTAATTTACTTTTTATTATTACATATATTCACGTTTGTGTGTTGTTGTTTGGTTGTTTTGTGTTTGTATGTTTGGTGGATACTCAATCTCGCAAAATCGCCTGAATGGATGTGGTTCCACAGAACTCGATTTCCACCGACTTGAATATTATTTAACCGTGCAAGAACATATTTTATAGTTATCAAATAAAGAGTAAGCCAAATTAACTCCAGATTGCCATGCAAAGGTTTGCTGCTCCACTAATAACTATCCATGGAAACATCTGCCTAACAATTTTATCATAAATTTTTACGTAATAACAAGTACTTAACTAACAACATGTTATAGTGACCGTATCAATATTAAATAGGTATCTTTATTATATCTTTATGTTTTGGCTAGGATTACAAACTTACTTATGCAGTTTGTATATCTCTGAAACGTGACTGAAATTACAATATTTTTAAGTTTTCTACGACTTGATAGGTTAAAAACTAATTATACTTAAAATTTGGAACACCTGGGTCTGCTAGAAGTACCTTAGAATTATGATGATCGCTAAGTCAGTGACAAAATCCAGGATCTTTGACGGGCAATAGATCTTAAAGTATAAGTTCAAATTGAACTTTATTGAGAATATATATAAATCTTACAATGCCCTATATTTTACTGAAAATTCAGGGTTCTAGCTTTAGCCAGCACAAAATTACAGGATGTTGAAAATGGCCTGAATGGCTTCGAGAGAAGGATGGTAAGGCCGTGCCTTTGCTGGACTTGGCAGAGGCACTACCGGACCCAGGCCTATGATATATTGTTTTTAATTGTGCCTCTGAGTTGAGAACACTTTTCAAATAAAGAAGGAAAATAACCATCACTTCTCAAATAAAGAAGTAAAACTACTAAACTACTGTACTGTAGTGCCTCTGAGTTGAGAACATTTTTCAAATAATCCATACCAATTTCAATAGGAACCTACTTTGTCAATCCACACTATTCACCTGAGGTACCTAAACACTTGACCTGATCAATATTTACCAGATCTGTCTAGCACTTCACTACACATATGCAGACTATCAACGTGATGGACTTGTATGTAAAATGTTTGCAGTACCCGTAAATATATCACTATTGAGATAACTGATAACAGCAGATATCGTATATATGTGAGAACAGATAACATTCTAGAAGAGACATTGCGACAGATTCTAACAGAACAATCTTCACACCGTTATGACATCTTCAAAATGTTCATTTATTAGGTAATTAAACATCATATGAACTTTATCTTCAAGATAATTTTGGCATGATTCATCTATGGCTGAAGGCGCGGCATGTGGTTCAGTGAATACGAATCAATGTGGGAATGAAAACAAAGGAAGAATGTTTCCTAATGCATAATTCCCTCGTAACCTATGGTTGGTTGGCTAACTAGGTGTAGTGTGTACAATTCAGATCCTATTGTTATTTTTGAGTCATCATTGCATGTTAAAATGAATAGCCTTCTGCCATAAACTGTTTTCTCACAATTTTACAACAATGCTTATCTACTTTTACAAAAAAATATTAAGGTTAAATAGCAAGATATATTTTGAATTCACGAAATCTGCCTAAAATAATAAACGCGAAGGGTGTGAGGATATCTGAAACTTTCTTACTCTTCAAGTAAAATTTTCCCAATGGATTTAGATGAAACTTTCCAGTAAGGTAGCTTAGGTATACAGAGTAGTAACATCCATTTATGTATCTACGTACGTAATCGCGATGAAAAAACTCAACTCATCAAGTAAAAAACGTTCATTTATTTTAGGCCATTTTCTGTTTAGGCCGTTTTGTGTGAATTGACACGTATCTTGACATTTTCTCAGCGTTACTATCTATATATAACAGGACTATTGCGACCGAATTTCATGAATTTTAAATGTCTTTTGTTTTTTTCATAGTGAATGAAATATCTTTTCAAACATCACCAAACCAAAACGACCATTTTCAAGCTAAAAACAGTTTCGTTCCGCTTAAATTTTAATCGAATAATCGTTAAAAAAACAATCGAATCGTATCAAAAAGTGGTTGTGTTATCATCTAAATTTTTATTAAAACCAAATTAAAACCATCGTATCCTTTGCCTAATCACTTTATTAATATAATTGACATAATTTGAAATCAAAACACTTAGTAACGCCTCTTAAGTATAAATATAAAACCGTACTCACCTACGTAGCTACTGGAGCGAATTTTCCAACACATCACACATTTTTTCACAATAATCCTCGTATAGACATTCGGTTCGCAATGCAGGCAAGTATACTGGCTAGAACACACTGGTTCTCCACACGAGCAACAGGTTGCTGGGAATGTTATGTCAGACGCACGTGTGTCGACGTCACGTGCGGGCTCCGCAGTGAGCTCGCGCGTTCCGAGCGACCGACTCTGCACTTGACTCGGTGCCCTGCCCATCCCGACCATATAACCTGCTAAATGGACCACCATACATGTATTGTTGAAATTGTAACAATGGGGAATATTAGACAAGATGCAGTCGAACGCGAATGCGCAATGAGCGGATGATATACTTGTTAATGCACTTAAATAAATACTTCTAATGTATTGCATTCCGTGATTATGAGAATTTCAATCTTGCCCTTATACAGAGCAAATCGTATTACTTAGATACTGTAGGTACCGCGTCTGTAAATGACTAGTTATCTATGCGGCCGCAGATGTGCTTGACTCATATTAGGTGATTGATTAGCACAGATTTTTCATTTAGACGGGAAGGTCGAATAACAAAAGTACATAGCGATTCCTTGAAGTAAAGCAAAATAATTGGCTTTCAACTTTTCTTAGTAGGAAACCATATTGAAATTAGAACAAAAACATAAGTGTATTACCTAAACAAGGGCCACTAGGGGTTGTAACCGTCTCAAATAATACCTACTTAGTCGAAAACTGGTTGACCACTTTCTTGGGTGACTGTACATGGACATGATGTCATTTGGGTTGGGATGGCAATACACTGATACTACTACCGTTATCTAAAATTTATATGCAATTGCTACCCAATCAATGAATACACTTTCGCCGATAGTATTTTCCGCTCCATCTCCCCTCGCAATGCAGCTAGAAAACCTTCGTTGATATCGTCCCTGAAACGAGCCCTAGCGCCATTTAGTGATAACTAAAGAAAGTGCACTAAACCGAAGTCCTACCCAAATTACTTCAGCCCCAAGCAAGAATTGTTGTAAAGTCAGCATCAAAAGTTACTACGCCGATGAAGAGGTCAAAAGCTCTATATAAGAATATTCCCTTACAATAATGACTTTGGACGTCTTCATATGCTAATTTTAGACTGTCCCAAAAACGTGTGAATGGTAGTGTTAGAATGCTACCCTGTCACAATATCAGTGCACTTCAAAGCTTGCCGTCATTACGGAGCTTGCGCGGCGCCACATGGAGATCCGCAGATGTTATGAAAGGGTAGTTCACGATATATTCACCATAGTGCCCAAATCGTGCCAAAGACTGGTTGTATGTCTACCGGTAGCACTCGAGACTGTCCCAAATACGAATGTTACCGGTGTTAGAATAGCTAATTGTCACTATCGGCGGGGGCATTGTTCGGTGCTGCGGGCGTGACAATGGTTTCCGCCAAGTTCATTGTCGTGTCAACGCTCATGCCCTGTTAAACCGAACATGCTATCTACTGTGGCGTTTGAGTACGTATTAATTTTTTTTTTAAAGAAAGTAAGGTTTTTTTGCAACGATGTAATTTGTGCGTACTAAATTAAATTGATAATTATCCTATTTATATTATAAATGCTACCCGTGGCTGCGCCGAAGCGGTCGCTCTACTGGTTTTGAGCTCTCGGCCAGAGACAGAAGTTGTTATCCATGAGAGGAGGCCAATGTCCACTAATGCATCGGCCCCGAATCTGGAGTTAATAACCCCGTTGAGGGTAAAACAGCAATTATTTGGGGGTAAAAAATAGGTATCTAAAGTGGATACAGATGATAACGTTGAGGTGTAAACAAATACCTACCTACTCAGTAACAGAATTGTAAAAAAATGTTAAATCAGGTCAAGACCCTCGATACGTCGATATCATCGCTTTTCTATCAACACTGTTATAATTGCAAGGCCACCACTTCCACACGGCTAACCTATTTAAATAATGATCGCTACTATTTATGGTCGTATACTGAAGAAAGTATATAGTCACATACTACATATACATGACTAAGTATAGTTATTATTGAGACGTCAAATCAATCCTAGTCTCGAAACACAGAACATTATTTAAGCAAGGTAATCGTTCCAATGTTTGACAACGTAATACACAATAGTTGACAGCTAATGTTCATCAGTATTTTTGTGACGTAAGATTAAAACTGTCAATTATCGGTTCAGGCCGAGCACTGGGACGTTTACCTTAAACCTATTTAATGTCCCAGAACGAATGATTACGTACTATGATACTTATGTCAATTCTTAGAGTATATCGTTCAACGGATAGAAATCGGTTAAGTATTACCAAAGTTTTATCAAATTATAATGTACTAGCGACCCGCCCCGGCTTCGCACGGGTGCAATGCTGATACTAAATACACTACAGAAATATTATACATATAAACCTTCCTCTTCAATCACTCTATCTATTAAAAAAACCGCATCATAATCCGTTGCGTAGTTTTAAAGATTTAAGCATACATAGGGATATAGGGACAGAGAAAGCGACTTTGTTTTATATTATGTAGTGATAACAAAAAATTTCGCCATGCCACATACATGCACGTTTTCACGTATTTTTACCATTTTACAACATGAACTGCTTTTCGAGTTCAAAGTACTGACTATTACTGTAGTTATATATGGTCATGTAACTCACGTAGTAACAAAAATATCTAATTGCTATTAAATTAATCTGACAATATTTAAGGATGAAGAATTCAGAATATTCCTCCAGGATCATATAATTACCATTAGTACTTTATCACCAAAGCCTTTAACGAATAACAAAAAACAAGACTAACTGAAAACCCTACTTCCTGAGCGTTCCCCATATTGAAGACGGGTAAAAAGTCTAAGGTTTTCAAGGGTGTGTATTACAACACAAAACAAAATATATTATATAGCAGCAAACAAGCACACGAATTAGTTAAGTAAATTGAAACGACCTACTGCAAGTCACTGCCTTCATGATGTCAGTGATCCCAAGTCACAGATGCGAAATGGGATGATTACCTAATTAAATGAATTCAGGATATTACCTAATGACCTATGCAAAAATAATAGCAATAATAGATGCCAAGTGGGGACGTTTAGTCGAAGAAAAAGACAGTTGAGATAAAACAGAAGAGAAGTATAGTGAAAAAAACAAGCACAACCAATATAGTGAAAAGATCCTTTTCTACAGACCAGGCGGAATTCAATCTTATGTCAATATAATAAACAGTCAGAGAGAAACTGTAAATTTGTGGCCTCTGCCAAGTCTAAGAATAAATAGAGATCCCACTACAAAACATTTTTGAGAGGGGTACAGCGTTGACCTCACGTGTATTTTTTTTCCTGTACCTACAAAACCGAGAAATAATATGTACTCACGTTACGTTTTTTGAAATTATGGAGGGTTTGCATAACACATACGAAAATAAACACAATATCAACTAACACAATACCATTTCAGTTTAAAATTTAAATACCTAGTGAAAAAATACACGTGAGGTTTCGTACAGAGAGGGGCGGGGGGGATTTCGCCTAGAACCTCACCAAAGATCACCAAGAGGGTGAGGGGGTCTAAAAGTGGGACAAAAAACCTCGTCACATTATTTCGAACTCGACTGTACCTAAGGCAAATTACAATACACAGATAATGTAACATCTACGTCTTTATCGTGTGTTGTGTCCAGTGCGTCAATTGCTTAAATTGGTTAAATTAACTATAGTCTGCAGAGCTTACATGGAACTCAGTTGGAGCAAGAATAGCCTTAACAATAACGTTCGTTTAGTGGTTCCAAGAAACTAATGATTCTAATCAACGGGTTAGGAGGACAGGAAACAAAAACACAGCGTCCCATACGAAATACCTAACCATTGGAATAGAAATAAAAATCACTTATACAAAATTACAGACTACGCAAAAAAAATACTGATTTTATAAGATAGGACATCTTAGTGTAGACTTTATCAGACCATTTTTTGTCTGGAATACAGTAGTATGGTTATTATGGTGCCCATAATATCGTGGAGATAGTAGTTTCAGCTGGATTTAGTCAGTAGTCGCTGTTTACGTTTTTTAAGAATATATCATCTAAACTAATTACACGAACATGCGGCCTTAATACGTCTGACACCAAACACTTTACGACTGCACTTACACATATCAAGTAGGTAAAGCAAGTACCGCTCACCTAATTTTCTAAATTGACACGGACAATAACAATTGAAGGGTGTATTAGTATGCAGCGGGGGTACCGAGCACGCTCCGTCGTGGGTCTGTGATCCCTAAACTGATACGGTGAAAGTAGATTTCACCGAAAAAGGTGAAACTGTTTTTTTTTATTTAAATATAAAGATGATGAACTAGCAGAGCCTAAGTGTAGAACTGTACCTTTTAGGGTTCCGTACCTCAAAAGGAAAAAACGGAACCCTTATAGGATCACTTTCTTGTCCGTCTGTCTGTCTGTCACGACCCTTTATCTTGGGAACGCTTGGCGGTATCGAATTGAAATTAAAACCTTATATTAAGGTCTACAGTCCCTTGAAGCTGAGAAAAAATCATTCTTCTAAGTTAACGTAATTGAAAGATACGGGCATACGGGCGTTTATGTCGCAAAAAAACGTATATTCCGTACTACCCGTTGACCTAGAACTATGAAATTTGGCAAATAATATCGTCATATACTACAAGTACAGGAAAAAATCTGGAAACTATATATTTGTAATGAAATCATATAAAATACCCTACTTAATATTATACATACGAAAGTTAGGATGCTTGAATATTTGGATATTTGTTACTCAATCACGCAAAAAAAGCTGAACGGATTATGATGAAACTTTGTATATATAGAGTTTTTAGCCTGGATTAACACGAGTGATACTTTTTGTCCCTTAAATCATCCCTCAAATTGATGAATTTGGGGGTGGGAATTAAACTTATGAACCAGGCCAGAGAGCCTACTCCGAACATCGAAATCCGAACTTCGTATTGTGCCGTCCCTTTCACCCATATGTTGTATAACACTGGAGTGAAAGGGGCAACACGATACGAAGTTCGGATTTCGAAGTTCAGAGTAGGCCCTCAGAGTCATGTAGATATTTACAATGCCTACTGACAAACGGAAAAATCGATTCAGAAGAACCAGTATAAGGCTGACCTCCGAATATGCACATATTTGTTACGAATCTTAGGGTCAAGATATAATAAGGACGTATAGTGAGGCGACTCTATAGACAGTTGTCAATATCACGACATTTGACAACGTCATTGGCATAGGCGTATCATTTTATACCGATGACATTAGGTGAAGTGCTAATATTAATTAATATATTTTACACAATCGAATTGACCATAATTTTACACTTTGAGTCTTATCGTGTTTTTATTTTTACGATCGTAGTTACAAATAGAGTATTACGCTTCTACTTGATTATGATGAGCTTTATTTTGACAGATTTAGTTCATATATATGGGACTCTGATATTACAAGAGCTAAATGATCTCCAAACCAAAACGACTTATGTTAATTAAAATCAACGCATTTCAGCCCCTAAAGTTCTAGCAATTATATGCATAAACGCATGAAAAACAATAGATTATAGTTACTTAATACACTGACCCACAGTCTCTAAAGCGCTTGTGATATAAATATTAAGCCAAAACATGCTGACCCATCGAGCCGTAATAATTTTAATGTTTAATATAGGAGATTAAACAGATTGCGCTTTGATATCTGCCTACCGTAGTTGTTAAGAACCTATGGGTCAATTAAAATTTATGGAGTTGTTAGTGCTTGGTTTAAAGTCACAACAATGACTTGTGACGCTGTGTACCAACGGCGTTCAATTTGTATTTTGTACATCGCTCTATTAAGATATTTCCTGAATTAAATGGGGTCGGGACGGGTACACGACCTTTTTCGGAAACCTCGGTGCGTGAGTCAGACTCGCACTTGACCGGTTTTTTTAAATAATGTTAGTCGTTACACTAAAATTGGATGAAGGTATTTCAGTCCTTTCACGAAATGTTTCGTGATGAGCGCTTGATGGGTTAATTTTATGGTTGAGTACATAATGTCTGTGTCACAAGTGCTTTTAAAGTTAAATTTTACGGTTCGGTTGCATTCAAAATGCCATATTTTAAAAATAGAGGGGACTACGATGGGATGCCTGACAAACTACAATGTTTTGTATATAAATTAATTTATTTGGCTAAAGGATGTTACATATTTACTAAATACTTAATCTAATACAATAAATTATGACTTTTACCTTGTACAGAATGGCACCTTGAATTATATAACCTACGCTCACGTGCTGTGCCTGAAAAGAAAATAATTATTAGAAATATTTCACTAAAAGCATTACTCATAAAACCATAACACTTTGCATAAGGCGATCATAACGTTATAATAATTATGCGTCAGTCTGTTTACGCATTACAGTATTTTGCGATCGATAAGATTAAGGACCTTATAGAATAGTGCTCTAAACGTCCTTTTTCCACTCTATCCACTAGTATCCTTTTCCAGAGCAAAACAAATGGGAGAAAAATAGATTTTATTCACCTGACATAAGGTTGGAATTCGTAGATGTCGTCGACGACCCGCCGGAGCCGGCACGTGAATCCGCAGGCGGGCTCCTGCTGCCCATAGACAGATATCGCGCGCTCCAGCAGCTGCTGTGCCGATGTTAGTTGCACAACTACACAAAACAAGCATTCACTAAATACACTGAAACATTGGAACACAAACTTCAAGAATGAACATAGTCAGCAGAAGAACAAGGTACGTGTATGTGCCTATCTACCTTTTAAAATAATCTACACACGTCTGTACTAAAAGGCTATAAGAACTTGTTTAGAACATTTCATGCTCTTCGTCCGTGTAGCTAAGTTTGATGCTGACTGTAAGTTTCATTTTTTTGTTATGGTACGCTAAAAATGGGAATAACGTGTCAATCGCAACCATTTCATTTTAAAATTATCCCTGCTCCTTATAACAACTGTTACATGGGCGATTCTACTTTTTCATGTACATAATTTTCAGAAACTTTTTCTTAAATGCAGATTGCGGAATACTTTGCCCACACTTCATATTTTTGTATTGTTATTTAGAAAGAGGTTTAATTGCATTATCACATCTGATACTTTTGGTAATTAATGAATCGCAGCTAATATCCATAAATCGAGTAACTCAGTGGTCCTTCGATGTCTCACCATTTGTATGAAAAAAATGAATTTTATCACTGTGTTACCCACTTTTACAGCAATATGTTAATATTTAAATATTTTTACGTATAAATTCCTTTTATTAGGTTCAGGTACTATTTCGAAATCCTATTTTTGTACACTAATTCAAAACATATCATAGACTTTTTAGGGTTCCGTAGCCAAAATGGCAAAAACGGAACCCTTATAGTTTCGTCATGTCCGTCTGTCCGTCTGTCCGTCTGTCCGTCTGTCCGTCTGTCACAGCCGATTTACTCGGA
This sequence comes from Epiblema foenella, assembly GCA_963556455.1. Lineage (NCBI taxonomy): Eukaryota > Metazoa > Arthropoda > Insecta > Lepidoptera > Tortricidae > Epiblema > Epiblema foenella. The sequence continues at coordinate 10,232,963 of OY747107.1, read as the reverse complement.
AACTATAAGTACTACAGTGATGAAATTTGATGGGAATATGTGTTGTATGAACCGCTACAAAATTATGACACTAAATAGTAAAAAAAAGAATTGGGGGTGGGGCCCCCCATACATGTAACTGAGGGATGAAAATTTTTTTTTCGATGTACATACCCGTGTGGGGTATCAATGGAAAGGTCTTTTAAAATGATATAAAGTTTTCTAAAAAACATTTTTCTTAAAGTGAACGGTTTTTGAGATATCAGCTCTCAAAGTCGTAAAAAGTATGTCCCCCCCCCTCTATTTTTATAACTACGGGGTATAAAATTCTAAAAAAAATAGAGGTGATGCATGCTAATTAACTCTTTCAACGATTTTTGGTTTGATCAAAGTATCTCTTATAGTTTTTGAGATAGGTTGATTTAACTGTAATTTTGGTTAAGTTATTTTTGCTGTTTTATAGATACTAGTACGGAACCCTTCGTGCGCGAGTCCAACTCGCCCTTGGCCGGTTTTTTTTTGTAATCCACGGTTTCAGAAAACTGGTCATTAAAAAGTGGAATGACCACCTATGCCCCCAGACGGTTAACCGAACCAATGGGGGCTATCGTTTTTGTGCTCACCAGTTGGCGCCACTGTCGAGTAAGGTCCAGCTGTTAAAAATTGTTATTGGTTATTATGGGCATGAGAACGAAGTTTACATTTAAATCATATTCAATACCTTAAAACCGTACCGTAAAAATATCGAACATACCGCATTGTAGCGCGGTCCCGTTTTGTTCGGAAAAAGGAGGAAATAAGTTTCCGAGAGACAAAACTGTCTCAAAGCCATGAAAGTCATTGACCCTAAACTCATATTTGCCATAATCAAGCTCAGGTATTGCAAAATAGTTACCATTTTGTTCCAATTAGATATTAACCCGCGTAGCGCAACCACAAAGAGTGACATTTTACGTTTCGGAGACCCCACGCTACACTAGCGCCTCTAGCGGCGAATTCATACGCGATAGCCCTCATTATTTGTTTATAATTTTAAGGCATGAATAGAATCAGTTGAATCGAATACATGGGAAACATAAACTTTGGATCGTCTGAAAATGTCACAGTAATCAGAGACTTGAATATCATTTCAGTCAAGGTGTCCACTGTCCACGGATATAATTAAATATAAGTACCTAAGTACCTAGAGGTACAACGCTATTTACTTAAAAGAAATGATTGGAGAGCCAGTCGTCATGCCACAGTAGTGAAACAAAATTCCAAGTTTCTTTAACGATTTCAATAAACTCACCACTGTTATTTCCAAAGGTCCTCTCATCCTCATCATTACTGGCGCCACCGTCCTTCTTGAACGAGATCAGCTTCGGAATCACCAGCAGCATACACACAACGGCGATCATCGTCACAATTTTCTTGAAGATCAGGAGCTTAAGCAACAATTTAGCAATCGTCAATATGTCCAGTTTCAACGACAACTTTTCAAGGAAACCCAAGCCTGGAGCCGTGTATGGTACGCCGTATGAAGGCTGAGGAGGAGGCCCGTAGACAGGAGGTAGTGGCTTGGGAGGTCCATACACGGGTGCGGGAGGCCCGTAGCTCTGTGCAGGGGGGCCGTACGTCTGCGTGGGCGGTCCATAATTCTGCGCTGGTGGCCCATAAGTGTTCGCTGGTGGCCCATACTTCTGCGGAGGAGGTCCATAGTTGTTCGTTGGGGCATTGTAAGTGATTTCCGATTCGAATTTTATAGGGTTCGAAGGCAGATAGTTGTTTGACGGAGGGCCGGAAAACCCGGAACCCGAAGAACTGAAGCTACTGTCGCTGGAATATGACGGGGAGTAGTCGTAGCCAGAATAACTGTCGTCGCGATTCGAAATCTTTTTCTCCCCGTCCTTAGCGGTTACAATGATGACTCCTTTTTTGGCCTTTTCAGCTTCGATCCGCGATTTAGAGTAGGCATCCAGATACGTGTCAGTCTTGGACTTAGTGCCATTTGCGACCGGTCCTACGATCGCAGAAACACACACGCAAAGCGACAATACTGCTACGCAGCGCGCGGACAATTCCATTGTGAGGGTGTAAATTTTTGAGCTTCCTGGCGAAAGACGTTGCCTCCATCGATCGCGGTTGACGAATGACGGGGAGCATCGACGTCCATTCCGTTTTCACTTTTGACTTACCGTAAAAGAAGTTAAGTATGATAATGGAACACAATTAAATTCTCCAAGTGACCTGTGTTCCGCATCGGTCATAGTAAGTAGGCGCAGGCGCGTGGCATGCATGTTAATTCCGTTAGAGATGGAGCCCCCTAACCTTGTTGGATGAGCTGCCCCAAACCTTTCATTGCATAAAGAAATAATAGGCTGCCATTTGAACGTGAAAGTCATATTAGTGTTTTAAATTGTTCAATTTATCCTTTTTGAGATGGAAAGTGCAAATACAAAAATAAATTACGATTGTCTAGCCTGGAAGTGCCTTTATAACATGGCAAAAAAAATCGTTTTCAAAAGAAGTACCGTTCGGCTGAGACTATAAAAGAGTAGAAATACAGTTTCGATTGAATCGACTTGTATATGGTTGGTGGGGTTCTAATAAATGTAAATATCTTTAACCACATCGCTACGATCGAGAGCATCGCATTTGTCACGTGATAAGTGAACAAGAAAGCATTCAGCACCTTTTATTAAATGCTTTTGTATTTGGCAGAGCGCTGAAATGGTTAAGCGGTACACTATAGTTGTGTAACCATAGTGGAAGAGTAGTGAGTCGCTTCTTCATGGTTTTTTTTTGAACCTGACTGTGGCTTTATAGGCCGGGCCCAATAAAACGATAGGAGTGCGCGATTGGAGAGTAGCCTGGGGAGAATCCAGGGGAAAACCTCCGACACGACCACGCGTGTGGTTTGGAACACTGGAATACTCTAAGAGTTTGCGCTCCAGTGAGATTGGTTGAGCGGTTTCAAGCGAATCTGAGGTATGAGTGGAATCGAGCTAATGGGAGTTTTGTCGCTGGTTCACTAAACCTAGCTGAGAAGAGTCCAGCAAGAAACTCAGCTAGGTTCGACCTGGGTCGGACTGACTCTACCCGGTGTGCGGTGGCACCGGGATGAATAGGGACTATATGTGTCAGTGTAGTCGCGATCACGCGGTAAACGTCCCCGTCGGCGGGAATGCCTAAGTGTACGTGTCGTGTCAGAGTTGGACGCCGTAAGCGCAGCGTTCCATCTTTCGATGGACGATGTGATTACGTCGTCCGGGTCCGTAAGTGTGTGCTTAGGACGCCGGACCGTGCGGCCCCTAATCAGTGATCGCCGAGTTACGACAGAGGGGGGAGGGATGGGAACGTAGTCGACAGCCTTCCTAACTAACGAATTCCTATAATCAAGCTTCTTCATAGACTGAACGTGCTATATAGGGCATGCAATACCGGATGATTCTCAATCCCGGGATTGAAATCCGGTATTGGACCTTAATCCCGAGACTTCCGTATTTCGGGATCCCGGGATTTTTCACCTGAGAATACGAGTAAGTGACAATGTAGGTACCGTCACATTCTAACTATCTGTGTTATATAATGTAGGACAAAGAAAAATAACAAATACTTAATAAAGAAATAATTATAAATACTCAACTCTCTTATTGTTGCCTTCTTATAAATTTTACGAATACATAAGACTTTCATATTTTTCTATTAAAATTTATTGTAAAATCTTCAATACTGGTATTCCGATATTTCGGTATTGGTCTGTTTCAATCCCGGTATTGAAATACCATTAAAATCGGTCGGCGATCCCGGTTTGCATGCCCTAGTGCTATAATAGCATTCATCAGTATGACAGCTATAAGTTAGTTATGCTAACATGTGTACAGATTCAAAAGTGTAAACTTGGCGTGCTGCCATAACGCATTGCCGTATAAAATACTTAAACATGTATACCATACATTGTTCGGCGTATGTGGGTAAAGAAAGGCCGATACTTACATAAAATGTATTTAAATTGACGACGGTTTCTACTGATCAGCAATGCAATAACATGAGTTTTCACTTGCAAAGCAAAATTAACATCCGGGCCCTGAGGTGCAATTAAATTGCACATGTAGTTACTAACCTCAAGACCAAAGCCTCAAAGAGCCGCATATAAGTTTAACTACATTGCAGGGTTCTATAGATCGATAGAACCTGTTACTGTACTTCAGTCAACCCCAATGTAATGAAACTTGCATGCAATTATTGCACGCGTGTAAATGGGACTTAATTCTGAATCCGAAATATTTTATTTGACTGGTACTATTTTTACCATGAGAAACAAATGCAAGTGTTATTATTTTATTTTTTATTGTGGACTGTACCATTTCGTGCATGCAGATAGCAGACATACATGTCATTGTAAACATAAAATTTGCTTATTATTATAATTATTATCAACTCGTCTAACAGTTCAATTTCCACATGCGAGGCGAGGCGATAATATGTGAGACTTCTCATACAACCAGTGATAAAATATAATTATGCGTGTGCGATAGAGATAGGAAATAGCGTGTCAATGTACGAAATTCTTCGTGCTCAGCGTCGTTACTTCATATTTATATGAATTGTCGCCTCGTCAGTGGAAAAAGTGACACTGTGTAGTAGTATTTCATTTTGATGAGGAATATAAAATGTTGTGGTAAGGAAAGTGTTCATACAAAACTCTAAGGCCAAATCTGTCAAACGAACGCAAGCAAAAAACGAGTATCTATAAGGTAAATTCTTGCTTGCGTTCATTTGATAGAATTTAGCCTTACAGGTTCGGACGTTGGACATACTATACATAAAATACTATATTTTATGAAACTGTTAAAACTCACGTACTTAAAATAATATACTGAAGCGACAGCCGATAACAATAAGTACCTTCACATGATTTTAATAAACATATGATTCTAAGTAACAATCTTATTTATTTCAAACTATCTCAACACTTATTCTTACTACCTAGTATCATCCACAACTATGCCTATATCATTAAATGATTACTTATTCAAACGCATTATCCATAGACAAATACCTTTCCTCAAAGAATTTATGTCTTTTCCTTTTCTTCTCCCCATCTTCAGATTTCACAGAGAAGAACGAACTGATGGGTTTGGGTTTCTTCTTTGGAAGCTCATCATCAATTTCCTCGAAGGTGCAAGTTGCAGCTCGTTCCTGCAGCATGAGCTCGGCGGTGGACCAGCTGAACCGGACAAGCATGGGGTACCCAAACACATAGTCGATCTGGTCTCTGATGAATTTCTTTGTCAGGGGGTCTGTAATTGTGGGATGTTGTTTTAGGCGTTTGTGTCAAAAAAAACGTGGTATGTGTAGAGTAGATAGCGCCATCCACGAAGGCGCGCCCATCCACAGACCATTCCGTACAACTGCGCATAAATTAGTATGAGATCGGCTGTGGATTGGAGTCCATGGGCGTGTCATCGTGGATGGCACTATCTAATCTATACATATACCCTTTATCCCAAATAATTTAATATATAGCCAAATTTTTATTAAAACAGTATTTTGGATGTACAGACAGTACAGATGTACTAAAATGAAAAATCTACGATCTTTTGTTGCACTCACTAGCCTTCTTGCAAATTAAACAAGTTGTATTCAGAACGGATACTCCTGTACTTAGACATATTTAACAGTTTGGGAACCCGTCAACCTTCTTATATCTTCCAATTTCCAAGAAAAAAGTAAATACATTAACAATTATTATGTAAAAAACTTACCACCAGGATATCCACTGCCGAATTCGCTGTGAGTCATCTCCAATCCTTCCTTAAATTGCCATACCTTCAGTGCATGATCCCTTGTCACTTTGGCTACTATACTAGCTGCCGATACTATGGGATATATGGAGTCAGCCTTCTTTGCTACCTGAAATTGCAATGTGGTGACTTTATTTTATCAAACTACACTCTAATGCAATTTCTCTATCAGTTGGTGGTATGATGAAGATCCTGTCCGAATGGACATTGTGCAGCTATTGAAATCTAAATGAAGAGACCCTTTTTTTTGACATGAGGGTTTCAAGTTTCAAATATGGATCCCCATTATCAACACAGCATATCTGCAAAAGATCTAGTGACCATAATTTATTTGCTATTAACGAAAAAAATTTAAACTATACATTGCAACTGGTTAACCGTACATGTTTAAAAGACACTTGAATTTGCTTGTAAACTTATTAGAATGTAAGTATAGTTGATATCTTTGACACAAATATCTCAAGTGTACATTGTAGAAGTGTTTATTAGTTATAAGAGTGCTACCTTAGGAAGGCAGAATGGGATTGTTTTGGTATTAACATCAACGGGAAAACCTGAACCACCTAAGATTCGCTGATGACATAGTACTTGTATCTGACAATGCAGAGCCTCCAAACCATGCTTCAAAACTTGGCACACGAAAGGAAGCAGGTGGGTTTCTCAAAGAATAAATGGACCAGAAACTTAACTAAATGGACCCCTAAACTTCAAACTAAAAGAAAAAGTGGGAAACAAAGAAAACGTTGGTCTGATGACATTAAAAAGGTAGCGGTTGCATTATGGCACAGCACAGCTAAAAATAGAGTAGAATGGAAAAAGCTCGAAGAGGCCTTTGTGTCACATAGCCATGCCAGCGCTGAATGATACATATATATATTTATAACAACCTGTAAAATTGTTATACCTGTACAACCTGTAATAAATAAATAAACAATGTGCTACCTTAACTACACCTATCTATTACATTATCATAATTAGCTACTATAGTTATTTAATTACACAGAATATGGTAAGAACTGAAGAAAAGGCACTTACTGTTATTTTATAGTCAGGAAAAATCTCACTCAATTTAGCTTGATACTTCTCAGGAGGTCCTACGGTATCCACATACACCTCTGTGATGTTGGCCCCAGCTTCAGCCACCCTCTTGATTAGACCTATTGCTGAATTCATTGACACCTGAAATATTGCAATAAATTATATCAGACTTATAAAACAGACAGGTAGAGGGAAAGACTTGGGGTAGGGTAGCTATAGAAAGACCAGAGTGGAGAAGGTTGGAAAAGGCCTTTTCCGCCTGGCAAACAGTCATCCAGAAATGGAAGAAACGCAATATTTATGAGTAAAAAATTTTATTTATACTGTACCTAACTTTTGTCTGAATAAAAGGCTATTTTATTTATTTTTTTATAAAACAGGGCAAAACATAGACCAAACTTAGATTGGTATATAATTAAATTTCACAGTTATGAGATATAATTCACTGGATTACCTCATTGAGTGAATGCTTAGCTCTCCTGTACATAGAATTAGATATGTAGTTTGGAGATATGATTTCTGCAGCCCAACCCACATTATTTAGTGAAGCTTCTTCTGTGAGCATTTTCGTAAATATATCATCTCGTTTTTCTTCCGTAAGAGCTTTTGAGTCAGCACAGCCTAGGTCCTTTAGTACATTCATTTCACCCAAAGGACAGTAAGCAACGCCATACACCATGGGTCCTGAAACGGTTTACAAAAGTACTTATTAGTATCGAATGATTAACTAAGCAGCAGACAGCTCTGCTCTGAATGTTTTCTTTACCCAGCACTGGGCCACGACCCGCCTCATCCACCCCGAGCATGCATGGTTCCGTTTTACAAACAGAAGGAACCTCTGAGGAGTTCACGAAGTTTCTAAAATTGTCCTTAGTTTTTATAAAATCCTGTAGTGCTTGTAACGAATCCATGGTTTCGGCCTAAGAAACTGTAACGTGGTTTCGTTTAACTTATAACATACAACTTATAAATATGATTTTATTTAGTTTCAATGGCATAATATATAGCTTTCCCGCTAAAATATCTAAGTGTTCTCCAATTTTAATAAATAATTCCTAAACAAAATTGACACTGACAGATAGATTTGGGATTGCCACATGACAGTGCATGAAATCCCATATTATTTAAACAAGCTTTGAATCTCGCAAATTTGAATATTAGTAAATTTGAATAGTAAGTACTATTTATTTATTATTTATTTATACTCTATTGCACAATTCAAGAAATATGAACAAATGGCGGACTGAATGTCAACCATTGGGCTAAACAGAAACACTTGGTGCACGCATCTAGACACGCGGCAGCTTGCCCAGCCAAGTTCAAAAGAAGAAAGCTGGCGACGCAGCGGCCGTGTGCTATATTACACGAAGCCACTTTTGACCCCTACGTAACGCAAAATCTGTTAGACATAAACAAATGATGTGTCATTTATCACTACATCCTTTTGACAGTCCAAATGTTATTTGGACAGCATAGTCAGAGGCGTATTTAAAGATTTGGCGCCCCGGGCCAGTCAGCTTTGCCGCCCCATAAAGTGACGTAAAAGTATTTAATTTAAGAAAAAAACTTGTAATGCTTACCTCTATGGTGTGAAATAATAAATGAAAAAAAGAAATCCTAAAATGTACCATTTATTCAGTAGTTAATATTTAGATATTTTTTTTATGCACAAAATCGTCAATGACGCTATTATAACTTACGGCGTTTGTTAATTGAGCTTCTATATTCAGAACAGCTAAGTTGTTTAAGCGTTCTTCGCTTATAGTGGAACGTAGATAATTTTTTATTCTCTTCAGTACAGAAAACGAACGATCTGCACTACAATTCGTTACTGCGGTACACAGAAAAATGCGTAAAGCAATGTCTATGTATGGGAAAGCTTCTTGCAAATCTTTATTTTTTATAAACAAGCTAAGTTGCCTTAGACTCATTTTATTTTCATACGCCGCCAAGAAGTGTTTCAATAAAACACATTCGTCTGGTAGGTCTGACGCCAGATCTAACGGATACATTTTGAAAATTTACGGCATGCCTTCTAACTTCTGCCTCAGACATTATATTTAATTTACCTAAGAAGGTAAACTTGCCGGTTACCGTATCATATGACGTTTTGCGCCTCTTTAACTCGCCCAATAACTGGTCACAAATTGGGAAAAAGGCATTTACGCGAAAGTGGTCACGTCCCTGTAGCAACACTTCTCCTTCGCGACTCTCATCATTCCGTTTACTATTACTTACCGCCTCTGTCGTGGCTTCTGCTAGGTCTGTACCGAAACTAGCTAAGTTCGAAGTTGATGGTTCGTCATTATTTTTATTTAAAAAGCTATCGATTTTAAGCGTTTATTTGACAAGTTTTTCTTCTTTGTGCTTTTTTTCCAAAGCTTTTCTTCGATATGCGTGGCCGCTCAGTTTTCGTCTATTCGCATCCATTTCAATAACAGTAAATCATGTCTCAAACTAAAACCACTAAAACTAAGCATCGGTAGATAAGTTTTTACCGAGACAAATGAAAACATAGGCAATTTCGTTAAATATGATGTGCTAGTTTGAAACAAAATAAGTGTCACAGACCATCAATTTAACTAGACGTCGCCTGTGTACGTACTTCGCGTGCCAAAAAGTAGTCAAAACGTCAAACTTCTACGCAGTCTCGCTCAGTCCGCCTTGAACGGTCATTGCCGCGAGACGTCAACCGAAATACGTAAAAATGACTCGATGTTCAGTACTGAGTTGTAGAAACTGTTCAGAAAATGCTGACCCAAACAATGGACATGTACCCACATAATCTTTAGTTCTAATCAACAATTACAACGTCTAATCTTTACTGTGAAATAATAAACATTAAGTTTCTAAGAACCATGCCAGGGAATCAATACTATCGATTACAATGTCAATCTACTAACTGCTTCACTTGTTGATTTTTTCAGTACGTCAATGGTTGGTATTGCTACACGACGTCGTCGACGATATTTTTTTGTTTGTTTAAAGCTGCTATCATCGAAATGTATGGAGCAAATTGTGCTATGTTTTTCGTTGGAAACCAGTTTTTTTGCCCGGTCGCTTCCATCCATTTCTCTTTTGCATTAGGAAACCTGTAATTTATAATTATAATGGGTCACAAAAAACCTAAGTGAACATTACCATACCTCGATTTCAACAATCGATAAGAACTGTGACGAATCGAAAGGTGAACATCACTATTCGCTTCATTGGACAGATGAATGAGAATTTCCCCTTACCAAGAAGCCGAGCGACACAAGCTAAAGATCGATCGTTTTATTTCCATTGCGCGTTTAATGTAGGCAGGCCCTACAACTTTGTTACTAAAGTAGGTAATGTAGCATGAACATGAAGTAATCGTATAGCTGTCGCAAATAGACTATTTTTCATATTACAACTACGATAAATTTAAAATGGAATTAAACATAATTTTAGAAGGAATTTACGTATTTGTGGTAGGAAACATGTCCATTATTTGGGTCAGCATTTTCTGAACAGTTTCTATATACAACTCAATACTGCACAACGAGTCATTTTTACGTATTTCGGTTGACGTCTCGCGGCAATGACCGTTCAAGGCGGACTGAGCGAGACTGCGTAGAAGTTTGACGTTTTGACTACTTTTTGGCACGCGAAGTACGTGCACAGGCGACGTCTAGTTAAATTGATGGTCTGTGGATGCTATATACATTTTAGTTATTACGCCGTAGGCCGCCCCTAAATTGATTACTGTATAGAATTCTTAAACGCAAAAGGTATTTACGAAGTTGTTGTGTTAGTGTCGTAAATAATTTGTTTGTTCGAAACTTTAGTTTGTTTTTAATTTATATCAATAAAAAAAAAATATCATAAAAATATTGTAGGTAAACTAGAAAACGCTTCGCCGCCCCTCGGTGCCTGCCGCCCCGGGCCATGGCCCCCTTGGCCCTAGGGTAAATACGCCCATGAGCATAGTACAGTACAGTACAGTCAGAGCTAAATTTCGGTACAAAAAGTAACGATATTCTATGAAAACATAAATGTGAAATTAGAGCCTGGCTCTCAGAGCCAAGTTAAATATTAAGAATGTGCGTCGTTGTTGACTTCGCCGACAAAAGAATTGAGATCTATATGAATGCCAAGTTCTGTGTAGAAACACCTGAAATTTATTTCACTTGGCATGTAATTCAAGATCAGGATTTGAGTTATGTTATTTATGTTTTGGTAGGATTTAACTTTACTAAAAGGCTATACTTTACATACAAGTATATTTATATTGTATATTTTGGACGAAGCCTGCGTTGTGGATTTGACTGCTTGTTTGTTCTTTTTCCTAGTTTTATTGTCAGTAAACAATTACAATTAAAAGTATAATCTCGCTCAACGTAAAAAAAATCAATAGACTAACCTCCTTATTCACAAGTGGCTCTGTGAGCTATGTAATGAAAAATTCTCAAAAACTGACACGACAAAAAAAACATATAATTAATTGAACCGGCTCACAAAATTACACCAGAATAGGTAGAGAAATGCAACCAGGGGGTCTATGGTGGTCGCATGATAACATGATAAACGACAAGATAAAGCATCTGTCACTTTGTATCGAGTGGTATCAGAAAGTGACAGATGCCTTATATAGTTATTTATCACGTTATCACGCGACCAGAATGCGGGGCCTGTAGAGAAGAATAGCCGACAAACGAAAAGTCCGCCCGCCGGACATAAGAAAGCTTTTTTGTCTAATCAGAAACCGAGACTTTCGACAGCACATGGCTCACTTGGTCAATAAAACTAAACAACATGTTCTGTTTTTTTTCTTACAGACACATGCATGTCAAAGAAACAGAAAAAACAAACGATTTTTAACGACATTTTAGCTAAAATAGGTTTGGGAAATGGTAATAAGTAACGGCATTAAATTATATTTATATATTTCATACGCAGAGCTGTGCAATAAATCGTTAGTCGTTAATTAACGAAGTGAACCATCCGTGTATCGGATTAACTTTTAACTTGCAAATTTGTTGACGGAGTCGCTATCTGTCCAAACCTCCGTTAATCCGTTAACTAAGTACCTATTTTATCAAAGGAACACCGCGTCCTGACTTTTTTACCGACGTTTCGCATAAGTTGATCATCGGTAAAAAAGGTAAATACATAAATTTCGCATTGGATCCTTTAATATAAATATTTTTTAAGTTTTTTTTTTAAATTAGAATCATTATAAGATATTCTTCAAGCCATCTTGCATTCTTATTTCTTTCATTCTCTGCCTACTTTCCATAGCACATACCTCCATAACAGGTGCTGTTTTTACCAGCAGTTAACGGTTAACGTTAATTTCCGTTAAATTTACTTTTTTTAACGGATTAGCGATTAACGAAGTTAACTATTTGGTTAACGGTGCCCAGCTATGTTCATACGTTTACTCATAAACTGTTTCGTGATATTTAACTCGGTGGCGGCCAGCTGTCACTATGACAATCAAGGCCGCGTGTGTCTGAATGAATGTTAGGATTGTCATAGTGTACAACAGGCCACCACCGCGGCCGCCGCCGATTGAAACTTGAGTCATTTTTTTATTTTTTTTTTAAAGAGAAATAAATAAAAATAATATCCATATAATTATGGAACCTGCTCACAAACTTTCACCTTTACAGGAAAACATCCGGAAAACCGGACATACAGAAGCATTTTTGCTCAAGCCGAAACGGCACCTGGTTATGTTCAAAAAAATTACAGCATCTTTTTATAATAATATCGGATTTTGCTGACTAATGGCAACATTAGTCTATGGTCAATACTTTTTATTTCTTCGTGCGACTAGGGAAATTAACTATACGGTCCTGAAATACTCACAGTCACTAAAAACAAAATAGACAGGGGCGCTACCGCGACAGCAAACGAAATTTTCCCTCTCTGTCGCACTTACGTCCGAACGTGCAAGTGCGACAGAAAGAGAAAACTTTGTTTGCTGTTCGCGGTAGCACCCCGTGTAACGTAATCATTATTCAATTTCGATTTTTTTTAATATTTATGTTAAGTGGCTATCTTGAATACTTAACTTTATTTTCTTTTTTCTGCATAGAGAAACATCACTCCTTTTTTCTTAAGCGCTGAAAACGCTTTTAGCTATTTAGCTTATGCCCATGGAAATGAAATGACAAAGAGTCAAACTAGTCAAAGACGCATCTATAATCCATAAAGAGCAAGAGTAGGTAGTGCAGTCTGTGCAGTGCATAATATTTTTAGATGTAGATTATAGTGTCATCTGCTTATTTATTACTCCAAAAACGCGTACTTATAAGAGGTAAATAAATGTTTTATTATTTTGACCTATGGCTTATTTATGAAGGTTTCTAAATCTGGTAATCAGTGAATACTCGTTTGTAGGTTATAGTAGTGCGAGTAATATGCAGAACAACCCCCAGGAGCTTTCATGGCAGGCGATTCAGGCTATTGTGGGGGTGAAACTTCCTCCTAACGTGCTGCGGTTCGATGACATTGGTTTCCATCTGGTGAAAAATTCGGTCTCTAGTGCCGAAGACTCAGATTCAGATGTGGAAATCGTGGAAAATGACTGGGAGTCTGACAACAACGCGTCTTCTCGACCCGAGCACTCGGACAATGAGAAAACGTCCCCGGAGCGGGCGCCGAGCGAGTCGCCGGTTTTACATCTCGTAGAGCCCGACAATAACAATTTAACCAAAGACTCATTAGATTTTAGGAACTTTTTAGAGAAAATGGATACCAAAGAAGTTTCAGACGGTGATCAAGTGTCCCAGGTTCAGAATGATGATGCTGACAGTTCCAATGGGAATGTAATGTCAATAGAGAACTACTTGGAGGTGACTCTATCGACCGACTCTGAGGCTAGTCATGTGTGCAGCCAATGCAACCAGATGTTTCCCAGTGAACAACTGCTGTCGGCGCACCGCTGTAGTGCCAAACCCACCGAAGAGAAGAAGTATCCATGTCATGTGTGTGCAGAAAAATTCCCCAGCTATTGGGAGCTAAGAAAACATATTAACAGTCATTTCCCTGGGATGCTAGATTCAAAATCTAGTTTCTGTCACCTTTGTCAAAAGGACTACACCAAGACAGGTTTCATGAACCATCTCCGCAAGCATACTGGTGAGAGACCATTTGTCTGTGAACTATGTCACAAAGCATTCTCACAGTCAAGTTCACTCTCTATACACATGAAGTTCCATCTGAATGTACGCAAGCATGCTTGCACAGTGTGCGAGAAAAAGTTTGTGACTAAGAGTGAACTGTCTCGACATATGACTGTCCATACAAAACAAAAGTCTTACTATTGTGGAGTTTGCGATAAAGCTTTTACTCGCTCTGACAATATGAAAAAACATGAGAAAACCCATGGGTGATAGAAAACCATGTTTACTAGGGTTTGAACTGTGTTAAGCATTAAACATGACACTGAAACTTCCATATTTTCTGATATGTTTTCAGGCATGTATACATCTTAGAAGTTGATGAGCCATGTAAGATGCTTTTGACAGACAATTCATTTCCGATTCTCTAATTGCCAAAAACTTAGTCAAGTATGTTTGTTTATTTAAAATTTGCATTGTTTTATACCAAATCAAAAAAATCATGATCTAGTTCATAATTTAGTCATTATGGTGTGTTTATGCGAGTGTTCTCACTCTGGTGTGCTGCTGTAGCTGCTTTGTTTATGTTAAGGCCTTCATTATTTATGCAATTTATATATGCATGTTTGGGATACTTTAGCATATTAGGAAAATGCCTTTACAGGTGCTCTATAATAAGGTCACACATATCTCAATCCAAAGTTGCCTTTTAGATATGATAAAGTGATACTGATATATTAACTTGTGGGTAATATAGGTCAAATGTCCGAAGATTCCAATAGCCATCAGCCTAATGTTTGCTTAAGATAGCCAGACCTGTTGCAAAATGGGGTCAACAGCACTAATAATTGTTCCTGCGTCTCTGAAAGAGCTTTAAATTATTATATATTGTGTACACTTTTCCTAAAAGCTAATATAAATACCAGTTGTACTTTGTAAAGGACTCCCATGCCAATTTAGATAAGTATTTTTATAAGTGATTCTTGTGTCTGTGTTGTAACCAAAGCAATAATATTTTTAATGTGCCTATTCTATGCATACGAATACCTTGTATAAGGACAATACCAAATAATTTCTTAGAATATATTTATACATTAATGGATAACAATATTTACTACAGAAAACGAATAATTCGTAGTTTTTTAACCAATGTATTAAAGGGATAAATTTGCTATTTGACTGTTAAGTGAGAGAAAAATATAATGTTTTCCCTTTCAAGTGGTCTCATATAATATATTAATATAAGCCAAATGAACAAGTTAAATGTAATACATAGTTGGCAGATGTTTACCGTAAGGTAGAAGTAGAATAATCCACACTAAATAAAAACAAGCATCACAAAATTATGATTATCTTTGACTCAAAAGGAAACTACTTTTAAGCACAGATTGGCATAAAAGTAGCTGTAAAACAGCACAAATGTCTCTTATTCATATATTTTTGCTATATAAACTTGCCTTCCGGCACCAAATATACCAATATGAAATCCCAAAGATAATTAGGTGTGTAATTAAATTTACTATTGGCTGTAAAACCAAAGCTACTATGTATTTGTGCCACTTTTTCAATTAACTGGTTGTCAATATCTTATAGTGTCTATATTTAGGTTTAATTAGGAGTATGGATTTATTACATTTTAATATATTTATTGTATTTAAATATTTAGATGTTTAACTGCATGACTTGTTTGTAGAGTAAGAATTTAAAATTGAGCCAAGTGGAAAATACACAAAATCTACAAGACTGACAATAATATTCAGAGTAGATATTAACAGTGCACAAATCTTTTATTTATTGATAGGACATCATGCGCCGGGTCGTAGCGCTATGCACCTTGTTGTAGACTCAACATGACAATTAGAATTAAGATCCGTTTGATATGAATTATAAAACTGTTTTATTGAAAATGTAATAATCTTCGATTTTATTAAAGAGTTGTTTGTTTCAAAGGATCTTTTCTTTAAGCTTAACTCGCGTTTTCCCTTTGTTCTAGGTTACGCTAGCGATGTCTGCGAGATTGCGTAATCTTAATCCGTATGAGCTACATAAGTACCTAGTTAACGTTTATTGTCTCAATAAGAAAGGCTCTACTTCGGTGTTAACTCGGGACACGTCCCGCGACCGAACAGACCTCGATGTTATCAGGGAGAACCACAAGTTCCTCTGGGAGGACGACGATGTCGCCGTCACCTGGGAAAGGCAGTTGGCTAAGAAATATTACGACAAGCTATACAAAGAATACTGCATATGTGATTTGACCAGATACAAAGAGAACCGAGTAAGTACTTGTTGCATTTACTAAAGCAATCGGGCTTCATGACGTAGGTAAATTATAAATAATATAATTATCCTGTATATTCAATATTATTTATCTAATTAGCTTATTTGTTTGCATCCTAATTAATGGATGATTATGCTTATTTACATCCTGTGCTTTGCTAGCTTGGCATCATAGTTAAATAAATATCGTAGCGTAGGTAAGTAGTTAGCTCGAGAGTCTTTTAATAAAGTTGTAACTGCTTCTATTTCGGAATCAACGCGTGTGTAATATTTTGCAAATGAATGTAAAGGCAACATTGAAATGAATGTATGCGTTTAGTTCGGAACAAAAGTGTCTGGTAATTCTCCCCTAACATTAAGGCTGGGATGGGGCCGCTCCCCTGACTATTGCCTTTTTTGCCCGTAAGACCTTCCTTTGTGTGATTTACTGGGGAGCGCAACAAAGAGCGCCAGCGTAGGCAGTAGTGCCTTACAGCGGGCTAAATATAGAACGCGGCTGTGCAGCGAAGTTAAACAGTAGCGCACATCTGTCGGTCGGCTCGAATAGGATGTTTCGAATCAATGGGCGCAACCTGAATTGCTCGAGCGGGAACCCTCGCCTCTTTCCACGTTATTATTATAATGCGGCGCGCGCGCTAACGGAAACTTACAGCCTCCTTTCATTCGGTTTATTGCTATTTGTGTAAACAGTTTATCGATATGTATAGAGAGAACTTTTTTAACAACACACATTTTTGGTGTAGATAGTGTGTTACAGCTTGAACTTAAAATTCTATTTTGACTGGGCTGGTAGACCTATGGGCAGCCAGCCTTATGGACACCGTAAAAATAATACTTTTATATACATATTTTTTAAAACATTACACTTTTTTTTAGTCTCCCTTTTGTGGAACTCCCTACCGGGAGAGGTACAGTCGCCGTCAAATGCACTTCAGCGTATTGTAAACATCTGAACATACACTCTAACTCAATGACTATAGAGTCGTGTTCAGAGTGATCAATCCACACTATAACTAGAATGTGTAACAACTGTTATGCTTAGGATCAAAACAGCCGTTAGTGCGTACCTACCTATCTTTATGACTCTCTCACCCACTGCCTGCGATTTGACCAGTATACCTAAGTAGTTTAGGTAAGTATAACACGTATACCTAAATACAAATGCCCATTAATAAACCTACTTACTGACCTCTGAATTTCCAGTTTTGATGTAAATAGGTGCCAAATTAACAATCCTGTGTCGTTTTAAATAAAAAAGGAAGAACCCACTTAAACCAGTTTAAGGCCCATAGGTGTTCGTGGTGTTTTGTTCGTGTATAATAGCGTGCCAGAGTCGCCATCCGTCTCCGTTCCTGTTACCATTTTATTTGAGGTCGGTTCTTTGAGAAATAAAACGGTTATTAAACCTTCGTAAGTGTACATGAATACTGTACAGGACGCACCAGTATATACCTACGTTGGTGTAGGACAGTAGGTAGGTAAATCGCTTCTGTAGCGATGTCCTTTTTGCGAATAACAGTCCGGGCCGTCAGAGTTGACTCACGAATGTTCGAATAGGTATCGCGTTTACCAACTACATACCTAACCTCAATGTGCCTCAATATAGGTTTATAGCGGCCACCAAAATTCCGATTTCCCAATGGGTAAAAGATAAGTAACATTTTAGAGGCTCTGGTGAAGGGCTAGGGCCGGCACAGACTCAGAAAGCTGCGCTTGGTCACAGCTTGGTACACAAATGATAACTTGCTTATTTACCTACCCAAATCATTGAATTCGTCTTCGAGTGCCAGTTTTAGCATTGACAGAACCGAATGTAAATTTATTTGTATTGAACTATCTGAAGGTACAGTATACTCACATTTAACGTCCTCGGCATGTCATAGGGATATCCCCAGTTCCAGTGGTCTGGCTGGACTGACGCAAAAAAAGCTATATCATACCAAGAACGTGTTCTGCTATCACTTTAAGGCAAATGCAATCGTAGCACTCTCCTGTCTACTCTAAAGCTGGTCTTACCATGGCACCTTGAAGTGGAAGCAAGCAACGTGTTGCTTTTTCACTCCCACGCTTAGAACCACTACCAGCACTACAATAGAGGACCACTGAGGCCACTAAAGTTCTTAATATTAAGGATTTAATGTCTACATAGGTAGCACTTCGGTGGCGCGTGGAGCGGGAGGTGGTGGCGGGTAAAGGCCAGTTCCAGTGCGGCAGCAAGCACTGCACTGCTGCCACCGGTCTGCGTTCCTGGGAAGTCAATTTCGCGTACGTCGAGGACGGAGAGAAGAAGAATGCCCTAGTCAAACTACGTAGGTGCAACTTGTGCTTTAACCTCCTGGGGTTCAAAGTACTAATATTAGAATAAATTCACTTCAATGGAATGTCTTTCAAGGAATAGAGTTGCATTTGTTTTGCTTTAGCCAATTCCAAAACAAAATAAACTCTACTTTATTTCCTGTTCCAGGAGATTAAAATTTCATTGTATTTTTTTCTTGTATGGTATGGTCAACGGTACTAAGAAACTCAATCTTTAACGGGAAAATAACCTAAATCATGCTTTCTGTAGTCTTACAACCCTCCTTCGGCTCGCTAGAATATATACCTAGTGATTACACCGAATTACCAGGCGGTGGCATCCAATTGTCCGCCCTGGTGCCTAAACTTAATAGAAACCTGAATTCTCAATGTATGAACATTGTACCTAATTGTAATCCAAGTAACGAAACGTGTTCCCTGTTGATAGGAATATCCCAGAAGCCTGTTTGCAATCGCGGCTACTGCCAAAGGCTAAATTTAGTTCACGCCCGAAGGAAGGACTTACCAAAACCTAGCGCTGCCATTTGGCGCTCAGCCAAATCTTGAATACTGTAAAATTTGGCTAGTCGAGTCTTATTCCTATATTAATAAGGTATAATTCACTTTAATCGGGATCGAGGCATCGGTTCGAAATATATAGCCAGCCACATTACGTAGGTCGCGACTGTGGTCGCGACCGACCGATATATTTATTCTTAGCCTTCTTGTGGGAATTCGACTGAAATATAACACACATATTTAACACGGAAAGGCTGGGTGGCTCCGATCCAGATGTGTTTAACCGGCCCATCCCCTGGGCCAATGAAGTCAAATATCTTAAGAGTGACCCTCGACAGAAAACTGATTTTCAGAAGCCACATCAGTAGGGTACGCAAGCGCGCGTTGTTAGTGCTAATAAGGCTTAAGCCGAGGATTAACAAGTTTAATAAAATATCACTTGGAAATAAGCTGACACTACAAAACTTGTGATCATCCAATCATGACTTATGCAAGTGTAGCTTTTGCTCACGTGCCTATTATGACATCGTTCAAGCCGTTTCAGGTCATTCAGGATCGTTCTTTCCGTAGGGCGATTCGTGCCCCGTGGCTTCAGACGAACCTCAAAGTACACCACGACATGAGGATTAGCACCGTGTTTCCTTAAACAGACTGCCAGATGTTATTTTGTTATGTTCCCATTCCACGCCGCTCTATTTTAACTCGGTGATCACTGATTACGGGCTTCACGGTCCGGCGTCCTAAGCACACACTCACGGACCCGGACGACGTAATCACAGCGTCCATCGAAAGATGGAACGCTTCGCTTACGACGTCCAACTCAGACACGACGCGTACATTAGGCATTTCCGTCGGCGGGGACATCCACCGCGCGATCGCGACAACACAGACATATAATTAGTCCCTATTCGCCTCGGTATCGCCGCATACCAGGTCCCGGGCTTTCAGCGGAATAGCGAAATAATATTGTTGGATGTGTACCGGGTAAAGTCAGTCCGACCTCGGTTGGGCCTAGTGGAGTTTCTTGCGGACTACTGTTGGTGGCAAACAGGCGTATAGCCCGCCCTGTAGAGCCTATACCCACTACAAACAACAATAATAACTAGTTATACGATATTTAAGTAATAAATATAACTACTTAAATGGAAAAGGTCAAAATTTTAAATTTAACCTCTTCACCGCCACAGTAGCTTTCGTAAGTTGTGTCTTACACGCCAAAGTCACAGGACAAACGACCGAAAATGAACCTTACTTGACAGCACGTAGGTTCCTTTACATCGACTTGATATGAAGTCAAGGCGTGTGGGGCACCAAATGTACTGACTTTATATCAAGTCAATGGCGGCGAATAGGTTAATTATAGTTTACGAGACTTTACACTTAGACTACACGCGTCTAAGGATACTACACCTTACATTAGTATTTTCTCTCAACTAGGTCTGTGTCCAGATTGTTCCGATAAGCTGAACTATCGATCAAAGAAACGCGAGGTAAAAAGACTTAAGAAGAGTCGCAAGCGGAAGAAAAAAAAGAGAAGCAAAGAGTCTTCGTCGGAGGAGAGTAGCCATGAAGAACCGAGCGCGCCCGAAGGACCAGAGGCGTCCACTAGCGCTGCTATTGAAGCAACGGCGCCGGCGGACGAGTCCTTGTGGAAAAAAGGTAACTAACAGGAAAACAATGTCAAGGCACTGGTAAACTTCATATAGAAACTAGGGCTAGAGTAGCGCTACATCTGTCTTTCACGCGAAATAGGTACGTTGGATGGTTAAATCTCCCATAATGCGATGAAGAATTTCACTGTAGAAAATGTAGCTAACATACACAACGTACTTAAAAACAAAAACCTCTTAAAATATGGATTACAAATTTTACGGCACGACCTGAGAGGCCGAGAGCATACCGCGAACCGAAAACGTATTTTTTTATTGCTTCTCAAAGAAAATCTGGTTCGTAGGGCCAGGACTACTGATGTGCTGTGTCTGGAAATATTCCTCATAAAAATCGGGAATATTCTTGTGAGCGTGGTTTCGGTCGCGTATTACAAAGAACGCAAACGAAGCCGTGGGATAATATAGCATCCGTATGTCCTTCCGGAGAGTTAAAATATTATTTTCCCCTCACTAGCTCGGAAAGCCGTCTTTTGTCCTTTAAAACCAGTGAGCAAAAACGCATTTTATCCACTTGTGGGGAAAGTAATTTGACCTTGGAGCGTGTTTAAGTAGCTTTTGACCGATAACAAAACGTAAAACGCTCTTCCTTCGATATTAATTATCATAAAAAATGGTTTGAGAAGTTAATTAAAAAATACCAAATTTAGCTTTATTTAATGATTTTAAGACATAAACCTTAAAATTCCATAAGAAGCATTTTTTTTATAATGGTGTTGAGTATAATTCTGAACGCACAAGTTTAGTCGATGCGATTTCAAAACGCATCGATCGTCAGAAATGTCAATACTCAATACTCAACACAACATTGTCAACAATTTTTTTAAATTCTCACCGACTCCGACCGACTCGCGTAAAAATAATCAATTTCCAGCGTTTTCTGTTACAATAACATAATAAAAAAATTAGTGATTCTAGCGATGAAGACGATCTAACGCCTGTGGAACTACTGGAAGCTGTCAAAAATTAGTTAATTACAATTTGAAATAATGTTGTACTATGTTGATGATGATTGTAATTTACCTGATAATTATTATAATGTGTACAAATAAAGACTTGTTTTTTTTTGCATGTTGCACTTTCCTCGCTAGTGAGGTGAAAAGTTTTGTGTTACACACGGGTTCAAAGTTGTATTTTACTTCTCGTGTGTTGAAACACGAGCAAGCGAAAGGATTCTATAGTTGAACCACGAGCGAAGCGAGTGCGAGCGAGCGAATTCCACACTCGCGGGTAAAATACAACTTTGCCCCCTTGTATAACAAATAACTATTAAACTGGTTGGTAGGTTATTAAAAATGACAATTTTCACGTTGGTGCATTACGGGGCCTGGCCTTTTCTTATTATTACAAACTTAACAAAATGTAACGAGATAATGGGAAAGTGACGAAGCAGATTACACGTGGCAATGATATGCGTAGTGGTATTATAGCTGTGTAGGCGCATTCGCTTCGTGCCAATAATGTCTAAGTGACATGTCAAAATCAACCAGTTAAATTAATTTCATGATCATATTATATACGCTTGGCATCTAAGTTAGAATAGAAACTAATAAATAGTTACCTACTATAGTTTTGGCTGTTTGCTATATGTATAATATTTTGATTGTTTTCAGGGGTGCAAGAAATCGAAGAAAAATCTCGCGAAGAAGAGTTCGCAGAATATTTAGAAGATTTATTGCTGTAGCACCTGCTTACGTATGTTAGATACTTCGTCATTCCTGACTCCTCCTTTCCAAGGCCATTATGTTAATTTTTACTAATAAGAGTAAAAAGTATAAATAAAAACGTTATTTATTCCTTTATTTTTATTGAGCTCTATTATAATTTCTACATTTGTGTAATTAGTAAAAAGTGGAATAACTATACTTAGATACAAAACATCTATCTTTTTAAAAGTATTACATATTTATTATGATAAATTCTAATAATAAATATATTTATTTGTTCCTATAAATAACATAAATGAAACGATAATATTAGATAAAGGAAACACAATGTCAACACAAATAAAATCTCAACGATTTAACAAAGGTAAGCTTACAAAAATGTCCTAATTTACAATAATTCGTATCTTACAAAAAGTACAACACAATTTAACATCAACAATTCAAAAAAATGCGAGTTGGTTAGGTATAACTCGTTAAAATTATAGCCTCAAAGATACTGCCAACGTCTATTTACTGCTATCATCAACAACATTTCAATCCCTGTCTCATAATATTGTAATGGTATTATGGTACTTGCTACTCAAAACTTGTTTGTCTGTTCATTATTTCAAACAAACCAATAATTTTACAAACAAAAGATCGCACACGCCATTCAAATTGGTAAAAGGGTTGGTTCGACCTTTTAGTCAACTGCCTTCTGCCCATAATTCGAAGAAACCTACGAACGTCAAACATGTACAGTCAAGAAATTGGTCGGTCTACCTCTTTAGAACTTTAATTTTTAAATAATATTGTCGAAAAAGTGGTAGACCAATTTCTTAGCTGATTGTACACTCCGTAAGCACTTGGAACAGGATACGCATTCAGATGAAATCTTTTTTGTATGTATCTTGTGTTCGGGGAAAAATGTAGCAACTGAATTTTACATCAGTTATCCTTAACTGATTGAGCTAAAATTTGTCATACTTATGTACACAACTCGTTTACTCATGGGCGCATTCGGATTCTCAGCGAGCAGACACCGTAGCCTATGGACGCTTGCAACGCCTGGACAATTACAAGCGCGCTGTCGACCCTCTTAAGATTGAAGGATTCGTAATTTCGATGTTAGGATTCGGTATTTTGGCATAAGACGATGTTACACGAAAGGAGAGAGAACTATACCTCACCACAGACGCAAATCCTGATCAAAGTGCTAACGAAAGTTCAAATGTACCATTTTAACATAATTCATAATTCAAGACTGTAAATCGGTACAAATATACAAGACTAGTCCTTCCACACAAACAATGGCCCCTAAAACTAAATGTTGATCGCGCTGCAACGATCGATATCATCTACCATATACAACTAATAACGTAATAGCACCCACAAGCTTACAGTATAACTACAACTGGGTACTTATTACAAATCACAATACATAATCATCACCGGAATCAGACTTTTCCATTGCGGGAAAAATTACAATTTTAAATATTACATCAAAGACTATTTCAGTGCTATTATACAAGTCACAGTCACAGGAATATACAATATGGTTGAAATTGTTTGAAAGAAACGAGGATAGCACTCTTATTAGTTTAAGTATTACTTCAATTTAAACATTACTTCTTGCACCGTAAGGTCGATAATTGAAGCGAGTGGGTAATTGTAAACATATGGTCATCTCATACAATACCATCTATAGTTTGATTGATAGCGATAAGAACACAGAACAGGAGGGTTTATTTCTTTGTGAATAGTAACGTTGAACTTTACTTATCATTATCAAGTTAGAGCATTTTTTATATTACTCCACTAAGGTAATCATTTGACAGCCAACAAGTCAATACGTTCATTTGAAGGTTTAACAATCAATAGGTTAAACAAGGTAAACGTACCTATGATTGGCACTCTTTCAATCATTGGTGCATTCAACCATATTTAATGGTATTTGTAAGCTTACAAACATGCGTTTTGTGAATTTTATGTGCCAATCGACAGGTGTTTTACCCTAAGACCGAATTATCAGACGCTACTCAAGTATAATCGTACTTTAATACATTCGAGGCCGGAAAGCGCATCAACCATACAAAAATTACACGAATTCGTGTCACCGACAGCGACACTGAATGTGTTAATGTACAAATATGCTCCTACCTAAACCTATAAACCTATTTTGTATAGTTTTTTACGACGTATGGAGTTACAAATAAATAACGATTTGATATAAGTAGCGTTTGTAATTCGAGCTATCATGTTCACTTTAGTCTAATCAGACTATCATTATTGAGCTAATAGCATGGCAGAATGATTGACAATAAGTAGTTGATTAATTTCATAAGGCAAGTTCAAGACTTATAAAACTTACGTATTAGTAAGTATCGTGACTAAAAAGAAGCTACATGTTTAGATCTGTGATAAGAGGAGTTACTGTTAAGAAAATATACGTAGATATGCATATAAATAAGCACATTAGCGTTTGTACAGTCGAAGTCAAATATAGGCATACATTTTTCGCCGTATCATAAAGAAATAAGTTGCAAAATTGCAAAAATAGAATTAATCTCGACTCTACGAAGCATATTTTTCATTATTGCTCAACCATTTCGAAAGAGACATAACAGTACCCGGTGATAAATATTGCACGTCGGTCTTTGGAAAGAGACTCTGCTAATTTCGGCTTCATAGATCGTTGCCCCACACTACCTATGTAATGTTTGTCACTTGTCAGCCGTCGTCAAAATATATAATATAGTTACCGAAACCCCCCCAACTTGAGATTGTACGATGTACAAAATACATAATTGTTTGACTATATCCTTTTTCTAGTAATTGTAACAGCTTTCTATAAATATCTAAAGTTTACATGTCATCATTTGACGTAAACGAGCAAAGTCCATAAAGTGCAGTATTCATTTGATATGAAACCGAAAACGTACATAAGATGATTGGTGGACGTTCGCCCGTGTTCGGAAATCGTAAACAGCCAATTGTCTCTTTCCGGAAACCGACGTGCAATATTTGTCGTCGGGTAATGTACTTTTGAAAGCATATGCAGGAACAGTTGGCTTCAATTGTCTATGTTTGGATGGTTTCAGTTTTGTACATTACTAGTTAGACAGTAAGGTTGAGAGTCGAGTAGTCCTACTTGAACTGCCTGCACTGCATTTTGGCATCCACAGTCATTCGGTTTTGTATGTTACATGGACCGTTTGCCGATTGTAAATGGTATAAAAAACCATTCGATTTTGAAAGTTAATTGACAGTCATAAAGTTGAGGGTATATCTACTCGCTTTGCTTGCCGACGGTATTTCATCGATCAGTATTACTGTTACGTAACTGTCTTAACGTAGAGTTCTACTTGGGCTGCTCCGACAAGGGCAGTCTTCGTAGTGCATGTGAACGAATCGACTAACTAACAATATGTTACTATTTAAGCAATAAGGTAAGGTTGAAAATCGTTTTTACCCACAGTTGCTTGCGGAAGCGATGGGAGCTATTCAATTTTGTACGTTACTAGCTAGGCAATACGGTCGGGTTCTACTTTTCCTGTTTGACGTCGTCCTCATCGGAGCAGTCTTCGTCGCGCACGTGAGCGAACGGACTGGCTGGCTATAAGTTACTAGTTAGCAATAAGGTTGGAAATCGTGTGGTTACCCACAGCTGCTTGCGGACGTGATGTGAGCTATTCAATTTTGTACGTCTACTTTTGTTTGACGTCGTCTTCATCGGAGCAGTCTTCGTCGTGCGTGTGCGTGAGTTGGCGCGGAGTCTCGGGCCGAGCGTGAGGGACGTTAGCGTTCGCGAGGCAGCCGCTGCGGGGCTCCTGCGCAATCAATATGTAGGTTGAATACATAAGTTACTCGATCGCCTATGACACGCACCATATATATTATATATAGACCTCCTCATCGATTTTGGTGACGGCAATCGGCATAGTGTCGACCTTCAAATATCACAATAAATAGTAAATTAATCAAAATCATAAAAAGATATGGGTCTATAATGATTCGCAAAACTGTTTTTTTTTAATAGCCCAAATGTAAATTCAAAGTTACCAAGTTACCAATTGAATTATCATATTTCAATAAAACAGAAATTGTATGACAACTATGTCCATAAACGCAATATTTCATAACTAATGTGACGTCACAATTAGCGATTTTGCAGTGGCCTATATAGTATGGTGCGTTGTCAGTGCTCGTCAGTTATGCTGTACTTGGCTTCTCGTTTTCGTCTTTTGTGTTGCGCTAATTGTAATTGGTGCCATACAAACATTTGATCGACCGTTATCCAAAAAATTGTATGCGATTTTGATTGGCCGCATCATTAATGTTGTCTGTCACAAATGTCAAAAACAGAGCCGTTAAGTCGGATACACACAACAGGCTACGTAGAATGAGAATTATACCCAACGTACAGGACGCATTATGCGTTAAAGGAGAAAGACATTTTCATGTACGTTGTGCCATCATCGCCCATTGTGTTGCACTGGCATTATAGTGCCGTATGACGCCATGCTTGACATTTGTAATAGCGGCTACCGTTTTGCTAATATTTAGCACAGATAAAATACGCATGAATTTTAAAAGTTATTGTAAAATTTATTTTACATGATCATGAATGCATATCAACTCAATTCGACTTCCTATAACAAAATTTATCATATTCTTACAATTTTATTTCTTATTTTTCACTAGAGACTCGCCCCGGCTTCGCACGGGTGCAATGCTGATGCATGTATTATACATATAAACCTTCCCCTTGAGTCACTCTATCTATTTAAAAAAACCGCATCAAAATCCGTTGCGTAGTTTTAAAGATTTAAGCATACATAGAGATATAGGGACATAGGGACAGAGAAAGCGACTTTGTTTTATACTATGTAGTGATACACAGAAATACCCTATTACGTCATGGCTTACCTTATTGTCTTTTTGGTCCACGCTTAAAGAACTCTCGTCGTTCTCTTCATCGACCGATATCACACTATAGGCACGCTGTGCACTCGGATGACGAGATCTGACAAAAGACAATTAAATGTTAAAAAATAATAAAACTGCATAGGCCTCAGTGAATATTACATGAATGGTTTATCTACAAACTTAGCCATTAAGTGGTTTACGAATATTCCTGGGTCAATAGCAGATCGTTTCAAACGCCTAATTTCTTTGGCACCATTTATGATAGTGTCTATAAAGCTTTATTATATTTCAAGTTATTTAGTAGGAGGCTGGGACCTATTTTAAATGATTCAAAGTCAGTCATTTATTCTTCAATATAGGCATATTACATGCACCTATGAATGAATTTCAATAAACTACCATCACATTGAGTATACCATCGAAATAATCACAAACTCCGACAAAAATGATGACAAAGAAATTAGGCGGTTGAAACGCTCTAATATTCACAACCCTGGAACATGTAACAGAACGGGTAGTACATCAGGTTGTACACTACCTGTCGATGGTCGGCGCCTCGAGCGTGAACCGCTGCTCGTGCGCGACGGTGGACTCGTGCGGCATGAGCATGGCCGGCGCTCGGAACATGTAGCAGAACGGGTAGTACATGAGGTTCAGGAATGATGCCGCGTACAGATCGGCATATCTCACCACCTGTGGAGAGTCAACAGTACGTCCAGTATAAGTTTTTTCGAAACAAAACACAAAAGAAGACGTTTGTGTTAAGTCTCAAACGATTATAGAATTCGCTATGACCAAAAGGACATCTTGTGCATGACGCTATGGATATTCCGCAGCTTTATATATTTAACACTAGCTTTTGCCCGCGACTTTGCCCGCATAGAACTCGTTCATCACGTTATAATTTAATTGCTATTCTTTTATTTCACGCGCTTGCCTAGTTATCGTTATTTGATACAAACTTCCACCACCTTAAGGGTTTATTTCCGGGATAAAAAGTACCCTATCTTTCCCCTGGACTCGAACTATCTCCTGTCGAAATTTCATTTAAATCGGTTGAGTGGTTTAAGGGTGAAGAGATAACAAACAGACAGACACGCAGACACACTTTTACATTTATAATTTATATTAGTATGGATTAGTCAAGGACAACGACCCTCCCTGTAGTAGTCTGTAGTGTACCCACCTGCGAGGAGAAGGTCTACATGGAGCCGGAGCGGAATAGAGCCGAGCATACCCTACGCGAGATCCTTCTTGTGTGTGACGTCAGGGATCTGCCGCAGCTTTCATATACAAGTCAAGGTCAAGGAACCTCCCCGTAGCAGTCTACCTACCTGTGAGGAGAAGAAGGTCTGCCTGGAGCCAGAGCGGAACAGAGAGCCAAGCATGCCATATGCGAGATCCATCTTGTGTGTGACGTCACGGATCGCCATGCGAAGCTTGGAGATGTCCGGCTTCTCTTTGGTACTCGAGTCCAGGTCTCTGAAAAAGGTTATATATACATTATTTTCTGTTTTAACATGGGCCGCTCATACGTAAGCCGGATTTACTCAATTTCTAGTTAAAAATCAAGCACTAAACATGTATAATGTGGGTACTAAATGCTCACTCGTACGTATCTCCCAGCTGCACAACATCCAAGCTCTACAGCTGCATGAACAGCTGTCACTTATCCGTCCATGCACGCGTCCTAGTACAGGACGCGTGTATGGACGGAAAAGTGCTCAGGCACGATGAAGGACTCACTCGTCACAAGATTAGATACTCACTTGTACATATCTCCCAATTGTACGTCCACGCTCTGCAGTTGCGCGAACAGCTGGCATTTGTCTGTCCACACGTGTAGCTCCTGATCTAGCTCATGCACGATGTAGGACGCACTAGCTTTGTATCTTACGTCACCGGATCAGATACACACTTGTACATATCTCCCAGCTGCACGGCCAAGCTCTACAGCTGGCACTTGTCCGTCCACACACGTAGCTCCTACACTAGCTCAGACACGATGAAGGACGCACTAACTTGGTATATTAAGCCAGATACTCACTTGTACATATCTCCCAGCTGCACATCCAAATTCTGCAGCTGCGCGAAAAGCTGGCACTTGTCCGTCCACACGTGTAACTCCTGCACTAGCTCAGGCACGATTAGGAAGGTACGCCAGCCGCCGATCTTCTTCGACTTGAGAATGTCGCCGAATATGTGGTCGCCGATGTATAACACGTCTTTGCCTTTGGCGCCGATTAGGACGGTGAATACGTCGCACGAGCCTGGAAATAGGAGGATTAAATTAAGCTATTGGGCAGATTGGGCTAAAGAATTATACTACTACTACTACTACTTGACTGACCGGAAAGCCCTGAATAGTTCCCTGAAATATTGGGACTTGAAAGCGCTACTAGAAAAGTATATCCTGTCTGTTGCAATTAAGTATGTATCGTGGCATTCCTAGAACTCGATTCTCATCGAGTTGATGGTCCACTTTTTATCGTTTATCATTCGAATAAGACTTCACTCTAACTATGTATATATATGACAAAAATCATAAAAAATTGGTTTGTCAGGATTTGAATTTGTCAGTCGGAAGTCACCAGTAGAGGTTGAAAATGAAAATATACACCGAATATCGTAATGATGATATATCGTCATGACGATATATGTAGGTGAAAAACTTAAGTACGTAAAGCCCGTCTTGCATGTAGTAGCGGATTGTTCGAATATGGATTTCTTTTGTATGTGTCACAAATTTTAATCATGTAATGACTATTCGAACACGCCACTACTAGTTGTGACAACGAGAGGGGCTTTACTTTATTTGTATAGGTAGGCTACTTTTCATAGGGTGTCAATATATTGGTCACCAAAATGGTAAAACAATAAAATATTACCTCCCAGAATATGTACCTAACAAAGATGCTGAAAAGAGTCTCCTATCTAACACGATTTATTTATAAGAATTTATTCCAAAAATTCGAATTTAGTCATTTATTTTAAAACATTGCGAACTTTTCTCGGGAATGCTGGCTTGATCCTCTAAACAGTCAATTTTAGGAACGGACTTGCTATATCAGTATAAATAAGCGGTTAAACTAAGTGGTTAAACAACTCGTAGAGAAATGAATGAAGACATAAATGTCGAGTTCAGACCGATTCTCAGAAGAATTTCTGTTCATATTATTATTGTTGTGTCAGCGCATTTTATCTGTAGCCACATAAGAACCATTCACCTCTCTATATTTTAATGTAGCAGCCGTCGGTCGATAACGTCGGCACTAAATAAACACGTGCTTGAACATATTTCAATGTTCTCATTCTCAGACTTGAACTTAAAGAAGTATTTTCTTTATTCCGCATTTGTCCACGTCTTCTCAATTGGAGAGAATAACTGTATCGTAGGGCGCAGTCGCAGTAATATGAGATATAAAATTTAACGGCATCTCACCTTATCCTATTGGAATAAGGTGCGGGAGTGTTATATTAGCTACTGTACTATGAGGAGGATTGAGCATGTGTAGTGTTATATAAAGGGTTAGTTCCAAATCGCATAGATACAATAAACAGTATAATGGTAAACCAATAAACCACGGCAAGGTACACCAAACCACAAAATGAAGCTTTGTTAAAGGTTGATTTGTATGAAGGCATATTAATTAAAATCATTTGACTCCTTCAAACTTTTGAGCATCATTAATTTAATGTAGATTCATTGCATATTTATTGTAGAAACAGCGATTACATTTTGTTATTTATCGATTATGTTATGTGTCATTTACTGCTAAAAGTATAATATGGATCCGCTAATAGAAATCTAACTTAACCAAGTTAAGTTCTTCACAACTACTTATAATGAAAAAAAAAACAAATATATTTGGGGTAAATACCGGCGTATCATCATTCGGAGAAACAATTTTCGAAGTTGTGATAGGTAACCAAATAAAATACGTACCACCGGAATACACAAGTCCCTCATGCAAGGGCCCGACGTGGTGACCCATTTTGAGTGCGCCAGTCCTCGTGTCCACCTGTCGTAGAGTTGTACCCTCGCCGAAGAACAACGGCTTCCTCGCGTCAACTACTATGTAGTCAAAGTATGTCCGCCAGTTCCTGTGAGGCTCACCGGGCTAGAAATTAATAATTGTTACATTAGTTCTGTAGATCTACTCTCTTTAATTTCATATATATCTATCTATCTATCAGCAAATATTTATCTGTTCCATTGGCGGCAATTTTCAATGAGTCTCTTCGAAGTTCTATCTTTCCCACTGCCTGGAAGGAGTCCAACGTAGTGCCAGTTTTCAAGAAAGGTGACAGAACGCATGTTTCTAATTATAGACCTATATCCTTACTATCCATTTTTTCAAAGGTCTTTGAGTTCATCATCTGTAAGAGGTTGACTTGGCACGTTAAAGAAAGAATATCACCTTTGCAACATGGTTTTGTGGGTTCCAAGTCTACCTGTACAAATTTGATTTGTTACGTCAATGATGTAGGCAGATCAGTTGATGCTGGTTATCAGGTTGACGCTATATACACCGACTTTAGCAGCGCATTTGACAAAGTGGATCATGTTATCCTCTTGGAAAAGCTCCGTGAACATTTTGACGTGACTGGCGAGATGTGGGGATGGCTTCGCTCATACCTATTTTATAGACGTCTGAGAGTGGTGAAGGACGGCTATTTTTCAGACACTTACTTAGCTACTTCAGGAGTTCCGCAAGGTTCGCACCTTGGCCCTCTTTTATTCGTATGTTTCATAAATGATCTGGTCAAATCTATTCAGCACAGCAAATGTCTGTTATACGCTGACGACCTGAAGCTATATAGAGTAATAACTTCAACTAATGACGCAACGGTCTTACAGGAGGATTTGAATAGAGTTAGGTCTTGGTGCTTATCAAATAATATGATTATAAACGCGGACAAATGCCTGTACATTAAATTTACACGCAAGAGAATACCTACTAACTCAATTTACTATCTAAATGACGTTGCACTCCTCGAGGTATCTTGCGTCAAGGATCTTGGAGTAATCTTGGACTCCAAACTGAACTTTATAAGCCATGTAGACTCTGTTATAAAAAATAGTAATAAAATGCTCGGGTTCATAAAGCGCACTGGCAAAAATTTCAAAAAAATTGAGACCTTTATGACGCTCTTTAATGCTTTAGTCCGTTCTCGTCTCGAATATTGCTCTCAGGTTTGGAGTCCCAGTTATGCTGTACACATCAATCGTCTCGAAAGGGTTCAACGCTCTTTTACTCGATTTCTAGTGTTTAAAGCGCGCGATCAGAGAATCTACAAGGGCCTTGATTACAGTGGGAGACTTAGCTTGTTCAAAATGGCTTCTCTTCAGCACAGACGCTCCTTCATGGATGTAGCATTGCTGCATAAGTTGGTGAACGGAAAAATTATGGAGCCGAGCTTGCTAGGGGATCTTAATTTTACCGTACCCAAGGCGAATACGAGGGCTTGTCGTCGCACTACGTTCCGTCCCACTTCCACCAGGACTAAACTTGGCAAATCACTTCCATTATACAGAATGCAAACTACATGGAATAAACTGGCTCTAGATAATAATTTTGCAATAGATATCTTTCGTGACTCCTTACCGATTCTTAAACGTAGAATGCTCAAACCAGCTTAAACTTATAATGTATTTATTTGTCACATATATCAAGTCACATTTTCTTTGTAATTTTTTTTATTGTACTTTTTAATGTAGTGTAAAAGCCTCGAACTATTTAAGTGCTGTTGCATGCCTGTTATTGGTACATAAATATGTTTCGTGTCCCTAAATATATGTCATTTTGATTATATAGTTTATGTACTGTTGGTGTGTCAAATAAAATAAATAAATAAATAAATAAATATTCAAAATCTATCGATCCCCTAGTTATTCCGTAGGTACCTTTTATCGTGCAAGCCACTGGCAACCGACCTGATAAAGAGAGAAAACTGAACCTTTTACTATGCCTCGTACCTATACTTTTACTTCTAGATGTATAACCATAAAAAAATAATCTATTTTTGCAAGATTTTTCACACATAACTAGAGATTGGATAATACTGATGACAAAAACCCCTCACCACACCATCGAAAACTTACATTTCATGTTATGAAATTCAAGTACCTATCACACGGTTACCCTACGGTCGGCGTCACAATGTATAATGTTTACAATTTTATTGTAGGTACCTTATTTCTTTTTAATAGTTCATGAAGACAAGTATCTTGGTATTAATTCAGAGAGGCTAAACTTATGCGTTTTTTATTATTATATTGTATGACCCAGAAAAGACATTCGTTTAACATAATCATGAGGAGTACTCGTAGTTCCAGCCATTCAATTCGTGCGATTAAATCCATCATTTTATGTGAATAATATTCATAATGTCTTTAACTCGGATTGTTTTTGCTACCAATTTTATAACCGCGTGAAAATATCTGTTACATTTACATATGTATATGAAATAAGCGTAAACAAGTTATTTTCATACGAGGCTGTCACTGTTACGAATGCTGACCGGTTATTTACCTTCGCGCCGTGCGGGAAATCGAAGAGATAGTTCATGATCTTGTCCGTAAAGTTGTAGTCACTGTTAGTAAGTATGAATAGCTTGGCTCCGCTCTCTGATATCCTTGAAAGGAACATGGGTAAGCGCTCGTCTCGCTTAAGATACAGCTCCAAGTTTTCTGTAGTCTTCTGTTTGAGGTCTCCGTGGATGTGCACGTAGTCGACAGCGTTCCTCACGTCTTGGAAAATTGATTTGTAGGACATAGCCAGGTCGCCGGCGCGCACTCCAGTCTTCTCTCTACGAAAGTTTAATAATTAAGGCATGATAATAATTGTATTCTCAGTAAGTGAAATGTATTCTTTTGAGAATAAATAAAAATCTTTTAAATCTTTAACCGTAAAGTTTAATAGTAGATATAAGTAAACAGCATGTATAAATGTTGAATGAGGCTATTTAAGTCGTGTTATGTCATAGTAAATAAAAGATCAAAGTATTAATGGCTTTATTCATGACACTTTGATCTCTTGAAAGTCAACATCGTTCGTGCTCTCATAAGTATAGGTAATACTTATATTTTAAAACGTAACGCCTAGAATACCTATTTATATCTCCATGTAGAAAATTAGTTAATGTAAGAAACTTCATAGTTAGAACACGTAACATGTGGCTATAAATCGAAAGAGTTCGCTTGTATTATCAAAGTCATCATAGACATGACTCAATAGATAAGAACAGAATTTGTCAAGCAAGGCATTCATCCAAATGAGAAATAAGACATTGAGTAGGTACATTATCGCATTATAATATCGGAATAAAGGTCATCAGCACTGCCGTTACGTTTCCTGTTCGATTATTACATAAGTATTAATTTGAATAGGTAACTTTTAACCTTCGGAAGCTTATACTTGCATTGCATTGAACATAAAAATGTGCTGCTCGAAGTATGATAACCAATAGAGTTCCACAAATCAATATACCTTTAGGTATACTGGTATTTTAGTACGTATCATCAACAGAAAATAATTAAGCATGCGTACTTACACATCCGAAACAAAATAACTACGTTTATAAATCATATCTGACTAATAAGGCACATGGATGAATAGAAGTAAAAAAAAATCTAATTAGGAAATACATAAAATTATCTCCAAAACAGCCAAACACTGAGGCACGTATTAAAGCTAACAAGAAAGTTGTAGCGACGAGCCGTTGATTGACCCAATTCGTTTCACATGAGGCCGTGCCTTATCGACAAGGCACAAGAAATGTTTAAGTTATATCATGTTATGTGTGACCTGTCAAATAGGTGAGACATTCTCAGCAAGGAATAAAATTTAGACCACTCTTTTTATACTTATAAGGCTCGGTTTCACAAAGATCCGGTAGACCTTATGTCGGTTTGTTATGTCAAAAAATATACTGAGTTACTGAAATTTGATCTGACATTTGGTCTAACGGATCTTTATAAAACCCGGCCTAAGTCAATCATCAAACTCAACCAAAACAGACACTGGGCGATATTCGACCTTAAAGATTTGAATAATCCGTTTCATTATATTTTAGTACTAGCGACCCGCCCCGGCTTCGCACGGGTGCATTATTTAATGGATGTTATTATACATATAAACCTTCCTCTTCAATCACTCTATCTATTAAAAAAACCGCATCAAAATCCATTGCGTAGTTTTAAAGATTTAAGCATACATAGGGATATAGGGACAGAGAAAGCGACTTTGTTTTATACTATGTAGTGAAGAGCACTGTGGTTTTCGAAGAATGAAAATATTTAGCATCACATTGCTGTTTCGTAATATTAAAATGGAAATACTACCTACAGTGCTAGGTCTGCTCCGTATTTTATTCTTTGTACATTCATTTTCGTATTGAATGTTACATTGTATTTTGAAAATAAGCATTTGCAAAAACCGTTTGTAAATAATTTCAGTAAAAAGCAAGCCCTTATCTAGAACGGAAGTTGAGCAATGCAATAGTTAGCATGTCGATGTTATGCAATAAGACCCGGCCCGCCCACACACTTCCCAATCATACAGCTGCTACCTGGAACGTGTCAAGCAATGTAGATTGGCTTTGTCCGTTGCCTAATAATATTAACTTCGACATGACGCCTAAATTTGAAGTCACGCTATGTACCACAAGGTCGTGACTAATGACCACTAAGCTCGGAAGCGCTTTGAACATTAAACAGTGCATTTGATTAAGGTCTCCGCGGATAACAAGTAATGGTGAGGTTTAGGATGTAATATATCTACATAAAACTTATGCACACAAGATTGAAAACATTAAAATTTTATATTTTTGGGAAAGGTTTTGTCGGGTACCTATGTTAGTTATCAATGATTTTTTTTATCTCTCGCTCTCGTACTCTGAACTTGCTTCAATTTCCTTAACTGTACTTATTGAATTGTAAATTTTCGAAAGAAAAAACACAAAGATGTACACAAAAGTTTGCCAAATGCTTACCTGACGTAGTTCTTCGAGTTAGTGAAGAAATCAATCAAACACGCAATTAAATACGTCTCGGGCAAATTGAATAACGTGTTCAACACATAAACTCTTGACTCGTCTAATGTCAAAAATTTATTTGGATACAATTCGTAAACTTGCGAACTGAAAGAAAAGTTAAATTATTAGAATGAGATGTAAATAAATTGGTTATGTATTATAATCAAGTCTAGATAATTTTCTGGCAGGAACGTCATGTGTCTGGCCTAATAACAACATCGACAATCCTGTTGTCGATTAGGGCCTACCTTTCGAGGTATTCATAAGTAGATCTTAAGAAAACAGATTGGAATCTGGGACAAATTGAACACAATCAGTTAGATGGGAGAAATAATGTTTGGAGTGGAGTTGAAGTTATTGGGGTTAATGGGAGGAGTAAAGAAGTTATAAAACAAGTTACAAAACTCCTCTTTGTAATGTGTTTTTTCACCGCTATTAAATATGTAAATTACTAATAATAAATTGCACATTTTGATTACTATATGCCATAATTATTTTCAAACATGTCACACTGATATATGACACTTAAAAAATATCGAGTGACTGACGATAGATTAAGCATGACAAGGAAGTTAATAGCGTTGCCTCGTTCTTGCCAGGAAAATATCTAATATTATGATGTTAATGTAGAAGAGACTTACTGTTTAAGAAACTCAAATCCATGCACGCACACTAGTATGTTACCATAGGCGTCTACCTTTAGTAAGTTTCCGTACAGTGTGTCGAACCACAGGCCTCTGAAAAGAAACAATCATATCATATTTAACCACTGTAATGGTTATTTACATATGGTGGAGGGAGTCGAGGGAAATTTACGTATTTTATTTTTAAAAGTTGTAGTCAGATACAGGTTTGCTTCACCTACAAAAAATATCGTAATGAAAACGCTGTAGGTATAGTCGAGGATTAAAAAATTCGCTAATTTTCGACTTTATTTTAATGATATTAAGGTCCTAAAATTGACTTCCGAAATCGATTCCGCGACTGTACATGCAAATAGTAAAACTTTTTTACCCAAATTTAGATGAAGTCTTTCTAAACCTTGAAGCAAAAGCTCCATTACAAATTCTAGAACTAGGAACCATTAATGTATAGAGACATACCTGACTGGAAACGACGGATCATATTCGAATTCTAAGATTTCTTTAGGGTAACCTTTGGTTACTAATCTTTCTTTGGTTAGATTGAATCCTAATGTTTCATATTGTGGTGATTTATATTCTGCAAAGAAAATAAAATTATATTAACTATATTATAATATTTATAATACATATCACCATCACTGTACACGATATATCTATCGTGAACTAGTTGAGAAGATCATTCTGATATTAATTTAATAGCATAATATCATAAACATAATCAAAATACAAGCCATCTAGTGCTTACCAGCCAATGTGTAGTCCATATCGAATCCATAGAACTTAATATTTTCCAAATGCAGCGATCTGTTTACGAAGATTCTGGAACAAAAATAGTTCGTTAACTAAAACTTCGAACAGAATGACGCAAGTGGCAATTTATTCAGCCGTTCTGTAAGGTAAGGCTAGACAAAGATGCTACTCCGGAAAATTTAGATCTAGGTATACATATCTAGCCATCTACTTTTTAACGATACAGAAGCTTCTTGGGAAGACAAAGATTTTTATATCTATCGTCAGTATGACAAAACTAAAGAGAGAGCTTGGGCCTCACTTCAACTAAATCAGAAAAAGCCACTTAGCTTAGAGAGTTTTGTTCGGTTAATGAGTTGATGGCGGCGGGACAGCAATATAACGCGGCAGTAGCGGTTTAACAATTCATCGGTTAGATAAAACTCGCTACTGTATGGAGCAGTAGGCAATAGACTGATTACTGTCTATTCACATAATAACATTACATTTAAAAAATATTATAGTTTGAAAGTCAATAGTCATATCGTCACTACTTTGAAAAAAAACTCGTATTTGGAAATCATCAAGTTTCTACGAGGAACAATAAATATCCTGTAAATTATTGTGCTGGATCAAATAAGTTCATGTTCGTTTCATGAGATACTTTGATAACAACTCATTAATTTTACAAGTGTTTGAGCAACTCACGCAAACACTTTATTAAATTTGCTATTATTCGTAAGATACAAGATTTTTATTCTAGTATTGACAGAATAATTTTGGATTAATTATTATAGTACAAAATGAAATCAAATGTACGTTTTTACTTTAATTAATTTAACTAAAGAGACTAACTTAGAGTAAATAGACTAAATCAACTTAAATAACAACGTGTTTCCATAATAGTAGATTGTATGACAAGGGTCTAAAATGAGCCATATTACCACGAGATAGTTATTTTCCCGAACGAAGTGAGGGAAAATAGTTCGAGGGGTAATATGGCTTTTAGACCAGAGTTATACACTCTACTTTTCACTTCGATTGCGAGAAAATAAATAAACAAAGGTTAACCCACCCAAAATTAACAATAAATTCCACGGCGAAGATATATACTTTTGCAGCATGTTTTTTTTTCTATACTCCTTTGACACACAAAACATAGACAATGCGGTTCGCGCGCAACATTAACGCGCGGCAAAAGCTAAACTGACCTTCCATTGAGCGCTTCAAAGTGTTGCTCGAACGATTTAACCACTTTCTTTAATTATTGTGAAACAGGGACTACTACAAACTTAATCTTTAGACTCTTTAGAAAAAATAATTATGTTTCCAGATTGGTCGATTTTAGTAAAGCTGTATTCTGGTTGGTTAATACCCAATACCAAATATTTTTTTAAGGGTTAAATTAGTGTTCTGTGATTGGTGGATTTAATAGATGAAGTATTTTTATTGGTCAAATTCAAATGTTTTGTAAATCATAAATATGTATTCATATTTTCCCTAGGGGTTAAATGTACTACTTTAGCCCCGCTTGACAAGTCTAATATGACACACTTTTCGAACATGAGAAGTGAAAAAATATTATCAGCTCGAATTAATTTTCATCAACTAGTCATATATGTATATTGAACTATCGTAAAAGGAATGAGTCTTTTGGCAAAATCGGCTTTAGTAAATGCAAATAGATTTAGATAATTTATTTCACGATAAGGAATTACATTATAAATTTGCACACATGTCAAAATTACAAGAATTGTTATCATGATCGTCATAACAGGAAAAATAAAAATTACATAATGTCGATCAGAGTAATACAAAACACGATAAAAAGTAAACAGAATAATAAATGCATCTTCCATTCGGAATCGCCAGTCAGATACAAATTTCAAAACACAAAAATACAAATCAGTTGAATTCAAATTGAGTTATAATTATTTACATGTCAGTAAGCTAAGGTCCATATACTCTTTAACAGAGTATAATGGGTTTTCCAATAAGAAATCAATCAATAAAAAACAATAATAATCATCGTACTAATCATATCAATAGGGTCCCGTCCATAATATACCTGAGGAATCCCTTGATGTTCTGAACTATCTATAGAAGCATTGAGGTAGAATATAGTCCAGATGTCATCAAAGCGAAGTTTGAACTCAATCAAAGTAAAAACTAAATAAACATAAAATTAACAAAAAAATCAGATACGAGTTTTTTTTTAAGTAGCGCCGATATACGTATATATTATTGTGCTATCAATAAAGCCCAACTTATGTATTTTATGAGGATGAAAAGTGCGACAGCGAATCTAATAATCTGAAATGATTACAATTAGGTATAAAAAAAAACCTCAACACTCTTATACTTCGTACTTATAGGGAAACCCCGTTTATTTTTAATTTTCTATGTATCCTTATAGCAGCTACAGTAATACAAACTGTGAATATTTCAAGTGCTTACCAATAATAATAATATACCAATATCAATAGCGATACAAAAGATACAGCCATGGGACAGACGAATGAACAGATAAACTGACAGTGCAAGTTCAGCAATAGGCACCTAGAT
Organism: Epiblema foenella; assembly: GCA_963556455.1. Lineage (NCBI taxonomy): Eukaryota > Metazoa > Arthropoda > Insecta > Lepidoptera > Tortricidae > Epiblema > Epiblema foenella. Next base: position 10,192,750 of record OY747107.1, on the reverse strand, counting down.
ATGTCGTTGGCAAGTAACGTGGTACACCTTGAGCATGGCACCATATAAAATGAAAATTTCATCACCTTTTCCGAAATCATATTCCAGGACTGCGGTCGTTAACATTTAAGTTGACCAGCGCTGTATAAATTAGGACAGTAACATGACTAAAATTATTTGGATATACTCGTGTGTGACCGTTCCATAAAACGCGCCCTTGGAATGATATAAAGGTCTTTTCACACCACCTGCTCGACAATGAAAAATTATATATTATGCAAACCTTACCGAAAACATATCAGTTATAGCCCTTGGCTTTAGCCCGGTTGTAAATGTTGTACTGAATTTCATTACAACCCGCTGGTTAGTAATGTGATTTCACTTCTCATAGTTTTTATTGTTATGCCCTTAAAGTCAAGCTCTGATCTGATGTATAAAGTTACTGGACTATTCATATGCCTCGGCCGTAACTAGGGCTGGCCTTCCTTCCTTCGCGGCCTTTGCAGTAATGTACTTTTAACTACCTTAAACAAAAGCCGCGAGTGTTCCAAGACGCTGTATTATACGGAGTAAAATTCTAATAATCCTTCACTACACTCTAGGACTCGCAAGACAACACCCTCGCTACGCTCGGAAGTAAAATCTGGAGTCCTTCGTTACATTCAGGATTCAATATCGCGCCATATAACAGTGCTTTATCCCCTTGGTTTACAATTTACTATTATAAGTATCTAGGTATGTAATGTCGTTGCTAATTTTAAATAGAGAACATATTAAGCCTGCGTGACTATGAGCATGTTTCGGTGCACGCACTGACGTCGACGGGCGAAAGTTGAAATGATTCGACCTACAAACTGGACGCAGTTTTCCTAATTTCCAATTCTAAACATCAGGCTCGCTGTGCCAAGCTAAACTAATATTGATCTGGAAAACTGTTTGTTCGAGATGTTTCGCGCGTGTTTCGTGGTACGATTGATTACGAAGTAATATTTTATAATATACAAGTCCAAAGTAAAGAAAATTTAAAATTAATTGGCGTGCTCTGTATCTGAATAAAAACTACAACTCGTTATAAAGAGTTATTATCACTTCAGACACGCAAGTGTTATTTTAAGAAGCAATCGCTGCATTTAAACTTGGTTCCATAGAAGTGATTACATAAATCGCTGCATATAGAAGGCGAGGAAATAAACTGAACAGTTAACTGTGTACAGACACGCAAACTATCCAGTGAGGCTATACATATGAAGGGTGTTACGTCAGGCCTAGTCGCCGACTACGATAAGATGCTAAACAATGCCCCTAAATAGAGAATAGGCCAGTCTCATTTATTCGGCAAACGATCTATAAACCTGTATCCATGTTGATAAGTTTCATTTTAGGAGACAACTTCGTCGACAAATGTAGGATTGTGTTGCTAAGCACGTAATATAGGTAATAAGTGTTTTTCCTTATTTCTCATCACACATGCTCCGCTTAATGATACATGTAAAGATGTTCAAAAGTCCCTGAGAACTTCAAAACAAGAACGATATATTGTAGTACCTATTTTTAAAGACTCATTCACACGCTTGCAAGAGCGTGACGAAGTTATGCCATCAAGATGCACACGAGAGAATAATTTCTTCCCATTGAATATGATAGCCGGCGCCTAAATTAATTGCCCAATTTACTAATTTAACTTTCCGTTGATGTACTTATGAACCCGGAACTGAAACTCTCTTCATTCAGATCTCGCGTAGTTCAATTAGATTGGCGTCACTACCAAATGCAACAGACGAGACGTCACTAATATTCAAAGTCAGGTGCGAGTCCCGATTTAACCATTGGCGCCCGTGGGGTGTCTTGTCTTGTCCGGATAAATAATATGGGAGCGTAACATTAAAATTCCAGTATTAATGCCAAAATATCTGACAGGATTAACGTCTCCTACAAATCGCCTGGAAAATTCTCAACCGTGCGTCATCGCGGAATCTGTAACTTTTATGATCTAATCAGAAATCTGATCGTTTGATTGATTTAGGCCTCGATATTGACACTAACTTAGGTATCTATCTACTACGTAAATTATAAGGTATCCCGTTGTTTTGCAGACAGAAATATCATAGAATGTTGCTTCACATAAAATGTTTCATATAAATATTTGTATTTTTATTTCGAATATTATTGTTTCACCGACTATTCACTTGAATGAAACATATTCCATAGAAAAATAATCAATGAATTTTATTACGTCATATATATATTTCACAAACTTATCAAACAGTAGAATATTCTTTTACCGTATATTGTTTGTTCGGCGAATTTATTCATTGTACTTATTTTAAAAAATTACGTTTGCACAAAAACAAATGTATCTTCATGGTCTTCGTTACTTAATGTTGTTAGGTTAGGAAGCTCCCGCCTTAGTCTTCTGGTGTTAGGTTTTTTTTGCGCCTTTAAAATCATGCTTGCTTGGTTGTTTGCATGCATACATGCTTCCTTTGCATACATGAATGCGTGTTTGTTTGCTTGCATGAATGCTTGTTTACTTGCTTGTATGCATGCGTGCTTGCTTCGCTTGATAAAACTATAGTAACCCACCGTAGCGGCCGGCGAAGCGCCAGAACCAATTTTTTTTTACGAAATATTATTGAATTGTAAAAATGGGAAAATAAAATTTGTATTGAAGATCATTGATTAAATTTCTACAAAGCAAGTATTATGCGTAATGAAACATTTCCTGCGAAACGAAATCCTTTAAAAATGTTGTCATTCACATTTTGGTTCTCGTATTATCATTACACAGAATACTTAAGTTGCAGAAATCAATGATTTTTGATACAAATAAAAAAACTGAAATAAACAGTGTTTCAAAACATACTAAATAGTTTCTCGTTTGAAGATAACTCAAACATCACAATATACTTTAACAACTGCAACAAATTAAAAACCCCCCCGACACAAAAAATAAACTAAAAACTAACAATTATATAATTATTATTTATTATCGTCACATATATTATATAAGTTCAAATATATTTTCCAAGCGTCGTCGCAGATTATTCTTACTTGGAGAATAAAAATATTTGATCTTACACAATATATGTAACGATAATAATTATAATAGGTTTAAAATATTATTTGTTAGTTTTTAGTTTATTTTTTGTGCCAGGGGTTTTTTAGGGTTCCGTAGCCAAAATGGCAAAAACGGAACCCTTATAGATTCGTCATGTCTGTCCGTCCGTTCGTCCGTCCGTATGTCACAGCCGATTTACTCGGAGACTATAAGCACTACAATTATGAAATTTTGTAGGAAGGTGTATTCTATGAACCGCTACATAAAAGTGATGTGAAATTACAAAAAAAATATTAAATTAGGGAGGCAATCCATACATGTAACCGGTGGATGAAAAAACAATTTCAACGCACATAGTCGTGTGGGGTATCGATGGATAGTCCTTTAAAAATGACATGGAGGTTTCTAAAAAACTTGTCCATTTAAGTCAACCGTTGGTGAGATATTAACTGTCAAAGTTATAGAAAGTGTGTCCCCCCCCCCTCTAATTTCCAAACAATAAAGTTTAAATTGTGTGTGGTCCGACACGCACGTGCCCGGTTTTTTTTAACGTTGAATTTTACTTTATTTTGTCCTTTTTAAAGTAGGTATAAATATTAGGAAGGTATTTACAGGGATTAGTTAGTTGAGTTAGTAACTGATCCCCTCATCAACTATTACAGCTAATGATCTTCAAACGGCTGATCAGGTCATGGTTACTTTACCATATAATTTCAATATCATTGAAGTAACACGGTACCAAATATCGAATTGTTCGGACATAAGGAAGTTAGTCAGATTCCATCATCAACTAGAAAAGAGCTGATGATCTTCAAACGGCTGAACAGATTTTCATGAAACATGGCTAAGAACACTCGGGATAAAATTATCTATGACACAAAAAAAACTAAACGAAAATCGGTTTATCCGTATGGGAGCTACGATACCACAGACAGATACACAGATACATTAAACTTATAACACTCCTCCCTTTTTGCGTCGGGGGTTAAAAATGGCAGAAAGGAATAACTCACTCATTAGGGGCTGCTGTGTGTCTATCTCCTTTCCCGTATGAGGAGCCATTTGTGCTGACACTTTCCAGAAACACTTCACATTTTCCATTGGCCATGTCTTGAAACTTCATAGCATAGCACTTTAACCGTACAATAGTAGAAAATAAAATCTTTTGCCTATTGATTCTTTGATACAAGGACTGTAAAATGAAAAGTGGTTGGGATAATGCAAGGCTCAGCGATAAACGCGTGCGTTTGCGTTGCTCTGTTTACACCGTATCCGCGTTCTAGAGGAAGCGTTTGAGCGGTTATCCTTGACAGCGGCAAGGTGAAGTGGTAAAGACCTGTCTAACTGAATTCGATACTCTATGCCCTCTGCCTGTCTGTGACTGTGACCTAGATAGAGGTCAATCGGAGTCGACATTTCGCGTTCAAATATAATGTCAAATTGTGTTACACGCGCTTGCGGGGACGCATGCAGTGCTGACGTGTCATAAATATTCATCATTTGGAATAAAAAATGACAATTTAGTTCGACCGTATACGACCTAACGCCGCGCGTCCTAGCCTAATATTTGCGACCTTCGGGTTATAATTTGTCTATCAAAAAATGTTGGTCAGATTTAATTAATTGATTTTTATTATTTGCGCCTGATTTGAAAATTAATTTTGAAGTTACAAACCAATTGTAAATCTTATGTTCAAGCTATATTATCGGAAAGTTTCAACAATAGGTATCCATTGCGTAGTTTTGAGTCATCCTTGATCCAAACACTCTCAGATTAGTATGAAATACAAAACTCCGACCGTACCACGACTGGCCCTGTACTCCGAACTTCGTATCGTGCCGTCCACTTGCACTCTCGTTTTATTCACTATATGAGTGAAAGGGACGGCGCGATACGAAGTTCGGATTTCGAACTGCGGACTAGATAAACTGAACCCTGGCATAGGTCCTTAGCTATATAAGTATTACGTTTTATGTCTCATCATCATTAACTTATACACTCGTATACGTCCCATTGTCCCATACTTCCCCCTTTTCATGGACGAAGAACTGTCTGTCCCTTCCAAGTTCGTAGCTATAGGTATGGCTACAGGACACAACGAAATTATTTGCTCTTCGCGGTGTTTTCCTTCCCGGAAAAGCTAGTGGCAAGTAACTAACTGCATTCTAATGATTTTCATTGCTACCAATCAGCCTCTAAATCCCACGGCCTTCTGATTAGGAAAAGTAATACGTATGTACTTGATAAATATTGAACCAACTAACTACGATTAGTAAATTATTCCAGCATACGACAAATGTTAAACTTATGCAAATACTGTCTTGGATAGTTTATTTCCATTCCAGGAACATATGATAAACGATGGCTTCCTCTTTTATGTAGGTAAAGTATATGTTTTTCTGTAATTGGTGCATCATTTTAACGGAGAAAAACATAGACATGTTTCTTGATAAAAATCCTTTTGCCTGCCAGTGTCAATATGTCTGTGTCCGGATAGCTCAGTTAATTCCAAGAATTTGATATTAGTTCTATACAATTTTAACATTAAATGTATGCTTTTCTTTGTGGAATATGACATAATTTAAATATTCGCCACATTTTCTCCCAGTAACGCAAACCAGAGTCCAATTTAAGATGACTACCGCTTAGATGCAGCTGAATTTGAGCGATAGCCTGGATTATGTTGATTTTAAGGGTATCAGTCGTTTGCGGCTTATTGGAAAACCCTATGAAAAATTGGCGAGGTTACATTTATCCACAATAGGATTACAGTATAAATTACATCCTCAAATCGTTTATGTAAAATGTCTATCGTGGCATCTCTTTCTTTATCATCTCTATTTTTTCGGAACCCTATATTGGGTTGGTTAGGTTTAATTAATAATTTTGTCTTATCGGGCCTGAGCAGAGCGAGTATCTAGCACCTAAGCTAGGTATTATACTTATATACTGTTAAATTAAGCTCGTAATTCAAATGCTTCTGCGAACTGGTTTCTATAGAAGTTGAATAGCGTCGCCCACCAGTTCCCATAGTCGCGCGGCTAGCCGAACATACTTATATTATATCGAATATGACATGATAGGTTTAAATTCCTAGTACGTCCCCCAGTGAGAACGCGTCGGGATGCAAGGCGCATGGGGGGACGGTTGCCAGGACGCGAAATCGATATAAATACGAACATTTAATCGCCCTACGCTAATACTTTATAATTAGCTAACTTTTACATTTTCCCTAACGCGTAAAACTTCCTTGTACAAAAGGTAAACAAACAGGAATCTAGACGTGTAACGGAAAACTAGAATTTTAACGCAGTTGTTTATTAATTGATACACACAATACTGTCAAAATACTGTTAGATTTATTGCGTAGGGAAATAGATTATAAATATCTAACTATTACATTTTTCCAGACCCGTAAAATTTCCTTGTATACTTGTTATGTACAGCAGATACCTATGAGTATAATTATAACACAGAACACTTCCTAGGGAAAAAGTTAAATAAGACTAGTTAGATAACCAGGGAAAAATATTATTTATATTCTAGTACCTATGTTATTCGTGGAAACTACACTCAACAGCAAATAAACTGGGTACAATTTGTATTTAATTTCCATACCCATATTTTTGCTCTTGAGTGTATGTCAACAAAACATTACTAGCCATTATTTGTAATAATATGCTTTGTTTTGTATAAAATGAAGTCATAAAAACCGGTATGAAACAATGCGCTAGATCGACGAATAATAACCAACAAAAGATTAATATTTATAACTGACTCGAGTGAACCACGACATATCAAAGCCCTATAGGTATAGGTACAACTTGAAATGTTCAGATGATACTTTGTGTGTTATTACAGAAAATGTAGTAAAAAATCTGTAAAGAATTTTGAGTGTGATGTGATGACTAACGCAAAAAAATGACGCTGCTTTTTAGGACTTCATAAATATTTTGTGTTAATATTGCACAAGGATAAAGTACAATGCGTCACAATGTTGATTATTGCTTACAATAATCAATTTTTAACTGATACTGAACGTTAAAAGATGTACTTATGCATGTTTTTGAGCAAAATAAACAATGACTGTTTGGAACCGCTGCGTATCCACAATGCAAAACTATCCACAAAATTCCATAGTGAATAAACAAATGCTATCACAAGCGTAAACAGAGCAAGGCCCGCGTGTTTTGTTGGTTTCATTTGTCGTACATTGAATACACTTCACGTCTGTAATCAAGATTGGTATCTGCGGAGCGATATCGCGCGGCGAGGCGGGCGGGTGCGCGTTTACTGACGCCGTGACGGTGGCCGGGCCACAACAGCCCCCCTTGCCCGGCACAGCTGATTCATTCGACGACGACACGGCTCCCTCGGCGCTGCTGCGTCACATCACAGAATAAGTAATAGTACAAGTACAGAAGCTTCACTTCCTAACAAAAACGGCGTTTAGGCATAAAAAACGTGCCTACTCTGTGCATCTCTGTCTATCGTATAACTTGTATTCATTCACATACGGCACGTGTAGCACTAGGGCTGTCACGCCAAAAATACATCGATGAGAGCAAAAAATGTTCTAGCTCCCCAGATGTCGCTTGAAAACAGTGAACCGATATTAATTAAGTACCTACGTGTTACTTCACATATATGTATGTATGTCAGTGTCATTGTGAATAACGCCACAAATCAAATTTACCTCGTGAACGGAAATTCTCTATAGCTCTTGAAATTTTAATTCGTAAGTAAGAAAAGGTAAGTTCATAAATCATGCGTTTTTATTAGGATACTCTTTTTAGGGTTCCGTAACTAATGTTATAGAAAATTGTTTGAAACTGCATATATATCTTTAAAGCCCTTGGTATTAAGTCTGCCATTTGTACACTGTATTTTTGTGCAATAAATTTTAAATTAATAAAATAAATGGCTCACAAGATTCCGTTATCACTGGAAAATTCCCCCTTACAAAAAAAACCTATGAGGGCACGTTCTTTTATATTGGAAATCTAGTCATTATTTATTTGGCAAAGTGCTGCATTATGTAGAACTTAAGAAGATGTTACACCATGCCCTCAATGACATTATACAAAGGGCTCTGAGGTCGGCTGGCGTGCCATCATTGCTGGAACCGCCGGGCCTTAGCCGCACCGATGGCAAAAGACCCGATGGCCTCACGTTGGCACCGTGGGAAAGGGGCCGTTGCCTGGTGTGGGACGCCACGTGCGTCAGCACCTTCGCGGCCTGCCACATCAGCCGCACTACTGGCGCCGCCGGTGCGGCAGCTGAATTTCAGGCCTCAATGAAACGGCAAAAGTACTCTTCGCTGGAGTCTGCCTACATTTTTGTCCCATTGGCTTTCGAGACTGCGGGGTGCTGGGGGGCCGACGCTAAGAAATTTATACATAATATAGGCCGTCGACTTCGGCAAAAGGGTGAGGACCCCCGCGCTGAGTCGTTTTTGGTGCAAAGGCTGTCCATGGCTATTCAGCGAGGAAACGTCGCCAGTGTTATGGGCACCTTTGCACCGGAAACGGCGAGGGGCGGTCTATTTGATTAGTTTTCTTTTGTTTATTTTTTTTTAATTATTATTATATTGTATAAATCAAAATAAAAAATAAAAAAATTTGGCAGTGCTGCATTATGTAGAACTTAAGAAGATGTGTAGGTTAGAAAAGGATAAGGATAGACTGAATGTGTGTTTAGTTCTCTCCGCTACCCAAAGGTTGTCTGGAAGCGATCGCTCTTTAGCAATAATACCGCTTGTTGTCTACCTCTGTTTATATCTCACTATATTATATTTCTGAACTGTGAAATAAAGAGTATTTTTATTGTATTGTATAGACAAGAAAAAAAAGTTGTATTGTGTTAAAATATAAGCACGTTCTTATTTTAATATACATTATTGAACACCATAAATTAAAGTAAATACCTAACATGTGTTTTCTATGTATTTAAGTATTTATATCTAAGTATTAAATATATCGTCGTCTAGTACCCATAACACAAGCCTTCTTGAGCTTACTGTGGGGCTAGTTCGATTTGTGTAAAATTGTCCTCTAATATTTATTTATTTTATTTATTTTTTATTTTATTTTTAACATGCTAAATATCCACAATGCCTGATTCGTCATCTGGATACAAAATTCAAATCAGCAACAGGTTTCGTCAGACACACAATATATACAAATGTTATAGCCAAGGAAGTAGGACAAGCATTATGTAGATAGTTAAGTAAAATTTCAAACTCGTGTTTAATTTTTAAGAAAATTACATTAGGAGTCCCGCTAAAAATAATAAGTTTACATACATATGTAAGTACCTAACCATCGAAAACGTGAGTTTAAGTTATAAGTACCTACCTAACCAGGTGGTTTATATCGTATGCATTTGTATTGTTGTTGTACATTGTACCTTACAACTTCATAACGTTAAACACCTAGGTTATGCTAAGTCAGTACTTATACCTAATTGTAAGCACATGATAAGGTGGCTTGATGCCTCTGTATGTACGTACATAAGCTTTGATATTACTTACATAAGAATGTCAGGATGATCATAAAATTTTATTACGATTATGTATATAGGGATAGAGATAACATCGAGTGTAAAATTGTAATAGGTATAGTAGCAAGAAGCTGGAAAGTAGGTAACCTAATTTACTGAGGGGCTACTCCGAACTTCGTATCGTGCCGTCCCTTTCACTCATATGGTGTATAACACGAGAGTGAAAGGGACGGCATGATACGAAGTTCGGAGTAGGCCCTGTTTTCTTTCACCGCCATTGAACACGTGCATAAAATTAAACACTTATATGCCACTTCAAGTAAACTGCGTATTTAACACAATTTAATATATTACTTTAAAAAGTTTAACAGTATACTACGCTACGACACAGCTATATTTTAGCTTTCTTGGGGTTTTGGGCACGATATCACGCGACGACGCCTTTCAGGTGTTCTTGACTGTGGAAAAGGGTTTCTAATTGCAAGATAAATGTTAGTTTACGTTATTCAGAATAGGGATGTTGACTCCAATTAAGAAAATCAATAACTTCAAATTTTCTCGAAATAGGATCAAGTAACTCAAAAGAATAAATAATTATATGATTATAAAGGCTCCAAAGTTATAAGAGGGGCATGTTCTGTCCCTTTTTCGCAAAACGAACCTCTGTATTGAACGATCGTCTTTTACTATGGCGCTTTAGGTCAGTGACTTCACTGATTTGTAGCGCTTTCTCTCTCTAATTAAAAACGTTCTAACGGTTGTAGCTTCGTTATTTTTTGAAATATTTTTATTGGGTACTAATAAATTTTGAGTCAACTTCCCTATTTTGAGATCAAAAGGCAAAACCAGGAGCAGCACTCTCAACGCAGGGCTGGGTCTGCGTGATTTTAATTACAATTCTAAAACAAATAATTAATAAGAAACTCTTCCCACGTGGAAATAAAAATCGGACAAGTGCAAGTGGGACTCGCCGACCAAGGGTTCCGTGCAAATATGCATGTATTGATTACGTACTTTAAATAAATACTATATTTATTGATTTTATTACAAATGTATTGTTTTCAAATTGTTCTAGTATAATACGACAATATTTCTTGCCAAATTTCAGTTCTAAGTCATAAAGTAAGTAGAAAGTTACCTTTACCCTTACCCCAGGCACGTATCCAGAGATAAATCCCAACTATCCCCCCCCCCCCCCCCCGAAAACGTTTTTAGCCAGTAGTGATTACAGCGATTTTTACACAGTTCACATATGGTTGTTTCAATGTTTGTCCCCCCCCCCCCGTGCCAAAAGTCTGGATACGTGCCTACCTTACCCTATAAATTTAGATTCCCTTGGGCGTCGAAATAAACGTTTTTTGCGACATAATCGGCCGTATCTTTTATTCACGTTAACCTAGCTATTGGTGCCATGACCACAAAATAAAAAATATACATAAGGGCCGATCCCATTGAAAATACATACCTAAACTTGCCCGACTCACTAGGGTTGCTTCTGTATTGATTCTGAATTTTAAAAAGGAGTAGGTAATATAAGTTTACAGACATACTTACATCGATTCGTTTATACATACATCTTATATGTTTACATTCCTTAGAGACTGCTTAGATGTTAACCCTTTGACCACCACAGTCGGCTATTCACGTCATGGGACAATCGTACTATGGACGCCAAAGACTGCTACAGCCGACAGCCTGGTCAAAGCAATAGCGATCTATACGCGATTGCGTAAAGTTTAATTTCGCGTTGAACGCGTGGCATCAGCGATGCGTCATTTGTATTGTATGTAATGCTTGGCGCTCAATAGGAGAGCATCAAATATCCATTAAAGGTCCCGACATCATACATAACGAAGACTGGAGCGTAAGAACTTGTTACAACTAACTATTAACTAGCTAACAAAACCTTTATGCAAGTACTATATCAAGCAATAGCGGTTATTATAATAATAAAAAAGTTTTTTGTTATATTTAAACAACCAAATACACTGGAACTGTAATAATATCGGTTATTCATTTTGAGGTAAGTACGTGACACAAAGTACCTACGTAGCGGGGGGGACGTCAAGTGATCAACGCGCGCACAACTAGCACTCGCGACAGTCGCGACTAAGCTCTGTCCGAGACTGTCCGAGAATGCCTGTAAATGTGTAAATGTAACGTCTGTGTGCGTGCGGCGAAAATGGCACTTTGTACTGAGCGAACTCTAACTCTGCTCAGGCACGCGCCGCCGCTATTTACTTTGTGCCATGGTACAGTGTAGGTGCTACATATTGTGTCAGGTATCTCATGGACCCTGATAGGGTATAGAAAAATATGCAGTAGTTAATACTTAATACTTTAAAATTAATATTAATACTTAATCAATTGTGTACTACTATACCATAATGTGCTAATATTATGATATAGTAGGTATAAACGAAACTGGCACTAGCAAATTCCAATATATTACCATAATATAGAACAAAAACAAGATCTTACTAAGTACTTAAACCGAATAATCAATAATTTTAATTAATTTTACATTACACATACATTAAGTGGATTATTCCAATACATTATATTAGCTAGAACATAAAATATTTGTATACATTAAACATGTCACTTTCATAGACCTAAATCTTTTATTTTATATAGGCAGTAAATATTACTTCAAATTGTATTCATGACATTTTATTATTATTATAGGTAGTTAGGATTTTATTGCCACTCATCTATGCAGTTTTTTTTTAATTTTTGCATGCCAGTGGCTGGTGAAATGTGCGGTTTTATTTTTAACAATGTTGCCATCTACTGTACCACATTTTACGTATTCTGCATATTTGTATTTGTATTAAAATATAAATGCCCATATACTATAGCATGTAGAATGGATTATTCTTTTTAGGGTTCCGTACCCATTACTAAGACTTCGCTGTCCGTCCATCCGTCCGTCTGTCACCAGGCTGTATCTCATGAACCGTGATAGACGGTTGAAATTTTCACAGATGATGTTTGATGTATTTATGTTACCCCTATAACAACAAATACTAAAAAACAGAATAAAATAGATATTTACGAGGGCTTCCATAAAACAAACGTGATTTTTTTGCCGTTTTTATAGATAATGGTACGGAACCCTTCGTGCGCGTGTCCGACTCGCACTTGGCCGGTTTTTTAAGTGATTTTAAGTGGCTTTATCGTCTAATATAAATAACTATTGTTGATTAGGAAACTGCTCAATTTTGTTTTAAAATTCTTGTCCTTAACCTCTGCTTTTATGTCATCTCCGAGATGATTATGTATTTTCACTGCCACGACGTTTGGACTTTTTTTATGCAATTTTAACATTGAATTTTTTGGTAAGGCCTAATTGTTTTTATTTTAAATCTCGTTTTAAAAAGTCGTGTTTGTTCAGTTAGTATTTTGTAAATAATGCTGGATACTTTCTCACAAATGTACACATTTCTAGATCTATACTGACGTTAAATTTTATAAAGTAGGGTTTGAGTTTAAAGTTTTAAGAGACTGATGTAGACCTGAGTATATGGTTTTAATTTCAACGCGTCCCCGAGATAAAGGGTCTTGACAGACAGACGGACGACAAAGTAATTAATATTATAAGGGTTCCGTTTTTTTTGCTTTTGAAGTAAAACCTAAAAATGATATAAAAATTCCACGAAACAATTAACGCTGAGTGAACTCCGTGGCGTCATTGAACGGCGATAAGAACCTTTTATGATGCAATGCGTGATAATATTCCACATTTGTCGTTCCCAATTAAGTGCCACAAATACTCCGTTATATTCCTTATCTTCTACGCTGCGATGTATTTTTAATTTATAAGAAAGTTATGACCTTTACACTGGCATGGCTTATTACGCTTACATCACTGAGTGTTGAAATGTCAGTATAAAGTGTAGATAGAAACTTAGTAGCGTGTATAACACCTACTTCCAATTCGTATGTTTTTAAAACAAATTTTAGCTACCTGCACGAGAAATTGGTAACAAGTGATGTTTAATAATTGCTTGCATTTCTTACCTGTCTACCTAGATTTATTTCTTATGTATTTTTAAATAAGAGCATCCCTTTTAACATGATCAAATATATCGGTTCAATGCATAGCAACACACCTAATCATTTAAATAAAAAAAGTTTTCATCTTGGAAAGATAAGCCTAGAGGACACATACCAATTTATCGCAATGAGATAACACGACACCTGTTCTGACATGCGTAACAGTGCGTACCTATAATCAAAGCCGACTAGAAGAAACTTAGGTATATCGAATCACTAATCACTATTGCGTTCACATTAGGTACATGCCAGATGACGAGACGTACTTTTATGTGCCGAGGTGCGTGTCTATACGTAACATATATGCACAGCTAAAACACAACCAAAACTTAGTCGGAATTTCTTTGAGACTTTGAGAGTATAAAGTCCCAGTAACATGAAATATTTTTTAACAACATTGCGGAGTTTGATGGATCGATTGAACTTGTTATAACTTGGTAATGAAACTTGCATGCAATTCTCGAATGAAGCTTAAAAGATACAGAGACAACATGAATTCGGCGATTAGCAATCACTCAAAACACCAAGTTTTTGAATAGAAGATATCAGAGGATTTTCTCGCCCGAGAACAATTCGGAGGGTATTTTCTATACACCTCTAACTAACATAATCTGACAGCACAAACACTTAATCGCTGAAAGGAATGAAAGTGGAATTTGGGTTTACTTCGTAAACGTCTTCTGTTCTGCCAAGACGACCACGAAGCTTCATAATTCACTAGACTCTATTGTAAAAATCGAACAATATGGCATGTGTCTTATTGTAGTTATTTCACTACAAAGCAGAAAGTAACTGAACTTGAATTATGGAAACACGAGAGATGTCATTGTTACGTAAGAGTACGCTTTTACCGATTCATAAATAAATTACACGTGTGCCTATTCTAAATGCAAAATATATACCTGTGTTCGGCGACACGCTTGTCGAACCAACTGCTTTGCATGGTTATGAGAGATTCCGCGAACGTATCCAGTTCCGCTTCGCTCCTGTCGTTGGACGTCTTTTTGAGAGGCTTGTCGATGCCCGCAATGGATTTATCGGGCACTTCTACAACTTCGTCCCCAGCGTAGAACGTCACAGACGGACGCTTCTTCTTAGAGGAAGAATTCGCGCGTGCGCGGAGATCCTGTGGGTTCACGGTCGGCGACAGCGGGTACGCACTCTCAAACGCGTCAGGCATAATGCTATAGATTTAATTTCAATTTTAGAACGAAATAGACGTGTGTGTCGTATTTATTTCAAGTTACAGCTGCCGACGGCCGAAGTCTAGCGCAGTCGCGAAGTAAACTGACCCTCGCACAGACGATAAACTCTTGACCGTTGATTACAGAGACGTTTCAGCAAGTACGTCATCATAGATTTATTACATTTCTTGCCAGCGATTTGTTTTTGCACGCATATGACACAAGATGTATTTGTGTCAGTGGACCTATGATTGCTAAATTGGTAGAGCGGTGGAGTGTAGAGGAATATCAACAAGTTTAGTCGCGCATTCGACCGAATACCCTAAGGTTTCATTTTATTGTTTGCCGAGTAGATATTAGCTTTGCAACAGGTTGTCAATAACCATAATCTTTGTCAGCGCTATTTTTTCATCGTTATTACAAATGAAAACATAAGCGACAGATTTAATCTAGTGCCAGCCCTACAACTCCATTGTATATGATTTACTCTCGCCTAGGAAGTGCATAATATATACAGGGTATCCAGTAAATAATGAACAAGCTTCTAACCACCGATAGAGCATCTGAGGCTGCTCCAGAAAATGGACTTTCAGGTTTAGTAAATGTTCCTTGGTTTTCGAGATAATCGAACTTTTCCATTTTCTTAATAATTGGTACCTTCTTTGACTTTAATGACCGTCGAGGCCATAAATGAAGAGATATTCTCGTTCTTTTTATTGCTAAATATTCTCTAATGGTAGCTAACAGACAGGGGTTAGAGCAATAGAGTAGTCAGGACTCATTATTAAAAATTAGCCTATGGACGCTTGCTACTCCAGAAGATTCCCAATCCAGTTGCTGCTTACCCTTATTGACTTGCGGATGGTTGTGCTGACAGCTAGTAGAGACGAGGTCCTACATAAAGTTATTTCTACTTTTCATTAACAACTTTTTTCGTTGACTCGGGTTTATGGCCTCGACGGTCATTAAAGTCAAAGAAGGTACCAATTATTAAGAAAATGGAAAAGTTCGATTATCTCGAAAACCAAGGGACTTTTACTAAACCTGAAAGTCCTTTTTCTGGACCAGCCACAGGTGCTCTATCGGTGGTTAGAAGCTTATCCATTATTTACTTAACATTGGTTTGGGGTGTGAGGTTTTCTGCTACTATAATTTCCATGAAATGGCCATAACTAAAAAATATATATTGACTTCACTTGTTGTCATAAGCCAAAAGACGTTGTATTATTTTTAATAGACTAAATTTCGCAACATTTTTTTTTTAGTCGAGCCAAAATCACTCAGTTGCGTTCCTAGTTTGTAGAACAACCCATATACGTTATTCGTGTAGGATTGTATACGTGTACTTGCGTGTACACAGTTTTAATAATAAACTTTACTTTCTACTATTACAGGGACAGTAACAATATTAGATACAAGTTACATAAGACTAACCTTTGATAGTTTGATCTTTATCTGTTTGGCACGTATTTGTACAGTCAAATTGAAGTACTGTTTACTTCGGTCAAGCAGTGGAAATTTTTCAATACATATACAATAATTTGTTTTGTAAAGAAGCGACATATTATTTTAACATTGGGATTTTAATTTCGACAAGAAGTGATATAGTGCTTGGTAAAATTAAGAATATAAAAACTCGGATCTGTGCTAAAGAATTTTTTTAGGTAGGTTCAAAAGTAGCTAAGCATATAAAGTGGCCCTTATTCCTGGTGATAAAGACTTTTGACTGTACTTTGGATTCTGGCTATACTTCTAAAATTGGTATTGAAGAGAGAACACTGATAATTTTAGAGGTTTCTAATGTGATGTCGTAAATACACACATTTTTTTGCGCTTACATTGCAAACGCTGGCTGAACCCTACGAGATAGATCAAAATAATGTACTACGGTCTTGTACACCTTAAACAGGTCTACAAAAAAGTCCGCGATATCTCTTAGGCATAACCCACATGACCATTTTTAGTCCTTTAGTTTTTATGAGGAATAATGGCTTATTTACCAAGCGATTTTAAGAAATATAGCATTAATCTTTATACAATTAAGTACCTTAAGTAGTTGTGCATTTAATCATTTAAATTAATACTCTCGAAGATATTACAGATTTAAAATGCAGGGACATAGCGGTTGCGGCGGTAGCGGCCGGGGGGCGGTACACATGCGGTACATTACTTTTGCTGACATGACCAATTATATGTCGCTCTTTCAAGAGTCACGTCTAAAGAAAACATGTTTATAATGTCTAATGAGAAAAAGCTGTAAACGTTATATATAAAGACATTCTGTAGTATATTTAGTATCAGCATTACACCAGTGCGAAGCCGGGGCGGGTCGCTAGTAAGAAATAAAAACACCGTCAACTATGCGATTGTCTAATAGTGGCGCTTGACAACTTTATATTTTTGGCTGAAATAGGGGTCCCTTTATATTTATACCCATTAAATTTGTTACATCCTACTATATAATATTTAGTGTCCGACCGAAGTTTCGGTTTCGGTTTCGGTTTCGGCTTGTTTCGGTCTAAAAATCATGTTTCGGCCGACGGTTCGGTTTCGGCCAAAAAACCGCCGAACCTTTCGGCCGAGCCGAAACTTTTACAACATTGTACTTTCGGATCGCTTTCGTCTAATTTCTGGTGCCTATGGCTAACTTCGCCCGACTCCGCTAGCAGAATACATTTTATTTTATATCTTGTTAGGTACTAAAATTGTTTTATTTTAGACCACACTACACGAACTATCCTGTGTTACATTTAGGGATTACAATCTGGTCCGTCAGATAGGTACGGTAATCCGGCTGGATCCAGTATCTCGATAGGCACCGGATCCGGCAATATTCCGATATAGATAGATAACTCCGGTAGGCATGAAAAAGAGCGCTAAAACACATTCCGGAAATTGATTTACTTTAAATAAAAAACTTTCCCGTGTATTTTCAGAATTCGTGCGCTGACGAGCGATCGTTACAACGTGGCATTGTTAATATTAAATGAATATATAAATAACGTTTAATTCACAAAAAGGTAGCAATAGTAAACCGCCAATCACAACCTGCAATTCTTCGTCATGTGAGCACTAATGTAAATCACTAAGATGCTTCAATCAATCATTCAAAAAATTTCTGGCATGGCCATGAGCGATTATCGCTTCCTATGTTTACAAATAACTGTTTTTGACTTTTTAAATAAAATCTATACTGCTGGCGGAGTCGGGCCAAGTTATCCAAAGGCACCAGAAATTAGACAAACGCGATCCGAAAGTACAATGTTGAAAAAGTTTTGGGGCAGTTTTTTGGCCAAAACAGAACCTTCGGCCGAAACCAGTCGAAACTGAAACTGAAACTTCGGTCGGACACTAGTCATAAGTCATTTTTAACGACAGAAATTTAAAAAATCCACTTCTCTATTGGTTTGGTATACGGATAGGGCTTTGTGACATCGGAAAAAGTGCCGGCTAAATGCCGTGGGCCAGTATTAAAATACCGTCTGCGAGAATTCCCTAGAGGATATTGACAATGTGACGAGGAACTAAGAGAGACCTTCATTTTTTTTGCTTGGGCTATTAATAAATATTTATGCATAAATTTTTTCATACATAATCAAAATGTACAAATATTGCTTCTTTACATGTTAAATACTTTACCAAACTTAATACTCAGACAATATTTATGATGTGAAAAGGCTTAAGCTTTAAGGCTGCCATAAACACGATCAGAAAATCTCAATTTTCAGAAGTTTGATGAACCTACTGAATTATCACAAGTATTATAGTAGTACTAGTCTAATAGCTGTTAAGAAATATCATAACATTATAAATTTAGAACCTGTTTGAACTTAATATTTTTGTGGAGCCTAAGATATTTTTGCTAGTATAGCAACCAGACATTATTTTTGAAGCATTTTGAACTGAATTCTATTGAAAAAAATAAACAATAGCATTCTTTTGTAATGAGCCCAGGGATCCCAGGAACCGGTAGACGCGGGGTTAAAAAGATAATAGAAAGGATGAATTATGGTTAAAAATGAGATTATTATCACTAATTAGTCATTACAATTAGGATGTTCTATATCAATTCAATATCAAAATTAAAATACTACACAATTCATGATGTCTCAGGGTAACACTAACTTAGTTTAATGCTGTAAGAAAGATTAATTTATTAAACTGATTATCTGATAAACATATATCATTTAGTGATTGTTTTCATGGCATAGCCAGGACATGTATAACTTTCACTGACAACAAAAAGCTTACTTTAGTAAATATGCAGAATAAGAGTAAAAGAAGCATCATCCTAACATCAAGGAGGTTGTATGAGATGAGAACAAATGGACAGCATACTTTGAGCTATATCAACAAAAGCATCATAAATAAATCTGAATTCACTTCATAGGTAACAAGCAAATATTTGGAATAGCTGTCCATACATACCTAGTATTTTTTTGAGACAAGGCAAAGACACTTACCTATGTTCCGCACGCCGGTAGTACTTTTTCGATATGGATTTCTCTGAAGTGTCCAAGCATTCTTTAGATTTACACTCGGCCATAGCTGAAGACAGGCTTACGGGAGACTTGGGCGTAAAATGCGAGTAAAGAAGTCTTTGATATATTTTTGGCAGAATCACGAATCCCGTAAGTCTAAACATGCAGTTCAGCGCTTTAAACCTTGAAAAAACAAAGTTTCATAATTACTCATTTATGATTACAAATAGTTAGCAAGATAGTACTTAATTATAAGTTATATATTATTATGAAATGCGTGGTGTGTTCTTATTAAAAATTATATTACCAGATAAGTAACTATGTTAGTATATGCAATGTCGTTCAAAAATAAATACTAATTTTAGCTTTCCTTCGATGCTGACTCACTGACAAAAACTGCAACATGACTTACCTATATAAAGGCTTTTTGCAATTCCGGTGATATTAGCACATTATTTGCCTTAATTTAATAATATTTGATTCATTAAACAACTATCTAAGCGGTGAATACAACATATTATTCCGTTGCAGGTTGCAGTAATAAATAAAATAAAATAACCCGAAACCCGACCGAAACTAGACTGCTAGTTGAATGACAGTTTGTTTTTTTTTTGGGATTTTATGACCTGGTTACAGAGACCTTTAAGCCACGTCTTCATTTGGTAAGTCACATCAAAGTCACATAACATAGTGGGCTTTACTGTGGGCCAAAGAGAATATAACCACAACGTTCTAAGAGACGGGACTTCGAACTAGGTTTTGGATGACAGTGACATTGTCATTGCATGACATTGACGTAGAGTTTGGCCAAACATTCTGTACCACAATAAAAAAAAAGGAAATAGGTAATGCCAACATAACAGCGCGATAGGGATGTAACTTTGATGTAGTACTGTTAACGATATCGATAAACGATGACTAGTGACGTCGTGGGTTCCATTTTTATAAAAATCCCAGTTAGAGGGCGTCCATTATTTACGTGAGATGTTTTTGGCGGGAGGGGATCGAATTTTGCCAAAAACACCCCACATTAGTAATGGCTGCTTCTTTATTAACAATTGGGGTTTGAATCCATTCTAAACTGGTTAGGTTATGACGACTACACTACGACGTCCATGCGCTTATTCCGCAGTGGGTAGGCCTAAAAATAAATAAAATAAAAAAGTATAAAGTTGTGTTGCTTTATATTAACCATCTCTTTAGACGACTTTTGTTTCGGTAAAATCTTTGATTTGAAAGTGGTCACCACAAACAAATTTTAATTCGTTCAACTTCTCAATCGGAACGTAGGCTAGGTCTTCATTGCCAATCACTTTCACCCACTGTCTGCAACTGAAAAATACCAGAGTTCTATATGATAAGCTAGTTATCGATATGTTACGGCCAACACTAGTATGTAGAGTATACGAATAAAACTAAATTGCAAATAACGCTCTTATTTTGCATACATGTAACTTGCTGTTGTACATATTAATAGATAATCTACAATTAATTGCTTACCGGTCGTGATCTAAAGGAAATCTTGCCATTAATTTCCTTTTCTCGTCATCTTTTCGACCGGCACGAAAACTACAAATAACACATACCCTATAGCCTGAAATAGTCCGTGGCATGTTGAAAAACACATTGCCTTCTTACTACATGCTTTTTCTCTTTAAATTACGGTTTCTACCATTTATAAATACCAAAATAACAACACACTACGAACTGATCAACAAAGAAACAATAAGGCGATCACTCAAGTTGAACGGAAGTGACCAGAGGTCCCATGTGGTTGCCGGGTAAGAATTGCGCCACCCCATCTCTTCCCGTGGGCTTCGTAGGAGGCGAATAAGGGAAAATCGGAGGGTGGGCAGCAGCATCCTTCGATCATTACCACCATCAAACTGCGGTCGCCAACCCGCTTGCCAAGCGTGGCGACTATGGCAAATCCCCCCCAAGGGATTGGGGGAGGCCTATGTTCAGCAGTGGACGTCTTTCGGCTGAAATGATGATGATGATGATGATGACCAGAGGTGACATTGACATGTGACTGAGATGGATTAACTGAGGGAGCGAGATAGCAGTATCCGCCATTATTTTTTGGCCAAATTCCATACAAAAGTGACTTTTTGTAATTTTTGTTCCTAGTTGCGCGAGCCTGCTGTGGGCGTCCTCGATTTACCATCACGATAAAACAGGGGACCTAAAATGTATGCAGACGCTTTTATTCTACCGTGGACGATGCTGTAGGCACGCTGTCTTCCCACGATACCGTGAAGATAAATGCACGTGTTGTGCGTAAAGATACGATTTTTTGGTTCGGATATTTACCTTTGCTTGGATAACGTCAATGTTAAACAGTTTGAAATACTTTAAAACGGCATTTCTGCATGATGTGGGATATAAAAAAAACTTACCGTCATGGTAAAATCGGCAAATTAATAATGAATTGTGAACATTAAAGCAAAATCTAAACAAAATAGCACGATAAAATTGCCACATAGTATAGTCATAACAATTAACATCTAACCGGCCCCATTATAACCATCTCGACCGAAATAAAGTCGTACAAATATTTATTGCTTTTTCTTATGTCGATCGATTCTAATCAATTTTCTTTATTTTGTAAACCATATCGAAAAAATCATCCATCATCTATTCATTTAGAGGGAAAATTTCGAATGCCGTTCGCGGTAGCACTCCAGACGGGCTACAGCGCTGTTAAGTCGGATGGACACAATGGGCTATAGAAAGAGAATTATACCCAACGTACATGCCTTAAAGGGAGAAAGACAAATTTTCATGTATGTTGTGTTAGTTTCGTATGACGTCACACTTAATTACTTTAACGACATTAATAATAGCGGTTACCGTTTTGCATATTTTTAGCACAGATAAAATATGCACGAGTTTTCAAAGTAATTATAAAATTTATTTTACGTATGATCACGTAGTGGTACCACGAACCGCAATCGAAGTTTTCCCTCGCTGTCGCACTTATGTGCAAACTTGCAAGTGCGATTGAGGACAATTTCGAATGTCGTTCGCGGTAGGAGCCCATGAGTTTATATCAACTCAATTCGACTTCCTATAACAAAATTTATCTTATTCTTAAAATTTGTTTTTTTTTTCAGACACAAAAATACCCTATTAGCAACAAAATGGCGATATCGGTCCGATGTTATCGGACAATATGAACAGCAATGTCGATGTAGGCTCCTACACCGATATCGATCGGATAGTCTGAACATGCCCTAACCCGCCTAGATTTCAGAGTTAAAAAAGTAAAATGTCAACGATCAAACCATGTCAATGTCAACCAACGACGTCACGTTTTCTGCTTTTCGCGTCGTGTCGTCGTTTTATCAGACTACAATTATACATTCAAGATTCAAGTAGAGTAATCAATCTGCAAAAACTCATCTCCTAATTTCAGCAACTATCATTGCTAACATTGATTTGTCCGATAATTAATGAGTGAATACTCAACATGGCATATACAGAAAAAGTGTCACTGAGCGGCACGGCATTATCCTTTTTATTATACGAATGTGTAAATTCAGTAAATTGCCAGGTAACTTATTATTACTACTTTGTGGACCTATATTTAATACGTTTTGCTGAAAAAGTTCCGTTTTTTTTCAGGAAGGCTTCCTGATAGGGGATGTGACTTCTGAAATAACTAACCACATATCTGATTCACAAAATGATAACGCCCGGTTGGACACTCAGATAGTCATAAGAACTGTTCTGCCTTTACCCTCAGTGTCCTTGTTTTATCTTCCAACTGGAAGAATTAAAGAGGATGTGCTATCAAATTTACTTTCAAATACTGCAAATGAGATTGTTGGCTGGTACAAATACAGAAAAAATAGTTCTATAAAACCTACATTTAGAGATAGACTAATATCCAAAGGTTTGCAAAAGTATTTCGAAAAGCATCATGGAAAAAAAAACTTTGCTACTTGCATATTGTCAAGCAAAACTTCATCTTCTGCTTCTACACACACATTTACCTACAGATTTGGTAAAATTAACTGCTATGAGATGTATGAGTATATTGAAGATGTAACCGCAAATCTGGGGGAGAAGTTGACCGGCTATAAGAAGCCCCACAGGTTGCCTCGTCATAGTATTTTCAACAAAATTGTAAATGATAGCAATGTGCAGAGCAATAACACAAATGAAGCAATCTTGAGGATACAGGAAGCAGTAGACATCAGACTTCTGAAGGAGGCTCGGATAGCGGCTAAAAATGAATGCACTATAAGAGAGCTAGAAGCTGAAATTAAACAAATGAATGCCATCTTGTCCGATAAGCAGTGTGAAGACCTTCAAGTGAGCTATAATAAGAGTCTCGAGGAGAAATTTATGAGCAGAGAGACAGAGATGGCAGAAGCATGTGTTCAAGCGTTAACTACCCCATCACAAGTAGACATTTTGAGTGTACCGAATGTACTGCTCCACAGTAATCACCTGATTGATTGTGACTCGGCTCCTTCCAAGAGTGAGGTAGAAAGAAGTTCCAGTCCTGTACTGATTTCAAGTTCAGCTAAACTGCCAAAGTTGAATTACGCGGCTGCTTTGCGTAATAGCAGCGAGCCATCTACAAGTGTAAGTATGACTGAACATTTGTATTCAGCAGAATCGACCACATGTTAATGTATGAAAGTATAGGTCTAGTATAGTATTACATGTATAGTATTACATTAATAAGTTACTAATGTTTTTTAAGACTGTTTGTTTCTAGTTAAAAAAAAGACATTAATTTCTATGGTGAATTTTAGTAAGATGGATTAAATGATACATAGACTCTCATTTAAGCTTCTAGTCTTCCAGGATCTTAATAAGGGTGTTTTAGTGTATTTGTATTCTCTTATCATTAAATAATAAACTATGTTAAGATCCTGGCAGCCAAGAATGTTAACCCATTTAATATTTCTATTGCATAGCAGCACAATAAGTAATATTTTCCATCGGACTTGTACACTACGAAAAATTATAATTCATTGTGTTATTTTTTTTCAGAAGCCCAACAACCACATTGAAGACCTCATAAGTTTTGATGTGGATGAGAAGAAAGTAAGCAACAAGCAGGCCATCATCCTCAATGATGATAAACATTTAGGTGACAGTTCCCCGGAATACTGACCAGTGCCTTAATTTCTTAAGTGTTTGACTAAGTTACCTTACTTTAGTATTTGTATAGCAGACATTGAACCGTCACAAAGTTCTCTCTTAGTTATAAAAAAATTGTAATATTTCTAAAATGTAAGAAAACTTATTACTTGTTTCATTGTTCCAAGATTGAAATTGGTGGTTCTGTTTGCAAATAAAACCCCTCTTTTTATGTTACAGTTAGAGTTTATATGTGTACATTCCCAAAGGTTCAAAACATATCTGAGCAACTTTGTGCCCTTAACAATAAAGTCGTGTTCACATACTTTTGACCACATTGTCTGTGCACATATTTTCTAACTCGACTGTACATTGATATTAGTATGGAATGCCATACTGCTGTTACTTAATGAATGTAATGTTCGTTTTTGCACAATTGTGTATTTATCTTATTACTGTTATGGTGTTAAAATATATCTGCTTAAAATTGTATTGCACTTATAAGCTCATAACCTCTATATGTATAATTATAAGACTTGCTTTCTTTTACTAAACAATGTTGATTACTTGAAGACAGTTTTATGTGAGGGAAATATCAGTTTGCAAGTCATCACCCACAATTATCATTGGTTGGCTGTTGTGGCTTCTGTACCCCAACAACTTTGCATTTAATATCAGTAATATTCATTGGGATTGGGATTTCCTAATCAGTTTAGAATTCTTATACTATAATGTTCATTAAATTACTACACATTACCGAATTCTCGCTTTACCAGTTCCCAGCGTCCACAGGCTACGGTGTCTGCATACCATCAGTAAGGCCGTAAGTTTGCTCGCCACCGTCGTATAAATAAGAAAAATACATCAGATTGAACAAGATGCTCACAAAAATCTGAACATGTCTTGTCAAAGATATTTTTGAACACACTGAAGTGTAAATATCTATTTAACCTTTTCAACGCAATGTCAAATACGGAAGCTGTCACTCACACGCCATGGCATGGGAATGTCAAAAGCGAAGTTGAACCCTATAAAAGCATGTAGGTTGAAAGTCGTTAGCGTCGGAAAGGACAACACCGCGGTGAGTGCCTGGCTTAAGTGTATCAAAAAATACTTGTTGGAGTATACTTATTACAGAAATTCCGAAATCTGATCAGATGGGCTAGCACAACTTGCTGCCAAGTCGTATCTCGCGCGACTCAGCGATTCCTGTCTCACTCGAACTGTGCGAATTAGAAAGAGGAGGGTTGATTTTTCTCTACTCGCCTCGCGTCGCAGCGGAAGTTGTGCTAGCCCCGCAGATATATTGGGGTGTAAGTTTGGGAACTTATATCCACTTTTTTATGACTAAGGGTAAATATTTAGCCGTTGACTGGCTTTCACCATTTAAACTGTCTATAGGTACTATGCAACAGGTTCATTGAGGCATACCTATACCATATTCACCTTGCTAATCATTAATACAAGATTAAGTATTCTGATGTTATAAGTTTTATGTTCGTTTACTAAATGTGATCACCGTTAACTATTATACCAATAGTACCTAAATATCGAGATATAAGTCATATGTACAAGATATTTTTGTAATTTATTTGTTTATAAAACCTTAAACTCAAGTTTTATTTCAACAATTGTTATCTTCATCTTCGCTCAATTAAAATGAAATAAGAAATAAATGTCAGTATAGTATATTTCATTATGATTTATAAATGACATAAAATATAAAAACAACTTTTGGAATGCCACAATCACAATTAGGGAATGCAATCCCGCACGGTGATTTCGATCCCGGTATTTACGGGATTGTAGATTCTCAATCCCGCGGGATCTCGCAGAGTTCAGAAATAATATCACAAGTAGTTATCATATAGTTATCCGGTTACGTTGTTCTCATAAATCACGCGCTCCCTTGTAATAAGAGCCACGTTTATGTCTTAATCTCACGAGAGAAAGAGACACAACACTTTTCAGGAATGGAGTTTTTGGGAAAATCTCGATGAAACGAAACTTACGAAGTGGTAACATATTATTTGATTTTGATTTGGAGGAACCGAACATATGGTTTTTATCCAACGAAAATTTTGCTTTCTGACTGACAACAAAGTTCACAACACTCACTGCACTATGCACTTCCAGCTCTTGTCCAACGAAATGTTCGGCCGAATATTTTTTTAATACTGTTCGAGCACGCAACGCCGTCTACCGGACACCCACCGAAGAAGAGGAGCTTCCCGATTCTGCCGCGCGGGGGCGCGGCGATGACTCGCTCACTTTACCATCCACGGGCGCAAAGACACACGTTACCACCGCGATTTGCCTAATTTTATATACCATTCGCCTGAAGACACTTTCTGTAATTTCATACTTACATATTTTAAACGAAATAAAACCTAATTGTAAAATAGAAAAGGAAGAATTAGATCATTGAAGAGACCTGTCTACTGATCCTGAAATAGTCACGCCAACTCCCCAACAAATACATTTTAATATTAACATGGCTGAAACACGAAAAACCTAGAAATTATGAGCGTAGCAAGTGTCCCTAATAGTAAACTACCTTTTCACACCTGCTATTCAGAAGAGTTATTGTTGCCTTTGAATGAGGGATCAAAGATGTACTTTTCTTCCCTCATTTGAGGGCAACAATGACTCTTTTACGCTCAAGATTCTACTTTAGAATGCCTCGCTACGCTCAGGATTCTATTGTAGAATTTTTCGCTTCACTCAGAATTCAATATACCGCCCTCGCCGTAAATATATCATTTTGCTCCCTTGAGACACAATCTACTATTCTCTTCAGCCCCGCATTCTCGCGCGGGATCCCAAAATTTTGGTGCGGGATTGATCCCGCATTATTCACGCGGGATCCCGATATCCCGGTATTGCATTACCTAATCACAATAAAAATATCTAGTCATACTTAATTCAAGATATCAAAAAGTCCTCTCAACTGAACAGGTACATATGGTACAAATTAAATATTACCTAATTAATTCTTATTTACTAGAGCAGTCAAAGTAACCATTGCTAAGGAATGATGGATAAAATGTTATCTCATTTTCATTACTTATTATTATTTAGGTAGGTACTTACCTACTTTTTATCAATGTAATGTACAGTTACATACTGAAAATGCTACAAAATGACATCTAGAAAAAATAATCATGTATTGTAATGTTATTATAAATGAGTTTTGGCACACTAAAGGCCCTTTTGCCTCCTGCTTAAACAGAATTCCGGTTGTAATATTAGTTACAAGTCATTACGCAATAGGCCTCTGTAATCGTGAGTAGGTGCAACCGTCTCCGAGGCGTACTTAGAGCAGGGGCGGCCCACTCCGTGATTGCGTCGCGCCCGACGCTACAAGTAAGTACATGTGGCCATTGTGGTTGGCATCCGACGGGTGCCATATAATGTGATGTAGCGAGTAGAAGTGCATGCGATAGAAAGAGATAGCCACGTTTAGGCACGTTTGGCATACCTAAACGGGGAATTTGTTAACGGTGGGCCTTCTGTACGTACTATTACTTATTCTATGCCTAGACTACAAGAGGCTAGCTAGAATATCCGTCTTTTTAATAATAAAACTTATAAAGAGCGTAGTCTTGTGTCAGCTGTGCTAATTAGTACATAATTACAATAACTAAAGTTAGTGAAACGTGCCTCCGCTATCTCGGTCAGTTGTAGAGGATGGGAGACGATCGTGCAAAGAAGACAGTGTATGTGGGTCAGATCTGGCCGTCCTAGATACCGCTGGAATGAAGCCCTCAAAGATCTAACCAACCTTGGAGTACCCAACTTGGCGTGAGGTGGCGCAGAACAGAGAAAATTGGCTTTCGTGTCACAGGCCAAGATGCTCTTTGAGTCATCGAGTCAGTGTAGTACCTAACTAACTTTAACTAAAGTTAGCAAGTCGACAACGCATACCAGTTGTAGAATGGCTAGGAGACCGCTTCTGATAAAATTAGAAAGAGACTAGGGTAAACAGCTCGCGCTCGGTTTAGAGCTGCCTAACTAACAAATAACTAACGAAGAAGTTTTAACCCTTTTCTAGGCCACTAATCTAGAAGGCTTACAAAAAACAAAATATATATTAAAAACAGTTACGTTTCAGCGACTCGTTTCAAGATGAGTCACTTCTAAGAAAATGTAATATAATTTGAACCTTAAAGCCCAGAGCTAAGATTGAAATTCTATTGACACGTATGAGGTCGATAAATCGTACGATGCCTGGAAAAGAGTTAAATATAGTAAAAGAGAAGAGGAATTTGATGAAAATGATTGACACAGGAGGAAAAATGTTAGGAAACCTCTCACGCCGTGACGACTGGATTAGAACAATAATAGAGGGAAAAAGAAAACGGGGAAGACCTAGGATAACGCATATGGAACAAATAAAAGAATAAATAGATGCTTCATCATACACAGGAGTGACGGATGGAGCTGAATGCAGAATAAGCTGGCAATTACTCCACCGACAAGAGTCAAGCTGTTAAATGTTATGATATATGATATAATAACAAATAATTACAGTAAGTTCACGTCTCTTCCCATACAAAACGAGCTGACAATCTCACAAGTCCAACTGCATCCAGTATGGGACCGTGACTCCACAGTGGGAGCATGGACAACTGAAAAAAAAGCATGATGCAACATTGTGGGCACCCGGACAGGGAACATGTTTTTTTAATGGCACCGCGATCATGGCGTTCAGCGACAGGGAACATGTTAAAGCAAGTCGACAGCGAGCGCAGGGTTGTCGCCGGCCAGTTCGTGCACGGTGTGCGCCAGCCGCCGCGCCTGCGCCACGGCCGTAGTCGCGGGCAGCAGCCCTAGGTGCACGCATATCAGCTCCTTGATGCACACGCCTTGGGTGTCGTTCGGGAACGCCAGCTCCACCAGTTGTCTGGAAATTATAAAATAAAACACCTTTATTTTATTTGATCCGTGATAATCCGATAAGAATAAAATCAACATCATGCATTTCTACGGTTCCATAGCCAAAATGGCGATAACGGAACCCTTACAGTTTCGCTATGTCTGTTCGTCCGTATGTCACAGGCGATTTACTCGGAGACTTACAATACGGATGTTGACACCAAATGAGAAAATCAATAAGTTCGAATTTTCTAGAAAAAAGATCAAATTTTTAATGAAATGGCGAAAAAAGTAACTCAAAAGAATAAATAATTACATAATTATAAGTCTTCAAAGTTTTAAGAGGGAGCATACTCAGCCCCTTTTCCGCAAAATGCACCATTGTATTGGAACGATCCTCATTTATTATATATTTACTATGGCGCTCTTTTCTTTTTTTTTTGAACCTGACTGTGGCTTTATAGGCCCCGGGGCTGCTACCGCGAACGGCATTCGAAATTTTCCCTCTCTGTCGCACTTGCAAGTTTTCACGTACCTAAGTGCGACAGAGAGGGAAAACTTCGTTTCTGGTTCGCGGTAGCACTCCCGGCCTAATAAAGCGATTGGAGTGCATTATGGCGCTCGCTTTCTCTCTAACCAGAGAGAAACAAATGTGAATAATAAGAATAAGCTATTATGTTTTAAATAAACAGTTTAGTTAGTACAATTTCAAAAACAAGTGATGTTATACCGGAGTATAATGTCGTCACAATCGGTCACAAAATTACTACATTAAGTCGAGACCGTGTCGACACGTAATTTAAAGTAGTAACGAAATTACCAAATATCAAAATGGTGGCATGAACTTTTTTCTTTACAGACATTCTCAAACTTCGAAAGAAATAAATTAATATTAAGTACGAAATGCCGTTTTGCGTAGTTTTGACAAAGGAAGGTTCCGGTAACATGATTACCCTTGTGCCAACTACATGGGTCAAGGGAGATATTCTACATTGGCCAGAAACGGACAAAACTAGCGAATTAGAACACTTACGAAGGAAACAAACAGCATACCGAAGAAAGACTAGAAGCATGTTTGGTTTTGGATTGGGTTTTGATTTATTTAATGTGTTACAAAAAACACTTAATAAAACACTAGGTAATTGAAATTGGCAATATAACCAAATCCTCAACAGCTTAGAAATTATTAGCCTACGAAGAAAAATAAATAAAGTGAATAATAATAATGTTTGCCGAAATCATTTCGGTCGCATTGTGTATGAACTGTTACCACACATAAAAACCAAACCCAGCACAGTCGCAGAGACTAGTTACGAAACTGTTTCGACTTGTGACTACATACTTTGAAAAATCTGCGACCAAAAATGACTAATCATCCTCCTAGCGTTTTCCCGATTGTGCCCAAGGACTCCCGGGATCCGTTTTGACACCTAAATCCAAGATTATACGGCATAAGTTTTACGAAAGCGATTTCAATCTGACCAACCCACTGACTGGCTGGGGGAAAACTAGACCTTGTAGGTTTGGAATTAGATCGGTTTCCTCACTATTTCAGTAATATAATTTATGTCACACCTGGCCATAAAGTGGCAATTACCGCACGCTCCGCGCGCGGAAAATCCCACTTCCTGGCCAGGGGGTGACATAAAATTTTATACTAACCTCGGGCGGTAATTAAGAAAGCCTCAGATCGCATAATTATCGCCCTTGCCTTCGGCTCGGGCGTCAAATACCTGCGATCTGAGACATTCTTTGTTTTACCGCCCTTGGTAAATAATGTACTATTCTGCGGGCCGCCGCGTTCCCACCACAGCACCGAGCACGCGTGTAAAGCACCGCGGCGTTACGTGGCCGCGCTGGACCCTCGTGGTACACTACCTGTAGAAGGAGTTGAGGATGTCGCCGGGCGGCGGCAGCGCGCGCACGGCGGCGGGGTGCGGCGGGCGCGAGGGCCGCGTGGGCCCGGCGCGCTCCCACCACAGCACCGAGCACGCGTGTAAAGCGCCGCGGCGTTACGTGGCCGCGCTGGACCCTCGTGGTACACTACCTGTAGAAGGAGTTGAGGATGTCGCCGGGCGGCGGCAGCGCGCGCACGGCGGCGGGGTGCGGCGGGCGCGAGGGCCGCGTGGGCCCGGCGCGCTCCCACCACAGCACCGAGCACGCGTGTAAAGCGCCGCGGCGTTACGTGGCCGCGCTGGAGCCTCGTGGTACACTACCTGTAGAAGGAGTTGAGGATGTCGCCGGGCGGCGGCAGCGCGCGCACGGCGGCGGGGTGCGGCGGGCGCGAGGGCCGCGTGGGCCCGGCGCGCTCCCACCACAGCACCGAGCACGCGTGTAAAGCGCCGCGGCGTTACGTGGCCGCGCTGGAGCCTCGTGGTACACTACCTGTAGAAGGAGTTGAGGATGTCGCCGGGCGGCGGCAGCGCGCGCACGGCGGCGGGGTGCGGCGGGCGCGAGGGCCGCGTGGGCCCGGCGCGCTCCCACCACAGCACCGAGCACGCGTGTAAAGCGCCGCGGCGTTACGTGGCCGCGCTGGAGCCTCGTGGTACACTACCTGTAGAAGGAGTTGAGGATGTCGCCGGGCGGCGGCAGCGCGCGCACGGCGGCGGGGTGCGGCGGGCGCGAGGGCCGCGTGGGCCCGGCGCGCTCCCACCACAGCACCGAGCACGCGTGTAAAGCGCCGCGGCGTTACGTGGCCGCGCTGGAGCCTCGTGGTACACTACCTGTAGAAGGAGTTGAGGATGTCGCCGGGCGGCGGCAGCGCGCGCACGGCGGCGGGGTGCGGCGGGCGCGAGGGCCGCGTGGGCCCGGCGCGCTCCCACCACAGCACCGAGCACGCGTGTAAAGCGCCGCGGCGTTACGTGGCCGCGCTGGACCCTCGTGGTACACTACCTGTAGAAGGAGTTGAGGATGTCGCCGGGCGGCGGCAGCGCGCGCACGGCGGCGGGGTGCGGCGGGCGCGAGGGCCGCGTGGGCCCGGCGCGCTCCCACCACAGCACCGAGCACGCGTGTAAAGCGCCGCGGCGTTACGTGGCCGCGCTGGACCCTCGTGGTACACTACCTGTAGAAGGAGTTGAGGATGTCGCCGGGCGGCGGCAGCGCGCGCACGGCGGCGGGGTGCGGCGGGCGCGAGGGCCGCGTGGGCCCGGCGCGCTCCCACCACAGCACCGAGCACGCGTGTAAAGCGCCGCGGCGCCATGTGGCCGCGCTGTAGCCTTCGCGGGTCAGCGCCGCGGCGCGGGACACTATACTTTTTACCTACACACAAGACGATTATTTTATTTTTATTTATCGTAGGATGACCACCAAGTAGGTAGTGAAAATAAGTGTCATTCATTTTTAGGGTTCCGTACCAAAATGGTTAAAAAAGAAACTCTTATGGTTTCACTTTGTCTGTCTGTCACATCGCTAAATATCTCAAGAATTACTTAAGCTATCGATTTGAAATTTGGAATAGTTATAAAGAAGGACTTACCTACATACATAGAACATGATTTTTTTATTTTCTTTGAAAAATGACAGATAATAAGGTGGTTCAAAATTTGAAAGTCTAGTTAATATGTCGAGTGGGGTGTCATATGAAAGGGCTTGGATTGCACATTCTGAAACAATCATTTTTGTTTTATGAGGGAAAATGTAAAAAAAAATACCGCCCCCCCCTTTATCTCCGAAGTTTACCAAGGAAAAAATATAAAATATTACATAACATTGATATCAAGTATATTTTACAGGAAAAATATAACTGTAGCTTAGTTTTTCTTTTTTTTTATCGTCAAAAAACATTTCTATACTAAGTTTGTAATTTAATCACCTTTGCATGTATTTTTGTTTCATAAATTCCTAAGAGATTATAATGAGAGTACCTTCTTTCAAATAAAGAAAACAAAATTGAAATCGGTTAACGTGATTAAGAATCATCCTCGAAAAACTACCACCATACATACAAAATTATTCAGTCGCTCAAATTTGTAATAAAAGTCGCCGATAGAAGGCGCTGTACCCATGGCGTCCAATTTCCACACCATGTTGTTGAGATTTTCCTGATGATGAGGGTTGGAACCGGTACACATCTGTATACGGAACCCTCGGTGCGCGAGTCCGACTCGCACTTGACAGGTTTTTTTTATACAACAATCATTTTAAAATCGTATGATTTTGAATTAAGAATGAAGTGTTAGCTTAAACCATCCAACACTGGCACCCTATGGCAACTGTAAAAGGGTCCCAAAAATGAACACTGCAACTTTACTATAATAACTATTTATTGACAATAATAATGACAGTTCAGTTGTCTTGAGGTCATACGTGCAAGTAGCCTCGACTTGTCTATGTAATCTAGGAAGGATTCGCGTTAGCTAGTTTGTCACCAGTACAGCGACATCTAGGGGGCATTTGGTTAAATACTAATTGATAAAAGGTAGTGGATTTTGGGTGGTGTAACAAGGTGATAATCATCTGTGATATTTTTATGAACATTATGGTAATTATTTCAATTTGTAGATATTAATATAATTTCGAAAAATCAGTACCACTAGCGCCATCTGTCGACGAGTAGTGAGAAACTATGAAATAATAATTAACGCTTTAACATTCCGCCCACCAAGGACAAAATGAGACAGTTGTCCTTGACACCGCCCACCATGCATATTACAGCTTAAAATTATCATTAAAAGAAAATACAAACGGTAGTTTGACAAACAATTACATCTAAAAATTAACACTAAAAGAAAATACAAAGGGTAGTTTGACAAACAAACATATGTTCAGTACATAAGTAATGATACTGATTACATAAATAACTAAAATATGATAAAGTATTAAAGACATAGCCCCATATTCATAAAACCTAACAAACGTCTGCTAACTAAAATGTCTATTGTCACTGTCTCACAAGCACATGTTTCAAAGTGACAGACAAGGACAAATGAACTTTAGCGGCTAGTTAACTAATATAGGTTTGATAAACGTTTATGAATAAGGGGGTTAGTTTACTGGTAGGAAACAGAGTTTATTTACAGTCCTCTTTATTATGGAATCTTTACATTTTAAACTGACTACTCTTGTGACGTTGTCAGCACCCGGATGTTTTTGTACTATAATACCATACAGCCATCTAGATGGAGGAAGAGCATCTTCCTTGACCAAAACTACATCCCCTACACATGGTTCAGGATTCTGATGAGTCCACTTGTATCTATGGTAGAATTGCGTCAGATACTCACTCGACCAACGGCGCCAAAAGTCTTGAACGAGTTTTTGAGTTAACTGCCATCTTTTTAAGCTGCTGATGGCGGCTGACTCGTAACAGAAGTCAGGTACTAATATAAGAGGTTCTGATACTAGAAAATGACCTGGTGTCAATGCCTCAGGGGCATCGCTGGTGTCACTGCTTTTAGATATTGGCCTTGAGTTAAGGCAGGCTTCTATTTGGGATAGTACTGTCGACATTTCCTCGAAAGTCAGAGTCGAGTTGCCTATAATTCTTTTAAGGTGGTGTTTTGTCGATTTTATCCCTGCTTCCCAAAGTCCGCCAAAATTGGGCGCATGAGGAGGTATGAAATGCCAGGTTGTGTTGTTTGTTGCTAGTTGGTCGGCTATTTCAGTTGCTATACTAGATTTTTCTTCGTTAAAAAGCTGCTTCAACTCGCGGGCGGCTCCTACAAAGTTGGTGCCATTGTCACTCCATAAGTCCGAACAATGGCCACGTCTAGCTACAAAACGTTTGAACGCCGCTAGAAAGCCCTGAGAGGTCATGTCACTCACGGCTTCTAAATGGATGGCCCGAGTGGACATGCAAATGAACAAGCATATGTAGCCTTTGTACGAGTGATGGCCTCTGCCCTTGGAAGTTCGGATGTTTATCGGGCCTGCATAATCCACTCCGCTATGGCGGAAAGGCCTACTCATCATCCCTCTTGTAGCAGGCAGTTGTCCCATTAAAGGATGATTTGAAGTGGCTGCATATCGAATGCATGTCACACACTTCCTTACGTAGTACTTCACTAATTTTTTTACTCCCAGGATGAAGTATTTGGATCTTAAGTAGTGGAGCATTAAATTAGGACCACCATGCAATGTTTTCTCATGTGCGTCAGCTATGAGTAGATCCGTGAAGTGCGACTTCTCCGGAATGATAATGGGATGCTTCATTTGGTCACTCATTTGAGCATGTTGGAGGCGTCCTCCCACTCTTAAGATACCTGCGGCATCAACAAAAGGATTCAACGAGGTAAGTTTGCTACCTTTCATAATCTTTTTTTCTTTTTTCAGGTTAATGATTTCCGCTTCGAAACAGTTGCTTTGAACTAGCATAACGCATGTAATTAAGCTTTCTTGAATTTCCTTACTGGTAAGCCATGCTTTTACTTCTTCTTTCTTCATGTGCCGTCTGAACCTTTTGCAGTAAGCTATGACTCGAATCAACCTTCTGAGACTGGAGAATCTTCCGATGATGTTTATGCCGTCATCTGGTATACAGGTATTTATTAAACATATCTTACTGGTTTTGCTTTCTAAATCTGTCTCATGATGTGTATTCTTCTTATACGTGAGATGTTTTTCTTTCAGCCACATTGGACCTTCTTTCCAAAGATGTTCGTCGTGTATGCAGTTGGTACCCCTGGAAGCACAATCAGCAGGATTTTCTTTTGATTGAACGTGTGACCATTGGTGGGGCTCCAGTGCTGTAAGAATCTCTGCCACTCTATTTGCCACGAACGTTTTCCATCTATTAGGTCTGCTGTTAAGCCATGATAACACAATAGTGGAATCAGTCCATGCATGGATGTTTGATTTATCTATTTTTAATACTCGCGCAACCTCCATCAAGAGTTTGGTAAGTAGCACCGCACCGCATAGTTCTAAGCGTGGAATCGATACTTGTTTAATTGGTGCCACCTTCGTTTTTGCCGTAACTAATGAGACATGAACGATGCCGTCTTCACTTATAGCCCGTAAGTATACTACCGCGGCATATGCTTCACTAGAGGCATCGCTGAAACCCTGCAGTTCGAGACTTTTGCTGCTCTTCTCTACGTTTATCCACCTCGGAACTCTGAAGGTAGTAATTTGGCTTAAGTTTTCTCTAAAACTCAACCATTCAGACGTCAACTGTGGTGGAACCTCGTCGTCCCAGTCAATACCGGTAAGCCACAACTTTTGTATGAAGATTTTTGCTCGAATAATGATTGGTGCGAGCCAACCCAGCGGGTCGAACAACCGGGATATGTCCGAAATCATCCGTCTTTTGGTTATAGGAACCTGAAGCGGTGGTAATTGAACTGCATACTCAAACATATCAGCTCTCCTGTTCCAGCTGAGGCCCAACACCTTCGTTATTGTGTCCAGCTTGAGTTGAACATTAGCATCGTTATCTTCTTCATTATTGCTGATTATATTCATTAGCTGCTCGTCATTTGTACCCCACTTCTGCAGTTCGAAGCCTGCTTTCTTTAGTAGCTCGTTTAGCTCTCTATATATTTGCTCTCCTTCGGCCACAGTCTCGCAGCCTGACAAAAGGTCGTCCATATAAAAGTCCGTGAGCACTCTGTCGGCTGCCAGTGGATAGGTTTCTCCGTGGTCGTATGCTACTTGGTGGAGGGTTCGAACAGCAAGATAAGGTGCAGCGGCTGTTCCGAAGGTGACTCTGAGGAGCCGAAAATGGTTTACAGGCTCGTCATGGGTGTTTCGCCACAAAATACGCTGGTAGTCAGCGTCTTCTTTGTAGACCTTTACTTGTCGGTACATCTTAACGATGTCTGACACAAGACTGATTGGAAAGCAACGCCAACGCAATAGAATATGGCGTAAATCTTGTTGTAACTGTGGACCAACTAACAGGTCTTGATTCAGAGATACACCGTTAATTCCCGGGCACGAAGCATCAAAAACTACTCTTATCTTTGATGTGCTTTTATTCTCTCTTATAACGGCATGGTGTGGTAGGTACACGGCTCCTGGTTTGTTTTGTTCTCCCTTTGGTACTATTTCCATATGACCAAGATCTTGGTACTCCTTGATTACTTCCGTATACCGCGCCTTTAATTGAGGGTCTTTATTAAGCCTTCTTTCTAATTGAGTAAAACGTTTAGCAGCTATAACCTCAAATTTTCCTTCCTTACATCTTGGACTTTCTTCCCTAAAGGGCAATTTCACAACATATCTACCAACGCTATCGCGTTTAGTAGTAGCAGCATAGATTTCTTGACATCTTCTCTCTTCTTGGTTGTAATCTTCTTTAGGCGCCATAATGTTATTGTCCGCTTCCAGCTCCCAAAATTGTTTCAGGAGCTCGTTATCGCTTACGTTTATGTGGTTCACCCTGATCGTGTTCTGTGCAGTTGTCTTCTCTCTCAGAATTGGACCTGAAAGAATCCAGCCCAAGGCCGTTTTCTGGGCTGTTGGCGCTCCTTGTGAACCCTTTATGACTCCTTCTAGCAATATCTTACCGTAGATATCTGCTCCCAGAAGCAAGTCGATCTTGTTTGGTTGATCGAATGAAGGATCTGCTAACTCAAGATTATTGAACTCCGACCATAACTGTACGACGATTCTCCTTTCCGGCAGAACCGACGTCAGCTTGCTCAACACAAAAGCATTGACTTCGAACTCAAGGCTGGCATCAAGGAGTGATTGAATTTTAAAGTGAACCATGGACTTAGAGGCTATTGTAGCGCTCTCGTCACTCCCTAAACCTGATATAGTGCTTTTGTGCCCTATTTTCCTAAGTCCTAGTAGTTGGACTGCAGACTCCGTTATCAGTGAAGCCTGTGAACCCTGGTCGAGTAAGCATCTAAGAGTAATCAATTTACCAGATTTCGATGTGGCATTTACTAGTGCGGTTGCTAATAAAACCTGATTGCAAGATGTCGAAAAATGGGTTTTAATGTTGGTAGTGGACTCATCATGGACCTCATGAGCTGATGAGTGGGATGCAGTTGTTGGCACAACTACATTTGCTACAACTGAGTGATTTTTCTCCTGAGACTCAGTTGTTTGTGAAACTTTTTTGGGGTGTAGTAAGGAATGATGCTTCCTTTTGCAGATTCGGCATCTAGATGATTGACGACATGAATAAACTGAGTGGTTTGGGCCTAAACAGTTAAAACATAGATTATGTGACTGGACAAAATCGCGACGAGCATCAGTATCAGTTTTAGAGAACTCTTTACAGTTACTTATTTTATGAGCTTCGGAACAATAGGCACAAGATAAGGCCATCACATGATGAACCTTTGAGTGAGAAGGAACCTTGGAACATTTATGTGTATTATTATTATGATGGAGTCGAGAAGTCTTGGGGTCTATGAACTCTAAAGCGCGAAATCGTGTTTCCAAAAATGACTTGAACTGTTCATAGGTAGGCAACTCGTTGCCTGATTCACTTGACTTAAGTTCCCATTGCTTGCGTGACTCACTATCTAATTTTAAACAAATTATATGCACTATTATAATGTCCCAACTGGTAATATCTATGCCTAAGGTCTTCAACGCCTGCAAACACTCGTTGGTGGTGTCTAACAGTTCCTTGAGGGCGGTTGCAGATTCCGTTGTTATGTTACGTTGACTCATCAGTCTCTTTAGGATGCAGTTTGATAAATATTTCTTATTATTGTAACGATTCTCCAACTTTTCCCAACTGATGCTATAATTTTCTTGAGTTATCGACACGTGTCTAAGTAACTGTTCTGCTTCTCCAGTTAAATGATTCTTCAAGTAATGAAGCTTTTGGACATTATCCAAGGACTTATTTTTGTGAATGAGGGAGATGAAAAGATCCCGGAAACTAATCCATTCAGAATATTCGCCTGAAAACGTCGGGATTGCTATCTTTGGCAGTTTTATGCGTTCTTCCACTTTGTCAGGCGTCTTACTGGTCTCAGCTGCGTTCTGACCCGATGTTGTGCTTGAAGGATTAAGTTTACTTAAATGGGACTTAAGCTGACACTTGTATTCTATATACAGTTCTTCTGTTTCCTCATAGACAGAGTTCTCAACATAACCACTTTTGAGTAATTCAGCTGAATCACTATCTTGTACCATCAGCGTATGTGTCTGAGAAAACTGGGTCCATAGATCCTCTAACAAGTCCAGTCTAGCCTTGACATACTCTACAGAATTTCGCCGCTCTCTAGGAGACTTCTTAAAGTTTTCATATGCACGACCAATTCTAAACCTTGTATCATCTTGGACTTTGATGAGTGCCTCCATCGCAATTTTTCTAAGTGTTTTGCAAGTCTGGAGCAAATTGGGCGTGGATTCCCCGTCAGTTCACTTTTCTTAAAACTATTCTAAGTCCCGACTAAAGATTTGATGAAATTTGCTAAGTCCAGTTTACTTGAAAATATTCTAAGTCCCGTTTTGATCGAAATTCACTAAGTCCAGTAGCTTCAAAATGTGCTAAGTCCAATTTGCTTGAAAATATTCTAAGTCCCTACTCAATATGAAATAATAAAGTACTCACAATTGTCCACTGGCACTCACACTTCACCATTCGTGACGTCACTCCGTCGTCACTGCCGCGCCGTCTTCGTTGATGACGCTCTTCTGGCTCCGTCGCACTTTCCGCTGCAATCCACAGCAGTGCCAACTGGCGCCCTCTGTCGTACAATCCTCGCGAAGCCGAAACAATCCGGCTCGAAGGACCATGTAAAAGGGTCCCAAAAATGAACACTGCAACTTTACTATAATAACTATTTATTGACAATAATAATGACAGTTCAGTTGTCTTGAGGTCATACGTGCAAGTAGCCTCGACTTGTCTATGTAATCTAGGAAGGATTCGCGTTAGCTAGTTTGTCACCAGTACAGCGACATCTAGGGGGCATTTGGTTAAATACTAATTGATAAAAGGTAGTGGATTTTGGGTGGTGTAACAAGGTGATAATCATCTGTGATATTTTTATGAACATTATGGTAATTATTTCAATTTGTAGATATTAATATAATTTCGAAAAATCAGTACCACTAGCGCCATCTGTCGACGAGTAGTGAGAAACTATGAAATAATAATTAACGCTTTAACAGCAACTATTTCGAACCGTGAGATCTTGAAAAGACAGTACTGTTGCTTGTTTGTTGCAGTTTTAGTACCACCCAGGGATCACGTGTAGTGTCACGTTTACCGTGAATGCCTAGATGTATAAGTAGTAGCAACTGTTTAAGTTACTTGTTGCCTTGGTTTATCAATACCTATACAACTTATGTCATATATCCATACCTTTGAATGGAATACTACTTAATAAACGGACGGACCGGCGCATCTACTTAAATATATTTTTAATATATAGCCGCCGGCTTATCTCATGCGCTGACAAACTAGTTCCGCGTCTCGCGACCCCCCGCGGCTTCTCGCCCGAGCGCCACTGCAACTGCACCGCCGCGTGATTGAGCAGATAGCTTGTGAACGCAAAACCTGTGTCGCTCGGCTGGAGATTTTGCCCTTGATGCGCCCGCTGCAGTGCGGACCTAATTACAATTTTAATACTTTAATTACAAAGAGTGATTAACATACAGTTATTGTGTCCCGAATCGGGTAAGTGTTGTATTAATCGCTGTGATTTAAGTAGTTGTAGTATTAGTTTGTAGATTCTTCTAGATTATAAAAGTACCGTTAGCCGCCACACCGACAAAATGTTGCTTTGTCCACTTTGGTTGGTGGGAATATTCTAGGTAGCACTAATTAATAAAACTAATCTAAATCAGTAGTGTTACCCTAATGGCTATAACTTTATTAATATAATCCGACGCTTTTAATGTCAATTAGTGTTGATACCTATCTTCTTACAATCCTTGCAAAATGATTTTGCCTGATTTAATAGCATGAACCTCTGCTTATAGATAAATAAACGAAATGATTATATACGTAATTAACTAGGTACTTTATTTTATGCTCGTTTGCAAATGTTGCTTATAAGGAAAGGTTTAGAGCTAAATAGAACTTATTATTATCACTGTATCACTAGTTTTAATATAGAAAAAATAACGCCAGAATCACATGCCGCTACTATCTATATTTGATCTGCCTTTGTTTTTTTTTTATACATTAAAACCATTTTGCTTGTGTTTGTTCTTTTTACGCTTAGCATTTGATTCTCGCTTCAACGCTTTACGATTCTCATGTACCTGGACTGCCCATCATACACAGCGATTGCTTTATTGTAAATACCCTTCCCTAGTGCGAGCGTGTGATAAGTCAGTCCAGGCTGATGTATAAGCATCCGCCTAATCTGTTCAATTGGACGCGTTCCAGGAACACCCTCCGGGTTAACAATCCACGGCCATGGGCTAAGCAGGGCCCTTGCAGACCTTGGCCGCTACCCTAGCGTTACGCCCCAGTGTGTGCTGCCGCTTACAAATTACAAGGCCCTACTCGAATGCTGCTGCTTTTGTACCTATACCATCGCCGAGTACCAAGCCTGCGTCACACTTACACGCACCCGAGGGACGTTGGGTATAAGAGGAAGATCCTCTAACTCTCCTGCATTCAGACAGACCCAGAACTAGGCTTCGGACCCACTTCCTAAATTTAGAATAGTAAACTTGAACTTAGAATGTTAATTCATACTGTAATTAAAATTTAGAATTTAAAACTAGAATCTTAAACTAAAACTATAATCTTAAACTTAAAACTAGAATCTTAAACTAAGTGCCAGAATCTTAAACTAAAACTATAATCTTAAACTTAAAACTAGAATCTTAAACTAAGTGCCTTAAGGTTATAACTTAAACCTAGAATCATTTATAATAGGATATTCAACTTATAACTTAAATCTATTGAGATTTTGCACGTTACTTTAAATATATATTGTATTACGCAATCAAGTATTTCTTATTTAATGTCCCGGTTGTATTTCCCAAGTATAGAATTTTAGGTAAGATACGATTAGGTGACAGTAGGGTTAGGGCCGGATCTAGGCGAGTGGAGCGGCCGCTCTAGGCGCCGGATGGCAAGGGGGGCGCCAAAATGGCAAATGAGAAAAAAAAAAGTTTCATTATACAAAATATTATATTTCCCTAACGCTTTTGGGTAAAAGCTTCAACGAAGGGCACCAAAACCCGATTTCGCTCTACCCTGATCGAGGGCTCGGGCATGCCCTCCCATCTCCTACAACGAATAAATAATACCAAAAAACAACAACCAGATGGCGTTACAGGTATCGCGTGAAACATTTGAAACAGTAATCTCGAGGATTGAGTCATTTTACACCCTAATAAATTAAACATAGCCTACTTTTGTTACAAACATTATTCTACATGCAAAAATAAGGTATAATTTTGAATTTTACTAAATTCAATAAAATTTTCAATAAATCATACCATACGTATGAGCTTCCAAGATTGCTACGTATTGTTGAGTACAATCACTAGATGGTGCTGCACCTCTGGGATATACTGCGCGGGTCATCGCCCCGGCCGGCTAATATTAGGTACATAAATATAATAGGTGAATATGCAGCGTTTTTACGTAGATATTTTTTCGTCTCATTAAATATTATCAAAGGAGACGACGATCTCGATCAGTCAACATTTGTAAAAAGTGTATACTGATATGATATCGGTTCCAAGTTTTATTTGATTACAATGTTCTCGCCGGCTGTCCTAACTTTGTGCAGATAATAATGAGTTGACAATTATTGCATTTATTGACATGAAAAAGTAAATTTGTTTTTTGGAACTTTAAAGAAAGGCGAGAAAAATAAAAATTCAATTTAATACAGTGAGTGATATAAAAAACGAACAAGGAGCTGATATAAAAAATATAAAAATACAAAAAGTCTCTCACACAGGGATACGATCCCGGACCCGTTGCGTAATAGTCAACCTGCGTACGCACTTAGCTACGCGGTCCTTCGTAAACGCTGTTAAAATTTCGTATCTATAGCCCACGCGATGCTTTACTGCGTGACGTAATAACGACACAAGTGCCAACCTGGCGGATGACAATGGCTCAGGTTGTCGCTTGGACACTCCGTGGTAGGTTTGGTGACCCATTTTTGTATTTGGTTATTACGCATACTCAATTATTGATGAAATATGAAATTTTAGGTACATACATGTCAACGAAATAAAATGCGCAATATAATAGGCATACCAGTTGA
Source organism: Epiblema foenella (assembly GCA_963556455.1). Lineage (NCBI taxonomy): Eukaryota > Metazoa > Arthropoda > Insecta > Lepidoptera > Tortricidae > Epiblema > Epiblema foenella. The sequence goes on along the minus strand of OY747107.1, from coordinate 10,149,410 downwards.
ATTTATTTTTATTACTCGTATTTATCTGGCTACCATTATTAATTACAACTTAAAACCTAATCATAGAATTTACAATAAACGTAAAACGTAGACCCAACGTTTTACGTTTATTGTAAATTATATGATTAGGTTTTAAGTTGTAATTAATAATGGTAGCCATTATGGTGTAGCGATTTTTCCGTCGCTATCACTATAATAGGTAAGATTTCGTTTCTTTATTACGTATTCTTCTTTTATTTATATATACCTACCTATGTAGGTACCTACTATTTTTGAATGACGTTTGTCTAATTGTTTTGGTTAGGTTTATTCTGTATATTTGTACCTACAGTCCTATATGGGTGCAGTTGTGTGGTCACCCTTCACTGTCCGTGGGCTCGACCTTCTCCTTCGGTTTAAAGACGCGGCCGAGGCGGCGGAGGCGTGGCCACGGTCACCACCGTCACCACGGTTTGCGCATGGTCGCTCGTTAAGTCGTTAAGTTAGTTTATTAAGTTTAGGTTTAAGTTCTTGCATATTTTCGTTTCTAGTTATTGATGTACAGTATTTGGGCTGGATGACTTGGTTCTTATTTACAATCCTCCTACGGCCTGACATTAAAAAACCGGCCAAGTGCGTGTCGGACCACGCATAATGAAGGGATCCGTAGGGACCTACTAGTCTACATTTAAAATCACTATCCAATACATTGAATCTAAAAAGTCGTATCGTCATAGGGAACTCACGGCACTTACGACCTTTTGTTTGGGCAAGACAGTTTTTAAGCGAAAACTCAAAAACTGTAAAACCTATATTGTTCAAACCAAAAATCGTTGAAAGTAATTACTAATGCACACCACCTCAATTTTTTTCAGAATTTTAAACTTAAAAGTCTGGAAATTAGTGGGGGGGGGGACACTTTCTGTGACTGGCAGCTAATATCTGACCAATGGTTAACTTAAATGGACAAGTTTTTTACAAACCTCCAAATTATTTGTTAAGGCCTATCCATCGATACCCCCACACGACTATGTGCGTTGAAATTTTTTTTTCATCCACCGGTTACATGTATGGAGTGCCGCCCCTAATTTAATGTTTTTGTAATTTCTCATCACTTTCATGTAGCATGTTCATAGAATACACCTTACTACCAAAATTCATAATTGTAGTGCTTATAGTCTCCGAGTAAATCGGCTGTGACATTCGGACGGACAGACATAACGAATCTATAAGGGTTCCGTTTTTACCATTTTGGCTACGGAACCGTAAAAATTAACAAAATAATCACAAGCTTACATGGATTAAGCCATCCGTCCGTCCGAACGGTGAATGAAAAAAAAATTCAACGCACATAGTCGTGTGGGGTATCGATGGATAGGCCTTTAAAAATGATATGGAGGTTTCTAAAAAAACTTGTCAATTTAAGTCAACCGTTGGTGAAATATTAGCAGTCATAGTCATTAAAATTCTGAAAAAAATTGAGGTGGTGTGCCCAAACAAAAGGTCGTAAGTGCCGTGAGTTCCCTATGAAGATGCGACTTTTTTAGATTCAATGTATTGGATAGTGATTTTAAATGTGGACTAGTAGGTGTTGGTACGGAACCCTTCATTGTGCGTGGTCCGACACGCACTTGGCCGGTTTTTTGATCATTTAATTTGGATGTGGATGTATCGCGAAACTTCCGAAATACGTAGGGTCATTGCGCCGGTTACACGACCACCTTTTTTCGATTACAAGGTTTCTTCTATTAAAGGTATGTGCATGTGAACTCTGCTCGGCGTCGTGAGTGAAAACCTAGGAAGCCGAAACAAACTGCTGGGTGGCTACTAGATGTATGTGTGTAGAGTTCAGGTTATTTTTAGGTTAAATTGTTATTGCACGTCCGAAATGGATAAACTGTTGTAACTTTTATTCTAAAATATGAGATTGTGTACACAGTCTTGATAAAAAATAAATGATGATGAAAAACAAATCCTGTTTCCTACTAATTTTATAAATGCGAATGTTTATATGTTTGGATATTTGTTAATGAAACTTGGCAGTAAGGCAGGAAAGTGGCAGACGCGTTGTGTACACACTACACAACGACTTTATAGCCTAGATTAACATTCACTTATATTAAGTAGCGGGCAAAAGCTAGTTCATAAATTACATTAAGCATTGCATTGGGCATTAAGTCCGCCCTTTGTAGGTACTTATATACTTTTTGTGCAATAAAGTTTAAATAAATAAATGTTGCTCGTTCAATAATATAGGAGACCATGTTTTTCATGCAGACTTTTGTCTCTAATCAGTCTAGTGAGTAGTATGCAACTTTTTTAGTACTCACTTAGTTTGTCGAGATATGCATAGTGTGGCATAGTGTAGGGTTCCGTAGTTAGGTACCCGGCCGTCAAAAAATTTGTTAACTTGGTCGGCTGTTATTTGACTACAAAGATTCGCTGTTCAAAAATCTATTTTACACCACACACTGGGATTTTATTAAAAAGATTGAGTATATTATATTTTAGCGTACGATTTTGTAAATTGTTGATTTTTTGATGGTGAAAAATGCACAGTTCGTGCCTAAACGTATATTTAGGAATCGCCCAATAGCTATGGTATCTGTGTACTATCAGAAAGGCCGTACGCTTTTTTGTTACCGTATTAGTACCTATAGTATAAAAAAATCCTACGTAACCCTATAAAGAGGAATTTCCCTTTCGGTTCATTAATTCATCTATTATTAACTGGCGCAACGACGGTGACAGCGACATAGTGACACCGAAATAAAAGCTTACATTGTAGAAAAGATTAATGTTAAGTTTTATATGCAATATATGTAAAACTTTATTTTTTTCTTTTTTAGTAACTTATAGGGATCAGATTAAATACTATTAAATTATACCAACGCAGTAAGTACTTATTAAAAATGGACAAAATTTATAAAAAAACGATGCAAGTGAAATTAAAGCCTAAACGTAAATGAGTGTGTCGTCGTCGTCGTCGAATTATACTATATAGCATTCTAAAATTAAAACGCACGCGACCCTACTAAGCCCCGTATTCAAGGTCACGCGCATCGACTAGATCGTGTCGTGCGTGTCATTGACCGAAGTGCCTACACTTAGGTACTTACCAAGTGTAAGCAGATTCGTTACTGCCATCTAGTGTTATCTCGATGTACTAGTACAACTAACTATCGCGCAGTAGCTGTGTCAATTCAGTATGCTCGGTGCTGCGCTCTACTGGTGCAGCTAAAGAACTATAAAGGGGGAAGCTTTTTAAGAGTCTGGACGGTTCGCTTTTCTTGTATGGGATTGGGTATCTGTACTAGTATTATAAAATCTGTGGCTCGGGCCGGCGCTGTGTAGGGTAGCGGTAGGTGGTACTCCCTACGGATGTCGTGCAATTTCGACAATAGTAGATTGGTTGAAACTGTTGGAAGTGACCCATTTCAAAATATCTCGGGTGCAATGGCGTCACATTCAACCCAATAGTTCAAGGGTGAAATGGGTGCTCATCCGACTTAAGGTGCGACATCGCTGCTTAACAGTGTTAACGCAGTGACGAGATGGTAAGTGGAGATGCAATGGATAATAATTTGGCCGGATACCGAATATTATCCGGCGGTGCCATCGGCCAGATATCCGGCCACCGGATATTTGGCCAATAGTTTTGACTATAAAATGAAGTAAATTCACTGCGCGTGTGCGCGACGGTCTGTGCAGGTTGCAACTTCTTACTCGTTTTGCAGTTCATGCGCTAATTTTAGATGCAGTGCAATGAGGGCTATCGCGTACGAATTCGCCGCTAGAGGCGCTAGTGTAGCGTGAGGTCCTCGAAATGTCAAATGTCAGTCTTTGTGGTTGCGCTACGCGGATTAATATGTAATTGGAACATTATGGTGATTATTTAGCAATACCTGAGCTTGATTATGGCAAATATGAGTTACGGGTTAATGACTGTCAGTGCTTTGAGACAGTTTTGTCTTTCGGAAACTTATTATTACAAAATGGGACTGCGGGATGTTCGATATTTTTACGGGACAGTTTTAAGGTAATAAATATGATTTAAATGTAAACTTCGTTCTCATGCCCATAATAACCAATAACTATTTTTGACAGCTGGACCTTACTTGACAGTGGCGCCAACTGGTGAGCACAAAAACGATAGCCCTCATTGAATTGCCGTAATCACAGCGTCCATCGAAAGATGGAACGCTGCGCTTACGGCGTCCAACTCTGACACGACGCGTACACTTAGGCATTCCCGCCGGCGGGGCGTCCACCGCGCGATCGCGACAACACTAACACATATAGTCCCTATTCGTCCCGGTACCGCCGCACACCGGGTAGAGTCAGTCCGACCCAGGTCGGGCCTAGCTGAGTTTCTTGCTGGACTCTTCTCAGCTAGGCTAGGTTTAGTGAACCAGCGACAAAACTCCTAGTAGCTCGATTCCACTCACACCTCAGATTCGGTTGAAACCGCTCAACCAATCTCACTGGAGCGCAAACTCTTAGAGTATTCCAGTGTTCCAAACCACACGCGTGGTCGTGCGGGAGGTTTTTCCCTGGATTTTCCCCAGGCTACTACCAACTGCGTACTTCTATCGCTTTATTGGGCCCGGCCTATAAAGCCACAGTCAGGTTAAAAAAATATATATATATATCACGTAGGAATACCCCACTTTACATATTCACTTAGACTTTCAAATTTTCAACCACCTTATTTGTCATTTTTCACAGAAAATAAATAGAAATAATAATTTATTTATTTAAAATAAACAAATATATAAAAAATAAACCATATTCTACATGCATCTGGGTTACCCTTCTTTATAACTATTCCAAGTTTCAAGTCGATAGCATAAGAAGTTCTTGAGATATTTAGCAATGTGACAGACCGACAAAGTGAAAGCATATAATATAAGGGTTCCCTTTTTACCATTTTGGTACGGAACCCTAAAAATCGTAATTTCCGAACAGGAGAGATGAAAAATTATAAATCGGTGTTGGTTACGTTATAGTCCGCGAGCTAGGAACAGATTTCGGGACCACTTAGCTCCCTTCAGGTGATGACTTGTGAAATGCATCAGAGTTGTATTACGAAGGCCCGTAAACGTCAGCTGCGTTCCGTAGGTGGATTGAGCAGCGGTAGCGTTCCATGTACGTAGAAAAACATTAATTTAGTAATTTCCTTTTGGTTGAGAAATTACCTACGAAATTATAGGTAACCAAATAGTCTTGAAGAAAAAAGCTCAATTGACTATAAAGTTGACGTCAGCTGGTCGTACGACACGAAACAAAAGTTTTCTCTTCACCGATTCTCAGTGTATCCCTAAGATAAGTAACGTTTAAAACGATGATCACTTGTTATGGAACTCCACATCGCTCTTACCCACGCACAAAATGAAGTGTCTGCATTCGTTCAATGTTTATACATCAAGTCGCTCTCATTACATGGCGACCCTACCCTGCAGGCCATTACAATAAAAAGAATGCGTATTGTCACCTCCGAGGTATGCCAGCCGCTAGATCACAGTCGAGTTCGGCCGAAAGGGGGTTCAATCCCAGGGGGATTGAGCAGACTTTTTATATACGTACTGTTTGTGGCGACAGCATATCCGCGCAGTCCGCCATGTCGGGCGCCAGGAATCTTCCCGCAGTCCGCTCTACGTATATAAAGTGTATGAGCCCCGGGAACTCCTCCACATACTTGTGCAGCGTTAGGGAACTCGCTTCGCTCGTGCACACCCAATGTTACATTAAGCGAAATAATTGGTATGTACACATAGCTGTTAATGTAAACTGTCTCGTGACTTTTAGAATATTATCTTTATCTAAATATATAAAAGAAGAAGCCCTGATCTACCATCAACGCACAGCCGAAACTACTGGAACTAGAATCTTCAAATTTGGTCCAGAGCTTACTTTTTTGACGTACGCAAGGGATAAGACGGGATTTTTGGAAATTCCACCCCTAAGGGTGCAGTTTGTATGGGACAAAATTTTTTTTTTGAGCAGAAGACTTAAAAATTCCTAAAAAGGTTACGAACTTAAATCCAACGAAAGTGTTTTCAGCGTTTTGCAAAATTCTAACCCTATGAGGGTAAAAAAGGGGTGCAAAGTTTGTATGAGAGAAACTTCTATTTTAGAGTTAGAGACTTAAAACTTCGTATATGGACTCTCTGTTTAAATACAACAAAACATGTTTCAGCGTTTTTCAAATTGCTCCCCTAAAGGGGTGAAAAGGGGGTTAGGGTGGGTCGAAAATCACGAATTTTGGAGTACCGCAATGTAATAGGGCTCAAAAGTTGATGTGTATTCTGTAGATTACAGGAAAAATAATTAAAAAATTCTAGATTTAGACTTTTAACCCCCGCACCGCCGCCAAAGATCGATGTTAAGGCCTAGATTATATAAGTACTTAAATAAAGTACGTAACAATTATTTTAATAATTTATCACTTAATAAAGTAAATTAAACTGTAATAAAGCTAAATTATACTGAGACTTTTTGGTTATTTTCAAAATAGTCGACATTATAGCGTTTTGAAGTTTGATAACTTAAAATATTATGGCACAAATAAAGCAAAATGCTATATTTATATAAATTTTTGCTACTATTTTTTAAATACAAGCTTAAATGTAAGAGCTAATCGAAATATTACAGGAAAGAGTTGTTTTCTTCTAAAACATACGGTATTTATATGTTTTTAATGGTACGCAATAGTACCAAATAGCCTTAAAATTGTGTTTTTCGAGTATTGTTTCTCGCCTCGTGTTGCTTTAATCGATATATTTTTTGTTTCTATTGTCTGTGTTTAGACCACTGATGATCCGTTAACAGTTTTAAATTATAATTTTGGCGGTTTAAGCACATCAAAATGCGTTTTACATAAAAGGCCAATTCTCTAGTTTGGCTACATGATGACAAAATATGATACATGGATAAAATATAATAAAAAATAAATAATTTTGAAATAAAATAGTGTTATTTAATGATTTAAATAGTTTGTATTTATATATTTAATATGGAGTGAAAATAAAAAATATAAATATATTTTTTAAAGATAAAGATAAAGATAAAGATAATTTATTTGCTTAAACATGAGTATAAAATATATTTAGCTGTTACATAATTGGATTGTCCTTCATGTTTTGCCTTTCGGCGTACAAATTATAGTTTAAGGATGCTATTATTTATTATGTCAGTCACATTCAGTACAATAAAGTCAATAAATTTAAATACATGTCATAATAAAAAAATAAAATAAAAAAAGAATACTCTATACTTGGCTAAAGCTATGTCAAATTATTTTATAAACTATAATCATTAAAAAAGTCATTTAAGCTATAATAACATTTACCTACTAACAGTGTCAATAATTCACGCTTGAATTTGATTATGGTGCTGTCTCTTATTGCTTTTGGTATTTTATTATAAATTTTTGGCGCTATACCAAATACACTCTTATTTAGCAAGGCAGTCTGGGTGAGTCGGCATCTTATTTTAGTGTTGTCGCGTGGTCTTAGCGAACTACTACTATTTCCCCGTTGAAATAAATTGGGATTGCTGTGAACAAATACTGATACTTCAAAAATGTAAATAGAAGGGAAGGTCAATATTTTATGCTGTATAAAGTATGGTTTACTGCTATCTAAAGGTTTTAGACCAAACATAGCCCTTATGCAGCGTTTTTGACTTATTAAAACTTTTCCCCGATCGGTGCAATTTCCCCAAAGTATTACCCCGTACCTCAATATAGATGCTACTAGTGCATGATATGCTGACAAAACAACCTCTACATTTACTATTTGCCTCAGTTTATGCAGAGCATAAGACGATTTGGCTAATCTTGAACAAATTATTTCAACATGTTTTTTCCAATTAAGAGACTGATCAATATATACCCCCAGAAACTTTATACTCTCTACTTCTTCTAGTTCACTACCTTGATATGATATACTAGGATGTGGTATGTTAGACTTACGTTGTCCATAGTACATTAGCTTAGTTTTGGAGAGATTTACTCGGAGGTTGTTATTTGTTAGCCAGGAGATTACATTGGTTATCGAATCATTTATATCATTTTTATATGTCATTCTATCATTACATTCTACAATTACAGTGCTGTCGTCAGCAAATAAAGTCATTGGGTTATTAACTACTTTTGGTAAGTCATTGATATAAATAATGAACAACAATGGTCCGAGCACAGATCCTTGCGGTACACCACAAGTATTAATGCGACTCTCAGAGAGGAATGAAGTCTCTTGCCTTGTCATTACATCTAATCTGGATATTTCTACATATTGTTGCCTTTGACTCAAATAAGATTCCATCAATTTAAATACATTGCCTCTGACTCCATATGCATACAATTTCTCCAACATAATACTGTGATCAACAAAATCGAAGGCCTGGGTCATGTCCATAAATATACTACAAACGGGCCTTCTCTTATCGACATTTTCCGTAATGATATCAAGGAGATTGAATATTGCCATTGTCGTTGATCTGTTTTTTCGAAAACCTTGTTGCTCTTTTGTCAGTAGACATTTCTTTTCGAAATAGGTGTAGAGTTCTTTATGTATAAATTTTTCAAATATTTTAGCAAACACTGACAAGAGTGCTACAGGTCTATAGGATTTTATATCTTCCTTATCATCCTTCTTATACATTGGTTTTATGATGCCAATTTTTAATATTTCAGGAAAAACGCCTTCACTTATACTCAAATTAATTAGGTAACTCAAGTGTGGCGAGAGATAATCTGCTACATATTTAATAACTCTTGTTGACACTCCGTCATGTCCTACACTTTTTTATTTTTTAAATTATTAATAATTTTGTGTATATCCGTGGGTCTACTTGGTGCCATAAACATAGATGATCTAGCTGTTATAATATGAGAGTTACTTGGTTTGGCATCTTTAGTCACTTGCGACGTTTTATTAATGTAGTAGTCATTAAAAGCATTCGCTATACATTTTGGATCAGAGATGACGGAGTTATTTAATTTAATTTTTTGTATATAATCTTTAGGATAGTTAATTTTTGTTCTATTTATTACTTGCCAAGCCATTTTTGTTTTGTTGTCAGCAGTATGTATTAAATTCATGTTGTGCAAGCGCTGCGACATTTTAGTAATTGCTTTAAATGTGTTAGAATAATTTTTCAATTTCATTTTATTTTCTAACGAGGATTTGGATCTATATGCCCACAAAAGCCTCCTTTTCATTTTACTACATCTTTTTATACCCGGTGTAATCCAGGTGGGCTTCTTAATTGTCTTAATATTAATTATTTTCTTAGGGAAGCAGAGATCATAATACAACTTAAATGTTCCATGAAACATATTAAAGGCATCGTTAGGATTATTTGTATACAACATGTCATCAAATGAAATTTTCTCCATACAATATCTAAATTTGTTTAGATTGTCTATACAATAGTCTCGTTTTTCTACCCGCCAGCAGTTAACATTGCAAACGTTTTTAGTAGGTATCTTTAACAGCTGTGCTGTGTGGTCTGATAAAGCGAGTTCAAATACTTCTGTTTCACATGCTTTCGGAATATTATGCGCTACATTGTCTATACAAGTACCCGAAGCAATTCGAGTGGCTTGTTTAACTTGCAATTGGAGATTAAAAGACTTTAAACAATTCACTAACTCCTGAGTAACATTATTGTTTTTTAAAGTATTAATATTAAAATCTCCGCATATTACAATATGGTGTCTATGTTTCTTGCCAGCGATATGTAGAATTTCTTCTAGTTTTTCAAAAAATACACTTAAATACTTTTGATTTGACTTTGGCACTCTATAAACACATAAAATTAATAACTTGTATTTAATTAATTCTATAGCACAACATTCGAATAGTCCACATATCGACTGACGTGCTATTTCCGGGAGTTCCTTAAACACGCAGCCGTTTTTCACTAGTATGCACGCTCCTCCTCGTCTTTTTTCTCTCATAAAGGATGCTGCCATTCGATAGTTTTCGATGTTTAACGTGTTTTTGCAGCTCGTTGTCAGGTTGTGCTCGGTAATACAAAGTACGTCAATATTGACTTTTTTATCAAGAAGATCATCTAGACAGACTGTGAGCAGATCAGACTTACTGCTTAAGCCAGCTATGTTCTGATGTAATACACAGATTTGATTAGTCACGAAAAAAATCTTCAGTTTTATGTTGAGATTTTTTTTCTGAATGTGGTGAAGTTACTATTGACTCGCTTTTCGTCTCATTGTCAATATATATTAGACTCAACATTTGATTTAGGTCTCGGAATATTATCTTCATGCCATGATTATTTATACACCCTGTATGTTTATGAAACATTTTATAGTCATAGGTCAGATTTCGATTACAGTCTAGAATGTATGCATACTCGTATTTCATGACGTCTCGATAAAGTAATTTATTGAATAATTGAACTCTCCCATTATACATACTTCCGTACTTTCCACAGTTGAATGTCGGTATGCATAAGATTATATTCGTGTGTTGAACTTTTGCTAAGATTTCTCTTATGTTTTTCACCAAATGCGAGTAATTTTGTAGTTCTCTAAAGTCGTTTTCCCCTATAAATAATATGCAGTAATCTTGTTTAGTGTAATTAATTAGTTTATTATCTATATTTTCCAACAGGCACTTGATCCCAACACCTGGGGTTAAAAAATGGCACACTTGATATTTTTCACCGAGACAATATTGTGCGGTGCGTAATATCGCATTACGTTTATTCGAAGTTATTAAGCATACTTTGCTTTCAGTGGAATCGATTTTGTTATTCGGTATTTTCTCGGGATGTATTGAAACGTCACATATGGTTTTTTCTAAATGGGAGTGCTTATTTTCATGGCTCAAGATGCACTCGTCTTTTTTAGTGGATGCCAGGTCCTCAATACTGTTTTCATGGACCTCGGAACGTATATTTCTGTAGCTCGTCGGGCTCGGGCGTATTCCTGAAGTAGAAAATAATCGTTTTTCTTTTTCACCTGTCCTCTTTATTTTGGGGGAGTTTTGGGGGTGAGTTTCACATATGTGCGTAAGTTTATTGATTTTTGTTGAATACTCATTAAGAGTTTTCTTAAGTGCACTATTTTCTAAATGTAAATTTTCAATTTCCCGCTCTGCACTTAGCAATTTTCCTTGTAAAGATTGTACTTTTTTTTCCATCGACTCTAGTCGTAGGTATACACTCTCAGTGATTTCTGGACAGCTTCTATTCAGCTTAGTGTGAGGTGACGAAGAGGGAAGGGATGAAAATTCTGCGTCCATGTCTTCTTCTTCTGAACCTGATAATGATTCGAAGGAGTTCTTTGTAGGTACATTAATTTTTAATTTCTTGCGTCTGGTTATGTTGTCCGGTGTTGAATAAAGAGGATCCCTATTTTCGGTATTAGACGGACCCGCTGAAGGAGACATTTGGACCTCATTTGTGTTAGTTTTGTCAATGGTTTGCTTATTAGTTTTCCTCAGTGTTATATTCATTTTTATAGTACATGATTTGCATTTCCAATTTTTTTTTGAATCATCATTCATAAGGTCATATAACTTTTCAGACAAGCCAGCGCAGTCAAATTCGTATCTGTTAAGACACACTGAGCATGCGATCGTATTTTTTATGCCAGTTGAAGACTTGCATTTAAAGCAATATACTCGTATAGGTGCCATCTTGCGGCCATTATCGGCGACAGTTGCAGATTTCGAATTGGTTTTCATTGCCATGTTATCGGTTATCTATGTAGTTTGGACTAAGATTGGTAGATGTCGCTGTATTCTACTTTCACGACACTATCATAGATGGCGCTGAGATAAGTAAATTAATAGATTGCTGTTATTTTAGCACAGCAACATTTATCCATATGTCAAATGACGACAGGTATTCAGTGATTGGTCAGCTGTTCTTTGTTTACATTCCTGAGAGACCAATACAATTGAAGGTATGTAATTTATATCCTTAACGGTGAATGTACTAATTATATCACTAAATTAGAGACAAATTATTATAGTTAACACTGATATAACCGTAAAGGCATCTCAACTTAGTACACCATCAAGTTCACTAAAGTTTGTTGACGAAATATTTGTTACTGAAGCATAATTTGTCCCACTTATTTTGTTCGTGTTTAACACTATTGTCTCACTAAGTTTGCTTTTCTTTTTATAGATAACATTTTATGTACACTTGGTTGACTCAATGCTTTAAATTATGACACTGTTTGGATTATAAAACACTTTCCTCTTATTTTTCCGAATTAACGATACTGGGACCGATTTGACCGTGGTTAGGGTTGCGTGTAGGGTTTTATATTTAACAGCTGTGCGGGGGTTAAAAGTCTAAATCTAGAATTTTTTATATATTTTTCCTGTAATCTACAGAATACACATCAACTTTTGAGCCCTATTACATTGCGGTACTCCAAAATTCGTGATTTTCGACCCACCCTAAAGGGGGTTCCAAGTTTTTGCGAGGAGCAAATCTTTACTTTTCTTAAAAATCGATATGGGTGTCGTTTTCGAGGTGCCTTGAGGCGCCGATTACGAAAATGACACGCATTTTCAAATCCAAAAAGGTGGACTTTTGTTTTTGTTAAAAATTGATATGGGTGTCATTTTTGTAGTTTCTCGGGGTGCCGATTACGAAAATGACATCCGTACATACCTACATACGTAGGTGCAACTGAGAATCTCCATTTTTGTAGACGGTTAAAAATTACGCTTACTACGCGGGCGAAGCCGGGGGAAAAAAGCTTGTCTATTTATGAAATCAAGATAGGCTTGTTTTACGAAGCTACAATATTACAGTCGAGTTCTTTAATATATGTACACTTTTCCACTCTATTACTTTGTAATAAGGTCCTAAAATGTGTGTATAGGTTTATACAAGTATAAACCGGCAACTCTGGTCAAATAGCCAATCGCTACTGGCGCATGGCAAACGCCTATCTTGCCAATTTAGACTTGTAGATTGGTGAAACGCGCCCCAGGAATGTAATTTATGATTATGGCTTTTCTACTTAAAAATCTAAATGCTATTAAATGAGGATACTTTTATAATGTCCGCAAAAGAAGGGCTCAAATTAACAAATAGATAAATGGCATATTTGGCACTTAACTTAGCCTTAAACAAGCACGTTGAATAAAATTAAAAAGATAAGTTCTATCGAGCGCTGTCGTACCGAGTTGAAGTGCAAATTTCAAATGTGTTAAAGAATATTCGTAATTATTAAAAGTAGGTGAGTGTATTCTACAGTAAAGTGTAACTTTAGGATATGCGTAGGTCAATATCACGAAACAGTTTCTGGATGCAAAATAAAAATCATGCAGTAAGCTTGAAATGAATATCAAAACCATTGCAATCACATGCAAAACATACGAACTTTTAACATTAACACCACACTTTTTAGCGTTACTAGGGACAGAATTTAAATCAAAACCGATGAAATGGCTGCTGACCCATTGTTTTTACAGTGTCGATAAATATTTCATGTGTGATCATTTGTAATGGAATTATTTCATTGCCTTCCAATATGATTAAATAATAGTACATTACTGCAGACGTCGGGAAAGAAGGGCTTGCCGAGTGAGTAGGATAGTGATACGAAGCCGGCAAGCCCTTTTCACGGCAAGGCATGTATAGTGCTTTTCTCAAACATATGCAATAAAATAAAAAATACACCTCAAAAAACAAATTTTAATTTTCCGTCCAATCCCTTCATAATGTTTTTTTTAAGGAAGTCGTCCGTATTTAGCGTTTGTAGTGTTCGAACAGACCCTATTAGAGCCATTACACACAAGCTTATAATAAGAATCTTATTTCTATAATAAATAAATGCAGAGGATTTCAAATATTGTCTATGGTCTCCGGTGATTTACGTATAGACAATATTGAATCATACAGATTTGTAATATTATTTCGTGTGTAATAGGCATTAACGCGGATATTTTTGGTCCGATAAAATTCAGCCACTAGAAAAAAATACAAAAATATAACTGGTGATGCTGCCTGGGGCGCTAATTGAGAAATGTAAACATTAAAATAAAATAAAAAAATACTTCCCGGCCTAGGCCTTCAATTTTGTATGAAATTCCTTTACAGTTCTCTCGAGTCCGTAACGTGATACTTTGAAGCCTGTTATAATGAACATAACGTCAATATTTCATTGCATGTTTGAGAAAAAAGATTTAAACGGATTCGATTAAATCGTTTTATTTAATGAGTAACAATCGCGGAAACCGAAAAGTTTCAATATGATTTGACTGTCTGCTAATTTATTCAAAACGTGCATGAATTGAAAAGGATATGATCCCATGCTGAAGCAACGCATAGCTTTAATCTTCAGGAAGTCCACGTAGGGCGCTATGACAGTCTTCAGCTCCTTCAGCGGCCCCGTAAGGTTCAAACTTGGTATGTCAGGTTTCAGCAACTCTGGGAATCCAAACATAAGATAGCGAAATATTAACAAAACGAGAAGTACCCTCCTCCTTACAGAAGACTGCTGCTATAATAATAATAGAACTAATTGCGAACTAATTGTTGTCGGTTATGCGTAACGATGATTATGACACAAGTAGTTATACCTATCAAAAATATTACTTCAATGCAATCCAACATGGACACATGCCATGTCCTCAAATAGATAAAACTCAAATATTTTTTCCTCACCTACTTAATGTTACTCATAGCTTTGTGAAATGGGCCACATTTACCTATAACTGTTTCTAAAGCGGTGTGCATTGCCGTGGCCGTCGTTTCAGGTGTCAGAGGAGTGGTGGTCGTGCAGGATTTGCGCAGCTCGAGCATTCGGCTTGTCAAACGGGCGCAAAGACTTGCGTTAGACTTGTTCTTGCGTAGGGCATCTGTGGTCTGAAACACACGTAGTGTGACGTAGGTGTTGTATTCTCCGGCCCGTCGCCCACTAACGGCAAGGCACGCTAAGGGAGCCTTCGGAATATTATAAAAACGCGATTAGTTTAGTATTGGAATAGATGTCTTATCTAAAGTGAGCATAAATTCCCCGTCGTCCTTCCCCGAGAGTGGCACAAGTAATTCTAAATCTAAAATTTTATTTAAGTAAAGTACCTTTTTCAAAGCAGTTTCCAAGGCGTCTAGTGTATTGGGCAACAACTCCAAATTCCTCTGTAGGAGTAGTCTACGTAAGTTGGACAGTATTTGGAACGCCATGCTTGTTGCTATCCCCACCTCCCTATAGACAATAGAAAATGTACAATTAAACAAGCAAAAGAAATCTGGAAGGACTGGAAGATTGTTGCAGATGACGATGACTGAAATGAGAGATGTTTAAAATGCGCATTTTTTAGGATTCCGTAGCCAAAATGGCAAAAACGGAACCCTTATAGATTCGTCATATCTGTCCGTCCGTCCGTCCGTCCGTATGTCACAGCCGATTTACTCGGAGACTACAATTATGAAATTTGGTAGGAAGGTGCATTCTATGAACTGCTACATAAAAGTGATGTGAAATTAGAAATTACAAAAGAATATTAAATTAGGGGGGCACTCCATACATGTAACCGGTGGATGAAAAAAATATATCAATGCACGTGTGGGGTATCGATGGATAGGCCTTTAGGCCTTTAAAAATGATATGGAGGTTTCAAAATAACTTGTCCATTTAAGTCAACCGTTGGTGAGATATTAGCTGTCAAAGTCATAGAAAGTGTGTTCCCCCCCTCTAATTTCCAAACTATAAAATTTAAAATTCTGAAAATAATTGAGTTGGTGTGCATTAGTAAATACTTTCAACAATTTTTGGTTTGAACAATATAGGTTTTACGGTTTTTGAGTTTTCGCTTAAAAACTGTCTTGCTCAAACAAAAGGTCGTAAGTGCTGTGAGTTCCCTATGAAGATACGACTTTTTTAGATTCAATGTATTGGATAGTGATTTTAAATGTGGAGTAGGTGTTGGTACGGAACCCTTCATTGTGCGTGGTCCGACACGCACTTAACCGGTTTTTTTTAAGTAGGTAATGAAAGCGCCTTATAGACTGATATCGGCGCCATGCCACGTGTATTATGACTTCGGGTTGGCTGCACGTGCCGACGTTGCACTAATGTAGGGATCAGCGTGACACTAAAACAGCTTAACCCTCCAACTCCCTGCGCACTGCCGCTTCAACTAACCTGTAACCTGCGCTCCACATCAAGTAAGTGAACGAGTTTTGTCCCGAGTCCTGCGACGCGATACCTACAATGATCAGACCAACCTCACCTCAGCTGAGCTCCATGTCCAAAAGCACGACTAGCATCACGCGCGGTGCTACGCGCGCCACGCCACGTGCAGGAAGTGCGGCACTATTTGGCTGTTCTGCTCAGAGACCCCTGCGAGGATACCACCATCATACCAGCCTCACCTGAGCTCCATGTCCAAAAGCACGACCAGCATCACGCGCGGTGCTACGCGCGCCACGTGCAGGGAGTGCAGCACTATTTGGCTGTTCTGTTCCGAAAGGCCTGCGAGGATACCACCATCATACCAGCCTCACCTGAGCTCCATGTCCAAAAGCACGACCAGCATCACGCGCGGTGCTACGCGCGCCACGTGCAGGGAGTGCAGCACTATTTGGCTGTTCTGCTCCGAGAGCCCTGCGAGGATACCACCATCATACCAGCCTCACCTGAGCTCCATGTCCAAAAGCACGGCCAACATCACGCGCGGTGCTACGCGCGCCACGTGCAGGGAGTGCGGCACTATTTGGCTGTTCTGCTTCGAGAGTCCTGTGAGGATACCATCATCATACCAGCCTCACCTGAGCTCTATGTCCAATAGCACGACTAACACGACGCGCGGCGCCACGCGCGCCACGTGCAGGGAGTGCGGCGCGCACGGCGCATGCGCCGCGCCCGCGCACAGCTGCACTATGGCACTGTTCTGCTCTGAGAGCCCTGAGACGCAACAGTTAGGTATAGTACAATCAGCGTCATATAGTTATTAGTTACGGACAACCAGGATAACCATTGACAACAACAAACCATTTACTCTATCTGATATGACCCAGAGATACTTTTATAGGCTGCATTGCAATGCGCATGCGAAATCACGTTATAAAACGTGAATTGATATGCTGCACCTGCCAAACTAACATATTTGAGAAGTTCCGTAGATCCCACCGTCAAATCCCAGTTCCGACAAAACCGAAACAATCAAGAAGTTCAAATTTCAAACACAATATTGAGAAGCTTTTATTTAACTTGCAATGCAATGTAAGTAACTATATTTGTTCGGGTGCAATCTTGCAACTCAATTATGAAGCACATATCTTCAACCAATTGAGCTGAAATTCTTTATACACGTTTAGTTTGGATCATGATACAATAATATACTGCGCCCGGTATGGCAATCTGGTACATCGGTTAATTCGGTTAGTAGTGTGTGTATGTTCTGCTCTCTGTAAATGGATCCATAAACGCAAGTAACACTGTCCTGTTCTGTCCTGATCCTTGTTCTATTTCCTATATTGAATTAGTACGTACATGGTAGACGGATGATTTCATCTTTATTGCCCGCTTCCTCGAACTCCTGCCAGTATTCCTGCGCTGCGATGGCTTGGATGCTCATCAGTATCAGATCTGGCGGCATCAATACTTCTGTTCCTCGGCTGGTAGAAAATACATACTTTAGTGACTTTACTGAGCTCTTAACGTGCAGTAATGGTACATCTTTCAGCAAACAGTAAGTCAGACCTACAGATATCTAAAACTGTGACAAATATTTTCCTTAAACCTTGACAAAATACTGTAACGACAAATGGTAATTACTGTGCTAGTGCTCGGTATTGATTGTTGAAATAATTTAGTTATGTAGATTAGAATGGTACATTACCTTGAATACAAAGCCAACTGTTTATCCCCAACAAAGAGCATCAAATGATAGTGCTGGTATGAGCACTTCATTTGCTTGGAGGCGCTCTTGAGCGCATTAAGTGCTGCTGCAGTAGCGCCGCTCTCGCCTATAACTCCGGTCGCGCCTGGTATTGAATCACCTTTTGTTCGGCTGTCCATTAGTACGGACAGCCAATTGCGGTAGACAGGAGACTGTAGCCTGAGAATAAAAACACAAATGAGATCGGTGTAGACATCACCTATTCTTCAGTTTCCAAATCATATTAAAAATTATACCACACAGAGCCGAGCTCTCTTTATCAAAATTTCAGTGAAGATATTTTTTTTTTAATAAATAAATGAACTTTATTCTGCAATTAGGCCGCAATGGCACTTTTACAGATCAAAAACTAATAGCGTTTTTCACGAGACCACTGCTGAGAAGAAACGCCGAAAGAAACTCTAGTCATTAATTTTCTCCAAAAATATGCTTCTTACCTACGGATACTACTTAACCTACTTAATTAAATCCGAAGGTAACCAACAAAAAAGAAATAAAAAAAACGAGGGAAAAATGACAATAGGTGCGTAGTTCCACAAGAAAACATGTCGAAACTGTATACGTATTACCAAATACGTGATTTTTTTTTTATAATAATGGAAAATACTTCGATATGCTTTCTTGCAAGAACTGTGTGAATTAGATACAATGAGAATATACTTGAATCTTTAGTCTTTACGCTATTTATGTATTTGGTTTGTGTTATACATTTCTGTCTGTTAGATAGTTGTCAACCCTATAATAAGCTTTTGACATCAATGTTTTTTTAAGTAACTTTTAAGAGCTAGAATGGGTAAATTCAAAATGTTATCGGGTAACTCAAGACTTGTATACTTTACGGACATGAAACTGTTTAGTGGCATTTTTATTTATATTCCTAATATTATAATTATGGATATCATTTTTACAGAATGGTTCTAAGTTCTATATAACACTAGCGACCCGCCCCGGCTTCGCACGGGTGCAATGCTGATGCATGTATTATGCATATAAACATTCCCCTTGAGTCACTCTATCTATTAAAAAAAACCGCAAAAAATCCGTTGCGTAGTTTTAAAGATTTAAGCATACATAGGGATATAGGGACAGAGAAAGCGACTTTGTTTTATACTATGTAGTGATAAACAATATTCTCATAGATGTATTGGAACGCTACAGTTAAAATGTTAATTTCTTTAAAGAGTTCTCTATAGAGATTCTCTTGAGCCCAAGTTATATATGGAGTGAATGGCTCTTTTTTGTAACACAAAGATTGTCAGCTGCTTTACCCCAAACCAGAATAAACTAAGCGAGCTGTTTCTACATTGGTCAGTTGTCTAATTTTTATAATAGCATAAGCGGCTGAACTTAATTTACGCGCCATAACGGCTATATGGTGACTCTATTGTAGAGTTTTGTCTAATATTATACTTAAGAATACTGCTTTATCTACTATTTCTAAAAACTCATTATTTAAAAGTACATATATTAGTTTCCATCAGTCTAACACTAGGCAAAGAAAACCTAACACATTTAGTTTTCTCAACATTAAATGGCAGGTTGTTAACTTACTTACTACAGACGGCAAGCCATCCACGAAAAATACCATATCACAAAGTTTACTTATTATAGACGGCAAGTCATTTATATAAAGCAAAAATAAAAATGGACCTAGGATAGAGCCCTGAGGCACTCCTAACGTTACTACAGCTCCACTAGTCTGGGTTTCATTCACATGAACTATTTGAGGTCTATTGCTAAGATATGATTTGAAGACTTACGCATTATGAGACAGATCATAATATTTAAGTTCCAAACTGAGCGCTCCATGATCCACGCAATCGAATGCTTTAGAAAGGTCACAAAAAGTACCAATCACCTCACAAGAATTCTCCCAAATATTGTAAATATATTTAATAAGCTCAGATGCAGCGTCAGTCGTGAAGCGCCCTTTTGTGAAGCCGAACTGATTACTTCTAAGGATTTCTATTAAATTTTATTATTAAACTTTATTTCTATTAAAGTGCATTAGCATATTGTTTAACATTAATTTCTCAAAAACCTTACTCAACACAGGTAGTATCCATATACAACGAAAATTGGGTAGGTTGTTCAAATCACCCGATTTAAGAGGTACTTTACTAAATTTCATAAGGTCCGGAAATTTACATTCTGATATGCAATAGGGTTTTTGATTCAAAATTTGACTACTCTAAAAGACTGCTCCAAAAGAAACAAGGCATATTGTTTATATGACAAATGGTGAAAATCCTATTAAAATATCTCAAAAAATAACGAAGCTTCAACCATATTAAGGCCAGCTTCTCGTAAAATATGTGGCTTATATACACAATAACTCAAAGCAACTTACAAATTAATATTCTGTCCACAGATATGCTGCACAAAAGTCTTGCAGTCCAGCAGCTCTCTCTGGGCATCATCAATTGACTGCTTGCTGACTATTATAAAAATGTGATCCAGCCACTGCAATGGAATCTACTGTTAGACTAATACCTCCTTTTTTTATAAAACTTAACAACATCTGTTAAGTGAAATATGTTGTTTTTCATAAAAATAATCCTCTTTAATATATTTTTTACCTCATCAAACACTATTGTAGTATCATCTCTGCATTGCATGGAAGAATATGTGTTCCCGAACTGTGCAGCCATCACTCGTTGCGATGTAATAATCGGTGATAGCAGTTGCGAGACTTTGGAGCCATCTGTTACATTGAGTTCACTATGCTGAAAATTATAAATACATTAAACATTATACAATCTGCATCAATAGTGGAAATTTGTTTGGCCTAATGCATAGACAAACAAGAAATTCTATAAATCCTGTTTGCTTAAAGCAAAAACGGTCCCATATTTAGAAAAAAATCAATGGAAAATAGGACTAAAAAATTTGATCAATCTTGTTGTAATCGGAGAATCAACAGCTACTATCATTACATTAACTTCTGACATACGATCCAAAAAGAAAATTACAGGTTCACACCATACAGTGTAGTATAGCGTTCGGTCACTTTCAGTGTTTAGCAGTAACAATATTTTACCGTAACATAAATGCATATTGTTTGTATCAGTGCCACCTAAAGTATATATATAATTAGGTCCAAAGATTAATAAAAGAACTCTACTACAAACAACACTGAATTTACCTTCTTATATCCTGGGAACCCACCATTCTTGTATAAATAGTACAACAGTTTGTTACACAATAGCACAGAACAAATGGTGACTAGCATTATATACCCTGCATCACAGAAACCAAATAAAGCAGTAGTAAAAATAAAAGCAGTTTAAGGTCTTAAAGATGGTATATACCTCTAAGAATGGTATAAACCCGTTGTTACAAATACAAACCACCCATCAATTAAAGTGAGTGAGTTTCCTAGTAGACAATTAATCAGAAAGCTCAAAACCAGTTCTCATTAACACCGTACCTGTTCGCTCAATGATTTCATGCGTTCAATAAAATCTTCGTCCCATTTTGAAAACAACAAGTCGTTCACGTTATCAAAAATTAATATGCCTTTCATTTTCAGATTTGGTAAGTATTGGTTGTTAGTTAATTCTTATTCATATCAATAAATAAACACACATTTCAGTGCGACTCGAGTAGGGTGATTAGCATAAATAAGAATGTATATAACTGAAAGTGATTAGAATAGTAAAGTAAATAGTAAATGTCAAAATTTACATTGACAGACCAGACATAGCGAAGATTGACTTATCACAGCTGTATTTTTCTATCATCATTTTAAAACGAAGGCTGCTCGTGCACATCGAAATCCGAACTTCGTTCGTACGGTCCCTTTCCCTCTCGCATTATACACTATATGAATGAA
This sequence comes from Epiblema foenella, assembly GCA_963556455.1. Lineage (NCBI taxonomy): Eukaryota > Metazoa > Arthropoda > Insecta > Lepidoptera > Tortricidae > Epiblema > Epiblema foenella. Next base: position 10,127,690 of record OY747107.1, on the reverse strand, counting down.
AAGGACGACTAGATACGAAGTTCGGAGTAATAGTATTGTCATAGTAATCACCATGTAACCGGCCCCATTGTAACCACCACGACCGAAACTGAAAGGCTACCGCAAACCACAAACGAAGTTTTCCCTCTCTGTCTCACTTATATGCAAACTTGCAAGTGCGACAGAGAGGGAAAACTTTATTTGCTGTTCGCAGTAGCGCCCCTAAAAACGAAGGAAGTTCGAATATCTCCCTCTGTCGCACGAATTAGCAAGTGACAACAAAATAGCGATATCGGCCTCATATAATCGGACCAATGACGTAATAAAGAGATTCCTTTTTCATTGAATCGGACAATATGAACAACAATCGGAACAGATAGTCTGGGGCGCTACCGCGACCAGCAAACGAGTTTTCCCCCTCTGTCGTACTTGCAAATTTGCACATAAGTGAGACAGAGAGGGAAAACTTTGTTTGTGGTTCGCGGTAGCCCCTCTGGGGCGCTACCGCGACAGCAAACAAAGTTTTCCCTCTCTGTCGCACTTGCAAGTTTGCACATAAGTGAGACAGAGAGAAAAAACTTAGTTTTCAGTAGCGGTAGCACCTCTGGACACGCTTTCATTGGTGGTAACTATTTGCTCTAATTCTCTTTGGCTCTATATATGTTAATTTTACTGGCAGCTGTTTGCACGCTGTTTGAGCTGTTTCCTTAGTTTTGTTGTGGTTTTGTGTTTTGTTTTGTTCGTTTGGCAGCGAACCAAACATGTCAACATTAATATTACATCATCGAGCATTATAAACTATTTTCAAAATTCTAAATACATATACGTGTTCCTCTAAGATGTTGTCAGTAGCCTCACGCCTCGTAAGTAGACTCAGTAGTCATCATACACACTTTTATTTAGGGACTCAGTAGGTATCTCAAATACAACAGTTCAGAGTAACGTGTATACGTTACTCTGAACTGTTGTATAGTAGAATCCGGATACAGCGACAGTCGAGAGACCGGTGATATTGCGGCGCACTTACAGAATGATATTACGGTTTGATTTACTTAGAAAGTGTTTGTATGTACTCCTAACGTGATGTGGCTTCAACTTAACGGTTAAAAGCAGTAAAACAGTCAACAGGCGGTCAGAAGTCTTAATAATCGGATCCTACTGTATAAAAATCTCCAATCTTATTTTGCAGCCCTTACGTAGCCTGACACTCACAATCAAAGCGGCACAAACTAGCCAAAGCAGGTCCTTCTGGGAATATGTTAACATGATGTTCAACAAGCCTGACAACGAGCGCATAAAACTGGTAGGCCCTGACCGTGCGTGCGCAGAGTGGGTGTTGCGGAACGGCGGCTCTGTTGAGTGGGTCGGGGGACAGAAACTAGCCGACTACAACTTATTGCCGGGTAATGACGCGCCAGTCCCAAAGCTGGCTGTCATTGATGCTACGGATTCATCCATATCACATTATGGCTTCGCACACCTAAGTATGTATATACATAAAAATATTGTTCCGAGGGCTTATTGGGAACTGAAAAGTCTGCCTCTCTTTTGCACTTGCCCATTTCACAGTGACAGAGGCAGATACTTCATTTGCGATTCATGGTAGGTCCTCTGAATTGTTTTAAGTGTATGATTCTATTTATATAATTATCATAGTCAAATGCTATGATTTTAGACCAAAATTAATACAAACAACACTAATAGAATTGGCACATCAAATTGAACATAAGCCGTACTTGTAAGCCAATTTGGACTTAGCTTTTATTTCATTAATTCTTATTTTTCAGTTGGATGTACTAAACTATACAAGATCATACTTCATAAAAGTTCTTATATCGAAGATAGAGCATTGAAAGGACTATCATTTGGTAAAGACTCATTAACCCACATACAAGTATCGGAGATAGCCGATGTCAGTGATGTTGGACTAAAAGATTTAAAGGATTGTCACAAACTACAAACATTGGTATTATTTGGCTTGAAAAGTGTCAATGATATGGAAGATTGCAAAAGATACTTAGCATCTCAATTGCCAAATTGTAAAATACAAGGTAAATAAAATAAGAAGCCATTACTATCTAATACTATTATTATTATTTAATACTATCCTAATTCTCAGCTATACTCAGTGAAACAAATTTAGATGATATATTTATTTAATTTTTTTATTTTGTCATTGATATTTACAGGGGCTGATGTAGCAAAAGAAAAATCATCATAGATGTGTACATTGAAACCAAGAGACAGCATTTAAAATCAAAGTTATAATTGTAAAATAATAAATCTAATTTATATTAAACTACATTTGTCATTTGACACTTTTACCAACTGCTTCATTCACATTACTGTAGCCATCTTTGTGAAGGAGATCAGCCAACTCCTGTTTGATCTTTTCTATGACTGGGGGGCCATGGTATATTAAAGCTGTGTAAATTTGTACCACACTTGCACCTGCTAGTATTTTCTCATATGCATCTTGGCCAGTAAATATACCTCCTACACCTACTATTGGAACTTTACCTGTAATAAATAAAAGCTTCATAAACAAAAATAATTTTAAAAATAAGTTACATGAAAAGGGGCTGCCTCATTATACGTCGAACTTGGTTCTACAGGTCTCCATTGCCGTCCAGTGGGGTAATGCTTACTGTACTGACATCATGGAGGACCTAGGACCCAAGTATGATGTAGAGACTATATTTATTTATTATTTCTCTTAAATATGTTTTTGTCCTACTATAATTTCTTTTTTTTTTCACTAATAGCTAATTTATTATTTTTAAACTTTCTCAGTAAACCGCTTTATGATAAAAAAAAAAATAAAAAATAAAAAATAAGATAAATAGTTTTAAAACTGATATTAGAGCAGTTGCTTGGAAAGAAAAGTATTTAAATTTAACCTCTCCACCAGAGCTAAGCCTAATTTATGTAAACATTTCAGTTTTACCATTGTTATAATTTTTGTTGATTTTTTGTGACTTATATTATATTTAAACCATATGGATAAATCAAACAAACCTTGAGTTAATTTGTACATCTCCTTAATCATATCTGTGGACTTATTACATAGTGGTTTCCCACTGAGACCTCCAGTCTCTTGGGAAAGCTCCTGGTGTACCAGCTCAGGCCTCTCTATTGTTGTATTTGAAATAATTAGTCCATCAACTTGAGTTCTTTTCATAGCAATAACAGCAGCAATATCCTTCTTATCTTGTATGCTTAGGTCTGGGGCTAATTTGAGCAGTAGAGGTATGTTTTTTTTAGTACTCATTTCATTTCTTACTTTATTGACCTCTGTCAGTAATTTTGTGAGTTCTTCTTTTGCTTGTAGTGATCGTAAACCTGGTGTGTTAGGGCTGTAATAAAAATAAGTATTATATTGGAATACAAAAAATAAATACCATATGTGTGCGACATCACTCCTAAAAGTCCCAGGGTAGCAGCTCAGACCTTACTGTTGTATTTGAAATAATTAGTCCATCAACTTATCTTGTATTTTATTTTATAATTATATATTTTTTATTTATATTTAAAGAAAATGTATTAATTTTATTTAACAATAATTTTATATGTATTTGATCTGTCTGCTTTGCCCTAAGGTTGACTGGTAGACAATGCTTATGGCAGTAAGTCTGCCTTTTTACTATGTTTTAATTTTATGCAATAAAGATTAAATAAATAAATATTTTATTGAAATGAATAAGTAATATTACAAATTTGATGGATTATTATTATACTAGTCTTACATTATTATTTATGACATTTTCACTGTGTAGTGTGCAATACAGTATATTATTATTCACTTTATTTATTGATATCTGCACGGACGCAGGGCATGTATCCTCCTGAGTACCAAACTCTGTATCTGACCCCTCTTTACCCAACCCTTTGGGACCCTTCGCTATTAGACGGTTCGCTGACAACTATTACATTGAAAACAGTTCTAACTAGTGCAGGAAAGAAGTGTATCCGATCAAAAACATTACATATATTAATATTATTAGGTAACAAATTTTGAAAAAGTTGTTAGACAGATGTACCATAGTATAGTGAAGCATCAAATTTAATCTGCTTGGCCAACTGGAGCTAATTAGGCTTACTCTTTATTCGATAACTATAAAATCTGTTCCTCCAAGGTTAAATAATAGGCAATGGTGGAAATCGTGTCTGTGGCCACCCCTCCTCCGGTACGGATTTGTGGCGACACTGTCACCTACCAAAGCCGCATCATTTCCTCACTGGAAAACCCATATAGCATAATTACATTGTCTGTGCGGCCAGCGCCTAAACAACCAATCTTTAATCAATTTATTGATTAATCGTCATCGATCTGAGACTCGGGATAAATCTCGACAGATTAAAAATAACCGACTTGGTTTAATATTACATCTCGAACTTTTTTATTGTAGAACTGCGTTGCGAAACTTGCATCTATTTACACTCGCGGACACAGAATATGGGTCGATAAAATGTTATATTTTCTAATATAGTGCAAACTTGTACAGTTTTGTAATCCTGTCATGATCTTTATTTAATTTTACACTAAAGTAACCGACTTGGTTTAATGTTATAATTCAAAACTTTTTTATTGTAGGAAAACTGTTGCGAGACTTGCATCTTTTTACACTCGCGGACAAAGAAAACGAGTCGGTAAAATACCGTCACATTTTCTTAAATAGTGCAAACTTGTACAGTTTTGTAGTCCTGTCATGATCTTTATTTAATTTTACATCTAACCCGTAAAAATAACAGTTAAAATAATTAACGTTTCCTGGTTTAAATCCTCTAAAAACTCACGTAAAAAACAATGTTAACGGATCGAGATATCGCAAAAATGACGTTTGGAGATTTTTATGATAGGATCCCGGGAATTGCTAATACTGTTGGGTAATAAGCAGTTATTACACTATCCTGAATCAGCCGTCCTAACTAGGACGCGAGGGAGGGGATAGTAAGGAAGCTTTTAGGATCCTTGCTTCCTGAATGCGATTACACGTTCCTGAATCTGCTTCCTAGCTCAGTCAGGATTCTGAATTCAGGATGGTGTAATAAGCGCTTTACGAAGATTTTTGACCTCTAGTGTACATGTAATGTTTTGATGGCATCTCATCTCTTTTTGTAGGCAGTTCTTTTTTTTTCGGTTACTTACGAATTTTTTGTACATCAGCTACCACTTTTCTCGAAGCCCACTCCCTGTCTTTATGGACCCTTCTCCTCGGTTTTGATATGACAATTTCTGACAAGTCTGATTTAAGTTTATAGTATTCTAAAATTGCGGATTCCTAAGCTTTAATACTACCAAAATCGACATTAATTAAATGTAAACCGCCCAAACTCGTCACTCTCGAGAGTGCCACGTACGCTTGCCCGCATGTAAATACTGTAGAACCGATATCCAATCAGCGCACTATTTAGACTTAGACCTGATTTCCGGGATAAAAGTATCCTTTATCCATCCCCGGGACTCATTGTCTCCATACCAAATTTTATATAAATCGGTTCACCGGTTTAAGCGTGAAGAGGTAACATGGGTGAGGGACAGACACATTTATAATATTAGTATGGACTAGCTTTTGTCAGCGACTGTCTGCGTAGAACTCGCGCGGCGCACACGCACACACACTCGCTTTTAGGTTTTTTAAGAATAGATAGGCTAAAAACTAATTATATTTAAAATTTAGAGCTTGTGGGTCTGCTAGAAGTACCTTAAAATTATGATGATGTGTTAGTTAGTGTGTCAGTGACAAAAGCAAGGAGCTTGGACGGCTCATAGATCTTCAAATTTAATGTTATTGAAAATCTGAAATGGAATGAAAAAAAAAGTGTCCTATATTTTACTGAAAATTCAGGGTTCTAGCTTTAGCCAGCACAAAATTAGAGGATGTTAAAATGGCTTGAGTGACTTTGAGAAAAGGAGGGTACAGCCATTGTTGTTTTGCTCGACTTGGTGGGGGCACTGCCTGGCACCAGATATCTTGCTCAGAGTCTTGCACAGTAGTTAAAAAATTGTATAAAATTGATTCAACTATTGTAAATAAATAATCTCAATATAAATTTCTTACATACCTGCTGACATTAATGACAAAGTAATCAGCAACATTCCAGAACTTCTTTACACCTACGCAGTAATCTTTGACAGGATCATCTGAGAGCTTATTCATTCCTAGATTAATGCCAAGAAGCGAATTATTCATAAGTGATTTATCCAGATCTTTGATTTTGATGTAAACATTATCATGGCCTTCACTATTGAATCCATATCTGTTGATGACAGCCTTGTCCTGCGGCAGGCGAAAGACCCGAGGCTTAGGGTTGCCTGGCTGTGGAAGAGGAGTGACTGATCCTATTTCTACCAAACCGAAGCCCACATTCTTCAGGCCTAACACAGCATCACCATGCTTATCAAAACCAGCAGCAATCCCAATTGGGTTACACAGTTCATTGTTTAGGAATTTAGTTTTCTGCAAAACAATAACAAAACTAGTTATGAGATTAAACATTTTAAAATTATAGACAAAATTATTACCTAGTGAAAAAGGCTAGGACCTGTGATTGGAATAATAAATTTTCCATCCAAGAGCAGTAAGTCCCAGAATCGCTGTGCATGTTTATATTAAGCACATGGCATTTGAGGTAATTCACCTTACATTACTTAGGTATTCCAAAAACTTCTAACTGGGTTTATAAGAATCTAGTACTCAGAGTTAGAGGCCAATGGACGTTTTTAAAGGAATATACCTAAAAAACTACAAAATATCAGATTACAGCTGCTACAGCAAGGGGCTTCAAATAGTATCAAACTTACTAAAACTTCTGGATCACTAGAATTTTGAGATGGGAAGAGTCCATATTTAAGAGCAGTGACTCCAATTGTATGCGCCAACTCGGGATCAAGAAATTGACTTATAGGCTGCAGCACACTTTCGTAATAACCCTTGAAGTCTTTCTTAAAATAAATAAATTGGTAAGCCACGCAGCCTCCCAATGTCAGGTAGCACAATGACTTTATTTTCTTCTGCAAAATAAAACATTTACTTTAACAGCTGAAAACTATACCTGTACTCAAACAATAATAATGAATAATGTTCTAACCGCTGCTTTATTCCTAGCGGCGTTCATGTTTTCACAGATATCTTATTCGTAACTTAACAGTTTACGACCTTAAAAAAACAATAAAGCAGATTTCGAAAAATACAAAACTCGTTTATGAATGCCTGGGTTTTGTTTTAAGGATAATACAAAGAATATAATAATCACTAAAGGTTTAGAACCTTTTCTAATTCACAGATAAATTATAAACAAATCTGACATTTAGGGGGTTGTCAGCATTGTCAAAACATCTCGTTTCCCCATTGACGCATACCTATACTCTTACGAAATTAGCGTGTATACCTTAGGACGTGTTCAGATTATCAGATCCCGTTGGATCCGACACCGACATCTTAAATTTGCGCTGTTCACATTGTCCGATAACATCGGACCGACATCGCCATTTTGTTATCAGTTTCGGTAGTAGTTCTTTATGGTTTCGGTCACAATGGGCGCTTTTATACTTTTCCGTGGACGTCCACGTCACGATTTTTTCGTTACCGTCCACGATAATATCGTAGACGTCGATGCATGACGCTTTTATAGTTTGCCGATTTTACCGAGACGGTAAGTTCTAACGTCACGATATCGTGGGAAGACGGCGAGCCTACGGTATAAGCCGTTACCGTTCAAAGTAGAATAAAACAGTCTGCATACATCCACGCCATGTAACAGAAAACTTTCGGATCGGATAATATAAACTGGAGGGCCTGTTCTCACTATCCGATATGATATGAGAAAGATATCGGCAAATAGTGTCTTACCCCTATATTCATAAAACTTAACAAACCTCTGCTAACTAAAATGTCTGTTGTCACTATCTTACCAGGAGTGCTACCGCGACGGCATTCGAAATTTTCCCTCTCTGTCGCATTTGCAAGTTTGCACATAAGTGAGACAGAGAGGGACAACTTCGTTTGTGGTCGCGGTAGCCCCTCAGCACATACGTCAAAGGGATAGATAAGGGTAAACGAACTTTAGCGGCTAGTTAACTAATATAGGTTTTATAGACGTTTATGAATAAGGGGGTAACTGTTTAATTTACGATTAGGGATGTCAATTCCGTCTTGAGAAATCGTTTATTAAATAATCGATAAATTATAATCGATTAAAAAACAATCGATTTTATAAGTAATAATAATCATTTTTTTTTAATAATCGATTTTTTATCTATTTTTCTTATGGGGTCGGTTACACGGTGTTTATTATCACGCGATATCAGTATCACAAGAATGTTCACTCGTATTGCAGTATCTTGATAATATCTGAGCAAATCCGAGGGGCTACCGCGAACGGAAAACGAACGAAGTTCGAATATCTCCCTCTCTGTCGCACTTGTTTATTCGTGCGGCAGAGAGGGAGATATTCGAACTTCGTTCGTTTTCAGTTCGCGGTAGCCCTTCCGTATATTATGAAATCCGCTATACCTGAGGGGTGTGGCTTCATTATTAGCTTCATTGCTAGAAATGTCCTCATAATGCCGGGGTCTTTATTAGAACTTAGTAGCCGTCTAATATTCTCATGTCCAAGGTGGCAGCTTACAATTTTCTTTGATAAATTATGTTACCATTAATCGGCTGTGAAAATCATAATCGATTTTTTATTAATCGAGTTATTGCAAAATGCAAATCGATTAAAAATTCGTTTTTTCTTAAATAATAATCGATCATTTTTTTCATCCCTATTTAAGATTTGTAAAAAAAAGTGACATTAGGAAAAATCTCCAACCGAATCAGAGTATGTAAATTTCCTGGAAAAAAAGCGCGGGAAACGTGTTACGGTTCGGTTGTGTTTTTGCTGCTTCCAATTTAAAATAGATTTATATCTTAAGAATTAATTGTATAGGATCAGTCTTTGTATATTTTGTATGTAGTTTGTGTTTTTGTATATATTCTTTTGTAGATATTCGTGTAGTTTTGTAAATATTCACTGGTAAGTTGATTTTTATATTTTCCGCCTAACATGGCGGACGAGCCCCCTGACCCGGGGGGTTCTGGGAAGGATCCCCCAGATCGGGTTGCTGAATTTTCATTAGAGATCATGGATGTTGCTCAAGAAGTAACAATAAGTAATAACGATGAATCCATGGACACGGACGTTTCAATTTTATCACAAGGCAAAAGAGTTAAAAGGAAAGTATCTAGACGAATCTGTAAACAATGCAATAAAAAACGACGAAAGCAACGTGATAAAAACGTTCAACTGACTGAATATGACTGTATATGTAGTTTGGCAGAGGAGTTAACAGTGGCTCCAAAAAATAATAGAACTCAGGGTAATGATATTTTATTTCCTGTTAAAGTATCATCGTCTATGCCCCCCCCAAGTCTTCCAACTCAGTCACAAAGTGTTAATATATCTCAACCTGCATCCACATCAAACACTTCCACAACATCTAATCCTTCCTCCTTGAAAGCTCCTATTGGTAGAGCTTCTTATCAATCATCTGATGTAGCTCCATACACAGTACATGTGCAGAAGCAGCAGGTCTCACCTAATGACGGTGTTAGCCTGCACCCAATAACTCTTGGCAGGACCTTAAAAAAAAATAACATTGAAGGAATTGTCAATGGCAGTTTAAAGCGTATTGGTAGAAACAAAGTGTCCCTTTCTTTTCAAAAGTTTGAGCATGCAAACAGTTTTCTAGATAATTCTGAATTTAAGAAACTGAATTTTAAAATGTTCATACCCACTTTCTCTGTGACACGAATGGGTATAGTTCGTGGAGTTCCCAGTGAATGGTCCGAGGAGGACATTCGAGAAAATGTAACATTGCCAATGGGATGTGGTCCTATTCTTAAAGTGAGAAGATTGAATAGAAAAATGATTACTGATGGAGGTCCTCAGTTGAAACCCACTGAATCAGTAGTATTGACATTTGATGGGCAAGTCCTTCCAAAACGAATTTTCTTATGCTATACAGCATTACCAGTAGAGACATACATTTTCCCCACAATTCAATGTTACAGGTGTTGTCGCTATGGTCATGTTAAAGTTAATTGTAGAGCTAGCAGTCCAAGGTGTTATAAATGTGGTCAGTCTGGTCATTCTGGTGACTCATGTTCTGTGGAAGAGGAAAGTATTTCATGTTGTCTTTGTCAAGGAGCACACTTTGCAACAAGTAAATCCTGTCTTGAATTTGGCCGTCAAAAAGCTATTAAGGAATCAATGGCAAAAAGCTGTGTTTCCTACGCAGAAGCTTCCAAACTTCACCCTCCTATTCTTAAAATGTCATATGCTGATGCTCTGTTAACTTCTAATAATATTTCCTCTTCTACAGCAGGCCCTCAACCCGAATATGCTGCTCCTAAGAATCCTCAGGTTACATCTTATAAAAAAACAGTTTTTATAAAATCAAAACCTCCCCCAAAGCTTGACAAGGGTTATGACCGTGTTGCTCACAACTCCATTATAAGCGACTTTAGTATTCCAGAACCCTGTAATGGGTGTATGATTAAGAATATTAGCAACCCATCTAATGAATGTTCTGTAGGAGATGTTATTGCTGCGCTTATAAAAGCATTATCTCAAACAAACTATTTCACACCGTCCAACGCTGCCTCTTTAATTGATGCTGTATCTAAAATACCTTCTAATAATGGACCACTCAACTTTAATTCAGTGGAATTGCCGGAGTGCAATTTCCAAAAAAAGTGACTTAATTTATTTAGTTAATAAGTATAATCCGTTTATTGTTGCCTTACAAGAAACATGGCTGAAACCAGGCTATTCATTTAGGATTTCCGGCTATGCCTGTCTTAGAGAAGATAGGTCTGATGGGTATGGTGGTACAGCCCTACTCATAAAACATCCTTTCTCCTTTACCTATTTTGCTACCCCTCACGTGAACAAAGATTTTTCAATAATAGCTGCTATTGTTAAAAACATCTGTTTTGTTTCTATATATATTCCTCACCCCTCCTCTATTATTTTTAATGAAGTTGACAACATCATCTCCACACTTCCTAAACCATTTATTATTCTTGGTGATTTTAACTCCCAACATCATTCATGGGGTTCTTCTTCAAATCACTATGGTTCCGCTATACTAGACATATTGGATAGTCACAATATCTGCATATTGAATAATGGCAATCCAACCCGACGAAACGGTCCTAATGAGGGAATCAGTGTGCCTGATCTTTCACTTAGCACACCTCGTCTGGCATCTACACTTAATTGGGATACTCTTCCATCAACGTACGGAAGTGACCATTTTCCTATATTAATCACTTTTCCTTTTATTGGTGGCCCTGCGCAAAAGCGCCGTCCTCGATTAAAATACAATTTAAGGAATGCAGATTGGGCATCATTTAGTGAATGCATTGAGGCTAAACTTGCTACCTTTTTTTTTTTTTTTTTTTTTTTTTTTTTTTGTGGCTATGTCGATTGATTAGCCAGTGTCATGTCGATTAAGTGTTAAAAAATTAAACCTAAACGAGATTTCAGTTTAAAAAAACAAAAGTTACTATTCCTGAAAAAAAAAAAGTTTTAATCTATGAGTACCATCACCACACAGTTATGAGTAACGAGACACAACTACTTTGTTAGTGGCTTAAAAAGTAACACGTATAAGAAAAATTAACAAAAATCCAGAATTTATATATGATATATATTATTGAGGTATATATTATGTTATATATTATTACCTACAAAACATGAGAATTACCTTTATATCTTTAAATCGTTAAGCTGACAGAAGGATCCCAAGGCTACCAAAACATCTTTATTCTTAATTTGGATAAGTTCCAAAACCTGCGTTGGGAGAGAAACCTTCAGTCTTATAAGTTCATCGTACAAATGGGTGTGATTATATAGAGGACACGCGAGAAATATATGATTAAGGTTCCCCTCATCTAGTCCGCACTCACACAAGGAGGAATCTCGGATATGTATTTTTTTCAGGTGAGCAGGAATGCAACAGTGGCCCAGCCTCATTCGAATAATGGTGGAACACAAACTTTTAGGGAGATGTAACTTTGAAAACCACGGTTTTCTCGACACCGTGGGCTGAATGAGTGCATAAGACTGTGCCCGAACTTTACTAGACGCCTTCCAATCAGAGGACCAAGCCTGCATAAGATATCTAGCCGCTAGAGGGACCAAATCATGACAGTAGTTTCTGAACGGTACCCTGTCACCACACACTACCGCATCCTTTGCCACCTGATCTGCTCTTTCATTTCCTGCAACTCCCGTATGACCAGGGACCCAAGCCAAGACAACCTCGTATCCCCGGTTTTTACATTTTATAAGTTTCTCTTTAATTTGGTAAATTATAGGATTATGGAACTTTACCGAAAACGGGTTAGAGAGGAGCGCTTGCAAACAACTACGGGAATCAGAGAAAATTATAGTTTTTTTTAATTTGAACAGTAAAATATATTTCACGCTCTCCAATATGCCGATGCATTCACCTGTAAAGACAGATGTTTCAGGAGGGCATTTGATCTTCTGTACTACGTCATACTGGGAATGGAAAACTCCAACCCCTACGCAACCAATCAAAGACAGCTTAGATGCATCACAATAAATTGTGTTCCAACCACGCCACTCACGTGCAAGAATTTGGCTGAGGTATTCATCGGCATGTGGATCGTCATGACATATGTCCATATTAAGAATAATATAGGGCTGGAAAATTAAAGTTTCATAGTTAAATTCAAACAGACAAAGCCGCGGGGAGTGGAACACGGGATCTTTGAAACATTGAAATTTCGTTAAGCTCTTGACCAGACAGGGCGGGTTGTCAGCGTTCCCTCGGAATTCTGCTTTAAGATCATAGAGGCGATGTATGATTGGATGGTACGAGAATTGTAAGGCGCGATAGAAATAACTGTCTGCCAAAAATTGCCGGCGTAGGTTGAGTGGGGGATCAGCGCATTCTACTTGAAGGGCATTGGTGGGGCTAGACCTCATCGCCCCCATAACTAATCTCAGGGCCTTGTACTGGACACGATCAAGTTTCTCTAAATCCTTCTGAAAGCCTGGCTCCAACAAGAAGGACCCGTAATCTAGTATACTACGGATCGTGGCATTGTATATTAATCGAAGCGAAGTAGGGTGAGCACCCCACCAAACTCCCGAAAGACATCTTAAGGTATTGAGACCCCGTTCACTCTTCTTAATCAAATATTCAATATGCAAAGTTCCATGTAGTTTGGAATCTAGAATAATCCCTAGGAATTTATAGGACGAACGAACTGGTATGTGCTGATTATTTAAAGTTATGTTGATGGCCGGAAGAACTAGCTTACGAGTAAAAACAACTGCGCAGCATTTCGACGGAGAGAGGGATAAACCATTATTAGTAAGCCAGGTATCCAAAGATTGCAGGGATTTATTAACATTTTCACAAGCAGTTGTTATATTTTTATTTGTGGAGTAAACTAACAAATCATCTGCATATTGAAGTATTTGACAATCATTAACAGCCTCTTCAAGGTCTTGCGTATACATGCTATAGAGTAATGGGCTGAGGACTGAGCCTTGGGGTAATCCACGCCATATCAATCTTGATGGATTAATGTTTGGATCCTTTCCTCGGAATGTAATTTGCCTCTCTGAAAGAAGATTACCCACGAAACATGCCAGCCTCACCGGGATTCTCAGCTTGCGGAATTTTTCCCTGAGAAGAGGGAGCTGGACATTGTCATAGGCAGCCTCTACATCTAAAAACACTGCAGCTACTGAGGCTCGATTCGAGAAAGCAAGTCTGATGTCCGTTGTAAAAATGCCTAAACTATCCATGGTGCTTTTCCCTTTTCTAAACCCAAATTGAAATTTACCTAACAAATCTCGACTTTCAAGAAACCATTCTAGTCTGTTTTTAATGAGATGTTCTAGGATCTTTGTTAGAACCGACGACAAAGCTATTGGGCGGTAGGAACGAGGGTCGTTAGGATCTTTACCTGATTTTAGAATAGGCATTATCAGTTGTGATTTCCAAGCACGAGGTGGATGGCCCGAAAGAAAAATACAATTAATTAATTCAAGAAAATACTTATGGAATGAGTCCCCTGCTCTAACTATAAATGAATATGGGATCCCATCATGCCCCGGGGCGGAGTCTTTAACCGATTTCAAGACATTTTTGAGTTCCACCATAGTAAACACTTGATCTAGTGGATCGGGTGAGTTGTTATTTAAGAGCCCTATAGTAGAGTCTAGAACTCCCGGAACATAAGAGGGGGCTATTTTATCTAAGAACGATTCGGCCCATTGTAATGAGGAGGGATAGGGACTTCCACTACTATTATATGACCTCCTAAATTTACGAATATTATTCCAAACTATTGCATCGGGCGTCGAAGGACTTAGTGTCGAGCAGAAAGATTTCCATCCGTCTGACTTTTTAGCACTCAACAACGATTTAGTTTTAGAAATAGTTTCGGTGAGGAGTTGGAAGTTTTCAGATGACATGTTTGCAGCATATGCGAGCTCAGATTTCTTTCTGGTTTTAACAGCCTCAGTGCATTCTTTGTCCCACCAAGGAGGGGAGGCTACTTTACCAACTGCAGTGTTTTTAAAGGGGAAAACCTTATTAGCGGAGGCCTTTATAGCTAAAATTAGGGCATCGGAGCATATTTCAGTGGATTCTGAAGTAATAGGAGGTAATTGTTTGACTTCAATTTGCAAATAGTTCCTATAGCTATCCCAATCAGCACCGTTAATGTTATAAACTAGTAATGGCTTAATAACGTTAGGTCTCTTAGTAGATACTAAATTTGATCTAAGTAAAATAGGAAAGTGGTCGCTCCCAAAAGAACTATCCAATACTTCCCATGTAATTTGAGTAGAAAGTACGGGAGAGCAAAAAGTTAAATCAACTGCACTAACTGCTTGATTAGGAAGAGTACGTAGAGTAGCCGTGCCTGAGTTTAATAAACAAAGGTTGCACTTGTCTATAATTTCTAGGAGTTGTTCACCTAGGTTGTCACTTTTCTCACATCCCCATAAAATATGGTGGACGTTAAAGTCTCCAAGGACAATGACCGGGTGAGGAAGATTTTCTATAATTTTTTTAAGTTGTTCTAGGATTATGGCGGAAGGTGCAGGGATGTAAAGAGATAGATACGTAGTACCTTCCAAACGAGCGCAAGTTACGTAGAAATCTGAGTGATTTTGGGGGATGTTAACAGGGGAAAAAGTTAAATGATCTCTAATGAAAAGAGCACAACCAGCTCGACCGTCCTTTCGGTAGTCCATCATTGAAGAATAAGTAGGTAATTTAAAATTATTGTCTTGTTTAAGCCATATCTCCGATATGGCAATAATCACAGGATTGTATTTATTTATTAGGTAAAGTAGGTCATGTTTTTTATTAGTGATACTGCGGCAGTTCCATTGCAGAACTACTTGATCCATTATTAGAAGGGAACAGGAAAGACGAAATAAAAGGAGCAGCGTGGGACAACAGAGCAGGGTCAGCCAGGGGACTGGATGGAGAGAGTGCTTTAACAACGGCTGAAAGCAATTTGAGTAGATCGCTAATTAAGTTCTCTTTGGGTTGTTGCTGTTCAGGGTAAACTGTCCTAGACTCGATAACTGGGTCCCTAGTTAAAGCTTCATGGGCCCTTCTGTCATACCCTTTATCCAGGCGAGGAGGCGGGCGAGGTTGACGAAAAACAGTTTTTTTATAAGATACAACAGGAGGTGACCGCGGAGGGGCAGATGCTGTATTAGCATATGATCTCTTAGAGATTTTAGGGTGAAGGTTGGATGCCTCGATGTATGAAATATTTTCATCAGTCATGGTCTTTTTTATATTGATTTGCCTAGTAAACTCAGGACACGACTTACTGTTCGCAGAATGGCCTGCTGCTAGTTCACGGGGACAGTTACAGCAGATAGGTCCGTGTGTTTCTATATCGACCTCACACGATTCCCCGGTATGAGCACCACCGCATCGGAAACAACGAGGGAGTGACCGGCACTTCTCCTTAGTGTGTCCAAAACGGCAACACTTAAAACATTGTACTGTAGGGTATTGATAAGTTTCAACTGGCAGGGAATTCAGGCATAAATATACTCTTTTGGGCAAAATTTGTCCATCAAAGGTTATTACCACCGACTCGGAGGGTAACCAGCTGAAGGTGCCGTCCGGTCTGGTCTTTTTAAAATTAAGGCGTCTTACCTTGATTGGCCGAGCTCCTCCCGAGTTAACCGGCACTTGTACTTGCTCCAGTACCTCTTCTGGTGTCCATTCAGCCGGGACTCCACGCACCAAACCCATTCGCGTAACATTAAAAGTTGGAACAAATGCCTTGTAATTATTGTTCTGAAGCGTTGGGGAGTCCATGAAGGAGTTCGCGTCCTCAGCCGAGTGGAAACCCAAGGACACACGATTTCGCCCTATTCTTTTGACTGTGCCGTCAATTATATTCGGGAACTCACGCTTCCGCTTTTGAAGGAATAACCCAAAAGTAACCGGGTGTAAGGTTACCCCTGAGTCTGAGGCCGTCTCAATTTTTTGTATGTGTACAATATACGGGCCCTGGTCGTTTACCATATATCGATCCCGTCCTACAGGCGTAAAAAGGGAAGCAGGGGTGTTGGATTGAGTCACATCCGGTGAATTATCTATTAAATGCGCTGGAGGAGTTGCTATGATCGGAGACGGAGTCACTGTGTTCTGTCCTAGGGGTATCTGTGATTCTGATTCCTGAGATTTATTACTATCCGCTGTCGCATCCTGATCCCCCAAACTACTCTCGGGTGAGGAGTGTCTTGACCGAGACCGCTTATTTTCAAGGCTGCGTTCGCGATTCTCGCGCGCCCTCCTACGTTTTGCTTTTTTCGATTTTCCCATAATAGGAGTGAAACTTTCCGTCAGTGAGTTTTCAAATCCTTCGTGTTGTGCTAGGCTCACATTTTTTAATACCGGACGGAATTCCCCATCTCCTGGGTCGTCCAAATCAGCATCCTCACTCATGAGGACGCTGATCCAGTCTACCCTCAAACCACAAAAAAACGAATAAAAACTAGACTACTTCTAAAATACAGACACAATCCACTTACCGGACCTCCCACCACCATAAAAAGGAATAGTAACTATATTTAAACTCCAATTTACGAATAGAAACACCAAAACACAAAAATATTCTTTAGCTAACAACCGTTCGCTATCGACACTCTACCGCCAATCCCTTGCTACCTTTCCTAATGTCAGTTGTGGAACAGAGCCTGTCTGTGCGTCAATTTTAGCCAAGGCGTTTACGGAGGCTGCTGATGAAGTGTTTCCTGAAAAGAAAAAATGCTTAAATTTTATTCCTTCCCCCCCGTGGTGGGATAATGAATGTAGTGAAGCGGTTAAAAATAGGAAATATATAGAATTAAAGTATAATGAGTGTGGCTCTGATGAAAATTTTGACTTATTATCTGCTGCTATTGTGAATACAGGCAAATTATTTAAAAAAAAAAAGTTTGAAAGCTGGAAAAATTTCTGTTTGTCCTTATCTCCCCATGTCTCTCCAACTGAAGTCTGGCGTAACATTCGACGATTTCGTTGTGCTTTCCGTGAATCGTCGACACAACAATTTCCCCCAGCACTAGCTAATAGCTTTTTAAGTAAATTAGCCCCTTTGTCAGCTCCAGAGGATTTACTTTCAACTTACTCTATTCCACCTTGTATTACAAATGATCCTGATGGTCTTAATGATCCATTTTCTATTGATGAACTCAAAGGTGTGTTATCTAATGTCAAGAATAGTGCTCCTGGGTTGGATGGCATTCCGTATTCTTTTCTTTCTCATCTTGGTCCTAACACTCTCTTATATTTTTTGGACCTAATAAATTCTATCTTTATCTCAGGCATTATTCCTACCTCGTGGAGATCTCAAGAGGTTCTTCCCATATTAAAACCTAACAAAATTGGGTCTGATCCATCATCATACCGACCAATAGCTCTTTCTTCAGTTTTAATGAAAATTGCTGAACAACTAGTTAAAAATAGACTAGAATGGTTCATTGAAACCAATAACTGTATAAGTAAAACTCAGTTTGGTTTTAGACGAGGTAAAAGTACTCTTGATAGTTTAAGTATTTTCATAACTGACATAAGATTAGCATTCTCTAATAATCAGTCTGTAGTCGCAGCTTTCCTTGATATAAATTCTGCGTATGATAATGTTGTCTTAAGTATACTGAAGCAAAAACTAAATACATTGAATGTCCCGACTCTTCTGAGTAAATTCATAATTAACATCCTATCAGAGAGGCGTATCCACTTAATTTTAGATGTTGACAATGAGGAATCAAGATTAGTATGGAAAGGTCTTCCACAAGGATCTGTATTAAGCCCAATCTTATACAACCTGTACACCTATGATCTGGAAACATCAGTAGGTAATAACGTTTGTGTTCTTCAATATGCTGATGATTTGTTGCTGTATTGTACTGACCGATCTATTGAAAATGCCAGTACTTCTCTAACTTCCTCATTAAATCTTTTAAGGAGATGGTTAGAACAAAATGGTCTTGATTTGTCTCCATCCAAAAGCTCCGTTGTGTTATTTTCTAGAATGCGTTTGCCCCCGCCAGTTTCTGTATATTATAATAACTATGAAATTCCTGTAGTCAACCAAACAAAATTTTTAGGTGTTGTTCTTGACTCTAAATTGACTGGTACACCACATTGTGAATATATTTTCGCTAAATGTGAACGTTTGTTAAATATGCTTAGATGTCTCTCTGGTGTTTGGTGGGGCGCTCACCCGTTTTGTATGAAATTAATGTACAATGCTCTAATTCGTAGTATCTTAGACTACGGCACCTTCCTTTTACAGCCTGGAAGTGTAGTTGCTTTCAAAAAACTGGATAATATTCAGTCGAAAGCTTTAAGATTGATAGCAGGAGCGATGAAATCTAGCCCTCTTAATGCTTTACAGCTAGAGTGTTGTGAACCTCCATTGCACCTACGTCGTCAATACCTCGCTGATAGATTCCTGTTTCGAGCCCTACAAATTTCTGATCATCCGCTTCATACTAAACTCAAGTTACTTTCTGATCTTATTGATTCTTCCAGTTATTGGTCCCATAAATCTGTTCCATGTCTCATATATAGCTACCAAAAGTTTACCTCTATACAAGCTCCCACTCACTCTTCTATTTCATATCCTTTATTTTGTGCTTCGTATAAATCTTTAACTTTCACGCCTGACGTAACCTTAAATATAGGTATTTCAAAAAATGGTCCTAATAACAATATCAGTTTTAATCATGTGAAAGATAACTTATGGAAAGACTATCACACAATATACACTGATGCTTCTAAACATTCTTCTTCTGGTCATGTCGGAGTTGGGGTTTATCATTCTCAGTACAAAATATTCCAACAAATAAAACTCCCACCAGAATCATCTGTGTTTACTGGAGAAGTTTTTGGTCTCTTTAAAGCAGTTGAATATATTCGAACGGCAAAACTTACAAAATCAGTAATAGTATCTGATGCAATGAGTGCCTTACAGGCATTAGTCAAATATCCTTTTCAATGTAAAACAATCTTTCCAATAATAATGGACACTCGAATACTATTAAGAGATTGTATGATTCGTGGGCTTTCAGTGTCTTTTGCTTGGGTCCCGGGACATAGTGAAATAAATGGTAATGTTAAAGCAGATCGCCTGGCCAACGAAGCTGTTACGTGTGGGGACAGATTTCCTTATAAAAATTTTAGTCATGACTTGATTGCATTACCTTCTTCTTATCTCAATGATACCTGGAACCAGTTGTGGGTTGAAACTGCCCAAACAAAGGGAAAATGTTATTACGCAATTCAACCTACAGTTCCCATTAAGCCTTGGTTTGCTAAGCTAAGGCTGGGTAAACGAGCCACTAGCATTATTATACGAATGAGATTGGGTCATGTGTGCACGCCGGCTCATCTCGCCAGACTACATATTGTGGAGTCCAACTTGTGTGAATGTGGACAAATTGGTGACTTAAATCATATTTTTCTTTCATGTTCTTTACTCAACCATGTCTCTTTTTACAATGATCTCTCTTCACTTAAAATTCCTTTTCCTACATCCATCCCTGTCTTACTAGCCTCAAAAGATCCTTATGTATTTAGTTCTATATCCACTTTTATTTTACTTAATGATATCCGTATTTAGATATTTTTTACTAACTTCTATCCTAAACTGATCCTATCTTTCAAAATTCCGTTATCCTTGATTCCTACTTTCCAAACGTTTCCCTGCTTTGTCCGTGGCAATATGCAAACCGCGTTCTGCCAAAACGAAAAAAAAAAAAAAAAAAATTTCCTGCGGAGTCCGAACTCCGAAAACGTTTTATGTTTTGGCCGTGTTTATTCATCAAATTTTAGTATTTACTATTTATAGCTTTCCACCACCAGTGAACATAATATATTAATAAATCTACACTTGGAATCATGACGGAAACCTATGGTACGTCAACATTCAAATATTTTTTATTGTCTAAGTGGCTCCTGCTCCTGGGTTTTCCGTGATATTTCCAGGGTAAGAAACGAGTAAATTATATATTTGATGTTTTGCAGAATACTTGTTCAAATTCCTCGTTATTGGAAGTGCAGGCACAGGAAAATCCAGCCTCCTTAATAACTTTATTGGCAACAAATGTAAGTATTCATTATTGTTATTCATGCGTGTCTTGAAATTGGTTATCAAGAACAATTTTTCCAAACTTAAATTGTCCATCACAATTACTCCAATGGCAGCTTCACCTTTTAACTTATTTCGATGGTATGAATGGCTTTGAGATTAAAACTTTTTTTCGATTGTAGTTAAAGAAGACAGGTGTCATACTATTGGAGTAGAGTTTGGATCTAAAATCGTAAATATAGGAGGCAAATCAACTAAATTACAAATTTGGGATACTGCGGGACAAGAGAGGTTCCGCTCTGTGACCCGGTCATACTACCGAGGGGCAGCAGGAGCTCTATTGGTATATGACATCACATCTCGGGACTCATTCAATGCGCTTTCCAACTGGTTGAGAGATGCTCGCACTCTTGCTAGCCCTAACATTGTGGTATTACTTGTCGGAAATAAGAAAGATTTGGAAGAATCCAGAGAAGTTACTTTTACAGAGGCTAGTCAATTTGCACAGGAAAATGGTAAGTATTAGTTTTTCTTTAATTAAGATGTAAAGTTGTAAACAAAGATTATATTTATAGTATTAGTAGGAATAGTAAACTTTAGCTGTATTTTGCATGATAATATACATGTATGTCAATTGAAATATAAGGTGTCTTCGGGTAATTGCGAATGTCGGATAATTCCGAAAATGACAAATTCTTGTTTAACTAAGCACTTTTGTTGCACTACCAAACATCAACAAAAAATTTAACATTTCTTTTTGATGATGATGACGATGAGATACAATAAAATCGCTTAGTTGGGCTGGAATTTGTTATTTTCGGAATTATCCGACATTCGGAATTATCCGACATTCGGAATTATCCGAAGACACCTTACAAGAAATAAACTGAAATGATATTTGTAGATGTAGAATTTGTCGAATGCTTTACAGATATTCTATTAATTTATATATAATCCTTGTATTAATGTAAAATATACATGTTTGCTAAATTTATAATTAAGCAAATGCTTAGGTATTATTTCATCAGTAAAATTTTTTTTGAATTTTCAGAGTTGGTATTTCTTGAGACCAGTGCAAAGACTGGCGAAAATGTAGAGGAGGCTTTTTTGAAATGCTCCAAAACTATCCTTGCTAAGATAGAGGCTGGTGAGTTAGACCCGGAAAGGATAGGCTCCGGCATCCAATATGGCACTGGAGCATCGAAGCGGCTGACAGCTCCAAGGAAACCCCCTAGGACACCCTCGGAATGTGCCTGTCGGGTTTAGAATCCTCCTTTCTTCATATTCAAATGTTAAGTTTATAACAATCAAAATTATGCTTATAATTTTCTCAGGTTATTAAGCCAAGATTTGTTAAATTATAATTTTTAGAATTTATAACATTAGGTATACCAAATTTTAGAATATTTAATGAAATGTAACAAAGTTTTAAGTTTAACCACAATTAAAATATTAGACACCGATGTATGCACCTAGCAGGTGGCCTCCTAAATTCAGATATCTTTGTGAAGATAGATTTGTGATAGGACTTCGTGTCTTTTATCCACATTGAGACTGCCTTGAGACTCTTGAGTATGTTCTATTAATATTATAAACATGTAAAAGTATGTTGGTTATGTTACTCTTTCACACAATAATCACCAACATGAATTTTGAGGAAACTTAAAAATGGTTAAAATGTGATGTTTATTATGATTCTCATAAAGTCATAAATTATAGTTATTTCAAATTACTTTAAAAAATGTAACTAACACATGACATAGCTAAGATCTTGCACATTTTTTAGTGTTTACTCAAAGTGGTTTTATTACGTATAAGTTATACTTATTTTATTAAATATGTTAGTCATTAGAATTAATATGTGGAATCTATGCGGAACGGACTGAGTCCGACGACGATTAAAGGCAATACGGACAATCCAGAATTTTTGTATACATATTAACAAACTTATTGCCCTCACATACATACTATATACCTTTGCTTTGATGTAACCGTACCTACTGCAGCGTCCATTTTTGTAGGTATACCGTATATCTCGTCGTGAGTGAGATTTTGACTAAAATCATATTTTCAGTTAGGTATACATTTTAACTAGAACATAAGAGTTGCGAATCTATGTACGTATAATATATTTTATTATATAAGGTTAACCCGTCCTCGACTAGCGAAAATAATAAACAATAGCATTATTTTGTTATGTGCCCGGAGCAGGGACCGTTTCGGTACGGTATTAACGGTATGGTAGGGGTATTAGATATCGATACCGCTTCGTTATAAAGCTAGAACTATACCGGTTGAAATATAAAAATACGCTACCGGTATAAAATAAAGATATCGCTATTTTTCATAGGTGTACTCAAACCTTTATTATAACGGTAGCCAACCGGTATTATTTTGGTACCAAAAAATTTCGATCGTAACTCCTACGATGGGTACATAAACGCGACCAACGGCGAACAGCGCCTACGTCAATAATCTATCGCGCCGAACGAAATTTAAAAAAACCGGCAAATTGCGTGTCGGACCACGCACAATGAAGGGTTCCGTACCAACACCTACTAGTCCACATTTAAAATCACTATCCACTACATTGAATCTAAAAAAGTCGCATCTTCATAGGGAACTCACGGCACTTACGACCACTGTTTGGGCAAGACAGTTTTTAAGCGAAAACTCAATCACCGTAAAACCTATATTGTTCAAACCGGTTGGTTTCTACACCTGGTCGCCACGGAGTTAGCTTCCTAATTAAGAAAGAATGAAAAAATAGTATTACTAGTAGTAGCAGTATTGCTAGTAGTAGCAATATTAATAGTATTAATGTAGCGTTCGCGGAAAGGGGCGACCCTAATGCAATCCAATTAAAACTTGATACCAATAATATGTTTATAATTCAAATAGGTATATGCTCCAACTGAAGACTCGAGACAAATTTTGTAAATAATATTAATTTAATATTTTATAAATTTTATAAAACGTTAGAAAAGGCTTACAAATACTCCAAAGTGTAGTTATTATAGCTGAATCGCTGGAGGACTTGACGGAGATGCTGCGGAGCTTAAGCCGTTCTTCCAGACGGATAACTCTGGGAATGAACTTGGATAAGACCAAAGGCATGCACAATTCATTCGTGGACCCACTGCCTACCATAGTCGATAATGTTAGCATTGAAGTTGCTCAGGAGTACACTTACCTAGGACAGATCGTTCAGCTAGGTAGGAACAACTTCAACAAGGAAGCTGACAAAAGAATACGGTTGGGCTGGGTAGCATATGGAAAGCTAAGTCACGTCTTCGAGTCGACACTGCCCCAGTGCCTCAAGTTGAAAGTCTTTGACCAGTGCGTCCTTCCGGTCCTCACTTACAGGGCCGAGACACGGACACTTACAAAGGCCTCATCCACAAGTTCCAAGTCGCTCAGCAAGATATGGAGAGGGCTATGCTCGGGGTTTCTCTGAAGGTCAACACCGGAATCAGGATATCCTACGGTAAACCAGGGTTACCGACATAGCGGTGAGGATAAGCAGGCTGAAGTGGTAGTGGGCGGGACATATTTGTTGGAGAGCTGATGGGGCAGACGAGTGGAGTGGAGACCATGAACGACACGGACTGTGGGACGACCCCCCGCCAGGTGGACCGGCAACCTGAAGAGAATAGATCGAGAATCGTGGGAAGCGGTCGTATGCGGAGATCTGAGGACTGGGTGTGATGGCGTGGATTAGGGAAGGCGTCCAGCAGTGGACGACTGCAAGCTGAGGATGATGATGAATAAATATTACAGGAGACGATGAGAAGGGGTACCAATTAACAATTATAAATACACATTTTAAGAAAGAGGAGTCACGCGGGTGATCTTTGCGATCACCCGATTAAATAACAAAAACTAAATTGACTATATCCTAACAAAACAAACTAAAATAATCCACAACATTGAAGTCCTCAACGCAGTTGATTTCCCTTCCGACTACAAAAGGATATATATATACATATAATCTACAAGGTGTAAGGAAAAGTAGATTATCATTAACACGTTCACAGTCCAGTGCCTCTGCCCCATACATGGATCACGACGAACTGTCTCCACAATCCGTGCCCCGTACATGGGTCACTATAGCCGACCAGGTACGCACTCAAATCACTATAATTATATTTTTGTTTACATTGTTCTATTTCGTTATATTCTTTTGCCTGACGATCATGATGTGAATTATTGTGTACTGATCACTGCACATAAAGTGTTGTGTCAAACTAGTAGGTACTCTACATTTTTTATGAAACATATTTTCGTTAGATATTTTTAACTGTGGAAACACCACAATAGCCCCCGACACCGATGAGCCCAGGGTTCTATTCCCGGGCTGTTCCGCTATTCCTAACGGCTAAATATTTCTTTGCTTTTTGAAACTTGTATTCAAGTAGGAGGTACTAACTACTCTTTTTATGTGGGAGAATATATGTATCATCATTCATCATCATTACTAATCATAAAATAATAAATAAATATTACAGGACATCCTTACACACGGTGAGCGCAAGAAGGCTTGTTTTGCGGGTACTCAGCCAACGATATATATATAGAATAATATGGAGCAGGGTGACGCTTACGAAATGCTATTTTTTCGTCATTGCTTAATTTTAATGTTTATTATTGTTGAAGCACAAACTTATAACGCATAACTCCCTGCATGTAAAAACAAGTACCTAGTCAATTCCAAGAAATTTGAAGAAAGTTGTATTTCGTAAGCGAGATTTTCCATACAAAATGGAATGCTCCATACAGAAATTCTTAATTATTTATGGAATTCTTAATGGATGGTTTCTATAATCATCCATGACTCAGGAACAAATATCCGTGTTCATCACACAAATAAATTCCCTTACTGGGATTCGAACCCATGACCATCGGCTTCATAGGTAGAGTCGTAACCACTGGGCCAATAGGCAATAAAAATATTATTTTAATCAAAAGTATCTCTTTCAATATGCCATATTTTGTTTGGAAATATGGCTTACAAGTACAAATCCCACCGTGTCCAGATTTAATATAATATTGTCCTGTACAATATTTACAGAAAACGTCTTTTAGATGTATGTCTATGATTATTTCCATTTAGGATAGTTTTTGGTGTTTTTTTCGCGATTTCATGGTTGGCCTCATAGTAAAAGTTGCTCAGTATGACCCTCCCCATCATCACCTTGTATATTGTAATAATCCGAGCACGCACCTGGTTGTTTCATAGTGACCCAAACGTGGAGCACGGACGTGTGATGGAAATAATCTACTTGGACGTCCAAGAAAATTGAAATATTTTGTATGGGGACTGTGAACGTGTTACCTACTCCATCTAGTAGGTACGCTTAAAACAGAGGCGGAGATTAAAGAGTAGGTATTTAAGTAAACCAAGTCTGAATATTTAGCAATGGACAATCCGGAGGAGAACCTAAACACTATAATAGATACCTAAATATATAGATAAATCATTTTATCTCGTATAAAATTTTATAAAAACAGAGTACATAAATTGCGCCAAATTGTACTATAGTTGTTTATAATAAACAAGGGAGTATAATCAAATTGGGTTTTCAAAATAAAATCTAAACAGAGACCTAACCAACCAAAAAAATACATGCAATCGGAACTGGGAATGTATTCAGAAAAACGAACAAGACTATCAAGAACAGAAAAACAAAATAATAGATAGAAATATAATATGACCTAAGAATTGGATACCAAACTTAAAGCCCATATCAAACTCATAACG
The DNA here is from genome assembly GCA_963556455.1 of Epiblema foenella. Lineage (NCBI taxonomy): Eukaryota > Metazoa > Arthropoda > Insecta > Lepidoptera > Tortricidae > Epiblema > Epiblema foenella. Next base: position 10,101,278 of record OY747107.1, on the reverse strand, counting down.
TAATAGAAACAAGGAACTATAATTTGCGCCACAAAATTCTACGGAACATAATATAAAAAAGATTACACGACAGATAAGGGACCTTAGTAACTATAAATGAAACAGAAGTAGTTAAAGGAATCAAAAATTGAAATCTGCAATAAGCTCAGGGCTTGAATGAAGATACAAAACTTTAGACATTGGAGCTACCTGCAATCTACCTTAACGGCGGCACCATTGACCGAGTCAATAACTACAAATATCTAGGGCATGTAGTTGCGGTCGATCTCAAGGACGACCTGGACATGGAACGGGAGCGGAGGGCCTTGTCGGTGCGGGCGAATATGATAGCTCGGAGGTTTGCAGGGTGCTCCAGGGAGACCAAGGTTACCCCCTGTTTAGAGCCTTCTGCACATCTATATATACCTGCAGCCTCTGGGTGCAGTATTCGCAACGGGCCTTTAGGGCCCTTCGAGCACAATACAATAACGCGTTCCGGGTGATAGTGGGGCTGCCTCGTTTCTGTAGCGCATCAGGGAGGTTTGCGGAGGCGCGCGTTGCCTGTTTTAATGCGACCAAGCGTGGGCGAGCCGCATCCTTGGTGCGCCGGGTGCGGGACAGTTCCAATACCATTCTGAGAATGATAGCGGACAAGCCTGACTGTGCTATCATATTACACTGTGCGGGGCTGCATTCTTCCGCCAGTGTAATCAATTGGTAGCAATATGTGTGCACTTAATATGTAGTTGCATTATTTATTTAATTTCTATGTGTCAATGTTACACGAAATAAATTATTTAAATTAAAATTAAAACACCATGAATCTAAAATGAAGCTATTAAACTAGGTGCTGCTCTTCTGACCAAACCATTGACCTCTTTATTTAATAAAGTTCTACATACTGGACAAGTACAAGAACAATGGAAAGAGTCAGGTATGAATCTACTATACATAAAGGGAGACCGGAAGGACATAAGAAACTACAAAATGTTCACACTAACATTCCAACATAGGATCAAAACTGCGATTGACAAACTGCTACCAAACAGCAAACCTAATACAATACATCTAAAAGGCAGCCGTTGGAATATATTAACACATACATCTGCCTAGGAAAAAGAAGTTAACTATTTATTTAAGAAACATTAAAAATACAAAATCCGCTTACAAATTGCAACGCGTGTTTCTGTACCTACCGACAGCGACCCCAACAGTAGTTCACCCGCCGGGCCTCTCGTCGTATAAACCGGTTAATATAAAGTTCTTAAATCGTTTGCGTTATCAAGAAAAGTTCAGAGCTAAATAAACCGGTTTTTACCGGTATTTTAAAAAACCGGTTCCGAGCCCTGCCAACAACAACTCTCGTGAAACATGAACGCCCGTTGACCGCCCCGCTGCCCGCTGGCATCACGCTGGCAGGCATTCATACCGCTGCCTAAGAGTTCAGTGGACTCGGGTACACGGAAGGAATTTGTGTAGTCACTTATTTTTAATCTCATTTTCATTTCAAACTGTACATTTTTACGTACATACAAAATGTACGTAATGAATTTTATAATCTCAAGTAATGACTAAAATTCTATTTTCATAAAAGTGACTAGCCGTGTTCTTTTCCGCTTTAGCGCAGTGTGTAGTGTACATTTTACATACGAATGGTACGTATGGCGCCACTATGGCGCCTTCGTCATGAGGGTTAAATTCTTTTCCCGTACCTTTCAATTACTTACTTTTATATTTAAATATGTAAATTAGTGTATGGTGTTTACAAAATAAAATATTCAGAAATATTTAAGTCTGTTCTTTTTATTTATCAATTTATTTAAAACCCAGTTAAAGTCAGTAATGAATACTTAACTAGCGACTCTATTGCTTTCTATTTTCGAACTGCAAGGAAATCAGTCCTTAATTAATTAGGTACTAATAATGATTATCTAATTTTTTTTGCACATTAAGATTACTTCTTATGGAGCGCTCGTGGCCCAGCGGCGCCCGCGTACCGTGTGCGGTATGCGAGGTTAAGCAACGTCGGCCTAGGTCAGTTATTGGATGGGTGACTGCTTTGAGTGGTTATTAACTGAGTGCTCCCGTGCTTTGGTAGGCACGTTTAGCCGTTGATCCCGGCTGCTGTCTATGATAACAGTCGTTAAGCCAAGTTAGAGGCCTTCGGGCGGCTTGAGAACTTCTAACAGCCAAGTTGCCCACTTACTTGACAAGCCCAATCCCAATAAGGTTTGGTTTTGGTTCGGTCCCTGGGGTTTTACGGTCAGATGGCAGTCACTTCCGTAAAAATAGTGCCTACGCCAAATCTTGGGATTAGGTAGCCGGCCCTGGGCATCCTTCAGGATACAACTGTACCGGGATAACGTTAGGATGATGATGATGATGATTAAGACTAGTTTTTATATGACGGTAGTTGAAAAGATGGCTACCTAATCTGTCCGCAGATAGTAACCTATACCTACCTAATATTAGTAAACAAAGGGTTTTGGTATTCACAACTGCATTGTTAATTGCACTAGTGCTTACAATAAATTATGATTATAATGATGACTGTATTGTACGTTTTGTTGTCTTCGTTGTTTGAGACGACCAGTTTCCGTATCGTTCTACGCCGGCTACTATTAGTACCACATAATACACTCGGGTGCAAAGAAATCGGACCACCCTAGCATTTATAACATTTTTCCAATTTCTTTTAAAACTGTAAGCTCGACCGTAACAATTTGAATACCACGTGATAGATAATTTTTTGCCCTATCAAATGACACCAATATTCAAGGGTGGGAATGGATATTGTGCAAAATGTGGGCGTGGAAATCACCCCCCTCCAACTGCCTCGTTAAGTTAGTAGTTGGCCTGTTGCAGAGTGGGCTTTGTCAACGTGAAGTGGCTCGACAACAAGCGGTCAAGCGTCACTGACCTTCCCCTTCTTTAGCATCGGAATCCTTGGTGTCGACATCTAGAGTGAAGTCCAGTTCCGTGGCTATTTAGAGGGTAAGTCTAAATTAGCCTCGAAGAAGCTCGGCGTGCTCAACAGATCGAGGCAGTATTTCACTCCGGCCCACCGCCAACAGCTGTACAAAATTTCCTGCCTCGCACAACCAAACTATGGAATGAACTGTCGCCTGCGGTATTTCCGGACCGATATGACCTTCAAACCCTTAAGAAAAGAGCTTATTCCCTTCTGAAAGGCCGGCAACGCACTTGCGACTCCTCTGGTGTTGCAGGTGTTTATGGGCGACGGTAATTGCTTACCATCAGGCGATCCGTCTGCTCGCTTGCCCCCTATAACATAAAAAAAATTGCACCGGTATGTGACGCATTAAGACTTAGTTTTGGAGGGTTCGTGCTATACAGAGGCAAACAAAGATCAGACTTGTGCGCATCCTGGTGTTTTCGATCTGTCTTTCTGACTCGGAGACGTGGACTATTCGGGCTAAAATGAAAAGCCGCATCGATGCATTTGAGATGTGGTGCTGGCGTTGACTTCTGAGGATACATACCATGGACTACAAGGCGAACAAACCAGTCCATCTTGGAAGAGTTACGTATAAGTCGTCAACTATCGACATGTAAGGATCGCATCGTCGCATATTTCGAACACTTCTCACGACGTTCTTCGTATGACATGGTCCTCAGCATTGAGGGAACGACTAATGATGATGATAATGATGAGCCGCATTCACGCAGCCACGTTGTCAGGATAACTTAGCTAGCAGTCTACTAATAGGAATAGGCTTAGTTTTGGTCCGTCATGTGACAGTGAAAAGGAACTGTCGATTTTAAAATACACCTTTTTTACATGTTTTTAGTGTTCCTAACTGAGGATTTTTGTGATTTGTAATCACAAAAATGTCTCCGATAGTTATTCAGAGAAGGAACAACTATATAAATTTCCGTATTATTGCGGCGTTTCCACGCCGCTACGGGACTCTAGTTAAATAAATTGCTCAAAGCAGCCTGCTGCTATTTAAGAAAATAACGCAATCTTACAATATCGGCGATAGTTCATCCGCATGCAAGATAACGCACGGCCGCATACAGCCCGGACAACTATGGACTACCTGGAGGAGGTGGGCATCAGCGTTACGGAGTGGACAGCACGAAGTCCTGACCTGAACCCGATCGAGCACATTTGGGACGAGCTGAAAAGAAGAATCCGGGCCAGTAATCCCGCCCCTGAAACTTTATTGGAGCTTGGGTATGCGAACGGAGAAGAATGGGCGGGCATCCCTCAAGATACCGTAAGATAATTAATAAGGTCGATGAAAAACCGTATGAAGGCCTGTCGTAGAGCTAGAGGCAATACACGTTATTAAATTCTATTAATAATTTTATTTTTATTTATTTTATTTTATTATATATTATATAAATTGCTGAAAATTGTGTTTCGGGCGTTAACGTTCTAAGCCTTGAAAATCTGAAAGTATTGGCCGCACACCTTTGAAAAGTTAAATAATATGTTATGGTCACCCCATACAGTTTTTACATAAATTGAATAAATGTTAAAAATGTTGGGGTGGTCCGATTTCTTTGCACCCGAGTGTAATACGCACTATAATACTTTGAACGCCCATGTTAGACTTATTTAGCTTTCGATAGTCGTTTTACATTGTGAACCTGGGACTCCTTGGTGAACTACAAATGAATTCACGAAAGTTGGCACTAACGGTCTTTTCGCGCCGAAGGTATATATTTTCGTAGGTATGCGTGGATATGTGACTTACAAGTAACGACGCTTTGGTAAACTTATATAAATTTATTCTTGAAATAAGTAACATTGCTCACTGCTCTTGCCCAAAATAGAGCCTACACTCATTATCTCTTTCACATAAATTATTTCAAGATATTTATAATATATAGGTATCTATAGTAATATTTATAAATTACACATTGTGTAATGAAGCAATAACCAAATCAGGCTCCAGGCCGTACAAACAAAAGTCTACAGTATCTATTTACATACAACGGATTCGTGATTATTGTCGCATAATAAAATAACGGATGGGTTATGTGTACATTTCTGCTGATAATTGGTTAGATTTTCGGAAAATTCGTACAACTATATACACTGAACGTAGGGGCTTCAAAAGCCCTATGGAATGTAGAACTTGCCGTGTCACTCAGAAAGGGTTATAACTCATTATAATATACACAATACTGTTACACTAATCACGACATGTATCAGCTGAAGTACTAAAATAACCGGTTTTCTTGCGGTTTGTGCTTTTAACAGGTTACTGACTTTAATTAAAATTAAATAAAGAATACCTGAAGCCAATAAAATGACTAACATTTAAAAACGTTTTCTTCGTGTTTAAAGATTTGAGCAAATCATATAATGTACCTGATAACATGCAGATGCAGATATAACTAATATAATAGTAGTAGTAACTTAGAGCGCAATAATTTTATTTCACTCGTTTTAACTTAAGTATTTTTAGTCCGCTAATCAAATAACTCACAGACTTTTATTCTATAAAGGTACTGTATTTAGTATGCACTGTGTACCAATTATCTTAGAATATACTTAATGCTAAATAATTTAAAACAACATTTCCGTTACATAGCATGCAACAAACTTATACTGACAATACACAAACGTACTTAAAAATGCACCTATTGAAAACTAGGAACTACTTTAAGTGTTTATGGATTATTATATAGACACAAATGACAATGATAACTTTATTATCAATCGATGTTACACAGGTGTAAACTCAACGAAAAATATGTTTGTTTACTAATGCACAAATTTGCTGAGTTCTCTTCTCAATTTACATGTGTAACAATTTTTTTTATTATAGAAATCATTTAAGTAACTGTGTCAACCATATCACCAATATTAGGACATTTTAGAAAACAAAGACTAAGGAAAAAACTTTATAAAATATTTCTAGTTCTATCACAGTTAAATATCAAAAAACTAAAATTATATGTTAATGAAAATTCTCTAACTTCAAATAAACTGTCATTCTGGGTCATTTTATAAAATCTCCTGACAATAATGATCAATATAGCAATATAAGCTAAGGCAAGCGAATTACCTCGTGTTATACTTAGAAGTCTTAGAACCTAGCTCGTTGGATGCCTGTAGGTTAACGATGATAGTGGATGGTGGTGGCCTTCAAATGGAATGATCAAAACAATAGCACACTACACTTAAAATATCCGTTAGAGACTGAGATTCTCCTGTAATGTTACGTACGACGTTACCTATAAAAAAATCTAAATAATTTCGTATTACATCACAATGGATCGGATGGATAAGTCTTTTACTTTTAGGGTCGCTTGTGCTAAATATTCGTTTCTTCATTTCATGATTCCTTTTGTATAAAAATTCTTAAATAAATAATGGTAAAAACAGATAGTTTGCTTTTCTTATGTGATGTTTTAATTAAGACTAATAAATTTAACAATATTTTCTTACTCACAACAGTGTTATAAAATACAAGAGCTTTGACTCCATTGAAGTACATTTTATTATCTGCTTATTGCTAGCTAAAGGAAACAGCTGATTATCGGTCCAGGTATCCTGCACTGCAGGCTACCTACAAGGAAACTGCCAACTGAAACGCAGTGCTCGCGTAGATTGACACTAAGATCGATCCTCTATAATTACTGTAGCTAATATCCCATGACAGAATATCAGTCTTTTATAAGAAACCTTTGCAACGACCAGGCGCGGATCCAGGATTTTGTTCAGGGGGGGGGGCACTTTCGAACTTTCCGAAAATAAAACTGACTTTTGATAACTGTTGTCAGAACATATTTCCTACGTCAGGACCTAGGCAATTGCCCTCCCCTGACACAGGCTTCAGGGGGGGGCAATTGTGTTGCCCCCCCCCTGTATCCGCGCCTGGCAACGACGCAATAAAACGAATCTTAAGACTGTAGATGTAAGAGCGGATAACTTGATCCTGGCTTTTGACTAGACTAATTACAAATATAAGTACAATAAAATCCTAGTTTTCGACATCCATATAAAAGTTTTAAGTGTCAACCGAACTGACTGGATCTTAGTGTCCATCTTAAAAAGGTTCCTTTGGGACAAACAAGCTAAAGGCTTTCCAAAATATTACCGGAAGCAAATTCATTTACTGGCTCATGTATATGTAAGCGTTTTTCCTAAGAGGTAATATATTTGAGACCAACAAGTATTAATTTACCTAATCGTCGTCGCCAGACCTGACAATCTCAGCTCCATCTTTGGTGCGATGCATCAAGGCTATATTACATATCCTAAATTAATCAAAACGTAAAATTGGGACAACTAAACTGATAATAGGAACGTTATGTTCCGTCCCACAACTAAAGATGTCCAGCATCAAGTCCGGGCTTCCATCAGAAATTTATACTTTGGTCTTACATGTTCCTTGGCCAGTTGTTTGGGAAAGCCTCATTGCTACAGCTTAACCTAGAGGTGAGATCCCAGCCGCGTCGATGGTGACAGCGGATGGTACCGTGGGACGAAGAGGAGAGGGTGGCTTACGCAGCGTGTAGGCTTTCGCGGCACGCCACGGCAGCGACTAGCGCCGCGCCGCGCCCGCTACCGTCTTCTGAGAGCATTAGGTCGAACTGAAAAAAAAAAAACAAAAAGATAGCTTTTGACCTCAAACCTCTTTTGGCACTATAAATTATGTACTTAAGAAAAATGCAAATGAATGAAAATAACCTAATAATAAATATTTTCATATACTTTATTATACTTAAAAATGGTATGACAAACCATAACACTCGTTATTATGCCGATAATAGTTCCTCTTAGGCACTGCGGTACGCATCAGCATTCACAATATGCAGACTTTTTAAGACTAATTTTAAATTCCACGTCTATATTCTTGAAGTCTGTAACGTGTAGGTAGACCACTAACAGACACCAATTGGGTAACTCGTAGATACAAAAATCAAATAAATACCCGTTCCGTTGCACATTAAGAGCGCTTTAATAAAATGTAGTGGGTCCACTAGCGCCACTCGTAAATAATTGTAATTATTTAAATTTAACGATATATAACTAAAAAAGGGGACCGCTACGTACTGTAGTTTGTATTTAAGTACTTTTTGAATCCATCAAACTAGTTTTTACGTTGCTGGATTCGTCAATCTATGCGTCCAAAGTTAAAACGGCCGTTTTAATTTTGAGCTCATAGATTGACTATATTCAAAAATGGACTATATAGGCATTAAAAAGAAATATTAGTCGTATAAATTACGATAGTTCAACATATTCTTTTCCCCTCACAATGTTGGCAACTCCACGTGACGAGAACCAGCGCAACGACCCTATTATACTTAATTATATTGAGGCGCTTTGATTTTATACAATTTTAACGCGATAGCAAAGTTATAATTTTATACCTACGGAACTAACTAGTATCTAACTACCAAAAAATCTACGAACTATGCAGACCGAATCTGCTAGCTGTTCTTGACACACTTTATGCGAATGACATTGAATTTGTTAGCGAGATAGTCGCGCACTTTTAAAATTACTCGACATAACTATTATTTTCGTTGAGTAGTACAGCTATTCCTAATATTGGTATGATTTTTCTCAAAATATCCTTCTATTATAAGTAAAATAAAATAGGCCTTCTCATCATTGACGTCGTAGAACTCGTAGAGATTGATTACCCAGATTAGTTTATAATAGTCTTGATTATCGAACATTGAAATTACACTATAAAATTGCGTCATTTTCCCGATCATAAACGGAACATAGAACTGTAGACATGCAAGTAGAGCGATGTCTACAGTTATCGACGGAAAGCAAAACCAAAAAGCTTTGGAACTTAATGTAGGTTTATTCCCTTCTTGCCCTGTAGATAAATAGTACATTACTGCAGACGCCGGGAAAGAAGGGCTTGCCGGGTGAGTAGGTATGGACGGCCTACCGTAGGGAGGCCGGATAGTGATACGAATCCGGCAAGCCCTTTTTCACTGAATTAAAAAAAAAATCTAAAAACTAATTTTAATTGTCCCTCCAATCCCTCCATAATGTTTTATTTTTACGGAAGTCGTCCGTATTTCGCGTGTGTAGTTTTCTAATAGACCCTATTAGGGCCATGCTACACAACCTGATAATAGTGATAATAATAATATTAATTTCTATAATAAATAAAATAAATAGTGTCCGACCGAAGTTTCGGTTTCGGCTGGTTTCGGCCTAAAAATCATGTTTCGGCCGAAGGTTCGGTTTCGGCCAAAAAATTGCCGAACCTTTCGGCAGCGACAAAGAGAAAAAATACGATAGCGCTTTCGCGGTTGCAGCCCTGTTCATGAACACAAGGCATCATGTTTACATTAAAATTAAAAAAAAAATTACTTCCCGGCCTAACCTTCAATTTTGTATTACAGTTCCCTCGACTTGTTCCGCCCGTAACCTGGTACTTTGAAGCCTGTTATAACGAACATAACATCAATATTTCATTGCATGTTTGAGAAAAAGAGCATTTTAATTCCGACAACATGCAATCCTTACATATATTTCTTTCGTTTATCCTATCTTAATAACCTTGAACTCCAACGTAAAATCTACTATAGTAGTAGTATTAAAGTTGTACATCATATAAAATAATTCGACAATTTTGAACCAAACAGATCTTGCCTCGTTTTGAGGATAGGTAGATAGATATCTATCTTAGTGACTTTCATTTTGAAGGCGGCAGTCAGTACCTAAATATTCATTTCGTCGGCTTACACGCGTCACAGAGCCACAGAGGTCGAACGGTCACGTCGACGCCTTCTTTTTCTAGATAATAAATTGTTTGCGATGTTGAATTACTGGGCATAGTCCGACTTTAAACTGGTATATCTAAATTCGATAAACTTGTTATTGACGAGGGGGCTCGTCTTGGTCAGTCCGAACAGAAGATAGCGACGAAGGTCCAAAGGCCGTATCAGTACGATTGCGCGGATTCATTAGCTCTTATACTGTGTGGGTGGTAGATTGCGTCTTTGCTGAATGGTGTGACGCAATTAGAACCAATGAAAATCATAATAAAAGTTATCGAAGAACGATGGATCCCATTTTTTTAAAAATATTTTTATATGATATCATATTTACAAGTTTCCCATTTGCATGGGTTGGAGGTCAGGTGGCAAACGTTTCCGTTAAAGAAGCTTCTACACGAATTCTTGGGTTTATGAAACGTTATCAGATGAAGAAGAGGATAACAAAATATATCACAGCACAGGGTTTTTTCCACGGCGGTTAATTTTCCTTAACCAAACATACTTAAAGCAGTTGATACATGGTTACTGGGCTCTGTAAGCTACTAAAACATTTACGATTATAGTAGTTACGGTTGTTTAGGTTATCGTTATCACATAATTATGTCTCGATCAATAATATAATTTGCAGTCTTCATTATATACGTAGGTATCTACGGATATTTATGCTAGTGGAAGGCTACGAATCTTTGTTTAAGAATTGATAGTATGGGGTCGGTTAGGTTTATTAAATGTCGGGCCTATTAGATCTTGATTTGAGCTGTTTACTTGCAGCGTCGTTAGGGTGTGCACATTTTTCTTTTTTGCTAAATATGTAAATGTGTCTTCCTTATATAAAAGATATGCTAATACCTTTCTTCCTTATAATCTAGTGATCCTTATACGTGTTCCTTTCGCGTTTCATGGATAAACAGAAAATATCATCGCACGATCGGTAGTCATTTGAAAGATGGGTTACTAAAATGCCCATCCTCTCTCACTGTTGTGCCTAGATCAGTTGAAATGTTTTAGTCTTCTAGCCAGATACTTGTTGTCTTATTTCTAGTTGTGAAGCAGCAGCTTGCGTCCCATCCACCAAGAACTTGTCATAGTAATTCATTCAAATTAGTTGCTATTTAAATCCAATTCATTTCTAGATCTCTATATCTAAATTATCAAAATAAAAATCTCAGTCCCCAATCTGAGTCTGACCATTCTGAGTCAAGCAGTCACAACTGTGAACCCTTTATAGAATGGGGACTTTGCGTTAAGATTACAGCTAGAAAATATATTAGCTATCCAAAAATGATATCCATTACTAGTGTACTTTTTGCGAATTATTTTAATTAAAAGTTACGTAAATTGGAACGTATTTTAAAACGCCCAGTGACGTGACGCCATCAGTCACAACACATTGAAGAATAAAAATATCTATAAAATGGACAATGATTCATTATGAATGATTAATTATCCTAGACCTAATACTATTATGAACGTGAAAGTTTATGCGGATGTACGTTCCTCTTAATATTAAAAACTACTCAACTGATTTCTATGAAATTTTCTAGTATTGTAGGTTTAGACATCAGAAGACATAGACTATAATTTAATTCAGAATTCATTTGTATGGACAAAAATTATCTTAACGAAACTTCCCAAAAAGGCTAAGCATTAAATTGTAGAACACGGCTTTCAGTGTTTTTCAAAATTCATGCTCTGAAAGGGTGAAAGGGGGGTTGAAGGTTCTACGGGTAACCTGATTTTTTTAAGTGAGTGATTATATTCATGCGCCATGAAAAGTTTGACGTCTTATGCAGTGACGTCACATCAAGCCAGTGAGAGTTTACGCGCGAAATTTGAGAAGTCGGTTTTTATTTGAATTACCTAAATAAATTATTTGTGCATATTTTAACTTTTTCGTATTTGGTATCTTTACGTAATCCATAAATCTTGAATATAGACTAGATCAGTGAAATACTGCAAGTTCCCTATTGGAAACCAACTACGGAATGGGAAAGTTAGGTGCGGGTGAAAAAGCATTAATTTGTTTAGTCTCACCTGTAGCCCGGGCCGGACAAGCTGAGCGATCTTCTCGCACATGAGCGTGTGGAAGTGGGGGTGGAATCTGTAGACGGAACCGTCGATGCCGACGGTGACGCGGGGCTCGTTCATCTTGTTGATGAGCACCGCGAGCCCGGCGGACACGAGGTGCGCCGCGCGCCGCGACACACACTCGCACACGTGCCGTACCGCCGCCATGTCCGCTTCGGTCGCGTGGGATAAGCCTGGAATTAGAGCACACAATTTTGTACACGAAGAAAGATCAGAAAATTGGTATATTTGGAGAGCACCGCAGTGCAGAGATTATGACAGTCAAGACCTTCAGTCATGAGGTTTGGTTTAGTAAGGAAGAAGACGTACATGTCTTGTGGCGGCGGCCTCTCTACTGGCTAAGCACAGGGAAGCGTACGCCGGTTTTAGACTCTTGAAGTTGTAGTGAATCACTAGGGAAACACGGGAGTAAATCATTAAACCCAAGACGAGAGAAAGGTATAGGGAAGATTATAGATTATCAATTACGTAAGCAGATTTATTACAATTATTTACCCCCGGTCCCCAAACGTGCTTACGTAAACATTGGTACCTACTATTTTTTTTTTGAGACATGAGCAGCAGTTTTAATTCTAGAAATAAGAAAACAGATTTAGGATAGAAGACTTTAACGCACACAATATTAATTTACTTATACAATTATATATTATTTGTGAGAATTGTCGAAAATGCGTTTCGGTTTCAAGTATAGACAATGTGTGGGTGTTTGTAAAAAAATAAATAGCTATTGCTGACGTAATCACCATCTGGACCCCCCACCCCCCATGTCATCAAAAATAAGCAAAGCATAAACCCCTCCGCTCCCCTGTCTGTAGTGCTTACGTAATACTTGGACGGCTCCTAATTACATGTGTACACCGTTTAATTTCAACTCAAATTACGTTAGTGATTATATTTCCGCGAACATTATAAACACAATCGAATTAATTCTCTTCAAACTTGTTAAACGAGAAACGGAAAAAATGTCAATAAACGCAGCGGGAACTTGCGTCATCCTAAACTTTGTGTATTCATACGTACGTTTTGACGTAGTTACCTATACGTGTTCCCTCTAAAAATATCTCGATGTTATAGATGTAAGAAAAACATTTATTTGTGATAGGTACACACGCAAAAAAGGCAAATAAATGAAAACCAAAGAAATATCCAAATCAATAAGTTGTCCCATTCTCAACATTCCCAATTCCCAACTCAGTATCGTAACTAACGTGGTACCAATACCTCTAGTATAAGTTCTTTCGATACAAATTGAGATTAAACGCAAACGCGTTCGTTTGTGTTTTGTTTCGAAAAAACTTTAAGAAGTAAGCGCTGGTCTTTCATTACGTTTCCGTTCCGTTCGAAACCACTTCTACCTACTACGTAAAGATTTTATAGGACGATTTCTGTGGTTTAATGAATGTGTTTCGTATCAAATTTAATCGCTTTTAATTTAAACAACTAATTTACTACAGCCATTATAATGTATAATCAGTATTATCTATATATGTATTTCAGTTTTATGGCCTAACATTTCTAGAAATCGATAATAATCACATCACTAGCTACCAAAGTAACCTATTTTTATAGTCGAAAATAATCGAAACAAACCCTTATTTTATTCTACTTTGCCGCTAATCGTATTCTTTGGATGATTATTAACTAAATACTCATCAGAAGAAGTTGATCATCTTAATAATAATAAATATTTCAGCGAAAATGTAAACATATCGGTGCGGTGAAGCGACTAACTTTTCTGGTTTTCAATTTTTGTCGCGCCACAACCAACGACACTGCACTTTACGCATTATGTCCTTGAACAAATTAATCATTGCACATAATTATAAAGCTGCAATGTCTTGCAAATTCTATGGTATTTTTAAATTTATACAAAATCAATTCAAAACACCGGTAACTTTTGACACAGGTTTGACATTTCTAACGTCCCTCTTGCATGGCTAACCGGCTACAGTAGGTATTGGGTAGGTATGTAAAATGAAAAATGTTGCCATAGCAGCACATCCTGAAGTAATGTCATCTTTTTCTACATATGGAATAAGATATTGGTTAGAAAGTGACAACGTTATTTTTACTCTTTCTGCATCGAAATGCCTCGTATTTGTATAACTTATTGCATGTATAGAACATTACACCGAGTCCACTCTTTATTACGTCATTGCATTTTCTCTGTGTGCGTGGAAAACGCGGGGTCAAACTCAAGAGGCGGTTACGTCGATTGGTACATCGGTTACCTACAAAAAACATAAGAATAAACATCATCTAGTTTAAAAATCTTCAATTTATTATCTATGTAACTTTTGGCTTACGTAAAATAATGTATCTTAGGCCCAACCCAACGATGCTTTATTTTAATACTCGTAATATCTTTGTAGACATGTCTACATTATATGCGTTTATGTCACAAAAACTATTTACGTTATCTTATGCTAAATACATATAATCGTTATTAGCGAAGACAGTGGAAGGTTTTGGCCAAATTTAAACGTGTAAGTACACATTTGTGACAATCCATGTCATGAGGGACTTTTATGTTCGGCATTAAGTTACGCACGGATCTATAATCTACCATACATAGCTACCAAAAACAAAAAACATCTCTAGGTGCCATTTTTAGGGTTCCGTAGCCAAAATGGCAAAAACGGAACCCTTATAGATTCGTCATGTCTGTCCATCCGTCCGTCCGTCTGTCCGGTGGATGAAAAAAAAATTTCAACGCACACAGTTGTGTGGGGTATAGACTTTATATTGGGGTATAGAATTAAATACAGTAGTTAGAGACTTAAAACTTCGTATATGGACTCTCTGTTTAAATAAAACAAAACTTATTTCAGCGTTTTTCAAAGTAGCTCCCCTAAAGGGGTGAAGCGAGAGATTTAAAACTTTGTATACAGACGCTTTGTTTGAACACCACAAAACGTATTTCAACGTTTTTTGAAATTGCTCCCCTAAAGGCGTGAAAAGGGGGTTCCAAGTTCGTACGGGGAGCAAATCTTTTTTGAAGTGAGAGATTTAAAACTTTATACATATACCTACTCTCTGTTTAAATACAACAAAACATGTTTCAGAATCTCCATTTTTTAGACGGTTAAAAATTACGCTTACTACGCGGGCGAAGCCGGGGGAAAAGCTAGCAAGTATTACAAAGGTTTTATTTTATTTATATGACGATTAGTTTCAGTTTTATGACCCATTAAAGTTACATGAAAATCGAGGTTTAATTGCATACATTTGAAAGTATGAACGAATGTACCCAAAAATTTAATTAGATGATAATATTTACATTATCTATCTATACAGCAATTTTGTATTAAGCGTGTCACACACTACGCAGATACGATAATATTTTATCTGCGTATAATAACTTAACGATCTGAAACTATCACACACTATGCAGATACGATAATATACGAGACGATACATTCAGTCTAAATCCTTCAAACTGAGTAGACTTGTTTTTTGGTGCGGATTGTTTATACAGGATGTTTTCGTGTTTATCTCTGCACCATCACAGAATAAGTAATAGTACAAGTACAGAAGCTTCACTTCCTAAGAAAAACGGTGTTTAGGCATAAAAAACGTGCCTACTCTGTGCATCTCTGTCTATCGTATAACTTGTATTCATTCACA
The DNA here is from genome assembly GCA_963556455.1 of Epiblema foenella. Classification (NCBI taxonomy): domain Eukaryota; kingdom Metazoa; phylum Arthropoda; class Insecta; order Lepidoptera; family Tortricidae; genus Epiblema; species Epiblema foenella. Next base: position 10,085,846 of record OY747107.1, on the reverse strand, counting down.
CACGGCACGTGTAACGCTAGGGCTATCACGGCAAAAATACATCGATGAAGGCAAAAAATGTTCTAGCTCACCAGAGGTCGCTCGAGTACAGTGAACCCACATCTATTAAATACCTACCTACGCGTTACTTCACATGAATGTACATAGGTTGTGGTGTTATTCTGACATAGGTCACATAGGTATGTCAGAATAACACCACAAATAAAGCAACACTGCCACAATTCTCTTGAAATTTTAATTCGTAAGTAAGAATAGTTTATAAAGCATGCGTTTTTATTAGGATACTCTTTTTGGGGTTCTACTTTTATAGAAAATTATTTTGAACTACAGCATATATTGCTTTTAGCCTTTGGAATTACGTTATCACGGCGGAACTTGAGACGACGTGCATGTGCTCGCTCGCGCGGGGACGGCCCTCGACTGACGGGCGACCCCGGGGTGCGCGAGCGTTAAGCACCTAAAGCTTCGTGCGCCGCCCATTGCAAGCCCCCTGGCACCATACGCAGTACGCACGTCATCCAAAGGTAAACAACGAATGAGCCAGCAGCGCAGCGAACACAGCGGGCATCGGGGCGGAAAGGGGCGCGGCCGGACGGCTCCGTCTCACATCAACCTATATCTATCTGCAGATAAAATACTATACCATATTTATATCGGCAGATATTATACGCAGATCAATTTATATACGCAGATAATATCTTTGCCATCTTTCGATATATGTCGGTGCCCACAGATACTTCACGATAAAATATAACTTATCTGCGCTGCGTGTTAGCTCATTGAATTGTATAGGGAGCGATATTGACGGATATGCGTTCAGATACAGATATCTTATCGTATCTGCTTAGTGTGTGACACGCTTTAGAACCTAATTCTGAATAAATCTTTTCATTACAAGTTTCTTATAAGGTTTAAGTTTATGCGTACTTTCTATATTATACGAAAAAGCAATTTCGCATGGCGTCTAATTATTTTTTTAACTCAATATCTATTAAAAAATGCCATTCAGTAGGATATGTAATAAGAAACAAAATTGTAGGTTATGGTATACATATACTCGAAATTATGCACATTTGAAACCAGTTATTTTATTAAAGTAGGGAAAAATAGTTATATCATAATATTCATAATTGTTCCATGGATGAAACTGGGAAAAAAAATATGGCTTAAGTGTGTATGTAATACATACACATACATACATACTATGTATAAAAGGTTAAGAAAACAACCATTTGGTTTTTGTACAGTTGTATTTGAACTGTTCGCTTTTTTCTTTCATCTTGCAACGGTCATGCATCTTTATGCCTAACTCGTAAAATAAACCGTGACACTAGAATTGAGTATTTGTAATATCATAATTATCTGCGGTCTGCCATAAGGACCCTTCTTTACTAAACTTTAAGACTAATTAATTCTATATAACAATAATATATAAATATGAAACCAATAGAGAAATACACGTCTCTATACTTTATCAATATGCAAAAATACAAAAAATATATATTTTATAGTATTTTACTAAAAAGCTGATATCTACGAAACAAGAATGTGCCATAAGGGCCCTTCTGTTATGGCCCGTTTCATTGTATATTGATTTGTAGTTTATAGTCGGTTCGTTTTCTAATCTACAGGCTGAGAATATGTGATGTAACGACTGCGCGCAATGTGTATTACCTTATGTAACCCTATATAAATGCCTATATAAAACATATGTATCGGCGCTTACCCGCTTATTATCTTGGATCGTTTCAACACTTATAAAAAGACTAGTCATCCATCATAAGCACTTGCTGTTAACTAGCTGACAATACAAAATGACTCGCCATAAAATAAATCAATGAAAATGATGAGAACGTGTTCCTCGTCTTGTGTTTATTCTAGAACCTTTTCGTTATACGTCTGTAACTAACCTCACGTGCCATACATTAATAGCTATTGAAAGAAAACAGATCAATTGAACTGATTCCGATGGATGGTATGTCAGTTGGGTTATTCCTTAACCTTTAACTGTGTATAGTCGAGGATAAATCTCATCATATACCGATATGTGCCGACAGGGAAATAGTAAGCTACTTACATGCTTTAATAAGTAGACCCATTTCTATCATAGTCACGTCTATATATTACTAATAAGTAGGTAAAAACTCACCCAATTCCTCAAGGACCTCCATACAGCTCGTGAAATCACCGGGTTTGTCCGATTCAATCTCAGAAACGTATTTAGTATAAAAACTTCCTCGCTGGAAAAATAGGTCTGAGCCGCGGCCTCCAAATAGCAGACCCATCCGTGTGAATTTCACGAGTGCCAGACGAACCAGCTCTCCCAAGTACATGCCAGATATCATCTTCTCCTGACTGCAATGGGAAAGTAAATGTATCAGTAAAATATGAAATGGCTGGGAACATACTCCTTTCTAAACCTCTGGAGCATTTCCAATTTTCATGTTTTTTTTTCTTTTTTTGTTGTTTACATACTCAGATTTACTTAAGTAGGTTAAGGCCGGGTTTTATAAAGATCCGTTAGACCTAATGTCAGATCAAATTTCAGTAACTCGGTACATTTTTGACATAACAAACGGACATAAGGTCTAACGGATGTTTATAAAACCGAGCCTAAGTATGATCATTGTAATTAGAATATGTTGGAAGAAAATGACTGACTGTAGAGTTTCTTTCAGCGTTTCTTGTCGGCAGGCGTCTTTTGAGAAATACTAGTAGTTTTTCACTTGTAAAATTGACATTGCGGCCTACTTGCAGAATAAAGTTCATTTATCTCCGCAAATAGGAGCATGCACAAAAATTTTAAAATTTATTAGGACTTTTATAATTGATGACCACACACATAACAAGACGGTGCAGAGGTTATGAAGGGGTACCGACTCACATTTGTTTGCCGGGGTTGACGGAATGTTGGTCGATTTCGCGGTCATATTCTGTGCGTACAAAGTCCAGTGCTCCATCGTCTCCGAATGCTCCCCACTCTGTATTTACAACCATGTCCGGTTTGCTCAAGCCTCCCTCAAATGTTTCACAGGCTTCAGTCTTCTCTACATAGCATGCATTGCTGCCGGTACCTAATTAAATATACAAGGTCAATGAATAATATCTGCAAGATGTTCATTTGATTTATCAAAAAGCGTGAATGACACAATCACAAACATTTTTTAAATCAAATGAATACAAATTCATGCTAGTGCCTAATATATTTAGTAATAGTTACACGAGCACTAGTGTCATTATCATAAATAACAAGCTTTTCCACAACAGTGTTAATAACTGCTAAGCACGTGTAAAACAGAAGTTTAATATTTAGTAGTAATGAGCATATAAGACATTGTTTATTATTATATCTTCTATTCATAGTATTATTACACACCCTCACTAAACTTGGTTTCAATAATTTTATTAGGTACACATTACGTTACACACCACACCAGCCTTAAATTTAGGATTAAGATAAGTTACCCATGCACACGAATTTATGTTCATGCGGATCATGCTCTAAAAAGGTTATTAATGTCATGTATTTCTATGGGATTTACAAGTAGATAGCCAGAGCAGTCTCTACTATACACACGACACGACGTCGCTTGATTATGATTAAAAATGATAATGAACATGTTGCGTCAGTAGCCAGTTGATTGTTCCCGGCGTGTGTAGAGTTGTAGACTCAAGCTAAGATTCATAAAACAACAGGAAAGCACACCACCACACGGCAATAAATAAGGTAAACCTACCAACAATGAGTCCTATTTTGCAGTTGTGGTTTTTCCACGCACAAGACATCAATGTACCCGTGGTGTCATTCAGTATAGCGCATATGTCTATCTGTACATCCTACAAGAATGAGAGGACATGCGTTTAGGAATAGATATGAAATATTATTCCAGTTTGAGATGAGTTGGATGAAGTTGATCGACCTCATATGTTGAAGATGATTCTAGAGGCTTTCAAGTTTATTTATAGCAACTCAGTCGGCAGTTTGATCACAAATCGCCAATTTGTAATTGTTGTTCAAGTAATATATTCTTATTTATCAATACAATTGAGCTAACGGACAACTAATATAAGATTTTACTGCACAGTTGGACTCCATAATTTGTGAATAACTGAGAAAAAGAAGCTGAACAAAAATAAACATTCCATTAGGTAAAATTAGGACGATACAAGCTATGTGCATTCATGAAACTGAAAGAAACTGTGATAAAAATTACACTCGATTCTCTCTTTAACTTCTTAAAAGGAAAGTAATTTGTGGTGAAGTTAATTAATTATTTAACAGAGAATTAAATTGATAGACCGATCGGCCATACTGAGTTGTTATATGTTGCCTGGAAAGCCTCTAATAGGCTCTCATTTTGGCTGCCAAATTCATGCCTTATGTCAAAGATAGAGAGCTGATATCATCGTCAACTCACCGATTATCAAACCTATCTTGCAATGGCGCTCCTTATGTGCGCATGACAAAAGAGTGCCGGTGGCATCGTTAAGGATGCCCATCACAGATAATGAAAGGTCCTGTAAAATTACTCTTTATATATATTTCATCGCAAACGGATGTATAGCCACATCGCTTGTACTGAAAAGACTGCATATAGAAGAAACTACAACATAAGTATAGGTTGAATGTTAATATCAGCCCCTTAGCAACAATTTGCTCGAAGGGTTCAGGAAAGTTATAACACTCTTCAAGTCTTCAGAAAAAGATGTCATTCCGATATACCATATCTTTGCGATATACGACAGTTGTCTGTTTTCAGTTCAGTGATTAAGGGTTTTTCTGATTCCTAAAAATGAAGAGTAAACGATAATTTTGATAATGGACACTTACCCCGCGTCTTGCAATGGCGTCTTTTAGTCCCTGGACGACGTCTGTGCCAACGACACCGGAGCATGAGAATCCTTTGGTCCAACGTTGTAAAATACCTTTCGTAAGACCAAGTTGTTTTAGCGGGAAACTGAATGTGAACCCAAGCGCCAAACGCTCTTCATACACGCCGTGTTCCTAAACAAATTACAGATAATTAAGCGTTAAAAAATACTAGGTCGTGTTCTCTTATCAATCAAAACGTTATATACCTTCATGAAATTGGCTAAGCACTCGGCTATGTGATCGAACAAGGCTATTCCCGTACCAGTCATGATGCTTTGCGGTATAGCATAAATTTTTGACTGCATGTCGAAATGATGATCACCTAAATTTATTATTAATACTCTGAAGTTGGTTCCGCCCAAATCTAACGCCAAAAATTTACCGCGTTCTGAAAATAAAAAAATATCAATATCTTCGCCCTCCTTTAAACTGTTTATTGTAATTAACATTGGCATTATTGGAAACAAGTGATTTTACCTTTTCCATTGGGTAAGTCTTGTATGTAAGTGATCCAGCACTTCACAATGGATGATTCATGGGTATCTCTTCCGAGACCCTTCTCTATGGCGCTGTGGAGCCGCACCATGACCTCCCGTAGCTGTTTGTCGGACCATTGGAAGATCTCGCATTCTTCGCGAATCTGAAAAGGCGAAATGCCTTTTTAAATAAATTGTTGTAATATTTAAATAGTCTGCGTCGGACGTAATATAAACTTGGACTTGAGATTGGCGTGTGTTTAGCATAGGTCTAAGAGGCGGCACGTGTAACACCCGCGCGATTATAAAAAAAATGCAAAAATCTTTTATGTTTACTGAGATAACGGCTGTCTCAGTGTCTGCGTAACGCAATACATTATTGTCGCACCAGTTTTAACAGTTATAAAGTCAACAATCACAGAATCATATTCTAACGCAGATGGTGATTGAAAATTTTTAATTACCCACTTGTAAATCACTAGGTATCCTACGTATAACACTGCTCTGCTCTGCGCCTGTAGATTAGGTAACCAGCTTGAGTCATTGTTCGTGAAAATAAACCGTTTTTCGTAAGTATTTTCAGTGTAACAATAGACACTGAAAATCTAAACATTGAATAATCTTGAATTAAAAGTACAAAGGGTTGTTTACATTTACCTACATATTATAAATCTTTGACTGAAACTGCATTAAGTACATTACGCGCGGATGTAAAATGAACGAACAAGATAGGCGACTCGTTCTTTATCGCGAACAAGTTCCACAAGGTCAAAGCGGTCATTACAACTACTGTTACTTTCCAATTCTGTTTCAGTGTTCCAAACTAAAGTAGCCGGCTAGTGAAATTAATTCTAAAATCAATACACATGTAATAAAACAGAGGCCGCTCACCTGGGGTAGATTATTGATAGCCATGCCCATTTTGCTTAGTTATGTCTATATTCTTATTTTAAATATTCACCGCGAGTGTTTGTGTTCTGTCTGTATTCTGGCACAACACAAACTCCGCACGATACGTCTCGCTGCACGCGCAAAGAATCGAGGAATACGGCTGGTGGCCGTCGAACGCGATCTATTCAATATGACCGCGCTCTTTTCATTCATACGTACGCCATGATGAATTACTGTTTTCTCGCTCTAATATGCCAAAACAGGGCGCGATAGAGTAGCTCAACTTGATTTTACAAACTATCGCAGTGACTCCTACACGAATTGAAATAATTTAAAACCATTTTGCGACTAACTTGAGTTTCAGGTATCCTATGGTTTATTTTTTTGCAAATTTGCATTTTTATCCTTTTGTCTTACGAATATGTTTATCGCATGTCCCCAGACGAGCCTCTCTGTGTTTGCCTCTGATTGGTCGGCGCGTGGGCTCGCTCAGGACGTCATACACATTCTTCAACCTCTATTTATAATTGCGTTAGTATGGGTGCAGTTATCGCTAAACTACATGTGAAGCGGATGGTGGTTGTGGTCGACAGTTTACTGTTATTTTCTATTTATTACAATGCCTGAAAATTAAAATGCCGAATTTCCAGTTTCTCCTCTATGATGAGTATAATTACATGAATTTCAGTTACCTACGTCATCTAAAGTGGCAATTATTATGCGTTTGAGTTGGGTAGGTAGATCGAATGTTTTTAAACGGAATCTATTTGCGTACGAAGCAAATCGAATTTAACGTGAAGTAACGCATCAATTTTAATTTAAGTTGTCTGTCTCAGCATGATGTTCAGTTTATTTATGATAAAAATGCAAATTATCGTTCTAAAACCAATTATTTTGGTAATAACATAATTACGTTGAACTGAAACTTCCTGATTGTTCATTTTGCGGGGACATTTTAATCAGAATGAGCTTTTAAATTCTACAGGTAAATTACTTTCGAGACGTTTTTGCATAGTAGAATTTGTATATTTACAGGGATTCTAAAATTTAAATTTCATTATTCAGCCAGACAAAAAATGTCTACATGCTATTAAACAGGAAAAAAAATCAAGGCACGGATGAGGTTCTTTAGATATAATATCAGAGGGGCTACTCCGAACTTCGTATCATGCCGTCCCTTTCACTCATATAGTGTATAACACGAGAGTCCGACGACACGTAATTCGGAGTACAGGCTCAGAACATAATTATTATTGTTAACACAAATGATTCATCGGATGAAAGTGAGGATGAGAATGAGTGCGAAATGTCTAGTTGAAGAATATTAGAATTGAAAGTTAATATTAATCACTTTATTAATATTGTTTAATATTATTAGTTCCATTGATGTACCTGACTATAAAAATTATAACAAAGTATATAAAAGTATTGTTTTATTTCTTTATGTGCTGACCGTATACAACTACAAATGCAAAAACGTCTCGAAAGTAATTTGCCTGTACTACGTTAACATTGCATAATAAGATTATTCAAATTCAAGAAGAAAGTCAGCATTCCTTACTGGTCAACGATCCTTCGTTAGGAGTCTGCCAATTCATACCCTTCAAAACTTCATGGGGTGAATAAACTAAAACTTTTTACTGGTAATGGAATTAGACAAATAAGTGTTTAAGCGTGTCTTCGGTGGACAGAAAACTATAAATATACCTGTGTTTGCCCTCGGACGTCAGGACGAACGCACGCTGAACCATTTCTTGGCAAAGTGTGTTGTTTATTTTAGATACCTCGTGACGACGCTATGCCGCCGATCGTTTGACAATATGCACGTAACTGAATCCACGCAACACTACAGTACAATAATAGTGGATAATCAATCCAACTCAATTTAACGACCAAATCAATCAAACTCACAAATTTATAGAAGCTTTCCATTGAATAAAATATGCTTGCAAGCTACACCAAGATCCACTTATTTGTTATACTCGTACTTAAAGTGTGCTCTAAATTTTATCAAATCGATAGAACTGGTTGAAATTAGCAGTATCGTTAATTAATCGGGAAATAAAACCGCGCTCGGTCTTAAAGGAATGTGGTTTCTAAAGGCGAAAGCCTCCTTAAGCTCAAGACCGATGAGTAAGTAGGTACCAACGGTGTCCATGTCAGTCATATATACTTAATCTTTGTCGATTACCATTTTTGCAAGTAGCGTTATTCCCACCCGCTATTTTGATGCGATTGATATAGTTCAAACAACTCAGTTTTATTTTGTGTTGATTTGATACTTAAAGAAGTTATTGCTAAAGGTTATTTATTACTGATCTTGTATTCGACTTAGCACATTTTTCTTTCGGCGAGAATTGATTTGAGCCAGACGCCTAGTCATGGTACTCGAATCTGCTTAATCACTGATACAGCACCATATCGGCTTTGAAATATTATGTTTCTGATAAGGGATGATAAGGTTGTCGGACTTTTCAAAATAAAACTCCGAATAATCGATACTGCTTTCGGTTACTATTGTTGCAAAATATTAGGTAAACTCTGATTAAATAAATTTCAGTATAATAAAGTTCTTAGTATTGCAGCTACATAGAACCTTATTATTATTATTATTTTACACAAAGTGAACACTAGTTGAAGTATTTTAATTAATTGTTATTGAAGAAAATAAAAATTGTATTGAAATTGACAGTCAATTTAAACGTTGGGCAGACAAGCCTTGCTACTTTATTGATCTCATTGACTTCTGCTCGATTTGTAGAGACTAATAGGGGCCACTCAATATCCGTCTGGCTCTGATGTCACAATTTAAATTTTACTCGGTCTTGGAATCGTGAATAATATACTTGGTTACATATAGTATCTACTCACTTATGGGCTGTTTTATAAGATAAATTGATTTTTACTAATAAAGAAACTGAACTGAACTGATTTCAAATTACGAATCCATTCCTTGTGCCACTCCACATCCCAATCGTACTGAGTACGCGTGTAGGGCGATGTAGCAAAACACGGGATTTGCTTAAATGGTGGCAGGTGGTTTAGCAAGTATGTAATTAATAGATTCTCACGTGCGATAAACAACTTAATCCAAATCCCAACATGTATTTAGTCTGAAAAGATTATGCTTTAGATATGGGTAAATAACCGTGAACGGTGTAAACAAATAAGAGATAATGCACTCAAGGGACCTTTACATATAGATAATATAAAATAACCTCCATTGGATTGGGTTACAGATGTAGTGCAAAATGATTTTTCTTCGTACTTTATCGGAAAAGTTCGTATTTATTGTGCTCTCTCAATTAGCTTCAGTATCCATTTTACAGCCGTAAGGGTAAGTCGCATCAGCAGACCAATATATATAATAGAGTGGCTAACACGTAATTCAAATATTCGCTATAGTTTTGATTATATTTACAGTTTACTTATAAATAGGTTGTATTACCATGCCGAAACCCCAAAAACGGTTAAAAAATCCAGTCCAAGGAATTATATTTAATATATACCTGTACTTCATATCAGAAAATAGCAAATTCAAAAATAGCAATAACTCAGAATATTATGGCAAAGTTCAACAGCGAATTTGGGACGCAACGGGCATATCTAAACCTACAATAAGAAATTTTTTGAACCTGGAAGAAGAATATAGAAAAAATAGAAATACCAACACAAACAATACTAAACAATATTAAGATCTTGATGACTTTGATTACGCAGTGATACGACGAATGGTTTATACTTCCATCTGATTTATAAACAAGTTCCAACAATAAGAGAACAAATTACTTAATAGAAACGATGAATTTCAAAGGCTGTGATTTTACACTAAGAAAGTTACTACGCCAAATGGGTTTTCTATTTAAGAAAATTACTAACAATAGAAAAATGCTGATGGAAAAAGATGACGTTAAACTTAAAAGAGTAAAGTACAGTCAAGGGCATAAATATATATACGTTACCAAAGCGACAAAAATATCTGTACTATCTGTTAGCCAAAAATATCCATACAACAATTTCGATCAGAAATATTTGAACATTAATCGAGTCATTAAATTGTGTACGCTACTACGTTCATAAATATACGTACAATGACAGACAAATATATGTAGACAAACACGCAGACAAAAGTATCTATGCACTAGTTTTTCATATACATGTGGACAAAGTAGGAGTGAAAAATATCTACACAATTTTTTTCCAACCTCATATAGACAGCAAATAGAAACAAATACCTAAACAAACTTTTTCATAAATACCTAGGCAAATTACATACACAATTATATCTGTCTAAGAAGAGGTTAAAAATATGTAAACATGCAATGCTCAAAATATCCGCACTGTAAACAAACTTATATTCTAATTTCAAAATTTTGACGCTCATCGAGAAGAGATCGGTAATGTCATGCGATACATTCGTCCCTTTCATTTTGGGCCTTCATTTGTTTATGGGAATCGCCTTTGATTTACACATTTATTATATTCACATTTTGCTTCTTACCAACTATAGAGTAATTTACAGATAGTTCAATGTAGCAACCAAGGTTTTTTTCTTTCAATAAATTATTAGGTGATGCAGGATATCGGTGTCTGAGGACATATATAGATATTTAGTGAATATGATGAGTGCCGTAGCTTAACCGCTTAACGTAGTTCATTTTGAAAGTAACTACGGAATCGTGCCTTTACACGTATGCAGGTAAATCGGTAGTTAAGAGAAACGCAACCCCTTTTTGTATTTAAGTATATACTTATCTATATACTCGTTTAAGTGTCGGGTACCAGAGGAGAGAGAAAATAGAAGCTTTGCTTAGTTTGTTCGGGACTAGGTCGGGTCGATTAGTGTATGATCATACCCACATTATTTATTACATATTATATCTTTATTTATAATAAACTAAGCTAGGTATTTCACTATATGTTACAAACAGTATAATGGACTTTAGATTTTTAGAATTATCTTCGTGAATGAATATGCAATAAAAAATACTCAGAGCTAGTCTCAGAAAATTATGTTTTATCAATTTGACTACTCTGTCTTAAGCTGTGATTCGAGGACTGTAGAACATTTTTGACATTTAGGTATTGTTTAAATATGTGGCCAGTATTCACTTGCACCTCTTAATACCTAAATAGGTTTAATGCGGATGATAGGTGGATATTATAAGAGGAATATTTATATATGCACATAAAATAATAAATATTGATTAAAATTGGTATTTTTCTACATAAAAAAAACTTTGATTTGCAGTTATAAACTAGCGGTTCTGTGAGCTGTAGACCTCGCGAGTGTTTTTTTTTTAATGGCCAAGAACTGACTTGTCAAAGAATTAATTAATTATCGAATCTGCTCACAAAAATTCACGAGAATCAGTTGAGAAATGCGACCTGTAGAAGAGAACAACCGGAAATCCGGACATACGAAAGCATTTTCGTCAAAGCTGAAGCAGAGACCAGAGACCTTCGTTTCACTCGGTCAATTATGTGTAATACTTACATTCAATTAGTTCAATTACTTATATCAGTGGTATAAAACCCATTGTAGATATGGTATGTATGGGCTTGACTGTCATACACGTTATATGTATAGATATTTTTGTCTAGCCTTTTGCTCATATATATGTCGCAGATATATGTGTAGATATTTTGGACCCCTGTTTTGTTTACCTACATGCTTATTGTATGACATACGTGTGTCTAGCTATTTTTGACCTCTGCTTTGTCCACATGTATATGAAAAACATGTGCATAGATACTTTTGTCTGTATGTTTGTCTACATTTATTTGTCAGTCATTGTACGTATATTTATGAACGTATTAGAGTACTCAATTTAATGACTCGATTAATGTTCACATATTTCTGATCGAAATTGTTGTATGGATATTTTTGACTAACAGATAGTACAGATATTTCTGTCGCTTTGGGAACGTATATATATTTATGCCCTTGACTGTACCTGAACTTAAGACTACGAGTCACAAACAGGATACAGCAAATCGTATCATAGTACAAGTACATTATTCCACTTGAATCGCTACTTCAATTACGGGCTCGTAATATTTAAATAGCATGAATCTTCTTTTTGGTAATGTTATCGCATAATATGTACTGAACTAGTAGTGCGAATATTTTATTTTGTTGCCCAAGTATCATTATTGTTTTGTCACTTTATACACAGTGTTGCATCTCGTGGATTTTTTAAATTTACCGCCCTTTTCTAGTCTCAGCTTTCATTAGCCAGACTCTATGTCGGACTGTTACTCAGATTGTGAAATGGAAAATGTTGAAAATATCGACCCAAATGTGTAGGTAAAATATTAATGTTAAGTACAGTCACCGGCATAAATAAGTTATCATTTAGTAACCTTGTCACTTTAACGTCGTGTTTGAAATGTCATACGAAATTGTCTAACGATTAAAAGCGACAAGGTACAAAAATCACCACTTATTTATGACGGTGACTGTGCCTAGAAGTAAACTAACGGTCCTAGTATGAAAGATTTCATGTCGTTTGCATCCCTCTCTCACACGCGGGTCATTTACTTAGGTGCGATAGGGACGCCTATGACATAAAATGTTTCATAGTAGCCTCGTAAGATGCTGTTTTTAAGAAGGCAGGTATTGAGTTTTATTCGTGTAAATATTTCCCCATAAAAAATATTTTGTTGTACTTGATGTTTTAAAGTTAAGATAATGTTTCGTTTACTAATGACAATAAAACTGAGTATTTTCAAAGTTATTGAAGGTGGTTGTACATCTCTATATTATACAACTAGCAGGCGCCCGCGACATCGTCCGCGAAGATTTTAGATGGTAACAAAGATATAAATGAGGTTTATTTGTTTCTGTCAGTTGTCTGATGCTATTAATCTTTTGTGAAAATTACTCGAATGAAAAACTTAATGTCCGCCATCTTGGATTTGAAAATGGATGTAATTTTCGGAATCGGCACCCCGAGGAACCACAAAGATGACCCCATATCGATTTTTAAGAAAAATAAATGTCCCCCTCTGGGATTTGAAAATGGATGTCATTTTCGTAATCATCGCCCCGAGGAACCTCAAAGATGACACCCAAGTCGGTTATTAAGAAAAATAATTGTCCGCCATCTTGGATTTGCAAATGCATGCCATTTTTGTAATCAGCACCCCGAGGAACCTCGAAGATTACATCTATATCGATTTTTACGAAAAGTAAAGATTTGCTCCCCGCACAAACTTGGAACCCCTTTTTACCCCATTAGGGGAACAATTTAGAAAAACGCTGGAACACATTTTGTTGTATTTAAACAGAGAGTCTATATACGAAGTTTTAAATCCCGCACTTCAAAAAAGATTTGCTCCGCGTACGAACTTGTAAACCCCTTTTCACCCCTTTAGGGGAGCAATTTCAAAAAACGCTGATGTACTTTTTGTTGTATTTAAACAGAGAGTCTATTTACGAATTTTGAAATCTCTCACTTCAAAAAAAGATTTGCTCCCCGTACAAACTTGGAACCCCCTTTTTATCCCTTTAAAGGAGCAATTTTGAATAACGCTGAAATACGTTATGTTGTATTTAAATAGAGAGTCTATATACGAAGTTTTAAATCTCTCACTTCAAAAAAGATTTGCTCCTTTACAAACTTGGAACCCTCTTTTCACCCCTTTAGGGGAGAAATTTTGTAAAACACTGAAATACTTTTGTTGTATTTAAACAGAGAGTCCGTATACGAAGTTTTTAATTCCGCACTTCAAAAAAGATTTGCTCCGGGTACGAACTTGTATACCCCTTTTCACCCCTTTAGAAGAGCAATTTCGAAAAACGCTGAAATGCATTTTGCTGTATTTAAACAGAGAGTCTATTTACGAAGTTTTAAATCTCTGACTTCAAAAAAGATTTGGTCCTTTACAAACTTGGAACCCCTCTTTTCACCCCTTTATGGGAGCAATTTTGGAAAACGCTGAAATACGTTTTGTTGTATTTAAACATAGAGTCTATTTACGAAGTTTCAAATCTCTAACTTCAAAAAAGAATTGCTCCCCGTACAAACTTGGAACCCCCTTTTCACCCCTTTAGCGAAGCAATTTCAGAAAACGCTGATGTACGTTTTGTTGTATTTAAACAGAGAGTCTATTTACGAAGTTTGAAATCTCTCACTTCAAAAGAGATTTGCTCCCCGTACAAACTTGGAACTTCCTTTTCACCCCTTTAAAGAGCAATTTCAAAAAACGCTGAAATATATTTTGTTGTATTTAAACTGAGAGTCTATATACGAAGTTTTAAATCTCTGACTTCAAAAAAGATTTGCTCCTTTACAAACTTGGAACCGTCTTTTCACCCCTTTATGGGAGAAATTTTAGAAAACGCTGAAATATGTTTTGTTGTATTTAAACATAGAGTCTATTTACGAAATTTCAAATCTCTAACTTCAAAAAAGAATTGCTCTCCGTACAAACTTGGAACCCCCTTTTCACCCCTTTAGAGGAGCAATTTCAAAAACCGCTGAAATATGTTGTATTTTATTTATACAGAGAATCTATATGCGAAGTTTTAAATCTCTCACTTCAAAAAAGAGTTACTCCCCGTACAAACTTGGAACCCCCTTTTCACCCCTTTAGAGGAGCAATTTCAAAAAACGCTGAAATATGTTTTGTTTTATTTATACAGTCTATATGCGAAGTTTTAAATCTCTCACTTCAAAAAAGAGTTACTCCCCGTACAAAATTTGAACCCCCTTTTCACCCCTTTAGAGGAGCAATTTCAAAAAACGCTGAAATATATTTTGTTGTATTTAAACAAACAGTCTATATACGAAGTTTTAAATCTCTCACTTCAAAAAAGATTTGCTCCCCGTACAAACTTGGAACCCCCTTTTCACCCCTTTAGAGGAGCAATTTCAAAAAACGCTGAAATATGTTTTGTTTTATTTATACAGTCTATATGCGAAGTTTTAAATCTCTCACTTCAAAAAAGAGTTACTCCCCGTACAAAATTTGAACCCCCTTTTCACCCCTTTAGAGGAGCAATTTCAAAAAACGCTGAAATATATTTTGTTGTATTTAAACAAACAGTCTATATACGAAGTTTTAAATCTCTCACTTCAAAAAAGATTTGCTCCCCGTACAAACTTGGAACCCTCTTTTCACCCCTTTATGGGAGCAATTTTGAAAAAAGCTGAAATACGTTTAGTTGTATTTAAACATAGAGTCTATTTACGAAGTTTTAAATCTCTAACTTCAAAAAAGATTTGCTCCCCGTACAAATTTTGAATCCCCTTTTCACCCCTTTAGGGGATGAATTTAGAAAATCACTGAATTTAGTTTTGTTATATTTAATCAGAGAGTCTATATACAAAGTTTTAAGTCTCTAACTCTAAAACAGAAGTTTCTCCCATACAAACTTTGCACCCCTATTTTACCCTCTTAGGGTTAGAATTTTGCAAAACGCTGAAAACACTTTCTTTGTATTTAAGTTCGTAACCTTTTCACAAATTTTTAAGTCTTCAGCTCATAAAAAAAAAATTCTCCCATACAAACTTTGCACCCTTATTTGATCCCCTTAGGGTTGGAATTTCCAAAAATCCCGTCTTATCCCTTGCATACGTAATAAAAGTAAGCTCTGGACCAAATTTGAAGTTTCTAGTTCCAGTAGTTTCGGCTGTGCGTTGATGGTAGATCAGGACTTCTTCTTTTATATATATAGATAACATTTTTCACTTTGACATTCGACACTAAACAATAAAGGTCCATAATTATGGATATGAAAACGTCACTCATTTAATACAATCATTGATTGACAGTTCGGGTGCCATCGTATTCCGATTGAGAACCGAGTTTTCCCGAAGGAAAATCATTTTGCAGTACATCTGTACAATTGATAGTAGTTATCAGTGGATCGCTTCTCGTCATTGAATTTGTACAAATATTTCTAAGAAGTTGTCGATAAGACGATCTACAATAAAAACCGGTTGGAACCCCTTACTGTCCTGCTAATACGATGCTAATAAGAAACACGCCGCTGAAGTCACGAAGACGCGAATTATCACTAGTAGTTAAGTACCTACTTATGATCCAGCCAGTCCATAAAGACAAATTCTTATTTAATATTCATATGATTTTAAGTCCTATGGTACAGGGCGTGTGTCTACAGTTAACACCTAAACCTGGTGTTTACGTCTTTTCGAATTGAGTTATGTAGTACGACGCGCGGTTTAGAGTTAGTATGAAAATTTAAAATGTTTACAATTGGAAACCCTTTCCTTACCTAACGTTATTATCGAGGATTAATGTCACTTAGAAATAAGCTGACACTTTACAAAACTTGTGTTCGTCTTTTTAGGGTTCCGTAGTAAACAAGGAACCCTTATAGTTTCGCCAAGTCCGTCCGTCCATCCCCCGCTTTTCTTAGTAATCGTTAGTACTAGAAAACTGTATAAAAAAAATTTTTTTTTTAGGGTACCTCCCCTACATGTAAAGTGGTGGTGCAATTTTTTTTTCTTCCAAACCCCATCGTGTTGGGTATCGCTGGATAGCTATTTCAAAAATATTATTAGGTTTCTAAAAGCATTTTTTATTCAAGAATCGGTTGGCGTGATATTATTTTTTGCTATGGTCAAGGGTCCCCCCCCCTGCCAGCTAAACGGTGGCTACACTGGCTACTAGGCATGTGAAAAAAATCATGGTAGTAGTATATACGATGAATTTAAAAGAAAAACTATCACAGCTATGAAGACATTACCGTAAAGGGCAAAAATATGTATACAACACAACATCTCAAAAAAGTACATCATCAGTACTAAGATCAGTAAAAACCCTTCTACGGGTCCGTAATTCCGCATATGACCGGTGACGTGATGGACGGGCAACTACGGAACCCTACACTGTGCGTGGCCCGACACCCACTTAGCCGGTTTTTTCTTGAACCTGATGACTGTCGCTTTATAGTCCGGGCCCAATAAAGCGATAGGAGTTCGCTGTTGGAGAATAGCCTGGGGAAAAACCAGGGGAAATCTGCGACACGACCATGCGGGTGGCTTGAACACTGGAAAACTTAAGACTTTGCGCTCCAGTGAGATTGGTTGAGCGGTTTCAATCGAATCTGAGGTGTGAGTGGAATTGTGGTACTGGGAGTTTTGTCGCTGGTTTACTAAACCAAGAGTCCAACAAGAAACTGAAACAGCTAGGCCCGACCTGGGTCGGACTGACTCTACCCGGTATGCGGCGGTACCGGGACGAAGGGACTATTATATGTGTCTGTATTGTCGCGATCGCGCGGTGGATGTCCCCGCCGCCGGCGGGAATGCCTGAGACTTATTGTGTTCGTCCAATCATGTCTTACGTAAGTGTAGTTTTTTGCTCACATGCCTCTGACATCGCTCAAGCCGCCTCAGTCTGCACTACGACATGGGAATATTAGCACCATGTATGGTTTCTTTAAGCAGACTGCCAGACATTATTTTGACAAATCTCCCCATCATAGGAATCCGTTAGTGAGAAATGATCCCTCCCCCTGATGCTGTCGTAACTCTTAAAAGTTTATTGGCACTCTATTTTAAAGCCGATGCGATTAGTGTAGGTTTTTCCGTATAGTTAGTTTAGTAGTGTTTATAAAGAGGATAATCCAGCTTAAAAATGAATCTGTAATATTGGCTCAATGTATACTACTAGGCTGTAATAATTAAACTCTAATTATACAGGCAGTATTAATTACTCTTTAAGCTGATAATTATTCTTACATTAGGCCTCTGTTCAGAAAATTGCTTCATAATAGTGTAGCAGAAGAACATCAGCTGTTTGCTTTGAACTTTCAAGAGCATGGAAATTGAAATAGTAAATTTTGATGCAAGTGCGGAAGGTTTGTCATCTCGCACGCGTCCCGAGTTGTCTTGGCCCGAGCCGTGAGGCGAGGGACAAGACTCGGGACGAGTGAAAATGACACTTCCGCACGTATATCAAACGACCTTTTTTAATACAGTTGCGAAAAAATAACAAAGAAACAAAACTAAATAAAACAGTAATTAAAAGAGAGACAAAACAAAATTCATTTACTTGCCATTGTGGGCTTTGCACGTACCTGGTCTACATCTGGCGTAGTTTACACACATTTTATTTAACAATCGTATAAATCGCACATTTCACAAGAATATTATACGTCAATACGTCATTACAAAATTAATTCGTGAAATTATGAATGAAAGAGGAGGGAATTAAAAAGTCGGTTTAACTTTTAATTGATAAGACTTTTTTCAACAAGCCATGGTTGTCAGCATTCAGCCAAAACCAAAACTATTTTGCGAGATATTTTACGTCTCGTGGTAGTTTAATTACATTTAAACATTAAAAAACAATTATATGTAATTTTATAATTAATTTATATTTGATTTTTTAGTAAATAAATGTATGTTTTGGCGAAAAAAAACAAGTGTTCATTCGTCCGGCGCGGCGGTACTGCATAATACTCTATTAATCTTAAGTCTCGCATAATACTCGTTTCCGGTCATTGGTCTACTCAACCAGATAACTTTTTGAAAACAGTTTTAGAATTTTAATTTTATAAAGAGGATATGTGATATGTGGGCTTTGTATCTGAGTGTACTATCCAGTACCACCCCCAGATATTTCAGCTCTTTTACCATCTCCAGTTCCTTGTCCTCTATCTTTATAGGTCTCATCTCCTTCTTCTTTCTTTTGTTAATGAATAGTACAAACTTTGTTTTGGATGAATTCAAGTCCAGTCCTTTCTCTCTGCACCATCCTAGCACCTGCTTAAGACCTCTTACCATGATGTCTCTTACGGTGTTCAGGACTGTTCCTCTCACCAGTATCACCCCATCATCGGAGTAAGCCTGCATATACACACCTATTAGGGGAGTAACTATGCATTAAGAAAGGTTGCTGGAGCTGATATCGTCATCTTGACGAAAGCTTCGAAATAAATAAAGATTTAAAAAAAGGTATTTAAAAGAGGCAACTTGACACTTGTCACTTTCCTGACAGCGTGGTGAAATTGAAATATTTGTAAATAAATAAATTAATAAAATAACCTTTTTTTCGTAATCGGGCAAAAATAAGTACTTATGTCATTAAATATCTGACGGGGAACTGAAATAATTTCAATATATCTTATTAATTGTCCATGTCTATATTGTCACATTGGGGGGTAAGGGGGAGAAAGACAATAACATCTAGTCTGCCCCAAGTGTCAACCTCACCTGCACGACCTGGACGTTTGTAGACGATCCCAGGTACGGCGGCTCTCCAGCTGCCCCCTGCTGGATAACAAACGAGGCAATGGCGACCGAGCTGTGGCGGAATATCCACTCACCTATTTGGGCAACCGGTTAGAAGAGACCCCAGCGGCCTTGGGATCTAAATAATCTCTAAAATGTCTGGCGCAGAAGGCAAGGGGAAACCACTGCGACTACATTTCCAAGAGAGTCACATGAGAGCACAAGTAAAAGAGATCGATTGCCCTGCGAACCGATTAGCAACCGGCGCTGCGCTGCGTCCGGGGCGCGAAGTTGGCTACCGACCATGGCGGGGTAGGAGACCAGGCCCTCCATGGAAATTCTACTACTGGAAACTCTATCAAGCTACGACGCCTTCAGACGATAGGAACTTGGAATGTGTGCGGCCTAAATCAACCTGGAAAGCTTACCATATTAGAACAAGAAGTAGTTAGAGTCGGTGTTAACATCTGTGGTCTAAGCGAAACACACTGAAAAGGCAGCGGACATTCATTGACAGATCATCACGTCGTTTACTTTTCTGGCAACGACATCAGCAGTACCAACGGCGTGACCTTTTTAGTACCTTTACATCAGAAAAGATGCGTGATGGGGTATGAGCAAGTAAGCGATCGGATCATCAGCATTAAGATAAAAGCTTCACCGATGAACCTTAACATCATCCAAGTATATGCCCTCACTTCTACCGCAAGTAACGAGGCAATCGAGAAGTTTTACTCCGAATTATAATCTACAATAGCGAAGGTACCCAATAGAGAGTTATTGGTCATCCTAGGAGACTTGAACGCTAAGATCGGAGAAAACGCTCATCCGCTGGGCAATGGCGCGGGTAGATTTGGGCTCGGGAAATGAAATGAACGAGGTCAACGCTTAATACAATTCGCGTCGGAAAACGACCTCCTGATTTTAAATAGCCTTTTCCAACACCACCCTCGCCTCGAAGGCTGTACACCGGTATCAGCCGGTGGAAAAACCCGCAACCAAATAGACTACATAATGACTCGATCGCAAATACCAGACTGAGATACCAGGGGAGGCTTGAAAAGCACCCCAACAGCCTCACTCAACAACTAACGATGCAAAGTTATGTTAAACGACTGAAGAGAAAGGACGTTATGTAATTTCAATGTAAAAGGGTAGATGCCCTCACTGGAAGGGCCAAATGCCTATAAACCTTGAACACATTTTCTAAAAGTCATGTACTGATTGCAAATAAACTCAATAAATATGGAATTATATAATATTAATAAATATAATAAATTGGGCGTGATTTAACGAAATAGCAGTAAAGGTGATAAGTCACTCCTTGACTTTGATTTTCTTGCACGGTTTGTGCAGTACCTAAGAACACAGGTAGGCATATTTAGACGTACCTACGCTTTTCTCCTATATGCGTCTAACTGTCACAGACTAAGGGCAAGCGTGTCAATTGACTCAAACTGGTTGGACAAAAAATTAAGTCCAGATATCTGCTCTAGTAGTTAGTATACATAAT
The DNA here is from genome assembly GCA_963556455.1 of Epiblema foenella. Lineage (NCBI taxonomy): Eukaryota > Metazoa > Arthropoda > Insecta > Lepidoptera > Tortricidae > Epiblema > Epiblema foenella. Next base: position 10,064,882 of record OY747107.1, on the reverse strand, counting down.
TATTACTCAAAGATTTTGAGACAACAACCCTATTATGCGCCTTTGTAATAACAGCAAAACCGTTTACTTGTCGCCGCCAACCAAGGAGCTAGTGGCCGCTATCTAGCGTACCTATTCGGTATTTTCTAACATTTTCTCAACATATTAATGAATGGAACTGCCATAGATGATTATCATGACTATATTTAGGACCAATTTACAGCACTTGCATTTCATATTTTTTGACTTATTTAAAGTCAACTCGGGTAAGAGGCCTCAAACTGGCCTAGCAACTCTATAGTTCATACAGGAAATTATTATGTATATACTAATTTGTTGTTTATTGAAATTAAGTAAAATTATCAATTTCGTTTGTAGGTAGTAGGGTTCATGAATCATTTTATTGTGTTAAAATGCATTAAATCGAACATTTACTGTAGTTTTGTGTAAGAAATTATAGGTAAGTATATTATGTACAGTTAGAAAGAAAGCCTTAGAGGTTATCCTTTTCCCTGAAGCCGTAATCCACGCGACGTTATATGACCTTGGGTCATGACCTTTTATATCTCCGGATTACTTAAAAATGTAATTCTGATATTAAAGTTAATGAACATAAATTGTATGTGATTAAATTATGTATTAGGTACTAATTACCGAGCGACAATCGTTTTGCATTTAAGTAATCTATATAACCTCGAAATAGCTGTACCTAACTAATACGAAACACGATTAGCATTCCTTGAATGTTAAAATGATGTTAAGACAACCTACCTAATAAATTCATGTTATCTATTAAATACAGATTCTATCGATTAAATAGCCGGTTTGGTTATTATAATCTAGCCTAAAAAATTGGATTGAACATTTATGAGTAGGTACTGCAGTGTTAAAGCATCTAAGTACTGAAGCTTTAATGGCTATCGGATTTTTTCTAATTAACGTAAACATTTAACATAATAACAAGTGTACTCACTATATCTCGCGCTTGACGCATATCGATTCGTCTTGTCAGTCGCGACGACTGCGATAAGAGGTGATGAATGAGGAGCGTTGAGGTCCACAGGATGATGCCTTTTCTTGCACTTGGTCACAAAAATTTCGCGAAACTCGAATGTGTTCGGAGATTGGAGTTAATGTACGGAACGGCAGAACGAAGTGAAAGGAGGTGAGGCGTTGCAATCGCGGAAACTATATGAGTGGCCGGCTCGGCGCGACGACTAAGGGTCACCTTGAACGGCGGCGCATGTGCCGAGCACCACACCCTCGGTCGGCTCGCGCCCCGCGCCGTGACGTCACGTGCCGAGGGCCTGTGCGCAACTGCGAACCCCTGTTGGGGAATGGCCGCGACCTTGCCTCTGGCAGTGAAAGTGACATTTTGACAAAACGTAGTTTCTATTTCTTAGGTACTTGGGTTTTTTATTCTCTAATGCAGTTAAGTTGGTGCAACCCACCCTAATTCTCCATGTATCTACCTAGGTTTTCAATTATTCATGTGACGTTGTTAGGCTTCCGTACCAAAATGGCAAAAAAGGAAATCTTATGGTTTCACTTTGTCTGCCTGTCTGTCATATCGCTAATTATCTCAAGAACTACAATTATGCTATCGATTTGAAATTTGGAATAGAGTTCTGAAACATTTTTTTTTACGTGATGTCATTTTTGTATTATGACGGAAAATGTAAAAAAAAATACCATCCTCCCGTCTCTCCGAATTTTACCAAGGAAAAAATATGGAATTATTACATAACATTAATATCTATGTATATTTTACAGGAAAATATAACTATAGGACTATAGCTCTATCTATTCTTTCTTGATTTTCTTTTTCATTATTGTTTATTTTGTTGACATTGTGTTATTTTTTGTTTTGACGATTATGATAACTATTCTTATAATTTTGACATGTATGCAAATTTATAATGTATTTTTATCATGATATAAATATCTAATCTAATGTAATCTATTTCTACAAATTATTACATTTACGATTTCTTCCATGTTTCGCTATTATTTTAATGACGAATTAAATGTGTGCTACACATCTGCTACCTGTAGTTGTAGTTATCGCTTACCGTATTAGCGTTTGCTATTACGCGTCCTGCCACCTCGCGTCACGTGACTTCCCTCACGCAATACGGCGTTTGAATATCGCAACGGATACGAAATAAATAACACACCTTGCCAACTTCACCATAAACAATAATAAACTGCATTAAATCCGATTTTAGATCTGTTTTAAATATAATTTATTACGTCAGTGCAATTTCAGCGTACTGTGAACCGCCTATTTTTCAGTTAGGAGATTGTGCTAACTGAAATAGGTGATTCTTTACGATAATACACACGCATTGATGGTGTATCTACATCTACTAGGAGTGACTTCATTCAGATTCAGAAAACAGTTTTAATTTCAACCTCTGACGTCATTTTATTGGATACGTTCTATGACGTAGTATCGCACACCTATTTTTAAACTGACGAGTATTACAAGATTTTCAGTAATGTCATGTATCAAACACATGCAACTTTCCGGTAGAAATAACGACCATGAGCACAACATGCTGACGTCATAATATTTTAGATTAGACATATATACCTATATCATCAGTTTATCTACCGATTTTCACTAGGGGAGATTTATGTATGTATGTAAATTCTTATTTATGTACAAAGGCAAGCTTATCCCTTTCAATGATTCTGTATTGTTTTGCATCAACAAAAGTATCAAAATAAAAATTAAGTCTGTTTATCGATTATGCTTGACGAGAATTTTATTCAATTAGGTCCGTGTATTGTGAAATACGTACGAAACTATAGCGCAAGGTTTGGTCCTTGCGTGCAATTGTGCAAACACATGTACACAATGTGCATACATGCGTCCTTCATGTCCTCTTAGCTATAATATTTTATGAATTATTTACATAAAACTTGCTTCCCCGTGGTACAACCGGTTGGACCATGAATAGTTTTTCTTACCCGTGGTACAATCAGTTGGGCCACGGGTTCGTATAGTTGTTTGAAGAGTCTATATAATTCTGACATTTGAATCAATAGGTACAAGTTTCTTGTTTTTTCAGTTTCATCAAATTTAGACGGATACAAGTTTTTAAAGGTTTTTGTTTATCACTAAAAAATATCAACGGATCAAAAAAACCTGAGTAAACGAGGCAAAGTCCCATTAGCATTACTGTCACACTCCGTGCTGTATTCATTCTATATGTCGTTGTAAAAATGTCTACATTTGAAATCAAGTTAGTCGTCTTGAGATCATACTTCAACATGTGACCTTTAAGCTAAAGGACATAAGAGCTATGATGCGGACTGGTGGAACAGGTTAGTACTCTTGTTGTGAAAGGTTGGGTGTGGCGACGTGCCTCCGGACGGCGCGCCCGCGCATCGCGTACGAGCGACACAATGTATTACTCATAACCATTCTTGAACCTTATGGCAACCACATACGGTATAGGTACTAACAGTTAACGTGTTTGTACCAAGTTTTCATAATGATGTAATGGACATGGTGTTTCTGCGAAGATATGACGCTTTGTGAAATCACCCAGCATGACGTTCCATCAACGGCAATCTGTGTACTTTATTACAATACGAAAAGGTATTTTGGTCACGGTGCACGGTGGACGTTGGCAATGATGGCTTGGTGTGACGTTTGTACGTGACTATGCGCACGACTGCATTCTATATATTCTATGCCTGACTCCAGGGAATCCCGTTTTGAAATCATCGTATGACTTTTCACAATGTGTTATGACTTTCCGAGTAATAGAAGACAACAAACTCTGCACTAAGTAGGTGTCTAGTTTTCAATAGATATGATAAATTAGTAGGACGTTACTTTCAACAGTTTCAACGTAGACTAGGCGTGACGGGCCGGGTCAAGTAAGGACTAAGTAGTATCTAAAGGTACCTATACTTGTCGTTAAGTGTTTAAAGTGGAACATATTTGGAGAGACAGTATTATATACATACTTACTTACCTACCTACCGAATGCCCAATAATATATCAGGCCATAAAAACTACTCATGTCCATTTTAGAACAAAGCGGATTTTTGACTAGTGAAACTACCTATATGCCAACGCATGTTTGCATTAGCTACTGGGTTAAGTAGCACCCTATAACTATAACCTACCACAGTATCATGACAGGATAATTGCTTGAACATATACATCATAAATTTATAAGTACCTGAATGAATGTTTGTTATAATATTAATATCTATTCATTGAGGTCGCTACGACGTGGTTCCATCAGGATCAGGACAAACCCGGCTTGCAACAGGGAAGCCCTTTCAACTTCATTCGTCTTTGCAATGGTAGGTATGAATGAACGTTTACTTCAGCACTCGCTATCCACACGGTTTTTTGGTACTACAGCGTACAATGGACTTTTAGAATTGGTTAATACTATAGCTTACTCATAAAAGTCATGGTATCACAGCATATAATGGACTTGTAGTTAGTCAATGCAAGTATATAGCTTAGTCATGAAAGTCATGATCCCTGTCATAACTTTACTGTTTGAACGTGACTATGACAATACTGTTCACATATTCGACTTTGCCTTCATATTTTTTACTTGATACTGAAGTACTAACAATAAACCCACTATTACTAATTAAAATTAATCAAGTTTCTTAATGTACTATTGCAGAGCCTTGACAGGGTTTATGTTGTAACACTTGTAACATACCAACTTATTTGTAAGATCTTTTGTACACACAGCAATGAACATGAACATGAACATGAACATAGGTACCGCACCCAGCCAGGAAGCAAGCCTGACCCGGACAAGCCGGATATACCAGGGGGCACAAGTTTGTGAGGAGTGACACGCTCTGGGATGGGAAGGGAAGGCCGACCAGCCGCAGCCAGTCGGCCACAATCGACCGGCTGTGCAGCCTTTAGCCAATATTGGAAAAGAGGAGAGGGAGGATAATACGTCGGAGGATGAGCGTTGGTGATATGCTGCCCGTTGATTCGAGTGAGGACTTCTCTTTCTCTGAGAGCCTTTGGTATTTCTTGCAAGTTATTTGGCTCGTGGTAATCGCCTTAGAAAATAAATAAGTGGATGTGCTCATAGACGCGATCCCCTCGTCTTCAAGGTGGATCTTCTAGGTTAATGTGTTACTTTCATTATGCCGGATTCTTTCCGTCTCTTCTTCTGATTCGCTGTCCGTCTCTTGCATTTCGTAAATTCTACGTGCGGCTTTGTTAAATTTGTCCTTATCGGTTGCCATGTCAGGCCAGTCGGTGGGGTTAATGGGGTAGTACAACATGTCATGAGATAGAGAATCTTCCCATGTGAAGATGGGTCGGCCGACCTTCAGCTTTTTTGCCTTGTAGCGGTATGCGGAATTTAGGAGGTGTTGATTCGGTCGTCTGAGGATGTGGCCTAGGTAACACATTCGAAGGCATTTTATCCTTTTGGTTATCGTCTTCCCCTGCAGTATGTCATGTACTTTGATAGGGCCAGGAGATGTGCCTGAGTTATTAATCATTTCTTTCAATATTATTCGTTCGTATCTCCTAAGTTTGCGCCTGTTCGCTTTGGTGAGGGCTGCGCATTTAAGACCATAGGTCATAGTTGGTTCTATAACCATTTTGTAGAGCAACCGTGTGATTTGCCATTGCATGCGCGATGCTTTAATAAACTTCGTGAGGCTTTTGGAATTTCTGACGGCCTGTTTACAACGCGCGTTTACAGTATCTTTTCTGCTTAGGGTTGAGGTGATATACGTTCCTAGGTATTTGATTTCATTGGCGGGGCTGGTTGTTGTGCCATCGAGTGTTATAAAGTTTCTATGGCTCTTATGTATTGGGTCGCGTACCAATAGTTTTGTCTTTGTCTCATTTACTTTGAGTCCAACGGTAGCAAATAAGGTTTTGGCCTTTGAATAGATCATGCTTAACTGCTGAAGGCAGTTGGAAACTATGATAACGTCGTCTGCAAAGGTCAAGATAAGTGGCAGTTGTATTTGATCGTCCTGATTTAATTTTACGAAAGGTAGTTCATCCTCAAGGGTTCTAAAGACATCGTCCATTAGTATAGTGAACAGCCGCGGTGAGAGTGGGCAACCTTGTTTGACACCTTTACCTTTTTTAATCCACCTTGTTTGTTGCCCCCACCATTTGATACACGTTGATTCGCTCATTGTGGCTTTGATTATCCGATTTGTGATGGCGCTATTGGTCCTCGATAGTAGGATATCTCTCAGGGCGTTTAAGTCCACCGTATCGAACGCTTTTTCTAAGTCAACTGCTAGGACATATGTTTTCTCACCCGCTCTCCATTGTTCGTCTAGGATTCTTCGTAGGGTAAACATGTGGTCGTCCGTGGATCGGTTTCTCAGGAAAGCTGCCTGATAATTTCCTAATGGTTCGATAATTTCGTCAAGCCTCAGAAGGAGGAAGTTAGCGTATATTCGGTACCCTGTGCTGCATATCGAGATGCGTCGGTAATCAGTAACGCTCTTGGGATTGGTTGTTTTAGGTAGAGGTACTTGTATTGATTGCGTCCAGGTGGGCGGTAGAGTATTTTTAGTCCAAGCTGTAATCATATGTTCAAGGATCTCGGCTTTTAGTTCTTGCGTATTTGCTTTGTAGAGCTCTGTAACCAGTTGGTCTACACCAGGAGCCGTGCCGTTGCGCATTTGGCTTGTGATTTTCTCGATCTCATCCATGGTGGGCGGTTGCCCTAGCTCTGTTGGGTCCTCGTCACTTAATTCGTCCACAAACTGCCCTTCGGTCTTATCTAGTTCTTCTTCCCATTTAGACATGGGTATAAAGGTGGTCTTGATGCCTCGCTTTTCTTTTTGCTTATGCCTTCTGTAAAAGTCGTAGGTGATCCTCATTCTCATCGATGGATGAGTTTTTGCTAGGCCTCTGAAGAAGGCTCGGCATTCTTGTTGGTCCTCCGCTGATTCGATCTCTTGGAGCAAGCGTCTGCACTCTTTTAGTTTGTTTATAGTAGATTGGTCTAAAGGTCGGAGTTTTTTTTGAAACTTTGCCTTTTGTAGGTTCGCTAGTGCAATTCTCCTTTCTTTGGAGTGATTAGGCTGATATTTGAGAGCTTTGTGGGCTGCCTGTTTCATAATGGCTGTTATTGTTTCCCATGGCAGTGGTGTTTTTCCTTCATTTGTTTTCCTAGACTCACTGGTCAGTTCTCCCAGCGTTTGTTGGTATTCTTTTAAAGTAGTCGCATTTTGCAACTGTTCATAGTTCAGGGTTTTGTAGTTGAATGATTGTTTTATTTTATTCTCATGTCGCCTGGTAGGGACCGTCTTATTAGATGTTGCTTCAAGGGGTTTTAAGTTGCCCCATACCAGTTTATGATCAGATAGGCTCGTATTTTCGCCTTTGATGTAGTTAAATATTGGCTTGTATTTAGCTAGTGTCATTATGTGGTCCACCTGAGACGTTTTACTTCCAGCTCTCCAGGTGGTTTTGCAACTTCTACGGCCATAGGATGTTTCTAATTGGAATTTTTCTCTTATTATTAAATCTAATAGAATGTCTCCGTTGCTATTGGTCTTTTGGTGGAATAAATTTTTACCTAATTGGTTTTTATTGTGGGGTTTGTCCGGTTCTAGGTAACCGATGTGTGCGTTGAAGTCACCTAGGAGTATCGTGGTAGAGTTCTTTGGTGCGCCTTTTAGCAGTTGGAGTAGGCGCGTTGCATCACTAGTTGCAGCAGACGTAGCGTTAGACCAGTGAGTTGTGACAATGAATAAATTAATTTTGTTATTAAGGTCAATTGAGGCCGCCATATTGTTGGTGTTTGCCTTTGTCCAGTTTAATTTCAGGCCACTGTTTTTCCTTATTAGAATAGCTAGGCCTCTGTTGCTATTATTTCCGCTTAGACTCCACTTATAGTGTTTGGAATTATACGTTCCAGTTTTTAAGTGCGTTTCTTGTAAGCATGCAATGTGTATGGATTTCGTTTCCAGGAAGGTGTCAATGTCGGCTTTTTTCGACTGTGTCGCGGCGCCTCGTATATTCCATGTGGCGATATTAATATTACCGATGTGATTTTGTGCCATACTATGTGGTCTTGGTCGGTTTAGTCTATATCCCGTAGCGTCCGGGATCTCTTCTGGACTCCCCACACTCATACTTATTTCGTCTTGTATGGTATTCGTCGTGAGTATACCCAGGTGACTTTCAAAACAGTCATAATGATTATCGCTGAAGATAAGGCCTATGGTGCCCACTGCGTCGTTAGGTACCTTGGGGGTAAAGCATGCTGTTTCTCTTAGCGGGGCTTTCTGGAATATTTTTACATTGATTCCATAGTATTCCGCCGCCGCTATCAAAATGTCGGTTCCGCCCCATGTACCTTCCTGATATTGTGATTGTATATGTTTCTGTATGTTGTCGTGTTGGGCCGTCGTGTCGAGGTTACTCATAATAGCAAGGTGCATGTTGTGGTCGTTTTGGTTTTCGTCAACATAGCGGGCAAGATCCCGACGAACTGCGTGATGGTCAAACGTCAGGTTATATAGATCGTTAATTTGATAGGCTATTGCGCGGTATAAGCAGTTTCCGTCAGCTGGTATTTTTACGATAGGAGTCTTGTTATTCATGGTTGGTCTTTCGTTGAGCTGTGTGGAGGTGCTGTGAAGAAAGCTTATGATCTAATTATTTACTGATATTGCTAAACTATTAAGCCGGCCTTGGGGATGTGCAATACTGTTAAATTTGTGGCGAGACAGGACGGTGGGTGTCGGGCTTGTTGACTAAATAGTATGCACCGGGTCCGTTTTACCCCGACTGGAGATAGTTGATGTTTTATAGCTTTGGCCAAGGCGATGTCTTTCTACCGGAAAACAGTTTAGGCTAATCTTGAACTATGAGAAGTGAGCCGTGCTCCCCTTTCGGTAGTGTAGACGTTGCAAGGCAATTTAAACGTGCTTTGTTGGTAATGCCAAAGAACATAGATAAAGTAGGGTATAACTAAAGTGTCAGTTTGTGGGTTAGACTACCTATCTTAGGATTACTATGTTAGTGCTGTGGTATTAGCGAGTTCACCACGTCGTGCTGTTATAGCACAGGGCAACCGTTGTTTATTGATCCCTGAAAATGTATAGCTTTGGTGGGCCAAACAGGGCTTGTGTCCAAGGTAAATCTAAATTAGCTTAGGTGCCTATTCTAAGACTACGCATGCAATTTTACCGTGTTTTTTGTTATGAACTGCCCTTTTGTGAGTTGCTAATTGTCTGGGATTATTGATTGCGTGGCGTTGTTAAAGGGTTTGTAATTGTTTAGCACATGACAGAATATTGTTTAAGTTCATAGAATTTATTTTTAACCATTGTGCTATATTTTTATTTTGTCTGTTTGTAGGGATTTAAAACACAGGATTTTATGCTAGGAAGTTGTTGTGTGATGGCAGTTTTTGTGAAGAAAACAAAGGGGTTTTTATTATGGTGTCTATTGTGGAGAGGGTTACCGCGGTGCTGGGTGCCAGATGTGGCTGTCTTAATGGCAATGTTAGGTGATTGTATTTTTCTTTTGTACTATTAATATATATTTTAGAGAAAGGCAACGTTTTGTGTTGTTTGTAGGGAAATTACCCGGGTGATGCCTTTGATTATCTACCATATGCGGGGCTGCGATAGAAATTGGGCTTTGGGGATATTGTTGTGTTTGATTTTGGTTCGGTCTGAGTGATACAATTGGGTACATAAGGAACCTAGTTGGGCTTCCTGTACCTATGTTTTTGCAGGGCTTTCTTGATACGCTGAGGTAGTTTTTAAATGCTAATATTTGTGTCTCGGTGGTACGTGAGGGTGATATGGACGAAGATTTATAGCACATAGGATATTTAGAGAGCTTAGACACGGTAGACTAGAACCTATCCATATTTTTACCTATACTGTAGAGTACCTGTTTTACGCTCTGCCTTCACAATGATAGAGCGGGGAGCGAGCTTAACTAACGAGCTAGACGTTATATATACCTTAAACTATGATATGTGCAAAAATTAGTAGTACTGCTTGCATATTCATCGAGTGCGTAAAATTAGGTGCTGTGTGATGAATGTTTTTGATGTAAGTAGCTATCGGTGAGATGAGCTGCTGCGTCACATCTGTGTTATGGAGTGATAGTTTGATTTAATTGCCTAACTAATTAAGGGTAGAGGTGCAGATTTTACGACTATGTTACCTAACATAGAATGAACTTAAAGCTAACAAGCACACTTAGCGATATTACTGTTGCAGTGCCACTAGGCTGAATGTGTTAATGCTTCTCTTATAGGTCGTTGAGTATATTAAGTGTATTAACATATGGCGGTTCGGCTTCGAGCCGGAGATTAGACTATTCTTATCCTGCGCAGACCTAGGCAAAATCGACAGTAACTAGTGCCTTACATATGAATAAAGATAGCTTGAGCTGAGCTGATTTGTGAGTGCTTAACTTTAATTATACAGCGGGTAACGTTAGTAACCCTACGCGTGATTGTCAGCGTGTTGTATTTTATTATTATTATTATTCTTGATATGTATATATATATAATTGTTCGTTTATGGGAATGTAACCGGCAATAGCTGGTTCAATTTTTGTATTCTGTAGTGGATCCCGTCAATCATAGGTATGTTTATGTTTGTTAGTTTGTCTCTATGGTACCAATACCAATATATCGGGTGGGGTCTATAATCTTGATATGAGGTTAAGGAGGGGGTCATTAGCTACCCGCCAACGATGAGTAATTATCTGATTTAGCTTAATCAAGTCAGTCAAGTGGGTGGTGTGTGATTCTGCATATACTTAATAATAAATATCTGATTTCCACGCAAAACAAATGGAGACGATCGACGGTCGTTATGTTTTATGATCTGAAGACTTATGTCTCTTGCTGAAATAACGAACCAGCGTGCAGCCGTGTGTGCGTTTGTGGTGCGTCCGATAACACATGTAATTGAATGATCATGGAAGCCTTGTGCACTTACTGTCTGTGTCTTTAGGAATTTCCAAGTATTGGGAGAGGTTCACCTTGTTGATCCGATGGGGGTACCTAGATCGTTAGATGTTACGTTAGGGTGGTCACTGGCTCTGCAGGTGCGATGATTTAGACGTATCTATAAGTCTGGTTCGGGTATAAAGCGTGTCAGTAAATAGTAGCAATGGAAGGATCTCACCGGGTTTGTGGCGGGGTTTTGCCTAGCGTGACCGCGCTCGATGATCGCAAGTACGGGCCTGCGGTGACAGAGTTGGCGTAGGCTCGGGGGATCACACACACTTAGATTGCATTCCCATCATAATGGGTTGTTGGTTATCTGGACGCACTGCACTTAGCACGAATCGGCACTTTTAATGAGACTACAACGTATCGCGGATCGGCGCGTGGGCTATCTTGTCCTCTTTTGTACACACAGCAATGAAATAAATGAAATGAAATGAACAACTATTAACTATTATTGACTATTAGGTAAATCTACAGCTCATCTAAATACGAGTAAATCTAATGTCATTATTATAATCACAGAAGTTCAGGGCCTGTACTCCGAACTTCGAAATCCAAACTTCGTATCGTGCCGTCCCTTTCACTGTCGTGTTTATACACTATATGAGTGAAAGGCACGGCACGATACGAAGTTCGGAGCAGTCTCTCTGTGCTCAAAATGAGTCTTCTCCAATCGCGAATAAAGAACTAAATTTATACTCTTTCCAGCCATCAATGATGTTCTTAGACAGGCCGCAGACCAGAGTCACCGGAGACGCACGCTACAATGTGCGCTACAATTGGGCCGCCACAAAATGCGAGCTACGTTTTTTTAATCACAGTAAATGTATCGTGTATGTGCACACGTAACGCACACATGCATCGTATTTTCTAAAATGTCGGTACTATCATAGTCTGAAGATGATTTTTTAATGTGACAAATAATGAGAAAAAAAAGCGTTATTGGGTTCATCAATTTAACGAGGATTGTTGTAATTACGGCAACATTTTCGATGAAGAAAATTCAAGTTACATTATCGTACCTATGCGTCAATACACAATATTATTATTGGATTTACATAGTGTAACCATATTTATCAAAACGCAACACCCACTACATTTATTGTACAATGGCCCTCCATTGGTTAGGTACTTACATTTTTAATTGATTTTATTTCCTATGTTGACCCAAATGACTTTCATTTTACGTTTATTGTTATAATTAGCAAGTGTAATGTTTTATAACGAAAGGTGTTTCTCTAAATCCCCAATAATCTCAATATAAAAATCAGTATTGTTCGTCATTTTGTCGTCTTTCACACCACAAATAAGCCCCATACAATGTGGCACGCTACAGTTTGCACGCCACAAACGTATCTCCGGTCTGTGGCCTACCTTAGGGCGAAAGGAGATTCAGTTTTTCCGCGAGCCACGAAATTATAAAAGCTACGTTAATGAAGTGGTATTCTTTTAAATTTTTCTTTATAAATCTCATAACAGAAAATAACCACTCTGTAAAGAGAAGACCTGGTTTAGAATGTATAGTTAAGCCCTTTTATATGATATTTGACCTATAGTAACAAGAATTTGTAAGTTTAATAGAAAAAAAAAACATACTATAGAGTACAGTACACCGACAAGTTGAACAAAACAAAGAGGCACAGCCGTACCATCCTTTTCTCGAAGCGATTCTGGTCATTTTCAACATTTTGTAATTTTGTGCTGGCTAAAACTAGAAACCCTGAATTTTCAGTAACATATAGGCCATAACATGACTTAGATATATTCTCAATAATATTCAGTTTAAACTTGTAGTTTAAGAAGTATTGCCTGCATGACTTGGATCTACGTAGTATCTCACAACTTTTTACGGTGAAAGAGTTTCGAGACTTGGCCTATTTTTAATGGGATCTGTTTTAGCCTAAGACTTTAGCAGTGCAGAAGCAGCAGATAAATAAATAGGTATAGATTATGCAATAGCGAGTACATTGTACAACGCAACATTATTATTGTATTCATTATTTTCTACTGTAATTTATAGTGCTATAGCTATAGGTGCAGGTAAACAATGTTAAAGGTGACGCCTGTGGTGACGCCGTATCAAATGACTTTGCGGTGACTTTGACTAGTGGGAGTGGTCGACAAATATTTATCTTGATGTGGTAATCTACTGCAAACGAGTGTGAACAGTGATTTACATAATTATCTACTTAATTAAAAAAAATGTACGGCAACTGGAGGAGCATCGCTCCGATTTGACCCGAACACCAAGAATATTCTTATACCTCGACAGAACGGTTAAGTGACCATTTATAAACCTTATTGCAACGGGATCAGGTCTCAAAAATCAACAATGTTGTTCGTTATGCACGTCTCCAATATGTATAAGTTTATATGAGAGTGAAGGGGGGGGGGGGACTTCTTTGTAACTACATAAAGTAGGTAACTATGTGTAGCCCATCCTATTTATTCGGAAAACGTTTTCGACTCGTTCGTCCCTAGTCCCTAGTTCAATCAGACCTCGAGATTCGTAACGAATACGTATAAACTCAATAGCTCATCAGAGATCAGACGATGCGGCCACAAGTTAGGGAATAACCGTCTTATTCATAAACGTCCATCAAACCTATAACAAAGTTCGTTTGTCCTTATTTGTCACTTTGACATTAACGTTTGTGAGACAGGGACAAAAACATTTTAGTTAGCAGAGGTTTGTTAAGTTGTATGAATAAGGGGGTAAATATCGAACTTCAACGCAAGGTCTTTGGCGGTCATTTTTTGACAAGTTTTCACAGTATTTATTTGTATATCAACAGTTTTTTCACTTCTCCTATTCGAAAAAATGGGTTTTCTAGCGTTTGCTTTTTAGTTTAAATTTCAACTGTTTTATTTTACGATTTCTTTTCTTTTTCTTAAATAAATGGATTGATGGTTAATCAAGTATTGATCCTTTACGTACTTATTTGGATGATTAGTTTTTCTCATAGGAGAAGTGAAAAGAAGAGTGTAGTACACGACAGCAAATTTATTTCTAACACTACGTAGCGTAGCGAGAGATTCTAACATTTAATCCTGATCTGGTACATGTTAGAATCTCTCGCTACGCTCGGGATTCTATCCTGGAATCCTTCGCTTCGTTCGGGATTCAATACGCTAACCCTCGATGAAATTATTGCATTTTGCTCCCTTGTAATACAATCTACTATTTTATTTATTAACTATTATCGTAGGTACTTTGTTTTGGCACAAACTGGTTTTACCTGAAGTTTTATATATATTATTGCTAACCAGAGTGCACAACTCCATTTAAACTATCTACTTTGTGTTATGCCTATCATAGTGTACCTGATTGTTTACAAAGTTTACCGCTTTTAAACCGCAAAACCGACCAGTTATTGGGATCGTTAACTCCTTGGGAATCATGGGACGTTTATCCCAGAAATCATTTCTTAAGCTGATGTAATTTAGGTTTGAACTTGAGCATTGTATGGGGTTGCGGTTCTACGCAAGCGAGCAAAGCCGTAGGCACAACTTGTTTGTACTTAGGTAGAAGAGGAAAATAAACAAAGCAATTGCTGAGGCGTGGATTAAGTTTATGAGTATGGCTGAACGATGACGACTGCTGCGGGGGATTACCTACAATCATATCACACTAACAACGCTTATTGTCGTACGTACGTCGTAGGTACTTAAGAACCTCAGTCCATCATTACGAGAGCGTGAGCGTAGGTAATTGGCTACTATAAAAAAGACTCTACAAGTTTTTATTTAACGTGCAATGTTTGTATGTATAAAAAAAAATGTACCTATGTATGTTCGGGTTAAATCTTGTAACTGAATTTAAAAGCAATAGTTATAAACTCAATTGACTGAGCTCAAATTTAGCGTAATATACAGGCATCAGCAACAGGCCTCGTCAAACAATGCACATAGTATAAATCCACAACAGGTTTCGTCAGCCTTATACTAAATTAAATTTAATTAAATCACACCCCACTCTAATACTCACCCGGACCAAACGTGCCAAAGATACTAGCGGCATTACCCCGCTGGATGGCTAGCGAAATTTGTTGGACCAGGTAAGAACCAGAGCGAGGGTCGCAGCCCCTATCCCTCAAGCGCCGCCCTATGTCCCTAATAAAATTCTTAGCCTCGGCACACCAAGGTCCAGCCGTCTCCACAGCAACCGGGACAAAGTCATACACCGGCTCAAGGTTCCCGTATTTATGTAAAAGTTAAGTGACAATGCAATATCATATGGTACCACCGAGCTCATCTGATGATGGATACAGAAGGTAGTTATAGCAATTCCTAAACAACACAAGATACCAAATAAGATCTATATTACGTCGTTACAAAAGATATTAAAGTTAACCGTTGCATGGAAAAATTAGTAAATTGCTGTTTTTGAGCACGACGAATTCAAATACTTATACCTAACTTATGGTTGGTTTTTAGTATTTCACGACCAAAACAGAAATTTACCTATTTTTCGATTGAACGGTTGGTTCTAATAAAATATCTTTTCTGACGTCATAATATTAGGTTTTACGCCTACAGTGCCGATTTTGGATTTCAATACAGTACCTACTGGTTGTTGTCTCAGGTATCCCAATCTGCTCAGGATTTCGCGTTGGCTATCGGGTATTTCGGATGTCACTGGGTAGAATTAGTACTTAACATGACTTGGTTTTAGATTTTATAAAGGGAACCTTTCTCCTGGTCTATTTTTTATTTACCCCCTACGATTCATACGATACCATATTATTATCATAAATACATACATCCACTGCCGCCCGAGTTAATTTGTTCTGAAAATGAGCCCCTTAAATGGTCTACTTTAATACAAAAACATAACACTGACCTTAAAATTCACCAAATCGTTGGACATGTTTACGGATGTGTGTGTGCATGTAAGTTTAGCTGAGGACACAATTCTTGAACGAAGCTCCCCTTGCACGAAGTCTGTAGGTCGACACTTCGCGAGGAAATACGCAAAAAATCCAACAATGACGCCTTTTCTATACGCCACCTCAATAAAATCCTTTATCTTTACGGTTACCACAATATTATCATTATCTTAATAAGACCCCGTATAAATAAAACAGCGTGTTGTCGACAAGAAAGCCGTTATTGAATTATCTGTTTCGAAGGAATTTTCTGAATAATAAATTATTTTATAATTTTATTGTTCTAGTGTGGTGGTCTTCAGCGAACTGCGGTCGCGAGTGTAGTTACGTAAGTCTGTACTTTGGCACTCCGAATCGGGAAACTTGGATGGTAACCAAGGTAGAAAAATACAAAATACACGGTAGGGTACCGCTTTACTCTTGGTTTACACCTTGAAAGTTGGAACGGAAAAAAATTTGTTGGTTTTATTACGTATGAGTTGCAGTACTTACTTGCAGTGCTTATACCTACTTTTTATGCTTATCTACAGTTCATGGCAGGTATTTACCAACGCTGACCAACATTACACTGGCAACGAAACAATATAAGTCAAACCTCCGATTGTAACGAATCTCGGGGTCTAATCATACAAGGGACGACTGATGCGGTGAGTTGAAATTACTTTTGGATCACATAGCAGCTGATATGAGACAGCGATGCGCTGAAAGTGCAATTCGTATGTATATTATATCGTCTGATAAAACAATTATATAATCTATTTGTTTACTATAGGTCCATAGGACAAAGGTAGTCACCAATTTTTTTTAAATGGCGTGACATAACACCAGTTACCAGTGTCAAACAATGCACATACGTTTAAAAAATGCATTGTGTAACATTTATAGGCATCGAAGTAGGGTCTGTCACGTATCTTAGAATTGGCCATTTCGAGAAAAACGACTTTTAAGTTTTAATCAAGAAACGTGTCATAACTCATAAATTTATGGCCCAATTATAAAACTAAAAAAAAAATTCAAATAAGAAAAGCAATAACTAATGAAATGACAAATTTTTAACTATTAATGCATTTAAATTATTTATTTATTCCAAATTAACGATATTGACGTTCTAAAATTACATACATTTTGAATTACGGCCAATGCGGTATCTGCAAATACGTGAATGTGGCCTCTGCTTTTACTCCGCGGGTAGCACGACGATTACTCTGATCTCCAGTATCTCAATGTGTTGCTTTAAATAAATCTGATATAATACTCTAAAAAAAGCCTGAAATAATACTCTAAATGAAATACTTTAATCAATGGTAAAACAACCTAAAGCCTTTTAGCCTGAGCCAACCTTTAATCAATGGAAAAACAACACAAGTAAATGTGGAATGGAAATTAAAAAAGAACATCTTCCAGGCCTAGAAACGTGACACTTCGCGGCCTACTATAAGGAACATATGACCTCAATATTTCATTGCATGTTTGAGAAAAACTAATTACTTACCTAAGGAAACGTAACTCCAAATGCTGATCGATGTCCGTCAACTTGTATTTATAACCTGGACCGAAGGGTGCGTATACTGCTCACCGCGCACCGCATGCTACACCCACGCTCGTCTCTGTTATGAGACTGTACATCCCACGGAAGTGTGGAGGTCGCGGCTTTCTAAATGCCAAACACTTCCACAACCGTGAGGTATGCAGTCTCAGGGATTATTTCCTTAACAGCGAGTGTGGGATGCATCGGGACGTAGTAGCAGTAGACGCATCTTTCACCCCGCTTTCCATGGCAAAGGAGAACTGGCGCAGACTTAAAGTATGGAGCACCGAGGAACGCAAGGCGGTATGGATGAGTAAGGAGGTACACGGGCGGTCCTACAGGGCCCTCACAGGACCCGACGTAGACCTGCTCGCGTCGGTGAACTGGCTACGTTTTGGGGATCTCTTCGGGGAAATCGAAGGTTTTGTCTGTGCAATTGCGGACGAAGTTATCATAACGAACAACTACCGGAAATATATACGGTACGGTCGACATTTGTCGGGCATGCCGCCGTCCCGGAGAATCACTCAGGCATATCATTTCCGGTTGTGGTCATCTTGCTAACGGCGAGTACTTGCACTGACATAACTTAGTAGCCAGGATCATTCACCAGCAACTTGCTCTTTTATATGGTCTTGTGGACTTCGAAGTGCCGTACTATAAGTATACACCTGCACCAGTTCTCGAAATTGGTCGTGCCACGCTCTATTGGGATCGATCTGTCATCACAGACAGGACTATTGTAGCCAATAAACCTGATATCGTGCTCCCAGATCAATCGAAGCGCCAGGCAGTGATCGTTGATATCACCATCCCCCATGACGAGAACCTCGTGAATGCCGAGAATGACAAAGTCAGCAAGTACCTAGACTTGGCACACGAGGTGACCGCCATGTGGGATGTTTCTGCGAACGGTCTTATAGCGAAGAGTCTCGACCAACACCTCATGAGACTCTCGTTAGATGGCTGGGTCAAGGGTCTGATACAGAAGGCGGTACTCCTGGACACGGCGCGGATAGTCAGGAGGTTCCTCTCTCAGTCGCCCTAACCACCTGTAGCTTAGGCCCCGCCTCGCTGCCGGCGGCACCCTAGGTTAGGATTTTATAATATTTTTATGTTTTGTAAGTGTATATCTATATTTTACTTTTTATAAAGATATTGTAAAAATCTAGCCTAAGAACCAAAATAAATAAAGAATAATAAATGTATTGGTGATCTATTATCATAAATCACTACGCATCAGTGATAGAAAAAAAATAAACATTCATTTGATTGCTCATCTAAAACGCGTATTACAACTACCTAACTACTCGGGAAGCTCTACTATCATTAATTGATTTTATTCACTGTTTCGATGTGTAATGCGGATTTACGTTATATGGGTGTTGTGATGTGTCAAAAAGGAACTGGTAAATATTTCCCACAATAGTCAGCACCATGTCCGTCATCACCGGTTTTCAAGCAAGAGACGGTTATGATTCCATATGTATGGTGATGACGATTATCTTTATTTTTTGAGTATGTACTACGAATTGTAAAATATTTAACAAATTAATAAACTTTTTGCTTATATTCTATGACACGAGTTCGGAAAATATGTGATTTTCCTGTTCGCGTTATTTTTCTCACGTTTTAAATGGTAGTTTTGCCGCATTTTAGATCTGAACTTATAATTTCGTTATACTTCTTTTCAGATTATCGGAGTGAAACGTAAATAGAACACATTAAATATGGAACTAATGTATTACGTCCTAGTCATAGATACAAATCGCTACATGTATAATAAGACCGCAGAGGGGAAGACATGAGTCTGATTATATTAAGCAATAATATGATATTGTGAGGGTAAGATCATAATTTATATGATTGTTTAATGTGTACTTGATGCAGACGAATAAAAAAGAAAATAAAAAAAATAAAGTGAATGAAGAAGAAAGTACAAATAGTGGTGCCAAAATATTAGCACCTATAATTTAAAAAGACTGATTCATACAAATCGAAAAAGAATCAAGAAGTGATAAATGAATAACAAAGCGAAACACTAAAAAAAGTTCTGTAGCTTAAGTTACTTACTTATTAATAATAAAGGACATTTATGTTATTGTTCCGTAAATGAACTGTGTAAAATAACTTTGCATGTATTGTGTTATGTCTTAGAATAATAATATAGGTAGGTTAAGTAAATGTAAAATTTTGATTTAGGCACTATGACATTGAGTTGTAACCTGTAATAATAGTTGCATATATGAAAATAAATAAATGTATATTTATCAATGTCAATAATAGAAGACTGATCTAAATTTATGTTAAGTACATATTTATGTTATGAATGCCTAGGCAAGGATTATTAGATAAAAAGAAGTGCAAGGTTAAGCGAAAAATACTAAACAATAAATCTTGTTATAAACTAACCAATGTCAGTAATATGCGGCTGATTTAAACTAAATACACTACTGTTTCATTGTTATGAACGCCTAAGGCATTGAGAAAAATATTGTAAAAAAATGAGAAAAAAATCGAAAGTGAGTTAAAAAAAAAACACGTTCTGGCTGTCAAATGTTTAAAAAAATATATGATAGTAAATAGAAGTGGTAAAATTATTATTGATTATTGAAATAAAAAATATGTTGATTTGCTTTTCAGTGCTTTATTTCATACCTTTATACCATTAACTGGTCATTACCATACAATTGATATCATCACCATCTATTGAAAAAGCATTGCCAGACCACATTCGTCGACACCATCTCATGGTTTAATGTTACGGATGTAATAACTTCGAATAAACGTGTTAAATGTATGGCTAAATATAATTAAATTACTCAGCAAACCTCCCTACATCATTTTGAATAAGTAGTTTTTCTCGCATTTTGAAAAAAAAAAATATTTTTAATGGTGAAAAATTTCTCGTTGAAATCCATCAGGTACAGATATATTTGATGGCCTCTATAAAACCAGTTGAAAAAGTTTATCTTTACGGCGTCCTACATGTATAATCACGTATTGACTGTACACTAAAAGGGGCGGTTTATCAGCCAATTAAGACTTAAACCACAATTCTGATAAGTGATAGCACTAACGCAGAACGCAGATTAGGTATAACTGTATCAAGCGTTACTTCATAAATTTCATAATAAATGTAATCCAGTAGAAAGCTAACGTTATCTTTCACAGTGGTTGGTATGTTGATAGGTATTAAGTACCTCTTTGATATGGCCATACGGGTGGGCAATATATCATCCGAAAAAATTAAACAGTCAGGCATTCGTTAGTCGTTATTCGACAGCTAAGAGGTGAACTCGGAAGTTTACCTTGGTGAAGCACGGTCTTGTCGAAATGAGCCAACATTTTCACTATGAAAGGTACTTTCCTGTCATGTCGCCAAGCCGCGAGACACCCTCTAGATCTACCGAGAGACTACCTCGACAAATCTTCTCACTGCGTTCTTCTTAATTTCATTTAGATTTACTCAAAATCTCGTGCTAATTTAATTCAAGATTTTTACCCGACCCCCTGCGGTTCGGATCGATATAGAGTCGATAGTAAATAAAACTCGGTTCTGTAATTTTTTCGACCGCGGCGTCGGGAGTGTATTGCGCCGGGGCCGGGTTTTACTTTATGCACTACTAGCGACCCGCCCCGGCTTCGCACGGGTGCACAATTTAATGGATGTTTTATACATATAAAGCTTCCTCTTCAATCACTCTATCTATTAAAAAAAACCGCATCAAAATCCGTTGCATAGTTTTAAAGATTTAAGCATACATAGGGATATACGGACAGATAAAGCGACTTTGTTTTATGCTATGTAGTGATGATGAAGCATAAAAATTACATTTTGTGTACTCTTCTACACTACATCCAGTGTAAAGGCGAATTTTAAGAGCATATGAGGACTGAATTAAATCTTATTAGCGTCATTGATAAAAACATTAAATTTATTTCGCATGGTCAGTTTTGATTTTTCGATATTCCTATACCTACATATTATACTGTTATTGGCCTAATTGCGCCATCTAGCGGCGCCACAGTGAGATTTTGAGCTCGGTGGAACATATAAACAGCTGGAGTGAACAGAAGTTAAGAGGAACATGTTCACGTGGAGCGTTTCTCATAGATGGCGCTTATGGCATAAATAAACAAATATCAATTGGGCATTCCAATGAAAGTCAGAATATGCTCCATGAATATCGTCAAGGGAAAAGTAAAGTAAAGTATTTATTCAACTATACATAATAAACATTTTATGCTAATGAACCAGGTGTATAATAAAGTATTATACGAGTATTTATCGAAAGTGGCGTGGATCGTGATAGTGGTCCTAAGGAGCGAACAGGTGCTTACAAATATCTGAACACGACTAATTTCAAGGTGACTTGAAATAACAATTTCGGATAATGTTGAGTACCCCACTCTGAGGTTTACAAAAATATTTTTCTACTCGTCGACTTCAATGTTTGAATTAAGATATCGTAGACGAAATTAAAATCACATACTTTTTTCTATGGAGAACCCTTCAAGTGAACTCTTATGAAATAGACCAATCACGTGTCGCTGTTACTGTACTGTTATAAAATTGGCTAATCACCTTGTCGCCCGTTACTGTACTCTTATGAAATTGACCAATCACGTGACGCCGTGGATATAGAACAAAAGACATCAACGAGCGCCTTACCCATGTGCCTAATCTTCATTTCCGCAAGACTAGTTTGTTTAATTATTTCGGTTCGTTTAATTAATTTCCGTTGACTCGTAGAAAAAATAGTGTTTGCAATAGTTATACAATTAGCTTTTTGAGTCTCGAACCTAACTTATACCACTCAACAGTTCTCGTCTAAAAAATCATACATTTTATAATTATATGATTGCATAAACTACCATTGAGAGTAACTGTACCTAACAGAATAGCAATCGTTTTACGTTAATAGAAGTGACCAGGTGAGTGGCAGGTGAATTAGGGATGGCCAATAATTTAGACTTTAGAGCAGGGACCGATACCGGTATTTTTAAAAAACCTTGAATTAGCCCAATATTTTGGATTATTTTTTGGTAGGGCTGAATCATGTATTTAGGTAACAATGTCGTATTATTAGATTGTCCCATTAAAAATGAAATAATGAACCGGTGACCGTAATAATACCGGTATTTTTCTATGGAGAAAATACCGGTATCCGATCCCTGCTTTAGAGTGATAATAACATAACAGCTAAACGCCTGATGCATCTACAGGATGCACGTTTCCTAAATGTGTGGGAAGTTTTGCGAAGAACTCTTCAGCAGGCGCTTGCGCCGGAATCGGAATAACTAAGTATGGGACGGAATAACCAACAAAATTCGGAAGAGCAGACGGACACGGAGGTGAATTTAAAAGCAACAATATTTCAAATATTACACTTTAGTCACATTTTTCGCCGAAATGGTCCTTCGAACTGGATTGATTGGTCCTTCGAATCCTGTTGTCACGCCGGCGATATCTGGTTGGTGGGGATGGTTCTATTAGTCGAAACCAATATAGTCGTCAAAATATGTATTCTAAAAATCGAAAGAGTACAAATAGTGTTTCTCTAGAAAATTCTGGCTTTCTTTTAGTTCTTTTGACCCATCTCTCGGGGCGGTCCTTTATGTTAAGTTCATTTGACGAAGCCTGTTGCGGATTTTCATCTCTGGTGTCTGATTTGTTTTTGATTTGTTTCTGTTGGCACCTGACGAAGCCTATGTTGCTGATTAGAATTTGTGAACCATGTACCTATACTAATATACTTACTTTGTTTATGACAACACCGGGAAAACTTTGGTGAAAGGTGACGCGGAGATTTTAAATGTAGGTTACTGCTCCACTACTCGTACGATGCTCTATTAGGTATACTGCAGTATACCTTATCCCTGTTTTAGGACAACTGTTTGCCTATCCCTTTCTAACTTGATTGATAAAAGAAAGCCCTTCTCGACTTCGGTGCGTGATAAACGTGATTCAGGTATACCTAAGGGTCGAGATCTAAAAGTTAGATATATGTAGTTTTTATTTAACAGTAGTTAAATTTTAGCGGGAGCGCTCGTAGCTCAGCGGCGCTCGCGTACCGTGTGCGGTATGCGAGGTTAAGCAACATGGGCCCAGTGCCTTTACCATGAGTTTGCATGACCGTACTCGCTAGCGACTGCGTAAACGATTTAGTATGCCGATTCTTAGTTCTATTGCGTAACCGCCAGAGGCGCTGTACTTTTTCTCGTACAAATTATTAGTTTTTACGCACTCGCTAGCGAGTACGGTCATGTAAACTCATGGTAAAGGCACAGGTAAGTTTTTGGATGGGTGACCGCTTTAAGGGGTTATTAACTCAGCGCTCCCGTGCGTTGGAAGGCACGTTATGATAGTACGTATGTCTATGATAGCAGTCGTTAAGCCAAGTTAGAGGCATTCGGGCGGTTTGAGATTTGAGAACTTCTAACAGTCGGGTTGCCCATTCACTTGACAAGCCTAATTCCAATAAAGTTTGGTTTCCCCTCAGGTTGGAAGGTCAGAGGCAGTCGCTTCTGTAAAAACTATAGTGCCTACGCCAAATCTTGGGATTAGATTAGATACCAGACCCCGAGCATCCTTCAGGGTGCAACTGTACTGGGATAAAGCTAGGAGGATGTTGACTCACAAAGCAGATAAATTTCATTTGAAATTTGATAGCTTATCACTAATTGTCGTTGTTGGTTTAAATTAAATCCATCGCTATTGTAAAAAAATCTTTTTCTGAGGCATTTCACGGTTAAGGTATATATAGAGAAAAGACCTTTTCCAGAGGTCGGGCAGGTCAAATACAATACAACCTTATTCACAGGGGATATACGTCTCACTAGGTATATCTACCATTTGTATTTAATTTTTAGGGTTTCGTACCAAAATGGTAAAAAAGGAACCCTTTTGGTTTCATTTTGTCTGTCTGTCGCATCGCTAATTATCTCAAGAACTACTTATGCTATATCGATTTGAGAATATTTATAAAGAAGGGTAACCCAGATGCATCTTGATTTTTTTAATACATATTTTTTATCTTCTGTGAAAAATAACAAATGGTTCAAAATTTGAAAGTCTAGTAAATATGTCAAGTGGGCTGTCATATTAAAGGGCTTGAGTAGCAACTCCTAAACTTGTTTGCCACCGGCGCGCGGCGTTGTATAAAAAAAAGTTATTCAGTCGCTCAAATTTGTAATTTCAAAATTTGCCGATAGATGGCGCGTACCCATGGCGCTCAATTTCTACACGATGTTGTTGAGATTTTCCTGAATTAATTGGGTTGGAACCGGTATACGTCTATGTACGGAACCCTCGGTACGCGAGTCGGACTCGCACTTGACCGGTTTTATTTATTTATTCAATTACCAACGATGATTGAATTATTTTTGGATTCAACCCATATAAAATGAATGAATATAAATAGTAGTATACAACTTATAGTGTAGGTACTTAGGTAATAGGTACTTTCTCAGCTCGCCCGTTAACCCCAATGAACCTAATTTGAAATTTTATAACGCCGTATATCAAAGCATCAACAAGGCCAACCGCTCGTTCAATTAAACTAACCGTGGTATATCCAATCTTAGGCCATCCCACGCTTTATATGTACAACATTCCGCGGAGCATCACTTTTCCTCGCAGTGACACGCGTAAGTTGAGTTGAAGAGAGGTAGAACAAAGCGGCACATTATCTCGTTCATATTATTAATTCTCGTTCAATAGGAGCAGCTCAACTGGAGAAGTACCTCCATTTTACATAAGACCGCAGCCATAGTAACACCACTACATCTCTTTAGTTATGTGGTGTTTTGCTCCTATTGGTAAGTATAAGGTCGCCAGAGATCCCGAATCTCCCGAGGATGCACTCTGTTGAGATTCAGGCATGGCTCGATGTTTGTTGTCAACACAACGAATCTTCAAGTTCATCAAGGGTTGGCACAGCACAAAGCGCTTGTGGAAAACAACTGCCTGATGGTAAGCAGATACCGTAGCCTATGCACCCTTGAGACTAGATTCGTAAGCGTGTTACCGACCCTTTATTGACTTGAGGATTGGTTGTGTTCACAGCTAGAGACATCTGCAATACACTAAGCAGCCCTTCCCCTGTAAAAATGGCCGGCATTTATACCTTTATACTTTTACGAAATAGTACTTATAAATTACTCTGCTCTTAAAGGTTTATTAAATATATCGATTCGGGATGATTATGAGGTAGATTCATTATCAAAAGAATGGTCCTAATGATAAGAACAAAAGCGTATTATTAACCCCTTTAGGACTTTATGCGCACAAGCAGTTACTGAGTCCATTTGCGAGATTTACCGCGCTATTTCTACTTGAACGAGCCCACGCCACAAATAATTCCAAGCATTGAGTTCATCGAGGTACCTACTAAGGGAATAGAAATGGTCGTGTGGGCTGTTAACACTGTTATTTATGCTGTCTTTGGCATAAACGTAATGATCTGAAGTCTTACTAGAGAAAATTCCAGCTATGAGTACCTATTGCAGTTTTGACTCTATTTGGTTGGATAAAGCAGGAATTCTGTTTTGTTTCAGGATTTGTGTAGGTGATACATTTCTAGCATCTATGGATATAGTAACGATCAGAGAAAACTTAAAGCTTTGTTTCCTCAGAAAAGTAGGCATACAGGGTGCTGGTGGGTTAAGACTACCTAAACTCAAATCCACAATTAGGCGAAGTAAACTGACAGATAAGATGTTTCCATGAGTAGAAAAAAATAAATAGTGACGAAAAAGATAAAAACATATCGTGCTTATCATAACGTTGTACTTCCAAACTTATTCGAATGTTGTAATCTATGAGATATGCATAAAAATATGCATAAAGACTCGTTAAACGGGACAAAAGTAGTATTTAAATTTTAAGTTTAGTCCTTTAAAAAGGAATAAATCATACGCTTTACAAATAATTTTAATTTGACAAATTGAGAGAAACACTACTAATTTCGATTTCCGATGTTCTCGGCAAGCACCTAGGAGTACCCGATAAATTGCGCCGAAAGATTGGTAAGTCTAGTAAGGCCTAAAAAAATATCGATACGAACAGCACTGGCCATACTGTGGCAACATTTGTGCATTTTGACTTGTCAAACTACTTCGCCTAATTGTGGACTTTACTGTACCAACCTGTGTTCGGCACCGGCAGGTTTCCTATTTTATTGACCGAGTGAAACGAAGGTCTCTGCTTCAGCTTCGACAAAAATGCTTTTGTATGTCCGGATTTCCGTTTGTTCTCGTCTACAGGTCGCAATTCTCAACCGATTCTCGTGAAATTTCGTGAGCAGGTTCGATAATTATATAGAATTTTTTTGGCAAGACGGTTTTTGGAAATTTCCAAAAAAAATATTTTATCATTGATTTAGTAAGTTTCTGCGGGCGAATTTCGGTTTGTTCTTCTCTATATGTCGCTTTTCGCAAACGATTCTCGTGAAATTTTGTGAGCAGTGGGGTAGCACAACATGCTGACAAATCGTATCTCGCGCGACTCAGCGATTCCTGTCTCGCTCGAACTGTGCGGGTTAGAAAGAGGAGGGTAGATTTTTCTTTACACGCGTCGCGTCGCAGCGATAGTTGTGCTAGCCCCCCAGGTCCGGTAATTATATAGAATTTTTTGTCGAGTCAGTTTTTGGAAATTTTCAAAAACAATTTTTATTTCAAAGATTTTGTAAGTTTCTGCGTCCGACTTTCGGTTTGTTCTCCTCTACAGCAGGCGAATCACGTAACTTTATGTACTAACGGTAGATAGATTTTACTGTCAATTTTGAAGTATAAATGTATGAGCTGACAATTAAAATTTAATTTTGTTAGCAGGTTCGATATTCATATTTGATCTTTTTTATAATGTCAGATTTTGGAAATGATAAAAAAAACTCACCCACGAGGTCTACAGCTCACAGAGCCACTAGTTAGTTATTATCTCCGACATCGTAATGTCCTATTACACCCACCAAAAGGTGAAAAAAAGAGCGAGGGTAGCGAGGAGAAAGAGGGTAGTTTAATCATACCCATTGATTAAATAAGTATAGATTGCACAATAATTTCGCTTTCAGAAGGGATTTAAATACCCACTTGAAAGAGAAAATTGTATGTAGAGGTAACATTTTCAAGCAATGAAATTCTGAAATTACTTCTACCTACTATGATTTCCTAAATTATTCAAAATTTAAGTTCAGAAATCATTAGATTTATGAAACGTATTATATTCATGCAAAAGTTTGAGGTCTGCTTATCTTCCTCAACTAATAAATAGGTATAGCACTATTAAATGACACTGTACATATTACATGTACATATGTAAACACATACATTACTGCGAGATAATAATGACAACATAATAAAGCCGGCAGGTAGCATAATAGTGGCGTCCAACCGTAACAACAGAATCAGCCTAGTCGTAACCGTAGCTCCGCAGCGCGTCGCCAACGCTTCAGTCCGCAAGTAGCTTTCGCGGCGCGCGCGCAGTCGACGTACCCTCGCGCTAACCGTTCCGTTCGAACCGCTAGCGGCTAGTCCGCGAGTATGCAGTGCGGAAAGGACCAATTTACTGGCCTTTGGGATTGATCTCCTCCCCAACAAAAAAATATTGACTTTTGGGTGGACCATGTTGTGATGTGATTGTGAGGATATGTCCGGTGATGGTGGTCACAATGAGTGCGCCACTGAATTGGCACAAATGGCTAGTGCTTGCACTGTTGGGATTGGCTTTGTCCGCTCTGCCAATTGGCTGCGATTACACTGCCATCGTCGAGAAATTTGGAGCGGAAGCTGTGGAACGGTGCAATGAAAGATGTCCTTTCCAGGTTTGTTTTGCGAAAATGTGTTTTCTATTGTTGAGCCTGTTCCTCGTCATTATCCGCTGTTAATTTTTGTTATGGTTGTATAAATAAATATTTACGTACGCTAACGATAAAACTATTTCAATACTTTGATAAATACAATAAGTACCTACCTATTTATTTTCCAGATATTGTATCGTCCAACTTCTCGCTCTAAGTATTTATGTAAACAAGAAGTAAAGTTGGTATTTATGATCGTTACTCTATATTCACAAATGCTGGTGATGTGTTTTCTTCTATAAAGTTAGTTTAGATGAATAATACCTAACAATAATCTGTAATCGACTGAGACAAAAAGGCAAGCGCGGCTCATTCAACAATCGAGCGCCAGCGCACTTGACGGTCGGAGGTCCTGCGATCACCAAATTTGATAATAGCGCCGCGAGCCGTCGAGCCACTAACCTACTTAACAATTTAGTCAAGGATAAAACGTTCCACTAACTAGCTAGATTCTTGTTTTTAGTGTCGGATCTGTGTAATCTGGCAGAGGCTATGTATGTTAATCAATTTGTAATTTACTGGCAGTCTCTAAATTTGAAGCATTAAGTCCACTAGTTCCTTATTTGAAGTGATCTGGCGCGTATTATGGTCGCAGTTATCGGGTGATAACGTGACCATCATAGACCCCTGAGATGTTGGCAATGCGATGAGTAGTGTCGCAGCTTGCCGTGGCATTATGCTGAGTGGGACCCTTTTTAGCGTCGTTTGTCTGTTTATATTTCATGTTAAATATTGTAATGTATTGTTTAGACGTTAATAAATGTATTTTCTTTCTTTCTTTCTAGTGATTGATATATATAGTATGAGGTTTCGATACCTTCGATATAATCTTATCAAAAAGAATAAGCAATTAAACAATAGAAATCAACTGAAAATAATTCCAAATGTTTCGTAAATTCTCCGAGTTTACGCTAAGCCATTATAACATTAACCAAGTAAGTACGCTGGTTTTTAGATACGGAAACTTCGCCCTTCAAAAATGATTTTCGTAGAAATGAGTTTTCTTTCAACCACAACCGTCCAAAAACGTCTGTAAAATATAGACAAATGACTTCGCAGCGTCAGTTGTGATTTTGATAGCCCATAGCCCTTCTGTGTTGATGGAAGCGCTTGCATGCAAACAGCGTCTATCCCGGCTCACTTTGCGGCGACGCCGACGTAGGTTCAATGCACAACTAATTGTCGCAATTAGCGGACCGCTGTAATCAACGCATTCCCGCTAAATATAGCGGCGTTGCCAATCTATCTCTTGTTTACTTCGGGACGGGATCGTCCTTGATCCTTTCGAGAAAATAGATGGCTGACGTTCATTGCTCTAGATTATATAATATATATGTACAAGTTAACCAGTAATATGATAAAACTCTTAAACCCTTTCGCTGCCAAGCTTTTCGTAGCGCTACGGAATTTCCTCTACATGCGGGGAAACGCATGTTATCTGCTACGTGTCTACGAGCAGAGAATTACCCGGGGAGTAAATTTTTACAATTACTCAAGAATGTCTCGTGACGAGATCTCACGCGCGTGCGCCTTATTTATTCGTAGTCTCGTAGATCTGCTACGATGCTACGTTATCGTCATTTCATTAAAATTTGCTAGGTACCCGTAACCTTCGCGTAACGCGAAATAGGTTTAGGCTAAAATCCCAATAGAATCCCATATCACAAATACAAAATACAAATACATTTATTTTTGCTTAAAATGTGGTACAGAAGATATTATAGAGTACAAGTTTCACACATTTTGCCAGCAGCTGGCATGCAGAATAATAATAATAATTATTACAAACTTAATGATACAATTGGATAACAATAAAATGATGAGATTAAAGTCAAATAATAATATTACACAATGTCATTAGAAACCTAAGGATACACAATTGCCAATTAGATAATATTAATGATGAGATTAAATCAAGATACCTAATAATATAATTTTACATGTCACATTTTTTTATAATAATTAAAATATTCGCTTATAGAATAAAAACATTTTTGAACTAACCAATGTTTTAGGGTATGTTTAAATTTGTTCAACGGCAAGTCTTTTATGTCATTGTGAAGTCTGTTATAAATAGTAATAGCCATGCAGTAAGTAATAACCATTTTAACATTGTCTTTTCCTCAATTGTCAATCTCCAATATGGAAACATAGCCTCTTTAACGTAATAATATAAAATTAGAATAAGTTTTTCCTGTCCAATTCATTCAATGATGTTGACATAATATTTCACATGGCTTGTGATGTTTTTTCTCTTACTATTCCCGTATTTGTGATAGATGAACGCTTTTAGACCGGGCATTAAAACCAAAAAATCTCCGAAGCGAAAACCGCAGGTGTAGAGTTTCGGCGAGAAGCCTGCGAGGTGCTGTCGAACTGGTTCCGGTCACACGGTTGAGGCCTTTTGCAGGGAATCAACAGGTTTACCGAGGGTTACTGAGACTCTATGCTCGTAGCATAGAGTCTCAGTAACCCTTACCCCTAAACATAATTGGAATTTAATATTGATGACGTTGGTGACGCTTCTTTCTCTTAGGTTTGCGCGCTACCTACGCAGTTACTATATGATTTAAGATTCTTGTGTAGGTAATGTCAAATGTGATTGACCGAGTGAAATGAAGGTCTCTGCTTCATGTCCTACAAAAATGCTTTCGTATGTCCGGTGGATTTCCGTTTGTTGTCCTCCTCTGCAGGTCGCATTCCACTACCGATTCTCGTGAAATCTTGTGAGCAGGTTCGATAATTATGTAGTTTGTTTTTGTCAAGACAGTTTTTGAAAATTTTCAAAAACAAAGTTTATTCTACTGATTTCGCATGTTTCTGCGGGCAGATTTCGGTTTGCCTTCCTCTACAGATCGCATTTGTCAACAGATTCCCGTGAAATTTTGTGAGCAGGTCGGTATTTATATAGTTGTTTTGTCGAATGGCTTTTTGAAAATTTACAAAAACTATTCTTTTTCAAACACAATTGAAAAAAAAAACATTCGCGAGGTCTACTGCTCACAGAGCCACTAGTATAAAATGTTTTATTAGTGGTAGAAAGGGTTCAGATATGTGTTCATAGGTCATAGGAAACTTATTTTCTAATTAGTACAAAAAAATACGAAATACAGGTTTCTGCTGCAATACATGCTTAGAAATAGGTGTACTAGAATGTAAAACCACGTAATAGTCTTACATATCTAAATATTATGTTAAGTTACATACCTGATAGGTACTTATATAAATACATATGAGCTGATACTAGCATTTCATACGTTTTAACATAGTACAAGCTTTATATTTTAGTTTTAAATGGAACATAAAGGCACCCTGCAGCTTTCTCTGTGCTGCATTTTTGTAAATGAAATAGTAAATAGAGAAGTAGTGTAGGTAATATTCATATTATCTATTTATTTCGATTTCTGTGTATTTCTAACCAGTCTAACCACCACCCACCCCGTGCGTCGCACGATTATTACGAAGAATGTAAGTGTTGTACGCAATTTCCGAGAGTAAATCCGAGAGCATCAACGAAATCTGCATCAAAATCAATATTTACTTTTGGCAAATATTTATTTATATGCTATTAAGGACTTTGCTGAATACAAACTGACCTTTCCCTTTTGTTTGGTATACAGTACTTTCGAAATCTGAAAACCGGCAGTTGAATAAAACGTGACTTACTTTAGTTCACTTGTTCAACCGTTTGACTATAATGCATCAATTAGGGCAGGTACCGCACGCTCCGTTGCTCGTGCGCGGACTCACCGGAAAGAATCGCTACTGTATCTCCGGTGAACAATATCTAAAAAATATGGTCAACCTCAGTTAAAGAATGTCGTGTGCATGGCAGTAGCCCGTCGTCATATTCAAGTGGACAAAGATAATTTTAATAAGTGCCTTATCCATTTACAGAGGCAGCTCAGGCAGCGTTAATACACGTACTGCCTGTATTTCTTCATTTCCGCTATATTCAAGCGTTTCTGCTAATTCTCAATTGTTAAGCTGAGTTAATTTATAAAGGCCCTTTTACAACATGCACTGATATACTACTTAATGTTTTTATATGAATAATTATAAATACGGATTAAGTAATAACCATTTTCAAAAATTAATCGTGCTGTTTCATTGCTGTGAATATAATTAATGTTATTTACCGAAATTATCGTAATTGAATAAAAATACATGGTGTACCTAGAAGTTTAGTTATTGTGCCGCATTTGAATTTAAATGGTCATTGTTGTATATTTTTACAGAACCGTACTGGAGATGGACACTTCGACGTCAACTGCGGTCCTGAATGCGTCCAGCAGGTAACACACTACTATCTTCCTTGATGTTAGCATAAGTAGGAACTGTCATTCTATATAAGATCGATCCGTGTTAGTTACATTTGAAAAACTAACGTTTACGTACACATGTAACATATAAATTGATATAGCGTATACTTTCTTAAGCAATTTAATTATGCAGGTTAATAGGTTAATTTCGTGGATAATATAAGTATAAAATACCTAGACGTTGATAAAATTAACCGCACAAAGATGATTCATTTCATCTTAGGTATTTATTTTAAATCTTGGCAAATAATGTATGCAAGAAAACCTTTTCCTATTGTTTTGATTATTTACAGTACAACTTTGTTATTGTTATACAAGACAGAGTATCAGGCCAGGGACAAGCGTCGCATTCGATCGTAAAACGTAACAGCGATAAGCCGAAATCACTGCACTATTTTATATATTTTCTCAAGCTATTTTACTATTGGGAAAACTACATTTAATGGTTAACGGAAACTGTCCTACTCAGCCATTTCATTGTAACGCCATAAAAGCATTAAAACAAATTTAAAGGTGATAAATACATATTCGTTGTATATTTTTCGATAACGACGAGGCATATCATATCGAAGAGCACCTTGTCTCTGGAACATTATAATGTAGGTACAACATACCGCAAATCAATTACAAGACAAAGATACTTTATCTGCTATTATTCTCATTTACACATTAAATGGCGACAGACATATAGGTAAGACACACGTTTCCATACAAAAATAATTACTTTTAAATTTATCTAACAGCCGATATATGCCTTAATCACGGACCTATGGCCTTTTAATGCGATATAGTGTTTTTAATAAGTGCGTGAATCTCTTTCGAATATTCGCATTGACATACTCGTATGGACGTGGATTGCGATACTGAAGCAACATTCGCACGACTCGTGTCAGACGAGATTAAGTCTAGACATCTATACATATCTCATTTAAACTAATTAAAATCATAATCATAAAGTGCTGAAATGAGATCTATTATGATTGTTCTATCCACGAAGACTTGTCCTATTTGTGTGAGTTTCCAATCTTTACTTGTCAAGCTCCGAATTTTATGACGTATTACAACGAATTGACTCAAACACACAGGCAAATATAACTGGAATGTTTCTGCCGCGAACGTCCTAAGGGAATATGTCAACAAACGTATAACTAGTTCTGTTTGAGGACAATTTAAGCGAACTGTTAAAATAGGTAACTGCTAATGTTTTAAGAAAAGGAGTATAGTCCTACAGAAAAAACCAAAGTCATGAAATTCAGATGTATGGCTTCATTATTACTATGCAGCACCAACATTTTCTGTTTTCCCTAATAACTTGTTAAGTATGGGTTAAGAGTGTTAAGACATTAAAACGCAGCATTAAACATTTTCTCGTGCCTTCGGGCAGTGAAGTTTAAATAAAACAGACAGACAGACGGACAGACAAAGTGAAACCATAAGGGTTCTTTTTTTACCAATTTCGTAAGGAACCCTAAAAAATCTCAGTCAGAAGAACACTATATTCATAGTTCTTTGTAATAAATGTAGGTAATGTATTGTTTCAAAACCACTCCAAATCAAACTCTACGTTGGCAAGCATACAAACAAATTCATTCATTTTTGACTACTCTGTTATCCTATCCATCATTTGAGTACACAAAAACTGACATAAAACGGCATGTTCCATGCCAAACCCTGACAGGCTACTGGTTAATGTCGAAATTATCAGCGGCGTCCAAATTACGCCCCTGCACGGCGCAAAAAAGTTTCGAGTGGCGAGACGGTGCTCACGCACCCCTCTGTATTCATTCAAGTCAATTGACTTGTTTCCAATTTTATATTTCGTTATTGCTTACGGCTTTGTAATGGTCAGCGTTGTAGCATTATATTTTGTTTGCCGTCTCGTGATTTTGATCGATAACTTAGAAAATGACCGTCGTTAAACGAATGGTCTGGATATATTCCTTGGGTGCGTACAGTACAAGAGGTTAAAATGTCTTAGTACAGAGCTTACTTCAAGACTAGTCATATAATCCTTATTCCTTATAGCAGACTGTTCTATGTCAGTGAAACAACAAACAAGGCTCTACAAGAAATAAATTCCTTGTTAAGAACAAAATAAATAAACAATAATATCTAACTTAGAAATCAGTACTACAGTATAAGACATTGGCCCAAACAAAAAAGTTCAGTATGTAATATACGTGCACCTAAACCGCTTACGTGTACCAAAGTTGGTACCTATTCCTTAGGTTCCCCACATTGCCCTCACTCCCCTATGTCTGCTTGTTCTTTTCAAGCAGGTACTTGTAAACTTAATATCGCTTGCATTGGTAACATCACTCGTCACCCCAGGTGAACTTGAGAAAAACAAAATGCACACACTCTCTTTCAGATGTTACGAGTAGATGAATGTTTACCGGCCCGTACTAACAGGCACTGTAACACGTCGTTAAGAATTAACATGTTAATACTTTCTCAGAACTCTACTGCTTTGATATCAAACCTACAGATTATGAGGATTACGCGTGGGTAATGAGAGCATTACCCGCGTGTGATCATCCTCTCCAAACACTTCATATGTTCGGGGAATTGAAGAATTTATAGATATCCTATCCTCTTATGGAGAATGAATTATATGAATTGACCACCTGCTATGAATCGTTATGATTAGATTTCATTTGCGCTACTCTAAGGTTGTCTAGAAGAAATCGCTCTTTAGCGATAAGACCACCTGTTGTTTGCCGCTACTCATTGTGTTTTTGTACTTTTCTATGTCCTTTAATTGAGGTGTGCAATAAAGAGTATTTGTATTGTATTGAATTGACGTAAAAACAAATAGTATGTCAACTTTGTAGTATTTTATGTTTATATGGTATTCATAGTTATTAAATAATCAGCTCTATAAAGAGCAATGTTCCAAAGGAAGATGCTGAAACCTTTCTGATAATGTTAACTAAATGTAATGTTACAATCGTGTGAAACATCACACTTATCAACCGTCATTTGTACGCCTGGTATTTGTACAATGCTTACCTACTCAGAATAGTCAGAATTAAACCAAGGGTTCTCAATTAAGTGCCCCTCATACGACGCATTGTTCACTCCGTGGTCATGAGTCTTGGTTAAATTTGCAACGGTAATTAAAACGATGTGGTGGTTCAGACAAATCCTGTTTACATTGTTATAGAAAACTAAAAACGATAAATTTAGAAACCAGGAAAAGTAATGCTTTAAGGAGGTTTTTATTACTAGCTTTATTTCGTAGCTTCGCCTCACCTGTAACTGGATGTTGGCTGCTCTTTTTGGTAAAAGTTATAGGTGCTGTTATTTCTTGCGGGGTACCTGCCTATCATTTTATAAATAGTAGTTAATTAGTTTTCTCGCTGTCGATGCTATGCAATTTTAATCCTTGCCAGCAGAAAAGCAGCTGTAACGGAGGCTCTATCTTCCATTGGTGTTAATTACAAACAGCAAATTATTTGCTCGGCGAGTATCTTTACACGTACCTGTATGTAGTCGAGATTTTAAATATTAAGAGTTTGATGATGTATTTATTAGTATAAAACGTTGAAAAATAAGGTTCTTTTGCATTTTCTAAGAAAAAGGTAAAATCTAAGACTGCTTTTATTATTTTTACTAGCTTTTGCCCGCGACTTCGTTCGTGTGGAAGTCGTTTATATCGTTAGCTGATGAATTCGGGGATAAAAACTATCCTATGTCCTTCCACGGGTTACAAACCTCTCCATGCCAAATTTCATCTAAATCCGTTTAAGCGGTTTACGCGTAAAGAGGTAACAGACAGACAGACAGACATAGTTACTGTTGCATTTATAAAGGACTTTTTCTTGCGACTTCGTTCGCGTGAACCTCCGTATCAACTTCTACTCCGCTTTTCATACCGTTGCGAGATGATTTCTGGGATAACATGTATTCCATGTTTAAATTCGATTCGACTACTCTAAAAACCTTCTAGATGGCCCCTGAAGACATATCAAATATAGGTAGGCGGATTTCAAGTTACGTAAAGTAGGTAAGGTAGGTGATTGGTTTGTGAATGTTGATAGCGACTGATGTCCAACATAATTAGGTCTCTAATTTCAAACAGTTACTATGATTGGAGGGATCTAACATCCTTCTAGGTGACCCCTAAAGATATATCAAATATAAGTAGGCGGATTTCAAGTGACTGGTTTGTGACTGTCGATAGTGACTGCGTGTCCGACATAATTTGATCTCTCATTTCCTTAAGTATTTTTGTTCCTCCCTGCCCATTTCACGTATAATCCGTTAATTGCACGATGTTTGAATGGCGTTCTTTTTAATTTTCATCCAAGTATATATTTACCAATTCTTAAGATTTTATGTCACGAAATTAAAAGTGTTCATACAAAGATCAACACCTCTATTAACCCCCTTTCATCCCCAATCTATATATTGTTATAGTCTATAACCTGGCCGGGGAAATTCTGGACAGATTAGTAAAGTTTGCACCAAAACTCGTTCAGCCGTTTTCACGTGATGCGCGTTCAGATAAACAGACAAACAGAAATCTAAAAACTGTTGAAACGTGTTCAGTTATCGATTCTAAGTATCCCCCAGGCACCTTTTTTTCGAATATCTTCCATGTAAAGACTTTCGACCCTACAGCTCTATTATATGTATATAGATAATTTGTTTAAGCAAAGACGGAGTGCTTACTGCTTCTTTCCTCCCCCGACTTTACCTATACATATACATAGAAAATATAAGGAATTAACTTTTGAGAGCCGGAAGGGCGAAACCAATGCAGCACAGCAGCTCAAGACTAAATTCCGGTGGAAGGCTCAAGAATGCGTCCTGGCGAATAGCTGAAGACTGGCCCAGCGGAGGGCTGAAAATCAAGCGGGTTTCTTGTCGCGCGGTCTTCCAGCCCAAAGTCTCCTAAATTAATGATAACTTTAAACAATTATTACTGGTTTAGGGTTTTACATTTTTGCAAACAATTACAAATTTAATTGTTCGAAAATTAGGACCCTTTTTGAACTTGACTGGTTTTATAAGCCGGGCCCAATAAAGCGAGGAGTGCGCGATTGGAAAGTATTCTGGGGAAAATCTAGAACCTTTGACACGACAACACTGGAATAGTCTAAGAGTTTGCGGTCCAGTGAAATTGATTGAGCAGCTACAACCGAATCTGAGGTGTGGTGGAATCAAGTTACTGGGAGTTTAACTCACTAATCAAGCCTAGCTGAGACGAGTTGAGCAAATAACTTAGCTAAGCCCGACCTGCGTAGACTGACTCTCCGGGGACTGCATACCGGGGTATGCGGCGATATCAAGACAAATAAGGAGTAGGGACTATTATGTGTCTGTGTTGTCGCGATCGCGCACTGCATGTCTCCGCCGGCGGGGATGCCTAACTAAGCGTACGCATCGTGTCCGCGTTGAACGCCGCGATTACGTCATCCAGTTCCGTGAGTACGTGCCTAGGACGCCGTTGTACGGCCCCTAATCGGTGGTCGCCAAGTTACGACAAAGGGGGGGAGGGATGGGAACGTAGTCGACAGCCTGACTATCTAACAGATTCCTATGATGGGGAGCTTTGTAAAGTCGGCTTACAGAAACCATACAGGTAAAGAAAGAAAGAAACATTTATTCACAGACACAGAAGACACATATTACAAAAAAAAAACAACAACAGAAGAAAACAAACCACAACATGTGTGTCCCCGCGGCAGTGAAACGGACACTGGCTCAGCATTATTAGTACAAAAAACCTACTTCCAATTTTGTAGACCCTCATATAACACCGTTTTCGAACTCGATCACTTTAACAACTTTCTAGATGACTCCTGATAACATATCAATTATAGGTAGACGGAGGCACTGGTTTGTCAATGTTGGTGGCGACTGACTAACATAATTAAATATTTATTTTCAAACATTTATGGGTTGAGGGATTTTTGGTTATTTGTCGCTGGCGTCCTAAGTTCTTTTTTACCCCCCCATTTTTCCACATATTATCTGATTATTGCACAATTTATGAATCGGATTCTTTTTACTTTGTTTTCAAGTATATGCTTACCAATTTTCAAGCCTTTAAATCTTCTCATACAAAGTTCAACCCCTCTTTTCACCCCCTTCCATCCCCAATGTGTATGATTTTATGGCGTATAACCTGGCCGAAGATCCAATAACTTATTTAGTGAAGGTTGTACTAAATTCTATTCGCTAGTTCACGTCACGTGATGCCTAGACAAATAAACAGACAGACAAACAGACACAAATTATAAAAACTGTTGAATTGTGTTCTGTTATCGATTCTAAGACCCATTAATGGATTTTTTTGCTAATATCTTCAATGTACAGGTTTTCGACCGTCTACAATTTTGTTATATGTATAGATTACGAAACTCACTCAAAGGTGGTTGTTTTCAAAACCCCAAAAAGAAACTTAGTAGCTACCATACTTAGTGGCCCTTGACCAATTCGCCATAGTCCATGGTGCGTGCGCGGGGTCGCGTGAGACTCGACGCCGGATGCACGCAGGAAGGAAGCTGCTAGTTGCCTCTCCCCTCGGATCTATTTTAGAGTTCAACTCCATCACAACGTTATATAGCTCCTGGTTCTTGCAGGAACGCCCAGGATGTTGGGGCAGCTCTTGTTAAAAATTAACTTGTAGTGACTTAAGTGGTAGAAAACAGAAGGAAAATGAGAATGGATTATGACCCGTCACGATTATGTACTGGCAGCAGACGAAAATGTTAAACAAACTATTTCGAACTTTACTGTTTTGTTAAAGAGCTTTGTTTCAGTGATTGCCTTTAAGAGCATTTAGGACTTTACTAAGTACTATTTTGGAGTTTACTAAATTCGACAAAAATTGGCAAAAGCGATCAGGATTACTGTAACGACTTCGTATCCATAAGGTACCTATCATTAAATCGTTAACCACGCGCTCGTATATTAATAAGTTTCGGTTTCATATCAACGTTTAAATAATAGGTTTAATAATAATACAGTGAAACCTGGTTAAGTGAGACATCGAGGGACCTGTAAATTTGTCTCACTTATAGATGTGTTCCTCTTACCCAGTGTCTCAGATATCCAGGTATAAATAAATGTCTGTCTCATTTACAGAGGGTTCCATTAACAGAGGTCAGAATATAGGTAATTTCAGTTATAGAGGTGCGATTATTAAATAAAATAACGTATGTATTATGTAAACATTATACACAGTACGTGAGTTTTAATCTTTATTGCGAATCAAAGAAAAATAATAAAGGTAATAAATGTAATAAACAAAAATATTCAAGCACTTTTTTTTATAAATACTTGATACAAAAATGTAAACAGAATGTATCAATTATAAAAATCTGTCATTTTAGTTTGTATTTTGGAAGTATCAGCCATCAGATGTGTTCTATGTCATAAATTTTATGAAATATGGTGGTCACCAATTGATGTCATTTCAAAATAACTGTGCAAAGTTTCTGCTTCTGCTGTCAGTGCTTTTGCTGCTTCTCGTTTAGAATTTTTTACTACTTCCGAGCCCATTTCGTTGTTCTTCATTTTCCAAACAAATAAGACAATGTTATCTCAGTTACAGAGGTTAATGTATATAAAATTCACTCCTTGTCTCAGTTATAGAGGTAACTATGACGATACAATCGATAGAACAAATACCAGATGTAGAGGTTTGCTTCGTCCCACTAACAGAGGTAATTCAGTGCCAAAGTCTTGGGACCTCAGCATGAGTTCCAGTTATGGAGGTTTCTCATTTATCCAGGTCCCACTTAGCCAAGTTTCACTGTATTTTAATATTTAATGTTCTCATTGGCTCTTAATTTTACTACTAGTTTAGACAGTTATTAAACATTGCTTTTACGTTCTATCAGAAAGTTCTCCTAAATATCTGACGCACTTTAACGGTCCTGCTAAACGAATATGCCCTTTGCCCCT
Organism: Epiblema foenella; assembly: GCA_963556455.1. Taxonomy (NCBI): domain Eukaryota; kingdom Metazoa; phylum Arthropoda; class Insecta; order Lepidoptera; family Tortricidae; genus Epiblema; species Epiblema foenella. The sequence continues at coordinate 10,024,403 of OY747107.1, read as the reverse complement.
AATGCTCTTTTATCTTGCTATATATAATTGCAAGCGACTATACACTAGTTTTTTTTTATGTTATAGGGGGCAAACGAGCAGACGGATAGCCTGATGGTAAGCAATTCAATTACCGTCGCCCATAAACACCTGCAACACCAGAGGAGTCGCAAGTGCGTTGCCGGCCTTCATGTGTGGTAGTCTAGTTCATGAACAGTCAAAACCATCCCAAATATGAATAAACGAGGCACAACAGTTGATCAAGCGCAACACTGCAGGGCACGGCCATCCCCCGGCCGGGGATCTATAGGAATTCAATCCCGCTCACGATCACGCTTCGGTACTTTCGGAAGTGAACAATCACCCATAGGAAGTCAAAATGACCGGTTAAAGGTTAAACTGTGAAATGTATGTGTGAAAGCAAGATTAATTAGCCAGCACAATACAGTGGAACCAACCAGTATGTCGCGTGTGTTCTCTGTAAAGGAACTATCGAAATAATTTGCATTTATGATTTATGCGGGGTTGTAATTGTATCAAAATTTGAAAGGAGGTTTCATGAAATGACGACGGAAGAGCAAATAGATATGAGTAAGACATTTATAACCGCTCTAAGGTTATCTAAAACTTGCTTTCTGTTAATAATTTCTCACATCACCCATAATGCACAATATGTCAACATTGTCAACCATAGTTCACTGCTGGCGTTAATCAGTCCATAACTTATGTATACCATGAATATTTGAATAAAGCAACGATATTTGTGTCATTAAATTTCAAACGTGGGAAACTCGAGCTTGTATTCAGTGTTATTTGAATAAATTATTCAAAGAGCCAGTAGAGCAAAACCATCAAAACAATGATTTCTATGGTATTGTGGTGGAAGTAAAACGAGGACGGACATTAGCTCGGCGTCAGGTGCATGCATGAATATTCAGAATTTTAATGAACTAACTGAACTTTATAGCCAGGGTCAAATAAATTAGGCATTCTAAAATGTTACAAAAACAAGAGTAACCAGAAACTCGACTCATGATTGATGTGAGGGAAGGGCTTTTCTCAGTAGTGGGACTCCATGAACTCATTATAATACTGATAAGAGTAATACCAAACAGACAATCATTGGTATAAGGAATCATTAATGTTACGGACCTTCCTATTGTTGTCAGATGAAACAGCTATTCATATTTGGTTAACCTAACAGGTCTTGCATTTCCGTTGTGAGATGAATTTTAATTTGCTTGCTTTATGAATTAACAGAAGGGTGTAAACATTTTTGTAGGCAGTTTCGATGAATGCTTATTGTGCAATATTGGGGGTACGGGAAGTAGGTAACCCTTTAACTTTTACCCTTATTTGCAACTAGATTTGCCCGCGTCTTCGCCGACTTATCCACCTTCCTGTTTTACTAGAGGTCGCGGTTTCATATCGCGATAAAAAATATTGGATGACCTTTTCCCAGATCCTGATCGGCTGTCCAGACAGAGCCACAAAGATGCTTTCGCATTATTTATAATATAATAATATTCATCTACAATATATTCGCCCGCAGTCATCGGCATAAATGTGGCAATGCGCAAAATTAAGAGATGCGTTAATGACGCCTTTGTTTCCTTGTTCAAGATAAAGTTTTCTTCAGTTGATTAACATTATTTCGTCATAACTTTTCTCACGAGAACTTTCACCAATGAAGCGTGTAATGCGTACGGCAATTAGTTGCAGTGGTGCATGCAGACGAAATGCCCCTTCCATTTCTATTAGCTAATCAACGCTGATTACATTTGTTTATTTTTAGTTGTGGCCTATAATAGTTGTATTCTGGGATAGATCAACTAACTCAGCTTGTCTTTGTAGGGCGGTTAACTGAATTTTAGCATACAGATGCCAGGATCTATGTGCCTTTGTTCACTTCGTAAAGTATTCTCCTAATTTTAGATATTCCTCTTCCTAGGAAATTATACTTATACATCGTATTTGGCTCATCTTTGAGCCTAATTGCCCCAAGCCATAATTATTTATTTTATTCACTTTGGTTATATTTTATACTAGTGGCTCACGCGGCTGCCGGAGTATTCCAAAAAACGCAGGGTTAATACAAAATATACACTATGTATATATAGGATCTTCCGAGGATCCGCTCTATTTTCGGGCAAAAGATTTATTAACTAAATAGTGGTAAGCGTTTGTAAGTGCAGCGGCGTCATATTATTATTACGTCTTCACTGTCTCACTTATTACGCTATTTTAGGCCTATCTTCAATTGTTTAACCTTCGCAACAAGCCTACCTACTTAATTAAAGTTCTAAAATAATCCAAGCGTCAATTAAGACCCAGACAGCTACATACTATATCCCCGTTGCACCCAAACAAACAGCTTAGAGTAGATTAAACCAATTCCTGGAACGACTCTATCACTAAGGCATTTCCTGCTATTTATTGCCTGGATAGTTTGTCTCTACCATATATTAAAAAACAGTACATTTTGATGCAAGTGCGGAAGGTATGTCATTTTGCACGGGTCTCGAGTTGTGAAAATGATACTTCCGCACGTATATCAAACGACGTTTTTTAATACAAAAATAAAACAATAACCAAAAGAGAAAAAACAAAATGCGATTACTTGCCATTATACGCTTTATACATACATACCTGGTAGTTTTCATACAATTTGTGTAACAATCGTATAAAACGCACATATCACATAAATATTATTAAAACAATACAAGTAATTACAAAATTAAATCTTGAATTTATGAATGAAAGAGGCGGGAATTAAAAAGTCCGTTTAACTAGATTTTCTTTCAAGATGCCAAGATTGTCAGCATTCAAACAATCATGGCATCTTGAAATCCAAATCAAAAACTATATTGGAAGAGGTTTTATGTCACATGGTAGTTTAATTATATTTAAATATTAAACATTTATTATTGTTAATTTTATAATTAATTTATATTTGATTTTTATAGTAAATAAATTTAATTTTTGATAAAAAAAACAAGCGTTTGTAGCGCCGCGGTCTTGCATAATACTCTATTAATCGGAGGTCTCACATGATACTTGGTTCCGATCATGGTCTACTCAATCAGTCAACTTTTTAATTTGTTTTAGATTTTTAAATATTTGATAACCCTTTAATTTGTCTAATAGAAGTTTAGTTTTAATGCCAAATTGCTTATTAAATAAAAAAGTAAATAGATTGAACCTAAATCTATTCCAATGGATGTATGGCTTGGACCAACGGAAAAGTAAAAAGCACTAGTGCGAGAAATCCAACTTTGCGCACGATATACAGCTACATAAAGTACCACTTATTGAGCAACGTATTAAAAAAAACAAATGCTGCCGTTTCAAATATATTTATCATGATCAGATATCACGGCCTCTTCTCAAATGGTTCGGTTTTTGTATGAGTTAAGATCAGTGTTTTTTATACTCAAAACCGAAAGACCCATCGTGACAGTCAGTGTTATAAATGTACTACTACTACTCAATGACAGTTTTGTGTAGACTGTTTGTTTAGTCTCAGGTTTCCAACAGTAATAAGGTAATGTGTAAAGTAGAAGGTAGAAGCAATGCAGCGACTGTTCTTTATGATAAGTGCACTCGGCATCGGCATCGCCGCTAATTCCTATTTCCTCATTAGGCGGCCGGCTCGCGCTCGCGCCGCGTTCGTTCATGCTGCGTTGCTGCGCCTGCGCCCATTCAACGCATTCCCTCCCACCCCTCAGCCCATTATCCTCAGGATCTGCCCACTCGGCTGCGCTGAGCGAATTGTCGCGCTGCACTCGACGTGAAGTGTTTTGATTTATTGCCCATTTATTGGACCCTCAACGGCTGTGATGGAGCAAAAATAGAATAAGTAACTCTCTTTCCTGTTGTCATCAGTAGCAACAATTTCTTTAATACTCTCATTTCCGCAAAATGTTACGTACTTAGACTTAATGCCGTATGTATATACCCTTCGAATGCTCATTTCTAGTCATTTGTTCAATAGCCACTCGTTCTATGAGTAGTAAGTGGGTTGGCCTACCAGAAGGCTAGCAGCGAAGCACTCGCGATGTTTAGGCGAGAGCCCTCGAGCGAAGAGCTCGGATGTATGCCGGTGGGCCCCAATTTGTATCAGCATTATCCAATTGTCACACTCAAGTGGTTGGCGTGGGCCTGCGCGTGACCTGCGCACGTGTTTTTTGGTTCTGTTCTGCTCGGATATTTCAAAAAATTTCGACGCTTTTATTTGTACCTTATATTATATGGTATTATATGATTCAAGTTTTTATGAACAAGGGGTTTAGATTTTAAGGTCAAAGAATCCTGTTGCAGATGTCAACATGTGTAGGTGACGAAGCACATATGTTGCTAATTTGCTTTTGTGGCTCCCTGACGAAGCCTGCGTTGCGGATTATGATACATTTTTGCTTTAGTTAGGTATAAACATTAAGTATATATAGTAAATTGTTGACCGAGTGTTGACAGCCACCCATTTCAGACGAGATATTTACGCCAATAGGTCGAGGCTGATATGGGTGGTTTCACCCAAGTTACACACTCTGCTTTTCATTTCGAATACGAGGAAACAGAAGAAATGCCAAAATCTGCTGAAACATTTTCTGAATCAGCGAAAGAACCATTTTGGCGGGAACTGTTGAGTGAAGTTAACAGTGTTTGTGTATAGATCATTTTTTTTTTAATTGAGTAAATAATAGTATGGGTTACTGTACGCCTTTGCCCAATGTAACTACGATTCACCGTACTTTTTTCTTTTTAATACTTTTCTGCGCTAAGCAGAAAAGTACCACTTTCAGCACGCCACTACACACAATTACTCAATGACCCCCTTTCAGAGTATGACAAATGAAAAATGATTTACACATCAGCAATATATTCTTACGAACTGACTGCTAAAGGTAGGTAAAATGTTCGGGCCAGCCCATATTGAGTCATTACTAATTGATGATGGTGTATGCAAGTTACTATCGGAGAACCTTTCATCTCAACTTCGGGTTTAACCTTTGCTCAGTTTAGGAGACACCCGTTTCAGAACTAATAGATGATACGTGTTATGTAAAACTAATTAATCTAAGTCATTATAATCAGTTTTATGAACTGAATATGGTGCACGCAATCTTAGGGTTTATCTCAGGTCAATAACGAACGCAGTTAGAAAAACGTCCATATCGCGGTTTCGCCACTGGCGCCATCGTACAGATAACTGTACGGGTGCTAAGAAATTAATTAAGCAAAACTTTATATTAATAAAGTGTATAATTTACCTATTATCAATTCAATCACGCTTCACGACAGCCATATAGTATGTAATGCATACTGGCTGTCAATCGGGCCAGGTCAGAGGTTAGTTGCCAACGAGGGTTCGAAAATACAGTTTGACTTTTAATCTCAATGATAAGTTAAGCTTTGGAATGCCAAGTATCAAATAGTGTCACGGCTTTATTCTAGAATTAATTATTAATATTTGTGCTCTTGTTAGTTATGTAAAATACAGTCTGTATAACATCCGAGGCCCAGAGCTTTATATTAACCTTTTAAAGTATGTATAAAAAGGAACGTCTTTCCAATTTATGGCTCGCTTCCGCATTTTCTGTAGGTAGGTACTTCCTTAATATAGTTTCTGCTTATATAAATATAAACATAATGTATCCTTACATTGTTGTTATTTAGAAGTGTTTGATTTAGAAATGTCTATTAAATTACTAGTATGTATTGACTTGTATAACACTGTAGTTGTCATTTTATACTGCATGCATTATATACGGCAATGAAATGACAGAGGGGAGAAAAGTTAAGATCCCATTGCAATATCCTGCGCAAGTAATAGACTCTTCCGGCAAGCAAAGTCCGTCAATGAATATAATTAATTAGTAAAAATGTATGTACAACAATTAACCAGCAAATTATATGTGAGTGCTCTCACATCGGTGGCATCCGGCGTGCGTCTGTGCTCCCAATTGGACTTCCGAGTGAGTTTCCGAACCGAGCCGTCACGTTAATGACTGAAGGGCCTAGCTATTGTTTTGTTATTATTAAGCCACGAGACAGGATGCTGGCTAATTAGGATAATTTACTCTATTGTTTTATTAGTTTTACATGAACTTCTGTTTAAAGAGTGGCGCGTGCCCGCCCGTTACTCGGCGTGTGTGTTGCCTATACTTTTAAAATAGTTCTTTCATTTCGGATGCACGCGACTTGTTCCCTGATTTAAACTGTGACATGAAATGGAAAAGGTACCACCAGCCTGCCTATTAATAAAAATATGGTATGTGGGAGCTACGTCTGGTGAAATCACGTAAAATGTTTCATAATTCTGTTATGATATGATTTTGAGTAGGTACCTGTAATTATTATACTCCGATATAAAATTGAAAACAAAAACACCTATAAATTATCAATCACAATAAAAACAAACAACTCGTTTCACTTAACATCAACGCGTTATCTTTATTGTTTGTATGTAATTTTGTATAGTCGCTCGCTGGGCAGGGATTGACAGGTCGGTAGATAGGAATGTCGAATGAGCTCGTCCGTTGGGCATCAATAAATTGACGGAGGGTGCGTCTGGGCGGTGTGTTGTGACAGCCATGGCGGAAGAGACCTGTTAGCGGCACAGGCCACGCCGCGTGAACCGCGGTACGGGTTCATAGATAAATTAAAAAAATACGTTATAGACGGAGAGTAACTTGGAGTCTTGGAATGCCTACAGTAGATACGGTACCCAACAAAACGCCTAGATGTACTGAATTTCTTGGCACTCTTACAACAACTGTAAAAACACTAAAGACAGGTTTAGGTGATGATAATGAACGAATGACTGTGTCCCGGTACAAGCCAGACCTTTATAAATTCAAAATTTAGTTCTTTTTTTTTGGACCTGACTGTGGTTTTATAGGCCGGGCCCAATAAAGCGATAGGTGTGCGCGGTTGAAGAGTAACCTGGGGAAAATCCAGGGGAAAACCTCCGGCACGACCACGCGTGTGGTTTGGAACACTGGAATACTCTAAGAGTTTGCGCTCCAGTGAGATTGGGTGAGCGGTTTCAACCGAATCTGAGGTGTGAGTGAAATCGAGCTACTGGGAGTTTTGTCGCTGGTTCACTAAACCTAGCCTAGTTGAGAAGAGTCCAGCAAGAAACTCAGCTAGGCCCGACCTGGGGTCGGACTGACTCTACCCGGTGTGCGGTGGTACCGGGACGAATAGGGACTATATGTGTCAGTGTCGTCGCGATCGCGCGGTGGACGTCCCCGCCGGCGGGAATGCCTAAGTGTACGCGTCGTGTCAGAGTTGGACACCGTAAGCGCAGCGTTCCATCTTTCGATGATCCTATGATGGGAAGCGTTGTCAAAATACCATCTGGCAGTCTGCTTAAAGAAACCATACATGGTGATAATCCCCATGTCGTGGTGCAGACTGAGGTTCGACTGGTACCAAGAAGCACCAGTCGCCCTACGGGCAAAACGATTCTGAATTACCTGAAGCGGCTTGAGCGATGTCATAGGCACGTGAGCAAAAGCTACACTTGCATAAGACATGATTGGACGAACACAGGTTTTGTAGAGTGTCAGCTTATTTCTATGTGATATTTTACTAAACTTGTTAATCATCGGCCCAAGCCTTCCTAGCACGAACAACGCACGGTTGCGTACCCTACTGATGTGGCTACGGAAAGTCAGTTTTCTGTCGAGGGTCACTCCAAGATATTTGACTTCGTTGGCCCAGGGGATGGGCCGGTCAAACATTTGGATCGAAGCCACCTTTCCACGCGGCTGGAAAGTGAGCATTGGTCAGCGCGGCATTGAAGATGCCGACCAAAATGAGGAGGGGGGTTTCAGGGAGAAGTCTCCGGATACGATTGGATACACCATCCGCACCCGGAGCCTTCCTAACACGAAGACGCCTGACTAAGTCACTGACTTCCTTAACCGACAGCGGTAAAATGGGTGAAGTTACGGGGAGACGCGATCTCCTGTCCACCTCGGAATCGACCCATCTAATATGGGCTTCGTCGGTGTGTAGGAGATTAGGCGAACATTGGGACTCTAAGCTACTCGCAAGGCATTCGGCTTTCTCACTGTCCTCGAAAGCAGGAGTAGGGTGATCCGGACGATCTTTGATTTGAGACATCTCGCTAGTTTCCAGTAAGCCAGATGACTAGGAGCGATCTTACAAAATTTAGTATGTATGGGTCTAACAATAAAGATACTTTTCCAGTTCTGTTTTATGTATGTAAGTTACTCTTACCACTTCCGAAATCATCTGTGTGTTCGTGTGTGTGTGCGTGTGACAGAAGTAGGTATAGGTACTTACTTATATTTAATTGCAAATGTATCTATTTGCAATTTTATGAAGTGTCATTTAGTCTCCAAACCGCGAGTAAGTATATTTTTCATACCAAAAGTTACGAAGGCACACATCAAGACGGTTCAGCTAGGCATTCCGCTACGTTATGTAGGCTCTTATTCCGCAAGAGCGGAATAAAGAAACGAATTACCCTGTTTTTCTCACTTCTCACTCATCTTATAGCTTGCAGTTCTGCAGAGCAGTCTGACTGAATGCGGCTTATGTGGTGTCGAGAGCGATGAGTGATACGCGCTAATCCGTGGCGCAGGCGGTTCTGATTGGTGCCCCAGTTCGCTGATTGGAGTGCTTGGGGCCGCGACCCGCAATTATGCCCAAACGCACACCCATGTGCTCATGCGCGTTTTAATTGACCATTACTCATTATGTTCACACGGAAAGTAGTTTGTTTGACATTTAGCTCAAACAATACTTGGATAGTTGTTTTTAAATTAGGAAATAGAAAACTGCTCTACGCATTTATAGTAACAAGGGAACGGATTAAATAGAAAACTTTTTTTCAATCGAGCCTTCAATTAAATATCGATACCTAACTAAATGTATCATCGTCATTCACAGCAATTTACTAGGGGCAGGGGCAACATGCTTTTTTTCGTTTGAAGTATATCTCTATCTCCCGTCTCTTCACGCTCAGTCCAGCCATCTTGGTTTATCTCTTCCCTTTACAACTCTTTCATACCTTATAATAATTGTCTTAGGCCGGGTTCTATAAAGATCCGTTAGACCAGTGGTGGGCAAAGTACGGCCCGCGGGCCAACTGCGGCCCGCGAAAGCATTTTATCCGGCCCGCCGCCGATACATCGAATTAATTAGTACATGGCCCGCGATGATTATATTTTGAGGGTTCAGCCAAAAACCAGAGCAGCGGTTTTATACAAAAGTGCAGTTTTGCTGCAATTATGGCCCTCCTCCGAAATTTCTCAAGCTTACTGGCCCGCCATGAAAAAAGTTTGCCCACCCCTGCGTTAGACCAAATGTCAGATCAAATTTCAGTAACTCAGTACATTTTTTGGCATAACAAACCGACATTAGGTCTAACGGATCTTTATAAAACCGAGCCTTAATATATTTGGCAAACTGCTAATTTGATACTGAACTTTATCAAGTTTGTTGTTATTAGGTTGCATATATGACGGATTTAATCTGACTATAGTCTAGGCCTGTTTAAAAACATGATTAATTTTATTACCGTTCTATTTTACGGCTGTGCTTATAAATAATATTTACTAAGTAAGCTGGTAGGTACGAGTAATTGGTGAACAGCGTATTCAATTAACGCTAAACATGCATCTATTAAAATAATCTACACTTTAACATTTTTATCTAGGGATTGTGAAATTGAATAATTGCCCAATGACACTTGATGATAACATAATTATAACAACGCCACCCACTGAGATGCTAATTGATTTATCTTTAAATTTCAACATCTCGATACTAACCTCACTAATTTACAGCGAGATACGTGCCATCCATCTATTTTTCCATTAAGTTTATTATTTGAATGTTCTACAATAACTAATAATTTTAACGCAATCTTGCGGCTTCATACAGTTTACATTTAATGATAGGGTCAAAATATTGTTTGACATCTGTAAGACTATACTTAACTATTTTTACGGAACCCTCGGGTTCACTCAGTCAGGTGCGTATAATGATAGGATGCGTTTAAGATTCCGATAGTGAACCTGCGTCCGGTCTTCACCCAAGGACGCTACCCGACCGTGAAAATCCGTTACGAAACGTCTTTTTTGTTACGTCTTACTTTCACGCTCGAGAAACGTGAGAATCATATAAACTTAAAAAACGTAAACAGAAGCAGGTACAAGGATAACTGCTGATAACTGTTAGAGCACTTGAGACGAACCCGTTGGCCGTTGTTTAGCCGATCCCACGAACACGTGTGAGACATAAACACGCGAAATCAGAACGAAACACATGAAAGCATTCAGACGTGAACCTAAACTAAACAATACAAACATGTTAAGTTCGGATATGTTGTTTTAGATTTGACATATTCCTGATTTTTTGTTAGGTAGTTTCTTTTAAACGTTTATTTAGTCTGAATTAATTATGTTTGTAGACATAACAATATGTATTTTTTTTTCAATGTTAAAATTGGATTAAATACAATTTGATTTTAAACAATTCGAAATTCATATTCAGTATAAAAGAACAGGTACAGTAAAATACTAATTCTACAAACAAATATGTAGATATTTGTTGCTTTTTAAGTTAAAATTAACACATTTGATTGCTTAAACAAAGATAATGAACGGTGGGCGGCGCCTAATTGTGTTAGAGCCCGTACCATTAGCTGATAATTGGTGTAAACTACACATATTGTCCTCACTTTTATTGTTCTCTCCCAAAATTGACGTTAATTCTATTTAATACGACATTGACTTTTAGTCGTATTTACATTCACCTCTAGTGATGAATGTAAATACGACACGTTGGTTAGTTAAAAATTAACAGCTATGTAAATAAATCATAATAATAATTTGGAAAATTAAAGCAGAATGTAGATGATAAAATTATGTAATACGTAAATACCTAATGCTTATTTGCCCCAAATATTCATTACTGGAGTTTTGTAAGGTCTAAGGGAGATTACGGTGGATGATTTTTTGCTCCGCTTCAACCCCGTTCGTTTGGACAACCCTTATTATACGCACTATTAAGCCGTGACAGTTTTAATGACTCGTTTAAATGTTTGGATCTATGATTTTGTGTGAAATTTTAAAATTATTTAATCCAGTGCTTTTAATACAGTACAAATTGTACACTGGACCGCAAATGTGTAATATTTTATTTTTTTATTGTTTAATAAAATTATGTATTATGTACCTACCTATTCATTTCAGTGCACTCTGGGATGCAGTTTGTGGAGACAAGGGTTGGATTTTTCTTGTCAAACAATATGCGTAAGTATATTTCTAGAAGTAACTAATAAAAAAAAATTTTTTTTAGCATCTTTAAAGCCACTTTACTTATGATACACCAACAAATGTATTCTCTAAATAAGTAAATTACTACTAGGTGCCTACTTTAAAGAGACTAATATAAAATGTTTTGTTTTCAGAATGTCACATCCGAAACGGTAGTCTCCCGAGAGCTCTACTGTGTCATGGGATGCAATGAAGCTCTTAACACATACTTCCAGAAACTAAGAGGTAAATGTATTGTGCCTTATAAACAAGTAGCATTTAGATATATGTAGCTATATTAATGTCATGCACCAAAGAAGTTCAAATGCGGTAACCGATCGCACAGAAAATAGAACGCTACAACTACTGCTCATTCACTGACAACCGTATCGTTAGGTTGTCTTAAAGTTATCCTGGTGCTAGATCTACCTCTGTACCGGTTTATTTAATATACATATCGCCTTAAAAGTTATCGGTCAAAAGTCAACAGCCCGCTTTCCGCATGCGATGCGGGAGCTCATATTGCCTTGTTTTCCCCTTTAACAAAAACAAAGATAGCACGATGCTGCCCGCGTGCTCCTCACTTTATTATTTTCCTAATTACAGACTTGATCGGAACGCCCCCCGCGCCAGCACTAGTCGCAGACAGTTTAACAGCGACGTCGCTATCCCTCGTGTGGGAGGCGCCGAACCTCGGCAACCTGAGCTACCTCGTGCAATGGCGATACGAGGAGCTGCCCGGGACTTGGCAGTACTACTCCAACACTAGTCACTCCGACCGCTCCATTATACACGTGGACAACTTGCGGCCGTATACTAAATATAGGGTTGGTGTTGCTTTATTTGCCGCCGGTGTTTTGTTTTTTTTTTTTTTTGCCAGAAATCAACGCTACGTTGGTACTTCCTTAAATTGGAGGGAGTTACTATACTTTACACCTGTACGATGGCTAGCGCACCCGCTGCGCTACAACAATACTATTCATTGCTCGTTGGTCACATGCGTATATTTACTTTGCATTGTGATGGGCAAGGGGTATAAACATACAACAAAAACCATTCTACGTATATTATATGGCACGGCTTTTTCCTTAAGTTTGAGTCTGAGTTTACCAATAGCTTCCCAAAGCGTTGAGTCTTCAGTAGCGTTGCCTATACCGTCTTTTGGTCACGGCTGTGGGCCACGAATTCGAGGGCAGTGAAACTCGTTTTGTGTACTTACTGACTTTAACTTTTTTCTCTAGTTTAGAGTCGCAATATTCCTCTCTGGCCGCAGTGGCGCCAGCGAGCCAGTATACTCTGCACCCTCAGTAGTGATCTCAACCCTATCGAGCGGCAAGCCGAGTTCTACCCCCGCTGCATTGCGAGCGGCCGCGCCCGACCCAAGCCGTATTTCTATATCGTGGGAGCCGGGAGCGTTCCCCAACGGAGCGCTCATCTCTTACGTGCTGCGGCTTGCCGATGCTGAAACGCAATCTAGTCCTTATGTGGAGGTGAGTGAATCAAAAACATTTGGGCAGATGTGGTCATCTTGCACTTTTGCACCATACTGACCTAACTATCCTGTGGAGCGGCAGGCCGAGTTCTACCCCCGCCGCATTAAGATCGTTCGCGCCCGACTAAAGACGCATCTCTATATACTTATTGGGAACCGGGGCGTTCCTCAACGGACCACTCATATTCTGATATGTTAGAAAGTAATGAAAAGATGACGAGAGATATGAACTCATCTACTGTTTTGGTATAGGTACACAAATTTAGTAGTGCTCTAGACAGCTACATCAGGGCTAAAAAATACACTTCTGCCTGCCTTATTACAATACTAATAAATTGAAGCCCGACCAGAAATATATGACCCTTGTCAAGAGGGCGCTATTATTCTGATTTATATGGCAACAGACTAAATGACATTTTCACTTCTCATGCTCGAAAAGTGTGTCATATTAGACTTGTCAAGCGGGGCTAAAGTAGTACATTTAACCCCTAGGGAAAATATGAATACATATTTATGATTTACAAAACATTTGAATTTGACCAATCAAAATACTTCACCTATTAAATCCACCAATCACAGAACACTAATTTAACTCTTAAAAAAATATTTGGTAATGGGTATTAACCAACCAGAATACAGCTTTACTAAAATCGTCCAATCTGGAAACATAATTAATTTTTCTAAAGAGTCTAAAGATTAAGTTTGTAGTAGTCCCTATTTCACAATAATTAAAAAAGTGGTTAAATCGTTCGATCAACACTTTGAAGCGCTCAATGGAAGGTCAGTTAGCTTTTTTCGCGCGTGAATGTTGCCCGCGAACCGCAGTGTCTATGTTTTGTGTGTCAAAGGAGTATAGAAAAAAAATCATGCTGCAATAGTAGATTGTATGACAAGGGTCTAAAATGAGCCATATTACCACGAGATAGTTATTTTCCCGAACGAAGTGAGGGAAAATAGTTCGAGGGGTAATATGGCTTTTAGACCAGAGTTATACACTCTACTTTTCACTTCGATTGCGAGAAAATAAATAAACAAAGGTTAACCCACCCAAAATTAACAATAAATTCCACGGCGAAGATATATACTTCTGCAGATTGATTTTTTTTTCTATTTGACAGATGATTTTTTTTTCTATACTCCTTTGACACAAAGCATAGACACTGCGGTTCGCGCGCAACATTCACGCGCGAAAAAAGCTAACTGACCTTCTATTGAGTGCTTCAAAGTGTTGCTCGAACGATTTAACCACTTTTTTAATTATTGTGAAATAGGGACTACTACAAACTTAATCTTTAGACTCTATAGAAAAAATAATTATATTTCCTGATTGGTCGATTTTAGTAAAGTTGTATTCTGGTTGGTTAATACCCAATACCAAATATTTTTTTAAGAGTTAAATTAGTGTTCTGTGATTGGTGGATTTAATAGGTGAAGTATTTTGATTGGTCAAATTCAAATATTTTGTAAATCATAAATATGTATTCATATTTTCCCTAGGGGTTAAATGTACTACTTTAGCCCCGCTTGACAAGTCTAATATGAAACACTTTTCGAGCATGAGAAGTGAAAAAGTATATATCTTCGCCGTGGAATTTATTGTTAATTTTGGGTGGGTTAACCTTTGTTTATTTATTGTCTCGCAATCGAAGTGAAAAGTAGAGTCTGGTCTAAAAGCCATATTACCCCTCGAACTATTTTCCCTCACTTCGTTCGGGAAAATATCTATCTCGTGGTAATGCGGCTCATTTTAGACCCTTGTCATACAATCTACTATTTGACTTGTTTACCTGTCAGCTCTATGTTCATTATAAAATGTTTTGCGGCAATAGTGTTTCATTTCTCAAGTATTTTTTTGCGGCAGTTTATTATGTACATTATTAATAACGTTCCGCTCTTGAAAAGGAACCGTTTTAGGCATTTTTTATTATTTATCATATAACTTTCAACACTACTATTATTGAAATAAACCGCAAGTGTCATCATTCAAATCATCTATCATTAAAATTATTGCCAGTGTAAGAAATTAATTCAAATGAAATTCCAGAAATTCCACGGCCATATATCTTCCGGCCGGTCTTTTAGTAAATCTATGTAATAGGTACATATATGTACGATACGTAACCAAATAAATAAGTACCTATTAACTTATCTATATTCTATTCGCTCTATGTGATAACCTATGTCTATGGTAGGTGGTTCTATGGTGTATAGTAACCTATTACTTAATTTAATTATGATTAGGGCGAGACATTTGACTGATGGATATACAAACGTTTATCTACTCGTGTTTATCCACATGTGCCTACTATGTTAGTACACTAGGTCACAACTTGACTGGTAATGACCCATTATAGTTATATAACTAAAATCGCCTCGTGTATGTTGTTCCGGTTGGTTTCAGTGACATTGCAATTAACTTCTATCTCATATATTTATTGTAGAAGTATTTAATGTATGGCAAAGTCATCTGAGGACATTAACCGATCCAGTGGGAGGGCTAAATGGCTCAAGCCCCTACCAAAAGCACACGAGTCCATACAAAAATCGAATTTCACCGGCAACGAGGTCAAACGGTGCCAAGCCAAAGTCAAGCGCGCCTAAACGAAAATTCTGGGTACGCCCCTGTCTGAAGACATTGTCTTTTGCCCACTGGAGTATGAAGAGTTCATGGGATTTCCACTTTTTACGATCTTGAACTCTGAACACACCCTGACAATGGACCTATTCGCTTCAATACATCATTGGCACGTCTCGATACGATTGTACTATAAATCTTCCAGTATAATTTCCTGTATCTGAACTTTTCTAGAAGACCAAACGTTATATTTTAATCTACAGGATATGCCAGCCTCCAACTATACGCTATTCTACATGTTCCAAAACCTGGTCCCGGGCCGTCAATACGAGGTGTCAGTGGCGATGCGCAACGCCGTCGGCGAGGGTCCGCCGGCCTCAGTGCGGGTCTCCACGCCTCCGCAACCCTCCTGTAAGTATTTTTCAGCGCAGGCCCTTTGGTGGAACGAGAAGATGTCATTTACCCTGAACCAGGTGCCTAGGTTCTTATGTCTACATGCCACAATGCAATCCGATCGCAATTCGCAGGTAGATATACTCGTATCCAAATTACGGAGCACTAAATGACAATGTCGCTCTTCCCTGATCGAGGAATAGGGCTGAAAATGGTGATGATTCACGGCATGGAAATTGGAAAGCCTTTACGAATAATTTGACCAGTGGTGTCATTCACCAAAACACAATCATGTGAGCCCAGAATTATTGCCGAGGTTAAGGTTAATTTTTAGCAATGCATTTTACATATTTAATTATTTCTTGTACTTTCTAGCGTTCCCACGTGCCAGCTTACCCTCATACCTAATTGTAGTAGGTATATTTATAAATGATAATGAATAACAAACGTAATAAAATGTACAGACTTCAATTAAATTACTTGCACGTGATCTAGATATTTTAATGTATGTATGCTCAATTTATTATACTACTTACTGTAGTCTTCATAAGTCTTCCTACTCCCAACTAATAAGGGATACTGAGTAATATAGTATGTTCTGTTCTAGCAGCCGTGCCTAGTCAACAACCCATTTTAATTTTGGGAGGCGAGCAAAATATCCTTGCGGCACCCGCTAACGACATGCTTTCTTATCCAGTGGAGCTGTTCAGTACAGAATACAGCATTACTGGTACGTATCTCAAATTATATAATTTTTACTAGCGAATGAATTATATAACAGCCAAACGGTACCCACTCGCGCAAGAAGTCATGTGTTCAAACGCACTGGGGAAAGCTTGGCAATGCTCTTAAGTAGGCAGTCAAAAGCAGACAATCCACATGATTACGAACAGAACTGCGATTCATAAATTTACACTAACGTGAGACATATTTACACTTAATAAGAGATCTATTAAGAACTGCAATTGTAATTGCAGTTTTGCAGTTTACTAAATAGTCATATTTTTCAGGTGTCGGTCTCGACGTCTCCAGAGACTATCTCTTCGTTTCCGTCTCCAACGGCTACGTATACCGCAGCTCGCTTAGAAGCAAGAGCATCCCAGAACCGATCCTTACACCACTAACCACGACCTACCAACCATTAGACTTGTCAGTGGATTGGCTTAACCGACACCTGTACGTGCTCGGAAGGGTTAGTCATAGCAAAGAGGAGTTATCGGATCACTGGGAGATTCTGAGATGTGACTTTGATGGGAAGAATCAGTTAGTTGCTTTGTCTGGTTTCACTTCTCCGCCGATTCATTTCGAAGTGGATGCTTATAACGGGTAAGTGAACGTTTTTTTTTAATACTTGGAACATAAATACTTAAACAACCTACTTTTTGTCATACAAATTCTACAGTCCTTAGGTAACAGGCCAAATTACGCAATGAAGAAGGTATTGGCTATAAAATTTAACGAACGAAATGGTCTTCCAAGTCTTGTCGGTATTCGACCCAGAATATTTGTAAAACAGCAGGTTTAGAGTGGGATATGGTAAGATGATCACAAGCGAAAGATGAAAATGTAAGCGGTATTGAACTTAAGAGATGCTTTTCTTATTCCCACCTAAAATCCAGTTTCATCATAATCCACCCCTAGAGGATATGCCAAGCACAAACAAAATACAACGTTAATGAGTTGCTGTTAATCTCTGTACAGGTATCTCTTCTGGGCACTCCGAGGAGTGGAACGCGGTGGGCTTTACAGACTAGATCTCGCGGACATATCGAACGGGGTCCGGCACGAAGCGCCGCCGGAGCAGATAATGAGGGACGCGCACCTCGGCGGGTTCACGGTGGACCACGCGGACTTCAGGCTGCTGGTGGCGCATCTGCGGCGGAACACGGTGCTCGCCGTGTCACTCGACGGGTGAGTTGTACATCTGTAACTGGGTCCGACATCAAGGAGAACATAATGCGGGTTCATGGTGGACCGGACCACGCGGACTGCAATACCTATATTCTCCTGAGACCCCGCGTCCTATATAAACGACTAAATATGGTCAATGGAAAATAAGTCGAAATATAAGTGACGTAATTTGTTTTAATTGGTCTGGTTTCAGACAAAATAAAATTCAAATTTAATTCCATAATTATAATAAAATATAATGTAATATAATTTCGATAAACGTGACCCATACAATCATCTGCAGAAAAAAATGGCGAACTGCATACAGACTTCTGTGCAAAAATATAAACAACTTTGCTGACTTTAAAAGCCGAAGACCGCCTGAACAAATTCTCCCTATGCGACACACGCAGCAATCTAGATAATTAATTAATAGTTTCAGTTGGGCGATACCAACACAAAAACAACTACAATAACATAATTTCAATTCTAACTTTAGGTACGCAGTTAAATAACGATCACTTTAGCCTGATTGGTAGTGACCCTGCCTACGAAACTGGAGGTCCGGGGTTCGAATCCCGGTCAGGGTATTTATTTGTCTGATAAACACGAATATTTATTCCTGAGTCTTGGATGTTTTCTATGTATTTAAGTATCTGTTTATCTATATAAGTATGCATTTCGTCGCTTAGTACCCATAGTACATGCTTTGCTTAGTTTGGGACTAGGTCGATTTGTGTAGGAGCGGATTATTAGTTAGATTTAAGTATATCCGTCACCGTAATATTTATATTGTTGCACTGTTTTACTGTTGTTGGTTCTCTCGAAATAAATAAATGAATATATTAGAATTACTTATTCACAGACGCGAAACATCCGATTTCCGGCACAACATGCAAAAACCAATGTTCATGTCAACGCGCTCCATAGCGTACGTCAATGGGCTCTTCTATTGGACCAACGGCAGAGAAATGCTGGCAGAAGAATACCATTCGGGGAGCGACAATTATTTCCACAACGAATACCCCATAGCGTTCAACACTAAGAAGATAGCTACGCGGCAGGTGTTAGTGGCGTGTTGTCAGCCTATACCAGTGCCGGTGAATCCTCCTATAGGAGTGCAGAGTGTTATGGGGATCACGAGGGCTAAGGTTTCGTGGTCACCGCCGCATTTGTTGGGGCATCAGGGGAGCGGCGCGTGGCAGCAGTGGGCGTTCCATTTGCAACTCACGCATATAGACAGTGGAGAAACTATAGACAGGTATGTGCTAACTAATTCTGCAAATACCGGTATATGCCTTGACTGATCCTAATAGCGTACATATAGTGTTTATCTGTTATAGTCTGTATGTCATAGTTACAATGAAAAAAAACTTTTGTTTCTGTTAAGGGAACATACACAAACTACGTGACCCATTTAGGGGGGGAGGGGGGTCGTCAAAGTACCACTCTTGGTCACCGGGGCTTGGGGGGGGGGTCGGTTTCTTGTCACGTAGCCGGTAGAATACTTTTGAGAAAAATTCTAATTGAAGCGGACTCACGCGCCACGGTTTAACCCCATCACTAAAACTTGTCCAGTTTCGCCACATCACTAATTGTACTGTTTCTTCTTGATATATTTTTTACTAAATACAATTACAATTGAATAGCTACGCTATACCACGCTTGCACTCTCGAAGTTTGCATTTTTAGGGGCCGTATGAGAAAATACAAAGAAAAACCATTATTTTTTCAACTTTCCGCAAATTTTTTTTTATAAAATATACTACGTGAAAACTAGGGAGGGAGGGGGGGGGGGGTCTTGGCATATACTACGCTTGGTCACCTAGGGGGGGAGGGGGGTAAAAAACACAAAAAAATTGGTCACGTACTTTGTGTATGTTCCCTAAGTAGGTTAAATAAATGAACTTTATTCTGCAAGTAGACCGCAATGGTGGCTTTACAAGTCAAAATTTACTGACATTTCTATACCTATAACTAATTGTGTTGCGACTAAGAAGTATGTTGTACTAACGAATCAGTAAAGATCTCATTGTGGTGGATTGATTGGCATTATATAGTAATTGAATAATCACATAGGTTGTCGGTTAGAATATTGAGTCTGACACTAAAACGTGTGATTTTTTCTGTTTTAGGAGACACATCAATGGATCGACGTATGTTGTTGAAGATCTAAAGCAAGATGCTAATTATGTTATCAAGGTTGCAGCGGTTACTGAATCTGGTGCAGGTAAAGCTATGAGTTCACAAATCCACGACTGAACCCTTAAAACAAAGTATGGTTCTGTATTTCTCACTTGCTCAATCCCGGTTTCACCCGAATCCGAAGATTGTTCTAAGAATTCACGGACTGTATTACCTAGTCGCGATTAGTATACAATTAGAGATTAGAGGTGACAGTTCTTTCATATTAAGTACTTACGTCAAGTGTATATGAACAGACAGCTATTCCGATTGTAAACTAATCCCGGTCTTGTAATAACTGATTTTGGATAACTGTGTCCTAAGTCCTAACGTGCCTCTATGTTTTTAGGGTTCCGTACCAAAACGGTAAAAAAGGAACCCTTATGGTTTCACTTTGTCTGTCTGTCTGTCTGTCACATCGCTAAATATCTCAAGAACTGTATTACTTTACTATCGATTTGAGATTTGGAACAGTTATAAAGAAGGGTAACCTAGATGCATAGAATATGTCTTTTTTTTTAATATTTTTATTTTATTTTTTGTGAAAAATGCCTATCATTTTTTGCTTCGAAATTTGAAAGTCTAATGAATATGTCAAGTGGGGTGTAATATGAAAAGGCTTGAGTCGCAAAAATTGATAAAGAATTATCACGTGATAATATAGAAAAAATAAATAATACCATACGTGTACTACAGGCCGAAAATAAAACACTACAAAAACAGATCCACGATTTAAAAATCAGTATGACCCAAATAAAGGAGCCTGCACATAGGGCTGAGCATATTAAATCGGACAATTGTAAAAAAATAGTTTTACACGGATTGAGTTATAATAACCACTGAGAAACCGAAAACGAGCTCTACGATCGTGTGATAAACGTTTTCCAAGAAATAATGAACGTAAACCTCGTTAGCTATATCGAAGAATTAAATAGAATTGGTAGCCGAAAAATATCAAAAGACCTATAGTTATAGAAATTCAGGAAGCTCCGGAAAAAAGTAGTGAACAAGGAAAAGCTTCACCTGAGAACTATAATTTTCGTCGCTCATGATTATTGCCAACTACAAATACTTTTCCAAAACGTACAAATAAGGTACATATAATGGAATCATTTTTTCCAACAAAAACATCCAAATATTATGCTTATCAGAGACTTGGATAACGGAACATCAGCAAGATCTCATCTCAATCAACGAGTACAAATTTGCAGCGGCCTATTATCGACGCTAGTGCCAAGGTGGTGTAGTAGCCATCCTACTTCAGGAAGACTTGAATTACATAGAACGAACTGATATCACCGAATTATCAACTGAATGTGTTATTGAATGCTGCGCCTTAGAAATACCAAAATATAATGTCATTTTTATTAACATATACCGACCCGATCGAGAGATTGCATTTTTCTACGAAACACTTAGCCGTATACTTAAAAAAATAAAATTAAAAGACCAGAAAAAACCACATCAAAAAAAACCTCTGAGTATAAGCCTTATGACTAAATACGGAAAAATAGAGGAGGTCTACAGTTTCTTGTTACTAGGTATTACTCGTATACCTCGTGGGTATAGACACTAGCCTAAACTGGAAAACCCATATATCAACACAAGAATGAAATTAACGAGATTCGTGTACGCGCTCAGCATTTTAAAGATGAACACCAATTATGAAACGGTGGGGAGCCAGCACGGACGTCTAAGACCTATTCGTGATGCAGAAGAAGTGTCTGCGCATCCTCGTAAACATACAAAGCACAGAGAGTTGCCGACCACACTTTATAAATAAAGAACTCCTCACTCTTCCTTCCATCTACATACTGGAAGTTTGTATGTTTGTGAGAGAGCACATGCACCTTTTCCGACAAATAAAAGATGCCACAAATCGCAGAATAGCAACTCGGCATGAAAATAGGCTTGGCTTGCAAATATCTAAATTAGTAATCCATAAATATAGTCCATATGTGCGTTTTATAAATATATATAAAATATAACAACGCTCCTACAACCATTAAAGCAACAGATAAGAATCACATATTTAAATATAAATTGAAAAACTTTCTGACTAAAATAGCGTACTATACAATCGACGAATTTCTAAAGGATTATTTAAATGAATTGTAAATTTAGATTAAATAGCTATAACTCAATGTACCTCATAATTCCTATGTCTGTATCGAACTTATTTATTTTGCACTTACTTTAATTATTCTCTACTTTGTAAATTGGCGACTAAGAAAATAATTATTATCTGTTAACAATCTTATTATACACATATACGACATTAAAATAGAATAGATAAACTAATACTAGATAATCAGCAATTATTAATTACTAACTCAAACCAATTCTATGTACTTTTCTCTTTATTTATCTTTTCTCTTAAGTTAGGTTTTTACAATATCTTTATAAAAAGTAAAATATAAAACAATATTTACAAAACATAAAATCATTATAAAAACCTAACCTAGGGTGCCGCCGGCAGCGAGGCGGGGCCTAAGCTACCGGTGGTTAGGGCGACAGAGAGAGGAACCTCCTGACTATTCGCGCCGTGTCCAGGAGTACCGCCTTCTGTATCTGACCCTTGACCCAGCTATCTAGCGAGAGTCTCTTGAGGTGTTGCTCGAGACTCTTCGCTATTAGACCGTTCGCAGAGACGACTATCGGGACAATGATCGTTGAATCAACATCCCACATGGCGGTTACCTCGTGTGCCAAGTCTAGGTACTTGTTGACTTTGTCCTTCTCAGCCTTCACGAGGTTCTCGTCATGGGGGATGGTGATGTCAACGAGCACTGCCTGGCGTTTCGATCGATCTGTCAGTACGATATCAGGCTTATTATTAATCTTCGTGAAATGTTATATATTATCAATGAAATTGAATGTGACTTGCAACGAATTTAAATCGAATATCGCTTTTATATCATGATTTAATAATACCTATCTATTAAATTGCTACGCCCTAACATAACATATGATATGAAACATATGTACCTATTACTAAGAACTGTACAACTATGGAGGCAATAAATGGGTGGATCAACTATTCTTTGTTGCCCGTTACCATGGTTACGTCTCCTGAGTCACTCTTTAAAACTGTGATTGTATAGGGTATAAATCTATTAAACATGAGTTTTAGCGATGAGCAACAATCCATTTGGACATTGGTCATCCCTTGAGCATGCTTGAAGTCCATATTATTAACACTTTTCTAAGAAACTTGGCTACTGTTGTCTCCTCGCTGACGGAACAGAATAACAACAAGAAAAAGTTGATTGACCCAAATGATATGACTACGACTATAAAAAAATTATCCTTGAAAAACCACCATACATACTAAGTTATTCAGACGCTCAAATTTGTAACAAAATTCGCCGATAGCTGGCGTTCAATTTCTACACCATGTTGTTGAGATTTGAACTCGCATTTGATCGGTTTTTTTATGCAGGCCCGTGGTCATCAGAGTTCGTCGGTAAAACCTTAGCGTCCTCGCCGACGACTTTACATAGTACACTGGTGTGGTCTGGCCCAGACGGCCTCTTACAAACCGATCTGACTGGGGACAATTTGCAAACTTTGATACACAGGTAAGACGTCGTTGCATTGCTCTAAGTTTTTTTTTAAACCGACGGTCCATCTGATGGTAAGTGGACACCGCAGCCTATACACGCCCGCAACTCCAAAGGAGTCAGGTGCACGTGGCCGACCGAGGCCGAGGATTAACTGTGTTCACAGCAGAAGAGACAAATTTAGTCCCATAATAAATTGATTCTTTTTATACAGGTGTTATTTTATGATTCAGTTTGTGTTATTTTGGCGCAGTGATCCAAAGAGAATCTTGGCTTCCTAAACGAGAGCACGCTTTTCTTTTTCTAATCATAATTTTTTAAATCATTATTATGTAGTTCTACCGGTAAAAAAGAAACAAAAAATAATACAACAATACCGTGTGGACGGAGATCTCCGGGATCGATTGATAATCGATTAGGGTTTCTCAAGGTTCAGAATACCTTTAGCTCTTATTTTCAACTTAGTCATCCAAAAATCCTTTTTCAGTCTATTGATTTTTCTTCCAGGGCACATCTGAAGAAAATCCACATAATCGACATATCTTGGTACCGGGACAAGCTGTATCTAGTGACGAATGCCTCGACTGTGATGTGGTACAACACGACCTCACACGAGAAGGGCCTGATGTCCAATATGGAAAACGTAGGAAGCTTAGCTGTAGACTGGGTCGGCAAAAGAATTTACTGGTCCAATCCTAAGCAGCAATTGGTAAGTTGATTTTATCGAATTCATCGGCACAATATTATACTTTATACTATACTACTTACTATTACATATATCATATTCAAGCACTCCCTTAACCCTTTAACCGCGATCGTCTGGTATGTGAGACAAAGCGACAGTGTAAATGACATCTGCTTAATTTATGAGTATGACAGAGTGAAAAATTGCCAGCAACATTTTTAGGTTGTCTATTGTTTGCCCGACACTCGTATACTATAATAATCATTTGCCCGAATGTTTCGTTTACCATAATAGTTAATTGACATACTCTTGTTTACCCGAATATTGGATGTCATAATGATACGAATGCCATACGTATTGTTTTTCATATTATTGTTTGCAATAATATTATTTAATAGAATATTTAAACGCCATACATTCGGATTCATCTTTGCTATGCCTTTGCTTATTACATTTCTGTAGGCGCTATCTTGGCATTGGTTAATCTCAGAGAAAAGTTTATTTGATGCCCATCCTTTGAACAGGGACTTAGTGGCAAAACCGACTCGGATCGCGGATAGATTCGAGGTATTTTTTTTTAATTTTAGACACTGCAATACGTACCCAGTTTATTACATATGAATATTATGGATGTTGAGATGGATGGCAAATGACATTATGGCATGTGATAGTTATGGATTACAATGATTACTTATGGAAAATGAGATTATTGATATTATGGAAAACAAAGATTCTGGCATATAATTAATATGGTAAACAATGAGTATGGCATACGAAATTATAGAAAACAACATGGCAGTTGAATATTATGGCAGATAAAATTCGGGCAAATGAAATTCTGGCAAGCAAGATACCACATTTTTGACTTTCAGCGGTTAAAGGGTTAATGAATGGTAATTCTTATGATATAATTTTTCACCTCCATCAGCAGCCATGGTCAGGCCACGACTGAATGCTTCCTTCACTTTGCGTTTTGCATTCTCAGTCGAGCCATTGCCAATAATCCCATTAAGGTCATCAGTCCTACATTACGCTTGCCCAAATGCGTTCTCCATTCCAAAACTCGTCTCCCCAACGGCTGTCAGTTGTACGGCAGACGAGCTCTAATTAAATAATAAAGATAAATAAATAACCGTCTCATATTTGGGTTATTATTCGTTTGTTTCAACCGCCTCTCTTTCGTGGACATGTTTTTGACGACTTGGCTGTAGATTTTGGTGGCATTTCTGAGTTAGTTGGTAGCGCCCCGTACTTCTACCACATAACCGAAAACGGCATTAAAATCTTTATCCAATTTGAAAAAATATTGACCACGAAATTGATTTGGAAAAATCGCCCAAATAATGAGTATAAATGACCCATTTGTGTTATTTCTTTGCCCAGATCACCAGAGGAAACCTTGACGGAGGGAATAGAGAGCCAGTTCCCATAGTCACTGTAGCTAAGGAGTTGACCATCGATTCATTAGGTGCCTACATATACTGGAACACAGGCCACGCCGTGGAAGCCGCTCGGCTGAACGGCGAGAAACGAATGGTTTACTATCCCGCTCAGTTGTTCAGCGGCAAACAGGGTAAGGATAACAACCTTTTTTTTTACTATGACGGTGGCAAACAGGCCCACGGCCTGCCTGATGGTAAGCAGACACCGTAGCCTATGGACTGTAGAAAAATCATAAGCACGCTGCCGATTCTTTTATTTTTATGAGGATCCGTTGTATCGATAACTAGAGACAAATCCAGGTCCGTCACCTTCAACACAGAGCATCCTCGGGAGCTCTGGCGACTTTACTCACCACCAAGAAACACAAGACCACATACCTACAGAGCAAGTAGTGGTGGTATTATAGATGTGATTTTCTGTAAAGTCTCCACTTTACGCCTACCGTACGTCCCCAGTTGGGCTGCTTCAAATATGAACTAGATGACATTCTGCTGTACTCTACCCCTCTTCTGCTATTCATAATTATTTAACTAAAAGCGTTGAATGCATTCCTGGTTATAGTGATGGGTTTGACGGCTGACTTGGAGAAGAAGTGGTTGTACTGGCTGGTACGAAGCTACGACGGCTCGGAACTGCATCGCGCGAGGACCGCTGATCAAATTTCACACAGCGTTAATGAGGTTAGCACACATATTTCACAACATATTCTTATAATAAATGGCAGGGTCGCCATGTATTCCGCGGGGTTCAGAGGAGTCATACGTCTGATTAACAACTGCCCGTATATTTGGATAGGCACCAGGGTTACAGTAAACAACTATATATGTACAATGTATATAGAACGTATAAATAGAGCATTCATTACACTAAGCATAATCATCTTGCATATTTCGTTTTTCAAATAATATGTTTTAAATCATCAGGCAGACAGTCGCCTTGTTCTGCTAGCGACGAGCTTGCTTTTGACTCTTATTGTTACTGATCCCATCTAAACATATGATTCTCTTTAATACTTGAACCGCCATTAATATATGAGACAAAATTACAGTGAAAATCATGTCTTCTTAATTTATGACAGAGTTGAAAATTGCGACCAACTTTTTTGACTTTCGGCGGTTAAAGGATTAATAACTGGTTCGAATTCTTCTTTTCTTCTTCTTTATCCCATTACCCTCCGCTGGGATGTAGGGTTCAAATCAACACTCCGTTTGCTTCAGGCTTGGGCAATTTTGGTTACTTTTTCCCAACTAAGAGTTCATCCATGGAACGTCGCCAAGTTGTTTTGGGACTGGTTCGAAAAGAGAATATGCATGCGGGATGAATAGTAAGTGATAAAAGGTCACTAAGTATATGGATAGTAAACCATCAAGATAAGACAAAAGTAAATTAATAAATACACTGAAAATCTTAAAAAGAGATATGACACTTGAAAGTTTCGAAAATTTATGTAATTTTTTTATTGATTAAAAGTAAATTAAAATTCACCAGGATTCTTATGTTTTAATAAACAAAAAAATGTATGCTATATTGCAAATATTCGTGTTTCCATACATTATGGTAGTTTGTGACGTCACATACTGTGCTCTATTAGTATGGGACGTTTTCAGGGCTCTGTTGTGATGCTGTACTTTAAAACCCATTTTTGTCTTTTGTGTTGTTCTAATTGTAGTTGTTCCATATAGGTACACATTTGTTCCTCTTTAAAAAATGATGAATATTCTCTATTGCATCATGCAAATATTTGTGTGTTAGGTGTCCGGGTCACTAGTGTCTCGGTTGGAAGGCACGGCCACGCTGGGCCCGCTGTGCTACTTCAGCGGGCGCCTGGTGTGGGTGGCGGACGCGCGCGCGGTGGTGTCGGACCTGGCGGGCCGCTACACGGCGGAGCTCGTGTCGCGCGTGCACGTCATCGCCGTGCGGGATCCCACGAGGCACGCGCACAGCGGTGAGTTGTCAGGTCGGGTCTGGTGTCGCGGTTAGAAGGCGCGGCCACAGCGGTGAGTTAATGTTGGCGCGACCTACCGCGATGTGTTGTTATATATAGACAACTAACACTTGACAATCAATTTAGTGGAATTCTTAGTGGTTCCCTTACCCCTTTAACCACCGAACGTCAAAAAAATGTCCTGCAATTTTTAATACTGTCATACATTAAGAAGATATAATTTACTTTGTCATTTTGACTGATATACAAGACAATGGCGGTTGAAGGGTTGAAGGGGTTGCCAACAACTTGCGTGGCGTCAGTAGTGAATACATCCACTAGGTAAGCGGACACCGTATCCTATTTATTTTATTTATTGTATTGCAATTATTTCGAACCGTGAGATCTTCGAGAAGACAGTACGTACATACTGTTGTATGGGTGCCATTTTTTGTTGCACTTTTAGCACCACCCACGGGTCATTTGTGGGGTAGCGGTGGGTACTCCCTACGGACGTGGTGCAACTTCGACCCAACTTGTCAAATTAGTGGGCATCTTGACTGTTAGAAGTGCTCAGCCGCCCGAACGACTGCTATTATAGACAGCAGCCGGGAGTAACGGTTTTAAATGCCTTCCAAAGCACCGTATCCTATGGACGCTTGCGACTTCAGAGGTGTCACATGTCTGTCACTCGGTGCCGACTGCTAGAGAAAATGCTGGATCCACACCCTCGATACAGCGTATCCTCGGAAACTCTGGTGACTTTACTCTTGCACTGTAAATGGTGTTATTGTCTTGTATGTTGTCTGCGAGCTTATATAATGTGGAAGTACTTCCGCAGTTGGGCTGCTTGAAACAAGAGCAAGCTTAGTTTCCGCTGTGTCCTGCCTCTTTAAAAATATGGTAAACAACTTTCACACACGTTTTCCACAGAGTCTCTCATAGCTATCCCGGAAACTATCGATGCCTCATCTATTGCCGTGTCGGGTGCGTGGGACCGGTTCAACGTAACCTGGACCCCGGCCGCGAAAGTCAACGTCAACAACAGCCGAGTCTACTACGATGTCGGGTTGAATTTTTCGGGGATTATCAAAATCGAGGTAAGTGAATGTTGAATCAAGTGTTCACTTTGCAGTATTAGATCATGTGACTCGAGCAAGACAGCAGTACTTGAGTCCACAGAAGTGTTACTTAAATTTTAGTGTGAAATATTACAGCTTTTTTATAACAAAGTCTTCGCACACTTTCTCTCTTATGATAACCAAGAACCATTTCAACAACGAAAATCCGATCCAATATCAATTGTAACAAACGAATAGAGTTTAAGAATTTAAAGCTGTAATAAAAACCCCGGTTACATAGGCGGCCGAAGTGAAGGCGTTTAACCCTCTCTATATACATGTTAGGACATATCAACTATTATTTTTTGAAGTTGAAAATAACAGTTGTACCTACCTATGCCCTAACACTCGTTTGCAATAAGAGCTGGTGGGAACCAGCTCTTATTGCAAACGAGTGCATGGGAATGCATGGGAATGCATTTGTCGGATTTCGGGCCCGGATCTTAATCCGATGTTCCAGTGGTAGAATATTTTAATATGAAGCTATTCACACTTGCCAAAGACCAATTTATATGAGGCGCCGACACCCGATGAAAATCCGGGCCCGATATCCGAAAAATGGGAACCAGCTCTAACCGTTGTTTAACGTGTTATCTGTAGAAAACCGTCGATATCCCGTGGCTGGAAGTGCATTCCAGTAACATACCACCGTACAGCGCGGTGGAGGTGACCGTAAGGGCGCACACACACTGGGGTGGCAGCACGCCGGCGCGGGCACCGCGCCACTCGCCGCAGGCCGCGCCCGCGCCGCCGCCCGCGCCGCGGGTCTACACACAGCCTACAAGGTGATGTTACACCAACATACCGGAATAACAATTGCAGGCTTCGTAACAATTAAACGGACTCGCGAGCTCATCCGTTTAAAACTAATACTCAACCTGCGATTGCCTCCTTCCCGGCCATAACAATAATGATGTATGCCATGACAATAGTGATGATATTGATGTATTATGTAGTAGGTAAGGACAATGTAAAAAAAAATAGCTATAAGGATTTTTAATGAAATATTCTAAGTCTAATGCAGATGTAGATAAAGTAGTGTATGCAACTGTACATAATTATAATTAACCCTTAAAAACACTCATGTTATCTTATTGTGAAACTCGCCTCTGGTTCGTTTCGTAAAACCACACTTGTGTTTTAATGCATCTAATTATGTAACAGTCGCATAAACTACTATTGCTGCAAGTCTGCCTCGCTCTTATAGCCTTCCCTTGACTAAGGCCTCCCGTTGTCAAAAATAATAACATTTGCTACTCAAAACCTCTTTTTCTTATCACGGGACTGTCTTTTTCCTCTAATTAGATCCAGATGTCATATTTTTCGAAGTCTTGACTATTAGAGCACCTTGACGACTGCATATGTGATTAAATATGTGAATATTGAATATTTCCGTGTACAGTGGCGGAGATCTGACCGCGATATTCCGTTGGACGGCGCCCACGCACGCACACGGCATCATCCGCGGCTACGAGACTCGCTGTTGGAGCGTCCCCGCAATTAACCTGCCCCCCGCCTGCCACGAGCGCCGCCCTCCCACGCACACGCAACTGTTGATACCGCACCTCGTCGCCGGAGCCACCTACCACTTCCAGGTACCCTTGACTAGAGCCTATATGAGTACGAGACGTGCTGTTGGAGCATCCCCGCAATTAATCTGCCCGCCGCCTGCCACGAACGCCACTCCCCCTGTGAACTGTTGGTACCAATAGGACAAAAAAGGTTGTTGCAGCAGCCTGTTTCAGCAGGTTGGCGGATAGGCCGTAAACATCTGAACTATTTTTTGCCGCTATAGAGCATTCGCTATGTGGGGTCTCGCTTGACCATAACACCTTACGATGCTCTAGACCTGGGGTCTATGATAATAGGTCTATGACAACTATATAAAACATCTGTCACTTTCTGATAGCGCTCGATAGAAAGTGACGGATGCTTTATCTTGTCGTTTATCACGCTATAAATGGCACCATACCCTACATTATTATTTTTTTAGGTTCGGGCCTACACCGATGCTGGATTCGGCGAATATTCCAGCATAGCCCGAGCTTCCGCCGACCACGTCAACCCCATCCCCAAAGTGATGATATCTTCTCAAGAGTTCCTGAAGATCGTGGACTTGGATTCCGGTGAGAGTGAGACGATCCCGAAGAGCACGGGAACTCCTGTGGACTTTGCCGTGTCGATTGAAGAGAATGTGGTGTATTGGGCGAATAATTTGGATGAGATGTTCTCATCGAGGATCAACGGTAGCGGTCATTTTAAGGTAAGAAAAAATACTAAATACTTTTTTGAGATAGTATTAACATGACAAATGTTCTGCATTACATCAGCATTTCATGTCCTTTCCACTGAGGTGAATATGATAGGAGTGTACAAGAAATTACCGATAATAGTGGATTTCTTAGCCCTTAATGGAAGCACAACTTTACTCTCTTAGCTTTCTGAATAGGTACATTGTCTGCGTTGTTACTTCAGCTGCTATAGTGTTTTTGTAAATACGAACTTGCGGCTGCCGTTGTGCCTCTATACAATAATGAGAAGGACCAAGTTAAGGACGTCCTAAGCATGTACAATAGGAATGTTGCCACTGGGTGTCTATTATTTTATCGAAATATCTTACATCGATTTTCATTTCACCGAAAACTGTTCGACGAATTTCATTAGGTTTTTTTTTTAATCACATAATCGTCAATTCATTTCATTTTATATAATCGAACCACTTTTCATAGTTAATCGTTTCGAATCCGTCTCTAGTCGTAGCGTAACGGTACATCTAATTTATCTTTCATAGAAATATTCGTTATTCATAGTATTAATTTAACGAAACATGACATTCAGAGATAGTACGTTCCATATAGTATTCTTTTCAAGAACAATGTTTCATCGAACAACCAAGCAAGCATGATTTTTTAAGGCGCATAATCTTTTTGGGCTTATATAAAAAAAATAACCTCGAACCAAAAGATTAAACGGGAGCTTTGCTCCCGTCTTAATCTTCTAACCTATCCGCATTACAGTCGGTTTTGCCCTAACAGGTCTTTTGTACATTTTAGGTTTTGGGTATTTTTGTTTTTGAGTACTTTTACAGAGTACACCAAGAATCTGGGAAAAATTTAATTTTAGACGTATATCAAGAATAGAAAACAGTGGTGAAATGATGTTCTAGGTAATGAGAATTTTGAGAACAGAAAACTTCGTTAAACCAAAATTATACTAAAGGCCATTCGATGAACGACTACGTCGATGAACAAATAAAATACTGAATTAAAAATCGATGAGTTGATTCTTGTGTAAAAGGTAATTCGATCAAATGTTTGAGCGACCTAACGAAGTTCGATGAATGATTCCTAAGTGATAATAATATTCTGCGAATAGTGTTATAGGAAACGATAATCGATGTACCGATTTTCGGTAATATGATGAATTCCCAATCAAAAAGTTCTCGAAAAATGATCCAATTTTTAATCAAATGGCTGAAAAGGTAACTCAAAAGAGTAAATAATTACATAATTATAAGTATATTCTGTTCACCTTTGTATTGGAACGATCGTCACGTCATTTACTGCGCCTTCGAGGCTAATGACGTCTCTCTAACCAGCAACACTTCATTTTGATGGTTGTAGCTTCGTTATTTTTAGAGACATTTGAATAGGATTTTCACTATTTGACATATATTTTTGCCTTGTCTTTTGGAGTAGTCAAAGAGTCAACAACCCTATTCCCTTGTTTTCCAGTTGGCATCTATAAATGGTACAGCCACCAGTATTTGCACAGACTGGGTGGGTCGGTCGGTGTACTATTCACAGTCGGAGATCACCGCGCTATCGGAGAGTTATGTCGTCTACCGTGCAGATCTGGCCAGTCAGAATACGAGACCAAGGTTGTCTTGGTTATTCGCCAGCAAGCATCCCATTTTCAGTCTACAAGTTATACCTTTGAAGAGGTATGTATATTATTGTTTTCCGTTGACGATCTGATCGTTTAAAATAGAATAGAATACCATTTATTGTATTGATCATACATTGTCAAGAACATTCCAGTATAAAATGACTTAAAATAAATTTACAAAATTAATTGATACATACACAAAACCATAGTTACTGAACCGGACTGGTCATATCTTCTGTCTGTAACTGGGCAGCAGTTGTACTCATAACCGTGCCTGTAGCAGAGTAGTCGGAAAAATATTAAACTACTATACCTTACTTTAAAATATAACTTATTGGTGATAATGCTAGCGCAAGAGAGAGAGAGAGATGAGGCGAATTCACAGAAATGGGTTTACTATGCTAACTGGCCAAACGCGAACTACCAAGTAACTTCCTGTTTGCACAAAACCCACCCACTGGGCCGAAGTGCATCTGCAAGGCCCTCATCTAGATATGATAAGATAAGATAACTTCCTGCTTTATATTATCTCTTGTATTTTAGGTCATTGTATTGGTACGAAGAAGGCAACTATCCAGGTTTAGGAACATTAATGACATCAACGTTAGACGGGAAGAACATTAGAAAATTCTTCAACATGTCTGAAGAAACGAAATCGAGTGATGGTTGCGACTGCCCCGAGAACCCACAAGTCGCGAGGACTTTCGTCATCGACACTACTAGAGAAAAACACGAGCTTTATTGGGTAGACCCGTGGGTTCATCGCATCATGGCAGCGGATTTAAAAGGCTGTCGCTGTAGAGTCGTAGTCAATGCAACAGCAGAAAAGAAATACGGTTTCACACCGATGTCGCTTACAGTTGACAGCAAATACATCTACTGGTTTAATTCGACGGAGAAGATCATTTACTACACTAACAAACATAAGAGGAATACGGTGGAGCAAGTAAAAACGTCGCACGGTTATAAAATAATGGCTTTAGATCCAGGAAATCAGCCGTACCCGCAAACATGGTGTCTATTTCCCGAGACACAGAAGCTAGAGCCCCGTGTTATTTCCACTTCAGCAAACAGTATAACCCTTCGCCTGCCGCCAGTGAAAAAGCCTTCTCGCTGCAGAGATGTCGAATACAACATGGCTATAACTGAATACACGGTGTACTACCGTCTGAATACTTCGAACGATTTGACTTGCAGCAAAGGGCTATGCCCGTTTATAACCACTACTAAAACGGAATTAATAATCCCGAATTTGAAACCGTTTACGAAATACGCAGTGACTGTGGAAGCGACGAACTATTACGCAAAGCTTCATGAAGTTAAACCTATTTCAGGTTTACCAATTATCTTGCAAACTGCTGCGGAAGGTAAGTCTTTTAAATCATTTTCTCTTTATCTCCAATACTTCAGGATTACATTTTCTCCATCTTTAGACCTAAACTTGCTAAAAGTGCCACTGATACTAATATGACTATATGATAACATTTCATGCGCTCTGACTATCACTTCTGAGAATACTTTTGGGATATTCTATGTATCGTTCAGTTTAAAACCGGTGTTGCTCTACATACTAACTAGAGATGCATATTGTGTTCTTTTAGCTCCAACTGCACCAAAAGGCGTTACTGGTATAGTACTGAGTCCAGTACTAGCGCGAGTAGAGTGGACTCCCGACCCGGGCTACTATTACGAGCTGCATTGGAGGACCGATGATGCATCGGAACAACATAAGTTCAAAGGTATTTTATTAAAGTTTCGAATTTTACTTACTTAAGTCTTATTGTTAATCGCTCACGGTTAACTCTTTAAATTTACACTTAATATCAAAATGGTTCTTTTTGAGGAAAAATAAAAGTTGGTGTAATGTAAATAAATGCATACCATAGCGAACTATTCACCAGGACATAAACCCCCGAAGTTTCCGTTGGTGAAACAATTTTTAACACTTTCTGTAAAAATAAAAATTAAGTTTTTGGCCAATAAATTAAAAAAAAAAACATTTATAGTACAGTCTGCCTCACAAGTATGTGGATAATTTGTTACTTCGTCGCTTTTACCTGTTGAAAATTTAGTATAGCAGTTTAACATGACGTTAAAGCGACATGACGAAAATAAACCCTCATTAGGGAAATAGGGCTCGTCGAAGGTTCCATTTGTAACAGTCTTGCGCGGCTTTCCAGAACACAACACATTCGAAGTATCAGAAGGCCGTAGCGCGAACATGACTCGTCTTGCACCCGGCACTTCCTACACCGTATGGGTTCGTGCGCTTTCCAACCATAGTTCTCTAACAACGGACTCTACGCCGCTGCAACTGAAGACCTACCCGCTACCAGCGCCTATTGCGCTCAAGACCGCGGAAGCCTACAGACTGCTAGTTTTGTGGCCACTCAGTACGTCGTATAAGGTGCACAAGTAAGTGGTACTAATATTTGATGTATTATTTTGAAAAAATTACACCTCGCCGAGCTTCTGACGTCGGTTATTTTACGAACCGGTGGTAGTTTATTGATATTCATAAGTGCATGTAATATGCCTAAATTGAAGAATAAATAACTTTCTTTATTATAAATGCGAAAGTAACTCTGTCTGTCTATTAACTCTTCACGCTTGAACCGTTAAACAGAGGGACAAATTTTGTATGGAGAGAGTTTGACGAGGCTCTAGATAGGACAAGGATAGTTTTTATGAAATGGGGGTTGGACGTTTGTATAGAAGTACAAGATAAACGAGTTCCACGCCGACGAAGTCGCGGGCAAAATCTAGTTGTTTTTTTTTGTCACTCTCATAAAAATGCCTGACAATTCCTGACACTGCTTTCTCGATTGTGACCTTGAGCTGAGTCGATTTCTACTAACTCATATATGTAACTGTACTTGTTTCCGTCCAAATCAACTTGATTTTTCCATCGGTTACCATTTCTATAGCAGTTTGAGAGTTAACACCTTAACTATTCCAAGGATATTTATGTTGGTACTCATCACCACATGTCCTGTGTTATTATTGGACTACACTGGTGCATTATTAGGGTAAATTGCCTATAACTGGCTAGTGGTAGTGGGTGGCTACCCCTCAATAACTGGCCACAAACCAATTCGTGACCAGTGATTTACCCTATGCTATGCACGGACGTTTGTGAGTGAAAGTGTTAACTGGGCGAGGAAACGCCCTAATACATACGAGACTCGTATGCGAGTGTAACTACATTGCGCGGTTTTATAGAGCGATTAAACTCGTTATACCTACGTGACACGCAGTGTAATGTCACTTGCATAAGAGTCTCGTACGTGTGTAAATTAGGCTTAAGAGAATTTGTGATTTATAAATTTTATAATCATATATACCACCCTCCATAGGTATGCAGTGGAGTACTTAGAAATGAACCAGTCAGGAGACCACACCTGGCACGATACGGTCCCTGTAGATCGCAACGGACTGTGGGCAGCGAATCCGCTACGCCCCGGCACCCGCTACCGCTTCCGCCTCCGCTTGCAGTACGTGGCGGGTGGCCCGCTGTTTCACTGGCCACATGATGAGCGATTCGTTTTTGAAACTATAGGTGGGTCTCTTATTGCGTGTATACCCCTGCTTTTAAATACAGGTACGAAAACCCTGAAACCCCGAACCCCGAATCGAATACAAAGGAAGCTGGAGAAAGATGGAAGAGGAGAACCTGTTAAGGATCCAAAAGATATATATACATACATATATATATATTTATGATTAACAAAACATTCTTATTTGACCAAACAAAATACTTCAGCATATTCAATCCACCAATACAAAACACATCAACATACAATTGGAACGTTCGGTTCTTTTTGGTTTTACTCTTTTCTACTTCACTTAATCTAATTTAACTCTTAAATACAACTGTTTCTTACCAATTTTTGCATAAAATTTGTATAGGATAGTACTTTATAGATAAAAAAAAACTGTATAGAGGTGACAGACACAGGCTGATGATGATGATGATGCTGAACAAACTGGCTACCGTACTGTCTTCTTGAGATCTCATGTTTTGAAATAATAACCATACGATAAATAAGTGATGATGACGATGATGTTGTGTGGCAGGCGACGTGCCCGCGGCGGTGAGCGCGCTACGCGTGGACGCGCTCGCGTCGCGCGTGCTACGCGCGTCGTGGGCCGAGCCCGACGCGCGCGGCGCCGCCGTCGACCACTACCGCGTGTGGGCCCGCCCGACTCACAGGTAACACACTGTGCTACAATTTGTCTGCGTTTATTTCATTGGGCAATGGCAACAAAACCACCAGGTTCCATACCCAAAAGGAGCGAACGGACCCCTATTACTAATATGCAGCCTCATATGGGGTACTGCTCTCACTTATGGGGCAGGCCAAAAAATATCAACTTAGCCCTTGTGCCTCGGTTCAAAGACGTGCAGTGAGAATTGTCGACAATCCCAGTGTGACAGGCGATCTTGAACCGCTTGGTCTCAGGAGGGACTTTGTCTCCTTGTGTGTGTTCTACCGCCTGTATAACTGGATGTGCTCCGAAGAACTGTTTGACATGATGCCCACGGCTACCTTTCATCGCGAGCATCAGCGAGCACATCCCCACACCTTGGAGCCATTGCTTTATCGTACAGTACGATTCAACAGGCACTGTATATCGAGAACACTTAGGTTGTGTAATGATCGAGCTTCCTGCCGAGGTATTCCCAATGACCTACAGAATGGGACTTAAAAAAAGGCCTACAAAATGCGACTTAAGCCTCCGCTGTCCGTTCATCCGTGTGTCACCGGGTTGTTCTCTTCAATACACATTTCTTGTATGGAAGGATTTTTGTTACAGAATATGTATTAAAGAAGCCCATAGTAGAAACGTAATGCGTTCAGTAGGTACGGCGGAACGGAAACATTTGTGTTTGGTTTTTAAATTATCCTCTAGATCATCAATATACACGGCGCTGATTTTTCTCGAAACTCCTCAGGGCATATCAGACTAATGAGAACGTGACGAAGGATATATCGGAACTGCTGCCGAAGGACTTGCCAAGCGACATCGACGACAACATGAAGACACGCATCGTGCGTGAGGGCTTGGAGCTGCTTCATAATGGCACTGGTGAGAAAACTGCATATTTCTGAACAAATCTATGGTATAATTATTAGATAGTTAAAAGTAAATAGCGGTCTAAACTTGATATATGGGTCACTATTTAGGCGTTTGTACCCAATCACTTTCGTGGTCACTATTTTGTTAAATGGGATAAAAAAATATTCCATTTTTTGATATTTGGTAGAAGTATTATGGTTTTGGGGTCGCTACTAAATAACTCAGAAACCCACCAAAATCTACAGCCAATTCCTCAAATAACGTGGCCACGAAAGTGAGGCGGTTGTAACGCTCAAATAATGACCCACATAAGTACAGTCCTGAAATGAAAATATGTGTGACCCCCACAGGATATCACACTGAAGTACCCTTCTGAACTAATTACGCCCGTGATTTGTAACCTGACTGCGGTAAAGGGAGGATCATGTTTTTTAGTAATCAGGTTAAACACAGCGCCATCCATTGAGATTTTTTATAAACTGAATGAGTTTTAGCCGTTGTTCTCTTATTAAGTATTTTTTATATACTTCATAAATAATGGACTATGCGTCGCGTCATCGTTGCGCACATCAAATTTGTTCATTGCGTGAACCTAACGCTAGGCTGGTCATGCGACCAGCGTCAGCTTGCAACCACCTGAAGAAGAGGTTTTGTTTTTCTATTAAAGACATTTGTATTTTTACAGACCCTAGTTAAATGCATTTTATTTGGGAGTTATTGAATGGAAACCCATTAAAAAAAAGCGAAAATATCCATTCAGTTTATCAACTCATCCAAGTGGTGGCAAACCGGCGCACCAAATCGGGCTCGGAAACCGGTTTCGTCTTCATACAATTAACCGGTTAAAATTTCGGTTAATTGCGTTTTACGATATTTGTTCGTATTTTAAATCATTTATTTCATAGAAGGCTAACAAAAACAAATCTTAAAATAAAAATGGAGATATGAAAAGTACTTTAGGAGATATTTCAAAAATAGTAAAAACCGGTTCCGAGCCCTGATTAGCTGGTTAAATTAATGTTATATGTTTGATAGACACGTATTGGTTAATCGGCGCGGGCGAGGTGTCGGAAGGTTACTCAGCGATGGTGCAAGCACACAACCGGTACGGGTGGGGTGAGCTGTCCCCGCCCGCTCAGCTCGACGCTCCGCTCGCGCCCGCACTGAGACCACACCCCGCCGCGCTCGCCGTCGCTGTAGTCGCGCTGGCAGCGCTTGTATTAGCGCCCGCCGCCTGCATGTTCTACAGTTAGTATTCACCTTCTTTATTATAAACTGTTATTAATGGGATATTGTCGCTTGCACAGCGGCCGCACTCTGCGTTCCCGGCTTCGTAGACACACTCGCTAAACTTGTGTTCGCTAGGGTCACTTGCGAACGACGCTTATTGTACTGATTTATTTATTATATGGCAACAACAGTCATTATCGCTACAAACAAAAAATCACATGGTTGGTGGTTGACAACAATGACCACCATGTATTCCGGCACACGTGTTTATGATGGAGCTAATCAAAAATATTAAGGGTGGGGTTACAGACCAATCAACTTTAATAATTTAGGCGCCGGCAGCTGTCATCTCATAGAAACTTTCCATACAATCAGATTTTAACGAACACCGTACGGTAAAAGACTATTTGGTGCAACCAACTCTTGGTAAGGCCGCTATATGCGTCGTTTTTCTCTCTGTTCTCGATGTCAATATAAGGACGATTTCGAATTGCGTCGTGAGGGAGATGGTGCCTTTGACACCGCCAAAAGTTACCCCTTTACATGTAAATGACTCATATATTCAATATCTACACTTAGGAGCATATGAAACGGGCGCTCTTTTTATGGGTGAATATCAGAGCGTTTTAAGACGCTTAATTTCTTTGGCGCGATTTATACTGAAGTTTCAGTACATTTTGATGGTGTACTCTGTCGTCTGTAAGAGGTCTTCTACCAAATAACAAGAAATATAAAACAATATAGAGCCCTAAATGGATAGACCTTCAAATTATCACAATAAATTAGACAAATTAATATATATATTAATTTGTCTAAGATTGGCTATAAAAATTATGTTTTTTTTTATAGTCCAAATGTAAATTGGAGATTACCTATAGAATTCTCATGTTTCAACAATAAAGAAACTTTACGGCAACTATGTCCATAAACGCAATATTTCACGTCCAAAACGGCAAATCACTCGTTTTTCTATACGACGGTAGTACGAGGCCATAGAGCTGTGACGTCACATTTCGCTGTCAATCAGTATGGAGTGTTTTCAGTGCTTAAAAAATTTACCACTCATTTTCGTCTTTTGTTTTGCTTTAATTGTAGTTGTTCCCATACAAACATTTCATCGTCTCTAGTAACTGGTTCGAATGACATCATAAAAGCGAATTAGTAAAATAGCGAATTCTGCATATAAGGCCAACCATAACTAACAAAAACTGTCAGTAGTATTATTTACCTGAATAGCTCGGAAAGCCATTTTTATTCTTTAAAAACAGATAGCAAAAGTGCATTTTATCCACAAGAGTGCAAAAAATATTTGAAATGGTAACTACTTTTTTAAACTAAATTACTTTTTTGCTACTACCTTTATTATTTTGTGTACTGGTTAAAATAAAGGCTGATTTTACATATCTCTGTTCTTTTTCTTATGAAGTATTTTCCTCTCTTTAGTGAGGTGAAAATATTTGTGTTACACACGGCTCCAAAGTTATTTTACGTCTCGTGTGTTGCAACACTCGCTATGCTCAGGGTTATATTTATGAACCACTCGCTTCGCCCAGGATTATATTTTCGAACCACTCGCTTCGCTCGTGGTTCAACCGTAGAATCCATTCGCTAGCTCCTAGTTCAACCCTAGAATCCATTCGCTAGCTCGTGTTTCAATTCCACACTCGCGGTTAAAATACGACTTTGTACCCTTGTATTACAAATAACTATTCCATTTCTTATTATTAACGACTGCGTTTTATTCCAGCTTACAACAAACGCAATGAGAAGAAGGCCGCCCTAGCGAACCAGATGCTGAACCCGGCACCGCGGCGCGGACCGGACGTAGAACTGGCCACTTTGAGGCAGCTGCCTATCCGACACTCCACCAACATACTGTACAACCAGGTCAAATATATACTTACTTACTTCTGATCTCCTTTTTTAGGGTTCCGTACCTAAGAAGAAAAAAAACTGAACCCGTATAGGATCACTTTGTTGTCCGTCTGTCTATCTGTCTGCCAAGATCCCTTATCTGGGGAATGCGTCTAGGAAATTATCGAGTTGAAATTAAAGGCAAAATCTGAAAACTAATACATTTCTAGTTAAATAATAAACCCTCGGTGGGCAAGTCCGATTCGCACTTGTCCAGTTTTTATTGTACAACGAGCTAGCAGACGCTAACGGCCTATCTGATGGTAAGCAGACACCGTAGCTTATGGACTGCGACTCCAGGAAAATCAAAAACGTATTACTATTACCTACAAGAAAACTGTCTTTCCACAACTTGTATTAGGGACGTGTGATGATCTGTTACTTTCTGAAACCGGTTTATTAATCATAGTAGTAAAATAGTAGATTGTATGACAAGGGTCTAAAATGAGCCATATTACCACGAGATAGTTATTTTCCCGAACGAAGTGAGGGAAAATTGTTCGAGGGGTAATATGGCTTTTAGACCAGAGTTATACACTCTACTTTTCACTTCGATTGCGAGAAAATAAATAAACAAAGGTTAACCCACCCAAAATTAACAATAAATTCCACGGCGAAGATATATACTTTTGCAGCATGATTTTTTTTTCTATACTCCTTTGACACAAAACATAGACACTGCGGTTCGCACGCAACATTCACGCGCGAAAAAAGCTAACTGACCTTCTATTGAGCGCTTCAAAGTGTTGCTCGAACGATTTAACCACTTTTTTAATTATTGTGAAATAGGGACTACTACAAACTTAATCTTTAGACTCTATAGAAAAAATAATTATGTTTCCTGATTGGTCGATTTTAGTAAAGCTGTATTCTGGTTGGTTAATACCCAATACCAAATATTTTTTTAAGAGTTAAATTAGTGTTCTGTGATTGGTGGATTAATAGGTGAAGTATTTTGATTGGTCAAATTCAAATATTTTGTAAATCATAAATATGTATTCATATTTTCCCTAGGGGTTAAATGTACTACTTTAGCCCCGCTTGACAAGTCTAATATGACACACTTTTCGAGCATGAGAAGTGAAAAATATATTTTTCGCTTCTCAAACTCGAAAAGTATGTTATATTAGACTTGTCAAGCGAGGCTAAAGTAGTACATGCAGCCCCTAGGGAAAATGTGACTACATATTTATGATTCACAAAACCATTTAATTTGACCAGCCAAAATACTTCACCTATTAAATCCGCCAATCACAGAACACTTATTTAATTAACTCTTTAAAAATATTTCGTATTGGGTATTAACCAACCAGAATACAGCTTTACTAAAATCGACCAATCAGGAAACAAATTCATTTCTAAAGATTAAGTTTGTAGTAGTCCCTATTTCACAATAATTAAAAAGTGACAATCGTTTGAGCAACGCTTTGAAGCGTTCAATGTAAGGTCAGGTAGCTTTTTTTGCGCGTGAATGTTGCGCGCGAACCGCGGTGTCTATGTTTTGTGTGTCAAAGCAGTTTAGAAAAAAAACATGCCACCAAATTACATATGTAAGGTGGATAAACTTTGTTTATTTATTTTCTCGCAATCCAAGTGAAAAGTAGAGTGTATAACTCTGGTCTAAAACCCATATTACCCCTCGAACTATTGTCGATATATGTTCATCGAGTGGTAATATGTCTCATTTTTTAACCGGGAACTAAACTCAGTCGAGCTGACCATCCCGTATTAAATTCACCTTGAATTCCGAAATATATTGTTTTGTTTGTATAACTGAACTGAGATTTTGGCAGTTACTGATCGTGCATGGCTCAAATGAAACTTAGCCAGTGAGGTCGATATTTTAAAGGAACAAATAACTCATGTTACCAAATTTTCAGGGTGTCCACTGCCCATCCGACGCGGAGCTCGCGAGTCTACCTCACATCCGACGCGAGCAGATCACGCTAACGAAGTTCCTCGGTTCGGGCGCCTTCGGGGAGGTGTTCGAGGGCGTGGCGCGGCATATCGACGCCACGGCCAAGGATACTAAAGTCGCTGTCAAGGTTTGTGTCAGTTTACTGTCGATCCGACGAGGAGCTCGCAAGTCTACAACTCTACATCCGACGTGGAGCTAGCGAGTCTACGTCACATCCGACGCGAGTAGATCACGCTAACGAAGTTCCTCGGTTCGGGCGCCTTAATTAGCGTTACACACTGACGGTCCGTCTAAACGATTTTAGCAGCGGCTCCAACAGAACCTTTTATTTCGCTGGACTTTAGTTACAGTGCCATTTACCATGCTAAGCGCATGGTTAAACTGCATCCTAGCATGACTTTAGGTCAAGTCCAAGTGTGATGGTAACTAGAAATAAATCTAGACCTTTTACACTACACGGTGTTGTCTATTTTAATATATCCACTACAATATAAGTTTTCAGTAAGATACACTACGTTAGTAGTATAGCATATTGATATTGATATTATTTATTTCATATTATTACATTACATTATAAATTACATTAATGTCAACTCATAAGAATGAATAATTATGATCGTCAAAGTTGTAACAATTGAGATTATGAATAAATTATACACAACAAACAAAAATGCGGAGCTTCACAAGTTCATGAATTCATCCATGCAGTATATTGTGTTCTCAAGCAGTATTTGCTTTTATTGCCTAAAAGCAACGCCATCTAGCGCAACGTTAAGTCAAACATGATTAGGTTTTCAGATATGTGGTCAAAACGTCTGCTGACGACCGTACAGTGAAATATTTGCAATTTTGTATGATACTTCTGATTTCTAAAGTGTATTGCAGCAAAAGACACTATTTATAAAACTTTTTGCAAAACACAGACGCTGCGCAAAGGAGCAACGGAGCAGGAGAAGAACGAGTTCCTTAAAGAAGCGGCGTTGATGTCCAACTTCAAGCACGAGCACATCCTTCGACTGTTGGGAGTGTGCCTCGACAATGACCCTCATTACATCATCATGGAGCTCATGGAGGCCGGAGACTTGCTCAGCTACCTGCGCGCCAAGCGGGCTTCCTTGGTGAGTTTTTTTCCTAGATCAATTTGCGCTTGCCTACAAATCATCTGATGGTACGCGATATTTGTGATCTAGGATGGAACGCGCTTAGGTACCTAGCGAAAACAGATTCACTTTCACCTTGAGGACCAAAAGGTTACAAGTTAACGGGGAACAATGATTCCGGCAAAGAGTACCACAGCTTGGCTGTTTTCACAATCAAATTGCGACTGACTTAACTAATTCACCTCTATCACAGCGCGGCGCTTTTGTCTGCACGATCGATCGATATTGGCCCGGTCGCGAAAAAATCATTTGCGCGTATACAGGTTTTTTCAAAATTAGATTTACAGAATCCGCCGGAAACTGAAAAGGGATTGGGACGACTTCGACAGTATCGATATTGATGATGTGACGATGTTGTGTAGGAACGCCCGGCCTATTAGGATCATTCAGCTCATTTCCCCAAAGTGGAACTTAAGGTTGCTGTCGCGGCAGCATCGACAGTATCGACATTAGTACGTATAACATGAACACGTAGTCAGTCGGTCGCATTAGATAAACACATGCGACTGATTAAACTTTACAGCGACCACTACAGTGTAAAGGCGACATTCGGATTAGGCTGCGGCATTAAAGGTCGGTTGCACCAACATATGAACACAGGCCGGTCATCGTCAAATATGGCACCGGCAGCTGTCATTCCATAGAAACTTTTTAAACTGTCCATACAATCAGATTTTAACGAACACCGCTTACGATTACCAACGGATTGGCACCCACCCTAATTCGTGGCGGACTAATTAAATAACGTAATGGACCAATTACATTTAACTTATAACGAACCGTTCTGTGTCGAAAGTCTGATCAGTGGAGTTCGGTTTAAGGCTAAATCTATACTAATCCATACAATATTATAAATGCCAAAGTGTGTCTGTCTGTCTGTTACCTCT
Source organism: Epiblema foenella (assembly GCA_963556455.1). Taxonomy (NCBI): domain Eukaryota; kingdom Metazoa; phylum Arthropoda; class Insecta; order Lepidoptera; family Tortricidae; genus Epiblema; species Epiblema foenella. The sequence continues at coordinate 9,979,778 of OY747107.1, read as the reverse complement.
TCGCACTTAATACCGCTGAACCGATATAGATGAACGTTTGGTATGGAGGTAGTTTGCGTCCCGGGTGAAGGACATAGCATACATACATAAACTCACACCTGTATACCCAATGCAGTGCCACATTTAGCAATTGTAGATGTGAAGATGGAGAAAATGTGATATTGCAGTGATAGGTTGCTAGCCCATCGCCCACAACACACTACAACCCGGTTCCCATAGTCGACTCTTACGACACCTACGGGAAGAAAGGGGGAAGTGCTATTCTAACCCGGCACCACACGGGGAAGGACATAGGATACTTTTTATCCCGGAAATGGTTCCTTAAGGGGGTGGAGGTTTGTATAGAAGATCTATAACTAGGTCAACGCCCGAAATAAAAGAATAGCAATTAAATTCTATCGCGCTGAATGAGTTCTCCGCGGGCAAAAGCTAGCCGGTAATAATTTCATTTAATTGTTTCCCAGTACACATCGGAATCGCTAACGCTGCTGGATCTTCTCAACATGTGCGTGGACGTGACTAAAGGTTGTCGGTACCTGGAAGAGATGCACTTCGTGCACCGAGACTTGGCGTGTAGGAACTGCCTGGTGGCCATGCGCGCCAACGGACGAGTGGTGAAGATTGGGGACTTTGGACTCGCGAGGGACATTTATAAGAATGACTATTATAGGAAAGAGGGGGAAGGTAAGTTGATTGTAGGATGCAGTCGATCCATGTAAGTTTCAAGGGTTGGTAAGCTAACCTAATAACTTTTCGAGTGAGTCAAGATGACATTGATACGCCCATTATTATTGCTGCTAATTGGCATTGATTGAAATTTTAATCAAGTGTAGGAAAAATCCTACATACTATCCAATTTCAATCTTACGGGTATTTCAATACTATTGCGTTGAATTTCAGTGGTTTATAAAAACGACTGAAATGAAGCAAAAGCAAATATTCCAATTCAAAATATTTAAATCTGTTTAACATCGGAATACCTACCAGTAGGTATGGGCCTTTGGAGGCTAGAACTTGTAGGATTCATTTAATTAGATTCATGAAAGTTGTAACGCTTGTAAATACAAGCTTGACACTGTTACTAATACAAATGATATTGTCAAAAATTCCATGTATACTCGCATGCAAACTTGTCACCTACACGAACTTAAAGCAACTCGCGTAAGTTCCCAAAAAATGGCGAAAAAAACATATCTACACTGACAATCATGACTACCGCTCGGCTCTGTGGACTGTCTCATAAAATTAACAAATCTACATATAATAGACGACCGCTTTAGCCTAGTTGGTAGTGACCCTGCCAACGAAGCTGCAGGTCCCGGGTTCGAATCGCGGTCAGGGCATTTATTTGTGTGATGAGCACAAATATTTGTTCCCGAGTCTTGGATGTTTTCTATTTCTTTCTATTTAAATATCTTTTTATCTATGTAAGTATATATATCATCGTCTCGTACCCATAGTATGTACGAGTTTTGCTTAGTTTGGGATTAGGTTGAATTGAAATATATATATATATGCTAATTTGCTTCGTTGTTTGTGTAGGATTGTTGCCCGTGCGGTGGATGGCGGTGGAGTGTTTGGTGGACGGGGTGTTCTCCTGCCAGTCCGATGTGTGGGCCTGGGGAGTTCTCTGTTGGGAGGTATGTAGCCAGAATATTCTAATCAAATATTTACAGCAATTCAATATTCTATTTAAACAATAATAATAGCATCAATAAATTGCTCTGAATAATTAGTTTCATATGATGTTATAACTGACATTTCAAAAGTGCTTGTTGCTAGGCCTATTTGAATAACGAGTATTTTAACTTGATTTTGACTTTGGCAAATAACGATTTTGAGAGAAAAAGGAACAAGTTCATATGATTGGCACAGGTCCGCGCCTAAGCATTCAATGGGTTAATTCTGATAGAAGTGTAATGGTGGTGTAGCATGCAAGTAACAATGTTTATTTTCGTTAATCAATGAGTTAACATTCACAAAGATTAAGATCTCCTAGGAAGTGTGAAAATACCTGCGACAGGAGAGCCTGCTATTTTTAGGATTGATCGATACTATTGTTCTGGATATGAGCGGGACAGCATGATGGTATTATTTGATACAGAGAACATATATAAACAAAAAATGGACAGTGATTTCGCACGCAGTCTAAGACGGGAATCGAAAGTTTGAAATCAGAACTTCGTATCGTGCCGTCCCTTTCATTCATATATTCACGAGAGTGAAATTGACGGCACAATACGAAATTCGGATTTCAAAGTTCGGACTACAGGCCCTGGGGCGCTACCGCGAACAGCAAATGAAATTTTCGCTCTCTGTCGCACTTGCACGTTCGGACGTAACTCTAGCTTATTCGTACTACAGAGAGGGAGATATTCGAACTTCGTTTTCGGTTCGCGGTAGGCCCTCTGGTTTAGAGGCTATATACTCCAAAACGTAATTCAAGTCCAACGCGTGTTGCCATTAAAATTACATAGGTTTACGGTAGTATATTTATTATTTATTTTCCATTTTTTAATAGACCGCAATAATAACATTTATTTATTGGTACTTACTTTTAAACCTATGATTTAAATGAACAAGTTAATTCAACTTACTTACACAAATACAAAATCCCCTATTAAATATTTATCCATTAAACATTTTGTTCGTAAAACTGTTATTGGACTTGTAATAAATACTTCAGGTATTAATAACATTCGGTACGAACTATAAACAACAGTTGTGTACAACGTTAGATGTAAATTAAATATTAGCTATTCAACAAGATAACAGATCAAAAGTGCGTATCTCACTTTATAATCATAATCATCCGCTATTTTGTAATGATGCAGTCACCAGCTATGTGTCTAATACTAAAATGTATGCAGAAAAATGCCAATCCGTACAAAATGTATCAAGGTCGTCCCGCCATCTCCTTTAACATTATAACATTTTTAACAAATGATTTTTGTTTTAGGATATTTTAATGTTCTTGAACGATATCAGGCAGAAAAACATTGACTTATTAAAAATGCGGACTCGCTATTGTTAAATGTAGGTAACTTTCATGATATTGAAAATGTTGGCCATGTCTACAAATATTTACAATGATTTTATTATCAATGGTAAAAGAATGGCTAGATCAGAAATATTCGGTTGACAATGACATGTGACTTTGACACTTATGACCAGAGCTCGGAATAGGTAGTGCCTATTTACCTAAACTTCGAGGGAGGACGTAACTAAGAGTGGTTACAACCACCAAAAATAATTACTTCTTTTTATTGAATGTGGGGTTTCCCGGGATTTACTGTATTATTCTAGAGGCTTAATACATTTCTCTTTACTTATAAATCTTGTTATATTGCATATTATTTGTTTAATTACCTTTCAATAACAAGCAGTCATTAAAAATACAATATGGATCAAATTGAATCAAAAGGCTTTATATAAATTCAGACATTCATTCCGACGTTTCGAGTCCTTTACAGCACTCGTGGTCACGGAATGTATTTTAAATTCATTATACGCGATATAATCGGTTGAAAAATAGTTATATTTAATATATAATAATTTAGAATACATATTAGAAATAAATTAGAATACATCTGTACGATATCTTCTATGCCATATCATAGTTCTGTCTCATCACCAATCTATATACGCCCTAATGCTGGACACAGGTCCTCTCTCATGGAAGAAAGGAGTGTAATTCTGTCTAAGTCAACTAAAAAGTATCAAATTTTGGAATCCTTGATGTTATTTCAAGGTAATTAAACAAATAATATGCAATATAACAAGATTTATAAGTAACGTGAAATGTATTAAGCCTCTAGAATAATACAGTAAATCCCGGGAAATCCCGCATTCATTAAAAATAAATAATTATTTTTGGTGGTTGTAACCACTCTTAGTTACGTCCTCCCGCGAAGTTTAGGTAAATAGGCACTACCTATTCCGAGCTCTGCTTATGACAGTGACATATCTGTCGTAGTTTTTTGGAGACATTGGCAGTAATGGTCGCCCCCTTAATGTGACCGGTTGCCATAAATCAAAAAGAATAAGAATAATAATAAGAGTGTAGGTACATGATGGTATTTTTTGTTACAGGTGCTGTCGCTCGGGCAGCAGCCGTACCCGGCGCGCACCAACCGGCAGGTGCTGGGCCACGTGCGCGCGGGCGGCACGCCCGAGCGCCCGCCCAACTGCCCCTCGCTCTTGTGAGTACTGACTAGTGACTACCCGCCCGACCCACACTTACGAGTAGCTCACTCAGCATCAGCATTAGCGTATAACGTCACATTAACGTATAGCTAGTTCCACGAGAGTTGAGGTGAATGAATTGATTATATTATACACACACAGCTACATGAAGTACTGATTGCACAAAAAGTGAATGAATGAGTGAATGTAAATAAATATACTTTTATCAGTATAAAATAAACATACCTCGCCTTTGTTTATTCATATAACTCATTTATTTCAATAAAACTATTTGAATCGGTATCTACAATTATTTAAATAAAATAGATCTAAATATTTTATTTTCTGTTCATTCAATGCATTTTTGTATTCGTTGTAAATAATAATTAAACAAAATAGTTATAATGAAACTTTTTGGTCTATCTTGCAATTAACTCTTGTACTTGCTATCTGTACGAAAAAAGAATAGTAAATTCAAAATCCCGCTGTCATTACATGACATGTTGTTGTGTGCGTGATCTCAACACTGGTGGCACTACCTATATTTCACGTGACATGGTACAGTACAGCGGTGCGCTCGCATCGCTTTATCATGTTATGTAGGCCACCCGGTAGCATGTGGCGCGCACCTGCTTATACATTTTATCGTTATCCCGTTGTGTCCTCGAGGATCTCATAATTGGAAGCAGCAGTCATTGAATGCCGATCTGAACATGACTGGACTGACGTCGGTCCACGAGGGCAACGATTCAATTCAACAATCTCCCCGATGCAAACGCCCTCGAAAGCATCTGCCACAACAAAGCATACCTAAAATGTCTGGTTATGAATGTACTCATTGTCTGACATGGTTCGTATTCGCAGCTACGAGCTCCTTCAGAAGTGCTGGAGCTATTCGGCGGAGGCGCGGCCCTCGTTCCGGCAGTGCCTGGAGGTGGTGACGGCGTTACGAGACAAGACCTCACCCAACATCACGCTCACCGCCACGCCCGCGCCGCCGCACTACCTCACTCTACTGGGGGACGGTTGGTATCGAGCTCCTTCAGTATCTCATTCGGGCAGTGCCTGGAGGTGACTGCGTTACGAGACAAGACCTCGCTCAACATCACGCTCACCGCCACGCCCGCGCCGCCGCACTACCTCACTACTGGGGGACGGTTGGTATCGAGCTCCTTCAGTGTCTCATTCGGGCAGTGCCTGGAGGTGACTGCGTTACGAGACAAGACCTCGCTCAACATCACGCTCACCGCCACGCCCGCGCCGCCGCACTACCTCACTCTACTGGGGGACGGTTGGTATCGAGCTCCTTCAGTGTCTCATTCGGGCAGTGCCTGGAGGTGACTGCGTTACGAGACAAGACCTCGCTCAACATCACGCTCACCGCCACGCCCGCGCCGCCGCACTACCTCACTACTGGGGGACGGTTGGTATCGAGCTCCTTCAGTGTCTCATTCGGGCAGTGCCTGGAGGTGACTGCGTTACGAGACAAGACCTCGCTCAACATCACGCTCACCGCCACGCCCGCGCCGCCGCACTACCTCACTCTACTGGGGGACGGTTGGTATCGAGCTCCTTCAGTGTCTCATTCGGGCAGTGCCTGGAGGTGACTGCGTTACGAGACAAGACCTCGCTCAACATCACGCTCACCGCCACGCCCGCGCCGCCGCACTACCTCACTACTGGGGGACGGTTGGTATCGAGCTCCTTCAGTGTCTCATTCGGGCAGTGCCTGGAGGTGACTGCGTTACGAGACAAGACCTCGCTCAACATCACGCTCACCGCCACGCCCGCGCCGCCGCACTACCTCACTCTACTGGGGGACGGTTGGTATCGAGCTCCTTCAGTGTCTCATTCGGGCAGTGCCTGGAGGTGACTGCGTTACGAGACAAGACCTCGCTCAACATCACGCTCACCGCCACGCCGGCGCCGCTGCACTACCTCACTACTGGGGGACGGTTGGTATCGAGCTCCTTCAGTGTCTCATTCGGGCAGTGCCTGGAGGTGACTGCGTTACGAGACAAGACCTCGCTCAACATCACGCTCACCGCCACGCCCGCGCCGCCGCACTACCTCACTACTGGGGGACGGTTGGTATCGAGCTCCTTCAGTGTCTCATTCGGGCAGTGCCTGGAGGTGACTGCGTTACGAGACAAGACCTCGCTCAACATCACGCTCACCGCCACGCCCGCGCCGCCGCACTACCTCACTCTACTGGGGGACGGTTGGTATCGAGCTCCTTCAGTGTCTCATTCGGGCAGTGCCTGGAGGTGACTGCGTTACGAGACAAGACCTCGCTCAACATCACGCTCACCGCCACGCCGGCGCCGCTGCACTACCTCACTACTGGGGGACGGTTGGTATCGAGCTCCTTCAGTGTCTCATTCGGGCAGTGCCTGGAGGTGACTGCGTTACGAGACAAGACCTCGCTCAACATCACGCTCACCGCCACGCCCGCGCCGCCGCACTACCTCACTACTGGGGGACGGTTGGTATCGAGCTCCTTCAGTGTCTCATTCGGGCAGTGCCTGGAGGTGACTGCGTTACGAGACAAGACCTCGCTCAACATCACGCTCACCGCCACGCCCGCGCCGCCGCACTACCTCACTCTACTGGGGGACGGTTGGTATCGAGCTCCTTCAGTGTCTCATTCGGGCAGTGCCTGGAGGTGACTGCGTTACGAGACAAGACCTCGCTCAACATCACGCTCACCGCCACGCCGGCGCCGCTGCACTACCTCACTACTGGGGGACGGTTGGTATCGAGCTCCTTCAGTGTCTCATTCGGGCAGTGCCTGGAGGTGACTGCGTTACGAGACAAGACCTCGCTCAACATCACGCTCACCGCCACGCCCGCGCCACCGCACTACCTCACTCTACTCGGTTACGGTTAGTATCGAGCTCCTTCAGTGTCTTGTTCGGGCGGTGCCTGGAGGTGATGACGGCGTTATGAGACATAACCTTACCCAACATGCGTGGATGTCGGAAAATAGAAGAGAAAACTCAAATGTGAAAGAAAATATTTGGCGCACACGGTACCTAATAACACCATATTGATCCATGCATGAGCATGCTAGGTATTCATTTCCATTTTCGCATTTAAATGTTGAAGAAAGGCTTTCAAAACCCGGCGGCTACACAGGGAGCCACTAGTCAAAATGAAAATTCTGCCAAATTTTGAAATTCGACAGCTACCCCCAGAGAGATTTACAAACTTATTTAAACACAAAAACTTCTTAAATACTTGATTTCTTAATGCAAAAATATTGCTACTTAAACGTAACCAAACTCATGTTCCCGAAATAACGAATTATCAAATTATATCAATCATCAAGACATTACTTCATGCTAATGCGATATAAATAACTAGCCTTTGCCCGCGACTTCATCGTAGAACTCGTTCATCGCGTTAAAATTAATTGCTATTAATTTATTTCAAGCGCTTACCTAGTTGTCGCTCTTCCATAAAAAAATTACCCCCTTAAGCGTATGATTTCCGGGATAAAAAGTATCCTGCGTCCTTCTTTGAGTCTCAAACAATGTCCATACCATAGGTATATCATCTAAATCGGTTCAGTGGTTTAATCGTGAAGAGAGGTAAGACAGACACACTTTCGCATTTATAATACTAGCTTTTTCCCGCGACTCCGTCCGCGTAGAACTCGTTCATCGCGTTAGAATTTTATTGCTATTCTTTATCAGGCGTTTACCTAGTTATCGCTCTTTTATACAAGCTTCCATCCCCTTAAGGGATTATTTCCGGAATTAAAAGTATCCTATGTCCTTCCTCGGGACAAACTACCTCCATACCAAATTTCATCTAAATCGGTTCAGCGGTTTAACCGTGAAGAGGCAACAGACAGACAGACACACTTTCGCATTTATAATATTAGTATGGAATAGTAGTAGTAGTAGTTAAGTAATGGATTTAAGTTTATGTGCACCAATTAGTTTAAGAGCCGACGACACTGAACCTAGTTCGATAAGACTCCCAGATGAGATATATATTATAAGATGCGTCATTCCTGGGGGAACACGAAACGGCTATGCTGCCATGCAAAAAACCTGGTGGCCATAGTAAAAAAAATTTTTCAAAAAAAATAAAATTTCCGGTTTCTAGTACGATAAGTCTCCCAGGTTTCGTTTGTTCCTCGATACAGGGGAGGGGTAGGACTATACGATAATGCAGTGCTGCAAGCCCCCCTGACTGGCCTTGTCAGTGGCAGCAGCATGATAAGTGACGCCAATATTGAGGTATCTAGTATGATCGGTCTCCTAAACAAAACAAGGTTCATCTGAAAGATCATCAATTTCTGTGTAAGAAAAACCACTGCTGCCTTTTTCTAATAGTGGAGAAGGTGGTGCTGCAGCGATTGAAGGAGCTCAGTACACTGAACCTAATTCGATAAGACTCCCAGGTGATATGTATATTATAAGATGCGTCATTCCTGGGGGAACACGAAACGGCTATGCTGCCATGCAAAAAACCTGGTGGCCATAGTAAAAAAAATTTTTCAAAAAAAATAAAATTTCCGGTTTCTAGTACGATAAGTCTCCCAGGTTTCGTTTGTTCCTCGATACAGGGGAGGGGTAGGACTATACGATAATGCAGTGCTGCAAGCCCCCCTGACTGGCCTTGTCAGTGGCAGCAGCATGATAAGTGACGCCAATATTGAGGTATCTAGTATGATCGGTCTCCTAAACAAAACAAGGTTCATCTGAAAGATCATCAATTTCTGTGTAAGAAAAACCACTGCTGCCTTTTCCTAATAGTGGAGAAGGTGGTGCTGCAGCGATTGAAGGAGCTCAGTACACTGAACCTAATTCGATAAGACTCCCAGGTGATATGTATATTATAAGATGCGTCATTCCTGGGGGAACACGAAACGGCTATGCTGCCATGCAAAAAACCTGGTGGCCATAGTAAAAAAAATTTTTCAAAAAAAATAAAATTTCCGGTTTCTAGTACGATAAGTCTCCCAGGTTTCGTTTGTTCCTCGATACAGGGGAGGGGTAGGACTATACGATAATGCAGTGCTGCAAGCCCCCCTGACTGGCCTTGTCAGTGGCAGCAGCATGATAAGTGACGCCAATATTGAGGTATCTAGTATGATCGGTCTCCTAAACAAAACAAGGTTCATCTGAAAGATCATCAATTTCTGTGTAAGAAAAACCACTGCTGCCTTTTCCTAATAGTGGAGAAGGTGGTGCTGCAGCGATTGAAGGAGCTCAGTACACTGAACCTAATTCGATAAGACTCCCAGGTGATATGTATATTATAAGATGCGTCATTCCTGGGGGAACACGAAACGGCTATGCTGCCATGCAAAAAACCTGGTGGCCATAGTAAAAAAAATTTTTCAAAAAAAATAAAATTTCCGGTTTCTAGTACGATAAGTCTCCTAGGTTTCGTTTGTTCCTCGATACAGGGGAGGGGTAGGACTATACGATAATGCAGTGCTGCAAGCCCCCCTGACTGGCCTTGTCAGTGGCAGCAGCATGATAAGTGACGCCAATATTGAGGTATCTAGTATGATCGGTCTCCTAAACAAAACAAGGCTCATCTGAAAGATCATCAATTTCTGTGTAAGAAAAACCACTGCTGCCTTTTCCGAATAGTGGAGAAGGTGGTTGCTGCTGTGATTGAAGATCACCTTCAGCGCAGCTGGATTCGGTTTTTTAATTCAGTTTTGTCAGCAATCACCCGGTTCCTTTCGATTTGTACTGATTTAATACGCGTGCCACGTACACTTAAGAATAATTTTGCTTGTCGTTGATTGCATAAACAAATGATTTTGAAAAGTTATTCGCCATTATACCGAAACAAGAGCTCCATAGAGAATCCACAAAACACTTTTTATACACTAGCTGAATAATTGCTAAAATGTACATCAACCTTGTATGATTTGAAGATGAGATAAAAGCGGTAACTCAAAATGAAGCTTTTTAAATAAAAATCAAGTACACCTATTCAGTTTCCATCTCTGTTAGTTAGCTGTAAAATATAACTGTATTTCCATTATATCGAAATAGACTCTATAGAGAATCCAGAAAATACTTTTTATACAATAGCTGAGTAATTGATAAAATGTACAACCTTATGTGATTTGAAGGCGAGATAAAAGCGGTTAATCAAAATGAATCAGTTATTCAACTACTGTATAGAAGTTTTTCCTGGGTTCTTTATCCTCCTGGGGTTCAAAGTGATAATACTAGGACAAAATCAGTTTGCAGTGAAAGCCCAAGTATTTTAACAGAGAGTTGGAGCAATGACCCACTGTGATAGTACTAGAACAAAATATACGGTTAACCAGATATGAACAATTTTTGGTCCGGGCGTTCAGTACTTTATTAATTAGTTCTAATATTAGGACATTGGGTCTTCCTCGGAAGTACCGTCTTCGAAAATGGGTCGTAGGAGGTTAAAGAGCTTATTTCGATATAATGGAAATACAGTTATATTTTACAGCTAACTAACACAAATGGAAACTGAATAGGTGTACTTGATTTTTATTTAAAAAGCTTCATTTTGAGTTACCGCTTTTATCTCATCTTCAAATCACACAAGGTTGATGTACATTTTAGCAATTATTCAGCTAGTGTATAAAAAGTGTTTTGTGGATTCTCTATGGAGCTCTTATTTCGGTATAATGGAGAATAACTTTTCAAAATCATTTGTTTATGCAATCAACGACAAGCAAAATTATTCTTAAGTGTACGTGGCACGCGTATTAAATCAGTACAAATCGAAAGGAACCGGGTGATTGCTGACAAAACTGAATTGAAAAACCGAATCCAGCTGCGCTGAAGGTGATCTTCAATCACAGCAGCAACCACCTTCTCCATTATTCGGAAAAGGCAGCAGTGGTTTTTCTTACACAGAAATTGATGATCTTTCAGATGAGCCTTGGTTTTTTTAGGAGACCGATCATACTAGATACCTCAATATTGGCGTCACTTATCATGCTGCTGCCACTGACAAGGTCAGTCAGGGGGGCTTGCAGCACTGCATTATCGTATAGTCCTACCCCTCCCCTGTATTGAGGAACAAACGAAACCTGGGAGACTTATCGTACTAGAAACCGGAAATTTTTTTTTTTTTGAAAAATTTTTTTTACTATGGCCACCAGGTTTTTTGCATGGCAGCATAGCCGTTTCGTGTTCCCCCAGGAATGACGCATCTTATAATATACATATCACCTGGGAGTCTTATCGAATTAGGTTCAGTGTACTGAGCTCCTTCAATCGCTGCAGCACCACCTTCTCCACTATTAGGAAAAGGCAGCAGTGGTTTTTCTTACACAGAAATTGATGATCTTTCAGATGAACCTTGTTTTGTTTAGGAGACCGATCATACTAGATACCTCAATATTGGCGTCACTTATCATGCTGCTGCCACTGACAAGGCCAGTCAGGGGGGCTTGCAGCACTGCATTATCGTATAGTCCTACCCCTCCCCTGTATCGAGGAACAAACGAAACCTGGGAGACTTATCGTACTAGAAACCGGAAATTTTATTTTTTTTGAAAAATTTTTTTTACTATGGCCACCAGGTTTTTTGCATGGCAGCATAGCCGTTTCGTGTTCCCCCAGGAATGACGCATCTTATAATATACATATCACCTGGGAGTCTTATCGAATTAGGTTCAGTGTACTGAGCTCCTTCAATCGCTGCAGCACCACCTTCTCCACTATTAGGAAAAGGCAGCAGTGGTTTTTCTTACACAGAAATTGATGATCTTTCAGATGAACCTTGTTTTGTTTAGGAGACCGATCATACTAGATACCTCAATATTGGCGTCACTTATCATGCTGCTGCCACTGACAAGGCCAGTCAGGGGGGCTTGCAGCACTGCATTATCGTATAGTCCTACCCCTCCCCTGTATCGAGGAACAAACGAAACCTGGGAGACTTATCGTACTAGAAACCGGAAATTTTTTTTTTTTTGAAAAATTTTTTTTACTATGGCCACCAGGTTTTTTGCATGGCAGCATAGCCGTTTCGTGTTCCCCCAGGAATGACGCATCTTATAATATATATCTCATCTGGGAGTCTTATCGAACTAGGTTCAGTGTCGTCGGCTCTTCTACTAAATGACGTCGCGTCAAACTTGTGTTTCTCCAACACCAAAGATTAGCTGTAAAATATGAGTAAGCAAGTCAATGCTGATGTAAATCGGAGTTTATGGACGCAACGCCACCGGTACATATTTCTAAATTTGAAATTAATACATTTATTAAATTCATTCATTGCACTAACATTACGTTATCTTCCGCTTGGCATGTTCAGACGCCGTCGACAACCGCACCTATCTGCTGGATGAGAATGACAACGCCTGCTTAGGTTTGTTACATCATTGCTTTCATTTATTCATTCTATAATGAATATAGAGCGTGTCATCCACGACTACGCGCCCAGCCAATCTCATACTAATTTTTGAGTACTTGACAATTTTTTATTTAAAGATGTAAATTAAACGTTTCAGTTATCATATCAAAGAAACATTTTTGCTTACATATTATGAAATCCATACTTTTTTAATTACATTTATATTTTCGCCTTTGTATGACATCACACTGCTACAAATGAACTAACCTCTTCGCGTGGCACTTCGAAGAAGTATATATATCAACTAGCAAAAACAAAGGGTTTTGAGAGCAGCTGGTTGTAGTGGTATGTCATCACAGAAAAAAAATAGGTTATTAAAATTATATTAATTAATTAAATGATTTTCATTGAAATGTAACTAGTTATTTAGCTCCTAGGAAATATAAGCTTCATTTAACAATACGTTTTATAAAATCATTAATTACATCTGTCAAGTGCCTTGTGGAGGGGCGCGCCTTCGTGGATGCCAAATAATTTCCTCTATGGATGCCACGCACTATACTATCATTAAAGTCAAATAATCTTATATTTCTGCTCCCGGTTCGTTAAAAAACTAACCCAAGACTGGAATTACAGACGAGGATCCACCAGAACACCAAATGGAGCCATCTCGGCTACTCCCCGAGCGAGTGCCCAAATACCTCGAGTTGATGTACGACAGCGATTCGACGCACAGCGGAGCGACGTGCGACGGTTACGAGATTCCCCGAACACCTCTCCCATACTTACCTTCCGCACGCCATAGTATTATTGGTGTAGCACCTAACCGGCTCATCAAACCGCCGATATACAGAACGCATTCCTTACGAGCGAACACTAGGCCCCCGAATGCGACTATCATTCCGCTGCGGAATGGTTTGGTGAAGCGGGCTTCGTTATGCGACGGGCTTCGCGAGCGGCAGGGCTCCGCAGCGCCTGTAGACTCTAACGACCATTTCAAGACTTCATTTTGAACTGTGATATTAGGAAATTCTATTTAGCTTGTTCCCAAGATGCCAGGTTTTAGAGTAGGTAGGATTTTCAGTGAATGAAGGGGGTTCGGGCACTGAGTTCCTAAATGTCGCATCCGGGGCACATGACAATGCAGAGGAGCGCTGCCGTTATATTAATGAAATTGATGTTAAATGAAATCAATGCAAGTTACGTGGGAATTATCGCAGAGGTAATATAAGAAAATAGGTTAGGTAATCCTACCTAATTTTCAACCTAATGGAGTTTTGATTAAGATTATCCTCCTGACGACCGGCGTCCTATATACAGGGTGTACAATCCAAATGGGTCAGTATGGAGAAGTCGGAAACTATGAGAGATAGCGAGATCTGTTCTTAGGAACCATGACGTAGATTTTAGATTTAATAATAATTACATTCAAACTTTTTTATTAACTCTCATACATAACCGGGAATCGAACCTGGTCAAAATCAATGTGTATAAATTCTGCAAGTCGCAAGAAGCACAACACTAATGGAATCTTGTTTAAATAATTGAAAGAAAAACCCAAATGAATGAAAATGTGAAAGTTATCAAAAATCAACACGAGGAGGTTATGAAAAGCCGTGTTTCATTTGAAGTTAATTCCAAAAACAGTATTCCATTTTCAAATTTGAAATGAAATGGTACGCCCGCTGAACAAATTCGTTCTAATTTTAAATAAACGCTATTTGTAATGCAAAATACCGATGCAGATAAGATATGCATAAGTGGTCTCTTCAGATAATTGATGATCGATTCATATTATTCACGACTTTTTGCAAATTAATAAAACTGTGGGCATTTTAGTCTAATTTACTGTCAGTTGTGTTGACACAAGATTTCATAGCCAAATTTGGCCCTTTTTACTTAACGCGGTTACAAAAATATTGACCAGGTTCGATTCCCGGTTATGAAAAAAAATAAAAAAGTTTGAATGTAATTATTATTAAATCTAAAATCGACGTCATGGTTCCTAAGAACAGATCTCGCTATCTCTCATAGTTTCCGACTTCTCCATACTGACCCATTTGGATTGTACACCCGGTATAGTACATAGGCCCAATAAGTCTTAACTCTTTGTCAGTTTGACAGAGTAAAATTTATACTGGCACCTACTACAATGATTGGTGCTTTAGTCAATGGGTGTTTTACCCATACCCTGATGTGGTGCTTTGGGAACGAGCGTTTTATTCATCGTGTACATTATTCCACCGAGCTAATGCTTTAGCCGTAATATTTAATGTTATTTATTTATGTAGTTAAGCTGTAAATAGTCTATTCGTTGTACATATTAATTAAGACAACGGTTATTTAAGCATGGGATTAATGTGGTGTTTAGAAAGAGCTGTCGATTTATAATACATTTCCAATCACTTCCTAATAAATGAAGGAGAGAATATGTCAAAGTTTTATTTGTACACAGTAATAACTTAATAAAACAATAATTCGTCTAGACGTTTATTTTATTTTAAGAAATTACTTATATTATTGATTATGATAAATAACGTCAAGAGCCTGTAGTTGGCCACGGTATATCAGTTGATACATATAATTATGTACAGCAATTACCTGTAGGTAAATAACAATATAATGGTCTAATTTAAATGTCACATAGGTGCTCATCACCTATAATAATCAGCTACATGCTGTTTCAGCACAGGTATCACCTTCTTAAACCTAACGCGGACATTATTGCGCCGGAATGCTGAGCCTTCCATAAAACAACAGAAATTACCATTACTAAACTACAATAACATTATGGAACACTCATTTTCCAGTAGAAATATAGACACATAGAGTATAAGACTTTATTTATCATACGGTTCCCCATTTACATCTAAAGCTTATTAAAAATATACAATCAACTAATGTCAATTAGGAGGAATCACGGCAAACCCGAAAAGATATCGAGTGATAAATAAACTTACAATTTTATACGAGAACGTATGTTTTCAGAATGAAGGACATGCAATGCATAGATAGTGAATATCATGTTTTGACATTGAATAGGAACACAGCGGAAAGCCAATTTCCCAGTAAACTCACAATAGCCGTTATACATATAAATGGGTTATCTTGAACACCATCAAACAAAGAGCTACTAGCGTACCGACCGAGTGACCGAGTTTTGTCATTTACGAAGTACAGATGCTACATTGTCATTGAAATTTCGACCGTAACAAAAACTATGTTCTCTAGTTACGGTCGAAATTTCAATGATCGTTTACAACTTGACGCTGGTAGTGACGACGGTCTTGCCAAGCGCGTACTCGCGAGAGGAAAACCCGAACCAGGGCGTTTTACTGACGTGACGTCATCGCGCCGTTCAAAGTACATGCGGGCGGCAGTGGCACCAGTCTTAGGTCTATTCAATGGTTGGGGCGCAACGTTACGGATCACACGCGCACGCGCTGCTGTCGTGTCATTTAATAAATAATAATGCAAAAAGCAACGCATTATTGTATTGCAGCAGATTGCAGAAATAATAATAAAAACTCGGACCATTCGTTTTTTATGCTCCCGTCAGGACAGTCAGAGAACGAGAAAGGTAATGAAGTGTTTGTATATTTTTAAGTATAAAATAATGATAGGTTTATAACAAAGGTTTTTACAGCAATTTGGCGTAAGTAACTTACTACCGGCTATTTAAATTTATTATTGTTATACCTACTCAGTTACATTCCACGAATTAATCGTGAATGTGCTTTGAAGTACGAATTACCAGTATATTTTCGAATGACCTGCCCGTTTCATATCAAAACGTAACGCGTTAATCACGCTTAATTTGATAATAATTTAAAAAGTAAGTCAATTTAGCAATTAATTAAATACTAAGGTAGGTTAGGTAGTTACAAATTCAATATTATTTTCGCCGGTCCGCCCGGGCCGGCCGGCTCGGCGCTGCGCCGCTTAAGGTCAAGCGACATAGTACATGAGCAGCGCATACATTTATCTATGTAGTTAGTTTGAACATCTTTCTTTCATTGATTTTGTATGAACTATTTTGACTTAACGATTTGACATGTTAAAACATTGTTACTCGCTCAAGAGGTATCTAACTTAATATAAAAAGCTCTACGTATGTTTGTGTCTACATTTACCTATTCTCAGTTATTAAACAATTGTTAATAGTTTTCACTATGGTGACGAGGGCATAAAGCTAGTAGGGTAGATACGGTTAACGACCAGCTAATATGGTGTGAAGTAGAACACACCTTCCTGCTAAATGTCTTAATTGTAGTTGTAGTGCTTATAGTCTCCGTGTCTCTAAAAGTACTATTCGCATTTGTATTGTAAACAACACTACTAATAATAATAGGTATATATTTAATAGGTCCTCGCTAATGGTAACCCTAGCGCTAAGGGCGCGGCCTCGAAAGAGCGCGTTGCGTGCGATAGAAAGAGATGGCCACGTTTAGGCACGTTTGGCATACCTAAACGGGGGTTTGTTAACGGTGGGCATTCTGTACTTGTACTATTACTTATTCTGTGCCCGAACTTGAGTTTACCGTTGCCAATAGCCAATCTGCATCACTTTTTTATTGATGCCATTCGAACCAGTTTTACATAGGAAGTACAATTAGAACACAAACAACAAATGGATATCAAAATACAGCATAAAATCCGAGCCTTCAAAAAGTCCCATACAGTGTAGTATGCATATATGTACTATGCGCCCGAACTACCATTTTATGGAAAAACGAATAATTTGCTGCTTTGGTGATTATTACTTTACTTCTAGTCAATAAAAAAATTACATCATTTTTCGAAACTTTCAAGTGCCATCTTTTTAAGATTTTGAGCATATTTATTAATTTCCTATTTTTCTGTCATAATTTGATGGTTTACTATTCATATAGCGACATCTTATTATTCATTCCGCATGCATATTCCCTATTCTGTGTATTTTCCCGGATGTCGGATTAGTGTGCCTACATTAAAATTGTAACCTTAGCTCTATAAACATAAGCTGGATAGTGAATCGTTTACTCGCCGTCTTCAACTACCTCCTGCTTGACGCGCTTCTCCCTTTTAATCTGGTCAGTGGTGGTGACAGCAGTTTCCTGGTTATCGTCGTCTTGTGCGTCATCCTTGCTGTTTTCGTGTAGAAGCACGTATTCACGCGCAGAGAAACCGAACTTGACGACGTCTCGCTCGAGGAGCTCTACGTAGCGGCGAGGTTCGATTTTCTTGTTGTTTACAAATGTGCCGTTTGCAGAGTCTGCGGAGAGAAGACATATTAAGTTACGTGTTTATATATTTGGTGGTACTTTGACAAAACGTGAAAGACGGCTAGAAAAAAAATGCTAAAAATTGATAGCTTTACAAAGTGATTCAGAAGCATATTATGTAACCGTAAAAATTAAAAAACCGTTAGATTATAATCGAAATTGTAAACTGCCAAAGATTGAAAAACATTACATATTGGAGGCATAAATAGGATCGTGCCTTGGTCTGCTGCGAAACTAAAATTAAACATCAACTTGACAACCAACAGATGTCAAATGTGGCAGTTATATTTTGTGATTTGTAACTTCAAATATTTGACACATTTCAACCTACCTATAGAACGTAAACATGCAGCATGACACATCGAAATTATAAATAAAATCACGAAATATTATTAGGGCTTCTCAAGTACCTAAAAACAATACTTTGCCTTTCTTAAACATAGTTTTAACCTATGTTAATTTTTTTCAGTACATAGCTGTTGAGTATCTTATGGTAATATTTCACCACGGAAACATACGTGTTAAGTCTTCTTTTTTTTAAAACCAGTGTTGTGACCAAATCTGTCATTTCGATTCAGATGACATTTCCTTGATTTGACAAAAATCGATTATATAAAAGTTAAATTGATAACCAAAACCAAATATCAATAATAAATAAAATGAAATACGATGTGAATAAATAGTATAATAAATGATAATTTTTGGTTTGAGGACCCTGATACAATATTTGATAAAGAAAATATTAGGCTATATAATCGATTCGATCAACCACTAGTTAGTAATCGCTTGATTTGACAGACGATACGTTCTAGCCTCATCACTACAAATGTCAAATATTTGAAGTTCAAATCACAAAGTATACATCTACGAACATAGACGTAACTGCCACTTGACTTTTATTTTTATATTTTATAAATATTTCTTAAAAACTATACTTAATAAGAAAAATGGGAACAGTTTTGAACTCTTATAATAAGTTCAATAAAAGATATAATATGGACTACTCCAAAAAACTTAAGGGTCCCAATTTAGAAAACTGTTTATAGATTTTGAATATTCTAGCGTGCACAATTAAGTCGTTTTTTGAACGATTACTTTGACACAACTCAATATTTTAAGCATACTCACCCAAGTCTATAACGTAAGGGCGTACTCTACGGCCCTGTGTACCGTCAGGCCTCGTGAAGGGCGTAGCGCGGTACTGCAAAGCCGCATGTTGCTTACTAATGGACGGGTGCTCCAACGCTATGTCCACTACTTTCTTGTCGCGCCCGATCAGGAAGCAGGATTGACGGTGAATGTATAGGATCGGGAGCGCCTTGTCGCCTTTAAATGGATAGAACCTGAAAAGTACATAATTGCTATGAAGCTGCATACAGTGAACGGGTCAGAGAAAAAATAGGAGTAGTATTACAAGAGGTCACTTAGAAACATCTAGAATTATACTTTGGCCTCCTACTTGAAGGAGCCCAAACATCTAAAACCCGACAAACTCTAAAATATGGATTCGAACTTAGGACCAACATCCAAACTAAGTCTTAACTCGGTGTTTACAGCGTGTGTGAAACTAGAATAAATAGGTAACGCTCTTCATAAAGGTCCCTTAACCTATATACTTATTTTAGATAAAATTTGTTCGCTTCTGTCAAGCAAGACTTTCGCATTTGTAGAAAGAGATTGCTATGCGACGTTTGAACCGCCACTTGATCCTCCCAGGCAGAATACCTAAGGTCGGCTACTAGTATGTGATACCCCTGGAGTTGCAAGGATCTATAGGCTGCGGTGACCACTTCCCATCAGGCAGGTTCACAATGAGTCTCGATTTGCCTCGGCTAGTTTAACTTGACCGCGAGATCCGTATAACAATAGGCGTAATTAGAGGTGCGGCTTCACTGACGGCGTGTCTGTCGGCTTGCTTTATAAATTAATTTCGTAGGTTTATAGCAGCACAAGTCAAAGAAATGACATGGAACGGTGGGGCCAATTTACCTACCAGTGCAGCAACCTTTTTCGAAATGTTATTAGTGTTATTTTTTTATGAAAGTATTTTTTTTTAAGTTGGCTATAGTAGGGAAGTGATTTTCGGAATAGCAATTCGATACCGATTATTGCCTTAAGAGCTTCATATACCATTTTTGTAACACTCGTACAGTTTCAGATTTTTCCGAGTATTTGTAGTATAAGACGATATTACTTACCATATTTCATAGTTTAGGTCAACGGAAAGCACCTTATAATTTTGATTCCCTTAAGTCATCCTATAAGAGTACCGTTTTTTTTTGAGGTACGAGACCCTGAAAACCTATTTTAAACTAATACAATAAGTTCTAATCTGTAATGTGTATCGGAATATTGAAGCAGTAAACTGACCTCCAACGCCTCTTCGGCTGCTTGGAGTCCTCGGGCTCCGTATACTTGATGACGACTCCGTTGACTGTGTTAGCGTCGGCCGTCAGTTTGCCCGAGAGCCCGAAGTTGGGCTTCTCCTTGTCATCGGGAGCGCTCTCTTCCTTGCCGGGTTCGGTTTTGCCCCAAGTGTAATCCTTTTCGTCGACGTTTGTAAATCTGGAAATGTGCGGTTATAGACTGCAGTTAGAGAACGAGTTAAAGAGAAATAAAAAGTAAAAAACAGTTTGTAGAGTAAAAATTCTAGCTTTATGATATTACCAAGTGTATTTAAGGATAAGTACCTGCTCTTCCTGTCTCTCGCGGGCTTGACATCCCTAGGTCGCTCTTGTCGCTCCTGTCGCTCGCGCGGTCGCTCGTCTCTGTGTCGCTCGCCTTTGTCGCGCGACTCCAACCGCGCTCGCTCTTGGCTCTTGTAGCGATCTTCTTGGCTTCGGGACCGAGACTGCTCCCTGTATAGATGGGCAGTAAGAAGAATAACCGATGATCGAAAGTGCCGACTTTCGATCAAGAGTTGAAGTGTAGAATTAAATGTTTTAACTTGAGACTACGCCGGACCTTTAAAGAAACTGTAGCATAAATTTCATCGACAACAAACAATCGTCCTTATTTATAAAAAGGGTTAAGTTAACCTCAGCTAACTAAAACTGTTTTGTCCCTTTCTCACACACATAAATATCGTGACAGATAAGGACAAACTAATTTTAGCAGCAGTTTAACACCAGCAGTAGTTTAGAGTTCCCTTAAAGGGATAAGTTCCCGTTTGTACCAATGTAACCGAATTTGTCTGCATTTTTTACCTGTTATTTGTGTACAATAAAGTATTTATATACATACATTACCTAAAATAGATTTGATAAACGATTACAAATAAGGGAGTTAGTACAATTTCGATAGTGATTCACTCTTTTTCCCCTGAGTATGACAATAATAATTTTTCATCACGAATAGGTACGAGTACAACCAATACGTTACAGCGAATATAATAGCAAGACAACCACTTAAGCTTAGTCGGTAGTCACGCTGCCTACGAAGCTGGAGGTCTAGGGTTCGAATCCCAGGCATTTACTTGTGTGATGAGCACAAATATTTGTTTTCGAGTCTTGGATGTTTTCATGTATTTAACCTACATATTACAAGCTTTGTGTAATTTGGGATTAGGTCGATTTGTGCAAGATAGTCCAGAACATATTCATATTCATTATACAAGGTGATACACAAGTCATGATACAAATTCAAAAAATCGGATTCTATCCATGACTACAAAACAGTTTTACTATGGGACCAACTTTGTCCGTACCAAAAAAAACTTCTTTCCTACATTTTGGTTAGTCGATTGAAGACCATTTCCTATGAAACAGCAGTTTTTGTCGCCCGCACAAGGTTTGTCCCATAATAAAAGTGGTTCAGAATCATGGATATTTTTATATTTTGTATCATGACTTATGTGTCACTTCGAATAGATTGTTCTTTCGATTCAATAACTGCGTGAACACATACCTGTGTACGGGGAACGGCTTCTGGTCAGGTGGTGGCCGGAACGCGCGATCGCGGCGTCCGTCGCGGGGCCTGCGATCAAACACGCTCATGAATCCCGCTTCGTCATAATCAACATCACAACACAACATACATTCAGGGTAATATCACAGTAGATTGTACGATTCGGGATCATTTGGTCGTGCAAATATTCAGTGCTAGAGAAATCTTCATACGGAAGTTTTTGTTTGAGATTTTGATGCCCTAGGTGTGGTGCCATTGCTTAATTTTATTGGTTAATCTGACACTACTGATATTGAACGATTAGATTGTCATCGCAGAGGGACGATCGGAAAACGGAATTTTATACTATTTATCCAACGTGACGTGAATAAAAATATTGTCGGTACTTATACTTTCCCAGAATAGCGGTTGATAATACGTTAATTGCCAGGCTAGATTTTGATTTAGAAGATTTTTTTTTAATTTGTTTCGAAGTGGTGTGAAATGAATAATTATTTATTCTAAAGTGATCACAAGTTACTTATATCGCGGCAAGCATGATGCATGCCAACTATCAACATAATTGTCTGTAATACTGAATGTTGTAAGTAAATAAACAAAATGTTTTACCGTATTAAATATTAATCATGACATTCATGACGTATAATAATATACATATAGCTTTTTTCATTGATCATTTGTTCATATAACATTTATCATAATATATTTCTGTTCTACCCGAGTAATGAGCAATGTCACATGAAAATTGCTTAAGGCCATGTCAGTAATTGAACTGCACCGAAAACACTGCAAACGTCTCCAATGGCTCAGTGAGACCATTTAAATTCAGTGCTTCAATGTCAGTCACCGGTGCCTGACATGAGCTGAACGGATGCCCGTGAGGCACCAGTGACCACATGTTAATTTTGTATCACCTTATCTAACAGTTCCATCAGACATTCTACCCTCAACAAACATGTCCAAAGTCAGCACATTGTTTGGAATACATATTCCTTTATAGTTCACTCGCAAGTTACGTTTGTTAGACCTTTCGAATTATTTTTGTCATCCGATTAAAAAAGCCTTCAACTGTAGTTTACGCAATAATACTCTTGTCTGTACCAATCTCTTCTATGATGCTAGGAATCGAATATGCAAAAAGTACAAAAATGCTATTAGGGCGTTTAGCATTGGGATGGGATATTTTTAGGGCATTGTCCAGTTCCTGTCCATTACATGAACCGAACCATTACGAAACTGTAGGTATATTCATAACTATCACAACCAAGAATGAAGGTGATCTTAAATGTAGGAAACATCAACAGTCAGATTTTTAAAACAAGATCATTGCGCATGATAGTGATGAAAAGATCATCAATAATTGTTGGTCAGGATATTATTAAATTATACATTTGTTATATGGGTCAACTAATTTTTCTTACTGTTATGGAGTGTGCGGGGCTACTCCAATATTCGAAATCCGATCTTCGTATCCTACCGTCCCTTTCACTCATGTAGTGTATAATACGAGAGTGAAAGGGACGACACGGTACGAAGTTCATATTACAAATTTCAGAGTAGCCCCTCTGCTCTCCTCGCTAGGGGTGACCTTGTGTTAGAAAAATTAGATTCCTCACATTGCCTCTTTAAAAATCGGAACAATTGTCATTTAACTTTCCCATCGATAATGTTTGATCAATATAAACCACATAAAATTACAGTTTCAGAAAAGTCGAAATGCAACCATTGTTACGAATATTTCACATTATAAAATGAAATGAGAATATACGATTATTTGGTAATAGAATCCCGGATTTCAGAATATTGAGAGTAATAACAATTGAACATTATTTTATCTGTATTATCTGTAACATAAAAAACAAAAATTCACCAACTCCAAAAGCAATAGGCACTCCTATAGACTTACCATTACTCCCAACTTAAATCCCGATTTGACGATGGTATACCTACTATGCAGATAATATCCTATCATGGATTTCAGGTTTCTGATCTGCTCATGAAGTAGGAGCAATCAGTTCTTATAAAAATAACCCAATATTAGCGGGTTTTTTCTTTGCAGCATAATTTTCAGGTTTTCTTTATCCACTGAAGGGGAATAAAAATGTCACATAACAGTATGGCCTTCTAATCTTTTGGCTTCTTATGTTTTGTACAAGTTATGTCGTTGCTTTTCTTTTACCAAATACTCAGTCTTAGACCTGTGTTCATCGATTTCACTATTTGATATATCTTTGGTTCTGTCTTCATTTCTATTATCGTTCTTTGTGTGATATGCATCTTAGCTTTCCTTATACATCAATTATTATCAATCTTAAATATCAATTGCGCTTATATTACAATAATGCACACTAACAAACCAACTTTTTTTCCAGTAGTTCCATTTGACACTTAGGTTTTTCTATGCATTCATATTTCCATTCCATTTTTGGACGATCAAAATGTAAATTCATAGCAATATTTTCGTATTGGCAATCGCGTTTCTGCACTCAGTGCTCTCTGTTGATCCGATAACGATCAATATACCCAGGGTTAATGTTTATGTTTTAGTTGTCAACCACATATTGTTATGTTTTCAATAATACATTCAGTTAATTTTCAAAGAACTCTAGTGATAATATATTTTTATGGTTACACTTTGCGCATTTCGTGGCACGTTTCTATTGGCTAGATATGCGGAAGACAAAATAAATGTATTTCAATTGTGATCAAGTATCTTCATATCCAAAATATTCAACAAAGTTGTCCACGTCCTAGCCCGTAACTACATTCTGTAGTTATGTCTTGATAAAATGGCCTATCTTTATTAGCTCTTTTAAATTCCTGTTTTCATGGTTTAGTCTATCAATAAATGTAGGTATGTAGTCCAAGATTCTTCTTATTCTATTTTCTTGAAATTTAGGAAATACTTTACAAAACAGTTTATAAGGAATGTTTAAATATATGTACAGCATATATACTCCAAAGTAAATGGGAGACTTGTAGACATGGTGATAGAAAACTGCAGCTACTAGTCATGACTAGTTGGACGTTGTAAAAGTCATCAGTCCTTTGGTTTCCCGAGCATCTAAAGGCTTGAAAAATCAACGTTTTAATCCATGTTGGTCCATGCGGTATCAAGTACGCATCCCGACAAATCTATAACAACCGACAGTCTCACACATGCCTAGAGTATGTATCGTGTAATGTGCAAATATTAAAACATCTTTGCAACACCAACATGTTCTGATTTAACTCATTATAATTTTCTGTAGAGATGTCACTGTAAAAACAAATACAGTCATTTAACTTCGCGAATAAACACTGACCAGAAGTTCGTAAAGTCATGCTGTGGTGCAATCAAGAGCACGCTATTTATATTGACATGTAACATTTAAATTAATTCAATTTTACATTAGTTGTACTAGCTTTATCACGAATGATATATTTGTTATTCCGAAAGAGATAGGGTGTAAGTAAGTAGTAAACACATACCTTTCAGAACCATATCCTTCTTCGCGGAATCTCTCCCTCTTATCTGGATATTCTCTCTCGCGGTAGCGTTCTTGCTCTGGGGGCGGCCTCCTTAAAATTTCATACATGAAAATGGAATATTACTACCTCATTTTTACAACAAATAAACAACAGCTTCTTTTTTATATTCACCTGTCTCTGTAATCCCTGCCGTCACCATAGTCCGGTCGCTTCGGCCTTCTGTCCTCATACTGGTTGTATCGGTTGAACCCTAAAAACAATTGAACAATAAAAAACTACTCCAGAAACCACAAAATTTAAAAGAGAATCTTATTAAATAGTATACCTCTAGGGTCCTCCCTGGAATGGTAAGTGTCGTCTCTGGGGCGCTTTTGGTATTCTTCTATGGGTGACCTACGCTCTTCATATCTCTGGTGTCTGAAAATATTTTTGTTTGTAGTTATACACTGTTGGTCATTTTAAAATAGGCACATTGATCATTTATAGCTTTTTTTCCATTAGACGGAAAGTCAAACTTGAAAGCAAAAATTGAGAATATTTATCTGGTACAGTCAAGTATAAAATGGTGTATCCATTTTTTTTGCCCTATGTGTTACATGGATAGAAAACTAGATCTGAAACTGTTTCCACATTTATTTGTGGATGATTGCACAAGCTAAGGTACAGCTTAAAACAATCAAAGAAACTTTCAAATTATTTAATACAAAGCATTGACAACATCAATTATGCCACCTCAGTGGCATGCACTTAACGGGCATATACTTGTAGGATCATATATTTTATTGGAAAAGTGCTTGAAAACTCAGCCTCCCTTAACTCTTTATAGTTCCAAAAGAGAGGCATAAGTAGACATCTCGCTGCTATTATCATTAATGATGGCCAGAATTTTTAATATCATATCTCCTTACCGCACACTATGAGTGCATGCCACCAGTTTTACCTACTACACGACAATGACAATTTATGCTTTTTTAACTTCATGTACCTTTTATATTCATCATAATGTCTCTGCCTTTGGGTGTATTCCTCCTGATTGTAATAAGACTGGTCATATTTCTCAATATTTTTATATTTGTCATGTTGGAATCTGCAATGAGTTTACAAATAAACTCTTATGTTGATTATGATGCGAATGAGCTGACATTAGTTATTGTAAATATTTTGTTTTAGACTGACAGCCTTATAAATACAATTTTGTAACAACATGAGTGCAATA
Organism: Epiblema foenella; assembly: GCA_963556455.1. Taxonomy (NCBI): domain Eukaryota; kingdom Metazoa; phylum Arthropoda; class Insecta; order Lepidoptera; family Tortricidae; genus Epiblema; species Epiblema foenella. The sequence goes on along the minus strand of OY747107.1, from coordinate 9,953,411 downwards.
AAAAACATGATATTATTAAACCTAAAATGATGGATGATATAGAGTACAACATGTTTGTACAGATGATGGGCAGAGGATAATAAAAAAGTTACATTACTATTGGAATGATAAATACTATAATAATGGAATTGGGACCTAATCACATACAATAGTTATGTTTGAAAAGTTTAAATCAATATAATAAAAAAATCGTCCATGTGCTAGTCCGACACACACACAAACGGTTCTGTACCATCGTCATACCGAAAAAATCACGTTTATTGTATGAGGCTATGTCACGTTTATTACATATTTTTAATTTATTTTAACATTTTAGCAGGTAGTACATATTTTGTAAAAAAAGTCAAGTATTTACGTATTAAGACCTATTCGAGACCATTGTAACCATATTACTGCAAATTAAACTGTTTATATTTGTATGGTTCATGAGATACAGCCCACTGACATATGGATGGACATTGGACAGGCGGACCAACCGTGGAGGCTTAGTTCTAGTGGCACCCCTTTGATACCGAACCCAAAAAACAAATAACTTCTCTGATTAGTTTAAGCCTTCGTCTCCCGCGAAAAAAATAAACAATAGCATTCTTTTGTTATGATCCTGGAACTGGACTTATGAGACTGGAGATTTATAGGGTGACCTGATAGCTATCATAATCACAACAATTAGACATGTCCTCAGTAGGTATAGGAAGGTACATTTAGGATACCTAATATTGTCCGGTGAGAAGCAAAACTCACTATCAAATCTGTCAATACTCTTCGAAACCTCGTATCTCAGTACTAAAACAATGCTGATATACAAGCTTTATTTTAAGTAGGTATTTGTTACTTGGTGACTTTTGCTTGTAACCTGACGATATGAACCTATCAGCAAGACTCAATTGGCTGTTTGACACATGTTAAAATTTATTCCAGTGTGGTTATATAAGTAGTAAGCCACTTCCAGCACCATGGTGGAGCAGCAAAACTATTACTAATATACATAAATGTTTAATACCTAATCATCATTAACTCCATAATTTACTTTCATATCATAGTGCATTAAACTCCCATCCTTAGTTTTTTCATGATGATTATGTGGTGTTTTTGTTACATCAATTAGAAAAACAAGAGAAACAAATGTCTTCATGGGAGGCTGCGCTAGCAAAAGTGAAAATGGGTTGGAGAGCTTTAAGTCTTAAGAGAACAAATACTATGCATAGGTGAAAGTGAAAACACAACAGAAGCTGGAATATCATTTGTATTGGGAATCAGGATTTCAGGATGAAACAATTTACCAGGCCACTTAAGTTTTAAATTGATGATTTCATATAAAACCTGCAAATACACTTGTAATACCATTTCATAACTTGCTTTTGTATGTATGTAAAACGAAATATGTATAGATCTACCTGTCATTGCGCTCTTGGGGATAGCGGTAGTGTTCCTGGTACCGGCGCTCTTTGCTGGAGCCCCGATAAAACCGTTGGACTTCCCGATCCCTGTCTACATTTTCCGCAACTGATTGATGATAATCTCGCCTATAAGAGGTAATGTTTGTAATGAGCCAGATACACTAATAAAAAATATAACATTTATTCTATCAAGTGTGCAAAACTACCTCCTGAAATTCGGACATAATTATTGTAAATGGTGAAGTTAACATGACGCTGCTAAATATTTATAGTATAGTATAGTTAGAAAGCAGATGAACTTACTGGTAATAAGTCCGAGACTGAACGCGCTCTTCAGACGACTCGCGGCGCTCCTTCACCACGCTGTGCAGACGCCGTTCCGTTGGTTCTTCCTGTTCTTCTGAAACCCCCAAATAAAATTTCGTTAAGGAAATCTTACAACCAAAATTTGATGCAAACATAATAAGTCCAAACTAACCAATTATTACACTCGCTGACGAGCTACGTGCTCGCTTAGAGTGCTTGTGCTTATGTTTGTGTTTCCTTTTTTTTTTCGGAGAGATTTCACCTTCGCTGGCAGATGAAACTTCTTCGACAGACTGACTTTCCTCGGGGGACTCCGAATGCTTCTTCTTCTTGCCATGTTTCTTCTTCTTTTTCTTATGCTTCCGCTTCTTTGAACGTCGTTGGTCACCGGATTCACTTTCAGATTCTGAGGAGTCAGCACGTTTTCGTTTTTTCTTGTGCCGGTGTTCCGACGCGGAGGAATCGTCACTCTCGCTCTCCGAAGAACTGTTTGATTTTACACTAGCTTCAGACTCCTCTGATTCTTCCGATGACGATTGGTGCCGTTTTTTAGACTTCATATTGAATAGTGCGTTTAGAGTTATGAAATACGACAAAATCGAATCACAAATCGCCACACGAAACAGCCAGGCCAGCCATTACAGACACAGACCATAGACAGCATAGACTAAGACTAAGAAGTTAAAAATCATGAAGTAAGAATAAGGGAGGGTTCAGACTACCCGATCAGAGGGGCTACCGCGAACCGAAAACGAACGAAGTTCGAATATCTCCCTCTCTGCCGCACGAATTAGCAAGTGCGACAGAGAGGGAGATATTCGAACTTCGTTCGTTTTCGGTTCGCGGTAGCCCCTCAGGTAGGTATATTGCTGTTCACATTGTCCGATAATCCAGACCGATATCGCCCATTTTGTTGCCAGTTTCGGTCGTGGTGGTTATAATGGGGACGGTTACATGCACAGACTATTTATACTCTAAGGTTACATGTTAAATATTATCACAACACTGGGGTGCCAACATTTTCGTGGTTTTAAAAAATTGTTTAGCTTTAGCTTTAATATTCATTATTAATCAATACCTAGGTACCCAGGTGATATGTAGTGTGATATCAGAAATCTCTAAATACTGTTATACTACTATTCTGCTTAAGCTATCTATAATGCCCACTTCACACGGGGACAGGGTAGTGAGGTAGAGCAGTAGACAGTGTCCTGCTACTGTACGATCCGATATCAGTGTCGGCTCAAAATATATGGAAAATCATCTTAGGCCTTGTCATCGCTTTCCATCATGCGAGACTAAGCCCTATGGCTGTACAGTCATCCATAAAGTACTCACCGTTCACATTAACCGATCCTATATCGGTCACATTCCCATACATTTATTATCGTGTCGGATTCGATATCGGATAATGTGAACACAGCCTTACACGAATAAAAAAACAACAGTTATCAACTGTCACTGTTAATGTCATGCCATGTCACTAATGTCACTTCAAAATATTTTCTCTCCACGGTAATTTAATGCCGCATAATATATGTAAATTCGTACTAATGTTTGATAATTGCAGCTTATGTCAAAAAAGCGAGCATAATTTAAGAGCAAAAACACCCAGGAGTGTACACGTTAACTTATTGCTTTAAAACTCTTCTTGCCTAGTTATCAAGTACAAGTTGTACCATGGCTATGGGCATGAGAAAACGTAGTGGTTCGGGGTCTAAAAGGCACCTGAAGGAGAAGGTGGTTCAGATTTACGAATCGTTCTTCAGAGGAGACGATCTTACCAGTGATAGTCCATCGTTTTGGGACGAATTCTTCCTCCTTAAACCGAAAATACCACAGCTAGAAGCCGAAATCAACAAACTTTCAGTGGAACAGCTGCTCAATATGAAGGATACGATGAACCTACTTGTGGCTCAGTGTATTGAAATGCTGGGTCAGGAGCACCATATAAGGTACATATATTTTGTAATGCTAATCTAATTATGAGATATTACTTATTTGAAATGAAAACTTCAGGGTGTTGTAAACTATAAACGAAACAATTTTCTTTCTCCGGCATGGTGGAATTGGGGACCTTAGGGCCATGGGGTGCCAGCAACCTACAACTGTATAAAGCTTTATTGGCACCTTGTCAATTTTCTGGTGGGTCATACCTAGCCCTAGTATTAGCAGTGCTATATAACATGGCACTGCTCCTGCCTCCTGGGCACATTGCCACCTTGCACCAATTTGGTTAAGATTATTAATTTAAAGTATTATTAGTTTTCTGTCATTAGTTCTATTTCTTATAAATATTAATCTTGTAAATACTGTATATTTTAGTGTAAACAAACATAATAGTACTTTACTAAAGAAACTAATCAATAAGCTATCAATTAAGTTTACCCGAGGTAGCATACTTGATAGAACATGTTTAAACCATCTCATGGTAATGTTTATGCATAGTTGTGTTGTTGGGAATGTGTGACCCGGAGAGATGAGGGGTTAATCTTATATTTTTATAAAAAACCCATTAAATAAGTAATTATGTTTATCTGATGAAGGTGTTTATAATGTGGTTAATCCTATTATAAGTGCAAATTGAATTTTCTTATTCCCATTTTCAGGTTAGTGTATGCCCTGCAGACACTGAGTGCTCTGCTGATGACCATGTACCAGCGGCTGGGCTCTGAGCCCAACAATGTGAAGACAATCCTCATTGGATCAGAAAATGCTGATGTTAAGATGCAAAAGCTGCTTGAACATTGTAGTACAACACTGTCAGGTAAATTGTTTAATTCTTATGAGAATTAGAGGCTTATGATGAGAACCAACAAATATTATGAAATCAAAATGCTAAAGTTTGTATCACACATAAGATTCCATTTTGAATTTTGAAGTTCTCTGGACTGACACATTATTGCTTATCAGCATCCATTATGTAACTTTTAGTGTTAATAATGTAGACTGAGTAAGTAACCTGAGATAACATTAAGTTATATTGAAGCCATAACTATAAGAATAATGCAGCATTTTCTAACTCTTATAAAAACATTCATGGTTGTTTTGATGAAAAACCCAAACACTAAATGATTAATCACATAAAATCCATACTTCTTATCACTGACACACTTTATGAGTCATAAACATATCAAGGAGTCTCACTACATACCTACATTCTGAAATTATCAGGATTCAGTCCAGATAAGAAACCTATATTGTTTTTGGTTGATTTGCGAACTCTGAAAAATATGACTGGATAATCAGTAATATCATATGGCAAATAGGGATAGTGCTGATTGACACAAATCAAAATAATAACTCTAGTAATAGCAAAATCCCCATGAAACAAAGCTTTGTTCAACATCATCCTCCTAGCGTTATCCCAGTACAGTTGCATCCTGAAGGATGCCTGGGGTCTTGTAATATGCTTGTATCCTGTATTATTTGGTAATTCTGTTTCACTGGCTCGCCCATACAAACCTACGGGCATGGACTAGCCCCACCAAACCTATGCGCGTCATATGTGCCCGAGACAGTAGTGTTATTAGGTTTTACCTATTTTACCTATTTACCTACATCCCTTCCTTCTTATATAATTTGAAACTTATATTGTAAGGAGCTTGACATGCTGATTTCTCATTATGAATAAAACATTAAGCTGCATAATTAAACATTTGTTTTATTTGTTTACTTTTTAACAATTCTCTCAAACAAACACTTATATCAACTTAAATCAAATCAGACTCGTATTTAATACCTTGGTAAACTGCACCAGTTAATTGTGCAAAACTAAATTAATACTATGAGTCGAATTGTTGCGACTATCAGCCTCCTTATTCTCCTCTCCTTTCGCCATCACTCCCATTTACCTTCTACTTTCTTCAAATGTACAACATTTCTTCTAAAAGTCTGACCCGTTTCTTTGTTTCGCATTTGAATGTCCCCTTTGTTTGCTTTTTCGACATCTTTCTTAATTCATCATCATATTCCTAGGCCTGAGTCTGATTTATTTGGGGTTGGCCTTCCTTGTCCTTAACCTCTAAGCAGCACGATTTTTGGTTTGCTTTGCATTTTCTAGGTCCTTTTGGATCATAGTTAACCTTTTCCAAGACTTTCCAGAAATCAAGCTTAACTATGTATATAAATTTTTTGACCCCTTACCCCTGATAGGTAAATGTCATGAAAATAGTTTTTATGAACGTGTTTGTTTCTTTCTAACAAATAAATATCCATATGTTGCTTATTTAAAATTGTGGGATATGTTACATTTTTAATTAATAATTGTTTTTTCTAGGTGATGTCCCAGACAGTTTGAAGTCCATGGTATTGAAACTGTTGTTAATAATTGCAACTGGCATAGATAATATAGATGATAATCCGCTTGTGGAGCATGTGATGACAAATTCTTTGTTTGAGCCCCTGATACAGTTGCTGTGCACTTCTAATGAGAGGCAAAAACATGGTAACTATCACTTCTTTTTGGAAATTAAATTAAATAACGAGGCTAATTTTCACCATTGAAATTTTAAATGGGAATTAAACAAATTTTGGATCTGCTGTAAAATTACAAAATATGTGACGTCACACTAGGGACGGAGGAGGGGTCAAAAGATCACGAAATTAATGTGACGTACTTTATGGCCTGATGACCCCTTATCTATATCCATCTTTAGTCAAAGTTGCGAGGAGTGTTATAGATACAGAGTCCATATCAATACCCAAATAAATGAATATAAATAACTGTTCTCTAATCGAAGTTCTTTTTCGAGTATTTCAACTAAACTAAATATTATTTGCAGTACATTTTCTGTTATGTAAACAAAAGATAATCAAAGGTCACAAGTGTTTATTTGTATTACAGGGTATGATGTAGTAACGCTGCTCATGTTTCTGGTTAGTTACAAGAAGGGGGAATCAACTAATCCGTATGTAGTCAAGCTGTCTATACTTGATGATGAACTGGCATTGAATGGGTAAGATTATGAAACATTTTTCTACATAATTACTTATTGTTAGCCAGAAATCGAAACTAGGCGGTATGCTAAGGTGGTAATAGCACGATTCTGGCGACGTAAAAAAATATCCCGTGGCTTTAATTTAAATGATGAATAAAAAGCATTTGGTACAGTCGTTAATTATTGACACAGATTCGTGACTCCAGCCTCTATTTCTAAGATATATTTAGCTATTGCAGAAAACAAGCGTTTACTTTTAGATTCGTAATATCAGTATAATTTTGTACACGCTATGGGTGGTAATAAGAAAAGCTTATGATTACATGTTTTGCTTTTGGTTCTAGCTACAAGGACTAGGACTAATGTATAGACTCGACATAGATGCCGTGCTATTACTAAATACAATTTGTTCCAGTTATGGGCAGGTAATAACGGCGGCGCTAAACGACTTTGTGATGTGCGTGTTCGGTGGCATGCAGGGCAATACGGGCGGTGGTTGGCTCTCCTCGCTGACCAGCATGGTGGGCGGCATATTCCTCGCCAGCGACGAGACACAGCCCGTCGTCAGGCAGAGGAACGGGTACGTTGTACCGTGAGGCTGTTGTGTCACTGATGCGGTTTCCGCAGTGTGAGCGGGACAGCGCTATAGCGATGTCTCGTGATTGGTAACATTCAGCATATTATGTAGAGTGTGCAGGTTTAGGTAGCCTTTTCAATATGAGCATATGAGCTAGCTCTCGACACACCGAATCCTCAATTAAATATAGATTCGGCATCACGATTGTGATTCTCCTGCTTACCATCGTCGTTGTGTAAAAAAAAGAACGAGAGCCGTATTTTATGTTTAACACTAGCGAAATTAATATAAAGTTTAGGATTCGCAGGGTTTACCGACACGGTTCATCGTGCATGCATCTGGTGCTCGAAATATGCTCGCAAATGCAAGTTTAATCTTAAACTTGTTTTTTCAAAAATGACCCGCAAAGTGAACGTTACTCGCTACATATTGGAAGGTATAAAGTGTATAGTTTAAGGTTAGATAAAATTAAAATACATTGCAGGCTCGCTCCACGCGCCTGGAATGTTACATATAAATTCCACTCAATGTCGAGTTTCAAAGTTTTAAAAAATTAAGGTAGTCATATAAAGATAGGACACAAGTTAGCCAGACAGCCGATTCAAATGCGAAAATCTTTAAAAAATTAAACGATTTGTTTAAAAAATTAAACGGTGGGAAGCCGTTAAGTTTTTGACGTTTTAAGGTTTTTTACTAAACCTTAATTGATATTTCGTCTTGTTTCCCCCATTTTTGAGAAAAGCACTATATTAGCCTCAGCTGGAACGGCAATTACAGCTGAGGCTTGCTTCGAGGATTGCTTTGTATAATTAAACGGACTCGAAACCTCGTCCGTTTAAAACGAATACTGAGCCTATAATTGCCTCCTTTCCGGTATCGACAATATTGTACTATTATTATTGTACAGCGGCGGTGAAGAGGGCATGCTGCTAGCATTGTACGAGGCGGCGCACCTCAACCGCAACTTCATGACGACGCTCGCGCACTCGTCCGCCGCCGCCTCCGCGCCGCCCTCGCCGCCCGCCACGCTGCCGCCGCACCAGGTACACACACATACACATACCATTCATATAATATACTCACGCCCGTATCCCATTGGGGTAGGTAGAGACCAATGATCGCCAAATACCGCCTACCCATACAACCGCAACTTCTTGACGACGCTCGCGCACTCGTCTGCCGCCGCCCTCGCCGCCTGTCACGCTGCCGCCGAACCAGGTATATTCAGTACGTCCGAAAATAAGGCCAAGTTCTGTCAAATAAACGCAAACAAGAGTCTACCTTAGAGTCGGAGCTCTTAGTCGTATTTTGCTTGCGTTCCTTTGACAGAATTTGGCCTTAAGAGTTTTGTACGAACATCGACATCGAAAATGTCAATACGCAATAATCGAATACGCAATCATCATCATCAAAAGTTAAGAGGCCTTACAAGTTTTAAAATGTTTTGATTTCAAATTATAACAAAAGTATTATATATAAAGTACTATATTATCAATAAAGTGATTAAAGGACACGATGATTTTATGAAAGTTTTAGAAAGTTACACAACACTTTTTGATTTTATTCTGTGTAATAAAATTTAAGCGGAAAAAAATCGTTTTTAGCTTGAAAATGGTCGATCTAGTGTGATGTTTGAAACAATATTACTTAATGAAAAATACATTTACAATTAATGACATTGTCGCAATAGTCCTGTTCTAGATAGTAGCGCTGAGAAAATGTCAAGATACGTGTCAATTGAAACAGAAATTGCTTAAATAGATGAGCGTTTAGGACTCTCGCTCTTGTCGGTGGAATAACCGCCACTCATCTCTGTTCATTGCCAGTCTCTTGACTTCCCCACACGACTCGGCGGCAACATCCTGCCTCACATGGTTTAAGCTTGGTTGGTTTAGTCTAGATTTTCCTCTTCCTCCCTTGCTCTCAGTTTTGTCCTCTAAGATGTTTAAGAAGAAGCTGCCGTGCCTATACGCAATATAGTGACAAAATATGCGACCATGACTTTAATGACAAGGGCTTATAGATATTTTTTCGCTTTGTGAACGTACATGTTTATGCCTTTGACTGTACGACACACACGTCACAAAAGGGAAAACATCGTGTCACAACGGACCGCAGCAACGACATTACCCATAATTATTTCAATAAAAAGAGACGGAAAAATAAACTGTTGTGAATTGGCATAGTACAATTTAATTATTAATCATTCTGCAAAAGTTTCAAAAGAAACGCAACAATACTACTTACAGCGACTGCGCCATAATATGTAATTTTCTATTTTAACCTTTTAACCGCCGAACGTCAAAACAGTTATACGCAATTTTCGACTCTGTGATACATTAGGAAGGTGTCATTTACATAATCACTTTGTCTCATATATCAGATATAATAAATGATATGTTTCAGAGTCCACCCAACCCGGCGCAAATACAAGCGTTGGACAACGACCAGCCAACAAACCTGCTAGTCACTTTCTTCCAATACTGGTAAACATTAGAAACTCGTACCATCGCCGACACAATTAACTGGCTATTCGTGGACTTTATGCGTATTGTACTACCCTTCACGAGTGGTCAGTTAACTGTGTGATCATTTGTACGTGATTTTATTTGAAATGATACCCAGTGTAAGTGATAAAAACCTTTGAAATAAATAAATAAAATTAGAATCGATAAAAGAATATACGTTATAGCTTCTTCATTAGCCCGCAGTTCAGGTGAAATTTTACGCTCGATTCACGGATTCCGTTGTCGAATTATGGCTATAGTTACTCGAAGGCGATAATTATCGATGTTTGTCATTTCTTGACGGTCTTGTAAGGAGTCCATCTTCACATCAACTAATGTTATAATACGAAAAATGTTTCAGGAAGTTAGTCAAATGAATTAGTACCTAATGTGTTGTACAGTACTTTTATCTCACGAGTGCGGGTTAGCCTTAGTTGTAGTTGTGACACTACGAACACATTGACAATGTGAACTCGTAGCTTCTACGCTCACGCAAACATAGGCAATGTGCATGTATATCTCAACACAACCATGGCTCACCCGCTTTAGGGAGATAAAAGTACTGTTCGAAATCGGCTATTGACAGGCCTGCTTCTCTTGCCGCTTCGGCTAAACCCGGCTCTGGCTCTGACATACCTCCGTGGTGTCCAGATACCCTACCTCGCTAGGAAAGAGAACACGTGCCTTGCGGCCAACGCATGCGAGCAGGATGCCATGATTATAGCTATCAAACATTCGGGTTTGTTAGACAATACCTTTATTTACTTATTTGACCTTTTTTGCACAAAAATAAATCTTAACTTACAAAAGCCGGGCTTAATGCCATGAGGCATTCTCTACCAATCAACCTACAAGCTAGATTGAACATGAATGAATGCTAACTTGTTAACAGTTCGATAGTGATGGCGGACACGAAGACCGAGAGCAGCGTGAACAAGTGCAGCCTGTGCTTCATCACGCTCACCTGCATAGTCGAGGAGCAGTTCGCCAACTCCATCATGCACGACCAGAATCTTACTTTTAAGGTTATTTATTGCTTATAACACTTTCACTGCCAGCAACTCGCCTAGCGGGCGCTGGGTGACTTTTCTCAGCCCGCGAGACTGGCTGTCGTTGTCGTTGTAGGGCGCTAAATGGAATATGATGATTCGCTTACTGATTGATTTTTTTTTAAGACCCTGTAATGTCCCACTGCTGGGCAAAGGCGTCACTCTTGCTCTTCCACGAATCCCGATCCCGACCAGTCTCCCACCCATCTTTGTCAAAGGCATTGAGTTCATCTCTCCATCACCGTCGTGGTCTACTGCGACGCCGGATTCGGCTAAGTGGACCCAATTGGTGGTTGTGTGGGATCTTGGGGGCTTCTATTGCGGACTGTAGGTATAAATGATACGGCGGCTGGTTGTAATACGGAGTATTTATAATGCAGCACTTGTTCACACTAATTACACTACTTATGTATCTTAAAAGTCACCTTTTCATATAATAATCTATTAGTTCTTATTTTGTGCCCTGCACCTCCATGCAGCTATATTTCGGGCGGGCTCGATATTGCCATACATCTTAATAATCGGCCAGGGATGCCAGCCTAACATTCCTTTTTATATGGTAATGTTGGCACTGATGTCAACAGGTTGTTTTAGCCCACAAGTCCTCTGGCATCCGGCAGGCGTGTCCAGCCCAGTCCCATTTAAGCTTGGCGGTTTCAGCGACGTCTGTTATTTTATTGTTATTTACTGATTGTTAACTGAAATAAAATTAAAGTGGTGACTAAAATTCAACTTTTATTTCAGGTACAACTATATAGGTTGCCTATGCGTCATAGGAAAATAGTTCCAGAGGAGCCACCGTCCCAACCATTGGCTTCAACTTTAATAGGTAATTATTAACACCTTCAATTATCTTCAGAGTGTATACTCTGTAATAGCGTTCGAAATGAAATGAAATAATCTATTCTTCAATTTAGGCATATATATTACATGCACCAATGAATGTCCTAAAACTACCACCGGTTCATAAAATAAACCTCTGCCTGGAGAAGAACCGGCGTAAGAAACTCTGCGAGGTGTCATTTTTTCAACAAGAATTACAACGCTAACGCTACAATAAAAAACATACATTTTTGCAATGTTTCAATTAGACCTAACGACGTTTTGTGTTCATCAAAGTTCAAAATTTTATTACGTTCTCTCTCTCACTCCCAGTCTAGTAGAATTTATGATTTATGTTTTACTTGCTAAAGAAGTTCCCCGGTGATATTAATGAACAACCTAAACATATAACCATTAACGCTCAAAATCCAATGATTGCAGATCTCCTAGTAGAATTCATGATGTGTCACCTACTAAAGAAGTTTCCCGGCGAACTGTACGAGTTATGCGTCGGGGTACTATTACGACTTCTCAGTTACCAGAAGCGGTGTAGAGTTCGTTTGGCGAGGGACTGGCGGCCGCTCTGGGCCGCCCTTATAGCACTGTTGAAGTTCCTTGTCACCAATGAGAGTACGCTTCTGCGAAGGCACAATATTTTCATCATGGCACAGCAAGTAAGTGGCTCTCGTTAGTTGCTAGATATCCGCTCAGTGTACAGCAGCGGTCGGCAACCTTTCAGCAGTAGGCATTTGTGACTTTATCTGGCAAAAGGTACCACATTTTCAGTTGTCAATAAGGGCCTCGCCGGCCGCAAGTAAAGGGCTCACGGGCTACCTGTTGCCGACCGCTGCTAAGCATCATAAACATGTATACCCTTTTTCGAGCTTATCTCCGAACAATAAAGTGTAAACATATTTATAATCCACTTACCAGCGCATTCTATATACGTAAACTAAGGGTGGGTTGCACTAAACCGTCTGTAATAATAATAATAATAATATACTTTATTGTGCACTATACAAAATGGAAATGTTAAAACAAATTTTAACTCTGACAATAATGCAAACAACAGGCGGTCTTATCGCTAAAAAGCGATCTCTTCCAGAAATTCTGTAATCGTAAGCGGTGTTCGTTAATATCGTGTTTTATGGAAACTTTGACAAGATTCTATGGGATTCTATTTAACGTTCATCGGTTTGTAATAGTAAGTTGGTGCAACCCGCCTGAAGTGAATGATCTTCAAATTATTTGGTACCCTAAATTTACGAGTGCGCTGCCTCGCTTAGTTTCTTACCGTACCTGATGCGGTACCTGCCAAGTTCGTAACTTCTGTATAATCCCGGGCAGGTGGGACACTATAATAATCTGCGCAGAAGTCCATTTCCGGTTGTATACATCTGAGGTGGGAGGATGCGGGGCGCACATATGTCGCCATCTTGGTTCTACTTTAGTGCCAGGGATCATTAATGCTAATATCTAAATATTATTTCACACTACACTGCTAATAGTAATTTGAAAACTTGTGTGTAATCTTGGGATCAGGTATGTCAAAGCGAACCCTGGACTGTTTAGGGCACAACCGCTGAAACGCTAGGAGGATGAATATTAATTATAATGTGTAACTAATAGGAATCAGTGACGACACTTGAACCATGACGAAACGACAATCTACTCACTCACAGGTCACTTGCAGGTGGTAAACATCTTCAATCTATTCATAACCTTCGGCGATACATTCCTGCCGAAGCCGGCCTCCTACGACCAGCTCTACTACGAGCTCATCAGGATGCACCAGGTCTTTGACAACCTGTTCTTCATGGGTAAGTGTAATGTACAGTAGATTTCTTAAAACATTATTCCATAAAAATATACATGTAACCGGTGATATAAGGGTAACTTTAATTCATGAAAAGTACTATATGTACTATATGTATAACAATTATGGAATAATCGCGTCCGATGGGCGTTCATAAACCTCAGTTTACTTTGTCTAATTAAAAATACTACTGTAGTACTTCGGTGAGTTAAGCTTAGGAGCTCCATAAGTTCATACCGCCTTCCCCTTTCTACCATCGGACACCCAGACGTACGGCTGGCTATCATCCTTACCTGGTTTGCAAATCAAACGCTTTTCATCATAATGCGCACTGCTAAGGTTTGGAATTATCTGCCGACGTCTGTAGTTCCGAGTTCCATATTCTGGGTGATATCGGTTCACCGATGGCCTAATCAATGCCCCCTGGCTAAATGCTGGCCACGAGCAATCTCGTATCTAATTTAAAAAAAAGTGTCTTCCCAGTCCTAACAGCCCAGCCACGACCTTGAGCGGCGGCGGGTTTCCAATGCATTGCGTGTGATCCCAAACTAACCAACCACAGTGCGTTGCGCGTCTCTATCTTGGAATTAACAGATAAAACGCTTGCCGCGCCGCTAGAGGCGCTAGTGTGCTGTTAGTCCTCGGAAATGTCTAGTCTCATAGTTTGTGGGTGCGCTACACGGGTTAATATCTAATTAGAATAATATGGTGACTATTTTGCAAAATTAAGGCAAATATGAGTTATGAGCTTACGGGTCAACGAATTTCAGTTCTTTGAGACAATTTTATCGTTCATAAACTTATGTCCTACTTTTGCTACGGGATGTTCGATATTTGTTTTTACTATACGGTTTTATTGTATTAAATACGATTTCAACGTAAACTTTGTTGTCACGCCCATAATAACCAACAAAAAACTGGTGAGCACCAAAACGGTATCAGCGAACCCTCATTAGCGCAAGTCGTGGCCGGGCTGTAAGGTTTTAAGCAGAGTTTCCATATTGTTTTTCTTATGGTAGCAAAAATCGCCCTTGTACTCTGGCGATATCTTGAGAATTGATAGTTGCTAATGCTAATTGAATTGAATAATGAAGTTTCTGGATAAATTACGGCTATCTGTGATTGCCTGCTCGCCCCAATACGATATGTCATTCTCAGAAGTTTCTGAGCGATGTTCAAAATTCTTTTGTTGTGACAGCGCTTCGATATTCAACCGGCGACGGCGAGTTCAAAGCGGAGGCTTTGCGTCTCGCCAACTGCTTGGTCAACGTGCGTGCCATAATACAACACTTCTCGCCCAAGATCGAGGCGTGGCTCAACTCTCAGAGCCTCTCCACACCCTCCGAGGATCAGGTAATAGATGTACATTCAGGTTCAATAATATATACACATTTTCGGAACTTATTACAAAGGTATAAGGCACAAAAGCGTATTGTCAACCAATTTGATTTCTGGGCCACTTCGTACCTTGTCGTGCGTACGTACATACGTAAGTTGTACGAATTGGCCCAGATATAAAATTGGTTGACTGCACATTTATTTTATTTATTTGTATTTCATTTTTATATGTAGGTACATATATACATGAGATCGACTGTTTATATCCAGGTAGAATAATGTTTAGGTCGCGGTTTTATACATTTTTTAACCCCCGACTCCAATGCAAGAGTGGTGTTATAGGTTTAACATGTGTCTGTTTGTGGCATCGTAGCTCCGTAACGGATGAACCGATTTGAGTGCGGTTGTTTTTAATCGAAAGTCGTGTTGGTGGAGATGGTTCTTAGATATGTTTTGAGTCGGGAGTTTTTTTTTATATATTCTTAACTGGGACCATGTGTTCCCGGAACTTTGGAAGGCGTAAGTGGGGCCGAAGCCAATAGCGCAGAAGCCCTTTAAGACTAATTATCTAATTAATCTAAGAGCTAGGGTTACACATGGTAGATACAGTACTTTTATCTCACGAGCGTGGGTTAGCCATAGTTGTAGTTATGACATACCTGCGAACACAGAGACTATGTGAACACATAGCTTTCTGACGCACACATAGACAATGTGCATGTATAGCTCAACACACAACCATGGCTCACCCGCGTAAGTGAGATATAAGTGCTGTAGGTATCAACTATTATTAATCTCGCAGATTCTAGAAGTGGTCCGCAAAAACTACGACAGCCTGATCCTCAAACTGCAAGAAGGTCTCGAGTGCTACACACGTTATTGCGAGCGGTCGCACCGCGCGTTACTCGCGCGGCTTTTACCCGCAGCTGCGGCAGCTGCGCGTTTACGCAGCGACGCCAATGCATTGCACAGAGACACGGCTGCGGCTCTGGTACACTACACGGCTATACAGTAATGGTTTTATTGAAATGAAACCTTTCGGAAGCAACAATAAAATTATACCAGTAAATAAGGTTAAACTCGCGTATTGACACTAAGAACGACATGTTTCAGACCTCACTCTGTATTACTTAGCCGCGATTATAATACGATTACAGGTGACAGATTTTCCATAAAATTGTCTAAATGTATATGGAATGACAGCTATTCTACTATATTAATCCCGATCTTGTTAATAAGCACACAAAGGGAACTGAAGAACTCCCGAAGGGTTCGAATTATGTCGCCCACAGTGACGATTTATTAATCCCGAGAGAGCTTAACTGTCTTTAGTAGTATAACTATGCTTCTTACAATCAAGTATTTAATTTTGAAATTATTTCGAGTCATGTCGTCGGGTGGCAACCAAGACTTCGTAGCAAAACTGTCAATACTCTTAGAAACTTCGCATCTCAGTATGAACTGAAACGATACTGAGATACGAGCTTGATTTTAATAAGGTATTTTTATCACGTAGTGATTATTGGTTCTCGACCGACGATATATATGAAAGCAGTTGCTATATACTATGGTTACGATTATCTATTTATTACCCGTGATACATTACAAAAACAATAGTGAGGCTAAGTGATGTGCCAATCTAAAAATCCAATACCCTCCTCTGTCCAAAACATAATCTTCATTTAAAATTTCGTGGTTTCATTTAGGATTGTGTGATTATTATTATGCACTTAAATTTTGCATACCGGAATCACAATTACATAACATTGGTACTGTAAACTTTGCCATTTAAAAAGGAGTTCGTATTTGAACGTGTATTTAGTTTTGTTTATAATTTAGCACCATATAATTTAACATTGTATTTACTAGAGTAGATGATCATTTAATCACCCTTCTGGCATTGCAATTATGTGGGAGTGTGGCACTAAGTTGAAGTTTATTTTGGCTTGTTTATCTATGATTAGCTCAAAAATAGTCTTGTAACTTACACTATAGAGTTTAATTTTATTTGTATTGAAAGAAATCAATCAAGATATAACGTATATATCAATCGTCATTGCTTCACCTAGTTCTACTCTACCAACTTCAATACATGTTCATATATGACAGTGTATGAAGAGATTAAAACCCAAACCAAAGTGTAACCTTGTTTAAATATTCAGAGTTTATTGACAAAATGGTGTATTAAGTATGTGCAAGTATATTCCAGAAATTAAAGTGTAAATGAACTTATAGGAACTATTTTTCTAATTAATGTAAAAATAATTTTAACCATTTTGATTTAAGTGATGTCTGAAATCCACTAGTTTTGGTACTTTAGTCAATAACAACTTTAGAAGATTAAGTGGGCTAAACTTGCACGATTTACACACATTATTAGTAAATGGGACTTAACGAGTATAATTAAGTAAATTAATTTACCTCTTTGTCATAACTCGAAGTTTCGGATGTGTCACAGCAGAGTTAAAAAGTAAATAAATTTAACTATACGCGAATAAGCTTCATCAAACAAGGAGTCTTACAAAGTTATTATGTCTCTATAAAATTCCATGCAATTCAGTAAATGTCACTGAATGAATCTGTGGTTTTAATTTATAAGACTAAATACATATGAATATGAAAAATATTCATTAAGCCATGGTCTACCGCGATAATTTTTTATGAATAGATATGTCGTCGGGACATTATTTGTATTATCATAATGTATTGATTTATAATGATTTTGCGTTTGTACACAAACTTATATATTGAGTCTTCAACGCTGTTTGCTATGTGTATTATATCATACTGAAATTTGTATGTTGGCGCTAGTTTAGTAAAGGTTACCTTATCCAAGTTTATATTAATCTTATAAATTATGTTATAGGTTGTAGTAATATCGATTGCAATTATACACAATAAATTATTTTGCGTAACAAGTGTTTTATTACAATAAATCTGACAATCATTATACATAAATTGATTACAGCAATATATGATAATGAAATAATAATAAAGATGTACCTATAGGTAAGAGTAATTTCATTTCGACTAGATAGGCATAATAGGAATGTACACGATATAATAAAAAACAATACAATGTTTACATCTTTGGCGTAAAATAAATTTATCTACACAAATATCGTAAGAGCTCTAAAATGCGTTCAGAAACCGGTGGCAACGAAAAGCGTTACCATGTTCTAAGAAAACAAGGTCTGACAATCCGGATTGTGACACACATACATACGTCTTTGTCGACGACACACTCACACTTAAGTTCGCATACCGTCGATAGGCTGATGACGTAGTTCGTGTCACCTACACTACTAACCAATGTACCGGATTGCGTAGTATATTATTGTATCATGAGCGTTACAAACATTAATTTCGAACATCTTCCAAAAGCAAAATAAAAAAATAGGCCCCTATGTATGTTATTATAATTCAAATTCAGTGAATACAAAACGTCAGCTCGATATGTTTTTATTATTTAACGCACGACATTTGATCTCCAACAACATAAAAATAGGGATAGTTTGTCTATGACTAAAAAAACATGTTCGTTTCACAGGTTTGTTCACCCATCGTTTTTGTAGATAATTTGCCTTCGGCTTCTGAACCCATCGTATTTATAACATGTGTGTACATAAAGTAATGTATGCAACTGTACGGAATGAGATCTTAAAACACGTGTGATTTATAAATAAGATCAAACCACACTCGCGTTTTAAATGTGTGCCTCTCATGCAACAGTTGCATAAACTACTATTGTAACTAATAATTAATTAATTATTATTATATAATTTGACTAGAAATATTCGCAAGCTTGTTTCGCTGACTCAATGGAAATATCGGGGTATAACCGGCCCGATTATACCCCGCGATTTAGTGCATGTGCTAAATGATCTATTTAGCACACTATTAGTGCTAAGTATTTGATTCCACCCTTCAAATTTTGTTATCTGTAAAACTTAGGTACTCATTACAGGTTTCGGGGAACTATAAAGTAGCATTTCGGTGGCCTTTCATCATTATTTCCATGGCCAGCAATCATCATTTTAGTTAGAAACCATTACGCTTCATGTATATACTTTTGTCTCTTGTTTCTCCATTGTCATGGTGTGATTACATTGAAGTAAACATGTCAGTTTAACTAGAAGCTTTAATTTCAGCCAACGCTTCTTTGACTAGCTCCTCTAATTCAATTGGCAATACAGTCTTGGAAGTTAACTTTCTCTCCTCACCTTCATCATCAAATTCGTAGTTACTCCTCAAGTCTTCGGAAGAACTGTCACTGTTATCTTTTCCGTCGTCACTGTCAGAAGCCTTACTTTTCATATTCGCTTCCTCTTCGCCATTCACGTCTTTTTCTTTAGAGTCCTGTGATTTAACGGAAGCCGTGTCAGCGCAAAATTCGTCGAGTAACATCTGCGATGGGAATATGGGTATGTATTTCTGCCCGTCGCACCAACTTTCTAACGTCTTTTCCAGTTCCGTGATACGATTGGCTAGTATCCTGTCAAATTGAAAATGTACGACACTTTTAATACTAAAATACTTAGATCATGATCATGACAAATTAACCATATTTAAATAAATGAAAACGTCCTTACATAGGGTGAAATGGGCAGCACAAACATTCGCAAAAAAATATTAGGCGATAGGGTTGCAGATAAATTAGCCTAAAATAAGTTTCTGACAAAAATGCCATTTTTGGTACAAGCTTTTATTGCCGACTGTAGTTTTTTTCAGTCATCATCGTGGGGACGGTTCCAATGAGCCCAAACACGACGAGTATATCTTGTGTAGTTCAGGAGTTGCTATGGCCACCTTCTTCTCTCATCAGATCAGTCCGATGGTACAATAATATGGCATTGTCATCCAAACTAAACATGTATACAACATTTCAGCTCAATCGGTTTAAGACATCTGCTTCGAAATTGAGTTGAAAAATTCCACCCGAACAAATTTTTTTTTTTATATAAGTTGGTAAACAGGCGTACGGTCCACCTGATGGTAAGTGGCCACCGCACCCTATAGACGCCCGCAACTCCAAAGTAGTCACGTGCGCGTTGCCGACCCTTTATAAGATTTGAGGATGCACTGTGCATACACACATTGCAAGTTAAAAGCTTGTAAAAATATTGCTCGTCCACCGCTCACTGTCGAAAAGAATCCTAATAAATATGGGAACGGTAGACCCAAGACCATGAGGTTGACATACAGGAAACAATAAACACTCAACAGAAACAAACGGATATTTATGTAAAATCAATACATTGTCCGTTTTTTACTTTTTATTGGGAACAGTCAGCCAAGTAAGTGGTCTACCACTTTTGACCTTTAACATACAAATAATAGAGTTAAAAAGAGGAAGACCACTTTCCTGGCTTAGTTATTGCAGAGTCTATTTTATGTTGCAAACGGTTATCACTTTTAACGCAATTACGTAGCTCAGTACCTCTAGTATAAGTTTTTTTTAAACAAAACACAAACGAACGCGTTTCCGTTTAGTCCCAATTCGTATGGGATAAATAGTTACCATCAAAGGCCACCATAGGCGCTACTCGCGTTTCTATATAAATAAATGTATACTAAAGTTACAAAAAGATCTTACTGGTTTGTTTTTCTCTGGTGCTGAAGAGCAATCGACTTATCATTCAGAGCCTCAAAAAGGCCTAGACAAATGGACTTCAGTTCTGCTGCCGAAGTCCGTTTTAGACCAGTTCTCGAGTTCATATCCAAATATTCTCGCACTGAAAAAAGGTTACAAGTTTAAACTATTACATTTTTTAATCACTTCAAAATATTTGATAAATGGGTTTTCATATAATGGTCGAAGGAAAAGTTAAAATCAGGTATTTCCAAATAATTTCAAGCAATTTCAACTATGCTTAAGTATATACCTTGTTTCTGAGTCATCACATCTGCAAATCCTTTAGATAAAGTTAGTGAATTACTATTATTTCTGTTTTCAAGCAGAGTCTGCAAACAAAACGATAACACGAAATCAGACATTAGGTACTTCCTGCGTCAGATTGCAGATAAATATATTTTGTTCATAATACTGATGGTAAGCGGACAACGCTGCCTATAAGACTGCGAAAGAAAAGCAGTCACAAGGACATTGCCGACCCTTTATAAAATTTGAGGATTCACTGTGTTAACAGCAGAAGGGACAAATTTAGGTCCCTCACTCTCAACACAGTGCATCCTCAGGAGCTCTGGCAACCTTGCTCAGCTCCAGGAATACAACACTACAAGTAAATAATGAATATCCCTACATTACTTACTTTAAGGAATACCTACCTTGTACTTAGTTAGTGTCCTTTTTATTATTTCCTTCTCAACTTGCAGCTGTGTTATTCTCTCATGAAGGTATTTGTTCTCCATGACAAGTGCATCCAAGTCCACCACTGGTTTTGGAGCCCCCTCTTTGTCAGACTGTTGGGACTTGACTCTATTGGCTAAAATGAAACTGATTTGGTGGTTCAGCCTTTGCACTTTGTTTTTATAATAGTCTCTGTCGGAAACCAATTCTTCTTTCTCATCCAAAGTGGCCCGGTAGTCAAGGTGGATTTGTTGGTACTGTTTTGAATAAATTATAAAGGATAAGTAAAAGTTGTAGAACAACCTTAGCTTATAATATTAAATAAAATTCATAAGTGGATGTACACAATGCAGATAAGAAAGGAGATGCAACCCAAATATGGAGATGCCAGTAGGCTAGTCTCTTGTAGTTTTATAATTAAGATTTTTGACTTTGACTTAACTTTAACATATTGAGGCTTAGGAGAGGTCATAATAAACATTTTTATAAATAACCAACCTTTTTCTGAATTTTTTCTAGATCTTGAACCAATTGCTCATAGTCATCGGGCGAGTAAGAAGCAGTAGTGGATTGCTTCCTATTCGCTATATTCTCAGTGGAGTCTGTCCTTTGAAGTTGTTTCCTCAGTGCAACAATATCGCCGGAAGCTTCATCCAGTTTACTTTGAAGAGTCTCCACCTGAAATTTATTGTTTGTCATGAATAACTAGCATCCTCTTAAATATTACTGACATTTTTCTATCAGAGTAAGACTGTGATTCTATTTATCGTAAAAAGGAAAAAATCTCCAACACATCCAGTTATCCAGTAGTTGTATCCTTTTGTTGTTGTTTTATACATTTAAAAAATATATATATTTCTCAAAACATGTTGATATTATAACACATTTGCATTAAGCCTCAATTTTAATATACTTATCATTTAAATGTAAATGTAATTTATTAAGTGTAAAATGTGAAATAAAGTATTTTCTGTTATACCTACATATAATTATAATGTGGATTGCACCAAACAGTCTGTGGAAGCGATGTTTGTTGAAATCTGATTGTATGGAAAGTTTGACAAGTATATATGGCTGCTGCTGCTGGGACCATATTTAACATTGTTTGGTATGTTATTGTAAAAATCTTGGTCAAAACAGTTCCATGCAAAATGGAAGGCTCCTTGTAGGCAGCACCAAATAAGGGGCCCTGTTAGCCTAGAGGCCCCATTGCAGTGGTGGAAAATTTTGAAAAGGGTTTAAAATGGTGGAAAGGGCCCCAGATGCCTAGTCCTTGGGTCTCGTCCGGGCCTGTATGTAGGACTAAAGGAAAGATCTGAACACTTATTAGATTTACCCTATTCTAAAATAAAGAAAAAAAAATGTTTAAGTGGAATAGAAATACACATAGCTAGTACCTCTAGTTTCAGCATATCATTGAGATCCCGAGTCCGGGCCAGTAGCTCCCCACCACTGATAGTGTATGTGGGTGTGAGGCTGCAGATACTGCTGTTTTGCTGGTGCGGTGTACGCACACATTTCAGTTGCTCAACTAACACCTTGTACTTGTCCCTTTCCATGCTGCACTTGTCTAACTCTCTACCCATTATAGAAAGTGCATCTATTTTGCTTTGTAGTTTGCTTTTCAACACGGAGTTCTAGAAGAAAAACTAATTTTATTATGACATCGATTTGCTGTTGTAGTAATAATGAAATGCAAAGAGTACCAAAGGGTACCTCTAGGATATAGTCATCAAGTTGTTGGTCTTGAAATTTAACTTTCGTATTCGCCGCTTTAGTAAACATTATATGTTTATCTAAATTTCTGTCACAGACGTACACAAAATCGATATTTTCAGAATAAATCGCTTCGTAGATCAAATACGTGTATTTATTGAGGGACCGCTTTCTTTACAAAATACGCTTTTATACGAATGAGGTTAGGAGGAGCTGGCTATGTATAATTTTCTGTATTACAATCGCTATTGAAAAGTTTTGCCGCTAAATGCATTTTGAGTTCGCGGCTACGTCACGTTCACGTCGCGTTACTATGGCGTTAGTGGTGTTACTTTTTTTTTGGTTACTTTCACAGAGTACTTTTCTATATACATGGATATATGGGCGTGCTACCGCGACCAAAAATGAAGTTTTCTCTCTCTATCGCACTTATCTACAAACTTGCAAGTGCGTCAGAGAGGGAAAATTTCGAATACCGTTCGCGGTAGCAGCCGTGGGGCGCTTTTCTTCAATCCATCTTGTCGATTGTTTTCGGACGCACTGAATTGACGTTTATATTTATTTTATTTTATTATCAGTCTGTGGTCGAACCGCAAAGTAACCATGGGCACTACCGCGACCACAAACGAAGTTTTCCCTCTCTGTCGAACTTGCAAGTTTGCATATAAGTGAGACAGAGAGGGAAAACTTCGTTTGTGGTCGCGGTAGTGCCCCCGGCCCCATTGTAACCACTACGACCAAAACCGGCAACGAAAACGACAACGGCGACACAAAATGTGACACCCATGAAATTGCAAGCGTCCATAGGCTGCCGACCGCTTACCATCAGGCAGATCACACGCTCGTTTGCTACTGACGTGGTATATAAAAAAAAGATATCGGTCCGATATTATCGGATAATGTGAACAGTAATATCGGTGTAGGATCCTACACCGATATCGGATCGACCAGTCTGAATACGCCTTTAATGTGATGTACCGAGCATGGACAATATCTACTTTTGCACATTTGAAATATTGGACAGTGGCAACATTGGTTGGTATGAAGTGTCAGTCAACGCAATGAAATGAGACAGAATCGTAAATTTGTTTGCTTCTAGTATAGGTACTCTCCGTAGTTTCTTTGTATTCCATAGCAGATGTTGAGCAAATTTGTAGCTCGTGTGAATAGTGAGGAATATTTTGATGCCATGCGCTTGGGACAGTTCCAAAGGAGTCGGCTCCGTTCATCATAACGCTTGGCGAGAATGGCCGCTTCTGGTACCGAGATCGAGGAATTCTTGAGCGGCCCCTTAGTTTCTTGGGTAAGTGATACCTTTGGTTTTATTTGTTTGAGGGTTATAATGAGCCGTGAGACAAAATCACACAGCCGTTCCGCCTGAACGAACTTGCGTTTTTACTTTATGTTGTAGTAATGGTAATTTAATGTCTTTGTATGTAGTATACGACACATAAATGGTTTCATTCTGCTGCTCGTTATACTCCACTGAACAGAGATATTTCGTAATGGATATCATTACAAGTTTTTTGTCTTTTGAGGATGAAATTAAATCTTAATATGTATTTTAAAGGAGATATATTTTTATCTATAGCTCAAGTTATAATTTGTGGATAATCATACATGTGGGCTTATCATGGCATGTATGTTTAATAACACTTGAGCTTAATAATTAATTATGAATATATATGTGATCATAATTAGGTCAAGGTTGTTACACAGAGATACCCTTTTATTGATATAGAATTTGCTTAAATAGATATCTGTATTCAATATTGAATAACATCTCATGCATCTTCAATTCTTATGTAAAACTGGATTAATCAATTTCATTCCAGTAGTCCATATTTTTGATATAGGTAGTGGTAATTGCCTCCAAATGGTATGTGGTAGATTATACTCAGTGCTTTTAGAAAACTTATCCAAATTACAGTAATTGTGACTTATGGATAGGTAACCTTAAGTCACAATTATTGTAATTTGTATGCTGTAGCATAAGCTGTATTGTATATAATGTAACCCTTATGTTGATTTGTTATTTTCAGTTAAAATCATGCTTACCAAGTCCAGAATGTATAAAAGAGTACTCATCCTTCTTCAGTGGAGAGGTGCTGCATCAAGTCTACCTCCAGATTGACCCTGAACCTTCATTCCATATCACTAAACTAGCTGGCCTAGAAGATCAGGCTTTAATATTAGGAAGGGTTAAAAATTTTGATGCTATCATCAAAAATGTAAAGAGTTTGTTTGAAGAAGAACTTGGTATGACACTCCTGGTGGTACCGGAATGTATTTGTTTGGGGAAGACACCAGAATCCAGAGAAGGACTGGAGAATATGAAACTGCTTATATTGCTGTTGCTTGGTGCAGCAGTCCAATGCCCAAACAAAGAGACATTCATCACTAGGATTAAAGAATTAGATGTGGAACTCCAACATAATATTGTTGAATGCATCAAACAGGTAAGTGATATCCTGATACTTATAGCTTTCTGTACAGATCTTAGCTTAATTATAATAGTAATAATCATTTTATTTTCAGACAAGATATCCATATAGCATTGTTAGAAACATTTGTTCACTTATATACCTAGATTAGTTGTAATTACTTAATTAATTAGAGGAATATTATTTGACATTATAAATGGGAGTCCTGTCCCCCATATGTATAACGTTCCAGTGTTTTACAACTGGGCAGTCAACTGTCTCCAGGATGCTATTCAGGAGGCTGTTGGCACTATCCCTCACTCTGCGCATCAGTGATGCTACTTGCTTCCATAGTATTGCGCTACATTTGCATACATAAACATATCTGGTTCGCTATAATATTGTGGTAGTGCCAACAGCATCCTGAACGCATTATAAACATGAAAGATTGCAGTTATTAATTCAATGTAAAATTTTCAATATCTATGAGAATGACAATAAAGTTTTGCATATTATCAAATTAACCTATTCAAGTCTTATGATCCACATAATTATGAGTCACACCCCTACTAGCGTTTTCCGCTACAAGGCGGAAAAAATATGCTGCATGCTACAGCTTCCTAGCACACATGGCCTTGCTTGGCCACAAATTGGTTAGAATTAAAGATGTACAGGCTATGGATTTGGCCAACTAACGGTGCTGAGATGGCCTCCAAGGCGCCGCAAAAATGTGGCCGGAAAGTCTAACAAAATAAAAAAGTTCCTAGTTGTAAGATGAGATTTTTTTCGCCGGGAGACGACGGCTTGAAAGATACTTAACAATATGAAACTTAAAGTAAATTTATTTTATTATTATGTAGTTAATCATTATGTGCCGAATAGTCGGTCACTTTTGCTGACTAGTCTCCAACTTATCGCCGAATACTTGTGGCCGGATGGTCGGCTTTCCCGACTAGTTGGTACATCTCTAGTTAGAATAAAAAAAACATTAATATTTATCTTTTTCTAGTAAAGTTAGTAGTAGTTTTTTATTTTTTTTTAGTAGTAGTTTTATTTTCGAAATTTTACTTCTGAATTATTAAATGGGGTGGACTTATTCCAATGGAGTAACCCAATAGGCTACCCCAGTTATAAAAATCTCATCAATTATATATATAGACCAATGCACAGATGTTCAAGTTAAGTTACTGTGCTGAGTAGTATTTGTCCATACACAACCTTAACATGAAGACATCAATTTGTACTCAAGTGTCACTTTTCGCGAGTAGTAGTTACGCAACTACTGATGTTTACGCAAACAAGTATTTTGTTGGTGGTGCACCCATATTTGTTTAAACACTTGGACATTTTCTATTCTAGGTTACTGATATGCAAACAGTTGTTTTGACGCCAGATGCTGTAGACCTTTTTCAATCACCTGCAATGTTCAATCATATGAGAAGATTGGCTAAAGAAAGAGATCACTATTTACAAAATTGGGCATCCTTGATGCTTAACGAGGGGTTATACGAAACTGTAAATGAAAATAAGAATGGTACAACAAGATCGACTCAAAATGTCAGTCAGAGTAATGGTGAAAGCCAGCATTTGGCTGTGGAGCTTGCTGATTGGAAGGCACGATTGAGAAAGCAAAGACAAGAATTGTAAGTAATATTGTTCAACTTGATTACTTTTATGGTTCCCATTTAAACATTTTTTTTTCACACAAAACCAAATACTTATAGAGGAAAGAGTGTATTATTATGGCTTTGGTTTTCTGTAAGATTTATCCCTATAGCAGCATTATATGCATATATATTTTGAAGCTATATGTGCTATAACTAAAGGTCGATTTAGACAATGACTATATTCAGCCGCCTAAATCTCGCCGCCAGTGACCAACAAACCGACACTAGTCGTTTATACGGTGCGTTTCAGTTCAGGCGGAGGGCAGAGAGAGACGGGCGGAGGTCACTGGTGCCAAAAAAAACAGGGGCGTGTTCTATTCAGTGCCAGCACTGGCATGCCGCGAAAAAATGGCACCGTAAGTATTTATACGGTGGCCTATTTAGGCGCCGTAATTTAGGCGGCTGAAAATAGTCTTCGTCTAAATCGACTAAAAGGTAGTGTTGTTAAAAGACTAGTCTTGAAGGCTTTTGAACCTTAAAAACTCGCAAACCTTGAAGGTTCAAGCTTTAAAGGCGTAAGCGTTGAAGGTTTCAGCTCTAAAACGGTTCTGAACCTTAAATAATCAAGCTTTTTATAAGCTCTTAAGAGAAAGTCTTTAAGACTTGGGCCTCATAGAGAGCTCAAGCTTTAAAAACTCGGGCCTATTGAAAGCTCCAGCCCCAAACCTCGAAGGCCTTTCACAAGCGTTACAGTTCTTTTTTAATATTTGGAAAATATTCAGCCAATATGTATAGAGTATTCCTGATAATATTTAAAGATTAAAATGTCATATAAAGTTGCAAAATAAAATTACAATCAAAAATGCGATAAATCCGTTTTTTTCCCTATTCCACAAAAACCTATTTCACCCTATGGCATAGACTGATTTAATTTGTTAAAAGCTTGTACTTTTTGCTACAAACCTTTACAGCTAAAAACCTTACAGACTTAAACCTTCAAAGCTCAGGAGGCTTTAAAGCTTGAAGCCTAAAGACTCGAGGTTTCTGTGATCGTTAGCAGCAACGCGAACTTATTAATTTGAGGCTTAAACGTTCGAGGCTTTAAGATTCGAGGCTTCTAGACTCAGCAGTCGCGACTCGAGTCTTGTAGTTTACGCCTCGAAGTTTAAATTCACAACACTACCAAAAGGTCGATTTAGACGAAGACTATTTTCAGCCGCCTAAATTACGACGCCAGTGTCTACCGTCACCACATCTTCAGACAGTTTAGACAATAAATATTTTCATCCGCCAAAATCTCGCCGCCAGTGACCAGCAAACCGACACTAGTCGTTTACACGGTGCCTTTTCAGTACAAATAGGCGGGGGGCAGCGAGAGACGCGGGCGGAGGTCACTGGCGCTAAAAAATAGCCGCATGTTCTATTTATTCAGTGCCAGCGCTGCCTTGCCGCGAAAAAATGGCACCGAAAGTGTCTATACGGTGCTTTTTTTAGGCGGCTGAAAATAGTCTTCGTCTAAATCGACTTTACGAGTACTATATTTGCTGTTTATAAAAATTTAATTCATTACCATTTATATTTACAGAGAGGAAAAATCGGAACAGTTGTCAGAGTGTCGTGAAGAACTGGAGCATACTAAATTAGTTCTTGCTAAGTTACGAACAGATAGCCAGGAATGGTTTAACGAAGCCAGGAAAGCTGTAGGCTATAGAGATGAGGTTGATGCATTGAGAGAAAAGGCAGAACGATGCGACAGGTTGGTTTATATGTGCTGTATTATATTGTTAGTAAATGTTTCGTAATACTCATTCATTGTATTGCTATTTAGGATAGAACAAGAAATCCAAAGGTACCGTGATCGTCTCGCCGATGCAGAGTATTACAAGACAAGAGTAGCTGAGTTACGAGAGGATAATAAGGCGTTAATGGAAACCAGGGATGCCTTGGAGGAACAACTGCAAAGAGCAAGAAAACGGGCAGAGCAATGTCTAACATTAGAAGCTGCAATGATCAAGTTAAAGAGAGAAGCTAATGACATTGCTCTGGTGAGTATCACATTATTTGTTGTATTTTTAAAATGATTTGTTATTGTATGTTATGACACGAATTTTGTTTCTTCCAGGAAAGAGATGCCGACCAACAAAAGATTCAAGAACTGATAGAAGAAAATAATCATCTGCAATATATAACAAAATCTGTACTTAGTGAAAGTAATAATAGCAATTTAGATACAGACAATGAATGCGAAAGTACATTAGAGTCCGGCGAAAATAGTTTATCAGAACAATTAACAAGCAATGCACAAGCGAGAGCTTTAAAATTAGAATTAGAAAATAAGAGACTTCTGTCCACAATTGATAGCTTAAGAGAACAATCAATACTAGAAAGTAGCGACAAGGTGTTAGAGCTAGAGAAAGAAAAGAAAAGGTTAACATTGAAATGTGAACAATTGCAAGAAAACTGCAACAGAGTAATGCAACAAAATTCAGAACTGGAAGATGTTTTCAAAAATGCTTTAGAAGAAAATCGCAAGCTGCAAGATTCTTTAGACAGTCAGAAATCACTTATAGATCGGCAGTCAATAGATCGCGAATCAGAGAAAAATAAACTTCAAGATTTTGAAAAACACTTAGAATCTTTAACAAAAGACAAGCAACGCATTCAAATGCTTTGTGATTCTATACAGAGAAGAGCTGATGATTTAGAAAAAAGTTTAGATGCCAAAACTAAAGAAATAAACGTACTAAAGCCAGAAGTGGATAAAGTGACTGGGTTAATTATACAGACAGAAGAACTTAAGACAAAGCTAACTTATAGTGAAAAAGAGGCACATAATCTACAAAGAGAAGTTGGTAAATTAAGAGAAGCAGTAGAGGAAAAAGACGTTTCACTTGACAAGCTCACAACTGAGATAGAATTGAAAAAGAAAGAAATTGAGAGATTGACTCGCGAAGTTGAAGTCAATCAAACTATGTTGCATAAACTGCAGGATCTAGAGCAGAAAACACAAGAGTTAAAATCGCAGAAGAAAGTAGACAGTGAAACAATTCAGACTTTGCAAAAAGACTTGATAACAGAAAAAGTAAACTTTGACAAAGTTAGGAATTGTATTGAAAAGCTAGGAATTCACGTGTCTGAAATCATATCTAAAGATGTAAATGTAGAATACATGCTCGAAAAGATTATGACAGATTCTGATCATGAAGCGATGATATCTGACATTGCTGCAAAAATAAATCTCACAAAATTAGTTCCATGCAATTGTAATGTGACTGAAAAAACTGAAGTTGAAGAGGATGTTATCAATCCTCAAATAGAACAATTAACTGCGGATCTTGCTGTCCTGCAGTCTTCCCTGGAAAGTTGCCAAGCAGAAAACGCTAAATTACAAGTAAATATAGCAACACTTAACTCGCAGAATGGATCATTGATATCACAGCAAATGACGTTGCAACTTGCAAATAGCCAGCTGGCCGCTGAAAAGGAAGAAATTTTAAAGCAACTAGAAGTGCTTAAAGATAAACAAGACAATTTATTGAGAGATCAGGTAGCTTTACAAACTCTTCATGAGCAGTTGAATACAGAATACGAAATGCTGCTCAGTGAAAGAGAGCCTGTTAAAGTCTCACTGAGAGATCTCAAGATTGAGAATAGGGAACTAAAGGAGAAATTATTGAGCTGTGAAAAGAAAGTTGCAGAGTATGACATGGAAAGAGACAACTTAAAGATAGAATCAAGAAATTTGGTCAATCTAAGAGCGGAGCATTCAAAGTTAAAAGATGACTTTAGAAATCTGTTCACAGCAAGTGACAGACTGAAAAATGAATATAGAAATATGCAAGAGGAATATAGAAGTTTAAGAAGTGAAGTGACCCAACTGAAATTAAGAAACACTGAAATGTCTGGAGAAATTAACACAAAAGTTGAAGTTATTACGAGTATGGAGCTAGAAATAAACAAAACTAATCAACATTGTGAAATGCTGGTCCAAATGAATAAAAGCTTAGATGCTGACAGGCGCTCATTGATGGATCATGTATCACAACTCCTTACTCAATATCATGAACTTTTAGCACATTCCTTGAAAGATAAGCAACATTATCATGAAGAAGAAAAAATGTTTGCTGACAAAGTTAATGCGCTATGCCGCCAGAAAGAGAAACTAGAGGAAAAAATAATGGAACATTATAAAAAACTCGATAATTGCACAACCAAGCGCAGAGGTTTTGGAGCGTCGTTTGTTAAACGCGTACGAAAAGCTGGCACTGACTTAATAAATAAGGTTCCTTCCAGGAACACAAAGCGAATCGAAGACGCCAGTCGCTCAAAGTCCCAGTTGACACTTGCTGGTTCAGAATCTGGAGAATCAGATCCAGGAAGCCAAGATATGGAGAAGATGTCTAAAAGCTCTGAACAAGATCAAGGTTCGTCTAACCCCAGTGGAGAATCACCAAGAAATAGCGCAGACTTTTCCTTCAATAGGCGGTTTGAAGATAAGTTCCTGAAAAAAACAGATTTTGACACATCTGGGTCTATCCCTAGTTTAGATTCCACCAGATTGAGTGAAGGAAATTTTGTAAGGAGGCTTTCAACAGCATCAATACATAGCGGCGGAGGGGATGATGCTCTGATTCGAGCTTCATTGAGGAGAAGGCCACATAAAGCTGTTCCACCTTCACACAGAAATAGTTATCAAGGATTGGAAGGTGACACAGGATTGCCTGCAGGTATTGATTTTGATTTTGTATGTTTCTTTACTAGTGTTCAATTGTTCATGATTGTCAACTCGGTTGTCCATAATATTTATAAACTTATGTTTCAGTATCTACACCTTCTCCGGTGTTTGGGACTGCTGGTTCCCGACGTACGGTTTACGTGGCAGATGATAACCCAGATGTTACATTAAATACCAGACCACAAAGTACACCTATGAAAGAAAATCCCACATATTTGGTTTACAACAGAATATCAACTGTGATCGGAGACAACGCGTGTCAAAGTATGGATAGGTCAGGCGGTGACCACCAGCGGTCGATGAATGAACAGACGCTGCCTGAAAACGATTTGCACGAGAAAGAAGAGCCGAGACATGACAGAAAAACAAGTCGGAATGAAAAACCAGAAAACTCCAAGGAATCCGCAATTTGGTATGAATATGGATGCGTGTAAGTAAATTAGTAACTCTTAATTGAGTGATTGACTAGGAAAGAGACTGACGAGATGCCTTGTAATTTGTCTCTAAATACATTTTTAAATTTTACTCTTATTAATGATTATTCACAGATACCGATGTCTGTGTGATTATTTCATTGCGATTGGCAGCTTTTGACAAGTGATAAATGACAATTTTCACGAATTTGTTGTACAGTATTATCAGCATTTAATTTTTTTATTTGTTACTCATTTGAATAAAAAATGTGATCAGTGTGAACAGATAGGATTCGTATGATAAAAATAAAGAGGCTAAGGATTTCAATTGATAGGGAACTTAATGTTTCTCATGTAACTCATGTTGACGTAAAGTTCACAAATACATAGTAAAAAAAGAGGTTGCACTGTACTTGCTACCAAAAACAATATTATTTTTCCCTTCCTAATATTTTCTTGTTATAAAATAAAAACTTGCCAGGAACTCTGTGAATTTAGTTTAAATTTACACTCATTGAAAACCAGCCTAATTTGTAATTCCAAATTAGAAAATCCTTTAATCACTTAGCATTATTTTTG
The DNA here is from genome assembly GCA_963556455.1 of Epiblema foenella. Taxonomy (NCBI): domain Eukaryota; kingdom Metazoa; phylum Arthropoda; class Insecta; order Lepidoptera; family Tortricidae; genus Epiblema; species Epiblema foenella. The sequence continues at coordinate 9,920,876 of OY747107.1, read as the reverse complement.
ATATTTTGTGTTAATTTAGCTTTAGGTATGTGATATTTTACATTAATCATTAAATTTCCTAGTTGATATTATTTATGATATTGTAAATCCTGTAATTTTTCCAATCTATGTAACTAACATAATATGGGTCTTACCCATTTGTGGTAACAACCTAAAATACCTAAAACGTAATAATGAATGGATTAACATAATTATGTATACGTACATTTTCTTTTTAAGACCTTCCATAACGATTACACCATTAGATTAACTATTAAATTAAGTTCAATGCCTCACATGTAACAGCCAAAGTATGTTTCTATTCTGTTGTTCTTTTTTTATAATAATTTGTCCGTGTGGGTAATCCGACCATAATAATATTACGAAAAATTATATTGCAACTACCTTTATTATTTGGGGTTTATACCAGAAACTCAATATAATTCAATGAAATAATATTTTACTTCAGTACAAAGATTGATTAATGTGGTGACAATGATACCTTATGTAATGTAAATTGACTTATTTAGGTTGTTATTTTAATATTATTTGTACTTGGCTATTATTTTAGCAGTATACATTTAAGTTTAGTTAGGGCACTACTATAATAAAATTACTCTAATTTATCATAAGATAAAATACGCACTGACACAGCTCTCAATAGAATTTACAAATATTAGCATGTTTAACTTACCTCGTTTATATTATATCAATTTAAAAGCGAGAAATTTGCAATTTAAATAAACCAATTTCCAGCTAATGTAGAACTCTGTATTCACTTCTTTATTGCTATAGATAGAAGATAATTATTCCATTTGCCCAAAAGAAAGTAGAATTTGGTGATATATTGAAAACGTATTATTATACTATTGTATAATGGATTATATATATTAATATAATAATATTCAAGATTTGAAATTGGTACTATTCCGATAAAATATGGTGCTTTATAATATAACTCTCGTTATGGTCACATGGTGTCATATAACATAACTATACTATATTTGTCACGTTATCATGTCGGCACCACACTAGGCCGTATCTAATTTTGCCCAATGATCGTATCTTTCTCCTTAGTACAGAGAAACAGCAGAAATGCAGAGTTAGTGCAAATACGGCAAAGTACGTGGGCGTCATATACTTCAGTGATATATTGAGCTTACTTATGTATGCTTATTGTGTAACTGCTAGGAGGCATTGAGAGACCAATGATCTGCAGGTAACTGAAGTTGTCATGACCTACATTACATGTTATTTTTTGCACTTGAAAATTGTGTTTGAGTAGTACCTATGTATTTACAATGAACATAATATTACTTAGCAATGTATGACACATATATACATAATAATGTTGCTTGTGATAATTTATTTTTCCAGTGATTTTTTTCAATATCGCTATTAGTTCTTATTAAAAATATATAAATAAACAAACTAGCATTATGTTCTTTGTTTTCGAGCACATTCTTATTATTATACTTAATTGCCTCTCACCGAATTTATTATTTACATTTACAGAGTACACAAATAAAGCATTTTTATTAATAATATCTGTATGTTTTATATACTAGCTACCACACTAGCTACCTATACTCTTTTATTCTCACAAGTTGCCACTGGCAAAAGCTGAAACTTATTTTCTCATTTGGTCCCATTTTTTTAATTTAAACTTTATTGCATGCAGTTATAAAAAAATAACCCTTTGAGAGCCAGGGCACAGAATAAGTAATAGCAAGTACAGAAGGCCCACCGTTAACAAATCCCCTATGTAGGTACGCCAAACGTGCTTAAACATGGCTATCTCTTTCTATCGCACGCAACGCGCTCTTTCTAGGCCCCGCCTTTAGTGCTAGGGTTACCACCAGCGAGTTTCGTTAAGTCAAAATAGTTCATACAAAATCAAAGAAAGAAAGATGATCAAACAAACTACTTACATAGATAAATCTATGCGCTGCCAGGGGGCTCGCAATGGGTGGCGCGCGAAGCTTTAGATACCTAACGCTCGCGCGCCCCGGGGTCGCCCGACAGTCGAGGGCCGACGCCGCGCGAGCGAGCACATGTACGTCGTCTAAGTTCCGCCGCTACCGTTTTCCGGTGATAACGTAATCTTTGAAGCTATTTATTTTATTAATTTAAATTTTATTGCCCAAAAATACAGTGTGCAAATGGCAGACTTAATGCCAAAGGCTTAAAGCTATATATGCTGTTCAAAACAATTTTCTATAAGCGTAGCTACGGAACCCTAAAAAGAGTATCCTAATAAAAACACATGCGTTATGAACTATTCTTACATACGATTTAAAATTTCAAGAGAATTGTGGCGGTGTTGTTTTATTTGTGGCGTAATTCACAATGAACATACATAGGTACAATTATGTGAAGTAACACGGAAGTTGGTACTTAGTTAATATGGGTTCACTGTACTCGAGCGACCTCTGGTGAGCTAGAACATTTTTTGCCTTCATCGATTTATTTTTGACGCGTTTTTTGCCTTCATCGGTGTATTTTTGAGGCGTGACAGCCCTAGCGCTACACGTGCCGCGTGTGAGTGAATACAAGTTATGCGATAGACAGAGATGCAGAGAGTAGGCACGCTCTTCATGCCTAAACGCCGTTTTGTTAGGAAGTCAAGCGTCTGTACTTGTGGTATTGCTTAAGCGTGTCACACACTAAGCAGATAAGATAAGATATCTGTATCTGAACGCATATCTGTCAACATCGCTCCCTATACAATTCAATGAGCTAACACACACATCGCAGATAACTTATATTTTATCGTGAAGTGTCTGTGGGCACCGACATATATCGAAAGATGGCAAAGATATTATCTGCGTATAATATCTGCCGATATAAATATGGTATAGTATTTTATCTGCAGATAGATACAGGTTGATGTGAGACGGTGCCGTCCGCTCGCGCCCCAACCCGCCCCGCTGCACGCGCCCCGTCCCGCCCGCTCCCCTTTCTGCCCCGATGCCCGCTGTGTTCGCTGCGCTGCTGCCTCATTCGTTGTTTACCTTTGGATGATGTGCGTACTGCGTTTGGTGCAGAGATAAACACGAAAACATCCTGTATAAACAATCCGCACCAAAAAACAAGTCTACTCAGTTTGAAGGATTTAGACTGAATGTATCGTCTCGTATATTATCGTATCTGCGTAGTGTGTGATAGTTTCAGATCATTAAGTTATTATACGCAGATAAAATATTATCGTATCTGCGTAAAGTGATGATAAGTAAAGGCAGTAGTACGGACCAAACTGAGTGATTTGACCCGCAGCAGCGGAAGTTTCACCCCTTAAGAAAAGAAATGGCGCCACATTTTTAAAAAACACTTCATAAAATTCTACAAGCTACGAATGGACCGATTTCAATGTTAAATAGCTCAAATGAATGCACGTTATACCTAAATATTATAGCAAAAAAAAATGCCAAATAATTGTATATTTAGTGTATATTTGTAAAGTTTTTTCTTTATAATATAATATAAGTAATTACTTTAAAATTAGTAGTTATTTTTTATTTATAGTGACTAGATTTGTAGACAAAAAATAAAAACTATATTGTCCCCGGCATAGTCGGTTCTGAGATAAATTATAATTATATTGCTTAGTAATAAAGTACAGTGAACCAAGGATTATGGTGAAAATCACAGTTCTCAAAAATATGTGTTAGTTACAATGTTATGTGCAACAACAATTGGGATATTTAAAAATAAACGTCTTCAAGTTATCACCCGCGCGGTACTTAGCGAGTGGTGAGTCATCAAGCCGGCTCGCGCGGGCGCAGACATACGACCAAAGCGAACTTGAACACAGGAGCAGTGGACATTAAATCTATTCGGACTAAATCTAAAAATATTAGTAATCAATCAATATGCCTAATGATATTTGTGGAGCATGTGGCTGTAATGTGGCGAAAAAAGACGTTATGCGGTGTACGGTGGCAAAATGCAATAAAGTGTGTGTATATGTTCCTTCTGCTGTCAACACAGTGTATCCTCAAATCTTATAAAGGGTCGGCAACGCGCACGTAACTCCTTTGGAGTTGCGGGCGCCTATAGGCTGCGATGGCCGTTTACCAATTACTATCAGGTGGACCGTACGCTTGTTTGCCACCGGCGTTGTATAAAAAAAAACTGTACGACATAGAATCATCATCATCATCATCATTTCAGCCGAAAGACGTCCACTGCTGAACATAGGCCTCCCCCAAAAAGGGGGGGATTTGCCATAGTCGCCACGCTTGGCAAGCGGGTTGGCGACCGCAGTTTGATGGTGGTAATGATCGAAGGATGCTGCTGCCCACCCTCCGATTTTCCCTTATTCGCCTCCTACGAAACCCACGGGAAGACATACATAACATGGGTTTGCCCAGAATGCGCTTGCTCAAAATCTTTTATTACTTTCGCCGCCTCTCCACCCAACAGCGCCACCCCGTGCTCGCTCAAGGACGCCGCCACTCGGTAAACACGAGCTGGCACAGCAGTGGAACTATGCGAAAGCAGATTTTAATACGATGTATTTATTATTTACGACTGTGGATGTGAATCCATTATATACATTGCAAGAGCCTGAACACGCGTTGAATTATTACTATAGCGTACTACTTTATAAAATAAGGGATGACTGTGTTCCAAAAAAACAACCCGAAAGACGTAAATAATAGATATAGTTATCCGGTATGGTATGCGAAAGTTATTATTAAATGTATTCAGTTAAAGGCTAGAGACTACACAAACAATATAAATTGAGTAGCACCAGCGAAGATTACGTGGCATTTTCAGATTGTAGGGCGAAAATTTAAGATTTGATACGTAACACACACGATCAATACCAAGAGCGAGTCCAAAGTCATCTGACGAAAGACCCAAAGGCTTTCTGGAGCTATATTAGAGCTAAGAAAGGGACACATAATCGTAAGAAAGTTACTCAAAATGGAAAGATCTTATCTGATTTAAAATGTGCAGACGAATTTGCGAAATATTTCCATTCAGTCTACGGGAACGAATCGGCGAAATTGAATGTCTCGGAGGCGAGGCGGTGAGCGCGGCGGGCGCGTGCAGCTGACGCGGCGCGACGTGCGTGATGCTCTCGCTGGCCTCGAGCCGAAGCGCTCGGCGGGACCAGACGGTATCCCCGCTTTCATTATCAAGGACTATGGCAGAATCCTGGAAGAACCGCTGCGGCATATATTTAACCTATGTCTGGATTAACTCCTACTTCCCGACTCGTTGGAAGATCACTCGAGTTTTTCCGATACCCAAAGGGAGTGAGGCGCGAGAAGCACGACGAGCAATCTCCTCAACGCCATGGCGTATGCAGTCCCCCATGTGGACGCCGGAGTGTAAATCGACGCTGCTTATTTTGATTACAAAAAAGCATTCGACTTAGTCGATAATGACATTTTGCTGGTAAAAATGGCGGCAGTCGGTTGCACTCCTAAATTATTGCAGTTTTTCGCAAGCTACATGAGGGACAGGAAGCGAGTATGCAGACTGCAAATCCGAGCCGTATTTCACCAGAACAGGGGTGAGTCAGGGAAGCAACTCAGGGCCGTTGGAGTTTATTATCATGATTAATGACCTGCCTGAGGTAGTAAAAGATGCCAAATATCTGTTATTCGTAGATGACCTCAAATTGCTCCTGGCGGTACAAGATGAGGGAGACTGCGCAAGCCTCCAGCGGGACGTAGACAGAGTGGTTGAATGGAGTTTGAAAAACAAGCTCCAGTTTTACATAGACAAGTGCGCCGTGATAACATTCAGCAGAGCAAAAAAGCCGCTCAAATACAATTATAAAGCGGCGGGACTGCAGTTGAACAGGATGGACTCGGTAAAAGATTTAGGAGTGCGCTTAAACAACGATGTGACTTTTAGGGAACAAATTGTTAACACCTGCAAAGAAGCGTACAGGATACTTGGCTTCGTACTTAGGACAGCAGCGGTCTTTTCGAACGTTAAAGCAGCTCTTTATAATGCTTTAGTGCGAAGTCACCTGGAATACAATGTACCCTTTCTACCCGTTGATGTACCCTACTTTGTTCGTCCTTGGCATGGTAGGGTACAATAAATTAGAGGTACGGAGGGATCTGGCATTCGTTAGTTATGTAGTCAAGAGTATTACGGCGGGAAGTATGCAACCCGGGCATACTGCAGCAGCCGACACTGAGCGTTCCGGACGCGTACGCGGCGCGGCGGCTGCGGTCGCGGCCGCGGCTGCAGGCGGAGCCGCTCGGCCGGACCAATTTGCTTCGGAACGCACACCTCAGCCATACTGTCCGCACGCAAAATTTAGTTGCTGATAGAATTGATTTATTTTATTGTTCTATAAACGAATTATATAAAATAACTCTGCATGTACTGTGTTATGTCATAGAATAAAATGTAATTTTAATGAATTATAGTAATGTAAGTAATTGTAGAATAATGATTTAGGCACTATTGCATTGGGTTGTCCTGTAATAACAGTTGCTTATTCGCTCCGTGCCCGATTACAGCGCCAACTAGCGTCCACAACTTTGTGGGCTCTGTCACATTGACATTTAGGTCGTGTATTTGTGAAAAAATATCGAAATGAAAAAATAACAAATATTTTCGACTCATAAATTGTTGTGATACCACGATTTGGGTGGAAAAAGGGTTTTTAAATCATTTTGGTCATTCAAATCAAATGAGGTAAGTCCAAAAAGTGTGTTTAATTTTGATTGTGTCAGGGTTTGTTTACTTCATTTATAGTTGTAGTTTTACAGTAAAACAAAAAGAAAAAGCTACTTTAATGGTTTCATTATATAACAGTAAATATATTTAAATGTTCCTGTATCGCTAGTAATAAATTAAATATCGTTTTCAGATCGAAATGAGTATTGTTTTGAAGACCGGGTTTGTGAGTGTTACTCACAATATCAAATTCCAACCACAAACCGTATTTAAAGGAAAGTTGTTGGTATTGGCTGGACATGTCCGAGATGTAGAAGAATTAAGAACAAAACAAGGGCAGAGTTCAATAATTCACGCTCTCATCATAAGGCAAACATCTATTACTTTGCCACCTTACAAAACGGTTTTAAATGTAAGTGATTATTTCCGTTTGAACTTAATACTTAGTTTGATCGAGTTTTGATAGACGTAATATTCAAATATTAATTTGATTGCAGGTAAATACAGCACGAGTAGTCACAAGTGTGAAATGTAATTGTGTTTACAATCAAAGTGGTAAATGCAAGCATATCGCTGCTTTGATCCACTTTATAAACCATGAAGAGAGCCTGTCAAAAACATGTCACGAACAACAGTGGGGTAAGCCAAGTGCACGCCAATTTGCCAAACAAAAATATTCCAAAGGGAGATATTTTGATGAAATGTTTCCAACAAAACAAAAAATATCCTATGAGCCAATGACAATAGATCTGTCAGACTTAGCAGAACACTCAGCTTTAAGATCTGTGATGGAAGCCTCATCTCAAACGGAGGATACATTTATAATAAAGGATGTAGTAGAGACAATAATAAAACATACAGAATCAAATTTGGTGAGAGAAGACTGCGAGGCATCCGTAATCAGTTTTTTAATTTTCAAAGATGAATTTGAAGTATATCAGGCTGAATACAAACTGGAAGAACAATTACAACAGTTCTATGAGAAAAACATTCAGATAAATGAAGAAACCTTAATTAATGTATGTTGTAAAACAATTGAGCAATCGAAGTGTGAAGACTGGTACGCTAACCGGCGTTTAAGAATATCAGCGAGCACAAACGTTCACCATATTAAAGTGCAAAAAACTAAAACCACTGAAAGTCTAGTTTCAAGCTTTTTACACCCACGAAAAATTGAATGTGAGGCAACAAAATATGGTTTAAGAAATGAACAGCACGCTTTGCATGAATATGAAAAATTACATTCCTGTAAGGTTAAAAAAGTTGGTTTAATCATGAGCAAATATCAACCTTGGCTTTGTGCCAGCATTGACGGGGTGGTCATTGAAAATGATTGTATCTTATCAAGACTAGTTGAAATCAAATGTCCATTATCATGTTCAAAACAACCTGTGATAAATTATAATGAAAAGATGTGCAATGTCAAGTATTTAGAGTTTGTAAATGATAGATTAGAGTTAAAAACACAAAAACCATATTATACTCAAATTCAGGTACAGATGTATGTAACTGGAATGACCGTTTGTGATCTTTTTGTGTACTCGCCTGTAAAACATGGTAGCTGCACAGTGCGGGTACACCGTGATGAAGCATTCATTAAACATGTAATTTTGGTTAGTGAAAGATTTTACTTTGAACATTATTTAAAATCATTATATTTAGAAAGTACTTGTGAAAATGATAGTAATAATAATAAAACTGAACAACCAAAACGTAATTTTACTGGAAAAAATATAATCAATGTGATGTAGGTTGGATAAAAAAAGTAAATAAGTCATACAAGTTATTTTATTATTAATGATTATATTGATAAAAACATATATATTATGTATTTATGATTTATTTATTGTTGTGATTTAAGTTTGACTGAAAGTAAAAATAAGTATCATTTAATTATTTTTGTATTGTTATGCATAAAAATATGAATAAACAGATCATTATTTTGTTGGAAATATTAATAAAGAAATATTCACAGAGACACATTCTTTTTTTTAAATATCGGGGGCTGTAAATTTACCAATACACAGCAGATATGTACAATGTCATCGATGCAGTAAAATAAATTTTCAGGAATTTTGTTCAAAATTTGGTAAACTCTTAATCTTTGCATTATCCTTTCGACATGAATTCTTACACTGGCAATATTATATGTTTCTTGAGTCTCTTCTGTAGAAAATTCCCTCTTATTTTTGAGAAAGGGAGGCATAACAATCTTCACCTCTTTTCCACTTCTATCTATAACTGTTTTTATTTCTGGAAAACCTTTATCGGCTAAAACAATGTCGCCATCATCCAAATAATCGATCAATCCGGATTCTGTCGTCATTTGCGAATCACTTTTTCTTCCACCAGCCACTTTAGACTTAAAAGAAATGAAGCCTCCAGGAGTAATACCTATGAGCAACTTAGCAGTAAATCCCTTCTTGTAATGTGAATAACAATATACACGATTATCTACTGAAGCCGGAACTTCTATCCTGAACTCAGTGCAATCTATTATCACTCTTGTATTACTGTATTTTGGACGGAAACAGTCTGGCATTGTGGCTTGAACAGTATCTTTATTTGGCCAAAAAACAAAATTAGCTGTTGATTTAGCTACATTTTCTAAAGTTGTATAGAAAATCCTTGAGATTGTTGTTCTGTGAACACCAAACAAGACGCTTAGAGCCGAAAATGTCATGCCAGTTTTAACTTTTATTAAAAGAATAAAGAGTCTATCTTCTTTGGAAATACTGTATTTGTGACTGATTGTTAATGTTTTTAATAATAATCGAAAGTTGTTGAATGTCACACCTGCGAGATCCATAAGTTGCTCATCATTACGGATCGATGAAAACCCAGTAAAATCTGATTTTTCGGTTGAAGTTGTCATATCTATATATGTTTTTTGAGGGGTATTACATTCGTTGTCCTTCATTTTTTTGTAATTTTTAATATAAATAGTAGAGTTGTCTATTTCTGTTTGTATTTCAGCATCACATACTTGGTTATAAATATATCTATTACATGTAAATGTTTTTTCTGCATTGTTAAATTTCGAAAATATATCAACTTGACATTCCTGACCACATTTTAAAGTCATGTCTACTTGATGAAATGTTTCAGATGAGTGAATAATTTTTTGGTTGGTTGGTATGGTGTTAAATAATTCATTCTTCTTTCTCTTTTTCATTAAACGTTTGTACCGGGACATAGCTGCAGATTCATTTGGTATTTTTGAACGATAGATTGAAGGAAATATCGTCGGTATATAACTGGGACTGGCTGACTCGTCTGATTTCTTGCCACCAATAAAATGAGCACTGCATATTAAATCATTTGGTCTTGGGTACCATGGCAATCCATCAGCACTGAAACAAAGTTGAATTTAAATAGGTAAAATGGATTCTTTGATTAATATCAAATACAGGATTTAAATGTGGTTATGATGTTACTTACTCAATTCTTTTGACGGCAGCTATCCATTTCTTGCATTGTTCAAGTTTCCAAGTAGCTCTTGGGAATCGGTAAAACTTGCATTTACTATTTCTGCCAGTATTCTTGCAGTTTACAACACAACAACTACTGTGACTCATTTTTGTTAGCGGACTAATGAAATTAATTAATGATATTAAAATGTATTATGTAGAATCGCTTTGCCATTGACAGATACATACATCTGATGACAGAGCTTACATTATTTCTACTTTTGACCACCATGAGCGCTGCGATAGATTATGTTACCCCCACCTAGTACTTCGCACCCAGCGAATATGAAATAAATAAATAATTGGGCTCCTTGACACCTCTTGTGCAATTGGGATTCCTCAACAGCACAAAATATCGCCATAATTATCCAGGCGCGGATCCAGTATTTTGTTAAGGGGGGGGGGCACTTCGAACTTTCCGAAAATAAAACTGACTTTTGATGACTGTTTATATTGTCAGAACATATTTCCTACGTCAGGACATAGGCAATTGCCCTCCCCTGACACAGGCTTCAGGGGGGGGGGGGGGGCGGCAATTGCCCTGTATCCGCGCCTGTAATTATCAGATAAAACCTTTATACAGAAGAGGATTTCCCCAAAGAATACCTTGATAACTTAATAGAAAAAAACTGCAAATGTTTAATTCACATGGTAACTATTTATTCTCTGAACATGAATGAATATTAATGTTTATTCACCTTATATGTTGACTGACTTATGTAATGAAAGCTTAATACTTGGTAGAGAGAGGAACTATATGTGTTTCTCAAAGAGATCCATTGAGATCAATTCCCATCCAGTTGGAGTCAGTTTTGATCTCCCACTGTACTACAGGGATGGGTTGCACAGGTACGGTAAAAGGCTGTCCGGAAACCACTGCTTTTTGTCCAGGTGCCACTTTTTGCGGGAGATACGAAAATACACACTGCAAAGAAAAAAAGGTTTAAAGAATTTTCCCCAACATCCAATTATTTAACATCAACTTTTTACAGTATTGCCTGAGGTAGCAACAAAGTAGTATTTACCAAATTTATTAAATATATCTTACCTTTGGCCTTTCACTTTCAGTAGACATGAATCCCACACACATTGTCTTAGTTGTATGCCCCCATAACACCTCTCCTTCCCCTGCTTGGGGGTCGAACCTTAAGGCCAGAGTACCTCCCAGTCGTTGTCCAACGTCCCACAAATAGGGAGATTCTATAAACTTTTCTTTGAGGCACCTGTCTAGTCCTATTACTGGTGATGGCTCTAATAAACTCTCAGCAGTGTTCTTTGCTAACTGTGTTCTTATCAAATGTTCTCCACAACCTGATGTGCAGGATGCTATTGACTGCTGGATACCATCTCTACTTGTTACAGCCCAAACTCCACTAGCGAATGAAGCTGCCTGGCCCACTCTACCTTCATGCTTCAACGACACTCCTCCCGAGCTAGCTCCAGCTGCTACTAAACCATTGGAGTCAATACAAATAGCTCCCACTGTATCCAAAGGGCTAAACTTTATGTCATTCTGCTGAGAATATCTCTTCAGTTTTCTCTTACAATGCTTATAGCTTCTGTAAGCTCTAGCTGAAATCATTTTGCGGTCATCAACTATCTCCAACCCCATTCTCCTTGCCCAGAGTTTGGCTCCTTTACCAGTCAGAATACATGGTGAGACCCGGCCTAAAGAGAGACTGTCACATTGTTTGACACAAAGTTGTTTTGCCAATGTAATGGGGTTCCAAACATTAGACACTGCACCACAAGCACCAAAATGTAATGTTTGTCCATTCATAATTGATGCATCACATTCAACTGAGCCATCCCAGCTTAAGTTTGATCCATAGCCTGCATTAGTCAATGGGTTGTTTTCTAATTCTGGAACATTTGAATATTAAAAGTAACATTTACTGTACTTTTGGGCATAACAAACGGTGTGGAGGGTTTCTTACCTATTATAGCTTTTTCAATGGCATCAACAGCATTGCCTCCCTGCTTGAGTGATTCGGTTGCCTTCCTACAAGCTACATGGCACAATTTCTGATATTCCTTCTTTAAATTGTCACTGTGATATCCAGCACCTGAATAAATATTAGCCAATATAAAATGGGGGTATACTCATGAGAAATTAAAAGAAAACTCGAGGCTTGTTTACTTACCACAGTGAACTGCAATAAAGCCATGCATTTCACGCTCAAATGCTAATACACAGGTAATATAGTGATAAACTGAACTAATGTGTATCACCATCAATTAAACACCGGCATTTCACAGCTTTGGTTATTTCAGCTGGGTTGTGGAATGTGTGAAATTACGATTTTCGACAACACGCGTTCGTTAATGAAGAACGAAGACAACGAAGTTTTCAAGTTTTTATTTTTTTGGCAGGAGGGGAGGGGTCGAAAACATTTTCTACAGTGGAGCTTTATTTTCTAATGCCATAATTTAAATTCTTGCACTTTTGGCCATGGTAACATTTATTTGAAAAAAAAAAACATATGTGGGAGTGATTGTGAATAGAGGGGCTACCGCGAACCACAAACGAAGTTTTCCCTCTCTGTCTCACTTATAAGCAAACTTGCAAGTGTGACAGAGAGGGAAAACTTCGTTTGCTGTCGCGGTAGTGCCATAGGCCCCTTAAAATGTTGCCATTCCAAAACTCATGTCAAGTCAACTGTCAAAAAATGCTTTCGAAATGTGTCAAATATGTGCATCGAAATTGTTTTGTTTTAACATTTCTTTAAATAAACAAAGTAGCTAAGGACAACGAGGACGAAACCTTATAAAACGTAAATTATTGTGTCACGTAGATTTAATTAAATTATGGTACTGATTTTGAGACTGAGACAGAAAAGGTCTCGTTAAAATAGTCCATGAAGTGTTAAAATGAGGCGAAAAATTGTTTACAATTTTATGGTATTCGTATTTTTACATTGTACCCTTGGGGAAGAGTTCAACCTATTTGGAGATGCAGGCCAAGCATACTCGGTGCAAGTGAACTTAGGTCATCCACCACAAAAGGTAAAATGGGTCTTCAAACAAACCATTGAATTATATTATTACTAAGTACCCTACGGGCGCGATTTGGGGGTCCTAAATGTGGTGCCATGGGTAGGAACGCAAGTTAGAGCATTTTGAATCATACAGGAAATTAGATTTATTTAAATAGTAGTCATACAGATGTATTGTAAAATGATTTTCCTTCGTACTTTATCGGAAAAGTTCGTATTTATCGTGGTCTCAATTAGTTTCAGTATCAGTACCCATCTTAGAGCCGTAGGGGTAAGTCGCATCGGCAGACCAATATATATATTGAGTGGCTAACACGCAATTCAAATATTCGCTATAGTTTTGATTATATTTACAGTTTACTTATAAATAGGTTGTATTATCATGCTGAAACCTCAAAAACGGTTAAAAAATCCAGTCCAAGGAATTATATTTAATATATACCTGTACTTCATATCAGAAAATAGCAAATTCAAAAATAGCAATAACTCAAGAGTATTTTGGCAAAGTTCAACAGTGAATTTCGAGCGCAACGGGCATATCTAAACCTACAATAAGAAAATTTTTGAACCAGGAAGAAGAATATAGAGAAAATAAAAATACTAACACAAATAATATTAAGCTGGGTAGACCACGCAAGAAATTCTATCTAGATCTTGATGATTTTGATACAATTAATGGTTTATAACTTCCATCTGATCTATAAACAAGTTCCAACAATAAGAGCACTAAGGTCCAAATTAATAGAAACAATGAATTTTAAAGGCTGTGATTTTACACTAAGAAAGATACAACATACGCTAAATGTAAATATTTCCCAATAAGATTTATTTTGTTGTACTTTATGTTTTAAAGTGAAGATAATGTTTCGTTTGCTAATGACAATAAAACTGAGTATTTTCAAAGTTATTGAAGGTGGTTGTAACGTCTCTATATTATACAATAACATTTTTCACTTTGACATTTGACACTAAACTATAAAGTTCCATAATAATGGATATGAAAACGTTACTTTAATACAATCATTGATTGACAGTTCGGGTCAAGTTCGGGTGCCATGGTATTCCGATTGAGATCCGAGTTTTCCCGAAGGAAAATCATTTTGCAATACATCCCACCTGATTGAATATTTTGTTTTCAGTTTAATTTACTGGTTGATACAGGCAGCACTACATTAGCCATAGCTTCACAGGCTTGTCAAGGTGGCAACTCATTCTTCGATACAGACAAATCTAGCTCCATACAAGATACAGGCAAACAAGTATGAAGTTAATGGTTATTTACATGTTGTATTATTTTTGATGTTTTGAAAATGCTATATTAACTTTGTAATATAAAGGTTTTTTTAAATCTTACAGGTGCAAGCTAAATATTCTCAAGGTATGTGGATTGGTCATCTGGCATCAGATTATGCACAGTTCCCGTCCCTACCCAATGTTCCAGAAGTGAAAACTGATTTGGCACTTATTACAGAGAGCCATAAATTCTTCATGAATGGATCAGGATGGCAGGTATCTGTATGAGTATTCTTAAGCTGTTATCTACCCATCCGGAGATCTCTGGGCATATAACAAAAGAATGCTAGTGTTAATTTTTTGTCGATCGAGGATAGGTTAGTTGAATATGGAAAAAATGCTTTCTTTTTGAAATACAAAAAACTGAATAAGAATACAATTAACATACATACATACCTACATGAATTCATGCCTGTATTTCCAAAAACCCGGTTCCGGTTCTGGTTTCAGTACTGATAAGTATTTTAAATAGAATATAGTTTATGTAAAGAGTTAATAGGCGATAGAATGGTAATCCTCTTTCTGAATTTGACAATATGTAATGGAAGGGCAATGAATCCTATGTCCTTTCTTCTATATTCGATTGCAACATTATATTCAATATTTTTTCATGTAAGTTAATTGAAACTTACAGGGTCTTCTAGGCCTGGCATACCTACCTGTTGGAGCCTGGGGCGAGAACATTGTAGTGGAGTCCTGGTTGGACTCATTGGACCGCACTTTGAAGAAACCCATCTCATTCCAACTAAAGCTTTGTGGAGTGACAAGTGCTACTAATTCTACTCACTATGGAAACTTCCAAATGCTAGGTAACATCCTAATAGACCACTCTGCATAAAAACACGCTTTTATCGATTAAAGTAGTTCCCTATGTAATAAAATATGAGAAACATGTTTGATTACATTAGATTTTATTTTAATTTCAGATGACTTGTCCGATAACAACAATAAAAATCGCACATACCACACGCCAGTACTGCGCAAGCGTTGGTACGAAGTTGGCGTGTTATCAGTTAGAGTTCTTGTCAAAAAAACACCACCAAATGTCAATGATACTGGTTCCACACTATCTTCTAGTGTGGTGAACGATTTCAATAACGAGATGTGCTTGAAATTGAATGAAGAGAAAAGCATTATAGATAGTGGTACCACGAATATTAGGTTGCCAGATACAGTATTTGGAGAGGTATGAGTAATATTAATTGCTTCGTGAATGTGCCTTTTAGTGGATGTTTTTTTTTTCATTTTATATTTATTTTCAGATTGTTGGCCAAATAAAAAATGCAGTTTCTGAGACCAATGTGATTTCAGATGAATTCTGGTATCACGGAGAGGTACGATAATTTGTGCTACTACCCCTAGACTACATACAAACCTATTTCTCATGTCGTTGATACCCTGGAAGGTGGGCCGCGCGCTGGTGTGGGACGCCACCTGTACAAACCCTGGGGGCGTCCTACCTAATGGCAACTATCAAACGTGCGGGGGCGGCGGACGCGACGGACGTTCGAGAACGCCTCAAGGTCACAAAATACAGCTAGCTGTCCCGGCGCTCAATATCAATTCTTTGCTTGCGGCGTCGAGACACTAGGTCCTTGGAGTATGATAATGAGTGAGCTGGAGCTCGGCAAAAGATTGAAAGATGCAGCAAGCAACCCTCGCGCAAAGAATCGCAATCGCAGTTCAGCGCGGGAATGCTGCCTCTGTGATGGGCACCCTGCCAAGAGCTCCAGCCCACTTATTTAATAATTATTTTTTCTGAGTTTAAGTTCTAGTTTCAGGGATTTTAATTTAATAGTAGTTTTAGTCTTGTATTTTTTCTTTAAGTATCCGTTTTTTTATTTTAAATTAAATAATAATATCGAACTTCTCATGAATATAAGTATATGTTTTAAGGGTTCCGTACCAAAACGGTAAAAAAGGAACCCTAATGGGTTTTTTATAGCATTAGATATGGTTCCGATTTTTGGATAATTACTATCATCTATTTTCATACCCACAGAGCATTTCTGTTAAGAATTCCTACTACGGTTGTCCACGATAATTATCTACGTTAATGTTATATTAAATATTTTTTATTTAGAAGCATTATAGCCCCTGAAAACATATAAGACTTTATTTTATGGGTGTCAAGATGAAATAACACCATCTGCAAGTGCTATTCCTTGATAAATTATAGTGCTGTATTCAATATTTCCATCTAGAAATGTGGCTATGTAATTTGATGTGACTGTGATTGCCCTTTCAGGCCGGGTGTTGGCCACAGCCCCAGCAGTGGACGCTGCCATGGATCGCGATAGATCTACTGAGTTCTGACGCTGACAACCAGTATTTCACACTAGAAATACCGCCAGAGGTAATAACTTCGCGGACACGTGAAGAGATTGGACTCTGTCTGATAATTTTTGTATGGGTCGGGTTTGGTAGGAAGATATTATTATAATAACCGCCATCGTCTGATATGTTAGACAAAGTAAATGACATCTTCTTAACCCATTTCCAGGCATAGTCCGATTTATCGACCACATACGTTTCAATAGAATTTCAATCTTAGTTCTGGTGTTTAAGTTTAAAATTAGATTGCATTTTCTTAAAAAGTGACTCGTCTTGAAATGAATCATCAAATCGTAACTATTTTTAATATATATTTTGTTTTCTGTTAAGCCTTCTAGATTGGTGCGGCCTGGAAAAGAGATTTTTAAAACAGTTTGGGACTAAGTCGATTTGTGTCAGATTGTCCACAAATATTTAGATATTTATTTATTACTAGCTTTACAGCCACATAAAACATTGAATGAATTGGACAGAGCTAACATTTATCTGACAAATATTTTTATCTGGGGTTTGAAAATTTTTGTGGTCGTTTATTTTAGAACTACATGCGAGTGGTGTCTGCGGGCGCGGAGACAGGCACACACTTCGTGTGCTACAAGCTGGGACTGGAGGCCGGGCCTGAGACCGTGCTGGGCTACACCGCGATGGAGGGTCTGCAGGTAAGTCGTTTAATGCAAGAATCTATTTCAGAATACCGGAACCCGTAAGAACATTCGAAATCATGATACAATAAGGCATGGCAATCCGTAACATCGGTTAGTAGTGTGGGTGACACGGCCGACATTATCAGCCTATCGATGGTATTCGGACGTAACTGTGAGTATGTCGTCGACAGTGACGTCACGGTGTCACGAATCCGGATTGTAAAACCTTGTTTTCTTAGACCATATTTGAAATGTACCACGCATTTCGGATTTTGATTAAATTGTAATTAATATTTTGACATGTAAAAGTGCCCTTGTGGCCTATTTGCAGAATAAATGTTTGTATTTTGTATTTTGTATTTTGATGAGAAACTCTATACCTCAGACGCTAAGGTACCAATAAAATTGATTTTCATATCTTTTGCCGTTGAATTCAGTTTCTCATTGAATAACGTTAACCCTTAAATTAGCAGCGTATCTAATAACTAATAATGCACACATTTTTTGTCATCTTTTTGCAGTTTTTAAGAACAATATTTTTGCTCTAGCGTAACCGAGACTAAAACGCACTTTTTTTTAACTTGTCAATTTAAGCAAAGCTGAGACATAATCGTTATATTTTAGCCAATTTACACAACCTTCCTCATGAAAAAAAGTAAAAAGTAAAGTTTGTCTCAGTTAAGACATGCAGACAGACACGGCGGGGGACTTTCTTTTATAATATGTAGTGATTTAAACATACAAAAAATAAAACGTATGAATGATTTCAGGTGCTATTCAACAGATCCGCCGGTTTGATCGGCTGGCAGACCTCGAACTGCGGTTCTAACGCCCGCATCACAGGACCCCACAACGTCTCTACTTCCCTAATAGACTCCTGCCACTTGAGGCCTGTAGCCGAAACGGCGGCCTCCATACGAGCTGCCCAATGGGCGCTCTGCGCCGTATCTATCATTGCAGGGGCAGTTCTAGTGTACTTACTTGCCCCGTGTGTTAAAGTGATGTGTAAGAAACCGCTCAGGACGCAACAGATATCGATGTCGCAGGCGGCACTGGTCGAACAAGAGACGTGATGGTAGCTTTAATTTTAAATACAGGCTACGGAATAGCGTAAATTTTAAGAGGACGAGTGTAATTTGATATTTGTCTTCATAGGTCCCTGTAGAAAGAACATAATGGTTCAATGGAGTGTAATATTTTAACTCATGACTTATAATTTATAAGTATATGACCCAAAAAATCCAAATTTGAATGAGAATGTGATTCTCCAAAATAAAGAAGTCAAAATATAGATTATCGACATTTACAACGCCATTGAAACTAGCCGAAAGAAATGTCTCAAACTATAGCGTCATTGGAAGACCAAAGCCTACGTTTCACTTTTGTCACAATTATCCAACTCTTCAAACCAACCACTATTGACGAGTTGGCTATAAGTATATTTCGAGTGCGTTGCACCAAACGACCAAACTGCCTGTAATCGTAAAATCGTTAAATCTGATAGCATAGAAAGTTTGATAAGTTTCTATGACAGCTGCCGGTGCCATATTTAACGCTGATCGGTCTGTATAGTGGTATTTTTCTAATATGCCCGAAAAGCCATAAAACTCTTATCGTTAGGAGTTCAAAACGAAAGGAAGTATGAAAAAACATAATCCGCCCAAATAGCTACTTTCCATTCTAGATGATAAGGTTCAAGTTGTAATGACTTGGTAATAAAACAGTAGCAGCCTTCGCCACGCGCTGCGCCAACTAGGCTGCAAGCTCCGGCTGCGACATATTGATACTAGACAACTTGCCGGCTTTTTATTTGTATTGTACTAAATTATTACTATTATTATATAGTAAATGTCCTGCAATTAGTGCAACTTTATCTCTACGCTGAATTCAGTCGCTTTTGAGCTTCTATATTGTTCGTACGTGTTCGAGAGTGACATTCATTGTTTTGATGACTGGCTTATAAAAATACCAATGTGTAATTTCGTAATGTTCCACCACGAGTATCAATATGTCGCGGTCGGCCTTGCCCAGGTAGTCAGTCGGCCGGTGTAGCGCGTGGCAAAGGCTGCTACTGTTTTATTGCCAAGTCATTACAACTTGAGCCTTATCATCTAGAACGGAAGGTAGCTATTTATGCGGATTATATTTTTTCATACTTCTTTTCGTTTTGAACTGCTTACGATAAGCGTTCTATGGCTTTTCGGACATATTAGAAAAGTACTACTATAACCGTAAGGAGGTATAACTTGCTCTAAGGTACCTACGCCACGCGTCACTACGCGTGTCGCCATCAAATAAATATCTATCAGGACTCATTTTCAAAGGATATTTTTGACCATCTGAAGTCTACTTCTCAGATGCTCAAAAATATCCTTTGACAATGAGTCGTGTTCAGATATTTGTGAGCAGTGAGCACCTTGTCTGTACAGTCGCCATCAAATATATCTGTACTCTTCAGGGTGCTCAAAAATATCTGAACATGCACTTTAACGCCTTGACAATAGAGTCGTGTTCAGATATTTGTGAGCACCTTGTTCGCTCCGATGTATCTGATGGCGACTGTACATGTACCTACATCCTACATGTTCCTTGATTAAGGAACGTCTGGGTGATTCTCATTCGAAAATTTAACATTTTCTTAATTTGTCCTTACCGGGCCCGGATTGTTAACGACTCTTGTGTGATTATTTCTGATTTTAACTATTTTAACAGTTAAGGATCCAGGTATAGAGTAAACTGGAGTCAACAATAAGTTTAAATTGCACTCTGATTTCCTTAACTTTCACTTAACGTTCGGATCGGTAAGGACATCAATTAATTTTAACGATGAGAATCACCGTCTTCCAATACCTTTCCCCCCGTTAGGTAGGTTTACGTAATACGATACCTAATTAAGGCAGTTTTTTAGTACTTATTTCAGTTTTCTTTTGTGATTCATTTCTACTAAGTGTGATAGGTAATATTATCTAGTCTTTAGGTAAATCAATTTTAGCACACGATATTTTTGTGTACCTATTGTTGTCATAATAGATGGAGTATTTCTAGATGTGATTTCAATTCATAAGGAGTTGTCAATTCTTTCATACTAACTCGATTTTGTGTGCACCTAACCTGATAAACTAAATCTATATTTTTAATATTGTGACCCTTTTACCCCCATTTTTGCATTAACAGAGTAATCAATTAGCTCATTTATCAATTAGCTCATCGTGTAGTGTGTATTGTGTTACAACAACGTATAGCAAATTACTAGAGAACATTTGGCGTCGCGGCGGCTTGACTTGACACACATCCGTGCCTTGCCGGCTGGGCTGAATGGATTATTTCGTTATTTTGGATGTGATATTAAGCAGTCTTAAAATTGTCGT
This sequence comes from Epiblema foenella, assembly GCA_963556455.1. Taxonomy (NCBI): domain Eukaryota; kingdom Metazoa; phylum Arthropoda; class Insecta; order Lepidoptera; family Tortricidae; genus Epiblema; species Epiblema foenella. The sequence goes on along the minus strand of OY747107.1, from coordinate 9,900,138 downwards.
ATATGGCGATTCGTCCAATTGAACAACAGTATTTTGATTAAGTGGTAAGTAGGTACTCCTCGTTAATTACGCTTTTAGATTTAGTTTAGTTTTAGTAGCAATGCATTTAGGAATAAGTATTTGTGAAATTGACCAATTTGTGAAAGGGTAAAAGAATTTAACAATAAAAAGTTTGTTAATGATTAAAAAAGTTATTTCTTTTGGGTTTATAGAATAAAGTATGATCAAAGCCTTAAACCCCGTATTTCATGAGTACCATATCTGACTGAGGTGGACTGATGACCTGGTAAAGGTGGCGGGAGTCCGCTGGATGCGGTCGGTGCAAGGCCGGTCATTTTGGCACTCTTTAGGGGAGGCTCATGTCCAGTAGTGGACGTCTTTCAGCTGATATGATGATGATATTTGTCTGTAGTTAGGCATGTGATGTTGAGTTCCTGACATTGAGTGATCTATCTACATTTATCTCTAGCTCTCAACACAACCAATCCTCAAATCAATAAATGGGTGGCATCGCACTGACGACTCCTTTGGAGTCGTGAGCGTCCCTAGGCTAGGATGTCTGCTAACCATCACAGAGATACCGTAAGCTTGATTGCCGTAGTCCTGGTATAAAAAAGTGATTATACAGCTCCATACAGCCATAGGCATAGGGTGGGTTGCACCAAACCGTCTGTAATCGTAAGCGGTGTTCGTTAAAATTTGATTGTATGGAAAGCTTGACAAGTTTCTATGGGGCCGGCGCCATATTTGACGATGACCGACCTGTGATCGTATGTTGGTGCAACCGACCCATAGTGTCCACACGTCGAAACATTTTATACACATTTGCGTTTAAATTATGATTGGTTTGTAGCAGTGAAAAAAAAAACTGCAAATAGTAGGTACCTATGTTTTTATGCTACAGTTTAAATGATCAAAGTAGCAAGGTCCATGATTTCTCAAGTAACCCTAGTTTATTACGGTACCTATGCATTTGCCCGAATAAGTAATGTACTTACGGCATTACGCCTGCGCGAGTAATACCGCCTATAGAAAATGATCATTTGATCAACGTAGGTACCTACCTCGCTTTGTATAATATCATAATCATCATCATATCAGCCGAAAGACGTCCACTGCTGGACATAGGCCTCCCCCAAAAGTGCCATAATGACCGGTCCTGCGCCACCCGCATCCAGCGGACTCCCGCGATCTTTACCAGGTCATCAGTGCACCTTGCGGGGGGCCTACCCACGCTGCGCCTTCCGGTCCGTGGTTGCCACTCGAAAACCTTCCGTCCCCAACGGCCATCGGTTCTACAATGTGCCCCGCCCACTTTTAGCGATTCGAAAGGCTATATCGGTTACTTTGGTTCTGCTACGGATGGCCTCATTTCTGATGCGATCACACAGAAACTCCCAGCATAGCCCTCTTAGACTTGAGAGTGACTTTGAGCCTTCTTATGAGGCCCATGGTGAGCGACCACGTTTCTGTACCATATATTGTCATCACTGGCAACACACATTGATCAAAGACTTTCGTCTTGAGACACTGCGGAATATTGGACGAAAATATATGCCGTAGCTTCCCGAACGCTGCCCAGTCGAGTCGGATTCGAAGATTGACCTCTCTCTCAAAGTTGGAGGATGTTTCCAAGAATCTGGACTGGAGAAGGCTAGGCATCAACATAGATGGCGAGTACATCACTCACCTTCGGTTTGCTGACGATATAGTAGTCTTGGCTGAAACCGTGGAGGATTTAAGTACAATGCTTTATGACCTCAGTAAAGCCTCCGAGCGAGTTGGTCTAAGGATGAACATGGATAACACGAAGATTATATCAAATGCCCATGTAGCACCAATTCCCGTTACGATCGGACGCCTTACGCTCGAAGTTGTAGACGATTGTATAAAAATGTAACTATTATTGGCGTACCTTATGATGGATTATTAAGTCCTTATCTTATTCAATATCGCATTACTCACCAAGTTGTCTACCAGTTCAAATGCAATACAAATTTAATCTCCGGAAAATGAACCGTTTTCCTCCAAGATAACCGTAAGCACACCTCTTCGTATTGCTCTCGATTAATCTGCTAGACCGGATATTACAATGCGAATGGCTTCCTTGCCAGTTCTGAATTTCAATCTAAGCCTTATGGATTTCTTAGTTAACATCTTAACCTTATAACATATAGGGATTCCTAATTCTCTATAGTTATAAGGTTCTCTATAGTTATAAGTTCGGAGTAGGTAATATATTGATATTAGGTAGGCATTGGCCTACGCATATTATGCAGAGATCAGCTGTTCTGTTCCATACTAAAAGGCAAAATGGTCCAAACACTTAGGCGATCACTCGGTGTGGTCCATGTGGTACAAACGTATTGCTTAGGTACTAATGCTTTATGTTCTATGTTACAGTCGCCTGCATACTTTGGGCCAGAGTTAATATCGGCTAGTTTTTTTGAAGAACGTCTTGAAAGCTTGAAACATCTATATGAAAAGGTGTTCAATTGTTTTCAAATAGGCAAGCAGTTCAAGTTTCAAGTACCTACCTACAGACCTACAACAAAAAATCTACAAGCGTTTCTTAAAAGCAAAACTAATGCCGAGAAGAAAGGCCGAAACAAATTCAACAGTGAGTCAGTTTTTCCCAGAAATATTTTTATTACTTCTTAGCCTATTTAAGATATACAATCTTCCATCCCCCCATTTCATGGATCATTCAGGAGATAAAAAGTACATTCTTATAAATAGCATATTAACCGGCTATTCTTAAATCTTTCTGCGGCAATTAAAATAGTAGTAAAGATGACTCTAATAGATAGGTACGTAAGCATATAATGAGTAGGTAGGTATGTGCTTAAAGACTGTATGGTTAAGTGTATAAATAAAACTACTATTTTTTTTTTTTTATAGGGCGCAGGTTACCTACTTAGCCGTATTTCTATCCTAAAGTATTTTTAGATTAAAATTGTACATGCGTTTAATTAGTGACTTGATGGGGTAGGTACACATTTCATCCTGGGAGCTCGACGTTAAGCATCTGGTTTAGTCAAAATCTACGAGTAACAATATCGAAAGTAAGAGAAAAGCTATTGTCTGCGAACAAGACGTTACACAAAAAAATATCAGCTCAAACCGCAATTACAAATGATTCATAAAGTAAAACATCCGTGCATGTGCATGGTCTAATCATTTCTTTTTGTATACATAATGGCGTGGATCCGTGCATGGTGGGTTTTGAGAATATGGCATATTACAACTCCGACTTTGACATCTATATATTATAAGTACCTAGCAAGGAGCGTTTCTATCGACGTGCTCTAACGATGGTTTGACGCCTTAAATGTCTATTGTGCTTTGGTCTCCCGCTGATATCATTGGCTAGTTTCCGTCCTACCGCTTACACCAAAAGGTAGTGGGATCCCGAAACATTTCGTAAAAAGCCGCTTTTACATAAAAGTCTAAATCCACCACATTCATTATGAGAATGCTGAATTGGGCAATCATGAAGACTACACTTAGATAGCATGTTTTAGCAGCATATTTACCCATCATTTTCTTAAATTATACATAGGATTCGCTGAAATAGTCTCGGATTGAGCTCAACAGGGTTGTCCGAAATATGTTTTCTGGACGATTTTGAAAGCATCATAGAGTCTCTAAGATACAAAAACTAAATACATTATTTCAGATAAAATACCTAGTTAAAAACACCTTCAGATCATATATTCTCAGAACATTGTAATTCAAAATAATACGCACGTCAAACTAGGTTTTGTCTATTAGTCTTTAATATACGACTAGCTTGCAGCACGGCGCGACAAATACAATAGGTAATTTTGTCACAGTATCATATACTAGTTAAAATATGTCGAAAAAGTATCGAACATGGCTCGGCCACGCTGTAGTCGCACTGTGTATATAAAATGATGGATGAATACAATTGCACTCGAAAGCTTCATTTAGCTCGAATTGCGAACTGTGCCGTGGTGTGGAAACTAGTTTCGTAATTTTAACTTGCGCGGACGAAAACATGGAAATCGAGTCTGTGCTGGCATATGTTTAATTTAACAGTGTGAATACATTGGTATTTTCTGTAAAAATATATGTAACTATATACGTATAAGTAAGTGGAACCTACTGACTGTGAATCTAAATTATTCTATCTTACAAATCCCATAAGAAAAAAGTTAAATAAGTAGACATTCAAACATTCGGATGGATTCTGAACAATCGATTAAATTATTCAGCCGTTAGGAGCTTTTTGTACCGATTTGCATAGAAACGAGATCAGACAGCAGAAGTCACAAGTAGCGACTGAGATGAAATCCCGATTATGCCGAGATTGGTGCGAGCCTGATGCCTAATGCCCTGTAGAGAGAAATTTAATTTTCTACACGATGGAACTTTTCATTACACTCGGCTAGGTGCAAGTGGTTTGAATGGCTGGTGGGGCCGGGGCAACGGATTCAGTATTGTTATGCAGCTCTTATTCGTTCAAGTATAATTTATACGGGCTGCTTGGGATGCTGCGATATTGGAAGAAATTGCTATAAGTTGAAGTTTTCTGCTCCAATAAGCTCTGACGGGCATTACTTAGACGTTAACTCAGATGACTTTCCGACTAGTAAAACAAAACTATTAATTGCATACTAAATTATTTCAAAACTTTTGCTTTTTAAATGGAAAATGGAACTGTATAGGTACCTACAATATCACAATCAATTAAGCCTGGGTTACCTTAGCCTACCTAACCTAACCGCAAAAACTGCTTGACTACTAATGTGCACGAAAATATCTTCACACTGGCCCCGTATTCTGGTCGCGTGATAACGACAAGATAAAGCATCTGTCACTTTCTGATACCACTCGATAGAAATGTGAGAGATGCTTTATATCTTGCTATCACGCGACCGTCATAGACCCCAGATATGCGTACAAGTCCTTATTTATGCACAGTCAGCCAAGAAAATGGTCTACTACATTTCGGTTCTATTTGTGTGTTAAGATCTAAAAGTTGCAGATCACTTTTTTGACTGACTATATATACCTACAGGCGCTCTTCACGCGTGCTGTCAGACTCATCATTCTTCTAATTTTTCCTCGTTATAATAATATGATAAAGTTAAAAGCGAAAAGCTACTGTAAAGTACATAAGTTTTTGATAATGTCAGACTACTTATTCACATGTAAACGCCATAAGCACGTATTTCGACTATTCGATTCCATTCACACCTCAGATTCGGTTGAAGCCGCTCAACCAATATCACAGGAGCGCAAACAGCATTCCAGTGTTTACAACGGCACCGCCGCCCGCGTGGTCGGTTCAGACATCATTTCCTCTGGATTTTCCCCAGGCTACTTTCCAACCGCGCGATCCTATCGCTTTATTGGCCCAGCCTATAAAACTGCAGTCAGGTTTTAAAAAAAGTAGTATAATATAAATTAATGTATTACTACATATACAAAATCACATAAACTTAACAGTTAAAAACTAATTGAAGCCTAAGGCGCAAAGAGTTGATCAAAAGGAACATTGGAGTAAAGTTTGTTGATGACCTCGTGGACCTTTTTTGCCACGGCCTGTGTGTACGGGGGACCCATCTGCTTGATTAGCTCTCTCCAGTTGTCGTTCATCACCTGGTTTATCGTGTCTCCTGAAATAATCAAAAGATACCAATTAGAAAATATGGCCTTTTAAAGGAGTTGTGTCTAGTTGACTTGACGTAAGTAAATTATTCTGTCCATTGTTTTTACCTAGAGGAGCAATAAAAGAACAGCAGTTGCGTCTAAACATTGCGTTATCTAGACAGACATCGCGAGACAAATTAAACGCGACCATGCTACCGTGCTCATCCTAAGAGGCGTTTGCGTAGTTATCGCTGTTCCATAGAAACTTGCACTCCGTTAAGAGGATTGTGTAAGTACATTCACGATTTTTGGAAATGTTGTATATATCGTTAAATACTGGTTTATAAGTTTTAATTTTTAGAAAAAAAAACATACAAGTGGAAATATAGACCTTCAAAGACTCGTTTTTTCGACACGAAAACTTTCTTCTGGTTTGCTATTATTTCATAAACGAAAAAAAAATACAAATAAATGAAAACTTCTTTTAAACCTAGTTGAGGATGTAAAGAATCGATCAAGGCGAATATTGTTTCATTTGATAAAGGTTTAAGGGGTGGAAAACGTTACCGCCCGAAACATTAATTCTGCGAGAAATTAGGCGCCAAAGGCCGACGGCAACGACTCTATCTATCTATCATACGATGCGGGCGCTACTCACTGACGGGTGAAACAGAAAGAATATTCCGAAATGCCTGTCCTCGCCCCGCAGGTTTACAAATGTTTTCGGTAAGTACCTAATAAAAAAAACTGTACTTATATCTGTATCTACGAAATCGTGGGAAAAGATAAAATGTATTTTACCTCTTTCTGTCCTCGGACCTAAATAAGTACCTACAATAAGTATTAAATTATCATTCGAATGTGTTGAGGTAAAGTATTTAGATACCTAATTCTTTGTCGACGAGATAAAGTATAAAAATATTTTTCGTACTATATATTTCCTACAAGTTAATAATGAGAATGTCTTTATTTGCGACTAAGTATATGTTGAGTATTTCCAGAGGGAAGTGTAGGTATTAATAAAAATAGGAGCCTATATTTAATACCGGAGTTATAATATTGTAACAATGCTTAGGACCTAAACAGATAATGTAGACGAATTGAATATTATTTTTATAGCTTTACTGTTTAACTTCGTTTCGGAGTAGTCACAATCGCAAAGTAGTAGGACCTACTCTTTCCGACTTACCGAGAGTTGGTCCGCCCGGCAAGTTGGTGAGGTGGAACACCACCCTTCCATATTCCTCTGTCTGCTTGAGATCGTACGTCTCTATGTGTTCCTCGCCGTTGGCGCCCTGGGTTCTCCTAATTTTGTACTTGATTAGGATATCCGTATTCACTGGAACAAAATAAAAAGATTGATTATATTCGTGTATAGGTACAATTACAGCAACCAATGTACTTCAAGGTCAACACACTATGGGTAAATTCCAAATTTAAATTCTTCAAATCGAATTTATTTACAGATAACAATGATCCAAAGTTAGTTGGCATATGTGGCTTACAGTTAAGTTAGTAAAAGGTTCATTTAATTTAGTTTCAGTATATTTAAAAAATAAATTCTGAGCTCCGATTTGACAATTTTGATCAACTTTATTTGACAACAATATCGGGCACATCATGTTCAAAGAAAACAAGGTTTGGCAATCCGGATCGTGACACGACCATACCACCATACGTCACTGTCGACGACGCACTCACACTTACGTCCGCATACCGTCGATAGGCTGATGATCAAGGTCGTTGCCACCCACACTACTAACCGATGTACCGGATTGCCATACCCGGCGCAATAATTATTGTATTATGCTGCTCCGCAGTCTGCTTAATGGTGACGCTACTTTCTTTCGCCGGATGACGTGGAGCCATCCGTGCGGGCTTCAGCAAACATCATAGATGCGCTGCAGAAGCGTGGCATCCCTAATAGCGCTCTAAAACTATTATTGTACCTATTGGACCCGCAGAGCATTGTACGATTTTTGGCTAGACTTTCCCGCCTACATAAACGTGCAAGTACGCTAGTAATAATATCTATTTAAAAAGTGAGTTACTTTGGTACTTTAAATCAATAAGTTCAGAATAATTTTATTTATAACTTCAAAATAGCCATTGCTTTTATAAAATTGTGATTCCAGTGTCAACTACCTATTGGGTACCTACCTATTATAAGGTGTACAACTTTGGTACGTTTCCCTTATAAGTATTATCAACATTTATATACCGACCTTACTAAATAACATAATTGAGAAAATACTGTGTGTAATAAGAATATTATTAGACAATGCTGTAATTATTATAACGAGCCCAATTATCGTTGTAATTTCAACATGGCGCCTGTAATTAACAGTAATTAAATACGTCCCCTTTGGTTATTGTGAAGATATTTGCGTAATCATTCTGCCTGTCGCGGGCCGTCTGCCCGTGGGATGAATGTAGTTTGTAGTTAAAGTAAGAGATGTGTTCCGTTGAATGAGTTTATTAACATACTACGAGTAGAAAATAGTCACAAACATGCGTTATATATAAACTGTGGAATCATACGTAGGTATGCAAACAACATAATACGATGATGTTATATAGACATTAAAGTTGCAATGTTCATACAACTCGCTTGTACACTGCCGTTGGTGAGCAAACTTTGGTTCGTGCGCGTATATTGTAGATACTTGTATACCTAATAAATAACTTCATGATTAAAAAATCACGGTCGTGATACGCCTTTAAAAAGTAACAGTGTGACCTGTCACGAAGTAACAACGTTACAAAATAAAGTTGTTACTTAGCGTAAACTGGAACAGTGGAACCGGTCGATGCCTAAGGAATCGCATCGCGTTGCGTACCGCCCGTGACCGCTGTGACTGTGAAGTGAACTATGATTCGGCTTGGCATAATGTGCACTGTGACTGAGAGTGCGCTGAACAAAAGTCAACAAAAAACTTTTAAAATTACGTTTATATATTCTATGGATCCTGTAGGTCTGACTATTTTTTTGTTGTTTTATTAGCTCATTAACTATATTGACAGTATTGTACTAGTTTCATTTATTTGTGAGTTTCGACTCCGACTGCAGCTTTTACTGGACTTAGGCCCTTAAAATGCCTACAATAAGTATTAAAGCCCATAAAACAATGTATGTATTGATAAAACCTATTAATAAACACCTTCATTGTCAAGACGTTAATGTACCTATACGACGTTAATGTTAATGTAATAGACGTAGCAGTCACACTAGTCAATCAGTTGTTATTGATGATACAGAAATATCAGTAACAGCGCCGGGAACGGTGAAATGTAAATGTCGTGATACGAAATAACCGGTGTGACAGTCGCGGTGATTTTTCACAGTGATTTTTTTGGCACGAATAATATTAACAGCTCTCATTTATGGGCGGGAGCTCCAAAATACCAACTTAGCCCTTGTGACTCGGTTCAAAGACGTGCAGTGAGAATTGTCGACGATCCCAGTGTGACAGGCGACCTTGAACCGCTTGGTCTCAGGAGGGACTGTGCCTCCCTGTGCGTGTTCTACCGCCTGTATAACGGGATGTGCTCTGAAGAACTGTTTGATATGATGCCCACGGCCTCCTTTCATCATCGCACCGCTCGCCATCGGCAGCGAGCTCATCCCCACACCTTGGAGCCATTGCGTTCTCGTACAGTACGATTCAACAGGCATTTTATACCAAGAACACTTAGGTTGTGGAATGAGCTTCCTGCCGAGGTATTCCCAATGGGCTACAGAATGGGACTCTTCAAAAAAGGCGTGAAAAGGTTTCTTATGCGTCGGCAACGCGCGAGTAACGCCTCTGGTGTTGCAAGCGTCTATAGGCGACGGTAACCACTTACCATCACCTGTTAGCTTGTTTGCCACCGACGTGGTATAAAAAAAACAGTCATCATAAAGTAACGTTTTTCCCTATGTGTATTGTATAAATTACGAAAATGACACGGAATTTAAATAGGCATCAACCGGCACAATACCTATAATAATTATAAATAGGAAGTCTTCTTATAATTATGATGGTATAGCACAACAGTATAAATACGGTATATTGACTCAAGAAAAATAAGTATTAAGTATGCTCAATAATTCCGCATAGTATTTCATGAAAATACTTGTCTAAATTGGTCCTTAAGTAGCTCGAAGAATACGTACTTAATTGATATAGGTACCTATTAATCGGTAGATAATTGTACAGAATTTTCAATCGGAAGTGGTTTTAAAAACAGTATTACTTATACCTAAATTGCATGAAAACGTAGACGAGTCAATTTAATAAAAAAGTACCTAATAAGTTTCATTAACTGTCTTGGCACGAACATGAAAGGCCGATTGCTTTTGGCATTAAACCGGCCTAAAGTGTCTGTGCAAGTTGTCTATTCATGTAAATAAACTGCCTGTAAATAAATAAATATAAAACACACTGAATCCGTTTGCGCTAGCTTCAGCCTCGCGCGTAGCTTGACTGCAGTCAAGAGTAATGAAAAATATAAAAATACGTACGTATAGAATACTTCTAAATTTTTTAACTGTACCAAGTACCAACAAATCATGCTGTTCTTGATTATATTTACTACATCCGCATTATGTCGTTAGGAGTACCATTCGGTTTCTTTCCGAGGGTGTCATAAACGTTGACAATGGGAGTAGGGTTGAAGTGTGATGTGGGCCACGGGCTTGAAACTTATCACTGCAATATCACATAATTTCCATCTTTAATAATAAACTCTTTGCTGGAAGTGGCTTTAAAATTTTAAAATTTCATGCGCTCTGCCTGCACCAATGTGGAAGCGATTGCTAATGGGCCACTACGGTAATTTTCAATCTTAACAGACCGAACTCGCAGAGAGAACAAAAACAGCAACCGATTACGAATAAGACCCTTACCGCGTATTATTTTTCGTTCCAATATGAGAAAAGTAAATTCACGAAATCCGTCGTCTACCGGTCCCTGGGATCCCAGGGATCATAACAAAAGAATGCTATTGTTTATTTTTTTGCGCCGGGAGACGACAGCTTGAATAAGTATACTAAAATATTATTTCGCGGGTAGTAGCTATTCTGCGAAAATACTTACAGCACTTGACGGATATTTTTCCGTTGCCTTTGATAGGTATAAGAAGTATATTTCCATCAGTCTCGTAATCACCCAGGAAGGTCATGTTGCCGAACAGCTTCATGGAGCCCGTGTTCTTCTCTAAGTTCCATCTGAAATGAAAACAAAGAGTAATGAAATAACGATGAAAAGTTTGTAGTTAAGGTAATGCCAACCAAATCTGTGTACCTAAATATTGGCTCTGTTAACCCGTCGTCTACCGGTCCCTGGTATCCCAGGGATCATAACAAAAGAATGCTATTGTTTATTTTTTTCGCCGGGAGACGACGGCTTTCATTTTAAATTAATGGGATAAATTAAAAAAAAGATATTGAAAATTTAAAAATATTGCGGTGTTTCACACATAAGCACGGTGTAAATTTAGGCACACCTATGTACGGTTCCAGAGGAATGTCCTTCAGCTTTTATAAAATATAAAATCGTTTCTTAAATGTTTCTTGTATATTTTTTATCATGAAATAAATCTATCTAATTCCTGAAAAAGTTCTGTTTGAGTAACACGGTTTGTCACATCAATGAGTAACTAGGTAACAAAATAGTTCTTGTATGATTTTAGTATAAATAAGGAGTAGTAAAGCTCGCTCCATATCTACCGGTTTGACTGTGATATCAAATACGCGGTATTAAAATTAACTGTTTTTATTATTATGAACCCTGTTCCGAATTGTGAAAATATTTGTCTATGACGTATCGAATAAATGAATATGAAATATGATTATGAATACCCATATGACTTTTTCGTTCATTTCAAAAATCAGTGGACGATAATTTCATACGCATGATTGACATATTATTGTTACGAAGGCATCATGCATATTAAGAATCAATAAACTCGAATAAATGAGACTAGTACTCAATCTCTCAAGCTATCAAGTTCAATGAACGCTACAGTTCTCTGTGGAAATTTTGTTGTATTGTAACTATTACCACTGGATTGCCTTGATTTTAGTGTCCAAATAAGAACATTTAGGTATATTCCGTGGGTTATAGGCGACCTTTGGAATATTCTGACCAAGTGTTGCATATCAGACAGAGAAGGATTTTTGCTATTTTGATGTAAATTGGTTTACACTTTGATTGCAGAGGGGTTAAGATGATCGCTTATATGTCGGACATATAGCATTCGTCCCTTAAAATCAAGTACCTATGTAAGTGCGACAGGGACGAATACTATCATGTCCGACTTATACGCAATCATCTTAGGCCCTTTGGTGTTCATTTGATACCGAATGAATGAGTTGGAACGACAGGTTGATTTCATTTTGGTTGCATTTTTGCAAATCAATAATACTCAACGTATGAAGTACCACTCTGTTATTATTATATTATGTCGTCTTAATTATACAAAAAATAGCACTTTAAACATACTCAAATAACATTTTAAATGTAGAAAATTTAATCATAACGAAATCATGATTGATCGTTAATGTAATTTTGACGGAGCAACCTAAAATCACGTGTGTCTGAATGAACTGTATTTTTCTACCGATTTTCGTATTTCAATCCGGTATACGACTTGTGCCCTCTTTATATGGCTACCTTACCATTTTAAAAAGTTTGGAACTCGACATTTAATGGAATTTATACGTAAAATTTCAGGCGCAAGGAGCGAGCCTGCAATGTTTTTTCCTCAAAAATGGCTCGCAAAGTGAATATTACTCGCTGCATATTGGAAGGTAAAGGTTTAAGGTCAAATCAAAATTAAAAGATTGTAAGTTCATCCAGTAGTACCTTAACCGTATAGGAGTGGCGTCATGGGCGACAACTGGGTCAGAAATACTTAGGGTGTCTCCCAGTTGAGGTCTCCCTGATGGAGTGGCGGGATGGTGACATTCCCTTGTGTCACCAACAGAAGAGTCCGTTATTTAATCCACATCGAGCGTTCACTCGCTGATCTTGTGTATACTTACTTGTTCGCGTTTTGTCCGTCGCGCAGTAAGCATATAAGTGCTGCTCCGTTTTCAATTATTTCATCTGAACATACCTGACTTCCCGTATCTCCATCGTTTTCAATCCCTTCAAGATTAAGTTTTTGCTCTTGATGATGAATGTCCCTGCATTTGCGGTGATGTCTTCGAGAGCCAGAGGGTCGACGGGTTCTAGACCGAACTCTGGAATGCCTTTGGAGAATTCAGGTTGGATTCTTTTCGCCTCCTTTGTTACGCACTCTGTTAGTTTGTCAGTGGATAGGCTTCTTGAACATGGTATAATATAAGATGCTGTAAACAAAAGGCGAGTTGTAAATAATGTCGTTGGTAGTATAATAGAGTCTATTTGAAAACGTGATCGACTTCATCATCGTTTACATAAGTAATGCAATATTGGTTTTCTTAGGAAATAGACACTAATGACAAAATATGACTATTACGTGATGTTAGGACAAGTACGTTAGGTACTTTAATAAATTGGAATTCAAAACTATATTTCGCCTTTAGCAGAATGACAAAGAACTGTCAATTAAGCCGTAGCCTTGTGTTGCAACGTCTTTATACATTATTTTGATACTGGTATAAACTATGTCGAAAACGTTTAATTCGTTTTCGACATAGTTTTCAATTCGTTTATTTTAACTCGTATTAAGCTTATAGTTAAGTATAACACCGAAACGCTTACACGGTAAATTACCTACAATTAAAAACAAGAGTTATGCAACAGTATCCTCTCAGGAACTGAAGACATTCCCGGGTGATCAGTCCAAATATAATCCAACAGCGAAGGAATATTGGATCAGAGATTTAACGTGGAATGTGTGAATTAATATAGGTGCTCACGTTAATCACACCATTTTAAGACCGGGCTCTAACAGAATATTGGATTCTTAAGCGCGGCATCGGTATTAAGTAACTAACACCTATTTAGACGCCCAAGTCTTCTAGGGCTGCAATAAGAGTCGACAAGGGTCACCGGATTAATTTATTTCCACGCTACAAGGAAGTGCTCTGTTAGGGATCCCTCTTTGTTTCTAACCATCAAAGTGATTCCTAAATTGGACGCAGATAATAGCCCCCAAGGAAGCCAGCCCTTCTGAAGTTAACTCTTATATAAAGGAAATGACACAGCCTAAAGCGGATGCTAGAAGCTTTTCCTAACCTTTTAGGGTAAACGGGCTACGAACTATTGAAAATATTGCTACGGTCACCATAACATCACACTGGCTCTCAAATATAATAAGAGAAGTGAGCACAGTATTAATTTTTATTCGGTGTAACATACATTCTCAAGACAATTTGCTAAATAAAAACTTAATAAGTCATTGAGTGTAAATAATACTAGTTCATACTTTAATAAAAGTTCAAACTCTTATTACTGGAGTTCAATGTAGTTAGTACCTATCATATTAAAGGGCTTGAACCATGTATATTCTATTCTAAAACCGTTTTTATAGTAAGTAGTTATAGTTTTCGATCGATCGAAAAACAAAACCATTCCACCCTATAAGGATCTACGAATTTTACTAAGCGAGAAATCATAAATAATGTTATAATATTATTAATATTGGTGTAAATAATACAGGAAAAATATAAAACCATGTTACCTTGTTGTTCTAGGATTTTTTAAATGCTAAAATAAACCTTTATAAACCAAATATGTATACGGAACTCCTAGCGCACGAGTCAGGCTTTCACTAACTTTTTTTTATGGATATGGACCTTATTTTAAACTAGGTATTTATTGCTTCAAGGTTAAGGAACTAGTTTAACATTATAAATAGAACTTACGTAAATTGGCTGCTCTTGAACCAATTATACCGATTGCACATAAAATCAACTCAAACTTCATCATGTACGTGTTATCCTCGCCGAAAGTTCTTGCACAATGCCGTATAACATCAATGCTCTCCTCTTTTATGTCGGTAAACTACCCGGATTATTTATAAACAAATAAATTGTGACGCGTTAAATGACGTACGTGATAATAATAACTACTTTTATATTCCTTAAGCTTCAATTAATCGAGATTTATAAACCTATTCAGATTAAATATTTCTACAGCGATGCAGTAATATCGACTTGAAATTAATAAGTTGGGAAAAATCTTTGCATCTCTAATCAATTTATACACTTCACAGTTTATGTAATGCATCTAGTAGTACTTATATTTAAAAAACAGATACTTAGAGCCTGAATCGCTTAGAGCGTCAGAACGTTGACTGCAAAAGAATACGCATCTTGTTGACCAGTTGAAAGTTGTTTTTAAGAGGGGTCATGGGCAACGGGTTTTACATTTACTTCATCTTTTGTTTATTTTCAAGTCAGCAGTTAGTATAATTGCCTATGGTATTAAGCCCATGGCAATCCAGGCAATACACCTCACTTAGACTTCGATATTATAGAATACAAATACTCTTTACTGCACTTCTCACACAGTAAATGAATCAGTTACAAAGAGAAACATAACACTCACATGTAAGTAGAAGTAGACAATATGTGGTTTTATCGCTAAAGAGAGACCTTATCCGGACAGCCTTTGGTCTGGTTTGGCTTGTACAGTTTACATGTATAATTGTATTTACTTGTACTACACATTGCTGCTAAAGATGAATCCAGCCACATATAAATAAATGCTACGAACTTCTTGGATAAAACAAGAAAAGCAACGAAGAAAACTTGGCAGGTACCTATGAGGAGTAACTCAATGTTCTTGGCTGTAAGCTTCAGAACTACCAAGGATGCGTATGTTGGAGTGACGGAGCTACATTTATTTTTAGCTGTCAATGACAGCAATGGTTAAATAAAAGATTTCCTTGTATTCCAACGTTAAGGTTTTTCTTTAAAACAATTATTTTTTACGGAATGTGATTTTCAATGTTATTTAACAAATAAATTTGCTATCACTACATAGTATAAAACAAAGTCGCTTTCTCTGTCCCTAATCCCTATATCCCTATGTATGCTTAAATCTTTAAAACTACGCAACGGATTTTGATGCGGTTTTTTTAATAGATAGAGTGATTGAAGAGGAAGGTTTATATGTATAATAACATCCATTAAATAGTGCACACGTGCGAAGCCGGGGCGGGTCGCTAGTATAATATCTAAAAAAAACAATATCTTCGAAATAACGTGAGTGACAATACCAGTACGCAGGGTCTTTGAGAAATTGACTTTAGTTAAATTAAGGAAGTCTCCTTGAATTTATCGGAAGTGAAGAAATACAGTGTAAATAAAATATAATAAAATTAGTGAAATAGCTTGTCGGTATAAATATAGCTACATATAGTAGGTGGTAATTTAAAACTTATAAACTACCTAAAGGTAATAAATAAGAGTATTAACAGCTGATCATGTTGCCGGTCTAAAGATCAAACATCACTTTGTGTGTATTAACAGCATGACAAACATAGCTGGGCGTCGTTAACCAAATAGTTAACTTCGTTAATCGCTAATCCGTTGAAAAAAAGCTAACTTCGTTAAACGTTACATTTCGTTACACATTAATCCGATACACGGATGGTTAACTACGTTAATCAACGATTAACGGATTAACGAGTTAATGCCCAGCTCTGATGACAAACATAACATAGTTACATAATATAAGGTAAAGAGTTTGGGATAACGAGGCTAAAGGACGTTTACAACTAGGTACAAAAGAACTATAACTTTATTTCTTAAGTTTTGCACGATCACGTAAGAATCGTAAAACGGACACTGTACATTTTAGTGTAAGTATACCTAGACTATTATGTCGTGTTACATAGTTTACTACCACTTGTGTTCAATAGACTAATAATTTAACTTCCACATGGGCTTCACTTACATAAGCGATATAGAAATATTACATAATAATTGTGCGAACTTATTGAATGCCTTACGGCAGATATTCTATCGTTTGAAAAAAAGGTGGACATAATTTTGATGGACAAGTTATCACTACAATCATCATCCGATCGGATTAAATAGATAAGATTAAGAATAACTGATGGAAGCAGGCGCGGATACAGAGGGCCACAGGGGCAATTGCCCCTCCTGAAGCAAACCCTTTTTCATCTAAAAAGCGCCTCCCTACCATCGCTAATCGAATGGTGTGGTGTGACAAAATCGAGAGTCGGTGTCGAGCACTAGGACCTTGTCTTTAAATACTTAATACTTTTCTTTTCGTAACGGCGGAAAAACAAAAATACTTTCAAAGAAAATCCTCGTAGACGGACGTTAAACCGATGGCGAAATCGGTTTCCACACAGTAATTTCAAAGTCAATGCCAAAAGTTGTAGCACTGGTTACGAAACTGCTTAAGTATTCTTGCATTCGCAGTTATTATGAGAAGTATCCTATAATTAACCGAAAACAATATTTATACATACAAAATATTAAAAACCGGTCTACCTAGTGCGATTCCGACTCGCACACCGTGGGTGCCGTATAAAGTTTATTATACTGGTCTTTTGATGATATTTATTAAAATACCGGTCAAGTGGGAGTTCGACTCGCGCACCGAGGGTTCCGTACACAGATCGTGTACTGTACCTGTCCCGATCCCATTACATAATTGAGTAAAATTGTTAACAGTGCTATGTACAAATTGAATGCCATGGGTACAGCGCCATCTGTCGGCGCATTTTAGTACTAATTTGCGGGTGCACATGGTTTAGCATTGTTCCCGAGATATTTAGCGCTGTGACACACCGACCGATAGCACCGCACCATAAGGTTTCCTTTTGTGCCTTTTTGGTATGAAACCCTGAAAAGATCGCTAGATTGTTCTGAGGAGTGTAACTGTCTTTCCACAAATGTTATTTCCGTTGACATACTGATTTAAATTATGTAAACATAAATGTACCTTCAACTGTAGTCATTTTGCCTTCCTGTGGTAAGTTTACCGTTGCGAGACCTTACAAATACATGCAATTAAGGATATTGCAGTGTTGGATTTTAATCCCTATATGAGTATATAGAGGTATCTTGAACATTATAATAGTCAAAGTAGGTACTTTGACTATTATAATGTTCAAGTTAGAAATTTTTTCGGGGAATTACAAGGTATGCAGAATAGTCATAATTGGAAGTATTTAAGTATGTTAATAATGATTACCCCATGATTTTAAGAATACCTCTTTACCAGTCAACTATACCTAAACAGGGCTAATCAGAGATTTGCTTAGAAACAGTTTCTACACAAAATAATCTGGGTACTAAATTTGTTAAAGTGGAGCACTTTATATTCGTACTTGTGTTTTGGTAAGACTTCTTTGAGGAACAAATACTTTTTAGGGTTCCGTAGTCTTAATGACGAAAACCGAACCATTAACTTTCGTCATGTCTGTCCGTTCGTCCGTCCGTATGTAACAGCCGATTTACCTGGACTGTATGTGTATTCTATGAACCGCTATATAAAAATGATGTGAAATTACCAAAAAATATTAAATTAGGGGGGCACTACATACATGTAACCAGTGGATGAAAAATAAAAATTCAACGCACATAGTCGTGTGGATGGGCCATTAAAAACGATATAAGAATAGTAGATTCTATGGCAAGGGTCTAAAATGAATCTCACTTCGTTCGGGAAAATATGGCTATCTATAATCTCGTGGTAATATGGCTTTTAGATCTGAGTTATACACTACTTTTCACTTCGTTTGCGAGAAAATAAATAATGAAAGGTCATCCACCCAAAATTAACAATAAATTCCACGGCGAACGTATGTATAATTTGGCAGCATTTTTTAAGGTTCCGTACCAAAATGGTAAAAAAGGAACCCTTATGGTTTCACTTTGTCTGATGTCTGTCTGTCTATCTGTCTGTCTGTCTCTGTCTGTATGGCACATCGCTAAATATCTCAAGAACTACTTATGCTTTCGATTTGAAATTTGGAATAAGTAGTTATAAAGAAAGCTTACCTACGTACATAGAACATGACTTTTTTAAATATTATTTTTAATTTTCGAAAAGAAAAACCCCAAATATGCCTCCCTAAGAATTGGATATTTATTAGAGGCTTTGGGGTCGAATCACTTGGACCATGGGGACCAAGTACGCGTCGACTCTAAAAGATTTGTTAGCGCGCCCACTGGTGACCAGAGGGCTGGCCAATATTTCGCACAGAGAATAAGCATTTCCAGTTTAAGTTTTTATTGTGGACCCCAGGCATCTTTCAAGATGCAACTGTACTGGGATCTAGCGTTACGCCAGTACAGTGGCATCCTGAAGAATGCCTGGGGTCCGCTACATAATCCCAAGATTCGGCGTAAGCACTAGTTTTTACGGAAGCGTCTTCTATTTATTCCGTTCTTCCGTTTCGAGATAACACAACTTTTTTGTTTATTTTTATATTCTATTTTGCTGTGTTAATTGTTGTCTTTGTCTCGAATAAATATTTCTTATTTCTTATGCAGATTAGTCCAGTCGGAGGTCCATGATTGGATATTATTACGATATTGGTAGAAGATTGACTAAGGGCGATGATCGCTAGCTGTAAATTAGTCAGTATCGTGCGGAGTTTGCTTCATTTCATAAGATGGCAGAATCCGTCTTTTTCTTGATATATGTGTGTATCTATCTTTTGTAGATAAATAAAAACTTTATTTGCGTATAGGTATAACATGACAATACTTGTGGTTTTAAAAAAGTGCTTTAACAGAGATCAAACTATGTAACAAAACTAATGTATGTACATGCTTCCTTTTTAGGGTTCCGTACCAAAATGGTAAAAAAGGAACCCTTATGTTTTCACTTTGTCTATCTGTTTGTCTGTCACATCGCTAAATATCTCAAGAACTACTTATGCTATCGATTTGAAGATTTTGAAGTTAGGAACAGTTATAAAAAAGGGTAACCTGTATATAACATGTTTTTTTGAATATATTTGTTATTTTCTGTGAAAAATGACACATAAATAGGTGGATCAAAATTTGAAAATCTAATGAATATGTCAAGCAGGGTGTCATATGAAAGGGCTTGAGTTGCACATTCTGACATTTTTTTTATTTATTTTTATATTGATTCATTTTCGATTTATGAAGAATATGTAAAAAAAATACCGTTCCCCCCTTATCTCCGAAGTTTACCCAGTAAAAAATATGAAATTATTACATCACATTGATATTAATGTATATTTTACAGGAAAAATATATATATTTTACAAGAAAAATGCTTTTGCATATGTTTTGTTTTGTGTTTTATAAATACCTACGTGATTAAGCTGAAAGTACCTACGTGATAAATAATTATCCTTGAAAACCACTATACATACTAAGTTATTCAGTCGCTCAAATTTGTAACAAAATTCGCCTATTGATGGCGCTGTACCCCATGGCGTTCAATTCGTACACCATGTTGTTGAGATTTTCCTGAATTAATTGGGTCGGGACCGGTTCACATCTGTGTACGGAATCCTCGGCGCGCCAGTCGGACTCGCAGTTGACCGGTTTTTTTTAATTAAACGATAGTAATACTTGTTCTTGAAATCGTACGATGATGTTTTTCCAATCCTGTAGGTATAATGAAATAAGGGTGTCTTCCGACACGATACACACACATTGGGACGGTAAAACGAAGACCTCGAAGCTCGCAGATGCTTGTTGGACTCGGATACCTATCCTATCGATTACATTAATTAATAAAAAAAATAATCTAACTCCATCTTTATGACTCCATATTGAGTAAATAATCTAAAATTTCTGCTTGCAGAGACACAAGTAGGTAAACATTAACTTTTGCGACAAGTGTCTGAGTCATATTGGCGTCACAACATATTTTTGTTATATGAAGTTTGTTGACTGTTGATACTTTGTTTGCTGTGCCTGTGTTTGCCGCGTGTCTACTGGTCACTTGGACAGACATTAATATTCATATTGGACATTTCCAGATATTGGCCGATATCAATTCACGATTGTTGAGCATAGACATTGTTTGTTAGTACCACGGACAAGAATGTAACTTTTACCATAAAATTACCTATCTAGTAAAATTATAGGTGCTGCTGTACTAATGTATCATTTTAAGTCACAACTTAGGTACCTATAAAATGTCATATATACCAACTATTACTGCATGTTTACTTGTATACTATAGAAGTTACCATTCTCTATAAGATTTCAAGCTCGCATGGTCATTTACATTAGAATTACGATTAGTAACATGGTAAATATCCCGTTACTAATTGTTACCATTCTCTGCAAATACCTACTGATCCTAAACTCGGGGAGAACTTACACAATACTGATCATAGTGGCCAACTGGCCATAATCAGCTTAATAAGGCTCTTGTTATGGGTAGGTACTAGAACTAGACGACGGTATGTCTAATTGAGGACAAATATCCGTCCAGAGAAGGTAAACTTTTCACCTCAGATCACATAAATTGCAAATATGCAATAGCATCAGACTTGTATGATATGTCTATGATAATAAACTTTCGCAGCTGCTAACTACTTGATGCTGCCTATACACCGTTTCTGTTTAAGATGAATCGTTTATTATCACTATGCATATATGTGAGGATGAGGTAAGTATTAGGTATTATAGGTATTCCTACTGAGTTTGTAAATTGTTTTGTTAACTCCGAATATATTAATATACATATACACTTCTTTCGATAGGCAACCGTTAACGCAAAGCCTACGCCAGGGGCCCTGGCTCATATTGTCCCACAGATAGTTCAAAACGCAACGGCAGCTTTTGTTAATGTGCGATTAATACGAATTGTCACGCATGCCTACTGAAATATCATATATTTACATCATGAGAACTTATAATAAGATTCGTAGCCTTCGCAAATAGTGGCGGCAACAGTAAGCACGACTTCAACGACCTGCTTTACTTTCAGCAGGCGTTAGGGTGAAAACACATTTGTCAGTATCGAATCGCGTTTTGTATATATTATGGAACGCGTTGCGAACGCGTGCAGCATTCTTCAGCATCAAATTCGTATAAGCGTGGTAATGGCAAAAATGCCAAGGGCCACATCTAACGAAACATATATCTAACAAAATTGTCACGGGCCGCACATACATTTTAGCAGCTAAAAAGCGGTGGTATCCTATCACAACTGAATTTAGCATGCGATGGCGTTCTTTAGCAGCAGAAAACATGCTATAGCAATACGTGATATTTCATTTACGTAGAGTACAAATTAGAATGAATACAAAAAAAATGCGAGCAGCGCAACAAAAGAAAAAATAAATACCTAAAAACATATTAATTGATTTGATTATTATTAAACTTTGTAAGTTGTAAATTGTAAAACATGTAGGTACCTGCAAAGGCCCATCTTCCAGAATTCTTCAAATGTACTTAAACATTCCAAATACGCAATTTAGTTATTGCAATAATATCGATAATCCATAGAGAAGATTACTCGATATCGACAAGTGGAATATTTCTACATTACCGACGTTGCAATAAAACGTAAACATTCTTTTGGATGCATTTAGTAAGCGCCGTCGACCTTGACATGAGAACCGGCTGGATCGTAAAGGTCTGCTCAAACTTATGCAGATTATCAGCTTATTATTTCGGTAGAATGTTTTTTTTTCATTTGCAAATACGTTTTTTTCAAACGTGCAATGAAATACTGACGTTATGTTCGTTCGTCGCAGGCATCAAAGTATCACGTTTCGGGCGGAATAAATCGAGATAGCTGTAAAGGAATTTCATACAAAATTTTGATATAAACATGGCGTCTGCGTTCATAAACAAGGCTGCGACCGCGAAAGCACTATCGTCTTTTTTTCTCTGTCGTTCAAATGACATTTGTCATTGGAGCGATAGAGAGAATAAACATAATTCAGTATTAATTCAGGAAAATCTCAACAACATGGTGTAGAAATTGAACGTCATGGGTACAGTGTCATCTATCGGCGAGTTTTGTTACAAATTTGAGCGACTGAATGACTTAGTATGTATGGTGGTTTTTCAAGGATAATTCTTCATCATGTGAACCGATTTAGATTTTTCTCTTTATTTGAAAGAAGGTACTTTCAGCATAATCGCGTAGGAATTTATTTTACATTTTCCTTCATGAATCTAAAATGATTCACCGGAAAAAAATGTTTCAGGACATGCAACATCAAGCCCTTTCATATGACACCCCACTTGACTTGACATATTCACTATTAGACTTTCAAATTTTCAACCTGTCTGTCATTTTCCACAGAAAATAAAAAAACATGTTCCATGCATTTAGGTTACCCTTGTTCATAACTGTTCCAAATTTCAAATCGATAGCATAAGTAGTTCTTGAGATATTTAGCGATGTGACAGACAGACAGACAGACATAGTGAAACCATAAGGGTTCCTTTTTTACCATTTTGGTACGGAACCCTAAAAACACAATTTTTTCCATATATAGGGTTCCGTATCAAAAAAGTAAAAAGCACTAGTGAGAACAAAGTAACTTTTCGCCCTCTATACGAAAGCCGTCCTCTCCCGGCGAAAAAATAAACAATAGCATTCTTTTGTTATGATCCCGGGGATCCCCGGGGCCGGTAGACGACGGGTTAAGAATAAAAAGTATAGGTACATCTTTTAGAGTCAATCTATTAAAATAATAGAACTTTTTTCATTTTGTGGCCGTAACATACATTATTAATTGTAGACGTAACATATTTAATACGTCATTGTAGACGAACATACATGTACAGTGTGGACAGGCCTTAAAATGGCTGGTTTTTTTCACAGGCGCCAGCGAGCCCATTTACAAGATCGATTATGGCTTCGTTTGATTCGGGCCATTATACTTCTGGCTCCGGATTCATAGTTATTGTGAGAAATCCGGGGTCTTCATTTTTGGACCGCTTAGTCTTTAACAAACATCGCCTAGATCTCCATTTACGGTAATATTATACAAATTTTGGCACTTAATTGATAATTTACGCACCAACTCTATGACGAGTTGGGCCACGTGAATCTGACGCGAGTCTTTATTTGGCCACACTCATTTTAAACGTATTGCAGATCATGTGTGAAATTTCATTCAGGTCAGGTTCATTTCATATTTTGACATATGTACTAGGTAATTAATAAACCGGCCAAGCGCGTGTCGGACCACGCAAAATGAAGCGTTCCGTACCGACTACTAGTAGTCAACAGTTAAAACCCCGTATTAAATACATTAAATCAAAATAGGGAACTAACGGCACTTACGTCCTTTTGTTTGGGTAAGACATTTTTTCAGCGATTACTTAAAACCGTTAGACCTATCTTGTTCAAACTAAAAATCGTTGAAAGTAATTATTAATGTTCACCATCTCAATTTTTTCATTAAATTTTAAAGTTCGGAAATTAGAGAAGGAGGAGACACTTTTTACGACTTTGACAGCTAATCTATCATTCAAATAATAATATCATTCTCTATATCATTTTTAAAGGATCCTTATCCACGCCGATGTGCATTGAAAAAAATATTTTCATCCCCGGTTACATGTATGGAGTGTCCCCCCCCCCCCCTAATTATTATTTTTTGTAATTTATCATCACTGTTATGTAGCGGTGCATAGAATACGCCCTCTTACCAAATTTTGTGATTGTAGTGCAAGTCTCTGAGTAAAGCGGCTGTGACATACGGACGGACATGATGAAACTATAAGGGTTCCGTTTGAGAAATACTAAACAGTGACTAAAATGTGTAAGTAAATATTTGAACTTCATTAAAACCAATATGGATACAAAATTATGCCTATATATATTTGAGTATTTATATCTCAACTTTCCCGGTTAATATTATTCGATTACAGTAAGTGCAGATGTTAGTAATCAAGGATTACATTATAGATAATTTAATTGGTTAAAATAGTGAATTCAAGCCTCAAGCTACAAGGCGAAATCAATGGACTACTCATAAACGGTCCCACGTCGTCTCCCAGCGAAAAAAATAAACAATAGCATTCTTTTGTAATGAGCCCTGGGAGACTAGTAGACGACGCGGCGGGTTAAGGTAAAATGGCTTATTTACTGAAGGTAGTACCTACCTACAACTTATTTTTTGACGATTTTGTAATCAATTATGCTTCGTTTTATATTTCGCATCTTCAAATAATGATTTTATATTAGAAGATATTATGCTAAAACAGATTAGCAATGCAATTTCAATAAAATTAAAACCAAAAGCCGTAACCAAGATGAACATTCTTCATATAAGCGCACGCCATCCTCGCCGCATGTTACAGTTTAATATAAAACCAAATGACAGCATTTTGTCTTTATTTCCAAAAAAGGCATACTTCACATGAAAATTCTCGTTTGATACATCTTTCTTCTCTTGAAGAGCAGTATTATATATGCACCAATACAGTCCAAGCTGCGCTGAAAGATGAATCCGCATTTTAACTGCGAATTGGGAAACTACAACTAAGTTAGGTACAAACTTTTGTAACTTGATGCCGTTGGTAAAGTTCAATTCGGTTCTCGGCAAACGGGAGAAGTTGGATTTTATTTAGAACGATATGGCTTTACTTACCTTTCGATCAGATATGTAAATTATTTGATGCAATAGGTGCATAGAAAATTTCTAGCGCAAAATGCAAACAACTCGGAAATTTAGACCTTATGTGATTCGTTAATATGTAATGTACAAAATGTGAGACGGTTGTTTATGTATCTAAGTGGAAGAAATTGTTCTACAGACATCTAAATATCATTTGACATTGTCATCATCAATCCCTGCTTTATCCCTGTTCCTTCATTAATTACGATTCCGCGTTATGCCTTACTTACTCAGTTGTCGATTCCGCGATATGCCTAACTTTGTCATATCGTTATAAGGCCGTTTCAGGGGATGCCCCGATCCGGTCAGCCACGCCCCCCGGGAGAGACGCTTGTCTTTCGCGCACGACAAAACGGCAAAATGCAATACTTCGGGAATGGCTTTTTTAGGCAAATCTCGATAAAGGTGTACAATTTTATACTTAATTGTGTTGTTTAATAATGCGTTGTTTTTTTTTACGTAGGCTGAGTAAAAAAACGAAAATAAAGACTCAACTTTGATTTTTTTTTCTATTGAGAAAATTTTAAGCAATCATGTTTCGGCTACAGACATACAGTCATATAGTCAAGAATCATATATCTGAAAATTAGTCCTTATTGTTTTCTCGTCTGGGCAGAACAGCATTTCAAACAACGCGATATTTCTCGTTGTACCGCCTTTCACCCGCGCGCCGTAAGCGCGGCGACCACGCGCGCTCCCCTCGGCGGAGAGCTGCGAGGCCTGCGAGCGCGGCGTTCACCCTGCGACGCCGAGCTGTCCATCCACCGTCAGCTGGTCCCGAGCTGGGGCGATGCGGTTACGTGTGCGACAACCTTTAAAATGTCTGATAACCTCTATCAGATAAATAGTGATGTGTCAGATATCTAAGGACAATTTATTGGTCACTGTCGTTACGATAGGGAGGACTCTTACAAGAATGTAATTGCTATTAAATTATTACAGGTTTTTTTCTAAGTTAACGTATTTTTATATAAACTTACAGCGTCATTAAGGAATGATTTACGGGATGTAAAGTATACCATTTGGACGCTGTTATGCAAAAATGTGTCAATCTGTTAGGTTTTCCTAATAGGCGTCCATTTATGGATTTAAAAATATCTGTATACTCGTAGCTAACTAATTCCATCGAAATCGGTTTAATGCAGGTTTAAGCATAAATTTAATGAACAGTACAAAAAAAAACAGTTTATTAATAATAGACATGCCGGAGGACCTGGGGGCGAAAATAAAACTTACAACTAGCACTTTTGTAATTTTCTTTACTCCTCCCAGAGTTAATTCACTTTTTTCCCATTCGTCTTAATAACTGAGACATGCACGTATTACTCGCAAGGTTATTGATAAATGAATTGTCGATCTTGACAAAACGGATCATTGTTTCAAACCAGTCAGAAAATCAAGTTATTTTGCTACATTATTTCGAAACTAAGATTATAAAATTTCTTATTTTACAACTGGAAAAATAAGGGTGACTTGGTTAACTAATTTCTCTAATTTTATTTAATTAAGTAATATGTTTTTCGAGGAAAATCTCGTTATTCTTAATGTAGTGCAGATTATGATATATTGTTTTTTTGGTGTTAAAATAGTAATGGTTAATGTATAACATCGGAAATAATATACTTAATCATAAAGATCTTTGGTGCATAGATTAAGAAAACACCCATTCACTTGCATACTTTTAACGACAGGTTCTTAAACATCAGTCAAGTGCTTCCGTGCTAATATAGTAGGATTATATAAATAACATGTTCTGTGATGACAAAATAGTTCAATTTTTGCAAAACCCAATTTAAAGAAGTCCAATTTCAAGGCATGTGCAAATCCCTCCAAGGTCAAAGTGGGCATTTAAAGCCTTATTATACTAGTAATTGTAATTAAATATTGGTTCGTCACGTAAATAAATTCACAAATATATCTATCTATCTATACATATAATAAAGCTGTAGAGGTTCGAAAATCTGTACATTGAAGATATTAGCAAAAAAATCGATGGAGGGGTCTTAGAATCGATAACAGAACACGTTTCAACAGTTTTTAGAATTTGTGTCTGTTTGTCTGTCTGTTTATTTGTCTCACCATCACGCGAAAACTAGCCAATAGATTTCAATACAACCTTCACTAATAGGTTTAATTGATCTTCGGCCAGGTTATAGGCTATAAAAATCATACAGATTAGGGATGGAAGGGGGTGAAAAGAGGGGTTGAACTTTGTATGACAAGTTCTTCAATTAATGACTTAATGGCTTGAAAATTGGTAAGTATACTATTGGAAGCAAAATAAAAAGCATCCCATTCAAAAATTGTACAATAAACAGATAATATGTGAAAAACCGGAGGGTAAAAAAGTGCTTAGGGGACTAACGACAAATAACCAAAAATCCCTCAACCCATAGTAACTGTTTGAGATGAGAGATTTAATTACGTTAGTCATCGTTGTCAACATTGTCAAACCAGTGTCTTGAACTTCGTCTATCTATATCTGATATATCTTTGTTGTTAGAGTGGTCGAGTGTGATAACGGTGTCATCTGAGGCCTACAAAATATCACAAATTCCCACTATTCCCACTAATATTATAAATGTGAAAGTTCGGATGTTTAGATGTTTATATATTTGTTGACCGGATTATGATGAAACTTGGTACACAACGAGACAATAGAATACTTTTTATGCCTTCATCATCCCTCAAATAGATAAATTCGGGGGTGGAAGTTGAATTTCATAGATACAGAATCATGTAGAATATTTACAATACCCGCTGACTTTCGAAAATTTGTCTCAGATGAACCAGTGTAAGTCTGAGCTCCGAATATGCACATAGTTGTCACGAATCGTAGGGTCAAGATACAATAAGGATGTATCGTGAGGCGAGTCTAGACAGTTGTAAATTTACGATATTTGACGTTTGGCGTGTCAGAGACGTGCCATTCGTTAAAGTCGAATCGAAGTTAATGTAGATTATTTACTACTTGCACAATTCAATAATTTGAGTCTTATAGTTGCTAAGATAAAGTAGGTATTTTCATGTAAAATTTTTAGTTTTACCATCGTAGTTATAAAATAAGTAATGTCGCTACCAATTGATTATGATGAGCTATTATTATGAAAGATTTCGGATATTTGTGACTCCAGAGCTTAATTATCTCAAATCAAAGCGACTCATGTGAATGTGAATGTTTACCGCATTTCGGTACCTGAAGTTTTATTAACTACATACATGCATAATCGTAAGCAAAACATAATAGATTCGCGTTTTACGCGTTGCGTTAACGTTAGGCAGCATTCCACCTCTCAGTCTTCGGGCTTACAATTTTTTTTTTAATATAATTGTAATATGATAGTGTGCAGTAACATCTGTTAACGAAAATTATAAATTGAAGTTAAGGAAGCGCGAGTCCTTTTGGTAGATGTTACTCTGCGTAAGCCTCCCTAGGCTTTGTAAGAGAGAACTGGCTGAAGGACTTGGTAACCGAGTGTGATTATTGATTGTTCAGACAGCTCAGTTAAAGCGATTGGCTGCGTATGTCAGGATGTCACAGGTTCGATTGTACGTTTTGGAGGTAGAACTTTCACTAGAAAAATACCTGCGATAAAGGGAGAATTTCTTACAGATATTTTGATAGGGTGCTTAAAATTTTTGGAAACATGTTAGTCTTAGTAAACCAAAACTACCTATAAAAACATTTTCGTAGTAAGACTAGAAGTGTTCAATTAATTTTCATACCGAGGGATAATGCGTAGAGATTTTCACTGCAAGTAGAGCGTGTCATACTGTTGTAGGCCATTAATAATCTTGGGTTATAATGTAGGACTCCTAACACTGCATTTCGAGCAACATCAAAATTTTTGTTCTATTCAAGCATAATATGTCTTCCCCCCCCCTGTAGTCGCTATATCGAGCATGTCAGTACTAAGGCTCGGAAAATAGGGAATGGGGTAACGTCATCGAACAAGAACGTATGTGTAGTCGTACGCAAGTAGTATGTATTCGCCGCTACTGGCCCCGGTTCCAGGTAGTAACCCTCCCCCAGCCCCCTTCCCCTGTCCTACCCCCGCCCCGCCCCCAAGGACCGCCCCGCTCTACCTGCCCAGGGGGGTGGTCAATCGGCAACATGGCGGTCATCCAATCCTAAAAAAAAAAAAAAAAAGTTTGGACTTTTTTTCCATAAACAGCCCCCCATTTGAGACGATTGCGCCGGGTCCCATAGCTCTACGACCACGCCTTCCCACTTTTACCTAATGTGCTAATAAAACAATACACACCACTCGATCCCTTTTCTCGGCTTATTCTATTGTTCGAGCATGCGACCCTCAGCGGCTACCTGCGCCGCGCGGACCATCGCCGGTCACCTGGGTACCTGTATTTTTTTCCTTATTTGCAATACAGCCATTCCTTATTCTCCTACAATTATCAATTTATATTTATAATATATCTACCTCTAATACCTACTCTTTTATCCGTAAGAGTCAATGTTCTAAGTAACCTAACCTAACCAAACCCTTTGTATGTACATAAACAAACTTAGGTGCCACATAGTGTGTGTAAAATGATATTTTTCAAGTAACTGTAAGTGATCTTCCTTATCAGTTTTAGGTATTCATTTTGATATCAAAATTTAATTATTTTCATACCTACACTTTTTTAATTACTTCAGGTTTAGTATAAGTTTATTTTTAAAGCGATGCCATATAGTGTGTGTAAAATTATATTTTTCAAGTAACTGTAAGTGATCTTATGTATTCTGTACATATGCAGCACGTTTATTGCGCGGCCGCGCGGACCGCTGCCAGTACGGTACCTGGGTACCTGTATTTTTTTCCGTACTTGCAATAGACCCATTCCACAACATTACCTAATAATTATCCATGTATATTTTTAATATATCTGCCTCTTATACCTACTCTTTTATCCGTAGAGTCAATGTTCTAACCTAACCTAACCTAATTTTGCGTTTCACAATCTTTACCTAACCAAACCGTTTGTATGTACATAAATTTAAATCTGTTGTGAAACAGACACTTATTTCAAAAGCATATTATAAGATAAACGATTACATCATGGATAGGGATGTTTGGCAGTGATAGCGTCCCGCACAAGTAATCTAACACAGAAATATTTTGTCCTTAGTATTAAAAAATATGTATGTATGTTGATACTGTAGGTAACATTTGAATTTTGTACTATTTTTACTGTTATTTTATATACATAGTATATTGTTTTGAAAAAATGACACCTCGCCGAGTTTCTTACGCCGGTTCTTCTCGAGGCAGAGGTTTATTTTATGAACCGGTGGTAGTTTTTTGACATTCATAAGTGCATGTAACATGCCTAAATTGAAGAATAAATGATTTCATTTCATTTCATAAACAAATTTAGGTACCTACCTATTTATGCTATATATGTTTAAGGGTAATTTAGTTATTTATTACCTAACCAAGCCGTTTCTTATTCGTTACTTGTACTTACGTACATAACCAAACTTAGGAACCTATTTAAGTTTTATATGTTTGCCGGTAACTGAGATATTTATTAATTCATTTCTTACTCGAGTTAACTGCAAAAAGAAGTAAGCGCCATGAAATTTACGGCGGTTAAGACCTTTTAATTTTTAATATGCTGCACATTGTTTAGACCTTTTTCTTGAACGCTCCACGTCTTGGGTGTCCATTTAGGTACTTAATAATTTCAATTAATGTTTTCAGAAAGAAACCTGTTTAAACCTGCAATCTGCCCAATTATATACATGATGTTGATGGATTTACATTAACATTAAACCCATTGTTAACTGGCTATTGTAATTTTTGTACAAAGCATTTGTGACAGCCCTCTCTTAAATGTGTATACGAGAAACATGTTTGAACAGGAGATTGTGGCCGTTGTACGATGCTTAGAAACGTGTTACAACCAGTATTTCATCAAAGAAGCAATAGTATATATTTTTTTGTTATTGTAATCTTTGTACAAAGCATTTTTCACTACCTTATTTTGAATGTGTATTCAAGGAACATGTCTGAACCAGTATAACCAACCAAGGAAGTAGTAGGGTATTTTTTTGTGCTGTAAAATACTTATAAAAGGAACCTCTCCATGTTTATACCTTAATAGTTACCTCGTGTCGTTCACCAAGTCAAGTGCACAGTTCCGAAAGTATAACGTGTGAAGTTGTTTTAAGTGAAAGTCATCTGTCAAGTGTAGTGTCTCTATTCGCTCCAAAATGGATGTAAGTATGTTTTTTTTTGTTCTCATTCTATAAATTTAATGATTAGTTATGTATGTGTTTAATTAATTGACAAATGTTGTTTCAGTTCTCTGACAATACGTTCAAGAATTACTACTACCCAGAAACCAACCAAGAGGACCCTAGCAGTGACGAGGAGGGCACTGTTGGCCTCAAAATAAGGCAAGCAATAGCTAAGAAGAGACCAGCGAACAACATCGACAGCTTTTTCGAGCGCCCCAAGAAGAAGACAAAAGTGATTAAAAAATCATCAAACGTATCACAAAGTTCAGCGGATGGAGTATCATATTTAACGTCTGGTCAAGACGATGCCGGCTACGCGTCCCACCTCATTAAAATTGAAGTCTATGACATGGAAAAAATAAGAAATTTACCACCCACAGACCACTGGAAACACTGTGATATACGACTAAAATATTATTCCATCGGCGAGGATGATGTACATGTGCAAAGTGCTCGTGACGTTATTTTTAATATTACAAAACAATTAGCTTCAAAAGAAAACAGTGTTAAATATTTTATAGAGACTGATAAGAAAAAGTGATAATTTGTTCATTTAGTTTTTATTTATCTTTTACTGTACTTAAGTTATAAAACTGTCTTTTTTATGGAATGTAATAATTTATATTGTTCGTGTACATTGTATTAAAATATAAGTAAGTAAAACACAGAAAAACCTTATTGACATTGTTTTATTTCACAAATACTGATTTAAACAAAGCTCTTAATACTAGATCGTTACATAAAGTATTATTATAAAATAGACTTAGAAAGTCTGACATTGTTTTTCCTTGAAACTTAAAATATAGATAAACTAAACAATATTCTCCACAGACGGAGGTAAGATGGTTTTGAAGTAATTTATTATTATAAAACCACCTCTTTGTATTTCTTTTTAAAAATAACTTATGGTAACCAGTAGGTTTTCTACCAAAGGAATCAAAGTATTCACCTATCCCATTAACATCAATATGCATGGCAACCCAGTGAGAGCCGGGCTTGGAGTCAGGATCTAAATTGCATATAATGAAAGCAGGTAAATTAACCCAAATAGGTATTTGATTTGCAGCAAAAACATTTGTTTTAAAACTAGAACTTATTTTGTTCATACATAATTGTAATTCATTTGTATCCATTATTATAATAATAAACATTCACATTTATCGATGATCTTGCTTGTAATGACTATGAGCTAATGAAAAAAAATTATAAAAATAATCTATTTATTTGTTTATTAACTGTTGTAATCTACCGTAACGTCACGGTTTTTGTTTATTTCTATTATGTTATCAAATTCTGCATATACGATACAGTTTATAGTAGTACTTAAAGATGATTCAAAACGAACTTCTATCCGAACAGAACCATGTCTCACAAGATTCCAGTGTGAAGTTGAACTGGCAGACAAATCAGGTGTCAAATCAAAACATAACAAACAATTACCCCCTCCATAATTTGATCTGTCTATTGCATTACCTTCATTATGGAAATGAATTCCTGATCCAGAAAATAACGTATGATATGTTGATGCTATTAAACCAGAATTAAATGAAGGTTGCAATGTTTTCGAAGGTATTTCATGACCGTCCACATACAAACTAAAAGAGTTCATATTGAAATGTTGAAAATTAAAAGGATTCAAAGCTAGATTACCATTAAATGCCGAGTTTGAAACGAATCCAATAATACATCTTTTAGGGACTTGCCCGAGAAATATATTATCTAACGTTTTTCCCTGTATTCCAGCTGGTAATGTAAGAACCTTTACTTCCGCTCTTGTGATTGGATACTTTGCTGTGGTTGATGCTAATACTTTTTGATGTGCTAACAAAACACTTGGATTGATTCTTGCTCTTCTTACTATGAGACTGGCATCCATTATCTGAACTTTAAGTTTGAGATCTTGGTGACAAATTAAATTAAACGATTCTTTAGAACGTGCCAATTTAACACGCATTTCGACTCCGTTTATTAAGAATTTCTCTTGGTTAAACATATCACCATGCAAGTGACCAATCAGCTCTACTTCCTTACTTTCTTTAATAAATTTCTGTCTTTTGTGAAAGCCTTTATTATTCACATCAGCGGTATCCATATAGTGTGGTGTATCTTCATACCATAATCCACAAGTAAGATGAGATTCTTTAGCTGCTGGACCATAATTAAGTAGATTTTCCATATAAGCACGATAGGCGTAGGTATTATTTGGTGGTGATATGAGTTTCTGATTTAAATATACATCTAGTTGGCTAAACAGGGAATGTAACCAATTATTGACGGGTGCAACTGGGGCATCTGCTTTTAGTTTTGTGCCATCTTGGTTTAATACTTTGGCATTGATATGTAACAAAGTATGTGATAGGTCAATATAGTCATCACCAGATCCGGGAACTTGAAACTCAATGGGTCCGTCGTCACTTAAAGATGAAATTGGTTTGTAATGAACCCACTGTCCGCTTTCAATGCTGGTTTGAGTTGATGGCAGTGCAAACAAATCTAGTTCTGATTTAGCACATTCACATGAATTACTATGTAAGAAAGACATAATTAGTTTGAAAATATATCCTCAATATTATATTTTTTATTTCTTTTACCTCCTCTTCGTCGTGAGGCTTTCAAAGTAATGAGAGGTTCCCGTCTCTTAGTTGACATTTTATACCCTGATCCCGACATAAGAGAATCTATTTTTTCGTCAGCTTTCCTTTTTAAGTTCGCACTTGCTTCTTTAAGCCGAGATCTAATAGAACTCTCCATAGGACGTGAATTCACCATATCAGACAACAGTCCCATCCCCGCATCTAAAGTTTCTCTTCCTACAGTTTTAAAACCGCTAGATAATAAAGGAAGTACAGACCTAAATAGTCCACCCAAAAAGCTACCGATTCCATGTCCTCGTTGATATGGAACACCTTTATAGACAATTCCTACACCAGAGCCAGCTTGATGAGAATAGTAATGTTCATAAGGACAGGAGTGAGACACTCGTTTATGATTCATTTTACTCGTCGAAAGTGTAGCTTCACACAAGAGGATCCAAATTGAAATGGTATTCTTGATCCCGTGGTTGTCCTTATATCTATTTCAAGAGTGTCAAACTCTCTACGTAAAACAGGAACATAGTGAGCAGGTGAAAAAACATGCATTTTATATGCTCCATAGATAAATTTTGTGGGGTCTAATGGTATTATTCTTAGTAATGATGTAATTACATCCCCCACCACTTGTGGTTGAATAATGTCAGTATAAACAAATATTTGTGATGGTAAACCTAAGTATAAATTTGCAGGATGTATTCCAATAGTACTTTCTTTTAAATTAGTTCTAGGTTTATAACCAAGCTGAAGACTTAATATAGGGGAAGTTATGATTGATGTTATCTCTTCGTTCGCTGTTACAGCCACCATTTTAGTAACTGCATCACATCTAAATTTAACTTTTGTCTTTAGCTGCGGGTTTTCGTTAAATGCTTTGAGAAAATGATCAATACTATCATACGAAGTTGCTGGAATGTGAGTTTTTACATCAACGATTTTGTATTTTTCCTGAGTCGGTACAGCTACCTTTTTTTTAATGTAGACTATGTTTTCATGTTCTTGAACATTATACATGGAACATGGGTATTGGAACTCCACTAATCCAACAACCCATTCTCCCTCCAATTTAATGGTTCTAGGTAATTTAGTTAAAAAATGAGCTGTAGTATTATCGGTAAAGTAGGTCGATGAGCTGTTACTCAACAAAGTTAGATAAAAACTATCTTCACTCATATTTCTTCTAAGTTTGATGTAGGTATCCAAGAGTTGAATTTATTGGGATAACCTTGCCACTTAACGAACACTTCCTTTCTGCCACCAATGCGTCGCGAGCGTATTATTTTATCAATTTTATACCTCATGGAGGGGCGGTAAGTGACTTTTTGTAATTCTTTAGAATAGAATGTACCAATAATTGGTTCACCTTCTAAATCTTTTAAAGTATAGACAATACGTGGGATTCTTTTAATAACTGAGGCTATTATGAATATTTCATCACTCCAGTTAGTCTCATACCCCTTTTGAAATATATGTTTATATTTAGTTATTCTAACATGATCACCTACATTAAGTATTGGAGATTCCAATATATTTCGTTTATCCTTATTGCGATCATATAAATTGCACCAAACAGTCATAATATTATCAGAGTTAACATCAATTGGTCGCATTTTAATGCTAGAATGGTAGCTATGGTTATACGAATGAAGCAGGTCTTGCAAAACGTCGACGTAATTGTAAGTATTTTGATGAGTGAAGTAACGCCACATTTTAGATTTAAGAGTTCTTTGAAACCTTTCAACAATACTTGCTTTAATATCAGGATTATTTGTGGTATAATAATTAATGTTTTTGTTTTTAAAGTAATCTCTAACCACCTTTGAAACAAATTCGGTCCCTTTGTCAGATTGGATGTGACGAGGGGTAGAATTGGCTTCTGAAAAAATGCTTTCAAAACATTTTTTAACTGTTTCAGAGTCCTTCTTTTTCATAGCCCTAGCAAAAGCATATTTACTAAAAACATCAATAACACATAGAATATATTTATATCCATCGTTATACTGACTATACGTTCGCATATCACTAAGATCGGCTTGCCAGAGTTCATTAAAGTTAGAGAGGATGTATCTGTTTCTACTAAAACGTTTATGAACGGGTCTATGCAGCGTGTACGCTTCCTGTGATGATAACCAATCTTTCACTTCCCCTCTGTTCATTTTACCTTTCATTTCATTCACCAATTTGTTTACGCTACTATAACTGGCTGGATTTGATACATCGTAGTAGATCCTATTTATCTCTAATAGGGGGTCCATCTCTCCCAATCTAATTTCTTTCTCGATAGCCTGGGTGGTTTAGTAGATAGAGGAGTAGAGGTGTTTTTTTCTTTAACTGACGGGGTTTCCAGATTTAAAGAAGCAATCGAAGTTCTAGAATCATTAGATTGTAGTTTATTCATAAATTCTAAGTTCGTAGGATTACCTATACACGATTTAGGAACTTTTATATCATGTAAAACACTAGCAAAATCTTCCCAACCTTTTGGTTTTGAACGTTTTAGAGGTCTAAGCACGTCGCCTACTAGATCGAGAATATTACTGTTTGGAATGGTACGATTGTTTATTACTACTTCCCCGTTCTCCTTCCACCAAATTTTTGGTTTACTTTGTACCATACATTCCAACAAAGTTTGGCTTTTTGATCGATACGATTTCGGTATTACGTCTATAATATAAGATGGAGAATATTGTTTAGGTAAATCAGATTTCGTTCCTCCAGGTGGTGTTGCGTATACATCCCCTTCTGGTTCTGGCAATACTGCGTTTACGATTGAGTTATTATTAACAATTTCCTCCTTTTTGGTGATCTTCGGATGAAATTCATTGTTTTCGTTGGTGAGTTGATCAACTTCAGTCACTAATGGTATTTTAAACGGTTTTCGATCCGTTTCAGTAAAATGTAAAAATCGTTGTAATGCTTGGGAATATAATGCCCACTTTACACGATCATCTATTTTACTCTTGAGAATTTTTTGCATTTCACCATCTAGACGGGATGATGAATTTTCTGATAGGTTATCACTATGTTTGAGTCTTTCGATGAAATCTGGTTCTACTAACAACATTTTTTTCATGTTTTCCATTTTCTTTATGTTAAAGAGTTCACTAAAGCACTTAAAACTGCACCTAATACAATAGGCAGAAAACCACCACCTTTCTGGATAATTACGGTTTTTCTTAGCTTATGTTTTCCCTTAGTCACTAATTTTCGTAACGTATCCTTATATTTTCTTAATTTGGATTTTTCTTTTTTCTCTAAAGGAATTTTACCCTTTAATACGTTGTAAATACACTCACAAATTATATTAATTTCTTCGTCATCACACGATTTAAGTAAAGCCGTGCGATATTTTGGTTTGAGTAAATGTAGCGCTTCAAGTAAATGTTTATATGTGTTAACTCTAGCTTGCATCATTTAGAACTGACTAGAATATGGTGATTCTTGTTATATTTAAACCCTTTTTTAGGGATATATACTGTACAATGACCATCGAATGGAAATATTTTGGTCTTAAAACGACACATATCGTCAGTATTTTGTCGCAAATCAATCATGAGGTAACCATGTGCATTTGCAGTAGCATCCTTGTAGGCTTCATCAACGAATTTTGAATTTTCTGGATAAACTTGTCGAGATAAGTAGCGTATTTGAGTTTTATCACGGGGATTCTTAAAATAAACAATATAGCTCGTATTCAAAGAAATATCACGTTGACCTTTGCCTTGATGAAATATATTTTGAGTAATATAAAACAGGCTTAGGTTTCTGTGATGACTACCTTTCGTAAAAATGTCAACTATTCGTCCATCTGACTCCCTCATCAAATCATCTATAATAATAAGTTTAGGTTTTTTCCCATCAAACATGGCGATGTCAGGTATTCCTTGGTTATAATTCACATTTTCTAAATTGTACAAAGGTTGCATTTCATCATAACACCAAATAATTTCATCAAATTCAACATTACATAGTTCATTGGAATGATTTAAAAAATTTGTAACAAAATTGGTTTTACCGCACCCACTAGGACCCGCCACAATGGTAGTAAATGGATGGTAAAAATGAATCATTGTAACAACGTAATGTGCGTGTTGATATGAAAACGTTTGAAATTCAAATGATCAATGTTGTGGTGGTTATTACCATTTAAATAAAACGAATAGGGTAGGTAAGAATTGGATATATAATAATAAAAATCATAAGTATGTTAATAATTATGTAATTTATTTAGATAAAATAATTAACCAAGATACAATATTGAAATAATTTTAACGTAATAGTTATTACATTTCTCATTTTATTTTAGTTAGTACCCATGCAAATACTTAATGTAAAACAATCAAGGGTAATTTATTTACATTCATAAATATCACAAAATTACACATAAGAATAACACATACTAAATTGAAATTTTTGTTACTTAAAATAAAAGACATTTATATACATTGTTATAAAGTCGTGTTACATTGTAATTTATTTTATTTAAAAGTTAACAACACATCTTTTATACAAGTTTCATAAATTTACAAGATTAAAACTAACAAAATTATTTACATTTTTATCTTATTTACATATTCAAAGTACATTTTTATTTTTTATATACAAGTTACATGCGCATCAAAATAATATAGTACTAAATAGTATGTATATTATACATTCAATTTTAGTACTATATTTTTTTATAGAAAGAAAGTGCAAAAATAATATCAAATAAATGAATGTCCTGCCATGTTGTAATATGAAATTATTAAAAAAAAATTGATGTTTTGTAATGACCCCATGCAAGGGTATCTGTGGAATCATCCAACAAGAATCGCTTTGTGTCATTATAAGAAAGAGATATTTTGTTAATTTTTTGTGTAAATATTAAATGTTTAATTGATTTAAAACGTAACATTGTGTTATGTTGTATGCGCTTATCAAATAAACACGTTTTGTAGTTATCTAAGGTAAGTTTTTTAGTTACACATTTATTAACTCCTTTAGCTTTAGCCATCACACTACTACCTTCGACATCAATTGCGTACATCTTTGAACGAAGTCCAACAAATTCTTTGAAAATTTTGCCATTGTTCTCATCTTTGAAAAAACCCAATTTCTTTTTATTTATTAAAGGTAAACCGAACTCATTATTATTGGGATAATCTGATGTATCAAAATATAAATTCAGATCTGATTTTATATCATCATAGAAGTTTTCAGTGAAAATTTGATATATTAAGCTATCGGTATCTGTGTACAAGAGTTTCAGTTTATTACCGAATTTAGGATTCATATAGTCGTAATGAAAATTGTACATTAACGTTTTAGACATATCTAAAATACAAAAACCAAGATATATTGGTTTGTTGTACAAAACTTTAGTCTTTTTCAATTGTACAGCTGCCAAGTTTTCTGAAAATATTGATAAACTATGAAATTCAGGTTTTGTTATCAATGATTGAACTCCTTGAGATTTACCTTTATTTTCCCAATGATTCAATAGTTTTACGTTTACTCGCTTCAAAACATTTTCCATCGTTTTTCCGAAGACTGAATTATTCATTAATTTAAAAAAATCTTTGTCGAAATCCGAAGATGCTTGTGATCGCATGCGGGTGTTTAAATCTATGTAGCTTTTCAACCATGGAGATTGTTTAAATTTCAAAATTTTATGTATTTTAACTAATTGTAAACCATTTTTCAAACATTGCTTAAGATTTCTATAATGGATTACGTAGTTTTTTTTGTTTTTCAAGTTAGGTATCAATTTATTTTCCTTTGAATCACCAAAACAGACGTTCTCTGGACAGAAGGGAAAATCTGAATGTGAATCATGTAAATCGTTGGGATAATCAAGATCAACTTCTAAAATGAAACCATGCTCCGCATCGTTAGACACATTAAAATCCGTATTTACATCCACCCATTGAAATCCACCTGTTGGTAGACATTGGGACATAGCCCACCCGTATAGGTTATTTGCATCTAAATACATGAGAAAGGATGAAGGAATAGCCGAATCGTATTCCGCCATGAATTTATTATTTGCTTTGGCGTGTCGGTTGCTGCATTGGGATATACCTCCCCGAATATTTTTTGCAATAAAAGTAATCTTATCAATGTCAGTTAACAGTTCAAGTTTGATTTTTGTGACTCTTAACATAGCATCCCAACTTAACCCCGGTGCAGTATAATAGTGTGCCGGATCTAAACCGTATGTTTCAAGACAAACGTTTCTAAAATTTTCGAATACGTCGGCCAGTAATAAGACATCTGTTTTTAAATACAGATCTGAATAGCCCCCCATGTTTTGACAGTTAAAATGGTTCCATACATCTTCGGCATGATTGTAATCATTTTCCGATATGTGACTATCGGTCAAGGAGCTGTAGAATTTATCTGGAGAGGGGAGGGATGTCAATTTTAATGAATCAAACGATGTCATGTGTTCATATGGATATATACCCTTACGTATTAAACGTTGAAAGTCATCTTCACATGGAAAATTCAATTTCATTTCATGGAACTGTTCTGGTATTAAGTTCTTGGCTAGTTTGTCAAGACTACTGGACATGAATTTAAGGGAATCAACAAACCTTAATTTCATGACTCGATTATTAATTTGCAATTTTTTTGTGAAAGATATGTATTTTTCTTTGGTTTCCGGGATAACTTCTATTTCACCATCCTCAAAATTTAGTCCATGTACTATGAAATGACTGTCGTAATTACTTAAGTTGTGAAGGAACACTGGCACAAAATTGGGAACCCTTAATTTGTTACAACAAATTTCATGTGCTACACCTTCGTAAACACCAGTGTAGCAATTATATGAAATGGTGGCATCTCCGTTTAAGTCTGTATCACAGATATAACACATACTACTCTGCGCAATGTTTTCTTCGTTTTCAGATGTCAAAGGCAGAGGGGTCTTTACAAATGTATTCTTTTTACAAATATTCTGCAAATCTTTTTTAAGAAATTCCATAAACGTTCTTGCACAATTTTCTCCTTTGTATGTTCGATAGACTGACAAGTTATCATCATACGAACATTTAATATAGTATCCGAAACTATATACTTCATGTTTCTGTACATTAGTAGTTGAAGATGTAAGTGGATTATTGGAACATGACTGGATTGGATTTAAAAACGCTTCGAAGTCGGCATAGATAACGAATGGATGCCGTAATTTACGATCATAATTATCGAAAGTCACTTCATTGGAAGCAACTTTTTCATTGAACCAATTGTTTCGTTTGTTCTGTTCAGAAGGCAAGTTAGTACATACATGAAAACAATCGTTTTGTTGGTGGTTTACTAAATTCTCTCTTGATGTGAAATTTGTTAAGCAACCATCACATATATGAGCAGCATGTTGAGTGTTTGTCAGTTGAGCAGATACTAATCTAGATAAATTATTAATAAGACAATAATGTCCTTTATTACCTTCGGTGATGTATAACAAGTTGAAATGATTTTCTTTTTTACATTTTGTGAAATGAAGTGGACCTATAACAGAATGCCGTTTACTCTGTGAATCGTATTCTATCCCAAAAACGTTAATACTTAAATTATTGATTTTTTCAAATTTGTGAATATCCGTTAACTTCATAGGAAATGGAATGTTTTCAAAGTTTAATTTATTCCTATGATTTTTGTATGTGTTAACATTATGAGCACGATTATTCTTTTCTGGTGGAAATAATCCAGATAGTATAGCCCACCGGAAACATTCGTGATCATTGTTCTGAACATTAATTACAGCTTTTTTCAACTGTATATCACGCGGTAACTTGATATATGAAGACCCTCGTAATGGGTTATACTTATTAACATTGACATCTAGATAATTTACCTTTGTTAAAGACCACCCACTATCTTTTCTCTCAAAGTTCGATAATCTCACTGAAATTTCATTGACAAGGGATAAAAATATCTCATTTTTATCACTACTAACATTAACTAGGTTATTACTCAACTGAAAATCAAACACATTGTTGAGGCTTTTTGTTTCCTGAGTAAAATTCGCGTTTAGTATAAAATTTACTTTTAAAGAACGATGATTAGCAATTGAGCGGTCTAATAAAGCAAATATCGTATCTTTATTTTTTTCTAAAAACGCTTCCGGTGTTTCTAGACAATTGGGATCACTTTCATTTGATATTCTGTAGGTTGCAACTCGGTTTCGGAACGCGTTTTCAATTAACTGAACGTTAATTAACTCACTATCAGAACAAAAGACATTATTTTTATGAGTGTTGCTGTTAAGATGATTAGTGAAATATTTTTTGGAGACAAATACATGGCACACGGAACATTCAATTTTATCATTATTTGTTGCACTTACTTTACTTGTAGGTTCTTGGACTGTTGATGTTGTTGTTGAAGTGTCCCGGCTGGTTGACGGTTGATTTGTTGCGATGTTTTTACGGCTGGTTGAAGGAAGGTTCTTCTTAGCCGATGGTTCTGCAACAGGATCCGCTGCTGGACGTTTTATCCCTCGTCCAACTTGTGAATACCTATAAAAATTAAACACCATATAATTATA
Organism: Epiblema foenella; assembly: GCA_963556455.1. Taxonomy (NCBI): domain Eukaryota; kingdom Metazoa; phylum Arthropoda; class Insecta; order Lepidoptera; family Tortricidae; genus Epiblema; species Epiblema foenella. The sequence continues at coordinate 9,857,612 of OY747107.1, read as the reverse complement.
CACGAATTACATAGTAATTAATGTATGAACTATTCATTAGATTATAAATACTAACTTAAATCGTTTTTACAATGCAAACAATAGGCTTGCATTGGGAGAACCCCATCAATTACATCGGAATTATGTGATACTGCTTCCGGTTTTCCTTGTACATGACCGCTGCATGGCGTATAATATGGTATAATTTCTTGGTCCTCCATAAGATAATCCGGTAGAACTCCTTCAATATACCACAATCGAATATACTTATGAAATCTACGAAGGATAAAACCTTTACTTAAACTGGCTATTTCACTCCTAGCTAGCCTATGCCCAAGAAAAAACGTAAATGCCATTGTTGTAACAAATAAAATTCACTCAAACACTGAAGTCACAAACGTTACTGAACTATTTCAATCCCAGTGAATGCCTTTATATTGTGAAAGGGTCCGCCCCACCAAACCAACAACAATGGCATGTCTCAACTGGATAGCCCGGAACTTGTGGTGACAAGAACTTTATGAACAGGTTGAAACAAGATTTAGTATAAACAAGGATTAAAGTTATACTCACGGTTCTTTCATCTGTTGGCTTGCAAGTTCTCCGGCGTTATATAATTCTTCATCTTCTTCGACGTCTTCACAGGCTTTTACCAGTTGTGGGTTATAACTATTACAGTTCAAGTTGTCCATAGTGATTGGATCGTATGAATGAGTGCCCTCACCAAATGCATGTGCCTTTAAATAACTACAGATAAGTACTTCCTACTTTTAATTGGAATGAAACAATTTTATTTTCCAAGATAAACCATTATCAGTCAACTCTTAGAAATCTGAAGGTATACAATTGAAACTGAATTTGTGTGTGTGGCCGCTAAACTCGACCGAGTACAATAACTTAACAATGTTAAGACTATTGATTGGGAATTACAACAAAAGTGTAACATTTCTAAACGTTATCTCAGTTTTTAACAATTGAAACAATGCATTTCGGGTTCGGTTTGTTAAAGATAATTAGGGATTGCTTCCAGGTAAAGGCATTTTACAAATCAAAAATTTCTTATCATTAAAAAAAAAATTACCATAACTCCCAAAATAATAGAATTCACAACTAAAGAGTGGTATTAAAATTAATAACTTAAAGATAAATAAAAACTAAATGAACAAATTATCACTTTTTCTTATCAGTCTCTATAAAATATTTAACACTGTTTTCTTTTGAAGCTAATTGTTTTGTAATATTAAAAATAACGTCACGAGCACTTTGCACATGTACATCATCCTCGCCGATGGAATAATATTTTAGTCGTATATCACAGTGTTTCCAGTGGTCTGTGGGTGGTAAATTTCTTATTTTTTCCATGTCATAGACTTCAATTTTAATGAGGTGGGACGCGTAGCCGGCATCGTCTTGACCAGACGTTAAATATGATACTCCATCCGCTGAACTTTGTGATACGTTTGATGATTTTTTAATCACTTTTGTCTTCTTCTTGGGGCGCTCGAAAAAGCTGTCGATGTTGTTCGCTGGTCTCTTCTTAGCTATTGCTTGCCTTATTTTGAGGCCAACAGTGCCCTCCTCGTCACTGCTAGGGTCCTCTTGGTTGGTTTCTGGGTAGTAGTAATTCTTGAACGTATTGTCAGAGAACTGAAACAACATTTGTCAATTAATTAAACACATACATAACTAATCATTAAATTTATAGAATGAGAACAAAAAAAAACATACTTACATCCATTTTGGAGCGAATAGAGACACTACACTTGACAGATGACTTTCACTTAAAACAACTTCACACGTTATACTTTCGGAACTGTGCACTTGACTTGGTGAACGACACGAGGTAACTATTAAGGTATAAACATGGAGAGGTTCCTTTTATAAGTATTTTACAGCACAAAAAAATACCCTACTACTTCCTTGGTTGGTTATACTGGTTCAGACATGTTCCTTGAATACACATTCAAAATAAGGTAGTGAAAAATGCTTTGTACAAAGATTACAATAACAAAAAAATATATACTATTGCTTCTTTGATGAAATACTGGTTGTAACACGTTTCTAAGCATCGTACAACGGCCACAATCTCCTGTTCAAACATGTTTCTCGTATACACATTTAAGAGAGGGCTGTCACAAATGCTTTGTACAAAAATTACAATAGCCAGTTAACAATGGGTTTAATGTTAATGTAAATCCATCAACATCATGTATATAATTGGGCAGATTGCAGGTTTAAACAGGTTTCTTTCTGAAAACATTAATTGAAATTATTAAGTACCTAAATGGACACCCAAGACGTGGAGCGTTCAAGAAAAAGGTCTAAACAATGTGCAGCATATTAAAAATTAAAAGGTCTTAACCGCCGTAAATTTCATGGCGCTTACTTCTTTTTGCAGTTAACTCGAGTAAGAAATGAATTAATAAATATCTCAGTTACCGGCAAACATATAAAACTTAAATAGGTTCCTAAGTTTGGTTATGTACGTAAGTACAAGTAACGAATAAGAAACGGCTTGGTTAGGTAATAAATAACTAAATTACCCTTAAACATATATAGCATAAATAGGTAGGTACCTAAATTTGTTTATGAAATGAAATGAAATCATTTATTCTTCAATTTAGGCATGTTACATGCACTTATGAATGTCAAAAAACTACCACCGGTTCATAAAATAAACCTCTGCCTCGAGAAGAACCGGCGTAAGAAACTCGGCGAGGTGTCATTTTTTCAAAACAATATACTATGTATATAAAATAACAGTAAAAATAGTACAAAATTCAAATGTTACCTACAGTATCAACATACATACATATTTTTTAATACTAAGGACAAAATATTTCTGTGTTAGATTACTTGTGCGGGACGCTATCACTGCCAAACATCCCTATCCATGATGTAATCGTTTATCTTATAATATGCTTTTGAAATAAGTGTCTGTTTCACAACAGATTTAAATTTATGTACATACAAACGGTTTGGTTAGGTAAAGATTGTGAAACGCAAAATTAGGTTAGGTTAGGTTAGAACATTGACTCTACGGATAAAAGAGTAGGTATAAGAGGCAGATATATTAAAAATATACATGGATAATTATTAGGTAATGTTGTGGAATGGGTCTATTGCAAGTACGGAAAAAAATACAGGTACCCAGGTACCGTACTGGCAGCGGTCCGCGCGGCCGCGCAATAAACGTGCTGCATATGTACAGAATACATAAGATCACTTACAGTTACTTGAAAAATATAATTTTACACACACTATATGGCATCGCTTTAAAAATAAACTTATACTAAACCTGAAGTAATTAAAAAAGTGTAGGTATGAAAATAATTAAATTTTGATATCAAAATGAATACCTAAAACTGATAAGGAAGATCACTTACAGTTACTTGAAAAATATCATTTTACACACACTATGTGGCACCTAAGTTTGTTTATGTACATACAAAGGGTTTGGTTAGGTTAGGTTACTTAGAACATTGACTCTTACGGATAAAAGAGTAGGTATTAGAGGTAGATATATTATAAATATAAATTGATAATTGTAGGAGAATAAGGAATGGCTGTATTGCAAATAAGGAAAAAAATACAGGTACCCAGGTGACCGGCGATGGTCCGCGCGGCGCAGGTAGCCGCTGAGGGTCGCATGCTCGAACAATAGAATAAGCCGAGAAAAGGGATCGAGTGGTGTGTATTGTTTTATTAGCACATTAGGTAAAAGTGGGAAGGCGTGGTCGTAGAGCTATGGGACCCGGCGCAATCGTCTCAAATGGGGGGCTGTTTATGGAAAAAAAGTCCAAACTTTTTTTTTTTTTTTTTAGGATTGGATGACCGCCATGTTGCCGATTGACCACCCCCCTGGGCAGGTAGAGCGGGGCGGTCCTTGGGGGCGGGGCGGGGGTAGGACAGGGGAAGGGGGCTGGGGGAGGGTTACTACCTGGAACCGGGGCCAGTAGCGGCGAATACATACTACTTACGCAACATCACCGTGACACCACTATGCTACATGGATGTGATGAGGTAGTTTCTTAGCAGTCATTAGTATTTTGTTACATAGTATAAGAAATCATCAAAAATAATTCATACGAATAAATGCTATATGGGATCGAGTCGACGGCGTTCTCCGGCCTGGAATGAAATATGTATTTAACGTCTGACTTACTTAGCCAGTACCTATTACCAACATACATACATACGTATCTATATATAGGTATTGATAAATCATACCCATTTTGTTTCATTATCCGCCTATTACATTCTCTTCAGGACACATGCTTCCTTTCATGGACAAGAGGGCCCATTTCACTTGCTAATATAGTTACCTATATAAATTAGAAACTTTGTAAGTTTGTAACTTTAAGACGTAAAAACGTTGGAGTGTGAGTCACTCAAAGTTAAGTAGTTTATAACCTAACCGGCATTTATCTACCAAGGGCTACCAATAGTCAGTAGAACTTCACGCGAACGAAGTCGCGGGCAAAAGCTAGTAGGTAAATAAATGAAATTGGGATAGGGTAGGTACTTTCTTTTTTCATGGGTGGTAAACATGGTCAGTTTAATTGTAACGGTAAGAAATCATACTGTTTTTGTATTCAAAGCGTGCCCAGGGTCATTGTACCAAGGTCAAGGTACATTTTGTTGTGGCCAAGATTTACCTGCATTACATTCCGAGGTACTTATTTATCGGGTCACTGGTATTGATGTAGATAAAGTTAAATTAAGTTTCTCTCTAATGAAAAAAATAAAAACAACGGGCCAAGTGCGAGTCGGACTCGCACGAAGCGTTTCGTACCATCGACCATTGTGTACAAGTCAACAGTGTCAACACCACATTCAACACGATGTACTTTTAAATCTATATCGATATTTATCTGAGAATTAATTAATATAAATAATAATGAACAAAAATTAATTCTCGAAATGTATGTACGGCGCGCATAATTTCATAACGGCTGCAAATACCTATTTGGCAAATTTTTGGCACGTGAATTTTTGGTCTTAGACAGAAAACAATTACATTAAAGAAAAACATAGTTAAGAATAGTAAAATAATTGTGTTATAAAACTACATATAAAAATCGGCCAAGTGCGTGTCGGACCACGCGCAATGTTGGGTTCCGTAGTTCAGTAGTTGTCCATCCGTTACTATGTTTTTGACATAACTCATAACATTATCTAAGTAATCAATGGCAATTGTACGAAATGTTGAATGTTGTTTGCTTTTCTAAGTACATTTCTTAAGGTCGGCTATTACTCATTAACTAGCAATGTCTACTTACTCCTGTTAGTTTTCCTTCTCCATTCATTTATTATATATACAATAATCATGATGGGGGCACTTGAATTTAACAAAAAATATCATGCAAACGGATATCTGAATCAAAAAATGGTTTTAGGAACCTTACAATATTTTTGAACGAGTTATCCAACGATACCCCACACGATGGGGTTTGGAAGAAAAAAAATTGCATCTCACCGTTACGTGTAGGAGAGGTACTCTAAATAAATGTTTTTTTAAGATTTTATTCTACCGTTCCGTCGGCATAATTGATATGTATACTCATGCAAAATTACAACTTTCTAGTAACGGTTACTGAGCTATACCGCGGACGGACGAACATGGAGAACTTTGAGGGTTCTTTGTTTACTACGGAACCCTAACAAGGAAGTGAGTGAATGACACAGAACAGTGACTGTAAAAGGAAGATTTGGTCACAATTCCTTCATCAGAAGGTGTGAAGCCGAAGCGGGCAGCAGTAATCTTAGAAAAGGGGAGGTGTTTCATATTGAACTTTATTTTATTTCCCTCGTTAGTAATTAAAAGCAACTTTAGTATTAGGTACTCGCTTTTCAAAAAATCAAGTAATGAATATAATTATATAACGGTTTAAGAGTTACAGCGATTGATAAGGATTACGGTTGTTGAAAGTGATGAGACTTGAGATACAGCCCGCTGACAGACGGAAGGATGGACGGACGGACAGTGGTGGCTTAGCAACATAGCCTGTGCTTAGCAATCATTTAAAAAGGGAACAAATATTGACTATTTTTTTTAATAAACCGTGTATTGGTACCATGTTCATAGTTCATAGGAAAGCGTGTGTCAGCATAACTTGCTTGTAAACCGATCTTATTGGGTTGTTAGTTGCAAAATGAAGGCCTAGCGCGTCGCCGCGAGTCTGTCAATGAACAGATAGCTTTATGTAGTTGATTATTAACTTACCTTGACACTACGCAATATTCGTGCGAGTTTATATATATTATATCAGTTGCAAACGACGCTCTGCATTGAACAGTACAGCACAGAACAGCAAGCTTTTGGTTTGGTGTCCGATAGGAAAAAAATGTGTGGCATATTTTATTCCCTCGTAGTTTTGATGCAAGTGACTGCTCTGCTGTCTGCATGTAAGTTATGCTTTCTTATTAGGTAGATTTAAGAAAATTGTAGATTTTTGTTTGTGTAATTTATCTCCCGTATCTATTTTAATAACCAGAAATATTTCCTGAAAAATTTAACGGTTTTGTCGTTTGGGAAATGAAATTTATACGAAATTAAGAAAGTTTCCAAGATGTTCCCAGACAGGTATAAAAGACACCCATGTGTCTTTCATACCATATATTCGTGATTTTTAGGCTTTTAATCCATTTTTATACCTTTAGGGAGTCGGCTTGAACTTTAGGCCACATTTTGCCAAATTAATATGTTCACGTTTTTGATGATATTTTTGACGACAGCCGGCGGTTTTGGACCATTTCCTGGGCCTGATTCGCGAGGTTCCCGATAAATGGTCTGCGATAAGAACTGTACAATGTATATCTAAAGACATCTAAATGTTTTAGCTTCTTCAATATGACGCATGGTCGGCAATTTTTCTAGTATGAATGGATAACAAGCTGGCGTTTTGTATCTATTGTTGAAAACAGTATGAAGGCAAAATATATTAAACTGACGTGTAGTAATCATAAAGATGCATCACTTTTCAATAAAATTATATAAAGTGAAAATAAGTGCCTTTATATGCAAGTAAAATAGCTTTCCAAAACTAGGACACTTAATCTGCCCAACCTTAATTGTTCCTTTCTATTTATTTTTTTATTATCTGACCGCGTGTCTTCGCCCCCGTAGGTATTATACAGAACCGTGGGATCTCGTCATATACCTACTTAAGGCCCTGTTCATAAACTCTTAAAAAATCCACAATCACAAAGGTTGTCTGGAAGAGATCGCTCTTTAGTGATAAGTCCGCCTGTTGTCTACCTCCGCTTATATCTTGCTATGCTATGTTTCTGACCTGCTTTGTATTTTATTGAGATGTGCAATAAAGAGTATTTGTATTGTAATGTATCTCACAAACACTCTTTGTAGTATTACTAATACATATACCTACGTACGTACTAAAAGATACTGTTACCCTGTAACGTTTTTTATATATGCTATATATTATATTATAATCCATTGTGTGTCAAGCCAATAGATTTTTTACTTCAAGCAATCCATAGAATTTAACAAATAATTAGGTATTTACTTGTGTTTTTCAGCACCGCCTCAAAAATGCAAGGTTTCGGATTCAGGCTGCCTCAAGACAGCGGCTCAAGCCATGGCGCCGACGTTTGCGGACGGCATTCTCGGCACCGAGCCGTTGGATGCGATGCTCATAGACAATATTAAGGTTTTAATTTTTTTAAACTAAAAAGTTAGGTTGAGAGTAAGAGTGGTTGCGATCCCTTCCCATGTACGGCTCGTACCTGGTTCAGCATATATCGGTGGCAGTGCAGCTTAGCATATTGGGCACATTTGCGCCTGCCGTTCCGGGAACTGTGGTTTTAGATTAGGTTTCGATTTAGTTTGATAACTATTTTAATAACTGTGTTATTGTTCCTAGTTGTAAGTGATTTTGTATTTCTACTGTTAAGATTTTTTTAATTTTTAGGTTGACTTGGTCGGGCTACGATTCAATATGACCAACGTGAACATCACGGGGCTGAAGGATGTTGTCATTGACAAAATTAAGTATGGGCTTTTTTTCTGTTTTTTTACCGCTAGTGTTTGCCTACCTCCACTTTTACATGCGCAAAACGCCGAGGGGAAATTAAATACGGGGTAACTTTATGTCACCGTATATATGACCTTTGTTTCTTGGTTTCCGATAAAGTCAAGAAAACAATGCAAGTAGTTTAACCTAAGGTTTACATAAAGATAATTTTTCCAATAGGTCAGGATTCACGCTTAGAAATTTGAAGATAACAAATGGTTAGTTTTAATCCGATAAACTCCCAGAGTGTAAAACTTTCACACTATAATTAACGGATTTGAGTTAGTCGTACTATTTAGACGTTGTTATGGTTCCGTGTATAGGTAAAAAGGAACCCTTATCGTTTCATTCTGTCTGTCACGTCGCTAAATATCTCAAGACTTACTTATGCTATCGATTTGAAATTTGGAATAGTTAAGTATAAGCAACGGTAACCCCCAATACCAAACCCATTTTTTTACGGTGGATGTATTTTGATGTATGAAGGAAATTCTTTAAAAAAATCCCTTCCTCTTATCTCCGAAGGTCACCAAGAAAAAACTTTGAAATGATCACATCAAAAAACATTTCTATATATATTAATTTCGTAATTCGATCACCTTTGTATTATTTTTAACTGACTTCAAAAAAAGGAGGAGGTGCTGAAAGTACCGTCGTAGATTTTTTTTAAATTGAAATCTGTTCACGTGATAAAAAAATATTTTTGAATAACCAACATACCTACATACCACGTTATTCAGTCACTCATATTAGCAACAAAATGCGCCGATAGATGGTGCTGTAGGTATCCATGGCGTTCAATTTCTACATCGCGGTGTTAAGATTTTTCCAGAACTAATGGGGTCGGGACAGGTAGGTACACGATCTGTGTACGGAACCTTCGGTGCGCGAGTCGAACTCGATCTTGACCGGTTTTTTTTATTAGGTATCAAATTAAAGTGTGATATTGATACGCTAGGTTTAACTTTTTGTTGCAACTAATTCTGGATTATTTATATGTCAGAAATGTCAAGTGTTTGGCTGGGGCCACTGAAAACTAAACATTTTGCAATAGATCAATAGTCAAGGCTCAGTTGCTCTTCAGATTACTCAACTATGAGAGTCACTGTCAAGGTTTTCTTGCCAAAGCACCAGCTTTTATTTGTAATTACGAGCTAAATAATATAGATGCTAAGTGCCTAGAGCAACCTAACTCTCGTTCCCAGCGACTATATAATATTCTTTGAACGTCTCGAGATTCGAGATAAGTTTTCTTCACCAAAAATTTTAACAAATAATGACAACCATTTAACATTTATAGATATCTGAGTTTTTGATAAAACTGCCACCTTGAAGAGCTATACTTTTAGGCTTAGCTTGATATGTTGATGACCAGGTGATGACGCAATCATCACCTGGACATCAGCATAGGTATAGGAGGCAATTGATGAATAACCTATTCTTAAACCGCAGTCCTTAAGTAAGTTCAACAATGATGGCGAGTCCACACAACCCAGCTTCACATCTCGTTGAACGTTAAACCAGTCGAACCATCGAATGAATAGTTTAGCAGACCTTTAATCTATTTAAAATCGCTATAAAAATTTTGAGTTCAGTTCAGACAACCATCTATAACAAAATCGCAAATCTTGTAAACATACATTTTTAATTTCCAGATTGGACATGGACAAAAAGCAGTTGTTGGTGGCATACCATGCCAACGTTAAGGTTAATTCTCACTACAAGGCGGGAGGACGACTACTAATTCTGCCCATCAACGGTGACGGTGACTTTAAAATGCAACTGAGTAAGTTTATTACTGTCGTTCAACAACGGTAGCTCTGTTATACAAAGTCCTGTATGTTTTAGACATATTAAAATATAATAAATGGATAACTCGCGTTTTTAAGGTCGAATATCGCTCGACATATTTCAAACCGGTACGCGGTCCTTAATCATGGGCGCTTTTTCCGTCCCTGCGTCATGTTTAGCACTGAGTGACACATTAATTAACTGTAGTTGTTCTAGATAGGTGACAAACGGGTAATTGATTTAAATCTAAACGGCATACCGGTGTACCCAGTATTAGTAGGCACCGGTTTTTTTTGAACCTGGCTTTGGCTTTATAGGCCGGGCCCAATAAAGCGATAGGAGTGCGCGGCTGGAGAATAGCTTGGGGAAAATCCAGGGGAAAACCTCCGATACGACCACGCGTGTGGTTGCAACACTGGAATACTCTAAGAATTTGCGCTCCAGTGAGATTGGTTGAGCGGTTTCAACCGAATCTGAGGTGTGAGTGGAATCGAGCTACTAGCTACGAGTTTTGTAGCTGGTTAACTTCTAAACCTAGCCTAGCTGAGAAGAGTCCAGCAAGAAACTCAGCTAGACCCGTCCTGGGTCGGACTGACTCTATAGGCACCGGTCTTCTAGTTCACAATGTAAGAGACTCACTGTGTCTTAGTGTGCCCCGTTTCTAATATGGGTAATAACTATACCTATCTATACATAGTACCTGGGTATGGCCGCAGAGCGTTTCAATCGCCTCTTCCCCTGCGTTAGTAATTATTCATACATGCAAAGACAATGACAATTGCATTCACAAAAGTTAATACATTTGTCATCGTATCTATGGATATTTCGGAACGCACGGGAAGGGGTCAACCACCTACGTATATATTTACATATTAATCATGTCTACGTACGATCTCCACTCCTTAACGGGAAAACTCTACGGCGTAGCACTCGTTGTGTTCCTTGGCCTCGAATGGGCTAGTAAAGGGGTGATACCGATTGAGCGACTTGTAGGTAGGCTTGTGGGGGTGGGTTGTAGGTTACAGAAGTCCCACGTTTTTATTCAGGCGAGTGCTGAGCGCAGATGCGTGACGTCTATGTTAAGTTTCAGACCGGAGAGTCTTTTTCGGATTCAGCTAGTTTCAGTCAAAATATCTGGTTTCAGGTTTGGTTTCGTTCGGCGGAAAATCGGCCGAAATTTCAGAAGCGCTGAAACTGACACAGTCGGTTCGGATCGCTTTTGGCTTACTTCGGATGCTAAATAACGTTCATGTCTCTAAAATAAGTTGCACGCGTAGTTAAACAATTTTGATAAGTCGATAAAACTCTCGGTGTCGTCCGAAACTGAAGTATGTAGATGAAAAAAGTTTTTTGTCCTCGGAGGAAACCCATGTATTTTTATTGTTTTTGTACCAAACCAGTTGCATTTGTTATTTCTAGGCGGGTGTTACACGATCGCTATATATGTCATTGGTTTCCGTTACAGTCGCTCTACTAATAATCTCGAATCAGTACATTTTTGGGCTGATATTATGGTAACGAATGATCGTACAGTCGACATAAAGGTATAACGTACGTTCATAATCACACCTTATTTTAAAATTATATTTAAACCTATCTTTGACGGCTACCGTACAGTGGGACCATCTATATACTAGTTTTTAACTCAGAAATGTAGGGCAAGTTTTGACTTTTATAATTAAACTAGCGGCCGCCGCGACTTCGTCCGCGTAGATTTTAGATGATAACAAAGATTTCAATGAGGTTTATTTGTTTCTATCAGATGTCTGATGGTATTATTATTGATCGTTTCTTGATATTATTGACTTTTGCCTAACATGTAAGTACTTTGGTGTCATGCACTGTAAACTTATAATGTATTGACTGAATAAATAAATAAATAAATAAATAAATAAATAAATTAATCTTTTGTGAAAATTACTCGAAAGAAAGTTAATGTCCGCCATCTTGGATTTGAAAATGGATGTCATTTTCGGAATCGGCACCCCGAGGAACCACAAATATGACACCATAAGTATCGATTTTTAAGAAAAATAAATGTCCGCCATCTTGGATTTGAAAATGCATATCATTTTCGTAATCGGCACCCCGAGGAACCTCGACGATGACACCCATATCGATTTTTAAGAAAAATAAATGTCCCCCTCTGGGATTTGAAAATGGATGTCATTTTCGTAATCATCACCCCGAGGAACCTCGAAGATGACACCCATGTCGATTTTTAAGAAATATAATTGTCCGCCATCTTGGATTTGCAAATGCATGTCATTTTCGTAATCAGAGGAACCGAAACCGAAGATTACACCTATATCGATTTTTACGAAAAGTAAAGATTTGCTCCCCGCACTAACTTGGAACCCCTTTTTACCCCATTAGGGGAACAATTTGGAAAAACGCTGGAACACGTTTTGTTGTATTTAAACAGAGTCCGTATACGAAGCTTTAAATCCCGGACTTCAAAAAAGATTTGCTCCCCGTACGAACTTGTAAGCCCCTTTTCACCCCTTTAGGGGCGCAATTTCGAAAAACGCTGAAATATGTCTTGTTTTATTTAAACAGAGAGTCTATTTACGAAGTTTGAAATCTCTCACTTCCAAAAAGATTTGCTCCCCGTACAAACTTGGAACCCCCTTTTCACCCCTTTAGAGGAGCAATTTCAAAAAACGCTGAAATACGTTTTGTTGTACTTAAACAGAGAGTCTATATACGAAGTTTTAAATATCTCACTTCAAAAAAGATTTGCTCCTTTACAAACTTGGAACCCTCTTTTCACCCCTTTAGGGGAGCAATTTAAAAAAACGCTGAAATATGTTTTGTTGTATTTAAACAGAGAGTCTATATATGAAGTTTTAAGTCTCTCACTTAAAAACAGGTTTGCTTCCCATATAAACTTTACACCCCTATTTTACCCTCTTAGGGTTACAATTTTGCAAAACGCTGAAAACACTTTCTTTGGATTTAAGTTCGTAACCTTGTTACTAAGTTTTAAGTCTTCAGCTCAAAAAATTTTTTCTCCCATACAAACTTTGCACCCCTATTTGATCCCCTTAGGGGTGGAATTTCCAAAAATCCCATTTTACCCCTTGCATACGTCATAGAAGTAAGCTCTGGACCAAATTTGAAGTTTCTAGTTCCAGTAGTTTCGGCTGTGCGTTGATGGTAGATCACCACTTCTTTTATATATATAGATAGATAGAGAGATTATATATTTAGATTAGATAAATATTAGTGGGACAATCTTACACAAGCCGAACTAATCCCATAGTAACCTCAGTAAGGGTTGTGTTATGGGTACTAGCAACTAAATATTTAATAGAGAAGAGACACATCCAAGACTCAGAAACAAGTATTCATACTCATTACTCAAATATTTGCCCTAACCAGGATTCGAACCCAGGACCGTCAGCTTCATAGGCAGGATCATTAACCACTAGGCTAAACCAACTCAAAACTAACTTTTTATTGACAGAAGTGGTTAAATTAAAAGGACAGATACAAATATGTTGCAGGGCAGATGCGTCCATAGCATAGCCGTCCCCGTAACGTAGCTGCTACCTCAGTAACGATTATGAACTACATTTTTTCACACAAATATTTCTTCATTAAACGATATGATAAACAAAATATATCGTATATGTGTCTCTATTTACAGTAAATGCTGCGACGAAGATGACGATGCCTTTTACAATCGTGAAGAACAAGGAAGGAAAGGATACGATGCAAATGAAGGAGCATAAATGGGACTTCGAAGTTAAAGACCGTGCTCGGTATGATGCAACTAATCTTTTCAATGGAAATAAGATTTTGAGTAAGTATTTATATTATATACTACATGCATCCATGTATACATGCATTATTTAAAAACAAAGAAAATAGTTTATTAGTGCAAATCACGTACTTACAAACGAAACTGAATACATTCAAACATAAATGCGCCGAAAGGTCTTCACACACAATAGTTTGCATCCGGAAACTAGTGATCTTGCTTTATCAAGCTGTCATGTTACCCCCGTAGTAGCGTCAGCAAAACGGCTGCTATAAATTTAAAATGCTGTCACCGTTTGTTGAGAAATAAAAACTTATTTTGTGAATTTATATAACCAGAACGAATCTAAGTTTATTTAACCTGCACACACAAACACAAATCACAGTTTGTTATTGGAACGGACCATTTGGTACAAATAAAATAAATAACTTGTTTACTTTGCAGGTGACTCTATGCTGAAGTTCATGAATGATAATTGGAGGGAAATATGTCATGAATTTGCGCCAGCGGTGATGATGAAGCCGAACGTTAAGATATTCAACGCTATCAGAAAATATATGCAGTCCATGCCTTTAAATGAAATAGTGGATGTTTAAGTTATGATACCAAATAATAGTATAGGTAGGGTAAATTATGTTTTGTAATCTAAAATTAAGTTGAATCCGCTGGCAATGGTTACTTGAATAATGTGGTTTATACATATGATTTTAAATGTATATTCGTGGTCAATGGAATTTGTCAGAAAGTAAACGTTTATGTACTATTAAGTAATTGATGCATTACCTCAAACGTGTGTTGTCGTTAGATGTGAAGTAAATTTCTATTAATTCGAGATTATATACAACGTCACGGTTAATCTTGAGAAATCTATAATTATTGGGTAATATGGTACGTAATTACACTAATTTGAATCTAAAAACACCTTCGCACAAAATTCCTAAAACAGTAATTCGAGAATCATATTGTCAGTAATGAACGTAATTCCAAATAATACGTGATCATATACGAAAGGCTATTTTAGAAAATCTTTATTCTACGTTTACTTTATACCATAATTCTACATTAATCTTTAAAATTCAACGAATTTTAATTTTAACTATTCAAAAAATACATCGTAGGGATTACTTTACTAATCTATTACCGAAGTTTTTTTGGCAGATTCTCACTTCACAAAAAAAATCCTAAAGCCAATTGCCATATAGTTATTTGCTAACTGAACATCAACAGCATTATCATTATCATAGCGTACAGTTGCATCTTAAAGGATGCCCGCCGGGGTCCGCTACCTAACCCCAAGATTTGGCGATTAAGCAAAAATATGTTTAGATAGTAATTTAGTTGGACGTTGTATATTAGAGCAATTCTTACTTCCACTATGTAGAGCCCAAAACATAAAACCAAAATTATATATGGCAAACAAAAGTCTTCGTTGTCGTGTCACATGTTAAGCTATAAATGTATTACAACCTACATTTTTTTTTATCCCAGATATGAAATTTCCTAAAACGGAAAGTTACTAATGTTTTTGTATGTTCATACATTTGTTGAGCAATTGCGACCCGCCAATGACTCAACGGAGCTTCGCTTGGCGGTGCTCCTAGTTTTCGCTCTTAGGGTAACGAACGAACATACCTGGGGGAAACAACTGTGATGTTGAGCAATTCTGACTTGCCAACGAGTCGACGGCGACTCTCTTGAAAGCCTTTTATTTAATCTTTACATTTTATCGAAATAATATGGCGTTTGAAATTTGGGACTATATAGGTTAGAAGAAGAAATCGGTCCGAAATAGCCTAAGGATGAGTATTTTTCTGATAATAATTTAAACATTATTACGAGTAGCAAACTCGATTTTCGAAGTACTGGCTGTAGGGATTCCGTACGTAGGGTTCGTGGATTTAGACTTTCTTACCCAATCAATGTAGTAATTTCGATTGTTTACGTTTTTGACATATTGGTCACCATATTATAAACATTAAAAAATCATGTCCACGATATAGACTATCTAAAGCTGCATTGTTTTGCATCTACGGCAAGGTGTACACGTGTGCGTGTGCGTGTGCGTGTGCGTGTGCGTGTGCGCGTGCGTGTGCGTGTGCGCGTGCGTGTGCGCGTGCGTGTGCGCGTGCGTATGCGTGTGCGTGAACGTGTGCGTGTGTGTGTGTGTGTAAGTGTGTTTGTGTGTATGGGTCTGTGTGTGTGCCTTATTACGTATGTAGATAGACCCGAGTCATTATGATAGTTAAGCGTAGGTATCTATAATATGATATTTCAATATACGAGTATACGAGTATGACAATGTATTTCGGTAATCCAGCCACTAAGTTGATAGTACATAAGTCAAAAAAATAAGATATTTTTCTAAACCAATATGGTGTTTAGTGGGTCTGGAAACATCTGTTTTGTATTCAATAATCTTTCATTAAATAGGTACTTATATAGGTCGTTGTTTACATAATATAACATATTAATTTGACTGATCTGTCTTATTACGATTATTAATTGTAGGTTAGGTTAGGTATTAAGTTTTGTGGTACTTCCCGAAAATTTGTTGAATAAAAAATCTGGAAAAACAAAATCTAGTTTTTGATTTAACTTTTGTAAAGATATCATGTGAGTTATTAGCGCCTCGTAATAACTTTAAATAGTTAAATGTTTTTACTCAAACCGAGTCCGCTGCAGCTACTTTTCGTGTTTCTCTAACACTAACAATATGTCATCTATGTAGGTAAATAAATTAGTACGACAGATTTTTGAAATCTCGAAATCATGTCGCAGCACACTTAAGGCTGCATTCACGCACACGGGCCCCGCTATACACCGCGCTACCAACCAGGCGACTATGAAGTTTTCCTCCTGCGCCTTCGACCGGTCATATACAGGGCTTCCCACGGCTATGCCACATGGACGGAAAGTATCTTGAATATTGTAGATGAAACATTTTACTGAAAGAAGACATTATTTGAATTTAAAAAACAATTTTTAAACTGCTTTTACAGATATTTAAATCATTTTATGGTTGGACGTTGGTTGGTATGGTTGGTTGGTATGGGACGCCTTGTATAGCCTAAACGGCGCGCGGTGTGTAGCGCGGTATGTAGCCTTTACGTGAATGCGGCCTTAAGGTGAACCAGCCTAACTACATGCTGACATCGCTTCTGTGTCGAACACATAGCATTCGTCTCGTATTTTATTTTATCGTATGGCAATTTCTCTGCCAGAGTTTGCTGCACCGTTTAGCACCACCCAGGAGTCACGTGTAGGGTAATGGAGGGTACTCCCTAAGGACGTGGTGCAACTTTGACGCCCCCTTGTCAAGTGAGTGGACAACTTGACTGTTAGAAGTTCATGCCGCTCGGAGGCCTCTAACTTGGCTTAACGATTGCTATCATAAACAGTAGCCGAGATCAACAGCGAATTATATATGTCCGACATAAACGCGATCAAGCTAGCTAGGTAGTAATTATATAAAAAAATATTGAAGTTGCCCATATGAATTGTTGACAAATTTGCTGGTCACAACGGAATCAATAAGTCGAATTGAAGGCCTTAATTATGGTAAAATTTGGACTCCACACAGACATCGTGCGTCCAGACGGGGCCTCACTTTGGTTTATCTCTTTCGCAACCCAATTAATTTTAATTGTTTATATTTATATTTTCACTAATTAAACGAGAGCTACTTAAACATGGAAATTGAGGTAACGTTAGCTCGGCGCGCGTGGAATCGTTCAGAATGAAAAGTAATTTGGATCGGAAGTGACAGACACAAATAGACCTCCAAGGCTCCAATTGAATCGCACAACTGGCACGTGATACGCGCCCGTGGCAGGGCACATGTTTTCATACGTTATTCCTCCAATGTCCAGTGCAGTGTTGCAAGTCGCCGGTAAAGATCGAGCGGTCACGGCTGCCTTGCCTCATGCTCGTTCGGGGACGTCTACTTTCTTAGGTTCACAGTATTTGATCATTTATTACTTTTCCGACCACTTTGTTGTGTTGCAATAGGACATTGGCGCCCGCAAGTTCAGCGGTACGTTGTTACTGTGACTAACCAATAGCCATGCAACAAATAAACGCTGCATGCAAAATATCATGTCAGCGGTCCCAAAATATGTCAAATGTTTTAGAACCGCTGTAACCTAGTAGGTAGTGACCCTGCCTAAGAAGCTGGAGATCCCGGCTTCGAATCCCGGTCAGGGCATTTATTTGTGTAATGAACACGAATATTTATTTGGCCTGAGTCTTGCATGTTCTTTATGTATTTAAGTTTCTATTTATCTATGTAAGTATGTATTCGCCTATTACCCATAGTACGTACAAGCTTTGCTGAGTTTGTTACTAGGTCGATTTGTGTAAAATTGTCCACAAATATTTATTGATAAATTTATTCATTTAGGAGACGGGTTCGATAGATTATGATATGAGATATATTTAAACGTCTCACACAGGATTAAACTACGTACAAGGAGTTTAGCACCTCTAGGAATGAAGATTATTAAGGGATATGTTTTTAGTGTGATGCCACTAAACTATGCTGTCCTATTTTATAAATAAATTTAATAAATTGTATAAGTAAGGTTTTCTATCTAACGAAACTGATGTTTGACAGTTAGTTATGGCATACCGCTCGCATGCGCTCGCAGCATAGCAGTAGATGCTCTTTCATTCCTAATAGGGTATCTGGACATTACGGAGGTGTGCCAGAGCCGAGTTTAGCCGTAGCGGCAAGAGGAACGGGTCTGGCTCAAATAACGATATCCGCTAGTTGATAAAATCGGACTTTTGGAGCCGTCGACGTGAAAAATATTTTTCTACTAGCAAAATTTCACAGATCGCTACTTTTGTCTTATGAGGATCATATCTAATACACATGTATCTACTGCCATCGGTAATATTACAGCTAGCATTGATTATGTATCTATGCATTGTTATCTTGTGGCAGTTGTGGGCTATCTCCATTCCATAGACCGGTATGAGTAAGGTTACCGAATCTGTCGAATTAAAAAACCGAAGAAGAACACCTACAAAGTTCGGTTCTAACGACGAAGATTATTATAACTTTGCTTTTTATAGGTAGATGAATATCACTGGCGCTGATGCTAATAAAACTTTTGTGACTTCACGTGTATGAATAAATTTACTAGGACTCTATTCAATTTGTTTCGTGCGTTCTTTCTGACGCAGTATACACGAATTTAGGCTTCCGTCTTGTCTGCCGAGATACTCGTATCCAAAGTTAAGGGCTTGAAAACCTATTTTTTGCTTGGGCTCATAAATACACATAAACGGCGTTGCGTTTTTAACATTGGTACTTACGTTAACGGATTATGGGCATCCATCCACTACAAATATTGAAATGATAGGCGCACAAAAATAAATTTTAGTTCCAGGTTAGCAATTTCGGACCATTCCTGTTCAAGGTCCTACATCCAACCCTCAAAATTAGAGGAATGCCTAGCTGAGCAACTTTTCAAATCTCGATTTTCTGAAGCAATGTTTCTGTTGCGCTGCTGTGGGCGGGAGCGGGAGCTGTCTATGTGTGAGCACACGCACACAGGGGCGAGACGCGAGCGCTCGTTGCGTGCCGTTCCGTCGACATCGCCACAGACATCACCCGCGAGCCAGGCGGAATTTGGGTAAGGCATAGTTTCAACCACCTCTTGACGTGCGTTACCAAATACTCATAGATGCTATGTATGAACTTTTGTGGGTGCAGTTAACCTATACACATGCCCTAGTTCAGTATTTCCCAAAGTATGGGTCGAAACCCACTAATATTAGGTGGGCCCTAAAACAAACAAGTAAGATACCTACGGAATGACGGGTCGGGGGACTGACGGAAGAAACTTTATGATTTTTTTGTACAAACATCCAGCCCTAATATGTATTTGGCCCTTTCTTTCTTCATAGAAACCAAGACGTGAGTACCGAACTTCGAAGTTTATCTTAAGTGGGTCGCGGTTCTGTCAACTTCGGGAACCACTGCTCTAATTAATTCCATGATATTTTAATGCATTTCTCATCGTATACGCTGTTCATGGCAGGGATCGGATACCGGTATTTTCTCCATAGAAATCTCCGGTTCATTATTTCGTTTTTAATGGGACAATCTAATAACACGACGTTGTTCCCTAAATACATGATTAAGCCCTACGTAAAGAGCAAAAAATAATCCAAAATATTGGGCTAATTCAGGGTTTTTTAAAAATACCGGTATCGGTCCCTGGTTAATGGGGAGCAATCTAGAATAGTTTACGCGACATCTGATGTTCCGCAAGGTTCACACCTTGGCCCCTTGCTGTTTTTAATTTTTATTACTGCTTTCAATACTCTGAACCATATCTTTATGCAGATGATTTAAAAATTATTCGGCCCATAAAAACTGACATAGATTCTTTGCTACTTCAATCCGACATTGACAGACTGAACGCCTGGTGTGTGTAAAACAAAATGACACTGAACATTAGTAAATGTTATCACGTGTGCTTTACTCGAAATAAACAAATCATGTATACCGAGAATAACATCAACGGAAGGCAGCTGGAAAAGCTAGACACTATACGCGATTTAGAGGTAATAATGGACAGTAAACTAAATTTTAATGCCCATCTCAACAGCACGAAGCATGATAAAAAAGCGTTTCGTATGTTGGGGTTCTTAATAGTGTCCGACCGAAGTTTCGGTTTCGGTTTCGGTTTCGGCTGGTTTCGGCCTAAAATCATGTTTTGGCTGAAGGTTCGGTTTCGGCCAAAAAACTGCCGAACCTTTCGGCCGCGCCGAAACTTTTACAACATTGTACTTTCGGATCGCGTTCGTTTAATTTCTGGTGCTTTTGGCTAACTTCGCCCAACTCCGCCAGCAGAATACATTTTATTTTAGTTATTTTATATCTTGTTAAGTACTAACCTTGTTTTATTTTATACCACACTACACGAACTATCCTGTGTTACATTTAGGGATTGCAATCTGGTCCGTCGGATAGGTACGGTAATCCGGTTGGATCCAATATCTCGATAGGCACCGGATCCGACAATATTCCGATATAGATACATAACTCCGGTAGGCTCGAAATAGAGCGCTAAAACGCATTACGAAAATTAGTTTTGCTTTTAAAAAAGGTAAATATACGTTCCCGCGTATTTTCAAACACGAGCGATCGTTACAACGTGGCATTGTTAATATTAAATGAATATATAAATAACGTTTATTTCACAAAAAGGCAGCAATAGTGATCCGCCAATAAAACTTGCAATTCTTCGTCAGGTGAGCACTAATACAAATCAACAAGACGCTTCAATCAATCAATCAAAATATTTATGGCATGGCCATGAATGGTTTTCGCTTCCGTAATAGTAGTCGACTTCGTCAACCTTAAACACTACTTATCCCTAGTTAAATGGACCATCGCGCCTAGCTCCAATGTCTCCATAACACCTGCAGTAGTCACCACGATAGCTAGCGAAATCGGCTGTACTAGATACGATCCCGTCTATCTCTCAGTATTCGACCCAAATCCTTGGCATCCAAACCTCAGGATCCTGTAGTCTACCACAACAGAAACAAAATCGTACTTTAGGTCCAAGGCAGGAAACTTGTCATACTTATACTCCAGCTTATCAGCATACTCCAGTGAATCATATTACCAGATCTGTTGGGCCAAGGTCAGTACCCTGGCGCAACAGATCTGGTGATATGACTAACCCTTGACTATGAAAAACCCTTTTATGCCACCAAAGTTGACATTGTTTAATAGAGGCAATCGTTCAACATTTGGCTGAACCGGCTTGATTTAGGATTTAGTGAAATCCAGCCATATTGAAAATCATACCGGATTGCAATCCCTAGTTACATTGTTTATATGTCTAGAAAAAATGGCCCACTGGCACTTTATTTGACGATTTTCACACGTCTATAAAAGTTTCGGTTTCGGTTTTGGTTTCGACCGAAACTAGAGCCTAAGCCGAACTTTCGGTTTCGGTTTCTGCAAAAAAACATGTTTCGGTCGGACACTAGTTCTTAATAAGAAACTCCAAACAGTTTAAGCGTCCTCGCACTATGATTTTGCTTTATGTTGCGTTGGTTAGAAGCAATTTAGAGTATTGTTCTCAATTCTCACCTTTTTATGAAGTCGATAAAAATCGGATAAAAAAAATACAAAAGCGGTTTCTGAGCTACTTGGGGTATGTATCTCGCAGAAAAATACGTTCGTACCAAAGGCAGATGAGGTTTTTCCGGCTCATGTCTCTAAGTAGTAGGAAAAAAGTGCTAGATTTAATGTTTCTTTACAAACTAATTAATTTGAAAGGGGTGGTTTGCTCGGAACTACTAGCTAGGAATAATATTGCCGGGCCCACAAGATTGCCGCGCCCGGGTCTACAAGCTGTTCAAATATCGTTTCAATAGAACAAACCTGGGACGCAACTCTGCACTCTCGAGAATGTTCCACACATCACACACATGCAACCATCTCCCTAAGTCATTGGGTGCAAATATGCTTTGCGACAGTCTTGTAAGCTTTAAAGAAAGGTAGCAAATCCTTTCTTCTTCAAAACATTAAATACAAGCTGTTCGGTTCAATAAAACATTTAAAATGTATACATTGTTTAAGAAAGTCTAATTCAGTCATTTAAAATGAATGAATGAAGGAAACATATTTCATTATAGTAATGTAGCGATTATGTTTGGCAAGAAGTGTTATGTTATAATTATTTTGAAATACATTTCTTGTGATCGATGATTTTTCTGGTAATATGATTTATCAATACATATTTTTTCACCACTAGCGTATCGACAATATATGTCAATGGCTGTCGCTCATCACTATTCCTTCTGTGTACGTACCTATATTTAGAAACTGACTGCGCCTCTAATTCGTGCGATAAAGACAACTGCAGCTCGGAGTAAAATTCCCACGCAAAAACTTTTTAGTTTTCGCTTTCGACTGTTTTCTTCTCCAAAACGCAACCAATCATTACATTATTTTAGAAACTGCAAGAGGAAGAAATAATCTATGTCACAAAGTTTAGATTTTTTGGATAATTGTTGTCATATTTGTATACTGCGACTGTTTTTGCAGTCAATTCAATAAAGCCGTTTTTGCTATGTTTGAGGTGCTGTAAGCTACTTTAAAATAAAGAGATCCAAAAAAGAAAAAAATAGCGGGATAAATATTAATGATATTGATCGTATTTGAAAAAAAAAACATTGCTCTAAGTTCAAAAACCAGGGAGGAAACAGTCGAGAGCGTTTGTGTGGGAAAATCGCAGCTAGGCATTCCCCTTAACGTTCATACCTGTGTATAAGCTAGACATGACACAAAAAGCATTTTGTTCCTATTTGTTATGCTCATCATTATCACAAGCTTAGTATCGTACATGGATTTGTAAATAAAAAAATGGTCTTCGAAACCCCACGTTTTTGAACAAGCTATCCAACGATACCCCACACAATGGGGTTTGGAAGAAAAAAAATACACCCGGATTTTACGTGTAGGGGAGGGGAAACCCTAAAAAAAATTATTTTCAATATTTTATTGTACCGTTTTTCACGGACATGGCGAATCTATAAGGTTTCCTGGTTTACGGATCCATAAAAAAGGACCATTGTTTGAGATAACGATGATTTAGACATAATTTTCATCGATTACTGTATAAGTTCATTTAGTTTGTGGCGTCACTCCTGTCATCTGTCAAATCTGACATGTTCTGCATCGCGCTATCGAAGTTTCTAAAATCAGTTACATAAATATAACTTCCCAACAACTCTCATTGGACTTCGGTCCCTGAGAGATTTCTCTATTGTCGTTTCTTCCTGTGTCTCCTACCTATTGTATATATGTTTATAATTTGTAGATACACCGTTTCCTGTATATATCCAACCCTGTACATTATTGTTTATAGCAAATACCGTGTATACATTAAATATGTACGTAACGCCACACGCTATAGTTAAAGTTGCCTGAGTGGCCGTAGAGGGACGCCATGTTGCTATTTTGAACCCCATTTGATGTGATGCCATCAGGCATGCCTTACCTATGTTTGTGTAGCACGGTTTTTTAAAGACGGAAACATGAATTTTGTTTACTTATTTTTTTCTGTCGAGGTTTGGAAGTCTGATATCATCACTATGAACGAGTTTAACGAGGGATTTAACAGGCAAAAAATAGTTGTTGATGTCACCCAGATCGTTAACTTACAGAGTCACATTGCCAAGAACTTGGCATTTGTTTTTATGCGGTTTGTCCTGATCGGTATCGCGATATCTGTATATATGTAACCTTCTGAGTCTCGACGATCGGCACCCTACATATATGTAGTACAAGTTTTTTACTATCGGAAAATTTTACCTGTTCCTTTTTGACACATCATAACACCCATATAACGTAAATCCGCATTACACATCGAAACAATGAATAAAAGCAAGTACTGATATTAGAGCTTCATGAGTAGTTAGGAAGTTGTAATACGCGTTTTAGAGGAGCAATCAAATGAATGTATATTTTTTCTATCCCTGATAATAATTCACCATGAAAAAAGTTACGTACTATATATTTTATTTTTTAAATCTAGTGTAGTGACTAAATCAATCGTTTCGATTCAGATGATATTTCCGTAAGTTGATGGAAATTGATCAAATGAATGAATTTATAACCGTAATAAATTACGGATTATAAAAAATAAGTATTCCAATAAATTGCAAACGAATAAAGTGTCAAATTACCTTTATCGCGGAATTTGGAAATACAGTATCGATTTCTGAACGAAACAAAATTGACGTAGGCAGAATAAAAAGTTCTTACTCTAGATTCGTATCCAGTAATGAAATATATGGAAACAAAACATTAAAAAACAAATTGTAATAAAATCGATTTGAATATTCACCATTCACTATTCATTAATAATCACTAATTAAGACAATCGATTCGTCTTACCCTCATCACTACAAACGCCAATTCATAACAGTTAAAAAGGAACTCGTAAAAAATTCCGACAATAATAAAACAGCAACCTGTATGTTTGACCATGACTAGAACTGGTTTTTATTTTCCCATTGAATAATCGGGCCAAGTGCAGGCGTTTGTATACGCTACTTGGTATATGCTTACGTAAATTTCGCTTAATTAAACTAAGTATAGTCACATAACAAGTATAATAGTAAGGTCAAACCAATCTTTAACTAAATGCCTCTCCACCTCAAATGTGTTTCCGCTCATATTTGATGTAAGTATAGGTGTAATATACAGACACTCTCATATTGAAACAATGTCTACTCTTAATTAAATTACTTTTATGATATGTACCCTAAGTAATAGTAAACGGAGTTAGCTGTCTAATTTACGCCATAAACAATGTGAGGATCATGAGTGCGATGGCGCACGTGACGTTTTCTAAAATTACATTATTTTAGTTCTTACTGAATTTAATGTGACAAACAATGATTACCATACAAAATTACCAAAGATATTGAATAATATTTAAAGCTAATTGTTATTTTTATGTAGGTACTATTACGACGGTCGGTCTGCGACATTTGGTCTGGCGGTACCTCTGAAAATATAGACCTACATAGAGGTTCCAAAGACAAGCGAGATGGATATTAGATCTTATAGAACTCCTGTAGCTGCCAAACAAATCATCTAGGTATAAGTAACACATTTTCTGTCTAACCAGTTGGGCCCTGGAATACGAGAATAAATAAATATCAGGGCACAATCTTACAAAAATTGAACTACTTAGTCCCAGAGAAATAAGGCTTGTCTTACGGGTACTGACGGTGATGAACCCAGGACATTCAGCTTTGTAGGCAGTCTCCCTACTCACTAGGCTAAACGTCAAACACGAAGGGAATACCCAAAGAGAATATAATCACTACCTTCGGAATAACTTCGAATTATTCTCTATCCTTGTTTGATTCGTTTGGAACTTGTAAGTGTCAGTTCGGCCAAAAAATAATACAGTTTACTCCATTACTCCGTTCCAGCGTAAATCTGTGGCCTACCACTACTAAAATTGATAGTCATAATACTTTGATTATACGATCCACACATACATTCAATTACACGATGGAAATTTTATATATAGTATTGTTATTTGTCGATAATATTATCGACTAGAGCTGAGGGACGTTTCGACTTATCTGTGAAACGAAACGTAACCGTTTTTTTTATCACATAACTGTTTTGAGAAGCAGTTTCAAAAGTAAAGGCCCATTTAGATGACGCGAGTTTCTCGCATGATTACATAAGTACGTGAGTTTGGTTTTGTGTTGCGTTTATATTTACGTTTTGCAATCAGTTATCGAGTTAAGTTTTAACGTTTTGCGTTGGAACTGTAATCATTTTGTGTCGCCTCCTTGTCATCGTTTTTATAGAAACAGTGTTAAGTTCTAGCAAGAAACTGTTTCTTCGTTATTGTAAGAGTAACTGTTTTTCGAAACGCTTGCGGATAAAAACGCCCAACTCTACTATCGACATATTGTGCCATCGTAGCCGATTCATCGACATTGTTTATTGAACGCGGAACCGCCTCTCGGCGTAACTCCCGCGCATGCGTGATGGCCGCCGGCCGGCAGCGCGCGCGCCGCCGAGTGAGCGGGACGGACAACCAGTCGCTACTTGATCGCTGTTACCATGCACCTCGTTATCGCGCCCGCGGCTTGTTATTGTTATTAAGTTATAAACGATCTGTTTGTGTATTAACATTGAACTAATACCATGTCGTGCTTGTGCTCGTTGTTAGTGTTTATGTTAAGACTTTCTGCTTTGGACTAGCCTGCCAAGTGCTTACTGTCTGTGACTGTTCCTCTGTAGCGCCCTAGCGCCTTCTAACATTTATAATATAAGGAAGGGATTGTTTGTATTCCAATATAAACTTAAAGTGATATTCAGTTGTGTCATTTACACTGCATCCATATAGGGATCCTGGCACCCCGCCTTTACTGGCAATCCTCCTTTAAATCTTTAAAGTAGATTATTCTTACATAAACTTGCGGATGGCTTGTATGTACTGAGTTTACCCCACATGGTTGACCGGAACTGCTCAATAACACCTTATTTGTTTCTAGTTTACCTTCATACATATCTGGTTTGAATACTTACTGAACGTATTCGAAGGGTCACAACGGAACCCTATTGTTGTCCCTCACGCGTCCGTCCGTCGTCTGTTGTCACATGGGTTTACAGCCAAACGGTTCGAGCTAGAGTCTTCAATAATGTTTATTATATATCTATGTATTGATGTGTGTATGTATGTATGTAAGATACACCTTTGTTATTTTTACTTTAATGTTTATTATTACGTATATTTTATATACCAAAAAATATTAAAGTATATCAGATTTCTTTCATTATATTATTTTTCCTATTAAAACCAACTTAATTTTGCGGTTGGTTCGAATCCAAGATGCACTCGGCCGGTTTTATTACTTTTCACGTATACGTATACGTAAATAAAGGTTGCAGGCTGCAATTTACCAGATCAAAGCGATTTCCTCACGGCCAGCCGGTGTGCGAAAGGGACAGCGCTATGTATGTCTATAACGTCGCTCACACTACGGAAATCGTGCCGATACCGCATCAGTTTTGTTTTTTTTTGAACCTGACTGTGGCTTTATAGGCCGGGCCGAATAAAGCGATAGGAGTGCGCGATTGGAGAGTAGCCTGGGGAAAATCCAGGGGAAAACCTCCGGCACGACCACGTGTGTGGTTTGGAACACTGGAATACTCTAAGAGTTTGCGCTCCAGTGAGATTGGTTGAGCGGTTTCAACCGAATCTGAGGTGTGAGTGGAATCGAGCTACTGGGAGTTTTGTCGCTGGTTCACTAAACCTAGCCTAGCTGAGAGGAGTCCAGCAAGAAACTCAGCTAGGCTCGACCTGGGTCGGACTGACTCTACCCGGTGTGCGGCGGTACCGGGACGAATAGGGACTATATGTGTCACTGTTGTCGCGATCGCGCGGTGGTCGTCCCCGCCGGCGGGAATGCCTAAGTGTACGCGTCGTGTCAGAGTTGGACGCCGTAAGCGCAGCGTTCCATCTTTCGATAGACGCTGTGATTACGTCGTCCGGCTCCGTAAGTGTGTGCCTAGGACGCCGGACCGTGCGGCCCCTAGTCAGTGATCGCCGAGTAACGACAGAGGGGGGAGGGATGGGAATGTAGTCGACAGCCTTCCTAACTAACGGATTCCTATGATGGGGAGCGTTTTCAAAATAACGTCTGGCAGTCTGCTTAAAGAGACCATACACAGTGCTAATCCCCATGTCGTGGTGCAGACTGAGGTTCGACTGGTACCACGGAGCATCAGTCGCCCTACGGAGAAAATGATTCTGAATGACCTGAAGCGGCTTGAGCGATGTCATAGGCACGTGAGCAAAAGCTACACTTGCACAAGACATGATTGGACCAACCCAAGTTTTGTAGTGTCAGCTTATTTCTAAGTGACATTTTACTAAACCTGTTAATCATCGGCCCAAGCCTTCCTAGCACGAACAACGCACGGTTGCGTACCCTACTGATGTGGCTACGGAAAGTCAGTTTTCTGTCACTCCAAGATATTTGACTTTGTTGGCCCAGGGGATGGGCCGGTCAAACATCTGGATCGGAGCCACACGCCTTCCGTGCTAACGCGGTCAGACGGGTGGAAGACTATCACAGTGCTTTTTTCCGGATTGACTTCGATACGCCAAAGATTAAACCAACGACCTAGGTCAGTGATTGCCTCCTGGAGGTATCGCCGGATAAAAGTATACTTACAATGAGTCGTAAAGAGCGCGGTATCGTCCACGAACAACCCCAGTTGCACTTTAGGGTGCCTGGGAATGTCGTTCGTGAATAACGAATAAAGAGTGGGAGAGAGCACGGAGCCTTGCGGGACTCCGGCCCGGATGGGGTGTGGGTCCGAATACGTTCCGTCTAGTCTGTATCGAAAACTTCGATCCCTGAGAAAATCTCGTATGGTGAGTACGAGTCTGTCAGGCATACCGAGATGATATAACTTGTATATCAGCCCGTTATGCCAGACCTTGTCGAATGCTTTCGCCACGTCGAGAAAGATTGCACCGGTCCTGAGCCCTTGGAATCGAGAGAAACCGTCTAGCACGTGCTCCGTGACGCGGTGCACCTGTTGGACGCACGAGTGCGCGGATCTAAAGCCGAACTGCTCGTCGATGATGACGTTATTCTCAGCCGTAAATCTGAGAATCCTAGTGAGAAGGATCTGCTCATATAGCTTTCCTAGAGAGCTAAGTAAGCTGATCGGCCTATAAGAGGCAGGCGAAGTCCGGGGTTTACCGGGCTTCGCTATCCCTATGACCGCTGCACCTTTCCACGCGGCTGGAAAGTGAGCATTGGTCAGCGCGGCATTGAAGATGCCGACAAAAATGACGAGGTGGGTTTCAAGGAGAAGTCTCAGGATACGATTGGATACACCATCCGCACCCGGAGCCTTCCTAATACGAAGACGCCTGACTAAGTCACTGACTTCCTTAACCGACACCGGTAAAATGGGTGAAGTTACGGGGAGACGCGATCTCCTGTCCGCATCAGTATGTGGATAATCGCAAACGCCTTATGGAGAGATAGGCGTTAAATTTCGGACTAAAGTCTATTCATTCTTACGTGTAATATCTTGTAAACAAACACTTGAAGACATTATCACACTTTTATCTAGGACTCCATAATTTTAATCACTTAAAATGTTGTTGTATACTTAAAGAAGCTCACAAAGTATTGAAATCAACCAAGTTATGAACGAAAAATATAAGATTAATAAGACTAACGTAATTTTTGTGACTATTAGACATCAGTTGCCAGAAAATAGGCGAGATGCAAATTATATTTCTCAAACTGCTCGTAATCAATAAAACTAAAAATAAATATGAAAATGATTACTATAAGTTATTTATACATAACAAAAATAGATTTAAAAGAGCCTTGTTCCAATACTACCTCGACAATATGTAAATGGATACCTTATATCTAGCTGACTATCCACTTTTTGCCACAACACTTACTTAAGGCTGTTATTTTTATTCATTAAGACTTTAGATTAAGATAGTAGGTAACTAACTCACTTAAGATTACTACTTATATACTTAAGATTATAATAGACTCATGGAGCCCACAGTCAAACTGTGCAAACAGTTTTGCGGGACATTGTATTTAATTTTAAGTCATGGCACTTGCTTTAGGTACTGAATAAATAAATAGTAAATAGGTAAGTAATTTTTGGGCTCGCGATCCGCATGCGACCGCCCCTGTTTTTGACCGCTGCTTTACATACATTATTACTTTAGACTAGATCTGTGTTACCCCCAAATACAATTAATAATTGTCCCTGGTGATAGCGAACCTTTGAACAAGTGAGTTTCAGTATATGTTATACATAATTATACGTAAACGTCCTAATGTTTGACACTCAATCAATACCCAACCAAAATGAATGACATAAGATTGAAAGTGTGTGTATTTTGAAGGAAGGATGCATTTAGGTATAAAAACTGAACAGGTAAAATCCTTTATACTTCAAAAGCTTACCTAATTATATTTGAATTTAAAAATTCTTAAAATACGAGTTTGGCCGTTTTCAACTTTAAATTGTCTAATACGTATTTCCAAACCGCGCCAATACGTTCAGGGTTAAAAAAGAGTGGTTTTGTCTAAAATCTAAATGTTTGATATTCCGATATAATCATTAGTTTTGACAATATGAATTTTAATTAAAATTTTTGCTATGCGGCGAATGACGACATTCTCATACCTAACGTAATAACAGGATTTCGGCTTTTATGAATGGCTACAAGTTATTTATTTTTTTATATAATCTGCAGAGGAAAACTTTTTCTTTTTACAAAAAAGGAAAAAATAGTACCTAAGCATAATATTAAAAAATATATGTATATATTTTTTACGAAACCACTGGTTGAAATATATTTTTGAAATCAGCTCATGTAGCACTTTCATTTGATACCACACTCGATGGGTTATGAAGAAAATTTGTTACAAAAGATGTATGGCATCCAGGCTTCAAGATGTACCATGTAATAGCTTTCAACCCGAGTCTAAAATACTTTCTATGACTCCTACTCACCTGTCTCCAGACGCAAACTTCCCTATAGGACATTAGACAGGTTCCGGGAAACCTGGAATCCTGGAGTAATATCAATTAATTGTCGCTCAGTTAGTGCCAACATTAAACAAGTGACACTGACGCCAGACGCCACTCAACGTCATTTGGTTAATGAACGAAGGGAACGTTGGATACTTGACCCATTTTTACAATTTTATTTTTTCCCTTTCAAAAGCGCTGAACTCTGCTCGCCATCATTTAAATGTAGTTTGAAACGAGATTTACCTAGTTAGAGATTTTTTTAGATCTGTTCTCAGATGCGCACCTCAAGGTTGCGGGTTTCACATGAGATGTACCTTCTTTGCCTCAAATATCACTTCTGATACATAATATACTGCGCCAGGTATGGCAATCCGGTGCATCGGTTAGTAGTGTGGGTGACACGACTTACGTCATCAGCCTATCGACGGCTATGGTATGCGGACGTAAGTGTGAGTGTGTCGTCGATAGTGACGTATGGTCGTGTCACGAACCGGATTGTTAGACCTTGTTTTCTTTTACCTTCTTGGTTTCTTAACACTGTAATTTACTATGATCCCCTCAGCGACTCATCAGTAAACTACTTAAAAACCATTACCTGTTCCTGCTTAAAACGAAGATCCCAGTTAAAAACAACGTCAATTGACTGGTTGGACTGGTTTAGATAATATAATTACATATACTCGTAATAATATGTTTGAGCCTGTTGTTTATAATTGTTGGAAAATGACAACGACGTTGTAATGACCTAAGTAGCGCGGTAGCGGTCAGCATGTGACTATCCGAGACCTATATAATAAGGGCAGCCGGGTAATCCCTGAGACAGACTCGAGTTTGAGCGCCGCCAAAGAGTATCTAGTGTAGTAAAGTTTTAGTTGGGTTATATCTATATATATATAACTTGAAAATGGGTGTGATTTTTAATTTTTTTATTTCTTTGCTGGCTGTTAATTATGTTTATTGTGCAGGTGAAGTATTAAGTTATTATAACCCTCCTTTGATTATTATGGCGTTAATTTGGTAGGCTGTATTAGTTTGACAAAATTGGAATAGAGTTTATACGGGACAGTTTTGACGTTTAACTGCAGACTAAGTTCTTATATATCTACCTGTTTAGTCGAATACGGCCTAACTTGATGACTACTTGGATTATATGTAATAATTATTTTCTGGAAATAATAATTACATTTATTTCGATTTATTTGGAGTAGGTAAAAAAAGAGAATTAGATACAGCGTGATAAATTATTTGATTTGACTTTATTAGGTCTTCCAAATTAAGTATTCTTAATTAGTAGATTTATCAACATAATGTGTAGGTATCAAATTTAATTAATGAGTTATATTTATGTAACTATCCGACCAGAAGCAGTATAGTAAGTTCTAGGCCCAAAATTTTATTTTTATAATTTCATAAAAAAAAGGTATCCATAAGCATCGATATTTCTTACGTCAAATTATAACTGTATAAAACCGAAATATTAAATTAGCCTACATACCTAACAATCCGCAAAAAATATATTTTGTATGAATATTTCAGTACACGGTCGTTAATTACATATTCAGATAATATAATCCAACGTGGCAATGCGGCCAGCATTTTGGGAACGTTACCTACTGGCTGCGGCTTGTTAGATTACGGTTTTTTGATAGGTATATTTAGGTTTATTTGAGGTTAGTTTTAGTTTTATTTTAATTTCTTTGTTTATTTGTAATTACTGTTAAATATATGAAAACTTATAAAATGTAAAAAAAATATATCAGATAATGTCATCATAAGTAATATCAAGATCAGCAGATTATCGAAATTGTGTAATTTGCTATCTACAACACTTTCGCTCTCTTGTAAATTTGATGACACTGCTAATTACAGATGAATGACATTATCATTATTACATCCATGACGTGATTATTCTTATTATTATTTAATCGATCCACATTAGGCATTGAATGCGGTTTGCCGATACTCATTAGATTAAATGAATAGGAAATTTTTTGACACTTAAATCTATAATAATCAAAAGTGTGATGAGAGGTTAACACTTGTTCAAACTCAAACTCAAACTCAAAATATTCTTTATTCAAATAGGCCTAGCAACAAGCACTTTTGAATCGTCATTTATATATTACATAAATTGATTCTAATTATTCAGAGCAATTTATTGATGCATATGAAATAAAAAAAAGACATGAATTACTGTAATATATGTCCAAAGAGAGTATAAATAAATTCACAAAAAGATCGTCAATATGTAAAATAAAAACATAAAAAATAGTGTAATCTAGACAGTTTCTAGAGAAAAATCTGAATGTCAAGAGGAAAATTTAACGTCAACATCTAATGTCAAAGTTATGAAAATAGTCATTAAGATGTAATGTCATAATTATTAAAATATAATTAGTATTTCAACCACAATTATACCCACGGTGTTTTATCATTCATGTAGTTTTTTGTGCTATAATATGCTTTCGACATGAGTTTACTCTTTACATAAGTCTTGAATTTATTAATAGATAAATTAGTCATGTTTGTAGGTAGTTTATTATAAAACTTTACACAATTACACATGAATGATTTTCTTATTTTTTGGAGCCGAGTGGAGGGTACTGCAAGCTTATATTTGTTTCTAGTATTAATATTATGTATGTCACAGTTCTGCCTAAAATTTACAATATTTTTGTGTACATACACAATATTGTCATAGATGTATTGACAATGCATTGTCATTATATTAATGTCCTTGAACTTATCTCTAAGTGAGTCTTTATGTTTCATCTTATATATTGCTCGAATAGCCCTCTTCTGCAGAATAAAGACAGTGTTTATCTCTGCAGCACTGTCCCAGAGTAAAATACCATACGACATAATGCTATGAAACTAACTAAAATATACTGATCGAGTTGTCTTCACGTCTGTTAATTGACGGATCTTGCTCACTGCAAATGCTGCAGAACTCAGTCTATTTGAGAGATTAGCAATATGGGGACCCCATTGGAGTTTAGAATCTAATGTCAAACCAAGAAAAACAGCGCTATCAACTAGTTCCAATTCCTTATATTTCACAGTGACACTAGTTTGCATGTGATTTACGTTACTTGTGACGAACTTAATACAATTAGCCTTTTTCTCATTTAACAATAAATTGTTGACATTAAACCAATTAACTATTTTAGATAATATGGCATTGTTTACATAATTGCAAGCTTGTTGTTGCCGTGTGACTGAATATGAGTGAGGTATCGTCAGCAAACAATACTATATCATGGTGGGTCTTTACGAGGTATGGCAAGTCATTTATGTAGATAAGGAATAGGAAAGGTCCCAATATTGATCCCTGTGGTACACCTATAGAGACCAATGAACCCGGTGATCACTGTTCATTCACGTCGACCCTTTGTATTCTATCATGTAAGTAAGACTTTAGCAAATTCAGTGCCGATCCTCGAACTCCATAGTAGTGTAGTTTCCTGATCAAAGTTTCATGACATACGCAGTCGAAGGCCTTGGAAAAATCACAGAAGATACCCAAGGCATCATGTGAATCGTCCCAGGCATCGAATATATGTTTTGTTAGCTCGACAGCAGCGTCGGTTGTCGAGCGACCCCGCGTAAAACCAAATTGCTTATGATGCATTAAATTGTTAGTATTAAAATGTTTTATTAATTGGGACAAAACTAGTTTTCAAAAATTTTGCTAAATGTAGGTAGCACAGATATTGGTCTAAAATTAGTGGGGTCAAAAGTGCTACCAGACTTGAATAAATGAGTTATTTTACTGTGTTTCATTAGATCAGGAAACTCACCACAATCAACACTGTTATTAAATACAACCACTAAATCAGGCGCTATGACTTCTATTAGAAATTTGACAGAATGTGTGTGAAATAAACCTTAACAAATAAATAGTTGACCGAGTGAAACGAAGGTCTCTGCTTCAGTTTCGTATGTCCGGTTGTTAGGTTGCCAGTGGCGACTTGTAAACAAATTGATAAGTCCTGACCCAGGAAGACTTGAGGATGGGTCAGCGATACGAAAACACATCTTCGTACAACCATATTTATTGCAAAACTAAGAATGACACAAAAGGTTACAGGAACCTGCTTGCAGAGGTTTACAACTATCATCAAGAAGGTTAACACATATATCACACAAATGTGACTTCTTTACATTGTGTGCCTTTTTTATGCCCGACACAGATTCGAGAAAATTCGTGATGCTTGCTCATACATACCTACTTGCTTTTATTGTTTTACACTGTTTTATTTTTATTGATGGTATTATTATAGAAGATTAAGAATGGTAAAGGTAACAATAACTTTTATGATTATTTTTATATATACACCCAAGGGTAAAAAAGGGTAAACTTTGTATGTAAATTCAATACAAAGTGTATTTGCTCTTGTGTGTATATTCTTTTTGACTTGTACTTTTCTGGTATTAATAAATTGTGACTTTGTTGTTTATGTAGATAAACTACTAAGTAATTATAAATTCAAAGAACCATACTACACCTGTACTTGAGATTGCAATGCATGTTATAATAATTTATAATAATAATAAAATGCTTTGGACTTAAGTAAGTAGGTAACAACAGGCGGTCTTATCGCTAAAAAGCGATCTCTTCCGGACAACCTTCAGATAGCGAGTTTATACAATACAATACAATACAATACAATACAATACAAATACTCTTTATTGCACACCTCAATCAAAGGATACAGTATACAGTACAGTACAAAACACAAAAAGAAGAGGCAAACAACAGGCGGTCTATAATGCAGTTGTTGACGCATTTTTTCCAGCGATGACATTTCGCATGCCGATAAATGGATTATAAATATAATGTAGTAGCGTACTTAATATTTACAATATCAATTGTATTTTAACCCGTCCTCGACCGACGAAAAAAATAAACATTCCTATGTTATGTGCCCGGAGATCTCCGGGATGGGTAGACAACGTATAGCGCATTATAATAATAACATCCATTTTACAATGTGCTTCCATAGAATTAACATCATTTGCGTCTAATAGGGTTTTCAAGCGCTGATAGCCTCGCGGCTACCGCACAACGATTGTGTGTGTAAGTAGAAAAATTATGAATAGGCTAGGTCCTCGGATAGGTGAGCCTTTTGAGAACGCTTCCGTGCTTATAAGATACGTTATTGTTGGGCGACTTAAGAATTTCTCACAGTCAACAATATCGATTCCCAATAACTGTTACTTTCCCTTCTGGGCTGAAGGACAGATATCAGTTGTTTCTTTAAAAATGAGCGACAAGGCCAATTCTTGAGAATTGGTAGCCAAGCGGGCTTCGCGTATCTCTGGATTCGCGATGCAATCGAGTAAGGCTAAGAGGTGGAGGATGGCAGTTATTTGATTTAATCATTTGTTGTTATAGTTCTGCCCGGTGTAGGCAAATGCAACCTCGAGGACTCCGCGTGTATGACCCCCGCCTTCCAAAAGGCTTTCCCCCTTTTCATGGCGGGATTGCCAGAGCAAGGCGTTGAAGTGCTGGATGTTATGAATATGGACGATGTTACTTTCGACTTGTCTGGTCTCCAGTTCAGCCTTAAAGAAGGAAAACTAAAGGGTCTGAAAACAGCGACTGTTGATAGCGCGAAGTAAGGAAAATAGGCTAGTTCTGAAGATTCAAATTTAAGCCACATATCTTTGTTATTTCAATTTTTTGCGTCTGTAGACGTTGATGTACGAAATTCGTAAGAAAATTAATTCTATGTGAATGGAATCCCGTACAACATCAAACGAATTTGTGTACCTAGAAATCGGAGGCATTTTGTAAATTTTCATCCTGTAGCAATAGTTATTGCGGCTGTTAAATTAGTTAATTAAAATTTACAAGTTTTCCAATAAGTGGCATTTGTAAATTAAACAACTAATTGTTCTAGATGGAATCTCCAAAAGAAGACGTTGGCAGTGGCTTTCCATTTAGACTGCTCTATCAAGGGCCACTACACTGCCTCCGGGAGGATACTGATTCTGCCCATTACCGGTGATGGCCAAATGAAACTAAAACTGAGTAAGATAATTATATCACAGATTTTTACCCTTTGCAGGTGCCATGCCATGCCTTTTCTGCTCTTGGCATTCATTTATTATAGCAATATTCGCCTTTGGTACCGCAGCTGTATCATTAATAGGACGAGTGAATAAAAACGTAAACCGGCTAAGCCGAAGCGGCTTTAAGCCAGGAGTATTTTTCTCCTGACACTTTTTATGCCTTAAACCTTTCTCTTTCTGATCAACTACATTAACTCGTTGACATTTTATTATAATTATGGTCTTGTTGTCATTATGACCTCATTGCTTTTTAAATGATTTCCAATCGAATATTTGACGTTCTTTTAATCATCCGGGCACAAACATTTTCTGTTACGTTACATTGCGAATTGTGTATGAATTTTCTTTGAATGTTTTATTTACAGAAAACATTCTCATTAAACTCGTTATGCACTACGAGATTGAGAAAGACGCAGACGGCAAGGATCACATGGTTCCTTACAAGTATTCCTTCGATTTCGATGTGAGGGATAACGCGCACTTCAGCCTGACCAACCTCTTCAATGGAAATAAGGAACTGAGTGAGTAAATGCATATCCTTATAAATAATAAATTAATAAAAATATTTGTGGAGCAGCTTCGCAGGTAAGGTCACCAACTAGCCTAAACCGGTTGTCCGGCCCTATATTTATGATGAACGTTATTAATGCATAACGGACAACATTGCGATTGGTTAACGTAACGTTTATTTTATGTTAGACACTATTTTGCTAAATGAAAATGGACTGTGTAGTGGCTGGCATATATTATACACAATAAATTATGCAGATAAATCTAGCGATTCTAGTAAAAATGCTTTAAAAATGTATATGTCGATAAGAATAAATGTACATCATCACATTTTAAATTACATTCGATGTAGCAATGTCAATACAGTTTTACTTACAATTTATGATAGGATTGATGGGTTGGATATAATCATGTTCTTGGATTGTTAATCGATGTCTTATTGACCTTCTACATGACTAAGTTTCATTTATTTAAGGTTGTCGCCTAATAAGTATTGATTTATTTATGAATCAGCACTCATAAATCGGAGGCAATGGGATGTTATCAAAATAAATATGGGTTTATAAGTTTTTATAAGTTAACTCCTTAGGTTAACTTATGAACATTATCTCCGGCTTTAGAAGTACCTGCTGTTCATACATTATTACCTACTATAATATAAAAGGAAAACTTTTATCTTTTATCAGGTGACGCCATGTTAATATTCTTGAACGAGAACTGGAAGCAGATTTCAATTGAATTTGGAAAACCACTCATGGACTCCGCGTCAAAGACTATGTTCAAAAATGTGAAAAAATTCTTACAGAAAGTGCCGATGGCCGATATTGCTCAGTATTAATTTAGCTAAGTATAGGTTTATATATTTGTTGTTATTAAAAGGGTGCAAATTAAAATAGGCGTTTCTTTTAAATATTGTAATATTACTGGTTGTAAACTTTCTGAGTAGTTAGGTATACAATTTTATGACCAAACTAAATAACAGTAAAAGGATGAGAACCAATGGAGTGTCTTGTTAAAATACGAGTATGGTCCTCAATTACAGCTTGTGGCTACTTAAGACACATAATGTAAACGACCCAGTGCCCAATAGATGACATCTCTTAATTACCTCTGTCATCATGAAATGACATTAGATTTAAAGTGCCATGTATTTGGGTTAATATCTGGCTTAGGAACGTTTACCTTACATACATATCAATGTATGTAAGGCAAACGTTCCTGTGCTAGAAAAAATGAAGGACCATTTTCGAACCAGATTTAATTAGGGATCTTTGCCCAAAAATATGACACGATAGGCTCCAACTACTTCTTCCCTAACCATTTTGTCCATCTTATTTTACATAGCATTTAATAGTAGATTGTTAACCAAAGGTTGAAACTCACCCACTTGAGATGAAATATTTTGGCGCTCGAACGAAGTGGAGAGCGCCAATAGTTCGAGGTTGAAATGGGTGGAGTTAACCACTCTGCTTTTCATTTTACATACGAGGAAACAATAAAATGGCAAAATATGTACAAACATTTTCAGAATCAACAAAATAACCATTTTGGCGGGAATTGGTGAGTGAGTGATGTTAACAGTGTTTGTGTATGGACCATTTTATTTTATTGTTTTAAATTAAGGATTACTCGTACTTATCGTCCGTACCGTATTCGAGAGCATAAAAGTATTAAAAAGTACCGTGAATCGTAGTTGGATTGGGCAAACGTACCTACTGCCTTTACTACTACCTATACAAACATAAAAGAAAAATACACAAACATTGTTAACGTCTATTGGCACTATTACTTCTCAAAATATCTCGTCTAAAATGGATGGCCTTCAACCATTGGTTAACCATCTATTATTCCATACGTTTTACAACATATTACAGATTTATTATAATCGCGTACTTGTACAGTCAGTATCATAAATATGTATACAGTTTTCGACCTTATCTCTGTACAATAAAGTAATAGAATGTTTACATATTTAAGATCAAAAGTACCTGGGCACTTTGGTACTTTGTCGCTTGCACTGATTGGGAATTTAGTATGACAGTTTAAATATTACGTTAAAGCGACAATGTACAACTATTAACACTTTTAAGCCCCTTGTGAGTTCGACTACAGGCTCAAATCATCTTTCGAACTCTAACGAACGTTCCAAATGCAAAATCACAAAACCCTATAATATTATCTTAGGGACATCTTGGCTTGGCGGGACGGGAGCGGTAGGTATGTGGTATTTTGTTCTTTGACGTGAGCTTCCTGATAACGTGCAGATATCCTTACTTGACGGGATACTGTCAGTATTACATTTTATTCAAATATTTATATATTTAGATTCCTCATCAAGTCAATATATGAAATAATAGTAATAAATATTTCGTTCCTAACAATTTTCGAATGTTGTTTATGTAAATTTCGTTTGCGAAGTGAAGTCGCGGAGCGGGAAAATTCATGTAATAATTTCTTGGGACTTCTAATGGTCCGTTTGCATAATTTCCTTATAGAAATGCAAATGGGCCGAGACATCGGAAAATAACTGTATTTTACACTTAATTAATCGGCTAGCTTCGGGGTTGTCTGAACTTCCAACTTTATCTATTACTAGCTTTTGCCCGCTACTCCGTCCGCATTTTAATTGAAAAATCATGCTGAATTTTATTGCTATTCTTTTATATCATGCGCTTTTATACATTTCTCCATACCCATCTCAATTGGTTCAGACAGAAAGAAAGACAGACACACTTTCGCATTTATAATATAGTTTTTGCCCGCGCCTTCGGCCGCGCAGAGGTCGTTCGTCCTATATCCTTCCCTGAGACTCTCAAACTGTCGCCATACCACATCTAAATCGGCTCAGCGGTCTAAGCGTGAAGAGGTAACAGACAGACAGATACACTTTTATATTTATAATATTACTAGCCTTTGCCCGCGGCTTCATCCGCGTACTAAGCGTAATTTTTAACCGTTTACAAAAAATGAGGTTCTCAGTTTGACCCGTATGTTTGCATGTAACATCGCGAACAGGGATTGTTGGGCCACTTGACAATGTTCGCAAGTTTGTCGTGTAATACAAACAGGACTGACACGACATCGGGTAACATCTGCCATTCATTACACGTCTAAATTAAGGACAATGGCAAGTGGCTCAACAATCCCGGTTCGCGACTGTACGTATGTAGGAACCCGAGGTACCTCGAAGATACACACCCATATCGATTTGTAAGAAAAATAAGTCTCCGCCATGTTGGATTTGAAAATGGATGTCATTTTCGTAATCGGCACCTAGAGGAACCACAAAGATGACACCCATATCGATTTTTAAGAAAAGTAAATGTCCGCCATATTGGATTTGAAAATGCATATCATTTTCGTAATCGGCACCCTAGAAAAGCGAGCAGACAACCAATTTCGGTCAGCACCTTGAATTGTATTTATTACGGATGCAGGAAATTTCCCGATGACTATTTACTCCTCCCGTTCCGCCGCCGTCCCGCTCACACTCGCCTAGGTACTGATTGACGATGATCGAGAGATGGCTCCAAATACAAATTTAAAAATCTATTATGATAAAGCAGGTCTCGTATCATACCTCAAAAGTAAAAATGGAACCCTTATAGGATCACGTGTGGCTCTCTTCCAGTCAGTCTGTTATAACCGATTTGCTCCGAAACTATTGGACCGATTAAATTGCAAATTTCAAAATCGACTCCATTTTCGTCATTAACGTCTCAAAAAAAATCATAAAAACGATACCCATATTGATATTTAGAGATATCAATCCCATCGCACCCAAACATGGGAAATGGTATTTCACGCCCGCCACGTTGGATTTTAAAATCGTGGTTGTTTTCGTAATCAGCGGCCCGATAAACCATGCCAAATTTGGAATCACTAGAACCAGCGGTTTGGGCTGTGCGTTGATATGTTAGTTAGTCAGTCAGTTTCTTCTTTTATATATTTAAGATAATTTTTATATATTATTATTATTATTATATCTCTTTATTTGTTTATATTTCTATCATCATATTCTATTGTTATTATTGTAGTATATATAGTATTATAGTCTAATAAAATTAGAAGTCAAGGGATGCAAATATACATTCGATCAAATAGTTCCAGCGGTGGAAAACTTTGGAAGTAAAATACATATTAACGCTGTGACTGGAGGAAGATAAAACCACTGCCATAGCTGTGATTATTTCACTTTCACAAAGTGGGACTATTTGGTATTTTGGATATGTGTAGTGTGCATGCTATAAAGATGTGTTGTGGACATTTCTTAGATTAATATACCTAGTTTTAATTCTCCTTTACTCAAGATCAGGAGTATTGGTGTAACTCGAACCCTTTCATACGATACCCCACTTGACATATTCACTAGACTTTGAAATATTGAACTACCTTTTATCTGACATTTTTCACAGAAAATAAAAATAAATAAATCCATGTTCTATACATCTGGGTTACCCTTCTTTATAACTGTTCCAAATTTTAAATCGATAGCGTAAGTAGTTTTTGAAATATTTAGCGATGTGATAGACAGACCGACAAAATGAAACAGACCGATAAAATGAAACCATAAGGGTTATTTTTTGACCATTTTGGTAAGGAACCCTAATAAAAACCGTGGTAAAGTACCGAAAATAATTTCAATGCCAACGGTTTTCTTTTGTATCATACATATTATTTTTGTTATTTACACCACTACGTGAGTTTTCTATTAGGAATATTGACATTGATCAGATTAAAAACAGAAAACTGGGCTTCTTTGTCCCCGTGATTCAAAATCAACATCACCGTTTTGATGCAAATGCTGTAAACTATTGGTACAATTAAGTACTGTGTGAGCAGAGGCATTAGTTGATGTTACTTATCCTTATCCTATCAAGTTGTGGTTTGAAAACGTAAAATCGTTAAAAATAACACCAATATTATTCTGCAAAACAATTTTAACACCTGCGGAATCCATTCATCCATTGTATGAATATTTTATTAACGCAAAACGGATCACAGCAGTCAAATGAAATCCGCGAATGCACGTTTATATTTTTCAGGTTATACCTTGAAATGATATGAAAATCGAAGGGAATATTGTTTTTTTTGTGTCGTGTAAGGTTGCATTCAAATAATATATGATAATATATATGACGGATGTTTGATAATTATATTTATTTATACAGAGTAACTGCATTGTCTGTAGCGGCGCCATTCGGAATACGTTTTTGGCGAGTTGAAATGATATGTGATTCATATTGTTTACAAGTCTGAAACTGGAATTAAATTGTTAGATACAAAATGGAGCCTAAGGTCCACAGAGCTAGAATGGCCAATAAGTAAGCACACGCTTGCGCAGACATACCTGTATACGAACTAAATCATGCACCAGAACTCGAAACGTGTGATCTTGCCATAATTTCGACACATACTGAAGAGTTCTATGCATGGTTTATTTTCTATATGTGTGCGTGAGTGTGAGATTTATTGGATCTGGTTAAAAATAAGCTTTACTAAGTTATTCGTAAAGCTCATTCTATGTTTTTTTAGGGTTCCGTAGCCAGAGATTATAAGCACTACAATTATGAAATTTGGTAGTAATATGTTTTCTATGAACCGCCCCATAAAAATGATGCAAAATTACGAAAAAAATATTATATTAGGCCGGCACTATACATGTATCCGGGGGTTGAAAAAAAATAGTTCAATGCATATAGGCGTGTGGGATATCTCTGGATAATCCGTTAAATATGGTATAGAGGTTTCTAAAATCCTTTTCCTTTTAAGTCAACCGTTTGTGAGATATTAGCTGTCAAAGTCATAACGACTGCCCCCCTCTCCAATTTCCAAACTATGAAGTTTAAAATTGTGAAAAAAATTGAAGTAGAACACTTCTAAATAACACCTTGTGTTTGGACGACTACCTAGGCGGACCCATATACTACAATGTTATACTAAAGTGTAGACTGGTAAGTCCACCGTATTTGGAAACTTGAAGATAGTGCTAGTACACCCAAATATACCACAACGATAGTACCTATCCCCAAATATTTTGATTTGCAACTATTTGAAACACCACAGATTAATTTTACCACAGTGTCATTTGTCCGCAATTCAATAGCCTGCTTTACTCTTCCTAATTTTTACATTTCGATGTTACGAAAGGTTTCGTTTTAAGGATTTTAATATTCGGTATAAAAAAATCTTAGTTGTGATAGGTAAGGTTGTGCTCTATTTTCTGTTTCGAATGTCATAGTAGGTTAAACAGGACAATGTAGACATGGCTAATATCACAGACGGATATAGAAAAGAGTCGAACACCAACCCTGATGCGGCATTAGTTCAGAAAAATTCGAAAGTAACGTCATTTAAGAAAAATTCAAAAGTAATGTCATTAAAGAAAAAAAACAAAAGGGTTAAGTAAATAGATAGTGGATACAATTATAAAATTTACTTAAACCATTTACCTAACAAGGCGCCTGCCGGCCTTTAGTAAGCAGGTGTTTTTCTTAACTTAATTTACATTAACTCTTCGCTTTGAGGCAGGCGTCCATCAATAAAGTACTTTGAAGTACACTCACAAAACGTAAATGGCAATTTTCACACCTGTGCTATTCAGAAAAGAGTTATTGTTGCCCTGGAATGAGGGATCAAAGATGTACTTTTCTTCCCTCATTTGAGGGCAACAATGACTCTTTTCCTCATTGAAGGTGTGAAAACCAGTATGTGACACTCTGTAGTAAAATCATTTGTATAATCTGTAGTAAGATATTTCATGTTTTTAGCAGCAGGCCTCATAGACGGTGTGAAAAGCAGTATGATGTGTCACGGGGTAGCAAAATTATTTCCGTCTTGGGTGTAAACACTTGAATCCCTCGCTACGCTCAAGATTATACTTTAGAATCCCTCGCTACGCTCAGGATTCTATTGTAGAATCTTTCGCTTCACTCAGAATTCAATATACCGCCCTCGCCGTAAATATATCATTTTGCTCCCTTGAGACACAATCTACTATTTAATTCATTGTTAAGTCGTTAGAGATATTTTCATAAGAGTGTTTGAAATAAGAAAAACAAGTCAAAGAAATAATGGAGCAGAATGATGAGAATTAAGCTGAAGTATAACCTATTTATCACGATGTGACCACTAGGCAAACAACGAATCTCGTCTCCGTCTTATATTATTATTCTCCTAACGTTTTTTCAATTGTACCCCAAAGTACCAATGAGACTCAAGAATTGGCATAGCCACTAGTTTTACGAAAGCCACTGCCATCTGACCTTCCAACCCAGAGGGAAAACCAGCCCTTGTTAGAATTAGATCGGTTTCCTCACGATGTTGTCCTTCGCCGAAAAGCTACTTTATATTTTTAAAAACCCAGTGATGAATGAATGTCGTTTATTCACAGAGACATATGGTTACAAATAATTAGGTGTCAGGGTGTTGAGGTCACTTAGAAAGTTTCCTTAATATGTAAAGTCAAGATACTGTCATGATAATTTTGTTAATTATGTGTTTTTCTCATTGAGTGAAATCTAAATTTCTTTTAAGAATTAAATTCTATATACTGAAGCCTGGATACTTAGGCATGTGAAATAACGTTTATATATGTAGTAAATGTCAAAATAAATTAAAAATAATATTAATTAAATACAATTCAAATTATGATCGAAATAATAAAATAGTCTAATTTTTAGTTATAATGTCAGACGAGATATTGAACGTTATTGCATT
Source organism: Epiblema foenella (assembly GCA_963556455.1). Lineage (NCBI taxonomy): Eukaryota > Metazoa > Arthropoda > Insecta > Lepidoptera > Tortricidae > Epiblema > Epiblema foenella. The sequence goes on along the minus strand of OY747107.1, from coordinate 9,812,626 downwards.
GGATTAATCGTAATTTACAATGTCACTATCATAATAATAAAGTTAAAAAATAATACTGAGACAAACATATGTCAAAATTTATGTTCAAAAAAATTCTTGATAGTATAGAAACATTCTTCAGTCTATAATTTAACTATACAATTTTATTTCTTGAATTTGCGATTGGGTAAAAACATTAAGTTGCAGTTATCAATATCGAGCAAAACATGAGCAAAAAATCACGATTATTGTATGGAAGCTCCGTTAAATATTTATTTTGTTCTGTTTTTTAGTATTTGAAATACGTTATCTGTGAAAATTTCAACTGTCTAACTATCACGGTTCATGAGATACAGCCTGGTGACAGATGGATGGACGACCGGACAACGATGTCTGAATAATAGGGTCCCGTTTTACCCTTTGGGTACGGAACCCTAAATTGTGTATACTTATTTATATGACAAAAACGTGGCCCAGTTTTTTTTCCTACCCTTGTTATTTGTGTATAGTTCAACTGAGTTTACATATTTCAGTTGTTTTTTTTACGTAGTATTTTCCTCGCTTTAGTGAGGTGAAAGTGGTGTCTGTAAGCACCATGTTCGCTCCAATATCGTGGCGACTGTACTACTAAGCTGACTAGTTTAAATATTGATTGATTGAACGACCGTAATGCTTCCCAGAATTCGAAGGAATATGGAAGTCTTAAAATTCGTTACCTTCATAGAATACACCTGCCATGCGTTGAATTGATGATATGTGTGGGTCCACTTGGCAGTTTCCCTTGAGGGGTGTTATTCATGTCGCAAATGCGGGAATATTTTATTATTCAGATTGAAATTTCAATCTTGATAGCTGTATTACATACTTTATATACGTATATTTTGTGATTTCATTCGATTTATTACCCGACAATGGTACAGCGACATGAAAAAAATGGTATGGAGATTGCCAACTGGGGGACTTGAGGAAACATGGGCCGAGATTCAAATTGGGTAAATTGAAAGAAGAGGACATCTCTACGAAATCGCTTTTTCATGCCTGCCATTCTGGTTTTGAAAGAGAAGCCAAGAAAGTGGAGATATCACTATGTTATTCCGGTGGCATTATATTCTGTTATCTCGAATCGGACCTCATGGGTTGTGGGTCCAAATATATGTATGGTTGTTGTGTTTTTCTCGTGTCCTTTCCTTTCTCTTATTGTGCGGTTTTGCTACCTCATTAACAGCCGTCATAAAAGATAAGAATACTTCGAAGATACCGACTGCAAGCATTAACATTTTACAGGATTACCAATTCTAGGGCCTTTGCCAAAAGTTTACATTGCTTTAATAGAAATGTGACGTTAGACGCCTCTGCATCTTATGGCCGCCCGGGCCCGTATTAGACGTTAACAAATTAATAATAAACTAATAATTTAAATATGTGTATTTGTGTAATAATATTAGTCTAATTAAGCAATATCCGGAGCACAATAAACCTACTTCAAAGTGTCCGTATTTACATATTTTTTTCATTAAGAATTGATGCATGTTTTTTAAATAATGTTTATGATTCGTTGATTTATAGAATAGGTAAATTATTCAATAAAGATTTGTTGATTTGATGCACGCTTTTTACATGTTCCACTTATTAAAAAAACCACTGGTATTTTTTTTGTTTTATTTGAATACAGCCCTGGCGTTTACCTGAACATCTGTACAAGAAGAATAGCATCTCGACCGCCATTTTTCTATTACAGCAATAGTAATTTATTGTTCATAGAGATAGAGTAGAAAATCTATTGAACGTTTAAGGTGTTTGTAACTTTTTTTCTACAACGTGGTCATTATCGCGTTTTGCGGTTACCCAAATAATGGGTTTCGAAATCTATAGAGTCGTAGAAGTTCATAATAGGACTAAAACAATAGAAAGCGTTAGGTAACAAAGGGCTACAATACCAAGTTGTCTAAAGAGTTATTACAACTCAAAAGACACAAAACCTGCGCAGTGACTAGAATACTCACTGGTCACTGCAAACCAAACAAACATCTTACACAAATGGGTATTAAAACAAACTGCAGTATGCCGGCTTTGTCAGGAGTCGGAGGAAACTGCTATTCATATCCTCTGCTCTTGTGGACCACTTATGCGCAAAAGAAGTATCCTTAGGGAGGCAGATCATGCATGCGGAGGAGATACAACAGATTGCGGCCCATAGAATATGGAAATTCCTGGGGGCAAGAGTTATAAGCAAAGAACTTTAAGGGCTGTCACAATAGACTAATATCTGGTCGAGGCGGCATGGAAGGCCCACAACAAACAAATAATCTTTACCTATATTATAATATAATGTATAATAAATCTCTAAAATTCCAGTCAGTAACATAAGAAAGGCTTTTTTACTGCGAAGGATCTCTGGATCCGCTGCATTGACTTACACAATTTGTGTTAAACATGTTTATTATTATTTTCTCTTTGTCAACATAGGCTAGGTTTTATTCGGCTGCAATAGTTAATTAATGTTTCGAAACATGTTACCTTTTTGGATTTGTGTGTCTGAATGAATGTTAGGATTGTCATAGTTATACAACAGGCGGGCAACGCGGCCGCCACCACAGGCCGATGCAGTATATGGTGCGCTTTAAACTTTTATAAATAGATAGCTACTCAAAGCTAAATATTTAATCGACTAAGGGAAATTTAATTTCAGCCAAAAAACCCGCCCGCAAATTGCGCGTTTGTTAGTGTATGCGCACCTTTCGTCTGACGTTCAACTCGCCTATTAGTAAAATTTTTTTTCGCCCCTCTTTAGCTGTACAGGAGCCCCCTTTTCAAAAGATTAAAAATATTTCCTGTGAATTACATAGCTTTGGTTCAACAAGGTGCTTATAAGTTCCAATCACTTGGCTGTAAAATGTATGCGAAAGAGAAACGGCGCACTGATATTAATATATACACAAAAAATTAAGTTGCAGGAGAAATGAGAAATGTTATATAGGTACATAGTTACAAAATGGAGAACCGGTTTTGAGGCATCATAGGCCAACAATCAAAAATACCTATTTTTATTGATTAGACTAATTACTTTTACCTTTGCTATTGGCGTGTTTAAGTTTTATGCCAGCAATTAAAATAATTTTAAGATACAAAGCCGCAGGGCAGAGTAGTAAACACTAATCAGTAACATATACCACGACCCGTTGAGACATAGACGCCCTTATTCCGGCCATGTGACTGGCGTTGATTAATACCTAAGGCTGGCAAGGACCGCAGTAAGGCAATCACAGTACTACAATCGCCTCATGCTGTGGCCACATTGCTCAAAAACAAATAACGACTGATAATGAATCCTCAAGTTAATAAAGGGTCAGCAACGGGCTTGTGAGTATTCGGAAGTCACAACCTTCCATAGGTTATTGTATCTGCCTACCATTAGGCAGGCCGTAAAGCTGCTTTGCCACCGTCGTTGTTGGCTGTTATAAATGAGGAATTGGCAAGTGTAGTGGACGCCCTTCAGCTCGGTGGAATGACGATTTGCGAAATATCGCTGGCAGAAGCTGGATGCGATAAGCTGAAGACACGGTAAACTGCACATATTGGGCATGGCATAATATATCCAGTAGATACATGATAGTGACACCAAATATATCTAACTCTTGACTACTGACGTGTCACGCGCATAGATATCCATAGGCAAGGTTGCACGTTCTCGGCATATGCAGATGTTGCGTTTGGTCTTGGGTTATGGCTGTCAGAGCCGCAATTCCATCCATCAAAGGGTTTTGTTTTTGTTTTATATCTCTGTCACGCTGATTTTAAAAGACAGAAACATGAAAGTAGGTGTACCTTATGGCAGTTACTGCTGTGTTTATTCTACTATCGTCACACTAAAGGCAGCTGTCGGTAATTAGGCTTAGATAACGAGTCATATCTATTGAATCAGGGCGCTTAAGTAAATGTTGATGAATACACACACACACAAATAAATATATAGCACCTGCAATGATTACTACTTATACCATCCTTCAATACATTTAGCGTGTGTTATATATAAATATAGAGCAATCGGATTTAATGTAATTATATAATTGGACTAATTGGTTCTCAAAACATGATGATGGTTATCGACCTATCTGCGTCTTGTTCTGTGGTGTTTAGTTACCAAGGCGATCTCCAATTATTCCTAAGTCATTAGACTTGTTGAATATCTAATATGCTTGCAATTGTTCTCAAAAGGCTTTTCTGAATACATTTTAGAACTATGGTTTATAATTTAGTTAATAAATGACAAAGTGTTTATTTATTAAAGATAATATAGCCAAGAAGAAGAGGAAATAGAACAGAAGGATAGCATTTAAAGTATAGAAGAAAAGAAAGTGAACAGAGGAGGAAAGAGAAGAGAAGAGAAAGTACAGTATAAAATTGTTATAACTAAAGCTAAGACGGTTGAAGATTTCCTAATTTACATATTTATAAATATATTTTTTTGAGCGCGACGTGTGTAAATAATAACAAGCCTTCGCCACAGTACACAGTTTTAGCGCAATAGTCTATCAACTTAAATTTGCAGGGTGTATTTATTGCACACAAAGTAATTCAACCTGCGAATGAATTAAAGAAGGTGAGAGTACACTTTCTTTAACTTGTTAAGAGAAAGAACTGCCAACTTCTGGAGTACGAGTAGATAATCAAGAACTAGCGGGTTGAAGCCAACTTTTTATCTTAATGTTTTTATTAGAAAGCTTGTAATATCATACCCTGTTTATTTTAATTAAAGCATAGAAAATAGACTCCATGACATATAAGTTATACAAGACAACGAAAATCGTCCGAGCTTGTGATATTGTTGTTATTAGCCATTATTTATTTTTTAGCCCTTGAACATTTCCACTTTCTGGCACCGATCAAACTGATGATACCTGATGATATTTACGCCTATATACACGCTTAATTACAAGTGAAGATAATGTTAGGTCAATGGGCAATTTAATATTTAACTAGTACGATCCGTGGTTTCAATGAGAGAAGGTTTATTGATAATGCAGTTGATACCATACGCAATTTTAAGTAAATAATATGACAGCTTCTTATAAAAAAGCAGAACTAGGTATATATAGAGGTAGATGAAATGTAAACTCCAGTAAGAGAGGTTCTGAATTTAGGCCAAAGTATGAGCTCTACCGTAAGAGGAAGAAACACTACCAAAAATCCGTTACAAATATTTTTTCCCTATAAAAAATCTGAAGCACGCCTATTATGTTTTAAATAATCAAAGAGAGTAAAATACCGTATCCGGGGAACTTTTAACAACAAAAAGCGCTGATTATAAATTCCACAGAGCTTAATAAGTTAAAAGTTTATGCTGTTGGTCTTTACAATACAATACGCTTTTTTTTTGTTTGTACTTGTTTGAAAAGATCAATACTAAATGAATTTAACGGACTGATTTTAACCTTTGATTTTAAAATGCGACACTGGATTTCAATTTGGTTATTCAAATTTATGATAAGTCTATAAATTGACGCGCGACCTGATTGCTATAGCTTGATCCATCACTTTATATATATATATTATAAGTTTTTTCGTAAAAAACATAAAATTAATTATTTCATCCATACTCCTGAAATAAATGCTGAAATAAATAATATTTGTATTGTTTTGTGTTAAACACTTACTTACCCTCTTATTCATAAAGCTTAAAAAACCTCTGCTAACTGAAATTATTTTCCTTTTGCTGTTCTTTTCTCAGAAACGTAAATGTCAAAGTGACAGATAAGGCCAAACGAACTTTAGCGAATATTTAACTAAAATAGGTTTGATGGACGTTTATGAATAAGGGGGTTATTGCATACGAAACCTTACATGGCAGATATAATTTGTAATATTACCGTATATTGTGTTATACGTTATACGTCTCGCGTCTTAAGGTTTCACCAATATTCGGCAGGTAATGTTAGGTCGGCTAACCTATGTCTAGAAAGGAACATGAGATTCAGTTTTAAAGGTCGTTTGGCTATGGCCAGAGCGGCACGTGTTATCAATAATATATAGTTAATGAGCGCCAGATGAGACCTCCGACAAATATGAGAGTGGGCTAAATAAAAGACAACGATAATACTTCGACAAAAGTGTTTATTAATCACCCTGTTACTGGTGCTCTGAAATCTTATAGTAATAGGCTAACAAATTTGGGTTTATCCTCGAGATGAGAGTACACCGAAGTTTTGGTCCTCTCGCTAGGACAGCAGAAAAATATAGTAAAATGTAGGCTAAGGCTTATAGTAAGTACATTCAGTAGAACATAATAAAGGTTCAGATCAGATGTTTGAAGATTGCTTGAGCGAGTTACTTTGGTTACATAGAGACAAGTGATATAAAAGAATAAATACAGGATAGGCGAGGTGACTCAAACCTCCACCTCAGTACACCTCCAGTGCAGCTACTCGCCCCACAGCAAGTACAAAAAGAAGAGCGGGCAGTTTCAGCTAGTAGCTGGACCCGGAGTGCAGATCAGGTAGGGTGGTACAACTCAACAGCGTCCAAGAAATAAACGAAATACCAGGTACAACTAAGCGGAAAATAAACAACCCTAAAAGAAAACATTGTTATCATTAGTACGGAGTTGGCATTTGAGAATTTCAGATTTTATATTAGAATTAGGAATAAAAGTAAGTTTACCACATAAGGTGGGTTGTCAAATATTTAAACAGCGTATATGGCTTCGGGAACGCAGAGTCCCGTTAGCCCAAGTGTGCCGCGGTGTCACATTAAGCTGGAATGTACGAAAATTTACACTTTGAGTAACAAAATTTACCATAAAATAATGACATACTAGACAATTCGGGACATCTTAGTCCATTGTGACGCGAAATTAAGAAAAGCTGGGCTGTAGGCTGAAACGAAATACAACACTTATTAGTACCAAAAACGACAATAGGCACGCAGACCCAGAGAATTAAACACTTACCTCGAAGCGATTAAATTAAATGGAATTATTCGTTTCACATCTTGAACGACCGAATGCAAAAAGAACTCAAAATGCTAATTCACCTCCTCAAGATGCGCATTTGAAACCGCCGCTCTCAAAGAATGAAAATAATATTTTCATAGTCTTTAACGAAAATGAGATCAACGCAATCTACGAAGGTAAACGACGATGGCTCTGGCTTTAAACAGCTTGCAGGAATGAAAAAATAAATAAACAAATTGTATGTTTACCAATACAGGCTACCTATACACCGTGGGCGTCAATAACCCGAAAATTTAAACCACGTATTTTTGACGGCAGTACGAGTAAATAATGCTATATCAACAAGGGTTCAATTATGTGTCTTAATTAAATTAATATTTCAGTACAAATTAAATCATATTCATTGACCGCTTCTTTGTGAACAAACCTTTACTTCAGAGAGTGAGCGAGTTTAATTAATCTGAAGTAGAGAATCAGAGAGCGAGTATTGTCATTTTAGTGACATCAATTTCAAACTATAAGCCAGTTATCAGTGAAGGTAAATAGCTTGCACTTTCGCGATTGAGAACGGAACAAAACTGTCGGTAGTGAAACCTTTTTGTAGGATAGATACCAAACTTAATTAAGTGAAATTGGCTGACAACCATGTAGTTAGTGTGTAAAAGTGGTAGGTGCCTACATCACGCCTTTAGAGTGTGTTAGAATTGAGATTTTTAAACTCGTGATTTGTTTTAAATAATTAATATCTCTAAAATTATGGGTTTTAGGACTATATGTTATATAACTTAATATACTTTAATTAGGCTCTAAAATCGTTGGCTTATATCTTTCGGGTTATTAAGGCCCACGGTGTATATGACTATATCGGAACACTCCTGGAACGAACATAGACAAACTGGTACTGGTACAAACGTTTTATTCACTGCAACTAACGCACTATATAGACAGAACATGACAAGACGTCTACTTAATTTCAATAGTTTTTAGAATAAATAGAATGTATGGAAAGGAAATAAACAGTGGTCTACAGGTTTAAAAATTATATATTGTAACAATTTAAGAATAGTTTCATTCGTACGGAACAAAATAACAATTGTCACCCTTGACAGATTGATAGGGAAACAAAACGCAGACGTGAACGACCTGAAAGACTGCTGACGAGAAAAAGTGTCATTTTATTATACAAAATTTAAGGTAATAACACAACTACAACTTGTTGGCCAAAGCCGTAAACAAACGGAATATATTTTAGTTATTAATACACCAATATCGTACCTTGAAGAGTTATTAATTTATGATCTTATTGACACGGGTCAAGGTTCAAATTTAAACAAATAATTGATATTGATATTTATTTATCTCATACTATTACATTACATTACAAATTATATTAATTTAAAACGTTACCAGTAAATGGTTTTACCTCTTAATTTATTAAATACAAATATATGTCGGCGAGAGAGCGAGAGCGGGGGAGAGACGAGAGCTCAACAACGGCATCAGAAGGATCAAGAGTTGAATCCATATTAAGTGGACGGAACAGTGGGTACAGTCACGCACACGAGTTTCACGCATTAATAATAATTAATTAAGTCACATGTCATAAAATCACAATCACACGAGGTGGAAATCAAATCACAAAGTTTTTCACACTAAATAATTATCAAGCGGAAAACACGACAACAATGTTGAAACGGTAACGAATCCATGGGTCAAGTGGTACTTCGCACGGCGCGGTCACGGTAGGGAATATGTCCCATCTCAATCATAGATCCCATCAGAATGCCCGCTCGGCATCCCAATCAAAGCTTTAGAACAATGAACATGATATCAAATTTCATTCAATTCTCAGACCCACGGCTACGTTCGGCAATATAATCTTATAAAAACAACTCATACATTGCCCCGCCTCAAAGAACAAAGAGTTCCTCTGTGTCAAATAACAATCTTAATGCTCTTAACGTAAACATTGAACTAGGAATGCGTGTCACCTGCGCGGGCCCCAGCTATCATGAGCTTTTCACCGGCCCCGCGCCGACATATATTTGGAAGTGGCATATTTTTTAAGTAGATCTTCACAGAACTTAAAAAGTTACTTTACACGACTGTAACGCAATTTTGCATGAATATTTATATTTCACATTTTGACTCGGGGTGTATCGGCAGTGGTGCCAGCTCCCAGATGACAGAGGCTCGTGCGACGAAGCTATTAGTTACAATTCTAGTATCTTTGGCGGAGAGCTTTCGTTATTCCTCTTCCCAAAACTAGTAATATTTCTATACTCCCTTTCCTGTCGAAAATAGCTGAAGCGGTGGCTCATAAGCAACTTTCTCACTACATATATTCCAATAAACTGTTGAGCCCCTTTCAATCCGGTTTTCGGCCTAGCCACAGTACTTGCACTGCACTTCTCAAGGTGACTGAGGACGTTAGGCGTAGCATGGAGGGTCAAATGGTCACGGTACTCATCTTGATTGACTTTTCCAACGCATTCAATACTGTTGACCATGAGATTCTCCTTGCTCTCCTTCAGCGTCTCTGAACGTGTCGTCTTCTGCCCTTAGTTGGTTCTCTGCTTACCTTGGGGGCCGCCAGCAAGCGGTTAGAGTGGACCGGTCCGTGTCCGACAGGTGCGACCTTGCTACTGGAGTACCTCAAGGAGGTATTCTCTCCCCTCTCTTATTTACCACATTTATTAACTTCATTACCCCCGAGTTTCGCTGCGCTTACCATTTGTATGCTGACGACTTGCAACTTTACGACCACTGTATAGCGACCGATATCACGTCCACCGTGGATAAATTAAATCGAGACCTTTTACACATTGAACAATGGTCCAAGAAGTTCGGTCTATTTGTAAACCCGTCTAAATGTCAGGCCATTATCATTGGTAGCTCTCGGCAACTTGCTAAGCTTGACCTTGACTCGGTTAGACCAGTGCAGTTCAATGGTACTCCCATCCCCTACAGTCAGAGCGTTAAAGATTTGGGTATTCACTTGGACTGTACTCTCAGCTGGAGAACACAGGTGGCGGAAATTAGTCGTAAGGTTACGGGATCACTACACTCCCTTAAAAGTTGAGGAACTTCTTGCCTGTAAGCACCAAGGTTTTGCTTGTTAATTCCCTCATTCTACCCATAATCGACTATGGTGATGTGTGTTATCCGGATTTAAATGAAGAACTTCTCAATAAGTTGGATCGACTTCTTAATAATTGTATCCGTTTCATTTTCTGTCTCCGAAAATACGACCACGTCTCTTCCTTTCGGTCTCAGCCTGGCTGGCTTCCTATCCGTTAGCGACGTGATGCTCGCATGCTTTCCACTCTATTTTCTATTCTTAATGATCCACAATCTCCCGAATATCTCAAGTCTCTTTTTAATTTTCATGGTACTTCTCGTGCCCGTCAATTTCGCTCTTCGGGCAATCTCTCTTTGTCTATCCCCCTTCACCGCACAGGCTTTATGTCGTATTCGTTCACCGTTCAGGTGACTCGCCTCTGGAACCGCCTACCTCCTACGATCCGGAAATCCCCTAACAAGTTCTCTTTTAAAAGTCGGTACGTGATTTCTATGCTGGCAGAGATATATATATATTTATGTATTGTATATGTATTATGGGTAGGACTTTATATGATTGTCTGTGTAATGTAATAAACGATGCATTTACTCGTTTTGTTGCATTACACAAATAATGATATATAAAATAATTATATATAATATTAATTTTGAGTTTCGTTAGTTGTTAGTTGCACCGCCAACAAATCTTTCTGCTTCGCCTTAAGGTTGACTGGTAGAGAATGCCATACGGCATTAAGTCCGCCTTTTGTACGATAAGGTTTCTTTTGTGCAATAAAGATTAAATAAATAAATAAATAAATAAATACAGCTCTTTACGAAAGCGAGTGTTTATAACGAAATTAGACTTAACGTCATAGTAATACTCCACTTGCCTTCGTGAATTGCAAGAGCTATACAAGTCTATACTGCCAGTATTTCGTACCGATTGGCTCTAGACCTGTAACAAATTGTCATTTGACCAGTTTCACCAGTTGTAAATGGAGCCCTGAATCTTAAAGAAAAAATTATCTAGAGCCCACTTACGTGTGCCACAAAGAAGGACTGAAAAGCTTTTACGCAGCTAAATTCAGAACTTGTTTAAAATGGTTGACGGCTTGCCAAAATCTTAACTTGGGCGGGTAATCGTTTGTTTGACAAAAAAAGTAAAACTATGACAGGGAAAACAAATGATATGTCTCTCTCTGTCGCTTGTATACAAATATGTATACGACCATCTCACCCGGTAGTGGTATTATTGTTTGATGTAGAGTCTAGTTAGTCTGAGCCCTGATCGTCTCGGCAAGTTGTCCAGGCAGATACACAAAATTCGAGATATACAGGTATTTATACAAACCTAACTCTATAAGAGATTCACTTCCCGATCTTTAAAGCAGATGCTCGGGTCCGGATGAATTAATAAACTTAGGTATAACTCTTGAGTCTGTGCTCTCGAGGGATTAATCAGTTCAAATAAATACGTGATTTCGGTACTCGTCACAGAAGAAACAACAGGATGTTCCTACCGAGTCTACGAATTGCCTGATTATTGGACATCCACCCGAAAGGAGTTGGAGGATTTCAGAGGGTATGCTCACAATAATATTACAGTAAAATTTTTGTGAGAATAAATGCCTCAATCATAAGGGTGGCGTGTGACACTCGACCTAACTTCGGGACATGATAATAATAATTCTATCTATCTAATCGTATTCGAGTGCTTTTTAGGGTTCCGCACCTCAAAAGGAAAGAATCGGAACCCTTATAGGATCACTTTGTTGTCCATCTGTCTGTCTGTCTGTCTGTCACGACCCTTTATCTCGGGAACGCGTAGAGGTATCGAGTTGAAATTAAAACCTCAGACTCAAATCTACAGTCCCTTGAAGCTGTGAAAAAATCAAACTTCTAAGTTAACGTAAAAGAAAGATACGGGCGTTTATGTCGCAAAAAAACATATATTGCGACACTTTCAAGGGAAGTAAAATTTATAAGGTACTCTCCGTTGACCTAGAACTATGAAATTTGAATACAGGTAAAAATCTGAAAACTATACGTTTGTAATGAAATCATACGTGAAAGTTGAAGCTAATTGACATAATTTTACGCAATTTACTACTTTAACTACTTTGATTCTTATCGTTGCTAAGATAAAGCAGATTTACGCATTATTTCGTTTTTATTTTTACGATCGTAGTTACTGACTCTAGTATTACTAAATGATCTCCAAACTAAAATGACTTATGTCAATTAAAATCATTCTAGCAATTACATGCATAATCGCATGAAAAACCTTCCATAGCCTCTAAAGCGCTTGCGATATAAATATAAGCCAAAACTGCTGACCGTAATAATTTTAATGTTTAAAATAGGAGATTAAATAGATTGCGCTTCGATATCTGCCTACCGTAGTTGTTAAGAACCTATGGGTCAACTAAAATTTATGGAGTTGTTATAGAGTGCTTGGTTTAAAGTCACAACAATGACTTGTGACGCTGTACCCACGGCGTTCAATTTGTATTTTGTATATCGCGCTATTAAGATTTTTCCTGAATTAAATGGGGTCGGGACGGGTACACGATCTGTGTTCGGAATCATCGGTGCGCGAGTCAGACTCGCACTTGACCGGTTTTTTTGTTATTACATGAAATACATTCAATGTAACTATCCGTCACTCCAATTTAATCCTGAAATTGTCAAAATTAAAGATTTTTTTTGAACCTGACTGTGGCTTTATAGGCCGGGCCCAATAAAGAGATAGGAGTCCGCGGTTGGAGAGTAGCCCGGTTTATAGAACACTAGCGACCACCCGCGACTTCGTCCGCGTAGATTTTAGATGGTAACAAAGATATAAATGAGGTTTATTTGTTTCTGTCAGTTGTCTGATGCTATTAATCTTTTGTGAACAATTACTCAACAGCAAAAATAAATGTCCGCCATCTTGGATTTGAAAATGGATGTCATTTTCGTAATCTTCACCCCGAGGAACCACAAAGATGACACCCATATCGATTTTTAAGAAAAATAAATGTCCGCCATCTTGGATTTGAAAATTAAATGTCATTTTCGTAATCGGCACCCCGAGGAACCTCGAAGATGACACCTATATCAATTTTTATGAAAAGTAAAGAATTGCGCCCCGTACAAACTTGGAACCCCCTTTTTGCCCCATTAGGGGAACAATTTAGAAAAACGCTGAAACATGTTTTGTTAAATTTAAACAGAGAGTCTATATACGAAATTTCAAGTTTCTAAGTCCAAAAAAATTACGTTTCCCATACAAACTTTCATCCCCTAATGAATTTCGTAAAATCCATTCTTATCCCTAGCCTACGTTATAAATGTAACCGACTGTGTAAAAATAAACTCTCTAGCGTTAGTAGTTTCGGCTGTCCGTTGATGAGTCAGTCAGTGAGGACTTCTTCTTTTATATATATAGATAAAAATTGTCCTTAAAAAATGCTAAAAGATGACTAAAAAAATATGCTGCCAATTTAAGGGTTAAATAATTATCTATTTCACAAACATGTAAAATTCGCTGTGCGCGTCTGTCAGGCGACTTCGTCGTTTCCGGCTTCCGTCGCCGGTCATAGTCGCGTGACACTGACAGGTCGCACGTCATGTAGCGCACCGTATAGCGTGTACGTGAACGCGGTCTTACGAGTTGGGTTGCATGTGAAATATAAATGCATGAAAAATACAAACTTTTACCTGAAACAGGCATCAGGCACTTACGTCCTTCCTCGTACACGTTTTTGATGTGACATTCAGACGTGGTTCATACGTTCTCTTTATTGTGCGTACATAGTAAAGTAAGTGTGACCGCGACTTGCTGAACATTAGATTCGAACTTGGATTTATAGCTACAAAATGGAGGACGGGCAGTTCCACCTATTAAACTGAATAATTTATGCCGTGAAACTACGTAGGAACGTGGGCAGAATGAGAGTTCACTGTTTGTAATTTTTTGCACTAGAACTGCAGTAAGTAAGGATAGAGGTGAATCGCTTTAAAGTGTCTGCTGATTTTCATACCATTTAAGTTAAACGTTTTGTGTTTCATTGTATAAAGCGGCGTAATTTATGAGAATAAAGCTTCAAGTACCAATTTTAGGTGTCAGGACCGGCAACACCATTCAAAAAGCCCATATGGCATCCGCCAAAGAGCCAGCGTAGTAACTTGTAAGTTTGTAAAATGAGACAGAGATCACAAAAAAAAATTAAAGTAAACAGTACCAACATAATATTATAATATTAGCTACATTGACTATGTACTGAGCAAAGACAAAACATAAAATGGGAACTTAACTTCCATAGAGCCACTCATATCCTGAGCTTCGTTGCTGTGAGTAATGGTAAAAGTTGACCTGTCCATATTTCGGCGGAGCATTAATTTCATGGTTAAATAAAATTCAGGATTCGGAAATTTAGACTGCTGCCAATAATATTTTACGCGACGGAAGTATAGCTATTACAAAGTATTAATTAAATACGAAAGGACAAAGGAAGAAACCGTAAATTGTCGTAAGTAAATGAATTTATTACTTCAGTTCCTATTAAGTAAGGTTACCACTGTTCTAAGCGAACTTGGGCTTATTCGTTATTCTGTGTTTTATTTCATATAATTTATGAGTCTCAGTTGTTCTAAGTATAATAAATTTTCAGCTTGTTGGGTATCCCGAGGCAACTTCTTAGCGCTTTTTTAATGTCTACTGAGTTAATATTGTTAAACATTTGTACAAGTTTAATAATAACATGTCACTGTTGGGCGTAATTCATTACTTTTGTAAGTTAATTCAATTACTAGTCATTGAATTTACTACGTAATTTATACTAAGCGCATGTGACCCCCCTGAAGTTGCAAGCGTTCATTGGCTGCGGTGACCACTCACCATCAGGCAGGCCTTGCGCTTGTTTGCCACCGAGGTGGCATAAAAAAGACGCAAAAATACATTGAAGGAACTTAGGTACTAACGTTAGGTATAAAATTAAACTAATACTAAAAAAGCCCTCTGTGCCGAAAATCATGCCAGCATTATACTTCGCTGAATAGCTAAACTTATTCTCTGTGCGAGGTAGCTGCTAGCTCTTCGGTCACCAGTGGCATCTATAAGCCTCTTTGCGATTTCCTTAAAGCTCTGCCCACTTTTGCGTTTTCGGCCGCCGCCGCTGCGGCCCTCATGGAGGTCCGTTGGAGATGAAATTTGTTGTTGAAATTACGTAAATTAGTAGTTAAATTCCTCAATTACTTTACGTTAATATTATTTTCGAATAGACAAAGACAAGCTGTATACCTAATAGGCTTACCAATTTTCTTTTCTGGCATTAGTTGCTCCGCCTGCAATCTTTGTACGTTTTTTTGGATTTTATTCTGCAATAAAGATTAAATAATTAATAATACACGACACATTGTTAGTTTACCATTTTGCAATTAATTGTTATAGCCGGAGAGCTGGCTACGGAAATCCGTTTGCAATTTATAGAAACACGAAATCCATATAGTTAACCACTCTCACCCCCACCGTTGAATAGCTGCCAGGCGCTTGGATCAAGTAATAATAATAGTATGGCACACCAACGAGACGAATTTTGTGTCTCTAAAAATTGCAAACGGATTTCCGTATCCAGCTCTTACACCAATAAGTTTACGCAATGAATATATATAGATACTCGTAAACTGTAAGCACAGCGAGAAATGCTCTTCTATGATCATAATTTTCACTCAGAATCTTGCACTGCCTTGCCCTGTGACCGTATAAATCATGCCCAAAATCCGATATAAATCTACCATCATATTGCATAATGAATTTAAATCATAATCACCGGGGCTGTGGGATGTTAAATTAATAACTGTTTTATGCAAATCAGTCCTTAGTCAGCGCTCTCTAGGAAGGAGAATCATATGGGACATTAATTAGAGTTTACGTCGGCATGCAAACCACAGCAGAGTGCTCATTTTCAAATAACCAGCAAGGGAATTGACCAAGTAAAATGAAGGTCTCTGCTTCAGCTTAGACAAAAATGCTTTCGTATGTACGGATTTCCGTTTGTAAATTTTGTGAGCGTTCGATAATTATCTTGATTTTTTGTCAAATCAATTTTTGGAAATCAAATTATAGTTAAATAACAATAACTTAAATAACTTTAAAACTCACTTAAATCTAAGACAGGCCCTTGGGGCATTGTACCGAGGATGCTGGCGGCATTTCCTCGCTTTATCGCAATGCTCTTCGGTCACTAGTTACGTCAACCAAACGCTTCGCGATTTCATTTCATAACTTGTGCGCGCTGGGACCCCTTCATGGACCAAGAGTTTCGACACCAAAAGGTACAAAATTTTACTCTATGCCGAGGCCCTTATATTTATTACGCTTTAATAATTCGGCATTTTCCGCCGCTGCACCCGCTTTTACTGTAGTTTGTTGGAGGTGGGACGGTGCCAGTGTGTCTACGCAGGTAGCATCCCACACCAACATCCGTCCCAAACTCCAAGAAACTAAAGACATGCCCTGACTATGTCAGTCGACTCAAGAAGAGCAGGCACGTTGACGGTGGCAAGACCTGCAGATTATGTCATTTAGCGTCGCATGTCTTGAAAAATGGCCTGCACTTTTTTGACAATATAATCCATGGTATCCCCAGTCGGTCCACGTCTGTACCTTAAGAGCAGATGTGTGGGGTACATACTTCGACCCTGTGTCGCAACCCAGTCTGAGGGAGGTCGGATCCGGGAAAGTACCGGTACTTGGCGAAGGATGAGCATGTAGTCAGTAACCAGTTTCCCGGGTTCCGACCGCTAAGAGTCTGCTATTGCATGGTACTGCTGAATAGTTTGCTTGTAAAAGGCAACAGTTTCAAAAATATAACTTTTAAAAAATAATTCCTCTTAGTCTTTAATATATGAACTCTACATTTATCTATATTTAAATAAGTCAGAATCAATAAGTAACTTCAGAACGGCAGCACCTATTTTTGTTTTGTCAGGCTTGAAAGATTAAACGGAAAGTTGATTATTTTTTAAGTATGAAAAGAGGGTGACACAGAACACACACATAATTAGGGGCTGTAAACGGAAGATTTGGGTTCATAAATGAGATAGATGACTAAATTAAACTTTCTTGTTCACATTCTTTGCTGGTTATCTACATTTTTTCAGTTTAAAACAGTATAGTCTCAACATAGACTGACTTCAATCTCCCCTTGACACTGACCTCAGCCTTTCAGACGAAGAGGGGAATTTCAATAGACGTATTGTTTCAGGAGAGCTTATAGCATGTGACGCCCTTCGCTTCACAAGTTCACGAGGCTACCGGTATATGAAGATTGCATTAGCGCAGTAGCACAGTATAGAGTGTATATACGTATTCAAAGAAAACAAACTCGGACAAGGGCAAGTCAGACTCATCCACCGAGGGTTCCGTACAAGTTTGTAGGTATTGATTACGTACTTTAAACACAAACTATATTTTTTATGATATAGTTACAAATGTATAGTTTTCAGATTTTGTCCTGAACTTGTAGTATAAGACGATATTACTTGCCAAATTTCATACTTAGATTTTTTCATAGCTTGAAGAGACTGTAGATCTGAGTACATGGTTTTAATTTCAACTCCAATACCTCGACGTGCGTTCACGTTTGTGATAAAGGGTCTTGACAGACAGGCAAATGGACAACAAAGTGATCCTATAAGGGTTTCGTATTTTGCCTTTTGAGGTTTGGAACCCTAAAAATGATTAAAAGATAGTTAACCTTATGACGCGAATATATCTACAATACAATACAAATAGATAGCTACACTTTATTGCACACCTCAAAAAAGAATGCAATACAAAACAGAAACCTAAGTAGACTTTAAATTGAAAACCCTTTAAATTCACGGAATAGGTAACTACTTTTTGCAGCTGCAGCTGGAATACTTTCCGCGAGCAGCCAGTCTTCTGGTGAACATACTTCACCACGTCGTCCGCCGTGGAGGTGTTATGTTGGCGCGATACATACAGCGCCTTGCTCGTGTTGGCAGCCCGCAGACCAGAACCAACCGGCTCAGCTGTAGGTACCACTAGCTGGCTCTTGCTCGGCTTGCGCTTTCGATCGTGTGATGCAATAGTAGTTGACAATGAATGCACGAAATTCTCGGTTACACGTGGCACGCTGTGGCGGGTATATACCGGCGGGGTAATCACGTAACTTATTTACTACCGTTAGGCAGATTTTAATGTCAAATTTTAATTGTCAGCTCATACATTTATACTTCAAAATTGACATTAAAATCTATCTAACGGTAGTACATAAAGTTACGTGATTAGCCTGCCGGTGTACAATCCAAATGGGTCAGTATGGAGAAGTCGGAAACTATGAGAGATAGCGAGATCTGTTCTTAGGAACCATGACGTCGATTTTAGATTTAATAATAATTACATTCAAACTTTTTTATTAACTCTCATACATAACCGGGAATCGAACCTGGTCAAAATAAATGTGCATAAATTCTGCAAGTCGCAAGAAGCACAACACTAATGGAATCTTGTTTAAACAATTGAAAGAAAAACCCACCAATAAGATAATTATTTTATTTCAGTAAATGTTCGAAATGGTAGCCATTCTGTTGAATGCAAAGATTAATTCTTTTGGGTAACGATCGCAAGGTTGCATTTCGTATTTTTATGTGGTACATATGTGTTAAAATGTTTTCTAAGGCTGTAGTTAAATCTTCTACAGTGTCGTAATTTGATTTGTAGATTTCATCTTTGACATAACCCCATAAGAAATAGTCAAGTGGCGTGATGTCCGGCGATCTTGCGGGCCATTTAATAGGGCCGTTTGTACCAATCCAGTTATGTTGAAAATGATCATTGAGAAAGTCTGTGGCAATTCGACTATTGTGTGCGGGGGCTCCATCTTGTTGAAAATACATATTTTCTATGAAATCCTGTGACATTCCTCGTATGATTTCAACAACGTCTTCTAAAATTTCGATGTATTTAAATCTATCTAATCGCCCGTCATAAATATTAAATATCAAGACTCTGTTATGTACAAGCCCAACCCAACAGTTAAATGAAAATCTTATTAGGCGTCGCATAAGATATGCATAAGTGGTCTCTTCAGATAATTGATGATCGATTCATATTATTCACGACTTTTTGCAAATTAATAAAACTGTGGGCATTTTAGTCTAATTTACTGTCAGTTGTGTTTACACAAGATTTCATAGCCAAATTTGGTCTTTTTTACTTAACGCGGTTACAAAAATATTGACCAGGTTCGATTCCCGGTTATGTATGAGAGTTAATAAAAAAGTTTGAATGTAATTATTATTAAATCTAAAATCGACGTCATGGTTCCTAAGAACAGATCTCGCTATCTCTCATAGTTTCCGACTTCACCATACTGACCCATTTGGATTGTACACCCTGTATGTATTCTAATGAGAAAATATTTCCACACCTTTTCATCTAAATCAGTTCAGTGGTTTAAGCGTAAAAAGGTAACAGGACAGACAAACAAAATTCACATTTATAATATTAGTAGAGTGATCATAAGGTATTATTATTATTATTATGGTATGTATTATCGTGAACTATACGTATATTCACAATAAAATATAAAATTTCTCAGCGGCGCTCAGTAAAAAGTAGTCTAGAATATTGTAGGTATTATTTAGAATTATGATTATTCATACATTGAAGAACCAGTATCCACTAACGTAATACCGAGCCATCCTTAACTTCTTTAAACTTCAGGTACGCCGGCTATAAACTAAGGTAAACTAAACGTCTTCGTACCAATGATTGTGTATTCAAAGTTTAACTCTGAAAACTTACCTTTGTAGTAAATATTCATACAGACCAAGCTGTCTGTTTAGCTACTTGCTCTTTAGAGAACTGATTAGTAAAATTTGTTACTTGAAAAAAAAAAACCATTCGAATTAAGTTGTTTGAAATAAATAACATGAAAGTCTTATGTAAGTATGGGGTTACGATGTTACTGGCCAAGTGAACATTAGAAAGTAAAGCTTAATAATAAAAATAAAAAGGCTACGGGCTGTTCAAACTACCAATAAGCGGTTAACATTGTCGACGTAAGATATCTCAGACAAGGTCTGTAATCAGCTTAGCGCGAGGAATAGCGAACTTTATCTCGCCCTCAGATGGCTGTCCGTGGGGAGTGCCAAATGTTTCAGCAGCGTTTCAGTCCTCGTTCAGACACGACCGTGACAAGACGTGTGCGCAGATCTGCTGCGCAAGCCACTACGCTACGTGCGAAATTTCTTTCATGATTACGCCTGCTAAAATTTCATAGTAATTACGCTTAATTGAGTTTATAGACTTAACTCAAAAAGTCGATCTTGTTTGAATGTATGTGTAAAAAGTGAAAACGACAGTTCAAATAATTGTTGACATTTTTTGCTCTGGGGTAAGTAAAGTGATCATCTACACCTACGGTTTTCATTTACTGTCTCCCAAGCACGTTTTGCTTGACATTCATACTCGCTAAATGGTTGTAGGTGACATGAATAAATTTGCAAAGTTATGAAAAAAACGGTCAGTCTCTCCTTCGTTCGGGAGATAACGAAATAAAAGTTTTATCGGGGAACTTCCATTTCGAATATTTTCCCCTGGGTTTCGGCCCCGAATAATTTGTCAACGTAATGTTAACTAACTCGGAAATAACCCGACATCGACAGCGGGATTTTCGAGTACATTTTTCACTTCAGTCACAATGAAGCCATTTGTCAGCAAGGCTTCTAATTTACGGTGCAAATTACTCTTTTATTCATTACCATAATTTAACGCTCTGTCACGTCCTTTCAAGGGATGTTGTTTCTTTAAATTATTATTTTTGTCAGCATCTTAATCTCTAAATGAAGTTTAAGATTAAGATATACATTTTTCCTTTCAGTTCGATCGTAGGTAAGTGTAGTTGAACAAAACTGATCCAGTCTACTCACTCGTTTTCGCCGTGTGATATGAAAGTTTGGATGTTTTTTACTCAATCACACAAAAATGGCTGAACGGAATATGATGAAACTTGGTATGCGACGAGTTTATAACCTGGATTAACATATAGGATACTTAATATCCCGAAAATCATCCATCGAAGGGAAGTTTACGTTTATTAAATTTCTTTTAATACGAGTGACGATGAACATAGGAGTACAAGTAGGTGAGAGTGGGAGGTGGATCCAAACCATTTAATACGCTATTAACGGTAAATAGGTACTGTTCATAATCAACACTTTCTGATAAAAAAAATTTTTGACTAAATAGGTACTTATCCCCTGATAACGCTTTCATCAATTTGGATTTCAGGATTTGAATTATGCAAACATGCTTTTATACCCAATTTTAAGTAGACTAAATTTAATGGTAGTAGTTATTTGGAGTGCTGTTAGTTTTAAACGTCGTAATTAGATTTCTCGTTATTCTCACGGGAAAATGACTTCAACAGGTTACTGACTAGGTATTTGACTTTACAGAGTTCGATATAAATCAAAATCAGCAGAAGTTTAGAAAGGGGAGTCAAGTAAGTTGGTAAAGGAATTTCATACTTTTATTTTAGTCTTACTTTCGAGTAGCAAAACCGAATATTATAATGAATCATAAGAACGAGTATCTACAGGAAAAAAAACGTATATTATTAAGCGAAATAAGAATGATCTGGGAGAGTGTGGTCTGACATTCTTGTATCAAGAACCGTTGAAATAAAAAGTAGAAAACAGGCTTAAATGGAAGACTCGGAAAACAATCACGATTCTCCATTAAAACACCTGACACAATCAAAGAACATTGCTCAATTAAAACTCCTCATCGCAATTCCTGTAAAAAACAATGTAATTTCTGCTTCGTACGGAATGGATTACAAGCAGATAAAATAAAGCTGAGGCATTTTTAATTTTGGGAATGTTATATTGGTTATTCAGAAGTTAAGGCAGTAAAATTGCAATAAAAGCGGGAAGAGCAAAGTGCTCACCTTTTATTAGAACTGCGAGTAACCGCGGTTCAACGTATCTGTTAGAATAAAAAAAAAACGAAATTAAATAAATAAATAAAATAAATAAATATTAATGGACAATCTTACACAAATCGAACTAGCCCCACAGTAAGCTCAAGAAGGCTTGTGTTATGGGTACTAGACGACGATATATTTAATAGATATAATATTTAAATACATAGAAAACATCCAAGACTCAGAAACAAATATTCATGCTCATCACATAAATATTTGCCCTGACCGGGATTCGAACCCAGGACCGTCAGCTTCACAGGCAGGTGCACTACCCACTAGGCTAAACCGGTCGTCAAATATTGTCAAAATATCAATTTTTGATGAAATACTACCAATACATTACGAAATCATGTAAAATGATAAAAACTAATTACCCTGATTTTGATGAAGCGTATTTTGTTTAATGACTTCGATTGCCAATTATTGAACACATTTACAAGAATTAAACTAATTAATAATAACAAACAGGGCTTTAAAATTATAACGAAACTGTAAAAATTACAATGTTACCTGGCAACGCCTGATAAAATACAAAAGTTACAATTTAAATTTGTTATTTTTGCTACTGCGTGTATCAATGAAAGGTTACTGAATTTGAGTTTGTATATAGTTGCCATCAAATACACCAATCGTAGCAGAATGTGCTCAATTATTTGAAAATTGAGTCGTTTTTGGATTTTAGTGAAAATATTATACTCGTACATTCTCATTTATTTTGTGGCGATTGTACAACGCGTAGCGCGCTTTCATGCGAATATATTCATTTAAGGTACCCGAAAATATTGAATTTACATTGTTTTAAAAGAGCGGAAAGGGTTGGTTTTTATAATAGTATGAATAGCTTAAATTGACGAATAGAAAAAAAAACATAAATTATCTTACAATGAAAAAACTATTTGATAAAGTTAATAAACGAAAATCATAAATATCTTTTGATTGATTAAACATCACCAAGAGAGGAGGGAAACGCAATACTTATAAACCTGGTTCAATCATATCAGAATGTATATCTGTATCGTTATAGTCAAATAAATAAACAAATACGTTAAGTCAGATAGACCTTCAGGCAACATACAATAAGTCCCTAATTAAGGCTTCAAAGAAAATGACAATAAAGGATGTCATGATTATGATCCAAAAACAACTAGAACAAGTTGTCCGTGTACTTAGACGTATTACAGCGTAAATGACAAAGAAGATGTTATGAAACTTACTACGTAGCTTAACGGAACCCTAAAAAGAAGAAAGACAATAAAAGGCCGGCAACAAATCACAGCTGAGCATGCGTAAACACGCTTCGCTTGGTAGCGTACAGTTCATTGTCTCATAGTGTCCCATTTGTTATGACCTAATCATAGATATTAAAAAATGCGAAATGAAATATGACTATTTCATCATGATCATCTAATGTAAGAGTTATCCTCTTATCGGTGGAGTATTTTCCACTTCTCTCTCTCGTACGGTAGCCCTATCATAGTATCCAGTGATGACTTTGAGTAATTTGACACAAACATAAAGAAGAAGGACCATATTAGATCCTCCAATTACAATAGACGGCGACAGGCCACTTACTATTACTTATTCTGTGGTCACGTATACATACAGTATGTATACGCGGTCAACTAATTTAACCTTAAAACATTACGTGTTTTTAGTCCCTTTTTCACAATCATTTGAAAAACACACTTTACTTAAATTGTTTTGTGGAAAAAATATTTAATAGACGGTCAGTGAAGATTATTCGTGGTGTCTATACTTTGTATGTGTCAAAGAAGTATTGAAAAAATAATGCTGTCATATTAAATTATTTTCTCCTTGTAATTTATTATTCATTGTAATCGAAGTGTTAAGTAATGTATAACTTTGGTCTAAAATTCAGATTATCCCTCGAACAATAAATATATCGTGGTAATATGGCTTGCTTTAGACCCTAGGTTATAAAATCTACAATTTTATATCGGATGTAATGTTCTAAGGAATAGGGGATGGAATCTTGTATAGAAACTCGATAATCGATTTGGCTATGCAAAGTCGCGGGTAAAAGCTAGTACGGCTAATACGAGTAAAAGCAGCCAAATTTTAATGGTGTTCTCTTTTTCCCAAGTTTTTTCATTCAGCGAATGACGGAAAGTAGTCATTACTTTGAGAGATGAATTCTAATTTAAAATTTGGCTTAGCAAAATTTGTCATCTATGAAATTAATGCACAAGCAACTTCCTGTTTTATAAATCAAGGAGATATGACGAATATTATCATTAAAGCGATGTCATGAGATTAGTCTTTCAAGTAAGTAACCGTTTAAAGAGACGTCGAGTTGTTACGAATAAGAAGAAATGCAACTTGATACTGTCTACAAAGTGGTACTAGTATAATAATGTAACACATATCTCGTGTTGAAAGTTACCAAGTTTCTTAGTTTCCAAGTTTGTGCTCATTTATCAAGGCTATAACGCTAGCAAGTCGAGGAATGGACAATGATTTTGTATGAGAAAACTTCAAATCATTTTAAGTTCATGATAGTAATCGGTATTCATAAACTTCAGTCTCATGTCTCATCCAGCTTAGAAGCACTGTCATTTGTTCTATATTCAGTAATAATATGCCAGTTGGAATATCTTAATTCAGGATTTCTAAAGACGTGCGGGTGGGAAAACAACAATTTGTAATTGATTATTACTGGTTATGCAGATTGTAAGTCCAATCAAAAATTAGGCTTCATAGTCCTTAACCTTAGTTCTGTCCACATGAAAGACACGAACCTAAATCTGTGTAGGTATAACCCATTCATTGTCTGTCTACCTCGCTGTGATCCAAACGTTTCCAAGCGCCAATATTACAAGTATTAACCACTACTGACGATGTCCTACGTTCGTTAACTCCAAACGTAACTTCATTTTATCTTTTCTTTTATTGTAACTCAAACATCTCTCCACCTGCACCTATCGTTCCATTTATCCGCTTTCTTTGTTAAGGTTTTTGATGACGCCACCCTCTTTCTAAGAGCTTTATTTTTCTCCTCACTTTATGGCCCCGTATTATTTTGTTCGAACGTTCATATTAACTTGCGTAGCGAATGTAAAGCAGGGCGAGGTTTTACATGTATTATTCTTTTAAGAAATAAGAAATAAGTTTAAACATTGTTATTCAATGTTTGTACGACATTTTTTCTCTGTTTAATATTAATATTCAAATGGTTGCTTTTTGTATAGTACCAACATTATTAATATCTTCTGCTGTAGTAGCACAATTGTCTGCAAAGTCACGTAAAGACTTGTGAAGCATTTATGAGTATATTGATTAAGATTATTTCCACAACGTAAAAACAATATGACTAGAATACAGTAATAAAAAAAAGTTATTTATCATAGTGTGTAAAATAATGAAGTGACGAATATATTTTTGGACAACAAATTTTGTAACCAAAGTAGCTAGTATACTTTGATCATACATTGCAAAATTTGTAAGTATATGTGAATCGATTATATCGATCTCACCCGATTTTTTTGGAAAGTAGCTCCTATCGGAGCCACGGGCACTGGGCTCAGCACTTTATCGAAATATTCGCCGGGTCGCTTAGTACGGTAAGCTAATCCCTATGGTGGGGGTAATCTCATGCGATTGCCTTAGCAAGCGAAGCCCGTGAGATCGGCGCAGTGCCTTAGCATATGCAGTACGAGTAACTCAACCTCACTGGGGTTTCTCAGTCTATTTTCTAGTTGGTTTGGATTACATTTTCTGCCCTGAGTGAAGATTATCAATTTCTATTATTATTCAAGTCATTTATTTTTCTTCTTAGGATAAGTTTGTATAATATTTATATAAAAAGTAAAATATAAAACAATAATTACAATAAACTATGGTAAACTGTAGAAAATTTTCAAACATGCTCGGAAATGTATGTGTTAATATCACGAAATGAAGACCTGGCCTTAGGCATCGTCTACAATTCGGCCGTCTACCCCAAACTCGTCCAGCAATCCCTTACTTTATGGCCTCTGCAGTAATGTACTATTATTGCATTCGTCTTCCACGGAAGTATACTTCGATGTTAATCGATTCTTCCTTGAAAGTTACATAACATTCAGTTGTCACTATATAAAATAAAAAAACTCATTAGGATTAGGACATTCGACGAAATTAGATTGAAACGCAGTGCTAAAATTTTTTTTTTCAAAATGATGCGTTCAATATCTGAAGTCTAAATAACAGAGCTTCACTCTTCTTTCTGCAAAATGTGCATCATTGAATTGTTCGCTTGTTTTTCTTAACTACAGGCACAAATTTGTGTTACTGTTTGAAATGTGTAGTGCGACACCAGGTTAATATTACGATCACTGGGCTAAAGGAACAGACACGATGGTTGTATCATTGGTAAATGTTTAGTTGCCAGCATTTCAGTATGTAGAAGTGTTTTTGCGCGAAACATATCTCGGATAATCTTCTTCACGCGACGTCCCTAGTAATTTTGTAACAAAAATATTACATACTTTGCGTTGATAAAAAACATTAAATGTCAGCCTTTCTACAATATTCTTGCGAAGATAAATAACTTTAAATTTATCCTAGGTTTCGGTAAAAGTGCAAAAACAATACAGAGCACAGCGAATATAAGCAGAAGCAAACAACAAACGGTTTTGTCGCTAGAAAACTACATTATTTTATTTGGACAGTTATTATGTCAGTGACAATAACCGTCATGACGAAATATTGTTGAAATACAATGTTTTTTTTTTACTTTACTATATCCGTTAGTTTCGTTGGCACATTTGTTTTACAACATGTAAATTTTATTTACAAGGCAAAAACACTGAATGGTATCAGTGTAGTATTGAGCGCAGGCACAGTTGGCATCATCCCAAGGTTTTAAGTTTAAAAACGACGGAAAACGATTTCCTTGTATAAACATTCTGTTCATATTTGGTATATAAAAAAGGTGCATGGTTTTACCAGATTTTTTCCTATACCTTTTCTAAATTACAAATTTTATCAATTAACCCGGTAATTATAATTTCACCATGTCCGTCTGGCCGTCCATCCGCGGTTTAGCTCAGTGACCCTTACAATAGTAAGTAAGCTCTAATTTTGCTCATACGTTATAACGCCGATCAAGTGGTAATATAAAATTTAAAAAATAGTAATTCCGGGGTACTCTTAAAATGAGGCAGTATTTTTTCAGATACAAGTGATCCACGTGCGTAATTTTAACTTAAAAGCATCTTAAAAGTCCTAATAACTTCTTAGAGTCACGAGTAACTTGAGGCAACGGTTTTTTTTTTTTTTTATAATTTATGTTAGAATATCGTCTATGGAAAATCCTGCATAGGACACTGGGAAGGGAGGCCCAGTAGTGTCGGACTCCTACCGACTAAAAACCATAGTCGACATTCTTTACATACTTTATATATCTCACTGATTTTGATTTCAGTGCTTAATTATTTGTTTTCTATTTCTTTCTAATAACCACATCTATTCTTACTTACTACTTAGTCTATACTTATCCAAGTTATACTTTACATTTACTTTATTATTTTAAGCCTATCAACCACATCTCTTACATGTTAGAGTTGTCGTGAGACTATTTATCGCATTTACAACAGTTACATCAATCAGTTATCCATTTGCAGACCTTTCTATCATTTTTATTATTAATCTCTTTATACATTTGCACATACTGGTGCAGCACATACTGCTGGTCGTGAGACTATCACATTTACATCTGATTTTTATTATCTACATTAATCAATTATAATTTACAAGCATTCCCTCATTTTTATTAATAATAATCCTTGATATATTTGCATATACTGGTGCTGCACATACTGTTGGTCGTGAGACTGTTTGTCTCATTTACATCTGATTTTTATTATCCACATTAATCAATTTTACATTTACAGACATTCCCTCATTTTTATTAATAGTAATTATTGATACATTTGCACACATTTTAAAAACATTCCCTCATTTTTATTTATAATAGTATAATAATCTTGATACATTTGCATATGCATATGCGTCAAACTTACACATTATAGCTCTCACATTTCATAATTCCGAACTACTACTTATTATACGGTCTTTTTACCAGCATAGTTAGTCTAGTTTTTGATATTGTACTGTTGTGAGATGTTTACTTTTATTCCTGTTTATCGTTTACATGCATTGACACAATTTGCTCAGCCAATTTTGTTACCAATTTCTGTATTGCTGGTTTGCTTTAGGTCCATTGATTGGCTGTGGCCGTTTGCATTTCGCGCGCAGAAACTATAAGCTCCAAATTTCCTAGTTGCCACTTTCCTCTGCCGCATTCAGAACTGTGCTGTCTATCCGAGGGGTTACCAACTGATCGCAAACAACTTTGTCGCCAGCACCAGCAGGAGGGTAGATTCTGGAACCCTCACCAACGGAGCTGTAAGCTGACCCACGGTGTTCCTGGGAGCACACTGAACAACAAATCTTAAGGCGAAAGAACTTTTTCTATTCTAGTACGTTCCTCCTGCGGAGCGGATTTCGCGGTGCATCTTTCGCGGAGCGGAGCGTCATTCGCGGAGCAGCTTCCGGCGGGCGTGCGTCTTTCGCGGAGCAGCTTTCGCGGAGCAGCCCCCACAGAGCGCCCCCCACGTTTCACGGAGCAGCCTTTGCGGAGCAGCCCTCGCGGAGCGGCCTTCACTGAGCAGCTCCCCGGCCCCCCCAAGCATGAGCGCCACTCCATCAGTATTTATCTGAGGCCGGGTAGTCTAGCCCAACAGGTCGAGTACGTGAGTTGTTGGACTTATAAGTGTACATGCAGTTATTTTCTGATAAAAAGTTTTCTCAACCTGTTGGGCCCACCCTGCCGCTTCCTCAGTTCTAACCCGAGCTTGCTGCAGCAGCGCAGCTCACGGAGCAACTTCCCCGGCGCATCCTTCGCGGAACAGCTTTCATGGAACAGCTTTCACGGAGCAGTTTTCATGGAGCCTATGTGTATTTGGCTCCGTTTTCCTTGCCCACTCTTTTTATCACCTTTTCAGCAAACCCTAGGAATATTTTTCGGGTCTTTTCTGTTTCCATGATGCTTTGGAGGTTTTCCATTGAGAGGCTGGCGGTTAACTCCTCCTCGCATTCCCATCTCATTCGACCATACTTTGGGCAGTCAAACAGTACGTGTTTGACCGTTTCCTCTATCTGGTTGTCGCATGTGCAATATGGTGTTTCCATCAGCTTAAACCTGTGTAGATATTGCTTCAAGCCACCGTGTCCGGTCATAAGCTGCGCTATACTGCTTCGGTTTCCTATCTTCCCCATAACGGTATTCGCGACCTTTACACTCTTGAAGAAAAGCCTCGTAACGGATCCTGTAGACGCAGTCTCATAACGTTCTTGCCACTTTTCCAGCGTTGCCCCTCTTATAGAGTGCTTTGCGAATGACAGTGGGAATTTATCATAGACTGGTGCTGTTTTGCTCGTAAGGGCCGCCGATTTTGCCAGCTCGTCCGCTCTTTCATTTCCCGACAGACCAGCGTGCGCCTTTATCCAGTACAATTCAGTTTGATTCCCACTGTCATTCGCCCGCCTCAGATTTTGCCGGACCTCCACCGCTATGGGGTTCAGGGTGTTTGGATCAGCTATCGCTTGAATAGCTGATCTAGAGTCGCTGTATATGCTTGTTTCAGTATATCTTTTTGTTATAACTAATGCTGTAGCCCGAAGGAGAGCCACCATTTCCGCTTGATACACCGAGCAGTGGCTCCCAAGGCGGAGTTTGTGGTTACTGATTTCTTCCCCCCCCTTCCACACCGTCACCGAAGCCCCCACCTTACCCTCTATTTTACTACCATCAGTGAATATTTTGTATTGCCGGTTTCCGGACTCCTGGTGCGTTCCTGCAGCAATTTCTTCTTCGGTATTTATCATCCCGAAGGCCAGTCGTTTTCTACTAGTCGGATGGGGGAGGCTAGAGGGATGAACTCGCTGCTGCAGAACTCTGCCAGGGATTTCCGGTAATGGTTTCCCTCTTTTAACTTCATATAATTCTTTCTGCTCCGCCAGCCTGAGGTCCAGAGGTAGGACGCGGGCCAGTATTGCACTCGATACAGTAGAAACCGTCCTGTGAGCTTTTGATATTTTGATGGCGAATGCCCTAGTGACCCTGTCAAGTCTTTTTCGTACGTATACTTTTTCCGCAACACCCCCCCAAGCTCCAGCCGCATACAGTATGGTCGGTTCTACCACGGTATAATAAATGGTTCTAACTATCTCCGGATTCAATCCCCACTGGACCCTCGCCATTCTGGCTACAGCTTTGTACAGATTTAGTGCCTTCTTTGTGACGACATCCAAGTGGGGACCGAATCCTAAGTTAGAATCAATAGTAAGACCCAGGAGCTTTATTGTGTCCGTTGGGGGAATCTGAATTCCCGCTATTTGAAACGATGGAGCATCATATTTCAGCTTCCTTGTTATTATGATGGCCTGGGTCTTGTGGGGGGCGAATCTGAGTTTGTGTTTTCGTCCCCATGTAGTCACCATCTCCAGGGCTCCGTTTACTTGCTGGTTTAGGTTCAGGGTGCTATTTGCCCTAGCCATTATTAGTATATCATCCGCAAAAGCCTGCAGCTGCGGAACAATTCCCTCCGCCTGTCTGAGTAGTGGGTCCAACTGGAGGTTCCACAGGAGAGGGCCCCCGATCGATCCCTGAACACATCCTCTTACTGTGTCAACCTCCACCCTTTCCCCCATATAATTTAGAATTACCCGTCTGTCTTCGAGGTAGCTGCAGACAACCCCCACCAGCCAGTCGTCCTCGCACCGGTCTCTTAATTCTTTTATTATCACCGGCCACCATGCACCATCAAACGCACCTTCTATGTCTAATGACACCAACGCCGTGATCTCTCTCTTCTTTAATCCCTCTCTTGCGTAGGTGATGGTGTCGTATAATGCGTCTTCGGTACTTCTTTGGGCCGTGAAACCATACTGCCTCGGGCTCGGCCCTGCTCCTTTCCAAAGCTCCCAGGTAATCCGGTTGAAAATTAATTTTTCCAGTATTTTGCCCATTACTGGGAGCAGCCCTATCGGTCGATAAGACTTGGGCACTGCATAGTCTTCTTTTGCCGGCTTTGGTATGATCCTGATGTAGGCCTCCTTCCAGCACTTTGGAAAGTAAGCCATTCGTAGGCACTGGTTGAAGACGGCTAGCATTATCGGACTTGTGATGAACACCTTATGACATATGTCCGATGTAATTCCGTCTAGTCCCGGTGCTTTTTTCGGATTCATTCCTTCGATTACGGTCATGGCCTCTTCGACCGTGAAAGGCACGAATCCATCCCGGATCATAGGGTTTTTTGTCGATGCTCTATTTCCTCCGCATCCCTTCTTATCTCCCTGTGCCAGTCGTCGTCTAGGTTTGAGTCGTCCCTGGGAAAGAAGGTCTCGGCCAAAAGTTGCGCCGATTGCCTGGGTCCCAAGACCTGCTCGCTTCCCGGCTTCTTGAGAAGGCATTCGAGACTGCCATCACCGGCTGTGCTCTTCTTTACGACTCTGTATGAGGTTTCCCAAATCTTTTCGTGTTTTTGTTGAGTGCAGAACTCCTTCCAGCTGCCGGTGATCGCAGCCTCAATTTCCTGCTTATACAGGTCCCGGGCTTCGGCGTATTCCCTATAGGCCAGTGATTTTCTCGCTGGATTCGCGGTGGCGATCCTCCTCCGGAGAGTTTTTACCCTCACCTTCATATCCCCAAGGGCTCTGGTCCACCATTTAGTGGGTCTTGGCTTAGTTTGTGCTCCCGTATATGGGATGGTGTTGATACACGCTGTTTGGATCGCCTCCGTCAATGCCACTGCCGCCGTATCCAACCCCTCGGGCGTCATTATTGCCTCCACGTCTGCGGCCGTCAGACCGTTCTCCCTCAACTGTCTAGTCAATGACACGCAGAAGTCCTGCCATTCGGCCTTTGCAGTGTCATACCTCCGGGTTGAGGTCTCTGGCCGTTTCCTTGGCCCGTTTTCCCTGGCCAAAAGAAATCTAATTCTGCGGTGGTCCGTCAGGCCCGTATCCTCCGTTATTACTCTCCAGTCACTGATTTTACCGAGCCATCGGTCGGTGCAAATAGTTAGGTCAACGATGCTGGTGTACAATCTGTCCCCCCTGTGTGTGTAGAAAGTAGGGGTAGAACCTCTAGAAAGAACCTTCAGAAAGTTCAGGTTGCACTCGGAACATAAGTCGACGATTTGTGTCCCTCTTCCATCTTCTGTTCCGCAGCCCCACCAGTGGCTATTTGCATTGAAGTCACCTCCGATGACCATTCCCGGTTCGCCCACGTCGCTTATTGTTCTTTTCAGCTGTTCCAGATAGGGCTATATGGGACGGTCACCTTCGAAGTAGACACTTTGTATGCATACTTTTACAGATCCTTGTCTAATTGTGGCCGTTGCCATGTTCTTCGAAAGGTGCGTTGGGTTAATCTCTATGGTACAGGTCGGATCGAGGACGACTATTGCCGCCTTAACAGGCCCTTCACCCTGCGTCATCTGGATCACTCTGTGCGAGGATGAGAGGTACCCCTTAGCTCCTACGTACGGTTCTTGTAGGAGTAGTATATTCACCCCAGTATCCTCAGCTTCTTTTAGACACTCCTTTGTGGCAGCATACCCCCTGCCCAGGTTAACCTGCATGAATGATATTGGTTTGGACTTCTCATTGGGTCGGGGCCCCGTCCTTGAGTTTTGTCGATTGTGTATCGCATTTCCTGTGTTAGTTGTGCCTGGGTGGCCCTTAGCAATAACGCACTTGGGATCTGGCTATTCTGTCCCACTTTTGCCATTCAGGACAAGCGCTACTGTATGCTGGATGCGCGTCGCCCTTATTCCTTGCGGCTCGGCAGTTTGTGCAAGCTGGCGTCTGTTTACTGCTTGGGCATTCCCTGGTGTCGTGTTCCCCCGCGCAGTGTCCGCATGCTTGATTATTTGGGCACTCCCCTGCGAAATGCCCAAATCGGAGACACCTGAAGCATTGTATTACGGGGGATTGGTCTGTCGCAATTACCACTTGATACCCTATTTTTACTTTTTGGTCTTTCAGTCGTTTCCAGACCTCTGGATCTACCTCTAGAATAACGTTCGTGCATTCGGATATTCTCCTTTTGTCCTCCTTAGTACCCTTATCTTGTCCCCTTCACTGGGAACCCCTGCCAGAAGTGCCTTGTTCTGCCGCTTAAGTGCTTCCGGTATCTGGGCGTCTGACAGGTCTCTTGCTACTCCTGGTAGGCGTAATTGGGGCTGTCTAAGGGCCTGCGTGTGGACCGTCAGATTTGGGCATTTTTCTTTGATAGCCTCTCGCATGGTATTCCGATCCATCTCCGAAGATAACCCCACTGCAGCCTTTTGGCCTTTTAGTATTCTGATGTAGTCCACCCCTACTCCCAGTTCCGACACATCTACTGTCTCTTTAAGCATTTTTATGATATTCGATTTTTATGATATTATGAGGCAACGGTTACAACCGGGTAAGTGATGTCTACTTTTATAGCTATTTAAAAAAAATAAGGAAATACGGCTGCCTAATGACCGTAGAGCTAGCTAGGTATTTCCTCGGTCCGCGTATAGGAATCGCTAATATCCAATGAGTAAAAGTGGCTAGCCGGGCGCCATCCTTCCCAGGGGCCTACCTTGGGAGAATGTACCTACAGTTAAGCTATATAACCTAATTATACAGGAATTTACTTTTTTGAATATTGTTTCTATTATTAGGAATAAATATCATTAACAGTCTATAAACGTACTTGAAGGGATATGATCAAATCTGGCTACGCCATTTCATCGTTTCGCTATCAGAATCCAGCGATTTGATCAAATCCCTGAGTTGGATTATATTAAATGAAAAATCGCCCAAAAAGGAGCCGCGCCTTTATGGGCGCACTCCTACGCAACGTTGGGCGTTTCCAAAATGATTTCCCCGGGTTCTCCGCAGAGACGAAATAGTAATAATTCATCTGTGCAAAGCGGAGGCGGGGTGCTAGTTCAGGCATAATTAATCAGGACACATCGCCGTAACGACGACAGAAAAAGCCCACCAGTCCGTCGATTCATTTACGTTAGCGTCTGTAATTGTTTCATAATTGGAGCTGGTACAGGTGCGGTGATTATCACTAACGATGGCATCTACCTTGTGCCATTAGGCGTTTGATGAGCAGTTTGATTTGCATAGATAGTTAAACACATTAACTTATTAGTAACAGGAGGATGAAATGATGGTCTCTTGTTACAAATTTAGGTTCGCGGTTTTGACTGTTCTCCCGGTATCTCGAGATGACTTTCTCGTAGGTGTTTTCCTCGTCGGTAAGAAAATTGCTTCTACATATTTGTTGCCTAAAGTGCAAATTCACGTTGGCTTACAACATGATCCCTTCTTTTCATAGTAAACGTCGGGTAAATAAGAGCCGCTTAACATAAATATTCAAGATTAAAATCGTTACATAACTGTGTTTTCGCATTGCAATGCAAGGTTATACAATACCATCGGAGGGAAAAAAATTATGAGTTTAGTAGTCTCGTCAGGTTAAAGGTTCCTCTTTACATCTCAATGTTACTTATTACGTCATGATAAATGCGAGGGGTGAGTGGTCAAACCCGATAAGTCATCTAAAAGGTTTATTGAAAATAGAACTCAACATGTTGAGTTCTTATTTCAAAAAACAATTATCTCGATTTATCGGGTTTGACCACTCACCCCTCGAATGGCCAAGAATACAGCCAAGAAATCTCTTAAGGTTGGAAACTTTAACAAAAATGTAGACACTTTGACCTATTTTGAATAAAAAATTGACTAAGGTTTTAAAGGTAAGGCTTTAAAGTGCCTTTTCGCTCTCGAACCACAAAAGCGCTTACCTAGCCAGTATGTGTTTATCTGGTTTTAATTAAGCCTTTCGGTTTACTTAGTCCTCGATACAGTATATATCTCGTTTATGGACGTCTAATGAACATACATAAGTACCTAATTTTTGAGGTTCACTGTTGAAAGGTTTAAATATTCATCCCCTGATAATATAATTTTCATAATGCGCTCGTTTTCGCGTATAAAGGGAGGTGACAAGGATATTATAACAATGTAGATGCTCCTTATTTTTAATTGTATTTATAATGCTGGTATAATTACATCCAACTCTTAGGTGTGTTACTGTTGTGTTGTTCCTTCTTGCTCTATTCTTGCTTTTGTAAATTATCGAACTCGTCATCTTCCGAACCCGGAGATTCCTGACCCGCAGGCGAATCACGGAACTTTATGTACTAACGGTAGATAGATTGTACTGTCAATTTTGAAGTATAAATGTATGAGTAGCGGGGTAATCACGTAACTCTTTTACTGCCGTTAGATAGATTTTAATGTCAAATTTTAATTGTCAGCGGGGTAATCACGTAACTTTTGTACTACCGTTAGGTAGATTTTAATGTCAAATTCCAATTGTCAGCTCATACATTTATACTTCAAAATTGACAGTAAAATCTATCTACCGTTAGTACATAGTTACGTGATTCGCCTGCTGACAGTTAAGATTTGACATTAAAATCTACCTAACGGTAGTACAAAAGTTACGTGATTACCCCACAGGAGACTATCCATTCATAAAAAATACCCCTTGCGGTGTCATTTGACGAACCTTGTCTTTTAACATGTCATATCTTATAATTACTTGTATACCATTTTAGAATCACCATCATTAAATTGCCATTTAAGAAAATCATTTTTAGGACAAGTGAAATACGTGCTGGTTACGAGTGAAATGGGTGAAGACTGATATTTGCCCAACCAAAAACGGGGCATTAGTAGTTTCCAACCTTTGCTAAATGGAGCGCAAAATGCTTAGGTCCATACTTCGCTGGTTAAGTACGGGGACCAATCGAATTAAGTAGTCGTATTGTAGTCTCGTTTTTGCTAAAGCGGCTTTTGGCACACGCAATATTGCTGAGTATGTATTAAGGTGATTTAATCCTCTGTTATTTCTTTTAGTCAATGGTAGAGGTTAGTACTTTATTTTAATAATAATGCTTCTTATGTTACATTTTTACTATTTATTAAATCAATCATGAATACAGAAACGCAATTATACAATTTCTTGATCTAATAAAATGATTATGTCGTTGTTTTCTAACGGACTAATTTGTCTACATTACTCTATATAATAAAAAAGAAAAATTGAATTAGTTTTGCTAATCTCGATCATTAACTAGGTACTTTTGAATCATTCATAAACTATTAGTTTAAGTCTAATTTAATTAAAATCTTATGATGATTAAATCATTTTCTACGCTATGGAATATTAAAATGTAACTAGTTATGTTTTAAGAATAAGGGGGCATATCTCTACATTATATACCGTAGTTAAAAACAACAATACACTGATGTTCACGACCAAGAATAAGTAGCACACAAGAACAGAACACGGGAAAATAACTGAAAACAGACGTCTACGTGTAACAGGCAACGAGATGAATTTCAAAGCGCCTTAATGCAAAATTAAATTTCATTCAAATGAAAATGTTTCGTATTCCTTTCCGTTATATTTTTAAGGATAAAAAAGCACTTTAGTCCAGTCTTGTTGAGCAATCAATGCAGGGACGTTTTTTGTTCTCAAACCTTTATATTGCAAGTTAGAAAAGACAAACAGTTGAGGAGGGATTTAGTTTAAGTTTCTGCTCCCTAATTGCTGAGAGAAAAAGTAGATGTAATTCGACGTAATGGTTCGTGTTCACTTACTAGTTTTTTACCTTTGTCCAGATAAATGCACTATTGTTTTTTAATAATCTATGAAGTGGTGTTAATAAATCTGACAATCTCGGTAAAAATTTACAATAATAATTCACGAGTCCCTAATAAGCCCGTAACTGAGTCACTGTTTTAGGGGCTGGAGCTTTTATTCGGGTTTGATTTCATCTTTACAAATTACTTCAGTACAAAAGAATTGTCATTTTTCTAAATTTACTCCTACATTATAAGTTATCAACCTGTCTAAACGTTTACCAAATGCTCATAGCAGTCCATAATATTACTCCCTTTTATTACCACATCATCAACGAAACATTTGACATTATTGAATCCTTCTAAAATTTGATCCATGGCACACTGAAGCACTGAAGGTCCACTAAATACGCCGAAT
This sequence comes from Epiblema foenella, assembly GCA_963556455.1. NCBI lineage: Eukaryota > Metazoa > Arthropoda > Insecta > Lepidoptera > Tortricidae > Epiblema > Epiblema foenella. The sequence goes on along the minus strand of OY747107.1, from coordinate 9,775,503 downwards.
TGTAACCTATGTGGCCTGAATAATCCTAAATGGGTATTTATTGTCATATATTCGCGGAATGATTCTTCTAATAATAATTGTTGATATGCTCCTGTTAAATCCAAAATACAAAAAACAGTACCTCCACTTAGCGCAGTGAAAATTTCCTCAGGTACTGGCAAAGGATAGTGTCCAGTGTTCAAATAAGGGTTAAGTGTGACTTTGGTAGTCCACACAGACACGCAATTTCTTGTCACTTCTCTGAGCCAATACTATAGGACTGGCCCATTTGCTGTGCCTCACTTTTTCTGTAATTCTTGCTTTTTCAAGATTGAGTTCTTTTTCCACTGCTTCTTTTTTAGAATATGGAATAGTGTAAGCTTTGTGAAAGACCGGTTCAGCTCCTGGCTTAAGTTTAAAACTAGCCTTCATATTTACAATATGAGATGATCGGTCTTTCTCAAAGAGTTTTTTATATTTGTCCTTTAACTTTTGTATTAAATTATTTTTCAGACAATCTTCTTCCCGCCCTAGTTTATTTGAATCAGTACTTTTAACCTGCCTTATATCAAAACACTTCTGTTACTTAGAAAATAACATTTTTATCCAATTTATTCCTATCAAAGGTTTAAAATACTTTTCACAGTCAATTACTACCAAATAAAACTCCTTTACATATTTTTCACCCAAACCTTAATGGAACCTAGAACTTTTAAAAGCTCTCCTGACACTGATTTTAATTTATAATCACACTTTATAAATCACTCTTGGAAAAATATTTTTCATAATCTCTTATATGCCTAACTGATTTCCATGCTCCCATGTCCACTTGCATTTTAAGAGACGTCCCATTTTGTAGTCATAATGGCATCCATGCCGCAGCCTCTTCTCCCTCAGAGATTTGTTGAATACTGCCTAAGATAATTTCTTCTGCCTCTTGTTGTTTTTCTGTATTTTCATTTAGCTGCGATTATTGCGATTATAGTATTTCCACCCCTTTTTAAAACATTTCTCTGAGGAATGGCCTCCTCCGCATCATCTGCATTCAATTTTGTTAGCGATGTTTGGTGGACGTGAACCACGAGCCTGCACCTGCGCTCCCAATGGAGCCCGTCTTCTTGCCTGTTGTATTTTTCTCATTTCTTTTTCGGCACTTTCATACGCTGTGGCAATCTTTACCGCCTGTTCGAAAGTAAGACTATTGCCAATTGTCAGTAGTTTTTGAATCAATTGTTCCTTCATTATCCGCAAACTAAACTATCCCTTAGCGCTTCATTTAAAAACGTACCGAAGTTACAGAATGCCGCTTTTCTCTTAATCTCAACAACGTAATCGGTCACACTCTGTCCTTCTTTTTGCTTGCCCGCATAAAACTCATATCGGCCGGCCACTGCGGACTTCTTTACGACATAATGCTGCGTAAGCGCCTCTATTACTTTCTCGTATGTCATAGTTGACGGTACTTTAGGCGATACCAAATTCTTCAATACATTATAAGTATCCGGCTAAAATTAATGTGATTGCAACATTCATGCTATCCTTCACTTGATTTACAATCAAGAACTGCTCCATGCGTTCACTATAGTCCTTGAACTCCTGTTTGTCTGGATGGAAATGTTCGATATTACCAATCAACGCCATAATTGCTTTTTCTTCGTCGTCAGTTTTGTATATTCACAATTAAACCAGGTTTTTTTTATACAACGCCGGTGGTAAACAAGCGTACGGTCTACCTAATGGTAAGCCGCCACCGCAGCCTATAGACGCCCGCAACTCCAAAGGAGTCAAGTACGCGTTGCCGACCCTTTATGAAATTTGAGAATTCACTGTGTTGACAGCAGAAGGGACAAATTTAGGTCCCTCGCTCTCAATACAGTGCATCCTCGGGAGCTCTGGCAACCTTGCCTTGGTTTCACTTGAGACTTATTTATTATCCACCCAGATTATAGTATTTTTATCGTCATGTCCTTTTTACCGTAGAACGCAACCTTTTTTTTACACAGAACAAGTAATGTCTAGTGCAGAGTACACAACAGAGAAGTCACATATCGTCCATATTAGTTATGAGTCAAGGCAAAAATCTGTCAGAATGTTGTAACAATTCCAAACAGTTGAGTCAAATCCGCAGTTTATAGTATTCCTGCGCATCCGTAAGCATTCTGGACACCTAGGGCGCTGATACTTTTTTAATACCAAAAGGGTCGTGTATAATACTATAGATGCTCACCTTTCAAAATCTTAACTTCTTCAGTTATAAAATGACAGGAACACTGCGACCTGTTAAAGTAAAGTTCTAAATTTTTGTTATCACTTGATCGGCTACTGCTGAAGTCAGGCGCCTCAAGCCTGGGTCGTCATTAGTGCAAGTTCTCCTTCTCTTAAACTTCGCCTTCTACCGCGCAATCGTAAAATAAGAAGGTGCACGAACCTCTAATGTTATTTGCAAGTCTAAAGGAATCTGTTCTGGGGTAAAATTCTTCAAGCGCAGCAAATTAATTACGGCTTGAACGTGAATTTTCTCCAGTTTTGACAATTCACTCCAACAGAACAAATTAAATGTATTCGTTTAAAAAAAAACAAGGGACTATCACACATTTTTTTACTTATTTACTGTGTCAATAATATTGGCAATACTGGCCAATATTTTTACATTTTTACTCACTAAAGAGTTTATATATCATTCTCATTACTTATTGAACACCCCTAGTAGTTCATGGACTGTCCATACTGTACCCGAAATATTGTTAAATTAGGATATTGAATAGCAACATCGTGTTACAATAAGATTTAGGTATGAAACTTAAAAAAATATTCGCCAAAATAGTAGCCGTAACAGTCAGCAAAAAACGTTCTCAGGCGGGCTAAGAAACTGCGCGCTTTATTCCGGAATTCAAGATAATGGCTTCTAACGGAATATTCCTTACATAGCGGCGAAATCGCAGGGATCTTTGGCGGTCACGAGAAATATTGAATTGAAGGTTCTATTTTCTTAAACTCCACTTTCATAGCGCAGTTCAGGCTATCAAAAGCGTATTTTCTGGATACAAAATTGAGAACAGGCCAATTTACACACCACATTGGTGCTCCTATTTACCCGTAGGTACATCATTGGTAGTACTAATTGTTTTCTTTTTGTGTAAATAATTACTTTTATTTCCGCATTAATACATTATGAGTATAAAACGCAATGAAATATAACGTAGACATATAATGCATTTTTTTGTCAATTGGCATACAATTGGTTACATAACAGAAAATTAAAGCGGCAGAAATCCCGTCGTCTTTGATTGAAGAGATAAAAATGAGCAGTATTCACTCGAAAGCCAAGCCATGTGCCGTCAAGCATAATGCAATATAAAAGACATCATAGGTACACAGTGATGCGGATAAAAATACATACATAGGTATGCGAAAAGCGTAAAACGGCGGACGTAGACCCGATTACGCTCATTTTTTCTTACTCATTCTCTCTAGAGATTACTTTTCTTCACAAAAAATAAATTTAATTTAACTTGTATTGAAGTTTCAGAAGATTAATTGAAGGAATCACGTCAATTACCTACTTAAGTTTAGTGTGTCAATCAAAGACTACAATGTTCTATGGTATCAACATTACCAAGAATTTGTAGGTATTCTAGAAAATTCAATGAATCAGCATCAGATTGTTAATGATAGGAAATGAATAGGTGCTGCATATCAAGGACAATTTTATAAACCAGTTTTATTTAGTTCTTACTTACATAAACTATAGGAAAATCTGGTAGTAGAGTTCTTTTATCAATATTAGGACCTAACGAATTTTATTTCTCATAAGAATATTTACAATTGACTTACATGAGAATATGTTAATATTGTATATGTAGGTATACGTAGTTTATTGCAGTATTAAATTACAAATATATTTATTACAGTCTACATAGTCTATAATCTTTTACATTTAAGATTTTATTAAACTATGGGGTGTTGGGACTGGCTCCCTATCTATAATTTAAATATACATTTGTTTACTTATTATATCCATTTTATTTGACCAGACTATCTTTAAATACATACAATAAAATAAAAAAATATAACAATACCTAACTTAAAGTAGAACTAATAAATAATAAAAACTAATAAAAATCTAAAAAAGGTCCCTGCGGCATGGTCCCTACAATGCTGGCAGCATTTCCTCGCTGTATGGCGATAGCAAGGCGTTGTGCGAGGAAACTGCCAGCTCTCTTGTCCCCTGTGACGTCGACTAGTCTCTTCGCCAGTTGTTGGAAGAGCTCTGTTGCCCCAGGGCCCCACGGACCGAGGGTCTCGACGCCGAAGGCAACGAAGTTGTATCCGGCGTCAAGACCCCTGTATTTGCGTAATTTGATGGCTTCGGCCGCCTCGGCTGCTGCGCCTGCCCTGTTCATTGTACCGTGGAGATGAGACGGGGCTAGAGTATCAACGCAAGTTGCGTCCCAAACTAGCACCCGTCCCATTTTCCACGGTATTAGGGACATCCCGTCCGGTCTCTTGCCATCGTCACGAACGATGCCGACTGGTTCGAGCAACGCCGGCACGTTCACGCTAGCAAGAGACCGGCGGATAATGTCGTTAAGGGCGGCGTGTCGCGAAAAGCGGCCGGCGCTTTTTACATATGACAGACCGTGGTGCCCCAACCGGTCGACGTCACTGCCACAGGGGCATTTGTGTGGAGCACAAATCGGGACCCCTAGGCGCAGACTGACCGCCAAACGGAGGGTGGTGCTGTCGAGGAATGTACCAGTACTTGGACAGGGGTATGCGTTCAGCCATTGACCGGCCTCCTTGCATCCGATAGCAGTCAGTCGTGCGCATTCCACTCCAGCGCTGCCGTTAAGTAAGCTGGTGTAGGTAGATTTCGAAATTACATCATCCCAGCATTTTTGAGATTTCGGATTTGCGGGTACGTTTTGCCCCGGGCAGGCAGACAACCAAGCATTTACAGCGCAGTCCAAGCCCGCAATCTTGTAGTTTGAGGGGAGATCCCTTAGGATTTTGCCTACAAGATTGTATGAGCTATGGGCAGACGACAGAAATGCCGGTAGAGCTACACTAGAAATTTTACGCAACCCTAAATCCCCGTATCGGACGGGGAGGGATGCTTGACACCAGGATTCTTTGCTGAGCCTTAAATTTAGTATTAATTCCAAATTGGTTTTGATTAGGGTGTCAATAGGTGTTAATAAGTTTTGATGTTGCCAGAAGGGGCTGCAGCGAAGCGTATAAGTAAATTTTGGGACGAAAAGGCAGAATTTCAGGATAAAAAGGGCCGAATGGGAGCTAATTTCAAGTAGACGATCTGAGCAATTTTGAAATTTAGAGATGGTCTTGTTTATATGGTCCGGGAAGGCTTCGTCAAAAATTGGGGTTCCTAGGAGGTTAAGGGAATCCCTGGTTACAATTTTTATATTGGGGGACAAATTATTAAACTTTTCTATAATTTCTGTGTGATTTAGGGTTGTGCTGTGTATATAGAGTTCACACTTGCTGAAATTTAAATCTAATCCAATGGATTCAAATTTGTTTTTGAGGACAATTAGGTCTGAGAGTACGGTGTTCACATTCCCTCCTAGGGTGCCGGTAGTTTATTAAATTTAAGACGTATTAGAAACTTATAAAAATAAAAATTATTACAGAATAAAATAACTAACTTAATCAATAACTATATAAAACAAAAACTAAAAGAAAATCTTAACTTGGAACTAAAACAATATCGTCACCATAAATATCCTGCCCTCAATATTTCGTGTTCAGCGAGCCATTGGCTCGATTTATTTCCCAAAATCCGCATAACTGAGGGGCTACTACGAACTTCGAAATCCGAACTTCGTATCGCGCCGTCCCTTTCGCTCTCGTGTTATATACTACATGAGTGAAAGGGATAGCACGTTACGAAGTTCGGATTTCGAAGTTCGGAGTAGGCCCTCTGTCTACGCTGCCAACCAGCCTATAAACATTTCGGAGCGCACTAACCCGATAGCGAGGCATGTCACGCTAATGTTGTCTATACTTTATCATATTTAGGAGATATTACTTAGTATTTAGCGGTTGAGCCAAGGTAAAATTTGTATTAGGTATGTCCGATGTGAAAACGTCAATCAGGTATGTCTGTAGATTACATTGCTCCTAGTTTTAGGTCGCAGCCCATGCATACAAATATCCTATTGAATTTTGACTTCAATGCGAGCAGATCCGAGAAGATCGAGATGAAAGATGTTCGTACTCTATTTCTATTTATTTTGCCTGTATACAGGGTTCTGAATATTTGGGTACCTTAGTTATAAGGATTGAATTATGAAATACAGCTTGATTTCGGGTCTTATTGAGGATGAAGGATGAATATTGAATATTCGATTTATATGAGCGCATGAGGAATGGAGGAGGTGGTAATGTGCAAATATTGAATGCATAAACCTATATTGAACCAATATTGTTTAATATACCAGTGTGTAGGTCTGTAATTGTATGTATAAAAGTGTGTGTAGTGTGTGTGTAAATATTTAGTCCGCTATCGAAAAGAGAAAAATGCATGTGAATTCCAATGCATTTTTTCTTCTCTCCACTTTTTAGTCGACTGTAGCGATTATTTTTCGGATGTTTGTACTAGAAAAAAACGAAATAACATGTAGATTCTCTCCTACAAATTGCATTATACTTTTCGAGCAAATCGTAATGCAAAGTGCAAACGAGTATTAATCAAAATCAACTGAATAAACTGCCTGTTTTAGTTTCCTAAGACTTAGTTTGACCTGACCTATTTGCTGCCTCTCTTAACCAAGAGGCAAACGCGAAACAAACCTAACCATAATGCGTCCCGTCTAATGAAACCCTTGTGAATTCGGAGGCTAACACATCCCGTCGTGAATTTGCAATTAGGGCCCTTGTATTAAGTAGGTACTTTAGACAAGGGAACCGATTCATTGTATTAAGTTATAGGTCAGTACCTAATAACAGAGAATTTGCATTATTCAATCTGTTTATTGTAGCACAGTGTAGGATTCCGTCGCGTGTAGTACCTGAAGTAATGTTTAGCTCGAAAAGTCCTTTTTTATTAGCAGAACTGCATTTTATCCACTAAAGTGCAATGAATATTTGAAATCTGAACGTGATATTAGTTATTTTTAAAAATACGTCACGATTTTGTGGTAATCTCATTTATTTATTTACAAGCGGTAATGATAGTTAAATAACATTAATAATATTAAAACTAATTTAAATGTAAAACAGGCCCTGGGACCGAGGATGCTGGCGGCATTTCTAATTATAATTTTAAACATAATAATAACATGTAAAGGCCAGTCCAGACATCTGTTAATAGTTTTGCCGACTGTATATAAGATTTCCTGATTGTGATTGCTTGTTTTTTTTGCAACCCTTGTTATTTGTGTACTAGTTAAAATAAGGGCTGATTTAAATATTTCCTTAGTTTCTTATGTAAATATTTTCCTCGCTTTAGTCAGGTGACAAAAGATTTGCAGTTATTTTACGTCTCGTGTATTGTAACACTCGCTACGCTCAGGATTCTATTTTTGAACCACTAGCTCCGCTCAGGGTTCTATTTTCGAACCACTCGCTTCGCTTGTGGTTCAACCATAGAGTCCATTCGCTGGCTCGTGTTTTAATTCCACACTCGCGGTTAAAATACAACATAAATGACAGTTAAAAACGGTTGTGTTAGGTTAGGTTAAGTTAGCAAAATCTTTAGTTCTTCATACATCAACTCATACGTCAGTTAACACAAACAATATACCCCACATTCGAAAGTTTCTTATTGTTATTAGCAGCCAGCACCATACACAACCATCAACAAATATCAACAATCCCACTATAACAGCGATATTTTACACACAAATATCCTAAAAAATATCATCTTGACTAAAAATGACTTTTCTGCGGTGTTACCCGCGGATAAAATATAGCCTATGTGTCAATCCAGGGTCTAAGCTACTTCCGATCGAAATTTCAGATAAATCCATCCTCTCCGTCCAGCCGTTTTTGAGTCTTAATGGAACGTTCATCCATCCATCCATACATCGGCACAAACTTTAACTTGTAAATAGTATTAGCATTGGTCAAGGGTTAAATAATTGAATTGAATTGTTGGACTATAAGTAACACGTCGACTCTAAATTGTAAGTACTTACTATATACAAAATACTCTACATCAATAATAGGTACTTATGAAGCTATTGACTACATATAAAGCTATTGAAAAGGTATTAAAACAGACATTGCTAAATAATAATATAAGACTTACAAGACATTCTAACACTTTTAAATACCTTGGTTAATATAATCACACTTATCTAAAGCCATACATACCATATATTTAGAAATAATTAACATCAATTAAGGTAAAGCTATTTTATTTTTCACATATAATTACAAATAATTTTTATATTTTGGATAACCACCGACCCGCACTCACCCTAACCAAATGTAAAATATAATGTATAGGATGCATGCGCGCCAACAACCTATTTGAATGCGGTTCGAGACACTAACGCGCCCTTACGTATAGCCGTCTCGCTTCCTTCCTATCGCGTGTAAAATACAGTTAAACTTAATAAAAAAATAATATATGAATGGACGTGGTACGGACTAACAACTTAAACCATAAAACTAACCGGTGCCAATAAACTAGGTACACATTATTTGTATATATATTGTACTATGGCTTTTATGTTTAGGCAAAGCAGCCCCAAGCGACAATACAATGCCTTCAAGTGTGTTTACCAACAGGAATTCTACAATTGTCTACACTATAACAGCGATATTGTACAGTTCAATATGGCATTATGGTATGTTATCGAGTACGAGGTTTCATTTACCAGCAGAGGCCCCGATCAGGACTAGCTTCACAACGTTTACCGATATTCGCTTGCATTATATCTTGATCTCTGATAACACGTAGTTACTACGAATATCACGGTCAACAAATGGTGGTGTGAATCGCATACCAGTGATGCTACTCCGGGTTCATCCAAGGCTTACTTCGGATCGGCATTACTTCTAATAGGCGCATGTGAATGGGAAAATTATCTGAATATTACGCAAGTGCGATTCTTTTTAACTTGCTTCTGATACCTACTTCATATCGTGCATTCTATTTTCAAATTTTATTCGTACTTGATCTTTTCTGTTCTCGTTCTTGCTTTAAAATGTAAATTGTATATCAGGTACAGTCGCCATAAGATATATCGGAGCGAACGAGGTGCTCACAAATATCTGAACACGACTCTATTGTCAAGGCGTTAAGGTGCATGTTCAGATATTTTTGAGCATCCTGAAGAGTACAGATATATTTGATGGCGAATGTACCTAGGTTTACTTTGATAAAGATACAATAGAAAGAATACAGGCAAATATCGTAAATTACTTCTCGCCCATCATCTGCTTCATTTACAGTTTATGCCATTTTTAAAAATAGTTATGCCCTGAAAGGAAGATAAATAGGAAATTGTTAATGTTCATGCTCGATGGGAAATAAGTATGTATCCAAAATGCCTTCAAATTTACGATGTTGATTTTAGTAGTTAGTACTAATTGATATCAAGAAACTGTTGATAACAAGCTCAGACAATGAGCCTACATGAATCACTGTGCAATAAACATCTGTCATTTCATCTCGAGTCAAGTTCAAATTGACACCCGTGTGTCTGACAGTGTGTCTGACAGTGTTGTATGAATGGCGTAACAATACTAACAATTGAGGCGAGCTGGCGTGAACGGTATTGTACTCTGGACGTATGTCAATCGCTTTCTCGATATTGTTCTGATGTTACGCAGCTATATGCAGCGTTATAAATAGTTATATATCTGTTTATAAATATACTGATAGATTTGGTTCCCGTTATACTATGACATGGCAACACTTTCGTGGGGTAGTATATCCACTTCGCACTGGCCGGTGATAGCGTGAAAGTTATACATTTTCACGGCCGTCTTATTAGGCAATTGCCTTTCTTTGTGTTTTTTAAACAAAAGCCTCTTATATACTTCGAAAATACCGGTCTAGTGCCACTTCGACTCGCGCACCGCGGTCTCCGTACACAGATGTGTACAGGTACCAACCTTATTAATTCAGGAAAATCTTAACAACATGGTGTAAAAATTTAACGCCATGGGTACAACGCCATCTATCGGCGATTTTTGTTACAAAGTTGAGCTACTGAATAACTTAGTATGTATGGTGGTTTTTCAAGGATAATTCTTTATCACGTTAACTGATTTAGTTTTTTTTTTTGAAAGAAGGTATTTTCAGCATTATCGTGTAGAAATTTATATAAAAAATACATGTGATTAATTTAGAAACTTAGTATAGAAATGTGTTTTGATAATAAAAAAAAAGAAAGACTAGATAGAGCTATAGTCATATTGTTCCTGTAAAATATACATTGATATCAATAGTACATGTTGAGAGCATTATTTCAATAGATTAATACGTGGTTTACGTCACGTAATAAGATATTTAATTAATTCCGCCATCCTCACATTGGATGCTCCGTAATTTTCTTCACAAGTGTCTTCGCCTCTTCTTTAATACTAAGTATTTAATTGCTGTTGTCTAAGTAGCAATATTTTATCACTGTTGTGTACATGCGTACAGATGTAGTGCACAATGATTTTCCTTCGTACTTTATCGGAAAAGTTCATATTTATAGTGCTCTCTCAATTAGCTTCAGTATCCAACTTACAGCCGTAGGGGTGTCGCATCAGCAGACCAATATATATATAGAGTGGCTAACAAGCAATTCAAATATTCGCTATAGTTTTGATTATATTTACAGTTTACTTATAAAAAGGTTGTATTACCATACCGAAACCTCAAAAACGGTTAAAAAATTCAGTCCAAGGTATTATATTTAATATATACCTGTACTTCATATCAGAAAATAGCAAATTCAAAAATAGCAATAACTCCGAGTATTTTGGCAAAGCCCAACGGCGAATTTCGGACGCAACGAGCATATCTAAACCTACAATTAAAAAAATTTAGAACCAGGAAGAAGAATATTTCCCAATAAGATTTATTATGTTGTACTTTATGTTTTAAAGTGAAGAGAATGTTTCGTTTACTAATGACAAGAAAACAGATTACTATTTTCAAAGTTATTGAAGGTTGTAGCATCTCTATATTACACAATAACATTTTTCACTTTGACATTTGACACTAAACAATAAAGTTCCATAATAATGGATATGAAAACGTCACTCATTTAATATCATTCATATATTTTTTTGTTGTGTGCATTATTATCAGTGTTAAAGTTTGTTTATAACATTTCCATTTTGTATAGTGCACAATAAAGTATATATTATTATTATTTATTAGTATTAATACCACAAAATAAACAATATACAGAAGGGCCGATCCCGCCGTTCTTGAAAATACATACCTAAACTTGCCCGACTCACTAGGGTTCCTTCTGTATTGATTCTGAATTTTAAAAAGGAGTAGGTAAATATAAGTTTACAGACAAACGTACATCGATTCGTTTATACCAGGGGTGGGCAAACTTTTTTCATGGCGGGCCAGTAAGCTTGAGAAATTTCGGAGGAGGGCCATAATTGCAGCAAAACTGCACTTTTGTATAAAACCGTTAAAAAATATACACAATTTTTTTATTTCAAGTGGTTTCATGAATCTTATAATTAAACTTTAATTATCATATGTAGTGATCAAAATGACACACTTTTTAGCTTTTATTTATTTTTATTCGAAGGGCCAGATGTGTGAGACATATGAAATTGTTTTTGTTGTGCCATTATATCGTCGAATGCAGGTTCGAGTTGCGACGAAGTAACTTTCAGCAGCGAAAAAGGTGTTCATCAGTAAGTCGGTTTCTGATTGAGTTTTTTCGCAATTTCATTGTTGCAAATGTCTGCTCACACACAAACGATGACCCAAACATCGCCATGACTTTCTGGGCGGGCCATGTACTAATTAATTCGATGTATCGGCGGCGGGCCGGAAAAAATGCTTTCGCGGGCCGCAGTTGGCCCTCGGGCCGTACTTTGCCCACCACTGGTTTATACATACATCTTATAATGTTTACATTCCTTAGAGACTGCTTAGATGTTAAAGAGCATCAAATATCCATTAAAGGCCCGACACCACACATGATGAAGACTGGAGCGTAACAACTTGTTACAACTAACTACTAAATAGCTAACAAGATATAACTATGATAGTGATCCCACTAAAAACGTAAACGTGAAAAAAGTTCGACAAAAACATAAATGTAAAAAGGGTGCCAAGTTCAGCGAAAAATAGTTGAAATCTAGCAGGGTTACACGTTCCATAATTTTTTTAAATAACAATTTCGTCTATGTACTTCAAATACGTAATTAAGATATTCTTTACCTTGAAGAAGAAAAAGATGATTATTTACCTTGTCATCTTCAAAAATTGAAAAACCTTTATCCTTTATTTGAAGAAAGTAATCATATCGGTTATTCATTTTGACGTACGTGACACAAGTGATTAACGCGCGCACAAGTCGCACAACTAGCACTCGCGACAGTCGCGACTAAGCTCTGCCCGAGACTGCCCGAGAATGCCTGTAAATATAACTGTCTGTGTGCGTGCGGCGTAAATGGCACTTAGTACTGAGCGAACTCTCTGCTCCGGCGCGCGCCGCCGCTATTTACTTTCCCCCGTATTCATAAAACTTAACAAACCTCTGCTAACTAAAAAGTTCTTTGTCCCATTCTCACAAACGTCAATGTCAAAGTGACAGATAAGGACAAACGAACTTTAGCGGCTAGTTAACTAATATAGGTTTGACAGACGTATATGAATAAGGGGGTTTGTGTTTAATACAATCATTGATTGACAGTTCGGGTGCCATCGTATTCTGATTGAGATCCGAGTTTTCGCATCGGAAAATCATTTTTGCAATATATCTGTATAGTCGTATCCACGAATTAATATGTGGATATTTTATGTAAACCTAACAAGACGAAATAAGTATTAGCTAACCCTGAGTCTGAGAGTCTAACTCGAACCTACAATGGACTTGCAAATTCGAGAGACAAATACCTACACGAAAGAATGGGGGTTCGAATCCTGCCCCTTTCCGTTTCCAATGAGCTGTTTTGTCGGTGATGATGATTCTGTCTCAGTAAACTTTGTATTCAGGTTACTCTAAAATAATCTGAGGGGTATATTTATAGTATGGGGTCCGGTTTTTAATGAGCTGATGTTTAAATGCAAGGTATTGGTGAATGACGGCTGCAACTTGGTCGTGTCGGTACTTATAATCTGTCTGGGTTATCGATCGGCACGCACCTGTTTTATGCTGAATGTTTTCTGAGGCAGCTTGGCAACGTCTCCGAAAATCAGTGAGTAGATTACGGTCACGGATAATATGTTTTCTATAGTTTCTAGTGTCAATTATTTGGTCTTGGATAACTATCTTAAATCCTTCAGTTTCAGGAAACAACTCACCTCTTTTGAGCCACATGTTGGATACCAGCTTATCAACATTGGGGTTGATCAGCTCGAGACGGTGCCTGCCATGGAGTAATTTTTGGACCCATGCTTCCTGTTTTTGTTTGGGTTCCGTGATGACTTCATTTTTTTGATTTGCGCGTTCATTTAGATTTAGTGGTGTATATTTTTTGTCAGAGTTGACGATGAATTTGTCCAGTGTAGAACGGGAAGACTGGTTCTGGAAGAACTTCCGAAGTGTGCTTACCTGTCTGTTGTGGAGATTCCTTATATCAATCAGACCCCTTCCACCTTCCGATATTGGAAGAGTCACCCTCTGCGTGCCGCTTCGCGGGTGGTGCTTGCGGTAGTTGGTCATTAAAGTGTTAATAATTCGTTGAAGGTTACTAAGATCTGTTTGTGACCATTGTAAAATACCAAAAGAGTAGGTTAATATGGGAACTGCGTATGTATTTATTGCTTTAATTGTGTTACGTGCATTTAGGTAGGTGTTGAGAATTTTGTGGAGCCTGCTACTAAATCTCTGTTTAAGAGAAGCCTTCGTTACCTTATGGTGAATTTGCTGACTTTGCTGGTAGCCGAGGTACTTGTATCCAGCTTCGTCATCAACAGGATTTATTTGTTCTCCATTGTTAAGAGAGTAAAGTTTGATGTCATCCATGTACATTAGATGTGATACCGTGTGTAAGGAATTTCCATAATGAAGCTTCAACCCAGATTTGCTATTATTTAATAAATTAGACAGCGGATTGAAAGCTAGACAGAACCAGAGCGGACTAAGAGCATCTTCTTGGAAAATACCTCTACGAATATCGATGGGTTCCGTTTCTACGTTTGTGGTGTTGTTTACTAATTTGAGAACAGTTGACCAGTGTAACATTGTTTTTTCTAGGAAGTGTATGATAGTGTCGTGTATTTTATAATGCTTCAGAATATGAATGAACCAGGTGTGCGGTACTGAATTTAGCTAGCATGTATGTTGTTCCTTGTGTAATATAATGCGGCAATGTTTCTGGGGCGTCAATGAATTCATTAATGTGCCTGAGTAAGACTGGGTGCAAGTAAGTAATTTTTTTTAAATTATTATTGGTTTGCTGTGGGCCTTTTATGCCGCTTCGACCAGTTATTGATCTATTGTGGCAGCCCTTAAAGTTTTCCTCCCTAGATCCTCACTAGCCCACAGAAGCAGAGGATGTTTAAATCTCACTTGACGAAGACTTAAATAATCCAAACAGTCACTGCAGCAATAACTAGGTACCTATCCTAATTTTGGGATTAAGCACCGGAGCTCCGGGACCGAAGCAAATTGCTGTGGATGTAACCAGGAAAACAGGAAGGTGATAGATGGGGTTAACAAAGTAGTATCACCTAAATATGAAAATATTTCATACTCTACGTCGCAATACGTGAGCAAAACGCGAGGTTCTCTTGTATTTTGTTCAAAATCACAACAATATAAAAATGAATACGACAAACACACGCGCAAGTATAAAAGAAGACACGAAGTTTCCGGATGTTACATTTATTTGTTCCGTTTTTCACAGGCTTCTGTAAACATTATGATTATGGCACAAAGCGCACCCGAACCTGTGACACATAATTACAAGGAAAATAATAATGATTGTAGGTATTTTACGTGTAGTTTCCTATCTTAATGCGATAATTTAACATTCGTATGCTATCCAAGTATCATCTTAGGAGAGCCCGAAAAAGTAAAAAATCGTATAGTTTCAAACACTAACTGACTACATAACAACTCATTTTAATTTAGATCTCACTTCTCACTCGCTATCAAAGAAAAGCGACTGTCTAAAACGAAAAACGGTTAGTGCCATTTACGCCGATTGGTTTCCATTTAGATCCATTTTGCTTACGCAACGTCTCGTATTTCTATGAACTCTGCTATAATATGATTCATATAAAATCTTTTATAAGCGCGAGATACCTAATCTTTATAAGCGCAATAAAAATCGTGTAACATTAGTGAGAAGCCATGGCCGCGATTCCATGGCAGAAAGAGCCGTTTCTAGGATATCGCTTTTGTACCATGTCTATCATTCAAATTTTGTAAGAAATATATATTATAGAGGCATTATCTCTATGGCGTGCCGGGGATGACGTTAATGTTTCTTTCATTCTGATTTTGAAAGACAGAGTCATGAAAATACGAGTACATGTTCCCTTCTGACTGTTGCAATAGCGCTACTAGTTATATTTATTTATGAATGCGTGGAAGTGGAACCTGTAGGTACACCATGAATAGTTTTATGACTGTAACTCAACTGAGTGACTAACAAAAGCCAAATTCAAATATTTATACAATAATAAATTTTGTACCAAGTCGTCAGTGCATTATCGCTTGTGCAAAAGCGACCGACGTCGATTGTATGTAGTACCCCATTAGTCAGCCATCTCCTACGCTGTTCCTTTGTAGCCATCGTTGATAAACGACGCTATAACGCCGCGGAAACGGTGACTGCTTTCGGACACTCACGAGATAGCTACTTGTACTTTTTACTGGCGTTATTGTTATTATATAGTAACTCTTAAGTACTGCTAACAGTCGCTGTGGCTGAACACGGCTAGGGGATGATGATGATGATGATCGTGAATGGATTTTAAACACCTTTGTGAACTTGATAAGATAAGAATTTGCGTGTGTGTAGGTCACTGTTTTTTTTTACCATATCGGTGGCAATCCGGTTATTATAGTATGGACCTTTGAAAATCTACCCTCCTTTTTAGAGTTCTGTTACTAAAATGGCAAAAATGGAACCTTTAAAGTTTCATCATGTCTGTCTTGGCTGTCTGTATGCCCGCATTTATTAATTCATCCGATTCATCATATGTTGTTAAATGTAGACTAGTAGTAGTAGATACGGAACCCTTCATTGTACATGGTCCGACACACAGTTGGCCTGTTTTTTTTTCGATATCACAGTAGAAGACTAGTTTTATATTACAATAATTAGAGAGATTAGTAGAATAATTTAATGAGCAGGGAGGGTTACTATAACCCAAAATGGTCGCAGGTAAGTATTTACTAAACTAATCAGAGCAATGTATCACATTATAGAATGTCTAATTTTGCGTCCAGGCTAAGTCAAATAGAAACTAATCTAAAATGAATGAAGAGAACATCTAACTGGCGGGTAAAATATATAAACAGAGAGGGAAGATGCTATGTTTACTTTTCATCGGGTTCACAGAAAGTCATGATTAATCTTAGACCAAATTGAGTGTGACAAAATAATACGTAGGCTACAAAATACATTTTTCATACTGCATATTTTAGTACATTCCTGTAACTGTAGTCGTGTTGTAATTTTTGTAGTCGGTGCTATTTCAAAAACTATAAGCTATTTCTTTGTACGGCACCGACTTCAAAAACAATAAGAACCGTATTAGTCTCATAATGAGCTATTAGAAATGAGGCAATAAATTTTACTTTTCAGTTTTTAGGGTTCCGTAGGAAAATGGTAAAAAGGAACCCTTATGGTTTCACTTTGTCCGTCTGTCTGCCTGTCTGTCTGTCTCATCACTAAATATCTCAAGAAGCTATTGATTTCAAATTTAAAATAAAGAAGAGTATATACTCTTCTTTATTTTCCTAGACGCATAGAACATGTTTTTATTTATACATATTTTTTTTATTTTCTGTGAAAAATGACAGATAACAGGCGGTTCAAAATTTAAAAGTTTAATGAATATGTGGGGTGTCATATGAAAGGGCTAAAGTTGTACATTTTTTATTTGGGTCATTTTTGATTTATGAAGGAAAATGTAATAAAAATACCGCTCCCTCCACCTATCTCCGAAATTTACAAAGGAAAAAATATGAAATTATTACATAACATAAATATCATTGTATATGTAACAGGAAAGATAGCTCTATCTACTTTTTTTATCACCAAAACATTTCTGTACTAAGTTTGTAATTTAATCACCTCTGATGTATTTTTGTTTTATAAATTCGCGCCACTCGATTATTCTGAAGGACTTTCTTTCAAATAAAGAAAAAAAAAATGAAAAATCACCATAAACAACTTAATATATTATATTATATTAAGTTATTCAGTCGCTCAAATTTGTAACAAAATTCGCCGATAGATGGTACTGTACTCATGGGTGATTTTCCTTAATGTATAGGGTTGGAACTTGAAACTGGTACACATCTGTGTACGGAACCCTCGGTGCCCGAGTCGGACTCGCACTTGACCGGTTTTTTTTTAATTTTGTAGTTTTGAGCGGTGAAAACGTAAAAACATTTTCAATGTTAAAAATGCCGCGAGCTGTGCTTATAGGTCCTGCCTATATCCCACAAAGCCACTATAGTCTTACTCTGAATGCGACTTGCTATGCCCTCTTTTTGATCCCTGATAGATACCTATATTTGTGTCTATTGACATGAGAGCCAAGTGACGTTTGAAATATGTCACATTTTATTTGATACTTATTATAGTTTCGGTAAATCATCAGTCTCAACTTTCATTCTATCTGTAGGTTTGTAAACCAGCGAGAACAATTCAAGGTATTTCACATTATTTACTTGAATCTTATTTGATTGTTATTTACTAGTAAATGTTATATACTTGACTGTTGAACGAACAGTGTACGCATCATATAAGCCTGTGTCTCGCCGTCATTATGCAAAGTTGTTATTTATTTTTCATCGGGTGTTGATGTTTTCCCTATCTTCTGATAGCTTGCTGCAACTCGTTTGAATGTTCAATTTCTATACATTTTGTAGCTGTTTGTCTTGAAAAACAATTTCAAGACAATTGCTTGGGTTAAGTTGATTGTTATCTTTTAACCCCCAGTGACAAATTGAAAACGTGCACGGAAATCTTGATACACGTAGCAAATTTTGCATGTAAGTACGTGTAGGGACTTCATACTATGGCTTTGTGGTCACACATAGCCTGTGAAGACATCTGTGAACCTGGCCCTCCACTTTGGCCGATTTTTTTCTGAGAGATTTTCGCTTGTAGTTGATTGTAGTGAAAAACATTTCGTTTGTAGTTGCGTGGAAAAAATATTGGGGGACCCGAAAAAAACCCCAGCCTCCCAGTAAAAAAAAATACTTTACTCATCGAATCTCGTTCTGAATCGTTTGTAGTTAGTAGTGAAAAGCATTTAGTTTGTAGTTGTGTGAATAAATTTTCGGTGACAAAAAAAACAAACAAAAATTGTAAAAGAGGTTAGGTTTGCTAGTTTATACTTACTATTTAATATTTAGGCAAAATAAACTACAATTAAACCTGCAATTGTTAAATGTGGCCTTGAATTAAATTTCATGCGCTTTTCCTACCCCTTTTGGGAATGCAGGTGTGAGTTTATGTGTATATGTAAAATAAACTACCTATTTAAGAAAATAAATAAATATTAGTTTTGACTTAAGTGAGAGTTAGAAATTTGTTATTTACCTACTTAAAAATACATTTGCCCCATTAACGTAGATGATCTAAATTGAAAACATTAAACTTATAATGAATGCGGATATTGTAATGAAGTACTGTATTTCAACCTATATTACCACAATTAGCACCATGTTCAGTATTTAGGGACGAGCTTTAAGGGCTTCATTAAAAACTTTAATCATCCAATGAAGCGTACTTATTAAGCGACTGTAGTAATAATGGGAACTCGTAAAATACATTTTAGGGTATTTTATGCCGTATTAATTCTGTTCTCATGTAACATAATCCTGCATTGGGTATTATCAAGGCAAATAAGTAAATATTGCAGCGCTTATAATTTTTTTTAAAATTTAAATTTAAAAACAGTCATACCATTGTCATCACAGGATGAATCAAAAGCCACTAACTGAGTACAGAATCAATGTCAAGATATTTTAAGCAAGAAACAAATAAATAAATGGTATGACCAAGTGGTACTAATATTACAATATGACCAAGTTTTAGACAATGAAAAAATGGTAATTCTGTTATTAAAAATATTTTTCACACCTGCTATTCAGAAAAGAGTTATTGTTGCCTTCGAATGAGGGATCAAAGTTCTACTTTTCCTCCCTCATTTGAGGGCAACAATGACTCTTTTCCTCATAGAAGGTGTGAAAAGCAGTATGTGACACTGTAGTAAAACCATTTGTAAGATAATTCATGTTTTTAGCAGCGGGCCTCATAGACGGTGTGAAAAGCAGTATGTGTCACACGGTAGCAAAATTATTTTCGTCTTGGGCGTAAATACTTGAATCCCTCGCTACGCTCAAGATTCTACTTTAGAATCCCTCGCTACGCTCAGGATTCTATTGTAGAATCTTTCGCTTCACTCAGAATTCAATATACCGCCCTCGCCGTAAATATATCATTTTGCTCCCTTGAAACACAATCTACTATTTTTGTATAAGGTATCTTAGGTACTAAAAACATCATTTCGTAGGTATTTTAACATGTTGTTATAAAATAGATAAGCAGAATATTTATATTACTGCCAGTAGCAGTATTAACTAAATACATTAGTATGTTTTCAAGATCAATAACCGGCCACCCGATATCCGGCCACGTTTCACTGACTTGACATATATCCTAAACTCTTTTAATGCATTTAAGATTTTGATTCGTCCTTATAATATTACCTCACCTTCAAATATATTTAGCTCGAATACGTCCGTTCCTGGGAAATTCTTCGTAATTCAAATTCAATAGGTCGAATATATCGTAACTATTGTATCAGCTGCTTCCCGGATAGCAGTCATAAAAACACAAAGGGAGATGTTACGATGTGATTTAAAGGCTCCAAGAAACTTGGGGATCTTTCCTTCTGGCGGATGTTTGTTTGCAGTATTCGGCAATAACGTTACCAAAGATGATAAAACCTACGAACTGACTAGTGTTTTGCGTTTTGGAGAACACTTAGTTCCTATGTCATTATTATCTTGCCTTCTCAATCATAATCCATAGTTTTTAATTATAAGTGACCACGATCTGTATTGTTTTTAGAATTATCAGCAAAATAGGCATACGTTATTAAAGTTGAAATGTTAATATTTTAAGACTTGCCCCAAATAACAGTTTTAAAGAACAGTCATTTGCCGGTTTGAATGGTCTTATTATTTATGACCACCTATGTCCCAAACTAAAAGAGAATTAAAGCCTCGTTGGCGATAGAGCAAAGAGACTGTCGGCAAAAAAATAAGGAATAAAAACGCTAAAAATTGTGTACTTTATATATTACATTGCGAATAAAAGCGTTAACCATTAGGTAGGTAGGTTAAAAATACAATAGTAAAGGTCCCATAATTTCGATCTACTACAATTTTGAAACCAACAACAACATTGCAACAACTTTATAGACCCGTAGCTATTTCTAAAAGTTGCTCTCCTTTTCGATGTCAACGGCATTTGGAAGGAAACCTCATACGACCAGATTTGAGTTACAATATGGTTTTTTTTTCGCCAAGGAGCCAAAATTTGGCTTGGCAATATTTAGAAACGGCTCCAGCAGGCTTTTTTTGCTTCGGAAGTTTATCTGTCCCAACTTAAAAATTTAAGTTGAATTTGGTTACAATAAGGTAAGAGAAACATTAAATAACATTATTTACATAGCCATGAAACAGATCGTTAAAAAAATTATTTCTGAAAGCGGCCCATGTTCCAAATACGATGGAATCATGCTGATAAAATGTTCCGAAGTAAGTTACAAGTTGCGTAGTGTCGTTAACTAGCGAGCACACCGAAAATAAGCTGACCATGTTGGCACTAACTTTCAAACTTTACCTTTTATTGCCCTGTTATGTGGATAGATAGTTCCTAGTTTCATTATTTGGCAGCATTACCTACGGAATGATTTCAAACCTTTGCTATGCGATCGATTTGCTTGCAATAGGATATGGCGCAAGAATATTTTTTAAGATACGTGATTATTAGCGTGGATGCTTGTTCTGTAGAGCGATTAACGAGTTCTACATAAAGTCGAGAGCAATATATAGATGGCATTTTATACATAAACAAATGATTATGTGGGTCTTATTTTGGACGAGAAATTAGCCGAGGGGCGGAACCAAAAGTGAAGTTTTTAAAGAAATGAGTCGCCAGCTAGCATGCCTTTTAAGTGTGATATATATACATCTATTGATACTAATACAGGAAAAATAGCAAATGGCGGCAAAATATGTACATCAACGAAACTTTGTTTATAAACTTGTAGGCAGATCCTCATTTCTAGTGCCAAGATAAAGCCCTACCAAACCTTAGGGGTCCTACCAGGCAGGGGTTTTTTTATGTGTGGGACACTTATCTATGGATAGATCTATAAAATTAGATGAAGATTTCTAAAAAAAGATTCCATTTAAGTCTACCGTTGTTGAAATATTAGCTATCAAAGTCGTAAAAAGTGTCGTCCCCTGTCCTCTAATTTCCAATTCACACCAAGTGATAGGGTTTTCAACGTGGGCTAATAGTAGTAGACACGGTATGCTCCATTTTTTCCAACAAAAATCATCTCGCAAACTATTGGTCCTATAAGTATGGATATGGTTTCATTCGATTCAGTGCAAAATAATACACGGAAAATGATACACTTACACGTCTAGTTTGTAAAATGTGCATTTTTTTAAATATCCCCCCTACCGATACCCTTAGAAAGGGGGTACCGCACCTAAATTTTGATAGGACTTGGTAGATGCTAGTGCCAAGGTAAAGTTATAAAAATTTACAAAGTTGCAAAATTTCATTGATGTACATAATTTGACGCCAAACTGGCATATTTAGTGTTATTTTACCTGTAGCTACTAATACCTAGATTCCTATTTCCACCTTATTCAATCTCGTTATTATATGTTCGTATCGTCCCTTTACGGCAAGCCCCATTCCGAGATCTGACGAAAATATCTAAGCTTCCAGTGTGAAGAAGTAATGTACACAAAAATTACTGTGGACTGAAAAAGAAACAAAATAACCGAATTAAATATTGAAACATGCCTCGTAACTCTGTCAAAAAAACAAATATCGTCGTAAAAATAAACTTTCATGCTGCAGACGTTATAATAATTATCAACGACAGTGACTGTTTTTTTTTTAAATGATAGTAATTTTATTGGTTTAACAAAATAACCGGATAGATTTTTCATAAGTGATCAAGTGTTCCAAATATCAATTAAATGTACTAAATATTTGCGAAAATACGCGCAGAGCTTCCGTAGAGAGTGAGATGGTTAATTACAAACTCATGCGTGTTAAAGGGGGTAATTTGCAATGGAATTTCCTTGCATTCTACGACAGGTCAGGTTAGGGAGAAATCATATTTTAAATTACGTACGTCTATATTTGTGGACCTACGTAATTTTGTTTTTATTTTTCGGTAATACATAACAATGATAATATAATAGTTTTTATACGATTAAACATATTGCCATCATTGCAAATTATCAAAGAAAATTGAGAATGAATTACTCTCAATTTACTTTGATCATTTGTAAGGTATGACTGCAACCGACGCATGACCTCTTAATAAATTAAACTTGTAAATAATTCACTAATATCAAAAATAGGGACGAAGTTCGTGGCACGGAAAAATACGCTGTCGTACTAAGTACAGGCATAAAATAAGTAATAGTACTGCGGTACAGGCAGCTAGGAGCCCACGGCGTTACGTCACACTGCTCATGTAGCCAAATAGAACATATCCCTGACCCACTTACTTTAGTTGGGGCATCACTCCTGTCGAGTGTTGGACTATACTGTTATGGCTACACTCAAGAAATTTAGCTTGTACATAAGAAATCTTAGTCTTATAATAATGGATACAGTCTATATATATATATATATATATATATATATTAAATAATACAGACATTGTGAAACGAGGAACTCATTAAGGGGCTCCTAGCTCCCAATGACCTTCGGTTTGTAACTGTCCGTTTTCTCGTGTTTTTATGGTTTATCGTATTAAGAACAACAAAATTTCTCTTGCGTTGTTAGAGACGTCAATAAGGAACTGTACATTTCATATTTATAAGTGCATAAACAACATATAGTATCGAAAATAGCGCTTTTTTGGACCATGTTTCAATAAATCATCAAAAAAAACTAATCAGCTTTTTCAAAATTTGATTCTTGCAAATGTAAATAAAGGATTGAAGAACCGATAACCTTTTGAGCCCTAAATATATCTATAGTTTAGACGGAGCAGTATCAACTCAAAACTCGTCAAAAATCGATGAATAGCGCGTGGAGCCAATTAATCAACAAACGTTATTTTAAAAAAATCTCTCTCGGCAATTCTCCCTCTGTTGCTGACATCAAAAGTAATGATTGACATTTTTTTCCGTTGTCCCCTATCGGCAACGAATTCTCCTTATTATTGTTTGAACCTTAATCGTACGAGTGAGCATCGATATTATATAACGAAAAATAGAATAATCTTATTTATAGAGATCATTAGATTATTATTGCTTTGTGAAATCACATTATTATTGGCTAATATGTTATTCATATATACCTTCCCATTTTTTTCTATTGTTCTATTGTAGCTATTTTTATTTTGTTTATTTATTTTTTGCAATTGTATGACGTTCCGTGACTCACCGATGGTACTGGCTGAAAATAAGCGCTGTAGGTGTCTGACACCTCAGCATAATGCTGAGCTACGAGGGCCGTTTGATAAGTCTTTTTAAAAAACTATTTATGAACCCTTTTTTTGGTAAATGGCATTAACACTGGCTAGCACGATTCTTCAACTGAAAACTGACGAAAAATTAAGAAAAAAAAACAAAGATCTGTCACTTTTATCGTTGCTTAACTGTGATCAACTACGCATTTTTGTCTACTATGGAAAAATCTGAATTTCGTGCCGTTATTAAACACTTTTTTATGAAGGGTTGCACTGCTGCCACTATAAAAAATGAACTTGATTCTGTTCATGGCACTAATGCACCGACGTTGCAAACCATTTACAACTCGTTAAATGAATTTAAACGTGGTCGGTCAAGCACATCTGATGCTCCACGCTCTGGTCGCCCAATCGAAGTCACTACTGAAGACGTTGTTGAAGAAGTCCATAATATCGTACTCGACGACCGCCGAGTGAAGGTGCGTGAAATAGCTGAAAAGGTAGGCATCTCTACTGAGCGTGTACGTAAAATCCTACACGAAGATTTGGCCATAACTAAGCTGTCTGCACGATGGGTGCCACGTTTGTTGACGATCGAACAAAAACGCGAACGAAAACGAGTTTCAAAACTGTGTTTGGATATGATGAAGCATAATCCTCGAAACTTTTTGAAACGATTTGTCACTGTGGACGAAACTTGGGTCCACCATTACACGCCCGAGTCAAAACAACAGTCCAAACAATGGATGGCTGCTGGTGAACGTGCCCCAAAGAAGGCAAAGACTGTTTTGTCGGCTGGGAAGCTGCTGGCGACAGTTTTCTGGGATAGCGAAGGAATCATCATGATCGACTACTTAGCTAAGGGGAAAACTATCACCGGCCGTTATTACGCAGATTTGTTAGACCGTTTCAAAGCCGAATTGTTGCAAAAACGACCAAGATTATCTCCGACAAAAGTCCTCTTTCACCAAGACAACGCCCCAGTGCACACCTCAACTATTGCAATGGCAAAAATCCATGAATTAGGCTTCGAGCTAGTTCCTCATGCCCCATATTCACCGGACTTAGCTCCGTGTGATTATTACCTATTCCCAAATTTGAAAAGATGGCTTGGAGGACAAAAATTTTTGACAAATGAAGACTGTATAGCAGGTGTGAATGGCTATTTTGCAGACCTCGACGAATCCTATTTTTTGGAGGGGATAGAAAAACTAGAAACTCGCTGGAATAAGTGTTTGGCCCTTAAAGGAGATTATGTTGAGAAATAAATGTATTTTGTATAAAAAAACTGGTATTTTTTGACTTTTTAAAAAAACTTATCAAACGGCCCTCGTAGTGTCAGTTTCACTGCCGCGGGGACACACATGTTATCTGGTTTGTGTATAATATGTTTTTCTTCATTTCTCATTTTTGTAATATATGTGTGTCTTCTGTGTCTGTGAATAAATGTTTCTTTCTTTCGTTCTATATTCCCAACCTCTCGCGCAATATGAATTTGAGAATAGTTAAGTAACTACGCTCTGTGGTTATGAGATGAGGAATTTCTTTTTGGTGATTGACTTAGGGCGGGTTGGAACAACTTACAATTACTGGCCGATTATGATTAAATATGGTGCCAGTTTAACGAACACTGCTTACAATCACAAACGGTTTGGTGCCACCCACCATTATAATGTATGTCAATCATCTTGTCATCCTCAGGCTAAAACTAAGATTTCTTGAAAGCTGTGGGTTGTTTCGTAAGCAAGTAAACATAAGGTACAGAATGAATTTGATAAGCAAGAAAACGTAAGGTAAAAAATTAAATTGACGATAAATCTACTGCATTATTTATGTTATTATTTGCTGTCGTTTGAAACAGTGCGATTAGATTTCCGTGTGTAAGTTAATATACGAGTATAAACAAAATTAAAACAATCAGGAAAACGTGATGATAACATTCGAAGCAATCACCGAAATGTTATTTCAAGGGATGATTTCTTTATTGTGTAGGAAATGGTTAAATGGGTCGTGACTCTCGCCGCCATAATTTTCACAGTGGGCGGTTCGGATCGTGCCAGAATAGGGCTTGGGTCCGCCCAATCCAAGCATTCAAGAACACCATAATTATCTTGAACTGATTTTTTTTACATTTTCTTACTAGTAGGGGGTAGTTTCAAAACAGAACTTTACGGACGTATGAGATTTGTGGCGTTGCTTTTTTAACTTAGGGGAAATTGTTATTTGTACTATCGATTTGATTTATCACAACCTTTACCAAGAGATTCTATACAAACAAAAATCTATTCTTGAAATGTATGTACGAGCATAACTTTAAAACGGCTGTACCTATTTGGATTTTTGTTGCGTTTGACTATTAAGTCAGGACAAGGTATATTTAAAAAGTGAGTGAGTGAGACAGAACAAAGTTAGGGACTGTAAAGGGAAGATTTGGTCACATTTTCTTCATTGGTACATCAGTGTGAAGCCGGGGCGGACAGCTAGTCAGAAATAAATTATCAGAGCATAACGCTCATATAACAAATACATAATGATAAGATATGGGATACGAAAGCAGCATATTCAACATCTCAGTGCTCAGCACTGGCGCATCACTTGGCACCTTCTATCAATTAATAGCAGTAGAGGTGAACAACAGGGATATATTCTTATTTATTATTCGACGCTGGTGAGAACTAGCTTATTACAGGTACGGTAAGTATTTATATTCATATTTATTAATCATTTATTATAAAAACATTTATTTATTTACAAGCGGTAATAATAGTTAAATACCAATAACTTAAATAATATTAAAACTAAAACAGGCTCTTGGGGCATTGTACCGAGAATGCTGGTGGCATTTCCTCGCTGTATCGCAATGCTGATACGTTGTGCGAGGAAGTCGCCAGCTCTTCGGTCACCAGTTACGTCAACCAAACGCTTCGTGATTTCAGTAAATAACTTGTGCGCGCTGGGACCCCATGGACCAAGAGTTTCGACCCCAAAAGTTACAAAATTGTACTCTCTGCCGAGGCCCTTATATTTATTACGCTTTAACATTTATTATTTCGTTAATACCATCTCCTCCTTCTGTAATACAGAAGGCATTTGAAAAGGTTTCAACAGTTTAGTTACATCGCTCATCAGTCTTTACCGCGGCTAATAAAATAAGTAAACTCCAAATGGTTCCAACGATTTTCCAACTTAATTTATTTAGGGAAATGTAAGGATCATGTTTGACTACACTTTTGCGGAAAAATACGGTTTACGATTGTGTGAAAGCAAACAATTGAACTCGGGGAAAATACTTTACCTTTGTTTCTTTTGCGGTTTATTTTGGATTCAGGTTTGCACGTAGCTCTTACGATTCTTGAAGCGTTAAAACTCGAGTGATTCTTTACACTGCACGCCTTTTGTTTTCGCTGGAAACGAATGAAATACTCCTAAGATATTATAAAAATTATTCAGCCTACTTATAAGTGGGCTTGACTATAGTCAAAGAGCAGTACTCAAAATGCGAAACGCTTGTTTAGCGCGTTCACTAATTACTAACTCCAATAATATCGCTAATGCGCTCGTAATACAATTTAGACACTGCAGTGTGCCAAGTTCGCAAACCAAAAAAGGTAACTAGATTACTAAAATTGAAAATAAATTCCTGTTTTATAATTGATTACGAACCCTATATATTTAACTAGAGAAAATTAATTCCTCTTTCTTCGTCAATTACGAAATTGTAATTGCGAAAACTGACTAAAAGGACGTGGACTAACCCATCAAAATATTTGTTTACTTCCAGGTGACCTAGTATGTTGAAATTTGGCATCCAGCTAGGTGGTTGTGTGTATACAAAACAAAAATCTAGAATCAGCGAACTACTACATTATTTGTGCCTCTGCTACATACATTATTTGAATATAGTAACCGTTTCTTAGGCTCCCTCTCCGAAGAAGTTTACGAATTTAAAGTTTTTCCCGTCTAAATATATTTTTGATTAGTTTCTAATTCAGAGTTGTTTTGTATAACTCTGTGCAAAATGCATTTATGCCTTTAAATAGCGAAATTCAATTACTTATATTGTTATTCAAATCAAATAAATGTCTTCGTACGACTGGACTATAAGTTGAATATTTTATTTTACTATGATTTGACATTGTTTCTCCTATGGTACCACATTCTTATTTTATTACTGTTAGTGTTAAGATTTGTCATAGTTATTTTTAAATTAATTGAGAGGTACTTGTTAAGTGCTGGTTTTACATCATCATTTTTATTTTCTATTATTATTTTTCAAATTTGCAATGATATGACTTTTTTTCTCTGTTTGTAATAGATATTATTATTTTTTATTAACTGTAGCTATATAGTTTGTATATACGCCGCAAATTGTAATTTATTGCTCATTACTAATTATAAAGTTGGTAAAAGATCACAATATGATTAATGGTACAAACAAAGGTGTTGTACTATATGAAACTTGTATTGTATAGTGAGATAAAATAAACTAAACTAAACTAAACATCTTCAAAACGATTTACTTTTTTATTATTCAAGGCAAGTTGAAATGTCAAATCTATGCATAAAAGGAAACCCTCAGGCATTTTTTCGCTACACAACGTTTTATTGCTGCCGATTACTGAACCGAGACGGATGACGTCACATAAAAAAAATCTCAACAAACTAATGTCCCTCGAGAGAGCTACTCTACCGACTTTTATGAGATCTTAGAGCCCTGAGAGCAATCATACAATATAATTTTGTGATATAATGAGGTAACAGTGCCTAGAAATCCATCACGTAGAACATAAAGTTCTAAACGTGACGTTTCCTTATTTTAAGACTTCTCTGTGCTAAAAAGTTTTCTTAGCACTGCAACAGAGTATTATGAGGAGGGATGTTAAAATTAAGGAAAAGCCCAAAACAATAATTGCAGCTAAGCACTACCTCGTCAGACAGACTTTCGGTAAAATATCGCACTCAATTCGTTTCAATGTTTGGGAGCTAAGGTGCCACAGATAGAAACACATACCTACACAATGTTAAACTTGTAACTTCCCTATTTTGCGTCGGGAATTAAACAGAAGGGGGTCCTAAATTAAAGTAAATTTATTGTTGTCACATAGGTACTGTTTGTTATTGATTTCGCATATTGTTTTCTATATAAACTCGTATATAGGTACATTTATATAGCCCTGCGTAAGAGGGGAGTGGACGGGGAGCGGGACACTTGCCGCTCCTGTCCCTTTTTAAGAGAGGTGGGACACAGTGGAGCATCAACTTGCTTATATTTGTAGCCTCCCAACGGGGGAAGCACCTCCCAGAAACCCAACTGGAGAAGTACCCTTAAGACCGCATCCATAATAACACCATTACCTGCTATTATCGACGTTCCCAATGGGACCTGTAATCTTATTTTTCATACAAATCGGTTGTGCGGTTCCCAATTGAAATTGAACAAAGGCTTCAAAGGACTAAATAAAACAAAGCATTTCGATCGTTTTTAATACATAACATAATAGATATCAATAAACACAAAACAAGAATTTTATTTGCCGACATAGTGACGCCAAACGAGGCGGCGATCTTGTGAGTTTTGGTCGCATCATTTCCTTTAGGGAAAAGACAACAAGATATTTATAAAAGATAGATACCTACATTAAGTTATGGAAACAATGATTATTTTGATGTTTTAGGCCTAAATCTCTTCTAAAACTAGTAGGCGAATCAAATAACTTTATGTACTAACGGTAGATAGATTATACTGTCAATTTTGAAGTATAAATGTATGAGCTGACAGTTGAAATTTGACATTAAAATCTATCTAACGGTAGTACAAAAGTTACGTGATTACCCCGCCGCTCACAATTAAAATTTGACATTAAAATCTGCCTAACGGTAGAACATAAAGTTACGTGATTACCGCGCAGTTGTGATGTTAATTTGAAACGAAGGCGACATAAATATTTATTCACAACACAACACAAAAACATAAAGATAAAACACAAAAACACGCAAGCACCTAATTTAAAAAATAAAATAAAAGTAGTCATAATAAATTCAATGAAAGATGTCGTTTTCTATAATCATCAAAGGTAATGCCTAAAAGTTTGTCCGTGTCAGTGATATGTTAAGTTTCTAGGCTAAAATATAGTAATATTATGTTAAAGTAACGGGTGTGCGGCTAAAACTAAAAAACCACAAAGACCAATAAGCAAAGAAGACGCGTGATATTCATTGTAAATGCTTTGCAAAAAATATAAGTCAAGTACATTATAAAGAGTTATGAAACTCTACTTTTACTATTTTAATTTTAACTGAGCAGGCCAGTACCTGGCTAAATTGTATTAATGGGAAAATACCGTGACTCACGATGACATACATTTGTGATTTTAGTTTAAATTAAATTGTATTTACATTATGCGTGCGAAATAAATTGCCATGACATTAAAAAGTTAATAATTGTTTAAAATAAAAATATGCAAGTCAGAAAATATGATTTTAATATATAATTCTAAAAAGACTTTTGTCCATAGTTTAGTTTCGTGTACAATCAGAATCAAAAGTAACTGCAAATAAGAAATAAAAAGCATATGAAGACATCAAAAGTCAGTTGTAAGGGAATAAAATTTTGACTTTTTGTGTGTACTTAATTCTGATGCTGACTGTACCTACGTACAACTTCTAGAGATTTTTTTATGATCGCCGTATATATCCACGAAAGGTGATGTCAAATACAACATTAGACGCCCACGAATGAAATCTTTGCCTTTCAAGTGCGTAACCTGTGAACGAGTTTCTTAAAAGCGGTATCAAATTTTGTCATAAAACACTTGTACATAAAACGATGCCCAATGATGTTACCGTGAACTACAATGTAAGACCACTTTATCCACTGCTACGGAATTCGATTTCCTTCAGGAAATTGACAGCGGCGTCGTCACCAATCTTAAAGGAGATCCAACTAAAAAAATAAAATAATCTCTACTAGTCTCCTAGGATATGTCACGTCTAGCACACATCTTATTCGTTGTTTTGTTTAAGATATAAGAATACTACCAGACTGCATTCTTAAACGTTTGAATTTATGTCCCTGAAATCTTTTGTAATAACATTGTGTCTTAACAATAGAAAATATATTGTGTTGTACTAAATAACACTGAAAGTTTTTGTAAGAGTAGTCAAACACTTATTAGTAAATTGGTTAGCCACTAATATTTGCCTTCGACTTAGTTCTAGCAAAGAAATTGGCAATGAGTGGTAACTTTCACACCAGTTGCCTGTTAGATTTTTCATTAAATTTATGGTTTGTTAACGGATAATTCATTCATTAACTTTTATTCATGTTAGGTAGCCTATTTTTGTCAGAGTGATAAACAATAACATTTTTATCTGGTAATGGGTAACTCAATAACGCTCCGATTATTTAAACATTAAAGTGAATTTGAATTCAATTAAAAACAACATAAGTTAATCATTAAAAATCGCTCTTTAGCGATAAGACCGCCTGTTGTTTGCCTCTACTCATTATGATTTTGTACTGCACTCTGTCCTTTACTTGAGGTGTGCAATAAAGAGTATTTGTATTGTATTGTATCATTGTTTAAGAAATACTTAGTCTCTAAAATTAGCTTTAGGAGCTAATGTATAAAAATACACCCATTACCATTAGGCTTTAGCTCCCAGAGCCGTTTAAAAAATATTTAATGCAGGTTTAAAGTGGACAAGACCATTCATTACGCTGATCCTGTCAAGTTACAGTGAAATTGATTCAGTATGTGGGACATCGGCCTATTTTCCAACTTTTCTTTTTCTTTAAAAACACGACAAGAATCTATTACGATTTTGCACCGAATTACACGAATTAGTTCACTGTAACTTCTATTACTCTCAACTGATAAAAAAGAAGAAGTAAGTTATTAACTTATGAATTGTTTGTTTCAGGTACAATAAAAAGCCGATTGAAAAGGACTTGGAATGAGGAGCTGAGGAAGACATTAAGATTTACCTTTAATTAACAATAAAATGAAAAATTAAGGCGTTATTTTCTACAAAAAAGACTACTGGATGAACGCCTGATGAAACTATAGATACTGGTGTTGCGCATGTGATCTAAATGCCTTATTCAAGAGAATCGTGCGCTGCTGAGAGCAGGCGCCGACTATGTTCGACTCGACCAAAGGCGCCTTGCTCGTAGCGCCGTCTCTCGTCAACAGTTCCTGCTGGTTCAACGGCAAAGGCTGGCCCAGCACCTTCCCCGCTCCGGTCGACATAGTTAAAGCCTTTTTTATATTTGCTCTGTCTATGGGCATAGTTTTTGCAAATCTAGTCCTCATCTGTGTTCTTAGCAATCGAAGGTACATCAAGTATATCGAAAACCAGGTAATATTCTCTTTACAATTCTTTGATTCTTGAAACCGTATCATGTCTCATATTTGTGTGTTTTTCAGCCGAGATATTTGCTGACATCGTTGGCTCTTAACGACTTGTTCACGGGCATCTTGGTAGCTCCCGTGGCCCTGCTTCCCGCGCTTTACAAGTGCTGGCCCTACGGCGAAATCTTCTGTCAAATACAGGTATGTTCAATTTGCAAAATATTCCTTCGTCATTATTACGATATTGTTGATTTAATTGAGCTCCGAAATAAAATTGGAAAGGGGAAAGTGTTCAAATAGAAAAATAATTTTCCATCAAATTTTGAGAGACTTGCTTAATCCAGTTAAAGCAAGGTGGAGCTACCGAAGTCCTTTCTAAACTTTATTTAAACAAGAGACGAAGAGAAAATGAGTAAAGTTGCTACTTTGAAAAGGAAAAAAGTTTTCAAATGAAGACGCAAAGTTAACGGTAATCGGATACTAAGAACAGTATTCAATACCGTGACTTTTTATTACAATTTCCTACCTATTATGAACTAAATTTGTCCATAAACTTATTAAAAACATGTTTATATTACATTACTTTAGCGAAGTCGATAATGGAATTTCAATACATAAACATTTAAGTATCGAAATACTATCAATAGAAATTTCAAACTTGGAGCAATTTATCTTTATGGCTTTTAAAGATGCGGAAGCATTTGAAATTTGTGAAGAGTAATTATTAGGGATGGAGGCGTCGATCCACAAACAATAAAGTTGGTAAAACTTGCGGCGGCGGCGTGCGCTATCGTGTAATGGTACACGGTGACCGAGCACAAACTCGCCCCAACTTCAGCGAACTTCCTGTCGACCCACTGACGAGCGATCCCGTTTTATTGTACTTTCGCCGCTTTACAGACAATTTTAATCATGTCATGCTTTTTGACACTGTTCCAAATTAATTGAATTCAACTAGCTTACACATATTACGTCATTGAATTCTTGAAAGGAATGGTACTGTTAAACTTTTTGAAATATACTAATGTTAGGGCTCAGAGCATCAGAGAATAGACGGATTTTTTAAAATATTTAGCTAAAAAACAAACTTCTTGACTTGGCCAGAGCGGGATTGATATGTTGTATTTTGTTTTTTGAGGCGAGTTTAATGATTTCGGAAAGATTTCCTCACTTGACAGGATTAAATTTTCACAGTAGTAATAATATGTGAGAAAGCAGGGCAGAACTGCATTCGTATAGCTCCGAATCCCGCGGCAGTCAGGAAGCACTCATTTTAAATGAAGGCGCGCAGTAAGAACTGATTCGACTGACAGTTGAGACTCAGGCAGACAGTTTTTTCATATCGTACAGTCTCCGCAACGACGACAAATCAGGAAGTCGCCAAATCATCAAGTTTCTTTAACAAATAGCTGATGATTACTGCTACCTTTCCATTAATTAAGTAGTAAGAATTTAAATCAAAAAATACCGCTGTTGCACCTATTGTAACTACGAAACGAATATTGTATTCTGTTCTCAGGCTCTATTGAGAGGAGCAGTGAGTCAACAAAGTGCTGTTATACTAGTTTGCATGGCCATCGATAGATACCTCTTTCTGCTTCACCCTGGTACTTATCAAAAGCATGCCAGTAAAAAAGTAAGTATGATTCGTAATTTCCTAAATACATGGAACAAACGTCGCGTTTTGGCATCCCGCAGCTCTAGCGGTGCTAGTCTGGCAAATGAAAGATGAGAATGAGTTTTTTAAGGAACTTTTTATATCATCATCATCATCATCATTTCAGCCGAAAGACGTCCACTGCTGAACATAGGCCTCCTCCAATTTGGGGGGGGATTTGCCATAGAACTTTTTATATAACATCAAAACCTGAATTGTCAAACGTCATTGTTCTATGAAATATCAGTTTTGATACTTACGTTTATACTATATATTTACTCGTCGCTACACATTATCTAATACGAGTGTAATAAAAGTACACGCGCACTTATGTCAGGTTAACTTAATGTTTTTATTTGGCATGAAATTTGATATGGGGATCGATTATAACACGGGTCAACATTACTTTTAACTTATGAATCGGTCAAGTTCACATGTGTCATGCGGACGAAGTCGCAGGGCACAGATAGTTAATTTAGAATATTAGTTTGTATTGTACTATGTACAGGTAAATTAATAAAATCGTTTTAAATTTTAAATATATTACAAGTGTCAAGACTGTTTTTCGCGTTACACAGCATGAATTTTCTAAATTCTCCCGGGCCGTATCTGCAGTGATTATTCGAAATAGTCTTACGATAAAAGGAAAACTGGATTCAGTTTATTATTTCCGTACAACAATTCGTTTGTTACCTTTAAATAGCTTTATAATGCTGTTCAAAAATATAAAAACCGACGATAACATTTCGGGTATAAATTACCTGTTTCAAACAAGGCTTTGACTTCTCTTTTCTTAAGTATTTTTGCCACAAACTTTTCAGACTCTCTGGGATTCCAAGCCAGCTTTGGTTTACTAAAGTTTTCTTTGTAAGACAATTTTATGTACGTCTAAACACATTCATAACTTTCAGGCTTTGAAACAAATCTGAACTGGAATCCCCGAACATTTGGAAAGTTTAAAAAATAAGAGTTTTAAAAACGCGGAACAACGAATGTTAATAATGTTAAATGATTTAAAAATAATTTTGTTTTTAATTAAAGAGGTGGAAACTATGACTCATGTTGTTGCTATGTGTGCTGGGACTTTCAATTAAGGCTGTTCCATATGTTAACTTTTCGTATTTCCCATTTGGTGTGGTGCCGATGCTGGGATAGAATAGCACCACCTCCTTTCTTCCTGTGCTCTGGGCATGGTCTAAGGAAACAAGGTCTGACAATCCGGATCGTGACACGGCCTTTTTCACTGTCGATGACACACACATACTTACGTTCGCATACCGTCGATAGGCTGATGTCCTAGGTCGTGTCACACACACTACTAACCGATGTACCGGATGGCGTTTTTCACTGTCAATGATACACTCACACTTACGTTCGCATACCGTCGATAGACTGATGTCCAAGGTCGTGTCACACACACTACTAACCGATGTACCGGATTGCCATACCTGGCGCAGTATATTATTGTATCACGGGATTCACGGGCTCTGGAATATAATATTATCTCCATGTTTCAAGATACATTTGTTAGAAGTGGCAAAAAAATGTTAAATTACAATTTTGTGTGCGCTTACCCATTTGGCGAGAACAGCCATGAGTTTGTTTATGTGTGTAACTGTTGATATTTTTTTAGGGCTGCGTGCTAGTTATAAGCATAACGTGGATTCTGTCCGTGTCACTGTTCGCCAGCATGGTGCTACCTCGCTCCGGATACTACTTCAACTCCACGGGGTTGATGGCCTGTGATGTTTTTCACAGCAGAGTAGCGTTCAGGTACTTTATGTTATTTTCCCGAAATATATTCACCGAACTCGACGAGTTAGTCGATGAATTCTAATCTTTTCTCTTTATGCAAAATTGCTTATATAAATACGTGGTAGTACCGTTTTATCTACGGTACGTTTGTAATGTTTATGTAAAGAATAATTCTGCTTTCTGAAATAGGTACTTATATTATCGTACCAGTAAGAGTATGAATTCAAATGAATGCCAAGAAAAATACCGGTTATACTATTTTGCTTCTAATTGTTTAAACAACTGTGTTTATTCTTCACAAAAGTTTAGCGTTCAGAATTGTGGTTTTTATTCAAGTTTTAGACATACGGCAAGTCAAGAAAGTAGTCTACTACTTTTAAACCATATCAAAACATTCAAATTCATTGTAAAACACAACAAAATTGACAAAAGCTGCCGTTTTAACCATACTATACAAATTAATTATAATATATACACAAAATAATTTACGAAATCAGTCAGAAATGAATTCAATTAGTGATTCTATCTAGGTGTATCTGCTGAAGTCATGTATCGGCTGAAATGACGGAAAATCATACATTTTCACTGTAAAACTGTGTGACTAAGGGCGGTTGTGTTGTTGCACCAACATAATAATCTGATCAATGTTAAATATACGTTGGTAGCTGTCATTTCATAGATACTTGTCAAACTTTCCATACAATCAGATTTCAGGGTTTGGTGCAACTCATCCAGGCTCGGTTACATAAAGATCCGTGAGACCTTATGTCGGTAGGTTATTTATGTCCAACTGTGTAGACTCGGACAAGAATAAGTCTACGTCCCCCGCCTGTCGTAAAAGGCGACTAAAGAGGGTAACCGGGGTGGCGAGTGTCCCATGCGGCGGGGTCGCAGCACTTCCCTATCAGCCCCAGGGAGGTGGCTTGCTCGAAATGAGCGAAAGGTAGTAAAACGCGAGGGGGCTCTAGTGTGTTCAGTATGAGATCCTGGAGTCCCCTGCATAACAGCACAGTCACGGTAACCGTGGAGTTTTTAGTGGATAGAAATACCACATTACGCATTCATCCCTCGGTGTCTCGGTACTTGATTCGCAGGTTTTCTCCACGAAAAAAAAAGGTTACTTATGTCAAAAAATGTACTGAGTTACCAAAATGTTATCTGAGACTAGCTTCTATGC
Organism: Epiblema foenella; assembly: GCA_963556455.1. Taxonomy (NCBI): domain Eukaryota; kingdom Metazoa; phylum Arthropoda; class Insecta; order Lepidoptera; family Tortricidae; genus Epiblema; species Epiblema foenella. Next base: position 9,738,538 of record OY747107.1, on the reverse strand, counting down.
CCGCGAATATTTCATCCTTTTGAGGTATGATTTTCGGTAATGTATTGTATATGTTAATCCAGGTTATAAACTTCTTGTATATAATTTTTTTTAATATACTCTGTTCAGCCGTTTTTGCATGATTGAATAACAAACATGTAAACTTTCTCATTTATAATACATATTAAGTAGGAATCGGTCCAACGGGTCTTTATACAATAGGGATGTTGACACCAAATAAGAAAATCTATAAGTTAGAATTTTCTCGAAAAAGTATCAAATTGTCAAATCTTAATCAAATAGCGATAAAAGTAACTCAAAAGAATAAATAATTACACAGTTATAAGTATTCGAAGTTTTAAGAGGAGGCATACTCTATCCCTTTTCCGCAAAACGCACCTTTATATTGGAACGGTCGTCATTTACTATGGCGCTCGTGGTCAATGACGTCACTGATCTGTCGCGCTTGCTCTCTCTAACCAGCAACATTAAAACGGTTGTAGCTTAGTTATTTTTTGAGATATTTGAATAGAATTTTCACTATTGGGCATATTTATTTGCCTTGTTTCTTTTGTAGTAGTCCAATTTTGAGTCTACATCCCTATGAGTATATATTATCACTTTCAGAATTCTCTCATGTTGCGCCTATTATTTCCCCACTACAATGGCGCTAATGTACTGCTACGGGTCTGGCTTCCACGTGAGCAAGAACCGGAGCAAGTGTGTGCCAGACCCCGTCAGACCTAACGGTATGCCGCCGCCTTGCACTAAAAACTCTCTGGATGCCCACGATGTGGTCACTGTGGTAAGATAATAATTTAATTCTAGCTATTGCCCGCGACTTCGCCTTCTACGAAAAAAAAACCTTCCGCTATTATTTACTTATCGTGGCTATTATTTTCGAACTGTGAGATCTTCGAGAAAACAGTACCGTGCCAGTTTTGTTTTGCCCGCTGAAAAGTTGCGAGTCACCCGGATCAATGAATAATAATAGTATGGCACACTAACTAATAGACGTATTATGTGTCTATATGAATTGCAAACGATTTGCCGTAGCCATCTTCCATACCAAAAAGGGTATGTAACCCTAATAAGGAATACGAATTTTTGGTCACTCATATTAATTTTCCTTCGTAATGCAAATGGCATCAATAAACTGAATGGGACTTTCCATTGTTCCATTTGCTTTGCCTGGTTGGGTAGGTAATTGGAGTGCCCAATTTCGTTGCCAATGTCGGTTAATTTATGGAAATTGAAACATATATTGTCGTTTTTTTCAAAATATTCAAATGTCCTACACAAATCAACTTAATCTCAAAATAAGAACGACTTGTGCGTCAGCACCATAGTAGTTAGTAGCAGTCAAAGTCTAAACATCCTTATTACTGTGGCAGTAAGGATGTGTCACGATTTATCTCGCTACGTTTCCCACGACTAAATATACTTTGTACCTAAACATACATGTTAAGCCGAGGTACATATATAAACTCAGTCCGACTTGAAGTTTCAATTCCATTTTTTATCGTGAGAACTTACATAATCGTGTAAATATGACGTAGTTTTGTTTGTTTGGAACGTTACACAATTAGGGTAGATATAATCGAATATCGAATAAATTGATCTGGGCCTACTCCGCCACAGAATAAGTAGTACGTACCGTACAGAATTAGGTGCGTACAAAACAGAAGGCCCACCGTTAACAAATCCTTCATTTAGGTATGCCAAACGTGCTTAAACATGGCCATCTCTTACTATCGCACGCACTTTCTATCGTGTCAACAGGCACCCGACGGGTGCCCGCCACATGAGCTAGCGTGACGCAATCACGGAGTGGGCTGCCCTTTCGCCATAATCACCAATATATTTTTAAAGCAAACCCATATTCATTATCGCTATTTTTAGGATTTCCTTTCCGATTCTATGCTGTGTTGTTATCGTCGCCGTAAATTGTTGCAGTGTATCAATTGGCGGCATACTCATTAGACTTCAATTCCAGATCTAAAACAAGCCTAGGGCGTTACTGCCTGTACCAGTGTATGTTTCCGCTGTCACTTATAGCCGAGTTTGCCTTACAGACCCAGGCACCAGTTAGGCCTCACAGTGTGAGTACATCACGAACGATGGCCGCCATGTCCTTGGGATTCATTGTAATGGTCACACCCGCAACTATACAAGAAGTAGTAGCAGCGTGTACTGGTTGCAAGGTAACACTATCATGTATTGTATTTTACCAGAATGTCAAGTGACCCCAAGAGATAAACCCCATTTTGTATTGCCACATACTTCCTTTTCATAACAACCTTTGAGTAATCTAATCAGAAATCTATATACGTACCTAAGCTATAAAGTAATGCTCCCAGAAACCATGCAAAGGAAATTCTATAAAAAATATTTAAATGTTACATACCTGATGTTATCATACGATGAGACATACCTATTTTACCAATTTTGTTAAACGTCATTTATTTTATATGCAGGTTCCACCAGCGCTAGACTTCATTGTAACATGGTTGGCTCTAAGCAATAGCTTCTGGAATCCATTCTTGTACTGGCTCCTGAATAGTCACTTCCGAAGAATCAGCAGTGAATTACTGCAGTATTACGTAAGTACTCTGCCGAGTATGAAGGTGCTTTCCGTTTTCATACGTTGTTACTTATTTTACACCACTTTCCGTGACTTAAATCTATCCAATAACATGATATAATATATGAAGATTATAATTTTGTACGAATACTTTTATCTAAATGAAAACATACTGGGGACAATTTTGGCAATCTCAACATGGTTTAATTTATATTTTCTTGACAGATCTGCTGTCGAAGGGCAAAAACCTTCGCCAATTACGAGAAACCAACGGGCTGTTGCGGCTCCCCAATCACTTCTGATGGTCGACACTCGAAGGCAGAGTTCGAAGGATTAGGCGAAAAATATTGGGGTGAAATACTAGAGCGTACGGTTTCGTCTACATCACTACATGCCATTCAGAAAGCTTGTCATAGAGATCCACTTCGCTGCACGGGATCCTTTAAAGGATGCCCCAGTAATGTCTGTAAACATGATCCAAGATATTTCGATGTTTGTGGCCCTACAGATTACAGACAGTTTGATAGATCAGCTTTTCAAATCGAATCATGTTCAAGACAATGTAGACTGAAAAACTCTGACATTTGTCTCTTTAGACCAGCTCCCGAGCTAGAATGTGGCAGGTCCCGGTCAAATTTAAGCTTAGACGAGGGAAATTTCAACAAAACTTGTAGCGGTAGGCACCCAGAATTGTGAGAATTCCGTCAATGCCCGGTTTTCGGGCACAGAAGTAATAGTATAGGAGTATATCCAGGCATAGATCACTTCAATTCAAATATCAAGTGGAAATTTGACGACTCTCCCGATGTTGATGACGATATGCAGACTTTGGAACAAAATCTGGATAGAATACGAAGTGTTAGTCACGATAGAGGCTTCAATTCATTCGGCGTGAAAGATGACGAGCACATGTTGGAAGTTGAAGTGAACGATGTTGTCGATAACGATTCAGACGATAATAGAGATTACAACAGTTCTCGTGAAATGTCTGACGAGAAGAGTGACTACAGTGTTGGAAATAAGTTTTCGCGCACATCGTCTCTTTCGAATAGGGAGCTCGATGTTATCAAAGAGAGCTCGAGAAGCTCTAGTGACACTGAAGTGACGTTAACGCGATGACTTCCGCGGGTGACTTTCGACAGGGCAGTAAATGTAGTCCATTTGCACGCGACTGTTGAGAGGCCTAAATCTAAGTGCAATCTGTTGATAAAAAGATATACGTAGTAGCTCAAGCATAGATAGAATTGTTATAGTTTTACATTTGTGGACCATTAGATTCAGGTCTGATTTCTGTAAATTGCTGAATTTATTGTAATGTACATATATGAAAGTATCAGTATGGAATAAGGATTCGTATATAGAAGGACATTTTGTATTTTTTACTTTTTGTAATAGTTGTTTACTGGTAGATATTTTTATGTTATATTAATATATTTTACTTGAATCTAAAATGGATTGTGATTGTCTAATAATGATATTATAGTTGGTAAATTTGTTAATTAGACGAAACGTAATATATACGTATGAGTAGAAATTGTTTTATAATAATATTATTTATAACTACGAGAACTAGATAATTATGTTAAATTGTCTTTCTCCACTAAGCTTGTACATATACAATAAGACTGTTTGACGGTAACTTCTATATTCAGAATCGCACAATTATACTTTTCTTCTATACTATTATATAAAATAATCGTGAATAAATTATTTATGTCTACCTAAATGTTCAACTGGCAGAGGAGAGAAATAAACTGTTTGTATTATAGCGCTTGTATTTTATTATTGAAAGTCCTGTAATTAAATACGAGGCCTTGGACGAAGCGACGCAGAAACTAATTAATTGGGAAGTGGACATCAACACAACATGCGCCAAATGAAAACGGTTAAAAAGAAAAAGAAAATCTAAAGAAGAGCTGTCCACCGATGCGACAAGACGAGATGGGGCGAGAAATATCATTGAAACTGCCGGCAGAAGGCAGAATTGGATCACTGATTTTATGAATAATATTTGCTTCGTCTCGCTTTGTCACACCAGTAGGAAGATTGCTTACTCAAGTCTTTTTTTCACGCAGAAACTACTTTCTTAAAATTAACAATCTATTTATTTTTACAGTACTAATCAAATTATCTTCTATATATATATATATAACGCGCGCGCGCTGATACAGAGCGGACGTGTTTAAGTGTATCGCAGAGGAAAATAAAATAAAAATCGAGTCGTTAAAAAGTGTTTCACGGTTTAAATGTGATGGCGACGCGATGTGGTGGCTGCGAGGCCGAAATATATGACATTTCTTTTATGGAATGTTCAAATGAATCATGCAAGAGATTGTTTCATTTGAATTGCTTGGCGATTTCGTCGGAGTCATTCGAAGCTCTCACGGAGGAGTACAAGAGCCAGTGGTTGTGTCCAGGATGCGTTCGCTCTAAACCAAAGAGGGACGATACACCAGCCCGAGGAAGATTGGTTATGGATCAGACTTTTTACTCCCACTAGCTTTGTCAATACATTGCCAAGGGGAAATCGCCATCAAATGGATATATCCTTGAATGAAAATGAATCTAAATTATTCAATATGCTCAACGATTTCCGAGTTGAGATGGGAGTTCGAATGGATAACCAGTTGGAAGCATTTAAACAGCTGCAGAGTCTCTTTGTTAAAAATCAAACTGAGTTACAAGAATTGCGCGAGAAAATGCGGGTAGAACAAGAAAGAATAAATAACGTATGCATACTGGAAAACCAAATTAAAGAGTTGAAAGCTAAGAATGAAAAACTCGAAGCATACATTAGCCGTATGGAAAGCAAAGAAAATAAGTCGGCGGCGCCTCAAGATAAACAAACAAAATCATATGCAAAGGTGGCCTCGAAAAAGCTACCCACAGTTGTTGCGACGGAGCGTTCCAAACTACCCGCTGTCACTGCAACTACGAGTACACAACAACCGTGTGGGGCCACAAAACAAGATAGTTTAGCGGCTAGTGAGAAGCGGACTGATGTGCAAACTCATTCGGAAAATACAATAAACCCTATGGAAATGACAGAGGTTAACAAAACTAATGTAGAGGAAAATGAGTGGATTGTACAGAAGAAAAGGAGAAGTAAGAGGTTTCCTAATAACGAAGTAAAAAGAGGTGGTAAGGTGGAATCAGAAGAAATTCAGGGTACGGAACGTAAAAAGTATTTACATGTTTGGCGGTTGAAAAAAGTAACAACAGTGGAGAATATAGAAGCGTATGTACGGAAAATATGTGGATCGACATGCACAGCAAAGGTTGAAAAAATAAACCATAAGACAGAAAGAGACTATGCTTCTTTTATAATAGGTGTACCGGAAAGCTTATATGAAACACTATGTGATTCAAGCGTTTGGCCGGTTAATGTTGAATTTTGCGAGTGGGTGTGGTTTCGTAAACCCAGGGACCCTAAATACACCTCCACATAAGTCGGTGGAAGTGTATTATCAGAATGTAAGAGGTCTTCGGACAAAATTAGATGATTTCTATGCAGGGCTGGCGTCCTCAAATGCGGATTTATTTGGAATAACTGAAACAGGTTGTAATGAATCTATTCATGATGCTGAAATAATTCCACCTGGGTATAAAATCATCCGCTGTGATCGCACGGATGGACGTAAGCAGGGCGGCGTGTTTCTCGTGGCCACACCGCGCATCGAGCTACGGAGGGTTCGGCTGCCGGGTGACGTCATCATTAGCGATAAGGTGTTCGAGCTGGTTTGTGCGAATGTGTATATGCACGAGAGATTGTTATTTTTGTGTTGTGTTGTGTACATCCCACCGAATAGTAAGGAAACAGAGTACATGATATTATTCAATATTATAGAACAGTTATGTGTTATGTATAGTCGAGTGGTCGTACTAGGAGATTTTAATTTGTATTCCTGCGCTTCATCTGTTAGCGATTACTTCGAATTTTTTCAGACTTATTGTGGATTCATTCAGAGAAACGAAATTCCAAACTGTAACAATCGCCAGTTAGACTTAGTACTAACATCGCTAGAGGGGGAGGTGACGGTGCGCGCTGCATCTGAGGCATTGGTTCCGATTGACGCGTATCACCCGCCGCTTGAGGTCAAGGTCACGTTATCGGGCGGTGCGTCGGCGCGGGGCGCGGGGCCGGGGGGGCGCGGGGACGATGCCGATGCCGACACGCAGCATCTTCGGCAGGAGTGGAACTTTGTGAAGGCCAACTATCCACTTTTATATACATTACTGGGTACTATTAATTGGGCACCGTTGTATAATGTAAGTAATGCAGATGAGTGTTTATCTTATTTTTACACTAATATCAATAAAATTATTAGCGATTGTGTGCCTAAAAAACTGCCCAAGCGGAATGCGTCGAGGTATAGGTATCCCGAATGGTACAACGCTGAAATAATCCGCGAAATACAGTATAAAGCTATTCTCCATAAAAAGTACAAGTCTAATGAGTCACAAGAGAATTATATAGCCTTCGCTGGATGTAGGGCGCGAGTAAAAAGTATGATTCAAATAGCTTACACACAGTATCAGGATCGCGTTCAAAAACATTTAACAGAGGATCCGAAAGCTTTTTGGAACTATGTTAAATCTAAAACAAAACACGGAAAAGCTAAACAATTATCCAAAAATGGAGTGATACTCGATGGAAGGCAGGGAGTGAAAGAGTTCGCAGACTTCTTTCATTCAGTGTATAGCTCCACTCCAGCGGACCTAAATGTGAACGCAGCGGTGGCGGAGGCACAATGCTCGGGTGATTCAGCACGGATACATCTCGATAGCTTACACCTGGCTGAGGTAATGCGAGCACTTGCGAATCTCAAACCGAAGCGTTCTGCGGGACCGGATGGCATACCTGCTTTTATATTTAGAGATTGTCGCTTTGTTTTGGCCGAGCCGCTATTGCACATCTACAATATGTGCTTGAAGAACGAAGTGTTTCCGGACTTGTGGAAAACGACCCGGGTAGTCCCAGTCCCGAAAGGAGGGGGTGAAGGTGTAGAGGGATACAGGCCGGTCGCAGTTCTGTCTACCCCTGCTAAAGCGTTCGAATCAGCGTTGCAAAATACTATTTACAATCAACTGCGGTCTCAATTGTCGGACGCACAGCATGGATTTCGCCCGGGCTGTAGTACGACCAGTAACTTGCTTAGTTATGTAACTCAGATTATTCCGGAAGTGGATAGTGGGGGTCAGGTTGACGCCGCTTACTTTGATTTTCGGAAAGCATTTGATGTCGTTGATAACGATATCCTGCTCCGTAAACTAGCCGGCGTCGGCTTTACCCCACATCTATTAAAATTTTTTGCAAGCTACATGCGTGACAGACGGCAATTTGTTGATTACGCGGGATACAGGTCAGAACAGTACTTCGTCAGATCAGGAGTAAGTCAGGGAAGCAACCTGGGCCCATTGCAATTTATAATTATGGTCAATGATTTACCACAGGTTGTCAAAAATTCAGGTTGCTTACTCTTTGCCGACGATTTAAAAATGTTTTTACCTATAAGTAATACGTCGGACTGCGTTCGTTTCCAAAGCGATATAAATAGAGTGGTTTCATGGAGCGAAGCTAATAAGTTATTTTTCAATACATCAAAGTGCCTGGCTATTACATTTACTCGATCACACAACCCCATTCTAAATGACTACGAAATTAACGCCATGAAATTAAAAAGAGTGTCGGAAGTAAAAGATTTGGGAGTAAAATTCACCTCCGATCTAAGATTTCGCGATCACATCGTCAATACGTGTAAAAAGGCGTATAGAACGCTCGGATTTGTTCTTCGTCGTTCTCATGGCTTTTATTGTATCGGAGCGATTATCGCGTTATATAATGCGTTGGTCCGGAGTACCCTCGAATGTAATGCAGCCATCTGGGCTCCACATGAAACCAAATATAATCTTATGGTGGAACGTATACAGAACAAATTCGTACGATTTTTGTATTTGAGGAAGTATGGGGTGTATCCATTTTACCCATTAATGTATCCAACTCTTTTTGTACTGGGTATGGTGGGGTACAACGAGTTGCGGGTACGTAGAGAGCTAAGTCTGACAACATACTTATTCAAATTAATTAGGGGTAAAATATATAACAATAATGTATTGAGTTGTGTAAGTATGAGTGTTCCAGATAGGTACGTGTGGCGTAGACTCCGGCCGCGCCTGCTGGCCGAGCCGCGCGGGCGCACCAACCTGCTCGGCAGGGCGCCGATGACGCGTGCAGTGCGTACCCTCAACCTCATAGCGGAAAACATTGATTTATTTTCGTGTTCTCTGAATGAATTCACAAGAACAGCGTTGTGTATTTTATGTTATAAGCGTGCTAGCATAGAGAAATAGTTTTTGTAGTAGCATATAAATAGTAGTTACACTATTGTCTTAGGCTAAGCCTGTAAAAATAGTTGTAAGTGTCGATAAATAAATAAAATAAAAAAAAAAAATATATATATATATATATAGTACAGTTAAGTAGCAAATTTATAAGAGATTATTCAATAATTTGTGCTTATGCCATCGTAAATGTGATCAGAATATATTTTGGCTATTTTGGCACTAATTTCTGTAATGCTCTCTTCTTACGCCAGTGTCAGTCAGCATTAATAAGGTATTTTAAGATTAGCAAAAACCTTAGAACTAATCACTGTCATTTTATTTTAAACTAGCGGCCGCCCGCGACTTCGTCCGCGTAGATTCTAGATGGTAACAAAGATACAAATGAGGTTTATTTGTTTCTGTCAGTTGTCTGATGCTATTAATCTTTTGTGAAAAATTACTCGAAAGAAAAAATAAATGTCCGCCATCTTGGATTTGAAAATGGATGTCATTTTCGTAATCTGCACCCCGAGCAACCACAAAAACGACACCCATATCGATTTTTAAGAAAAATAATTGTCCGTCATCTTGGATTTGCAAATGCATGTCATTTTCGTAATCGGCACCTGAGGAACCTCGAAGATGACACCTATATCGATTTTTACTAAAAAGTAAAGACTTTTTACCCCATTAGGGCAACAATTTAGAAAAACGCTGTAACAAATTTTGTTGTATTTAAACAGAGAGTCTGTATACGAAGTTTTAAATCTCGCACTTCAAAACAGATTTGCTCCCCGTACAAACTTGGAACCCCCTTTTCACCCTTTAGGGGAGCAATTTCAAAAAACCCTGAAATGCGTTTTGTTGTATTTAAACAAAGAGTCTTTATACGAAGTTTTAAATCTCTCACTTCGAAAAATATTTGCTCCCCGTACAAACTTGGAACCCCCTTTTCACTCCTTTAGAGGAGCAATTTCAAAAAACTCTGAAATGAGTTTTGTTGTATTTACACAGAGAGTCTATATACGAAGTTTTAAATCTCTCACTTCAAAAAAGATTTGCTCCCCGTACAAACTTGGAACCCCCTTTTCACCCCTTTAGAAGAGCAATTTCAAAAAACGCTGATATAAGTTTTGTTTTATTTAAACAGAGAGTCTATATACGAAGTTTTAACTCTAACTTCAAAAAGATTTACTCCCGTACAAACGTGGAACCCCGTTTTCACCCCTTTAGGGGAGCAATTTAGAAAAACGCGAAATACGTTTTGTTCTATTTAAACATAGAGTCTATTTACGAAGTTTAAAATCACTAACTTCAAAAAAGATTTGCTCCCCGTACAAATTTTGAACCCCTTTTCACCCGTTTAGGGGAGCGATTTAGAAAAACGCCGAAGTACGTTTTGTTGTATTGAAACATAGAGTCTATTTACGAAGTTTCAAATCTATAACTTCAAAAAAGATTTGCTCCTCGTACAAATTTTAAACCCCCTTTACACCCCTTTAGGGGATGAATTTAGAAAATCGCTGAATTCAGTTTTGTTCTATTTAAACAGAGAGTCTATATACAAAATTTCACGTTTCTAAGTCTATAAAATTACGCTTCCCATACAAACTTTCATCCCTTATTTTACCCCCTTAGGGGATGAATTTCGAAAAATCCCTATTATCCCTAGCCTACGCTATAAATGCAACCGACTGTGTAAAAATAAACTCTCTAGCGTTAGTAGTTTCGGCTGTGCGTTGATGAGTCAGTCAGTCAGTCAGGATTTCTTCTTTAAAAAGAGGATAATTTACGTGAAATCCGCTTAAACCATAAAAATGCAGTGCAAAACGAAAATAACATATATCTATGACATATCTATCAGTTTATGTTATTTTTTATGGGTGAGTTCAGAGATTTTACAGCCCTCAGCGCAGTACGCGACCGTAAATGGGTTGATGTTTGGGATTCTACCCGGACTTATCCTAAGGCGTCTCATCAGTTTCTTTACAGCCGCAGTTCAGTTTTCAATCTTTACCACGTAACAAGAGTTATATAATAGTTGTAATAGTAAATTAATCGTTCTCTGCATGGCTAGTGTAGAGAGGTAAGTAAAATAAAGGAAAAAACACAGAGAGAACTAAAATAATCTATAAAACTGAATGTTGTACAGTATGTAATGCAACTAAATTCCAACATAAAAAGTATTAAAACTCGTTAATTTATTCAAAAAACCGTCCAAGTGCGTGTCGGACCACGCACAATGAAGGGTTCCGTACCAACACCTACTATTCCACATTTAAAACCACTATCCAATACATTGAATCTAAAAAAGTCGTATCTTCATAGGGAACTCACGGCACTTAAGACTTTTTGTTTGGGCAAGACAGTTTTTAGGCAAAACTCAAAAACCGTACAAACTGTCTCATTAAAACCAAAAATTGTTAAAAGTGCACACCACCTCTTTTTTTCAGAATTTTAAACTTCATAGTTTGGAAATTAGACGGGGGGTTGACACTTTTTATGACTTTGATAGCTAATATCCCATCAACGGTTGACTGAAATGGAAAAGTTTTTGAGAAACCTCCATATCATTTTTAAAGGCTTATCCGCACATAGTCGTGTGGGGTATCGACCCCACACGACTATGTGCGGCGAAATTTTTTTTTCATCCACCGTTTACATGTATGGATTGCCCCCCCTAATTTAATATTTTTTTGTAATTTCACATTACTTTCATGTAGCGGTTCATAGAATACACCTTCCTACCAAATTTCATAATTGTAGTGCTTATAGTCTCCGTATAAATCGGCTGTGATATACGGACGGACGGACGGACAGACATGACGAAACTATAAGGGTTCCGTTTCGCTATTTTGGCTACGGAACCCTAAAAAGTATTCTCTTTACCGCTTTGCTATTAACATTCTGGTTTGAAGGACTATTAGAGGTCCGTACATGAAATTTTTGCTGAATGGCCTTATTTGTCCTTAATATCATAACGGTTTTCAATGGCTTAACTACTGTAAACCTAAACCGGAAGCTTAAGACGTTCTGCCAAACTCCATTCTCTTATTGAACGCATAAAACACTAACAGAAAATCGATATGATCAGATAAACGAAAGCGTAGAGCGAGTTACGGGAAAATCGGAGGATAAATACGGAGGATGAGTTAACAGCTTTATGTGATTCCCGCTCATCCTCCGTTGTCTTCACGCCTTAATAAGTGCCATATCTGAAAACTCATTGGTCGGATTTCTTGATTAAAAATATAAGACCAAATCTGTTGTGGTGACATGGCGCGCTGCCTAATGCGCCCGTTATTTATTCATTCTAAAAACACTTCGCCACCTTAATTTTCATGATATTAAAAGGTTTTCGTAACCTTATAAGAAAATGGACTGCATTGATTATATTTCACAATTTTATATTGACATCTTTTTCATAAAATGTTAATGTCATTAGGCTGTAAAGCCTAAAATTGGGATGTTGACCTAAATCATCCTAAATTGACTTTCAGTAGCGGTCAAAATATTGTGAGTAAGTATGACTTTGACAAGAAATCCCTACTAGTTCTTAGTAGTCTGAAAGCGAATATAATGGCAAGTTCTGGCTTCAAATGGGCCATTAACCGCTCAAGTGTCATTCAGTACAGCGTCGATATTACACCTACGCTCATTGGCAAGATAATATATATATACAAGACGGTAATAAAAGCTGGCATGTTAGGAGAAAATAAATTACTTTAAGAATTGCGATGGCGCGAAATCTTACTTAAATAGGTATAGAAAAGGCAGTTTTACATCTATGCAATGCTATAAAAATTATAAAAAACGAAAGCTACCATCATCAGCTTTAGGGTTCCGTAGCCAAAAGGGCAAATGCGGAACCGTCATAGTTTCGTCATGTCTGCCCGACCGTCCGTCCGTCTGTATTATGTTACAGCCGATTTACTCGGAGACTATAAGCACCACAATTATGAAATTTGGAATGAAGATATCTTATATGAACCGCTATATAAAAGTGATGTGAAATTATAAAAAAAATATTAAATTCGGGGGGCATGTATGGATACATGTAACCGGTGGATGAAAAGAAAATTCAATGCACATAGTCGTGTGGGGTAACTATGGATAGGCCTTTAAAAATGATATGGAGGTATTTAAAAAATTTTCCCATTTAAGTCAACCCTTGGTGAGATATTAGCTGTCAAAGTCATAAAGAGTGCCCCCTCACCCCTCTAATTTCCAAACTATCTAGTTAAAAATTCTGAAAAAATAAGGTGGTGTGCATAAATAAATACTTTTAACGATTTTTGGTTTGAACAAGATAGGTTTTACGGTTTTCGAGTTTTCGCTAAAAAACTTTCTTGCCCAACCAAAAGGTTTTAAATGCCGTGACTTCCCTATGAAGATACGACCTTTTTGGATTCAATCAATATATTGGATAATGGTTTCAAATGTGGACTAGTAGGTGTTCGTACGGAACCCTTCATTGTGCGTGATCCGACACGCATTTGACCGGTTTTTTTGAGAGGTAAGTTAGGTGGTGGGGATATGTTAAATGCAGTATCGTAATTTTCATAATTGTAATATATCCACACCAGACGGTTTCAAAAAACGTTTCCTTTGACTTACCTAAACGCTTTGGCATGAAGTAGAAACCAACATTTAAATTAGAGTATCAAGAGATCACGACAGCAAAATGAAGTTCAAATCAATTTTAGTAATTGTCTATTTAATTTAATTAAAGGCAGGATATTTATTATTTTACTTAACTGAAAATCGTTTAATATAGCAAGGTATGATTTGAGTGTATATTTCGACATTTAGATTCCACTTGGGCGTCTGTACGTGACAAGAACTGGCATAGAATCAAAGGGTCAATCTTTTATGAAAACATCGAACAAAGCGTTTTGTCTGAGTGGAACAGACGGTAGATGGCTACCGGAATACCTTATCGTGCCTTTGTATTTTTTGCAAATAAATATGTTAATTGTATTTACTTTTCGGTACTATATAGTCCCTCATTATTTGTTATGATTGTTTACGTAGGTATATAGGTATATATATCTAGGTCTTACTATTATTATAATAAAGGTCATAGCGAAATGCCACCTTGCTCATATTGAGAGCAGCACCTGGGGAAGTACCTCACAGAAGACTGCTGTCATAATAACAACACAACTTGGTCTGTGGAATTTAGTGTGGGAGTTCACGAGAATCACGCAGCCAAGAGCTACACCCAAAGTTCCAACGAATAAGTATCATCCTCCTAGCGTTATCTTAGTACAGTTGAATCCTGAAGGATGCGTGGGGTCCGCTATCTAATCCCAAGATTTGGTGTAGGCACTAATTTTTACGGAAGCGATCTCATGCGAATGCCCTCTGATTTTCCAACCCGAGAGGAAACCAGACCTTATTGGAATTAGGCTTGTCAAGTTAGTGGGCAGCTTGACTGTTAGAAATTCTCAAGCCGCCAGAAGGCCTCTAACTTGGCTTAACGACTGCTATCATAGACAGTAGCCGGAATCAAGGACTTAACGTGCCTTCCAAGGCACGGGAGCGCCCAGATAATGACCACTCAAAGCGGTCACCCATCCAAAAACTGACCCCGGCCGACATTACTTAACCTAACCCGCACGCTGTACACGAGCGCCGCTGGGGCATGAGCGAATAAGTGTATGTGGACAAAATCGCGGGCAGAGATCATTTAATATATATCAATTTTATTACTTACGAGGGGGCTCTACATACCAAAAAATTTTAAAACTTGTGCATATATCACAAATTCAGAGAACGCTATGCAGAAAATTAAAATCACTGCCTTTGATACCATAATTAAACAATTTCGTAAATAATAAAACCGTTGAACGTTGCAATCAAGCGGCGTCAATAATCGAACTAACCATAAATGCATTTAGCAAATCGTTGACAAAGGAAAATGTTTAGAAATCCCTGCCTTTCATACCGTAACTAAACAACCACTTCCGATCCTGTTAGCCTCGAGTATACGCGCCGGCGAAAAGTGCGAGTTATACGGTTTAGTAATGGTTTATATATATTAAAGTACCTACGGATTTTAAAGCATTTCATCCGTATATCATGAAAGGCGGTTGGCTCCCTTATTCTCAAGTTTCCCGTCCGGCGGTTTAATAGATTAGTGGTGGACAGGGTTAGATATTAATGTGATGTAGGTACTTGCTATGGTTTGTAGACTTAGAGAGGTAAAGGGTCAACCATAAAGAAGCTTACTATACGCTGCTTTGTGCGCATCTCTCATTTCTAATGAGAGCTAAATATACAGTTGTTGTGTAAATTGAGTCGTGTTACTAAATATGTAATTTGCGATTTGGTGGAACGTATTCTGGGCCTACAATTATAGAGGAAAACATACACTCAGCACTTGCCAAAACACAATCAGCACTTTACTTCGCAATGTTAGTAGAAAATTGTCGTCGATATTAACTGGAGGAGTCTAAAAACTAAACTGTGCGTTTTGAAACCAGAACTCACATTATTCGGAGTTCAAAAATACATTGCATGGTTATTGAATCAGGAGTCCATTCTTGTTCGTTATTTTGTATTGTATTTGCGGTTCAATATGTTCCGTGCGTTCACTTCCATATGCGTTGACCTATCGCTGCGTAGTGCGCGAAACCCATCCAAATACGTCATGCAACTGATTTAAAAAAATCGATCTTATTTACACCTTTTTCTATTTTCGTGCTCGTAAAGTTGTTTTTTATGTCGAGAAAAGAAACGAATTTTTATGCTCTTGTGTATAAAGTCATTTCTTCTTTTAAGACTAAGGCAATTAGGCCTTACAGACACATACTCATACACAATACACCTTCATTCAATGGATATGTTTTGACGCGATTTAGGTTATATCTTAATTTAAATAAGATATAATTATGTATTAGTATCTAAATACAAATTTAAGATTAAAACGGGCGTGCATGTATGTAAAACACCAATAACACATATTTATAACTTGGCATTAAGTATCTGACTAAAGTTAAACGTCACAAAAAAATAAAAAAAAGCATATTAAGAAAAATTGTGTGGCAGGAAACTAACTATAAGTCAAAACTAGCCAAATTAGTTGTGTTTTTTTCTTTTCTCGCAGTTAAAGAAAAGCAGAGTGTAAAACTCGCGCATTAAATGTATTTTACCTCGACGTCGGGTAAAATGGCTTGTGTTATGCTCTTCTTGTACATCTACTATTTTTATGCATAATCGAAATTCTTTAATACAACTAATCCCACGATGTTAAGACTATGCTGGGGTCAAAATCATTAAAAATAATAGGCATGCCTCTACGTTACGATCATAAATAAAACAAGATTTTTAAAAATTATTCCCATCCTTTTAGTTTAAGACTTTACACTTTGCCATATTCTAAGTCAACGGGAAGTGCCCTAAAGTTTAGTTGATGATTTTATTGTGAGTGTATTAACACTCACAATAAAATCATCAAGCCGCATATACATTAATATGTATACCGCATATACATATTAATGTATATGCGGTATAAACAGCCGTATTCTCTGATTGCGTACCTACACTTGACAGACGGACAGCGAAGTGATCCTATAAGGGTTATTTTTCCCTTTGAGGTTCGGAAAACTATAAAGCAACTGGAATATAATTTTATGGGTTTAAAAACTAATACAGTAGAATCCGCTTATAACGACTCCGCATATAACATTTTACCGCTTTTAACGACTTCGAAATCACCACACATTAGATTTCATACCAAACATTTTCAAAGTAATTCAGTCCTTTTTATGCGACGTCCTGTTAGTGAGACGTAATATCACCGGTCCCTTGACTGTCGCTTTATCCGGATTCCACTGTACGTGCCATTAAATTAATTATTCGATTATCAGTTAGAGTGTGAGACGTATCAAGTTATTTTAGGTGTATTTTATTTATTATCCATGTGCTGTCAAACCATAACTAAAATAGAACTAAAAAGGGCTTTATTTTAATAATATTTGAATAGTGCAGTACATTGTAGGCAAATATTTATTGAATAAATGGTTTTTCTTTTCTTTTCTTCAAATATATGTAAATCCGAAGATATAGTTATTAAAAATAACACTGGTTACTCTATTTTTTATTAACATTGATTCATCAAATTCAAATTACTTATCTCCATAATTATTATAAATTCCTGAAGATCAGTATAAAGAAGAAATTGAATTAAAACATATGGATTCCATTATTTTGTCGTCTTTTATGCCCAGTCACAATGAAATTGGGTTCTATTATGAAGTGTTGAATCCATTTATTTGGAAAAAAGTCCATAATTTTGACAAATTCTCCGTCGTAATTGTCCTCCTGGCTTTTTGTGCCACGAACATAATAATTTGTCACACTTTACCTCATTTTTTATGTTCTTTGTATGGCTATATTTAGTTAATAAAGGAAATTATGAAAAATGATATTGCGTGAATAGGGATCTTAGCGGAGCTAAGTGAGGTGCATTTAATGGAGCTGGATTCTGAGAGACATATAAATAAATATTAATATCCGTTGGCAAATTCTCCATTGTTGAGAGAAATTGAGACAAAAATTAACTTCAATTTCGCAGATATTTCGAGGTATTTGGAAACACAAAATACAACCGACACGATTAGGTATGATGACGGCGACACCTACAAATCCGCCTCTCTTTTCTTAATTGGCGTTTCCGATATAAGGTTATTAGGTGAAATTCTTCAAAAGATTTACCTTAACAGATGGTACACTGCCAAGATTTTTTAAAATACGGATACACATATTTATTTAAGTGGGCAAATTTAGCGAATATATACAAAGAGAACAGTAACTCAACAAATCTGTACGTAGTCTGTTTTTATAGACTAAAACTTACTAATAGCATCACGCTATCAAAGCCTGACATGTGTCATTGTTTATGACGTAATGTATTATGTGAGGGATGAACTCTGCGCAGTGGATGCGTGGGACGTGCTCCGCCTATTTATACGGCGTAATCCTGAGCCGAGCCCATAACCGGTCGGTCTATGAATGTGACTAAATATTCCACGGGATTTTATATGTCCTGTTTTGTCACGGCGAAGGAGATTATTTTCGGGTATTTCTCGTTAGTGTCAATTGCAGAAACGTAAGTATGTAAATGTAATACTACTGTAATATTATTTTATTCTGTGACGCAAGTAAGAAACGTAATAAGCGGACATACTATTAATATGTGATGTTGTTATCATATCGTTTACTATCTTATCGGGGGTAGTTAACTACATACTCAGAGTTAAGTTAATATTTTACCTCTGTACTGCACTGGATTCTTCTATCAGATATGAGATCACTAATGTCGTTTTAGTTATAAGGCCTAGACTTAGACAAATAAACCTACATTAAGTATGTAGTAGCTTAATTATGGGTAGCTAAGTTAATCTTGAGAATGCCTGTTTTCATTAAAAGTAGTATTTAAAATACAAACCGAAACACCTTCTAAAGGTATAAATTGGTACTAGATCATAACATCCTATCAAAATAAGGGTCTCGTCAAAGTATAAAAATAGATTTTGGAAATGCTATTTTTTATCAAAGCCTTTCTCTCAGAGGATTTGCGTATAGGATTATCATTAGTCGACTCTGTGAAAAAGCGGATATAAATAGCCAATAAGTTACTTTCAAAATGAAGCTATTGATCAAACTTATTAAAAAAGTTGCATTAATTTTATCGCCCATTACCGACTTTATGGTCTGTCAAAAGGACACATCGTGGGTTACTTTTCCTGTGACTAAAGTGAGAGGAATTTTGATGTTTAACATATTTTTAATAATGTAAAAAAATAATCAATTCGACGTATTAGGGTATCAATAATAATGTACGGACGTATGTCTTGTACCTTATTTGCTTGTGAATGGTTTTGCGCAGTGGTCATTTCAATATTCTTAATATGACCGTTCATATAGGCATCAACTTATAATGAGTAATACCTAACTACTTAATATTAACAACTTAAAATAACAAATTATAATACGTACTAAGCTATTACCGGAAATCAAAATAACCTTCGTTTAAAGAAGTTGTGGATAGATTAAATCATATTTCGACTTTCTAGAGACCTGTAATGTCATTTGTTTAGCTTAGGATTCTCTGACAGGTTTGTATTAAAATATATCGTCCTTGCATTTCTCGATTGGACCAAGGCGTGATATTTTTATCATTTTTGGTAATTTCCAGAATGATAAATAATGATGTTCATTAAGTCGAATCTAACAATAATAAATAACATTTCATTCGTAATTCTTATTTTATTTTACATTAATAATAACATTTAATAATGACATTTAATTGATCATCATAAATACACTTTATCGTATCTTTGAGTGATGTGTTGTAGGTACTTTTTTTTTTTTAAAACAATGGTAGCGGTTAAATTGTTATTAAACCCTTCTTCCTTTTTTGACCTCTATATCAGCGGTTCTATCGATATTGTCGATAGATTGTTAATTTACTGATTGATTACGAGTTTTCAACCTACTATAAAGCAGCCGTCGCTGTCTCGTAAATAACTCCGATCCACAAAATGTGATAAATTGAATAGGGATCTAAAAATACTATTAAACTAGTTTCAATATGTTAATACTGTTAAAAGTTCTCAGTTAAATTTTATACACGACAAGGGTCTTAACACCTTCGTACTGTGTCGCTTTAATGTCGTGTTTAAACTGTCATGTCACTAAATTTCCAACGGGTAAAAGCGGCAAAGTACCTACTGAAGTGTCCAGCTAATTATGAGTTCAACTGTACGTACGTATTATTTTATTAATTTATGGCTTGTGCATAGTTTAGTCGAATATAATGTTCGTTTAATTAGCGCACACGCTTCACTGCGAGCGGAGCGGGCAGTGTCCATTTATAAATTGAATGTATTAATACATATGCACGGGGTCAGTCAGTCACACTTTTAAGGTTTGGGCGGTATCTAACTCAACTGTGTACTATGTAATGAACTTGCTGTGGAATTGTATATAGGCCGGTTCACATTGGTTGCGTGCGCAGCACGTAAGCGTCGACGTGCACGTAGACGTGCACAGCACCCCTGTCACACCGGGTTACGCGCATGGCTACTACGCGCACGTCGACGCCACGCGTGCTGCAGAGAGCTGCACACGCAACGCTGCCGCACGCAGCAGCTCCGTTGCTTGGTGCTTGGCTGGCCGCCATTTTGCATTCTAAACGAAAATAAGCATCATGTTCGATAGCAGTTCATCTGACGAAGAAGAAGCATTACTTTTACTTCTATGTCGTAGTAGTAGTAGTACTCCTCGTAATTCTAGGGTATGGGTTTAGGAGATAAACGAAAAAAGAGAACGGCTTAGTGAACACCATAACCTATGCCGCGAACTGGAGTCGCACGAGGACCGTTTTTTCTGGTATTTTCACATGTCAAGAGGTTCTTTTGAAGAATTACATGATTTAGTGAGACCTCTCATATTAAAAAACGACACCAACTTCAGGAAAGCTATTGGAACTAGACTAGCAGTGTTTTTAAGGTTAGTATTATTATTTTCCGTAAAGAAATTCTTTTCATGAACAAGATAATCATTAAACAAATTGTTTACGGTTTCCAAGTCAAGGGACGAGTTTATAATATAACCATTTTTATTAATTATCGAAAATGGTGCCAATACATTCAAGGAAGCTATTAAAAAATTATACATTTCCAATATTTGATTGATAGATTATTTCAATACTTTCTTTAATAATAATCTCTATTCAAATACAATAATAAATGATGAACTCGAATACTGGAGTTGTAAATACACACAAAAGAGCTGCGCGTGACACGCGCAGCACCGAGCTGTGCGTGTCCGAACATATTCAGTTTGTCGTCTCATAAGGAACGGCGTGAAATACAACGTCATCAATGCACGCATCGACGCGACGTTGCCGCTTCGCTCTGCGTGTGCGTGCACGCAGCCTGTTTGTCTTGAGGGAGCTACGATGCGTGCGTTGTGTGTGACGTGCACGCGCACGCACACGTCACGCAAGCGGTGTGACATCTTCTATGGAGATTCATACTTTACAACGCGCACGCAACCAATGTGAATCGACCTTAAGAGGAAACATTGATGATGGTTAGTATTTGTGTTTTGTTCGTGTCCAATCATTATCATATTGTACGGTTTTCCTACCTCATTATCGGCAGTCATAAAAGATAGGTAGGCATAATTCTTAGATAAAGATTGCATGTATTAATTTTACCGGATTACCAACTCTAAGGCCTTTGCCAAAACTTTAAATTGCTTTAATAGAAATATGACGTTAGACACATCTGCATTTTAAGGCCGCCAGGGCCGTATTCGCCGTTGAAACTAATCACTACATAGTATAAAACAAAGTCGCTTTCTCTGTCCCCATGTCCCTATATCCCTATGTATGCTTAAATCTTTAAAACTACGCAACGGATTTTGATGCGGTTTTTTTAAATAGATAGAGTGACTCAAGAGGAAGGTTTATATGTATAATACATGCATCAGCATTGCACCCGTGCGAAGCCGAGGCGGGTCGCTAGTTAATGATAAACTAATATTTGAAATATTTGTTATACTGTGTCATTATCATTTGCAAAAATTTAGTTTTCACTTCTCATGCTCGAAAAGTGTGTCATATTAGACTTGTCAAGCGGGGCTAAAGTAGTACATTTAACCCCTAGGGAAAATATGAATACATATTTATGATTTACAAAACGTTCAATTTAGACCAATCATAATACTTCACCTATTAAATCCACCAATCACAAAACACTAATTTAACTCTTTAAAAAATATTTGGTATTGGGTATTAACAAACCAGAATACAGCTTTACTAAAATCGACCAATCAGAAAACAGAATTCATTTCTCTAAAGAGTCTAAAGATTAAGTTTGTATTAGTCCCTATTTCACAATAATTAAAAAAGTGATTAGTTCGTTCGAGCAACGCTTTGAAGCGCTCGATGGAAGGTGAGTTAGTTTTTTTGCGCGTGAATGTTGCGCGCGAACCGCGGTGTCTATTTTGTGTGTCAAAGCATGATAGCAGTTTAGAAAAAAAATATGCTGCCAAATTACATATAAGTTCGCCGTGAAATTAATTGTTAATTTTGGATGGCTAACCTTTGTTTATTTATTTTCTCGCAATCGAAGTGAAAAGTAGAGTGTATAACTCTGGT
Organism: Epiblema foenella; assembly: GCA_963556455.1. Lineage (NCBI taxonomy): Eukaryota > Metazoa > Arthropoda > Insecta > Lepidoptera > Tortricidae > Epiblema > Epiblema foenella. Next base: position 9,716,474 of record OY747107.1, on the reverse strand, counting down.
CTAAAAGCCATATTACCCCTCGAACTATTTTCCCTCACTTTATTCGGGAAAATAACTATCTCGTGGTAATATGGCTCATTTTAGACCCTTGTCATACAATCTACTATTTTTTATAGTATTCAATTTAGGCATAATACATGCACTTATGAATGTCAAAAACTACAACAGGTGCATAATATAAATCTATGCCTCGAGAAGAACCGGCATAAGAATATACAAGTTTTATTAATATTAGGAAGACGTTTTTACCAGAATGTTAGCCTAAAATGTTAGTCTTATTACGCAATATTTGGAGAACAATACACCTACTCCAAAGTGTCCGGTTCAGGTTTAATTAAGATTTGTTTATTTGTTGCATAATTTTTACATATTATATGCTGATTTATTGAATATTGAACTTATTTAAAAAATGCCACTGACAAATTTCGTTTTATTGAACACACCCTTGGCGTTTAACTGAATATCGGTACAAGAAGAAAGTAACTCGTAATTTATTGTTCACGGAGATAGAGTTGAAAATGTATTGACCGTTTAAGGTGGTTGTAACGTTTTCTTTACAACGTGGTCATTATCGCGTTTTGCGGTTACCCGAACAAATGCATTGTTTTCCATAATAGTAGAAGAGCCGACGACACTGAACCTAGTTCGATAAGACTCCCAGATGAGATATATATTATAAGATGCGTCATTCCTGGGGGAACACGAAACGGCTATGCTGCCATGCAAAAAACCTGGTGGCCATAGTAAAAAAAAAATTTCAAAAAAAATAAAATTTCCGGTTTCTAGTACGATAAGTCTCCCAGGTTTCGTTTGTTCCTCGATACAGGGGAGGGGTAGGACTATACGATAATGCAGTGCTGCAAGCCCCCCTGACTGGCCTTGTCAGTGGCAGCAGCATGATAAGTGACGCCAATATTGAGGTATCTAGTATGATCGGTCTCCTGAAAAAAACAAGGTTCATCTGAAAGATCATCAATTTCTGTGTAAGAAAAACCACTGCTGCCTTTTCCTAATAGTGGAGAAGGTGGTGCTGCAGCGATTGAAGGAGCTCAGTACACTGAACCTAATTCGATAAGACTCCCAGGTGATATGTATATTATAAGATGCGTCATTCCTGGGGGAACACGAAACGGCTATGCTGCCATGCAAAAAACCTGGTGGCCATAGTAAAAACAAATTTTCAAAAAAAATAAAATTCCCGGTTTCTAGTACGATAAGTCTCCCAGGTTTCGTTTGTTCCTCGATACAGGGGAGGGGTAGGACTATACGATAATGCAGTGCTGCAAGCCCCCCTGACTGGCCTTGTCAGTGGCAGCAGCATGATAAGTGACGCCAATATTGAGGTATCTAGTATGATCGGTCTCCTGAAAAAAACAAGGTTCATCTGAAAGATCATCAATTTCTGTGTAAGAAAAACCACTGCTGCCTTTTCCTAATAGTGGAGAAGGTGGTGCTGCAGCGATTGAAGGAGCTCAGTACACTGAACCTAATTCGATAAGACTCCCAGGTGATATGTATATTATAAGATGCGTCATTCCTGGGGGAACACGAAACGGCTATGCTGCCATGCAAAAAACCTGGTGGCCATAGTAAAAACAAATTTTCAAAAAAAATAAAATTCCCGGTTTCTAGTACGATAAGTCTCCCAGGTTTCGTTTGTTCCTCGATACAGGGGAGGGGTAGGACTATACGATAATGCAGTGCTGCAAGCCCCCCTGACTGGCCTTGTCAGTGGCAGCAGCATGATAAGTGACGCCAATATTGAGGTATCTAGTATGATCGGTCTCCTGAAAAAAACAAGGTTCATCTGAAAGATCATCAATTTCTGTGTAAGAAAAACCACTGCTGCCTTTTCCTAATAGTGGAGAAGGTGGTGCTGCAGCGATTGAAGGAGCTCAGTACACTGAACCTAATTCGATAAGACTCCCAGGTGATATGTATATTATAAGATGCGTCATTCCTGGGGGAACACGAAACGGCTATGCTGCCATGCAAAAAACCTGGTGGCCATAGTAAAAACAAATTTTCAAAAAAAATAAAATTCCCGGTTTCTAGTACGATAAGTCTCCCAGGTTTCGTTTGTTCCTCGATACAGGGGAGGGGTAGGACTATACGATAATGCAGTGCTGCAAGCCCCCCTGACTGGCCTTGTCAGTGGCAGCAGCATGATAAGTGACGCCAATATTGAGGTATCTAGTATGATCAGTCTCCTGAAAAAAACAAGGCTCATCTGAAAGATCATCAATTTCTGTGTAAGAAAAACCACTGCTGCCTTTTCCTAATAGTGGAGAAGGTGGTGCTGCAGCGATTGAAGGAGCTCAGTACACTGAACCTAATTCGATAAGACTCCCAGGTGATATGTATATTATAAGATGCGTCATTCCTGGGGGAACACGAAACGGCTATGCTGCCATGCAAAAAACCTGGTGGCCATAGTAAAAAAAATTTTTCAAAAAAAATTAAATTCCCGGTTTCTAGTAGGTACGATAAGTCTCCCAGGTTTCGTTTGTTCCTCGATACAGGGGAGGGGTAGGACTATACGATAATGCAGTGCTGCAAGCCCCCCTGACTGGCCTTGTCAGTGGCAGCAGCACGATAAGTGACGCCAAATCTGAGGTATCTAGTACGGTCTCCTGAAAAAAACAAGGCTCATCTGAAAGATCATCAATTTCTGTATAAGAAAAACCACTGCTGCCTTTTCCCAATAGTGGAGAAGGTGGTTGCTGCTGTGATTGAAGATCGCCTTCAGCGCAGCTGGATTCGGTTTTTCAATTCAGTTTTGTCAGCAATTTGATTTTGATTAACCGCTTTTATCTCGTCTTCAAATCACACAAGGTTGATGTACATTTTATCAATTATTCAGCTAGTGTATAAATAGTGTTTTGTGGATTCTCTATGGAGCTCTTATTTCGGTATAATGGAGAATAACTTTTCAAAATCATTTGTTTATGCAATCAACGACAAGCAAAATTATTCTTAAGTGTACGTGGCACGCGTATTAAATCAGTACAAATCGAAAGGAACCGGGTGATTGCTGACAAAATTGAATTGAAAAACCTAATTCAGCTGCGCTGAAGGCGATCTTCAATCACAGCAGCAACCACCTTCTCCACTATTGGGAAAAGGCAGCAGTGGTTTTTCTTACACAGAAATTGATGATCTTTCAGATGAGCCTTGTTTTTTTCAGGAGACCGATCATACTAGATACCTCAATATTAGCGTCACTTATCATGCTGCTGCCACTGACAAGGCCAGTCAGGGGGGCTTGCAGCACTGCATTATCGTATAGTCCTACCCCTCCCCTGTATCGAGGAACAAACGAAGCCTGGGAGACTTATCGTACTAGAAACCGGAAATTTCATTTTATTTGAAAATTTTTTTTTACTATGGCCACCAGGTTTTTTGCATGGCAGCATAGCCGTTTCGTGTTCCCCCAGAAATGACGCATCTTATAATATACATATCACCTGGGAGTCTTATCGAATTAGGTTCAGTGTACTGAGCTCCTTCAATCGCTGCAGCACCACCTTCTCCACTATTAGGAAAAGGCAGCAGTGGTTTTTCTTACACAGAAATTGATGATCTTTCAGATGAGCCTTGGTTTTTTCAGGAGACCGATCATACTAGATACCTCAATATTGGCGTCACTTATCATGCTGCTGCCACTGACAAGGCCAGTCAGGGGGGCTTGCAGCACTGCATTATCGTATAGTCCTACCCCTCCCCTGTATCGAGGAACAAACGAAACCTGGGAGACTTATCGTACTAGAAACCGGGAATTTTATTTTTTTTGAAAAATTTTTTTTACTATGGCCACCAGGTTTTTTGCATGGCAGCATAGCCGTTTCGTGTTCCCCCAGGAATGACGCATCTTATAATATATATCTCATCTGGGAGTCTTATCGAACTAGGTTCAGTGTCGTCGGCTCTTAAACTATAAGTGGATCGGCCAAAACAATTTCTCAACTACTATATGTATATTATAGGGTCATCCTAGTAGGTATGGTTATTTTAACAAAGTACTAAGTAAGACAGCAGAACAGGTCATTCAGAATAGCTTGACGGCTATTGATGCCAAGTGTTGTTATGTGGGCTGAAATGTTATTGCTTTGGCCCAGAGCCATATTTCTTGGGAACTTGGCGAATGGGTTTTTCGCACGGAGTTCGCAGTAAATTTTTCTTTTTAATCTGCGTGTTAAGACTATAAGAATGATGTTTGTAGTATTCAATATATTATTATTTGCTGAAAATGAACTACCAAACTAGGGAATGAACTGTCGCCTGCGGTATTTCCGGACCGATATGACCTTCAAACCGTCAATAAAAGAGCGTATTCCCTTCTGAAAGGCCGGCAACGCACTTGCGACTTCTCTGGTGTTGCAGGTGTTTATGGGCGACGGTAATTGCTTACCATCAGGCGATCCGTCTGCTTGTTTGCCCCCTATAACATAAAAAAAAAGAAAAATTGTTAGTAAATAGTAATCCTATTATTTTTTGAAATTTAATCCAATAAGGCGTCTTTTTTTATGAATGATTGAATAGCGATTGGCATTAGTCTCGCCTGATGGAAAGAGATGACAAGGCCTAAGATTCAGCTCGCTGGTTCAGTAATAGTCTAACTACGAACAGTGTGTAATTTAGGAATTAAATGGTTCCTAAGTAATTCTAAGCACACTGTAAATCGATCGATATAAAGCAATCAAAGATCACGTACCGACGGATATTCCACTTGATATGTGTATAATATTATTATTCAATGATTGGTGGGTTGACATAAATTGACACACCAGTAGACCCCGCAGATGACCGTATGTAAGAATTCAATAAGTAAAACATTTGTCACGTTTATGACAAGGGTGCCTATTTTATAACATACGTATTATGTTAGAGCTAGCCATAAACTCATCGCAAAACGATCTCAATGCCTATAAGAAAAAAATCTTAATCAGATTAATTAAATTGGATGAAATATTAATACATATAGTATACTGTGGATATAGCAATAAGAACTATTAGCGACCTGCCCCAGCTTCACTCGGGAAGTTCAGTTTTTCAATGTTTTGATCTATTTACCTATATTACTATAAACTAAATTTCTAGTCCCTCATTTCGAAAATTACTCTTTTCCATACGAACTATCAACCGCGTTACGTAGTAAACAAGGAACCCTTATAGTTTCGCCATGTCCGTCCGTCCGTCCCCCGCTTTCTCAGTAACCGTTAGTACTAGAAAGCTGTAATTTGGCATGAGTATACATATCAATGACGCCGACAAAACGGTATAATAAAATTATAAAAAAAAATTTTTTTCTCCCCTACATGTAATGGTGATGCAATTTTTTTTCTTTCATTCGTCATCGTTGGACAGCTCTTTCAAAAATATTATAAGGTTTCTAAAATCACTTTTTATTCAAGAATCGGTTGGCGTAATATTAACCTTTGAAGTGATAATTTTTGCTATGGCCAAGTGGCCCCTGCCAGCTAAACGGTGGCTACTAGGCATGTGAAAAAAATCATGGTAGTAGTATATACGATGCATTTAAAAGGAAAACTATCACAGCTACGTAGACATTACCGTAAAGGGCAAAAATGTATATACAACACAACATCTCAAAAAAGTACATCATCAGTAAAAACCCTTCTGCGGGTCCGTAATTCCGCTCCGCATAATATGACCGGTGACGTGATGGACGGGCAACTACGGAACCCTACACTGTGCGTGGCCCGACGCGCACTTGGCCGGTTTTTTTTACACTGTTAAGGGATGAATTATCAAAAATGTTATGTTTACTTCTCTTATATTTTAACTGAGATTCTACCCGCTAAGTAGGAAGTCACTCACTTTAAAAACTCGATACCTCCACTCGATACTCCATACAGGGTCTTGACAGACAGACAGACGCACACAATGATACTATAAAGGTTTCGTTTTTTCCATTTTAGGTACGGAACCCTAAAAATACCCTTCTTGAAAAAAAAATTGTATATGATTAAAAATCATTTACTTCCGACTTTGACGTGATAACGTCTTATAAATCGATGAACGGATGCCAACACGAAAACGTGTGACGTAATGTATGACTAACCTGAGCCTTGTTAAGCTAATTTCTATTGTTCGAACAGTAAAATAGCCTTTTGAACGAATTACTTTGATGCAACTCGGCCAACTGAATGATTTCAAGTTATACCTAAACAGTTGACGGTGAAACCGGTTTCTGTCCTCAAAGGGTAAAACGCGTAAGCATCCGGAAATTAGTTTCTTATGACGTTATTACATAAAATTTTCGTCTGTAAACCAACTTTACAGACAACCACTTTTTTGTGTGAGGGATTGTCAACAGATAGCTTTGTAAAATTAAAAAAATTGCTCCTATGTTTTAGGAACCCATTTTTTAATTATGTAGAATAAAAACCTTATTGATTGTCGAATGGTATAGTCAACAACAGCGACAAGGTAACAATTTTTCACCTTATCACAACGGAATTAGGTGCAAAAGTGTTGAGTTACATGTGCTCTAGATTGTAATACATACCTTCAAAGGATGCTTACAGTATTCGGAGTTAGTAGGTTGAGAAACTCTAGCTAGAAGGCTTGTAGTTCGGGTTAGATGTTAATAGTTAATAAAGTAAGTAATAAATACGTGTATATGGACAATCACACATAAACAGATATAACTTAAATATACAAAAAAAGGTTTTCATTGCACTTATTAAATGCCTTGAACTTTGGTGGCAGTTTCCTAGGCAGGGTGACCTACCGTTTATTGTATTTCAATGTCTGAAACTCACGGGAGTTTTATATTTAAAAAGGGTGACCACCATCTAGGCTGAAGAATACAGTCGCCAAATCATTGCTCAAGGGACTATAATAAAACAACGATAACAATATTTCTCAAATGATGTTATTCATGTTTCGTTAACTTCGCGGCGTTGTTATTAAGGGCACACACATGACATTAATGAACACATTAATAGATTCTGTATTTAGTTGAGGCTTACCAGTAAAACGGTTCGTAAGGCTCCTTTGCATACAGAATTAACATGTTCTGAGTTAATAACCTTAAGTAATAATCCGGATAAAGTTGTCTTAACGAAGTTTCAGTAGTATTCAAATTGTAACCTTAAATGTACGGAATATGGTATTACTTGTAGGTAACAAGGATATTTAAGCGTAGTAGATGTTAATACTAATGATTTCCGACCAATTTTTAGAACTACGTGAACATGTATTAAATATACTTCGTTTTTGGAGTAGCTACCTATTAGAAACAACTCCTCAGAACTTACGAAGTTTTTTAAGTGCATGGAAAATATTTTATTTATGCGGCAAATGTAGGCTAGGGATCCAAAAATAACAAGCATAATATGGGATTTAACTTTATTTTAGCATTAAGCAAAAATTATATATGGCTTAGTTTTATCACATTAATTAATTTACATCATCGTTTCGAATGAAATTAATCTATTATTTTATTTTAAGATAATTCTCAACATCATTTGGTTGGGAAACAAATTTATTTTTGTCCTTATTTTAGTAGTCCTATTTTAGTTAAAATGCCGATACAATTCCTTTAATCTTAATAATTGTCTTTGAAATTAATGTTTTTGGAAAAGTGACCAATATTTAATAACCAGATGTGTGTTTTAACACATTTTATAACGCGGATTGTACTGTGTCATTTTAATGACGTGGAATGGACAATATAAAGTAAAATTAATTCTGCTCAAATAGAGCGTGTTTAGCCTCCCGTTGGCAAAGCATAGCTTTAAGGCTTTATAATAACTTAACATGTTGTGTATGCAACTTACTAATGCGCTTAGTCAAAACAATATAAACAGCTTTGCATGTAGATTTTGACCCAGTAGCTCGAAACCTTCTATTCATTTGGGACGGTATAATTCGGGAACTGAATACAAGGTTGGGAATCATTTTAAAACTATAGCATAAATAAAGAAGAACTACGTGAAGGTTGCCAACGAGGCTCTACCACTAAGCTACTTATTTATGAAACTTATTAAATCGTAACCTAAAATAGGTTTTATGACCGATTCATTTTTAAATAAAAACACTACATATACGACGACCTTCCATTGTAGTAAAAAAGAAACAAAAAAAAATCCTAATTGTTTCAACACAGCCAGAATGCATATGCATATGTACCATGCACTTATAGCTGTAAGGTCGTACCAACTCCGCTACAAACCAAATAAATAAATTTAGTATATTACTAACCAAAACCACAAATAAAACATATTTATGTAATTATACGTATAAATTACATATTGTTGTAAAGGTCGCGGGAGTCCGCTGGATGCGGTCGGCGCAGGACCGGTCATTATGGCCGTCTTTGGGGGAGGCCTATGTCCAGAAGTGGACGTTTTTCGGCTGATATGATGATGATGATGTTTATTATTATTTAATCATATATTGATACTAACAAGTGCATTTCTGAACATTCAGTATTTTAATGAACATCACGATAAAATCACGTTAAGGCCGCTACGCCTGTGTTGTGCGAAAGCGTGTGAAATGAGAAATGAGACCCACATCAGAGGGCTGTTTTTGTTCCCTCTGTTACAATGTTGCCGTTTGGTGCACAGAAGCGAATAGATACACAGAAAGTTCTGAAGAGTTATTTGATTATTGTTTTTAAGAAGCAACATTGACTAAACAGGATGTAATATCGTAGCCATCTGTTTGAGGCGTTAATAAGTGTTTAGTCGCATTTTTTTGTAACTTATTGATTTCTACCAATTAATTAAAACACATATCGCCATTATTCATCATCATCATCATCATTTCAGCCGAAAGACGTCCACTGCTGAACATAGGCCTCCCCCAATTTGGGGGGGATTTGCCATAGTCGCCATTATTAATAAAGATTTAAAAAAAGTGTTTATTATAATACTAATTTTAACTGTTTGACTAAACAAGATTGTTCAAGTTTTTAACTCGAAAACGCCAAAAAGAAAAGAGCATAAAACATGGCAATAATATCAATAAGCATTTTAAAAACTATACCTAACTATTATTGGACGAGACAATTGATTAACAAGTCAAACAACACAGTTATAAGATACCGTAGTAAAAAGATAATAAAGGAACCCTTATGCTGTGACTTCGGTTGCCGGTCTATCACAACTTTTGCTATCCATTTGAAATGTGGAATATCAAGATTATTGGAAACTAAAAATTGAAACATGTAAGTTTTGCTTTCTATGAAAATTTTCCGAATAGAATTTTCTTACTAGGTCAATTGTGGTATCATGTGAACTACAAATTCTAAAACAGTTTTTGTAGAGCGGCAATATTTTGATTTTTAAGGGAAAATTACTATAACATATCATGCGCCTGCTTAGTAGCTTTTAATCAAAATCAAAATATATACAATTTAATCAAAGTAATCATTCTAATCATACGCAATTTGAATGCTTTAAGAATAAACAAATTCTAATCATAATCTTAATATTCCTAGTACAGAAAAGGTGTCGTTTTCTAAATTTCTAGGAGTAATTATCGATGAAAAACTCGTCTGGAAGTCGCATTTAGATAATGTAAATAACCGTATTTATAAATATGTATATGCTCTCAAGTAAGTCAGCAGAGTCACCAACATTTCAACCGCAATATCATGCTATCATGCATATGTGGAATCAATTTTACGTTACGGACTAATACTATGGGGCTATAGCACAGACAGCAATCGAGCGTTTATCGCACAAAAAAGTGTCTAAGAGCAATTTATAGAATACTACCAGACGAATCCTGCAGGCCACTTTTTAAAAAGCTCGGTTTATTACCATTTCCGGCGTTTTATGTCTTTGAAGTGTGTATGTTTGTCCAAAAGCATAAATGGATGTTCAAAAAAGCATGTGATACTTATCCTCGTGCCTGTCGAGATCCAGACAACTTTTGCTGGATGACCATTCACGCTTCATCATTTCAGCCGAAAGACGTCCACCGCTGAACATAGGCCTCCCCCAATGGGGGGGATTTGCCATAGTCGCCACGCTTGGCAATTCACGCTTAGCGAAACATAAAAAAAGTTGTTTAGTTATGTGTGTGAAGCTCTATAATAAAATACCTGCTGAATTGCGGTCGTTGCATATTATGTCATTTAAAAAGTATCTGTACCGATGGCTAATGAAAAAAAAAAACTTCTATAGCTTAAATGAATTCTTTGACACGTAATGGCAGGCGATGTGATTTATAAGTATTGATGTGTATTTAGCTGGTAAACGTTAGTTAATTAATGATCCTGTAACTTTGCTTACCAAATATTAGACATACCTAATATTATATTTGCATACCAAGTTTGGTTAAACATGTTAACTTACCAATAATTATATTAACAGCTTGTATCTAATGGTAATGTTTAATGCAAATAAAGTTATTCTTATTCTTATTCTTAGCTTCGAAGTTTATATATATTTTAAGCGAGAAGTTATAACTATCACATATAATTAATATTGAAGTAAATATTACAGGAAAATTACATCTACGTATTTTATTATCTCTAAAAAAATGGTGCGGAACCCTCAGCGTGCAAGTCAGGCTCGCACTTGACCAGTTTTAATGAGCGTTTCCCACCTACTCAAATTGATGAATATATGTATGCATTACCTATTCTCTCCAAAAGTCACCTGTCTTTGTATGTAAGCTGGATCTGGATAAAGTTTATTGGTAAGTATTGCTTTTAGTACCTATATTTTCAGAGCCCCTGATCTATGCCCAAGTTCGAAGTGGGAAGTCATGTTAGTTTGAGTCAATTAATCATGATTATGGGTTTAGTAGTTGTAACCTACGACGCAGGGTGAGAGCGTGAGATTGTTTATGCGGCTTTCATCCAAACTGCGAGCGCGGTAATGAGTGTCAAGTGGTTGCGACACCGCGCAGCGGAGTATACTGGATCATGTTTCTATGGAAATGTGCCATGAATTGAGACTCCTGTGGCCTGCGCTGCGAGTTTCATGTCGCCTGTGGACCTGCCAATTAATTTATATGCTAATTTTCGAGTTTCCTGTAGACAAGATAAATTATGTTACAACAATCCTGAATAATAAAGTATCTTAGAACATAGGAAACTAGCTAGATTTTATTATTCTGCCTTTGGAGGTCTTTGATTACATAGAACTATCATTACATAATATTTCATTAAAGCGAAACTATTGTCGTAACAAAAAAAACCGGTCAAGTTCAAGTCTCACTTGCGCACCGCGGGTTCCGTACAGAGATCGTGTACCCGTCCCAACCCGGTTTAATTGAGGAAAATCTTAATAGCGCGATGTACAAATTGTACGCAGTGGGTACAGCGCCATCTATCAGCGAATTTGTACTAATTTGAGTGCCTAAATGACGTACTATGTATGTTGGTAATTGAAATATTATGTATGTATGTAAAATTATTTATTGTACATGAGTAAAACATAACATAAATTACAAGAACAAAAAAAAAATGGTTTTTTTCCGTGTTTTACATCATTTACTAGAGTGCCATCTTGGTGAAATTGTGAAAGCGCTTTTCCGCTATCCGGGCACAGATAGCACTCTAGTATATGATGTAAAACACGGAAGATATTTTCGATTGCTTTAAATTTCCTGCAGTCTAGATTGGCACCGTAGGACTTTTAAACAAAAATACATGCAAAGGTGATCAAATTACAAACTTACCGTGAAGGGAGTTATACTAGAGTTAATTTGCAATGGTTTTGACCCAGTCAACAGGGAGTCTAAATTCAGTAGTTATGAAGTTAATTGAGTTTTTACTTTTTTTTTTTAATTCACCAATTAAATTAAACATGGAAATTTTGAAAAAAGTACTAGCAATGTCTTGATAAAAAACATTTTTCTGATAGCCAATGAACTACCGATTATTTTGAACTAAAAATTGTAGTAAGGATTCCCAACATTTTAGAAATAATAGGGTTTAAAGTCACAAGACATTGTTGTGACTTTAAACCAAGCACAGAAATGATACATATATTTTGTTAATTTAAAAAATCTACAATAAAGATTTGGTCACCCATATAAATATGACCACGCATACCGATTGCTTAACCTCGATGACTGCCCATATAAAACGGCAGAAAGCTGAAGATGATCGAATCTAGGTGGTAATCTACCGCTTCATAACCTACCTCCTTAGATTAGCGATTTGATTATGAACTGAACGAGATCTCTTAGAGATAAGTTCAGAATTCATGACATAATGTTGCAGATGACTGTACTTGTTTACTAAGTAATCTACTTCATACATTTTAGTTGACCCCGAATTCTTAACAACTACAGTAGGCAGATATTAAAGCGCAATCTATTTAATCTCCTACTTTAAACATTAAAATTATTACGGTTTGACGGGTCAGCAAGTTTTGGCTCATATCGCAAGCGCTTTAGAGGCTATATAGGTCAGTATATTAAGTAACTCTAATCTATTGTTTTTCTTACGATTATACATGTAATTGCTAGAACGTTAGGGGGCTGAAATGCTTTCATTTTGATTGAAATGACTGGCTTTGGTTTTGATAATGCCAGTCACAGATATTCGAACTAAATCTGTCAAAATAAAGTAGAAAGGAAATCACTCAAATTATAAACTACGATCGTAGAAATAAAAACTAAATAATGCGAAAACCTGCTTTATAGTAGCTAATCTTCAACTTTACCGAATGTCATCGGTATAAAATGCCACGCCAATGCCAATGACGTCAAATATCGTGATATTGACAACTGTCTATAGACTATACTGCCGTGCTAATTCCAAAGGACGCATATCAGTTGTATAGGTTTCGAGAAATGAGTTATTTTGTTATTTAATTCACGGCACATTAAAAATCAACATCGAATTATGCAAATTTCTCAAATATGCCAAATATTTTTTTACGGGAATGCATTACTTAAATTTAAATTTCGATTTTTTGTTTATGTTGTTTAAAAATTGACATGCGTCTCATTTACTTAACATTTTGAAATAAACTACTACGGTAATGAGACGTATTTCCAACCTACGTCCCTTTGGCTTAGTATTTCATATTTGCGTTTTTATATATAAGGTATAATTTAAAATTTAATAACATAAAACTTCATTTTTAAAATTTGTTTATTAGCTTAAGTGTATGTATAAATGATTACAAAATACTATTTAATTGTACTACACTATTTGCTTTACATGCAAATATGTCCATGTCAAAAACTGTATTCAGTATATGTCAACTAGCAAACAAAATTTAATGTTCAGACACGGGTAAATCTTTACAAAATTTCAACCTTATTTTCATAATTATAGGCTTCAAGACCTTAATAAGTTTGTTCTTCTTTTCCTTCAAAATACCTTTAGGTTTGTTGTTTTTTGAATCTTTCCACACTTCGTGAATTTTGCCTTTCAAAAATTACAGGAGAATATTTCACCATCGTAGAATCTTCGTATGTTAAACTTTTGACATCCACGTTTCGATGATTAGTGTACGGCCTGGCAAAAGTCCTGGAAATCGTAAATTTTACCACCAGATCTCTTCATTGACAATTCCACTCTGTGATGAAAAGAATAAGCACTCATAAAAGAGTGACCGGGCTCAAAATATTTCAGTGTGATTTCTTCAGTATTCAAACACACTTCAATGTTAACTAACACCGTATATTATCTAATTTAGCTGCGACATTACCGCGATGATTTGCTTTTTTCAAATGATCAGTAATAACTGTTTACAGATAAAAATGCAGCAGTCTTAATTATGCGTCTACCTATACTATGAGTAGGTTCATTACGAACACTTAGCAAAAATAACGCAAGGCAGAGATATGCGTCATTGATTCATTAGTAAAGTGGAGATAAGGCGTTGTCGCTTATTATAAGGCACATAGGGTCAGCTGGCTTAGGAAATAACATATTTTTGGACATGTGCTAAATTTTCTTAGTAACTTTCTGAAAAAAAATTGTAACTAAAAAAATTTTTTTTAATGTTCATATGATGCATTAATACCAAATCTATACAATAGTGTTGAAAAATGAAATTCGATTTTCTTGACATGCGTCCTTTAGAATTAGGATGGCAGTATAGACTCACCTCACCATTCGTCCTTATTATATTTTGACCCTGAGATTCGTGACAAATATGTGCATATTCGGAGGTCAGGTTTATACTGGTTCTTGTGCGATGAATTTTCTGTACGTCATTGGTATAAGTATCTACATGACTGGTCTGGTTCATAGCTTCAACACCTAATCCCGAATTCATCAATTTTAGGGATGATTTATGGGATAACAAGTATCCTATATGTTAATCCAGGCTAAAAACTCTATGTGTAGCAAGTTTCATCATAATCTGTTCAGCCGTTTTTGCGTGATTGAGTAACAAACATCCAAACCCCCTAACTTTCGCATTTATAATATTAAGTAGTATATTTTTGATTACAAATGTATAGTCCAGATTTTGCCCTGTAGTTGTAGTATAACACGATATTACTTGCCAAATTTCATAGTTCTACGGGAAGTCAACGGGAAGTACCCTATAAATTTTGATTCCCTTGAAAGTGTCGAAATATTTATATTGGTACGTTTATTGCGGCCTAAACGGCCGTATCTTTTTTCACGTTAGCTTTGAAGTTTGATTTTTTTCACAACTACAAGGGACTGTAGACCTAAAAGTATATGGTTTGAATTTCAACTCGATACCTCCACGTGTTCCCTAGATAAAGGGTCTTGACAAACAGACAGACAGACGGACGGCAAAGTGATGCTATAAGGGTTCCGTTTTTTTAATTTTTAGGTACGAAACTCTAAAAACTAACTGTAATTTTATTAATGATCATAATTTCCATAAAGTAACCTATCCATTTATAAAATCTCTTTTTATGACAGACACTTACACCCAGTCTTAAATTTATAGACCTATTTCTCCTCTGTAATGTATTTCCTGGATATTATTTACTTTTAAAATAATTTCCTTCCTCGCCTTCAGCTGAGCCTTTCTGAGACTCCTATTGAATATAAAATCGAATATTATATACGGGCGGGCTTTGAGCCTACTTTTCGTCATTTCAATCCCGTAATCTAGTTTCAAACTTTATGTAGGTCAGACAGGAAGCAAAACGGTCACAAATGGACAAAAAATTGGGTGACATTCAAAACGGAAGGCTAAGCTATCTTTTGCTATTTGTCACCGCATTTCGTAAACAGGGCAGCATCAGGTTTTGCATGACATGCTGTGGGTGACCATGCTTAACAAGCAGATAAAGATGTGCATTTAAACGGTCAGACAGAGGAACATATATTATTTATATTTTTATCCCGTTTCCAGGCTAAGGCAACAGATGGTGAAATTTATGGAATAATAAGGCCCTCTCATCCCTCTTGATAAGTATTATTATTCAAACGTATCTCAACCTTCACCTTTTTAGCTGGCTTTTACCTACACTCTAGTACAATCCGTGAAATATTACTACAAAAAGTATTTTAGTAATTACGTTCAGTAATAATTTCATGATTTCACGATCATTTCGAAGGGAGATCCACCGGCCCTTAACTAGGACATTTATATTTTGTTTTAATTCATATTCTGAAGCTTTTACGCTTCACACGGCATGTTCTGAAACGCGGTAAAAACGAATGGCGCGTGGCGTGCTTTTTTTACGCTGCAAAGGCTAATGGGAAGTTAAATGAGCTTGAAAATAAATTTAACTGTACTTAACAATAAATATAACCATAAAAATAACGACCATAAACAAACAGAATATGATTTATACTCAAACATTTTGGTACCTTTGATACACCGATTTTGATGCCTAAGAAAATCATTATAAATAAAGCATACAAATAATATATTTCAATTCATTTTAATTGACTTGTGGCGAACCTTGCCATTATCATAGTTTGACACAGTACACCGTCCACCATATGTTATTGATAATATTGATCCCCGCCGTACAAGCGCGCCTAATGTGAAATGAGGGTATCAAAATGTGATTTGAGTTTTGGTTTTAGTCCATTTGCTTAGGTAGGAATGCTAGAAAAAAGTGTAATCAAACTAAATTAATTTAATGTGAATCGTTATATCTTAACATGCTACTTTCAGAAAGCCCTGTACATATATAAATGTAATTAGAAGACAAACGGTCGATTGCGTAACGTTTCGAAATGTACGTATCAGCCTTCTTGGCAGGTAATTAAATTAAATTATGTATTTTTTATTTTACATTGTTTAATTTAAATTAAATTAATTTCGTTTGAAGGCTTCAGAGGCCTTTTTACAAAACTAAAAATTAAATGAGTTTCGGAAATATTGTCGGGAATTTTGATGAAGCGCCACAAGAAATTCTGACAGTCTGGAACAGACTGTTTTTATAAAAGTTCCTAAACATCGTTAAATGCTGAAAATGTTATTCATTGTTAAATGCTGGAAAATTGATGGTTAAACAAACTTACCTGAAGTGAAGTCTGACCGTAATTATACTAAGTGTGGCATACGAAGACATTTAATTGTTTACTTATGTAGTACCTCTTCTCAATGTAATAGTAATCACTATTTTAGAGATTTTTAAAAATATAAATCTCAAGGGTAGTTTACAGAGTTTATTTCTTCACTCGTTTACCCCCAGACCTCATTTATATTTCAGAGTTGTGTCAAGTGTTCTATTTCAAAAGCAGAAATCGGGTGGGTTCTGGTGGAAGCCTAAATGTCTTCGTATGTCACACTTAGTATAATTACAGTCAAACTTAACTTCAGGTAGGTTTGTTTAACCATCAATTATACTACAGTGTGGCATACTCGACATTTAATTGTTTACTTATGTAGATGCATGCTTAGAGCTTTTTCGAAATACTTGCAATGTTGTAAGGGGCAACAATACAAATGGAAGTTAGGATTAGGACCTGATGTCGTGTCGCAAGTAATACAGTACGGTATAATAGCATTTTTACCGTGAGATTTTCATACTATTTATACAATGCTATAATAGTGGGAGACTATTACTGTGTATGGTATAATGATTAAGTTAGGCAATATTTGTTGGAGAACAATATTCAAATTGTTATAAATCATGATAATCGATCTAAATCTGAGCAATGACCTCGAATATATTTTCATTTTGTTTGTGTATAATTGTATAAATTGTTCTAGGAAACGCATACGTTTATCCAAAAAACCTGAAGACACAAAACCCCATATTTATATACCTATATTCCTGAGATTCTGATTCTTCTTAAATTGAAGGCTAAAGGTAATTTAAATTATGTATAATAATAATCTCACCACTTAGCAATGAAACTGACTGCGGCAAATATGGAAAAATGCTTCCAATTATTTTTAAACTCACGAAACGTAATAGATCACTGTTAATAATTTTCCCGTTTCGACGAGTAAATCGAAATGACCCGGCAATCATATCGAGTGACAGGTGTGATTATTTGTCACGGCGTGGGCCGTTTTTTGGGGTCTGTAAACATACAAATACCTTTAATTGAATTATCAAAAATGACGCTGGTCACGAAAGCGGCCTAGCGACCCCATTTAATTTTATTTTATGTAGGTATATGTTTCTTTATTTGAGTATACGTATACTTTAACCCTCGCTTTTACTTATAACAGTTTGGTATAATTCAGCCGCTATTTACACGTGTTTAATTTAACTATTACATAAGCAGTTTAGGCTAAACCAGATACAAATAATCATCCTCTTAAGCCGGATTCGACCCAATATAAATAAGGGTTTAATCTGAAATTAAACGTCAAAATTGCCTAGGGATAACTCAATATTCGTTGTCAAATATACACTTAAATGAGTGGATGGCTGGCTCCAGACCCGATAAAGTACTTACATATCATACAGTCTTTTTAATTGTAGTCAAAGTCGACAGTCAGTAACTTATAAATTCATCAGAAGTACCTAACACAACACAACACAACTACCCTTTATTGGACACCTCAATTAAAGGACACACAGTACAGTACAAAATCACAATGAGTAGAGGCAAACAGGCGGTACACAGGGCGGCGGTAACATGTCGAGTAATAAAAGTTGTACAATGATAGAAAAAAGGAGTTGAATAAAAAAATATACCTAATTACATAAAAATATTGTGTCAAAGATAATCAATAAATAAAAATATTTGCGATAATACAAAAACAACTTTATTATAAAAGGAAATTTCCTAGCTCAGGCAACTTTAAATTGCCACAACTACCATCCGCATAGTAAACTCGACGATTATCTATCGGGATCATTTCACTACCCGTTTTCCTATGATTGAGATAGACGCTTTTTATTTGTAGTATAAATAAATAAATAAAACTAAAAAAGTGCGAGTCGGACTCACCCACCGAGAATTCCGTAATTTGTAGGTACATGCACGTACCGTTGATATTTAACACTAGGTACATTGTCTGAAAATTAAATAAATTCTTCTTCAGTGATTGAGATTAATCCCAGCAGTTACAAACCAATTTAGTTAGCAGCACGTGAACGGGAAGTAGAAAATTTCTCACTTCATTTTAACAATTTTCTTAAAGCAAATGTACCTAATTCTATCCTTCGGCCGTAAGAGGTGTGACAAGTGACGTGTGAACAAGACGGTATCGTTTCAGTCGGGAGCATTAACTTGAACAGCCACGCCTACCTAGGCTGTTAGTAGTCGTCACAGTAAAATACACATCGTTCATTTACTTGCTGTTTCAAATTTGTTGTTTTTTGATGACGCCCTGGAGATGGCTCCGATACAGCTCAGTGCTCTATGGCCAATGTTACGTTGAATGTTGGGATTGTTGACGCTTTTCTAGAAGCCGTTTGACTATTAATTAAGTTTCGACTATTAACTTGTTAGGTTTGGTTTACTCGTACACATTAACATACAAGTTTACTTCGGTAGTCATATTCAAGTTTGAAACTGAATTCGAGCAGGTCGATTAAATACAACGTTTCGTATGTAAGTTAAGTAGATTTACATGTAATTTCAGGCAAGGGAAAATTACAACTAATTTGCCCTAAGGCTGGTTCAAAAAGTTAGATTTTACCAAGCTAAGACTACATTACCTATACATTTGGTGATATCATGCTTTGTAATTCATACCTATAGGTAGATAAAAATAAACACTGTTGAACTTCGCGGCCACAGCGAGTGCCGCAACGAGTTTATTTTAATTAACTGGCGTTGATTGGCAGTAGATAGTTTTCTACCTACCCTACCTGACCTATTCAGTCACAAGCGCTGAATGGCTTCATGCAACATCCGACCAATAGCTTCTGGCGCACAGTTTTTCCCATTTTGTTTATTTAAAGGAGAATAGCGGAGGAAATGTATTTTGTCGACGATGTCGTTGTGTTCCCGCACCTATTATTCTTCTGGAATTGGTCATCGATACAATTAATAATTATTTTTGGAAACCTTTTATAAAATAATTGATCAGATAAGTAAGTAAAATAAATTCCAATTTCAAGTAATGAAAGTGAGAATATTATGTAGATGACAGAAGCAATTTATTTGTGGTTAATAAATTCGTCAGTAATTAGGTGTCCTCACCCATTTGGCATGCGGTTGCCGAACCGACGTGTTAATCGACGCGGAAAATTAACCGGCAACATAGCTTGATTGGATAATTAACTTATATAAAGGAAAAATACGGTAAAGCCAATGGTAAACTATAGTAAGTAATAGTAAACTAGAAATTAGAAGTAAGGCGACGTCGACTTGGCGGGGCAGTATCGGTATATAGTATTTTTGTTTTTTGAAATGAGCTCACTAGTGTCGCGCAGATTTTTTTAGGACTTCACAGTATACTTTTAGTATTTACCTTTGCGCTCAGAGTTATATCAAACGCGGAAGCGGAGCAGTATTGCATTCGTATCGTCTCTGCGCGTTGGTGCGTCAGTCACGTCAGGAAGTCGCCTAAAGCAATGGTTTGTTGAAAATTTGTTTGATATGGGTAACGCTACAAACATACCTTTACAAACTTTTTACTTTTCGTGATCGAAAAGTGTGTCATATTTGGTTTATCAACGAGGTTAAAGTAGTAAATTTAGCCCCTAGGGAAAATACGAATACATATTTATGATATACGAAACATTCTAATTTGACCAATCAAAATACTTCACCATATTAAATCCACCAATTATAAAACACATCGACAGCCAATCGGAACGTTGTGTTCTTTATGGTACATACTTTGTTCAATTAATTTTATTAAAAATATTATAGGTATTTTTTGGTCTCTATTTCAACTACTATGTATAGTCAAAAAAGTTAAAAAAGGTGCCGCCATATTCTCACTGTATTTTATTATTAATTGTAAGTGGATAATCTTCGTTTATTAATTTTCTCGTAATCGAAGTGAAATGTAGAGTGTATAATTCTGGTCTAAAAGCCATATTACCACTCGAACTATTTTCCCTCACTTCGTTTAGGAAATTAACCATATAATACCATACAAAATTATTTGTCCACGATAAAGTATTTTGCAAACCGCAACGGTGTAATCAGTGACGAGAAGCCATGCCTTTTTATTACTTATACTTTATACCCAACATTTCATAAAAGTTTAGTTGGTAACTACTCGAAAGTAATCACCTTTCGATGAATTCTGAGTAGTTTTTCTTTGATATAGACTGTGAAAGAGAAATATAATTATGCTACAGGCAAAGTATAGCAGCACAGCAGGAAAAAAAGTCTTTTCCAGTGTCTCAAGCTCGGCAATAAAACATGTTTTCACTAAATGGGGTATTTTGCACCAATATTATTTTACATATTCTTTGGGGTTCTAAGTGAGATATATTACTCTATATGTAACATTATACAATATACAAGCTTGAAACTGAATGGATCATTACACCTGTCACTGTATATCATGATATATTATAAATCAGAATACAATAATACCTTTTAAATTATTTTGCAATAAGGCGGAAAACCGATACCTACATCTTTTACATTGGGCCGTACCTACATTTAGTCTCAATAAGCACCATTAACATGTTGCTTGAAAGGTTTAGTGTACACTGTAAGAAATGTTTCAAATATTATATATCCAAAGGTTTCGATCTTTGTCAGTTTATTGAGCGAAAACAATTTAACTAAGTAAAAGTTTGAACAATAATCCTTCTAAACTGCTGACAGGTTTGGAAGAATAACCACATTTTAGACATTTAGATGACGTTGCAAATCAAAATCCCGACCTTCGCCAGAATATTAAGCTTCTGCAACTTGATTGAATCACACACTGTTACAAACTCGAATGGGAACAAGGTGAGTTGGAATGTACTCTTTTGTGCCAGTTTAAAAATGTCGTAAATGTATTTAGGTTCTAGAATGAATGCGACATTTGAAATTAGAATGGCAACTGAATAAAACACTCCGGGGCATGTGCATGGTACTCGAATCTTCTCTGAATTGTATCCCCCCGGCGATGCGTTCAGAGTTTTATCGAGCAGAATAGTAGTGCCACATTGCTTGGGCCGCGTGCACGTTCTTACCTACAGGCTTCATGTTGCGCAGCATGTCTGGCAACTATGAAGTTTCCTGCTTCCGCCATCACCGATCACAGTCACGTACAGGCTCACCGGTGGCGGCGGAGGCAGCAACGTCATAGGATATGGAAGATAAATTGTGTAGAAAGTTAAGATTGTCAGTGAAAATAGTAACTCAAAAGAATAATTAATTAATAATAATTATTATTTTAATTAATTAATAATAATTATAAGTCTTCCAAGTTTTAAGAGGGGCCATACTATGTCCTTTTTCCGCAAAACGCACCTTTGTATTGGAACGATTGTAATTTACTATGGCCAATGACGTCACTGATCTCTCGCGCTTTCTCTTTCTAACCAGCAACATTAAAACGGTGGCAGCTTCGTAACTTTTGAGATATTTGAATAGGATTTTCACCATTTGGCATATTTTTTGCCTTGTTTGTTTTGGAGTAGTCAAATCTTGATTCAACATGCCCATTAAATGAAATTGACGCACAATATGTCGGTTGCATTTTTGTGATAGGTTTAACCAATTAGGGCCCAATTATTTAGCTAAGTTGCTTCAATATTGCTTTAAAGTTGTTAGCTTGTAATTAATTAGATTACTTATTAAGCGATACCTCAAATTAGGCTGAAGCCTTTATTCGCCCTAGTTCCTAATTTTAACGGAAACCGCATAACAAAGAGACGGGTTGTGATTTCAAAATTAGTTCCCGCAGCGGCCGCCCGGGGGCGCTGCGGTCGCGTCAGTCACGCTCATTCCCCTTAGCTGGCCTAAACATCTGTTTTGTGCTTTTACGTTCATAATGCTGATGATCCATTTGAAACCAGCAACTAAAATAACTATATGGATAGAAAACCATTAAATTATCAGAACAAATAGTAATTTAGACAAACTATAAAAATGTTAATTTTTTTTGTAGTCCAAATGTAAATTTATAGTTTCCAATAGAATTTTCATGTTTCAATAAAAAAATAAATTGTCTAGTAACTATGTCGTCAAAGTGAAAAACGGTTAATTACTCTTTTTTTCCATACAACGGTAGCAGAAGGCTCCAGTGTTGTGACGTCACATTTCAATATCAATCAGTATGGAGCATTTTGAGTGCTCGAAAACTTTTCCTTTCATTTTTGTCTTTTGTGTTGCTCTAATCGTCTTTAAAAACTGTTTCGAATTTCAACTAAAAAGCGAGTCAAAGCGTGTTTTTTCTACAATTCGTCGAATCGTCACTGTTGTAATCTTGTTTGATAATGAATGATTGAGTTATGGATTTGAATAATTTATTGAACATTTTTCCAACTTTTCTCGAAATCTTGGATATAAGATATTATCAATGCCATCAACAAAAATATTTCAAAAACCTACCTACCAAAACATGTAATAATACTAACTAAAACATAAGCAATACAAAAGCTATTAAAACGATTATAAATACGTATATTATTCGAGGCCGCTGTCTTTGAATAATAATATACTCAAAGAATAATTTTAAATGTCGTTACATCAGCAGCTGCTTCACGAGAAAATGTATAAAGTATAAAAGTTGTAGCTATATAAGCACTATAATAATTATTATTTTATGAGAGTAATCGAAATATCATCAGGACTCTCATACAAAATTTAGAAATAACTTAATGTATTAAAAAAGTAGCTATAAAAGCACTATAAACTATACTTTCCACAGTTTCCACCCCCTGCGGTGTTACCCGCATTAGTTTATGAGACTATTTCTCTCAATCGATTACTAAGAAACATAGTCAATTTCACAACCTACAAAATTCATCAATAGTTAAACCAAAGTCAAAACTTCCTTGTTTGTTATTTATACAATGTTTAGTACCACGCTTATTTGGCTTTCAATATACTCAACAGAATTATTAAGGCAATTTCCCACATGCAACGGTTGCACTATAACATTGGCTTTATTACTTCCTATTTTATGAGACTTTAAAAATGTTACACGGTATTGGGTGGCTGGAGTTTATGTCAATGTTGGTTAAGAGTGTGCCTTGGAAAATTACGCGTTCTTTGAAATACTGTGCTGACCGTGGTTAAAAAACAATAAGATCTTATGTGATTGTTTATATGATTTTAGTCGAAATACAATTGCTTAGAATTGTGACGACTGAACGAAAATTAAACTTACATAAGTTCGGTCTCATTCGGTCTCTTCGGTGATGTTCTACCTCACCTAAAATCTCATATGTGGACATATAACCAAAACTTCAGTAAACTGTTTTCGACGCGTGTTGTATCTCCTTTTCTCGTAGGCGGAAGATCAATTTTGTGTGTTTCTTACAAACAAATTTATATGTAGTTTAAACGGATTGAGGCATCCTCTTAACAGTAAAGAAGTTAGTGTCTGATCTGAGCTGCTAACGTAAAAGCTCGAATATGAGAGTTCGTATATTTCTATCTCCATCACTCTAATTATGTATGTGTGATAGAGATGGATATATTCGTAACATTTTTGCGGTTATAGCCCTGCTATGACTATGATACAGGGGCGCTTCATAATTGGTATTATGAGCTAACGAAGTAAGAGCTGCTGGTCTGAAAAATAAATGGTTAAGTTAAAAACACAAAAAAAAGGGTATCTCGCCATCAAACGTCACAGTTTGGCGAGTTTTATTGTAGTGTAATAAATAAATAATTCTGTTTATTAAATAAATAAAAAAGAAACTATTCTGGTAAATCTTTCTACAATAGAAAATATTTTACTTAATGCTTCCTTATTAATATTTACTTTATATTATATGTTTTTAGACTTTGCTCGCGCATTATAATTGAGATCACATTTTCACAAAAAAGTGTGCCCGTTTAGTTAGTGGGTTATTGGCACTGAAAGTGTTAAGAGAACTAAGTTTATAAGCCTTCTTAGTGTAAGACCCTTGGTGGCGGCCCGAATCCAGCAATGGCAAGTATGCATGAACAAGGCTGATTACGTTGAAGAAAGTAAGAAAATCATCAAAGTCATCATAAATCACCGTCACAAATTTATTAAACAAGAAACAAAATTGCCAACTTTCATAATTCTCATTCCTTGACCGTTTCCCGCTTATTCCGCCCTGTCCTTTATTTAGTCCTGCAGAGACGAAATCGCGTATTCAAATGCCTTTCACAGTGAGAATTTGTTGGAACCTTTCACAAAAACGCGTCAGTTGTGTAAACAATGTATTAGATTTACTCGTTTTGTAAAGGTTCTGGGGCGAACAAAATTGTATTAGAGATCTTGTTAGTTTTGCTCGCTAGTTTTAGTTGTACAAAATGATTGCTTTGGTAAACAATTCCTTCGCCGCCCATTTTTAGAAACCAGTGATTGGCACGTGTGAATACAGTTGAGTGCAAATTATGAGCCTGGATAAAGTGATGAAAAATATGTGAATATGACTTTATTGTTAAGGGCATACGGTTGCACACATATTTCTGAACTTTTGGGAACGTACATTAGTTTATAAACTCGACTATACTTTTATTAGGGTTCCGTAGCCAAAATGGCAAAAACGGAACCCTTGTAGATTCGTCATGTCTGTCCGTCCGTCCGTACGTCACAGCCGATTTACTCGGAGACTATAAGCACTACAATTATGAAATTTGGTAGGATGGTGTATTCTATGAACCGCTACATAAAAGTGATGTGAAATTACAAACAAATATTAAGTTAGGGGGGGCACTCCATACATGTAACCGGTGGATGAAAAAAAAAAAATTTCAACGCACATAGTCGTGTGGGGTATCGATGGATAGTCCTTTAAAAATGATATGGAGGTCTCAAAAAAATGTCCATTTAAGTCAACCGTTAGTGAGATATTAGCTATCAAAGTAATAGAAAGTGTCCCCCCCCCCCCCTAATTTCCAAACTATAAAGTTTAAAATTCTGAAAAAAATTGCGGTGGTGTGCATTAATAAATACTTTCAACGATTTTTGGTTTGAACAATATAGGTTTTACGGTTTTTGAATTCGAATCGCTTAAAAACTGTCTTGCCCAAACAAAAGGTCGTAAGTGCCGTGAGTTCCCTATGAAGATACGACTTTCTTAGATTCAATGTATTGGATAGTGATTTTAAATGTGGACTAGTAGGTGTTGTTACGGAACCCTTCATTGTGCGTGGTCCGATACGCACTTGGCCGGTTTTATATTAAGATAGAGTACAATACTACATTCGTGTATTAGGCGTGCAGTAAAGGATCTATAGTGACTTGACTGACAATTGATACCGACAGCTAACATTTTACTTACACCGTACCGACAAATACAGACGTGTCCTCAGCTTAACAACGCATCGTCATTCTATGTATACTGACGTAGAAGGTGATGCGATAAAAATAGTCGGGGCATAAAGAAACAAAACAAAAATATTATAAGGCGGAAATAATTAAACTAACCTTTGAAAGACATTTTCTTGAAAGGAAATGTCCGAGCATTCATTCAGTATTATTATCACTCAATGCTCTAATCGATGAGCTACTAAGATAATTTCTAGTAGATAAAAGGCTGCACTTAGAAGATGTCGCATTGAAATATTGAGCTCATTGTTCAAGGTCTACAATTATATTACATGATTTCATCATTCAAACTGGATATAAACACTTCCAAATAACCATTTTCGGTACATGCAGCATTGGTAGACAGTAATAAGTTAAATTAAAAGTTTTTTCTAAATCCAATTTCTTGAGAGTTCCATACCAATAAAATACTTACCATCATTTACTCATGCAGATCAGTTTCATCTTAGATTTGTCGTAGAAAAAAAAACTGACACAACGTAATAACTTGGCAGGCAACATTCCTGGTACAGTCGACTACACAAACTAGCTCTTTGTAGATGTGATAAGAGTAGCAAAAATCTACTGCAGGTTGTTAAAAGAGCTTCATACAAATAGTATGTTTAGTGAAATTATAACTTTATTCCCGGCCATGAGCCCCTTTCCTACAACTTGTTTAATATTCATACTCTGAAAGGAAAACAAAATAACATGCCACCTAAAACTTTCTTCTCCACGTTCAACTTGAACATCCAAAAACTTATTTCTAACAAACTTCCTCATAGAAAATATTCAACAAACACTCTCATAAGGCTATGAAGAAATCCGGCGGAGAAACTTAGCAAATAAATAACACCTTGTTTACGCGATACCGCTGGAGCACCCTCTTGTGTGTCCACAAACACTATCCGTCAACGTCGCTGTACCTCTTTGATTCACTTGGATAGTGCAAACACGCCCTTACAAGCCTATTTATAGAGGCCTCTATAATGAAGGAAACTAGCAGCAGGATTTTCGCACCAAGATGAAAGGAACCGAGAGTGATGGAATTGATGAAAGTAGGTACGAGTATTCTTTATACACTATTGACAGTAATAAAAACGGATCCATTTATAACAAAAGTTCATATTAAGTGCCCGGATACATATTTACGGATACGTCTTTAACTTTTATAATGGTGCCCAGACAATAGTTATTCTAATATTTTATTGAATTATTACATAATTGTTACTTAATTCTGGAACAATTTCTGGCTAGTGAATAAGTATCCAATGCATCCATTTCTTAAATTGCTGGGATAAGGAAATACAAATTAGTTAAATCCTACTAATATTATAATGCGAAAGTTTAGATGTTTGTTACTCAATCACGCAAAAACAGCTGGACGGATTATGATAAAACTTAGTGTATACAACGAGTTTACTCGTATTTTACTTCACTATCACTACATAGTATAAAACAAAGTCGCTTTCTCTGTCCCTATATCCCTATGTCCCTATGTATGCTTAAATCTTTAAAACTACGCAACGGATTTTGATGCAGTTTTTTTAATAGATAGAGTGATTGAAGAGGAAGGTTTATATGTATAATAACATCCATTAAATAGTGCATCCGTGCGAAACCGGGGCGGGTCACTAGTATATTATAAATGCGAAAGTTTAGATGTTTGGATGTTTGTTGCTCAATCATGTAAAACAGCTGAACGGATTACGATGGAACTTGGTATACATATATCATACATTTTATCCCAAAAATCATCCCTCGAAGGCATGAAATAGGGAGTGGAAGTTTACGCGGACGAAGTCGCGGGTAAAAGCTGGTTTCTATATAATGATTGTCTGTAACCGTTGCTTCATGTGTGATCATGACATAAACTGCGGAAAAACATAAACTAAGCTGAATGTTTTTTCTACACATAAACGCACACACTTGAGAATGACCTAGTTTCTTCATGTACCCGTCTGGCCTGCTGTTTCTTTTGCTTTAGACAGCGGTTCGCGAATGGAAGCACGACTAAGTGACGACTGGCGCACACCGCATCAGCCTTGTATGTAAATGCTGCTTAATAGACATACTAACGACGAAGCTCTATGAACTTACTATTATGCAAAATATTTCTAAAATATAGTATGAAAATGTCAATTTAAAATGATTTTGGACTTTAAGACTTCTTTTTAAATTTATTTAAAATTATCTTTTGACCACATAAACTTCCACTAGGGAGTGGAAGTTTACGTGGTCAAAAGATAATTTTACCGAATATACTGAATTATCCCTCAAAAGAATGAAATAGGGATTTCATTCCTTTGAGGGATAATTCGGTATAAAAAGTATCCCACATATTAATCCAGGACATATGCTCATTGTATATCAAGTTTTATCAAAATCTTTTGCGTGATTGAGTAACATCCAAACCTCTAAACTTTCGTATTTATATTAGTAGAAAGTGAGACGCAAGAAAAGGAAAAATAGTTATTTGTGCAACCAGAGAGCAAAGTTGTTAAGTTGCAGCGAGTCCTGATTTTGAGTCCCGAGAAAACGAAAGATTCAAAAATTGAATCATGAGCGTAACGAGTTTATTAATAATATACGTCTAATTCACGTTTTTGGGTTGACATTCAAAAGATCGCATCCGATTCAAGTTTATATATGGTTCTCAAATCACTAACCACTTGTTTCATACCATTAATATTGCACAACTACAGTATTTCACTGGTCTAATGGCCGTCTCGGTAATGTCCACATCATCGGTCAACGTCGGGTCGTTCGGCTTTTTGCCCACTGTATGAACGTCCCTTATTCACTTTACTGCGTGTTGTGATTTTAGGATAGAAAATTTTGATTTAGTGTAGTAATGCTTATGACATGAACTTATATCTTGCTAGTAAGACTTCGGGTTGGCATTTTATAATAAGCAAATGACAAACGACTATATTAATATTTTTTTTATTATTTTTGACATGTAATACATTTTATCAATAAAGTTTCTGATTCTGTACCTCCGACGACAAGGAACATAATATAAAGGGCCGGATATTGGCCGAAGCGGTAGTGAGGGTACATAAATCAGAAATTGACGGTAAGACACAGGGATATGATTCCCCTCTTAATCTGTTCTCGTTAGTAATAGGTACAGTTTATTGCAGAGGCTGTTCAACTACAGTGAAATAGTAGTTTAAACTCCTATTAAGGTAATGCCGGCCAAATATATTATTTGTAAGTGTAATGATAGTCTTTGTACATATTTAGTTTAGCTTGTTATTGTTCTTTATGTGCATATATCCTGTTTTTTTTAGGTAAGTTATATTAGGTGCTAAATCCGAAAAAAGGGTAAAATTAAACTAAAAGTGCCATAATTAACACGGACATTGACAACACGTCGGAGACGAACTATAACTTTAACTACAGCCCTCCAATTTATTTCAGGTACCAGTATAAGCCAGTTTTAATTACTATCCGGCAAGGTAAGCCGACTGATTCCGCTTGTTTACCGTCGCCATTTTGTCGTGTGACTCCATATTGTCGCTGTTACAAACAACTGAATACGATGCCAGACTTACACATTAGTTTTATATGAGGCAAAATATACATTTATCCCATCCATTAGACAGCATTATAGGAAAACCAAAGCACTGTGAAATTATAACAAAAACAACAAAAGAATGTCATAATAAAAACACAACAAACAAACAAAAGACAGTAATTGTTTGTACAAACGAGACTGACGAGATACGCACATGCACCTTCTCGCAAAGCCCCAAACATTCATCTCGCACTACAGTCCATCTGCTTGCAAATACGTAACACTCGGTGGGTGCAAGGGGTTCAAAAGGTGTAACCTCCTGACGACCGGCATCCTATACATAGTACATAGGCCCCAATCAAGTTTTGACTCTGTGTCAATTTAACAAAGTAACATTTATTCTGCCAAGTTTTGATACCTAGTCGTCAGGAGGATAAAGCGCGTATCAATTGGCATTTTTTGTTCGTACCCCTAGCAGACATCGGCTACGGGGCTGGAACTCGATTTTCATCAGTGGTCGGACAAACGGTCGCACCAATGACTCCATTAATTCTAAACAGTGCAAGTGAAAAATTATATCTGATTTCCACCTACCATACCATAGCTGTCAAAAATTTTGTTAGTACAAAAATGTGTTTTTTCCACAATGTGTTTGTAGTTTTCTGCAGAAGTAAAACGTAAGTCGTTTCGTAAGGATTCCTAACTACCGGCCGGCAAAAAGGCTGTCAGTCCCGGTCGAGGTAGCAACCTATTATTATTATTTAATTAGTAGTATTTAAAAATAACATCTTTCAAATAAGTATTTAAATATTCATTTATTTAAAAGCGGTATCGATAGTAAAATAACAATAACTTAAATAATATTAAAACTAACTTAAATCTAAAACAGGCCCTTCAGGCATTGTACCCAGGATGCTGGCGGTATTTCCTCGCTGTATCGCAATGCTGATAACGTTGTGCGAGGAAGGTGCCAGCAAAGCTCTTCGGTCACCAGTTACGTCAACCAAAACCATAGTGTAATTGAAAGCAGATAGATATTTCTTAAACAAACTATTAAGCAGTTTGGCTGATAAGAAATAACATGTTTATGTAAAGTTTTTACTTGTAATAGAAAAAAAAAACAGCGCAGACCGCCTCAAACTTACTTTACAGTAACGTATTATAATATAACATAGCTTTCTTGTTCTGGTCATGTGGTGTTGTCATTTATATACCTTTTTTTTCTTTTGAACCTGACTGTGACTTTATAGGCCGGGCCCAATAAAGCGATAGAAGTGAGCGGTCGGAGAGTAGCTTGGGGAAAATCCAGGTGAAACCTTCGATACGACCACGCGAACGCGTGGTTTTGAACACTGAAATACTCTATGTAAGTAAGTAAGTTTTCGCACCAGTGAAATTGGCTGAGCAGTTTCAACCGAAGCTGGGAGTAGAATCGAGCTACTGGGAGTTTTGTTGCTGGTTCACTAAATCTAGCCTAGCTGAGAAGAGTCCAGCAAGAAATTCAGCTAGGCCCGACCTGCATCAGGATAACCCTACCCGGTATGCAGAGGTACCGGGACGAATAGGGACTATATGTGTCTGTATTGTCGCGATCGCGCGGTGGACGTCCCCGCCAGCAGGAATGCCTAAGATTGATATCCGTCATTTCTTATAACGAAACCCAACCTCTTGTGGCAATTTCCGTTTAGCGCGTTCAGATGCTCATAAAAGTTGAGGTGAGTGTCAACGATGATGAATAGAGCTCAGACGTGCATTAGGAAGAGAACCGAATGGAGAAGCGGCCTTTGAGACTAGTGAACGTTATGACGGCATATTTTGCGACATGGAATGTAGGCTTATTTTTACTGCAGATCGCACACAACACTCCAGTGTTACACTCTATCGATGTCCTCTTGGCACTCGAAAAGGACATCACAGTCTGAGATCTGCACAGCATAAAATAAGCTTTAGATGGATAAAATGAGATCAGATAATTCATCATCTGAGATTAATATAATATATGTAACATAACCTACATATTTATCAACCTTGATGGTAAAAGTAATTTTAGCAAGGTCAATTTTATACATACCGCATTTTATGTTATAAGTACTATAAGCTGTCTAGTGCTTGAATTCGGTCGCATGAGTTATTAATTATACTTGATCACCCTTATTGTTACGACATGATTGATAGGCAGTGAAAATTAATACCTACTACAACAAAAACCCATCATGTTATTAAAATATTGCCTCTGAAATCGTGATGTCGCAGAATCTGAACAATATTGATGTGGCGTCGGGTATAATGTTTTAAAATTGACGCCGAATGATGAATAGTTGGCGTTGATCTATGGACTTGAGGTGATAATGTTTATTATTACGGAGCACTTAATATGTTTTACCTGTACTACGTTGGATGAATATTGAGATAGATATGTACAAACAAAACCAATAAACTCGTCTTAACTTCTAATGGCAGTATGATTTAGCACAACTGTGAGGCCCTTTGCAAATAAAACACTACACCTCAACATCGTGTTTTTTTAGAGTAAGTATTCTTAAAATCATGTATTATCATACAAATTTCAGGTTTTTCCAGCACATTGTGCAAGAAAGTGATCATTAAGCTACCTTAATCGATTACCAATCTTTGTAAAGGTAGGTTATCGAAAAATGGGCCTTACCAGGTTTTTAGAGCTGAAAAAGTAGATTCCGAATATTATATAAACTCATTTTTAATTTAAGACTACTAAAAATGTATTTGCGACAACAGGACCATATAGACTCGCAAAATAAATGAAAACATATACTACTCTGCAGCAGTCATGCTGGTTAAAATAGAGCAGAAGTTTTTTCATATTTAATACAATTTCATAAACAGGCCCGAGATAAAATGGAACAATAAAAAAATATGAATACGACTGAAGACTATAGGTTCAGCAAAAGATAAAATGATAATAACATTCATCCAGCAAATACGAATCTTTCTTGCGGATGAAGGGGATTAGAATTAGATTTTATTAGCAAAGCGTGCATTTTTAACTTACGGTTTACGCTATTGGAGCTCGCTGAGCCATGAATGAGATAACTGATTATGTTCAGAAATAGGGAATGGTAGTTAGCTTTTGCTATTATTTGTAATTATAAAATTCGATATGTATAATTATATTTATATAAAGTCAAATAAAATTCCAATAAGTTCCATTCTCAGGCATGATAATGATTATTATATATGGTGAACAACTTTTCGTATTATATTTATAATTGTATAAATGATATTTTTTTCTATGCTTAATAATATTACAGCCTCTTATTTCCAATAGATTACAAATTCTAAATGAAATAAATGAACATAATTCTGCACGTAGGCCGCAAAGGCACTTTTACAAAAAACCGGCCAGGTGTGTGTCGGACCACACACAATGAAGGGATTGAAAGTATTTACTAATGCACACCACTTCAATTTTTCCAGAATTATAAACTTTATAGTTTGGAAATTAGAGGGGGGGGGGCACACTTTCTATGACTTTGACAGCTAATATCTCACCAACGGTTGACTTAAATGGACAAGGTTCTTAAAAACCTCCATATCATTTTTAAAGGCCTATTCATCGATACCCCACACGACTTTGTACGTTGATTTTTTTTTTCATCCACCGGGTACATGTATGGAGTGGAGTGCCCCCCCTAATTTAATATTTTTTTTGTAACTTCACATCACTTTTATGTAGCGGTTCATAGAATACACCTTCCTATCAAATTTCATAATTGTAATGCTTAGTCTCCGAGTAAACCGGCTGTGACATACAGACGGACGGACGGACAGACATGACGAATCTATAAGGGTTCCGTTTTTGCCATTTGGGCTACGGAACCCTAAAAACCTACTAGCGTTTCTCATGAGACCACTGCCGAGAAGTAACGCCGAGAGAAACTCGAAAGTCAGTCATTTTCTCCAAAAATATGCTTATTACAATGATACTACTTAATCTACTTAAGTAAATCTAAGTGGTAAACAACAAAGGGGAATTGAAAGAAAAACGAGGAAAAAATAACAATAGGTATTTACAATGTGTAGTTCCACAAGAAAGCAAGTCGAATCGTTTGATATGCTCTCCTGCAAGAACTGTGTCAACTAGATACAATGAAAATATTATAAACTTGTAAACTTTACGGACACGAAACTTGTTAGTGGCAATTTTATTTTTATTCCTAGTATTAAAATTATGGATAATAAACAATATTCAATAGACTTATTGGGAGGCTACAGTTAAAACGTTCTTTAAAGAGTTCTCTTAGAGTTTCACTTGAGCCCAGCGATGGAGCGAATGGCTCTTTTTTATAACAAAAAAATTGTCTGTATGTCAGCTGCTCTACCCCAAACCAGAATACCATACAACATAACACTATAAAAATAGCTGTGATAAATTAAGCGAGCTGTTTCTATATTGGTCAGTTGTCTGATTTTTGTAATAGCATAAGCGGCTGAACTTAATTTACGCGCCATAATGGCTATATGGGGACTCCATTGTAGATTTTTGTCTAATGTTATACCTAAGAATATTGGTTTATCTACAATTTTTAAACACTCGTTACTTAAAAGTATATTAGTTTTCACTGGTCTAACATTAGGACACTAGGCAAAGAAAATCTGACACATTTAGTTTTCTTAGCATTAAGTAGCAGGTTGTTAACGGTAAACCAGTCAAGTACTTTGTTTGTTTGTTTGACCAGTGTGCCATTAACGTTAAAATATTCTATTGATTTTAGGTCAACCTTATACATTTAGATTCATAAATGGGTAATAATTATTACGTTATATATGTAAACGGGAATCAGTCCTGTAGGCTAATGTTCTGTCCAAGATGTATATATTCGGTTACGTATAGTAATTTACTAAGTTAATATAAATTGGTTCATGTTTGCTATATTGGTCATCACACAAGTTTTTTCCGGGTTCATTTCTAAGCCGCACTTTCTGTTCTCGAGGTCTAGTGGATTTTCGTGGTTTTCTGACAGTAAAATTGTGTCATCCGCAAAGCACAAGTGATGTAGGCGCTCCCCGTTAATGTTTACGCCTAGGCCTGACCATTGCAGTTTCCTGAAGACGATCTACACTTCTCGTAAATATGTTGACGGATTCTTAACAATTTCGAGGTACTTTAAACTTCTCACACAGATGCTGTGACATAATACTGTGATATAACTATGGTTGAAGTTTAATACCTACGTGTAGTAACGAGACAAATAATTAAGTTACCAAGATAAGATAAAAACGTTAAAGGATTTAGGGTTCTAAGTCCTTATGCAGATAACCCTGCAGCAACAAATATTTTCCGGAGAGTAACATTTTTGCATAAGCATTAGAGATTAGGGAAACGAGCGGCTGAGCAAAAAGCGGAAATATCTAAAAATGCACGAGAGCGAGAAATTCCCGCTTATCAGCATTTGGAGGGTCGATTCCTCACTTCAATTACCGTTCGCCGACTATTCAACTATTGTCGGTCGACCCACTCATTATTAACTTTACACGTATATCGCTCCATATAGATGTAGAGTAGGAGTTGGCGTCAAACTGACTATATTGAATGTTCATTTGGGTGATACACGGACTGAATAATATTAAATGCACTTCGGCGAAAGTAAAGAACAATGAAGGTTAACTTATATTTATATGTGCATATAAAATAAAATCATTCGAGCCCAGTTTTGCAGCTCAGTACGAGTACCGTAAGAGTACAGTAGAGTAAGTAATACTTAATTTTATCCAAATTCAGCCTCGGTCAAAAGTATTGAGCACCCCTTTTGAGCCTTCGTAATTTTCATATAAACTATACATATTTTTATTTCATTATTAAAATACACATTGACGTAAAATATAAAAAGACGTGTATGTAGAAAACTTTAGTAGATATCATTTCGAAGTAGTTATTTATACTAGAAAACTGAAGGCTAACATAGACGGGTTTGCAGTAAAGGATATATTGCAATAGGAGGAAATAATTTTTATTCGTAAAAATATCATTAATTTCAACTAAAGTAAGTAGCTAGTGTGAATTAAAAACTTTACATGAAAAAAAACCGGTCAACCCCGTCCAAGCCCGGTTCCAAACCAACCGCAAAATGAAGCTAGTTGTAATAGGAAAAATAAGGAAATTTCAAATAGAAACTGATTCACCACTATATTGTGTTGTTGTTCAAAAATTCTTTGGTACTAAATTTTGTGACAGACGACGGACGGATGGACGCGTGTCTGACAGCAATAGGGTTCCGTTTGGGCGGTTCTTGTACGGAACCCTAAGAACGTGTTAGTTCTCAATACATTTGGCCAAGGATGTACATGATCTAATGCATGCTAAAATTTTAGAGCGCCTAACTAAATGAATGTCATTGCAGTAACAGCTTTACTACTCATAGTATCCTATTTTAACTTTATTATGAATGCGTCGATTTAAACCACTTCTTTTTGAGGTTACTTAATGTTGTAAAAGAATACCCTTAGTCAGGAAGACTTGCCAAAAAGGTAAAACAAAGCAAAATATAATTAGTGAAAGTCCGGCACAGATAAGTCATAATTTCATTTACAAAATTGATATTGACGGAAGTGGCAATTCCGTCTTTTATTGAGTTAGAGAAGAGTATTAGGAGTTTCCATTTAGTTGTTACGTTACTTATTGTGTTGCTGTTATGATTGAGATTCGGTATTCTTATGTAAGTCGATGACCCAAAGACGGCCGTGGAACATAATAAATGAATTATAATCATGGGGACTACTTTTGGGGGTGAATTAGAATATAAAATAAAAAAGTTTTAAATACTGCATATATTGTGTGACATTATCAAATTATTTTTAATTTTTTTATTTACATTAAAAAGAAAAATCTTATATTAGGTTTGACAGATAAGTGTCGTTAAACCCTGTCGGGTTTGTATCGACACAACATTCGCGGACAATAAGGTAGTGAGTTTATATTATGAAAAAGAGCTAAAAGCTATGTATGACACATTGAACAAAGACACCAACATGGTAATTACATTGTGAGGTAATATTAAATAGATTTATAATCCCAATTCGGGTACCGAAACAATACAATAAACGGCGTGCAATTAGTGACACATTAAGGCTCAATTTTCTACTACTCCAGTGTAAGTTAACGCGAAGAACATTACAACCATACTTAATCGGAGGTCTATTTATACCGGTCAACTCACGTGAGTTGTGGTTACGAAAGAGCTCGTTGTTTTAACATCACATTCTTTTTGTAGTATGTATGTTTAGTAGTAATAGTGATTTAAGAAAACGTTAATAAAAACACGGAAAATATTTCTGTACCTCTTATAGAAATACCTATAAGAATTTTATGAGTAAATAATCGCTGAAAAACTGCCTTGACCAAACAAAAAGACGTAAAAATGCGCTATCTTTATATGAAATTCACTGTGAGTTTCCTATGAAGATGCGATATTTTTTTTAATTCAAAATGCAGGCTTTAAATATGGACTAGCATTAGTAGGTACGGAACCCTTCATTGTGCGCACTTTGTCGTTTTTAAACATTTTATACGAAATAAAACGGATACATTTTTATCAAATCTATATTCAAAATGTAGCTGTTTTATTTGGTGTGAGTGTATTTCAATACCTAGTCCAACATTTATGAAAGGTTGGTTCAGTAATTTTATAAGTATGTACCTATATAAGTATTTATTAAATAGCTAGGAAAAAAATAGATCGAAGTAGTATAAGATTAATCACTACATAGTATAAAACAAAGTCGCTTTCTCTGTCCCTATATCCCTATGTATGCTTAAATCTTTAAAACTAAGCAACGGATTTTGATGCGGTTTTTTTTAATAGATAGAGTGATTGAAGAGGAAGGTTTATATGTATAATAAAATCCATTAAATAGTGCACCCGTGCGAAGCCGGGGCGGGTCGCTAGTATCTAATAAAAGTAGATTGTTAATAACACATCCTACGAAGGAGATATTTAAAATGGTCATTAGTGACATAATAATAAAAGCCATGTTTATCGTCTTCATTAGACGAACTAATTACTAACTTAAATTTAGGTTAGTTATTGTAGCTATATGTATCTGTTTCTAAAAGAATTAAACAAGCTGACTAGCATAACCATTCATATAATTATCATGGTTATGTGTCAGCGCTCGCGCAGGCCGAGATTATTAATTAGCGTAACCCTCAACTGTTATGTTGTGATTCATTAGTAAGAATACCCGCATGTTAAAATATATATATATGTATTTTTAGGTAAAGTGAGTAAAAAAGTAAAGAGTGTTTTTTTCGAGTTTGACGAAGTTATAGTGTAACCGAATGTAAACTTTTTTTGTCAGAAATATATTAAAATATATATATATATATATATTTTATGACCGAAGTGAAAATAAAAGTAGGTATCTCATTTTGATGCCTATTCAGCAACGGGAGTCTCGGCATGGAACTTGTTAGATTTTATTTATGACAATTATAAAAGAAGTACGTTTGAGAGCAAATAAAATGTCCCTATTTTGTATTCAATTTGGCATACAAAAGGTATCCATCTTTTTGATCTTGAATATATAGCGCTTAGTAGTAGATGCGCGACGCGCCAACAAACTGTTCGCTACAGTTTGGCGCAGTTTGTGAACTGTATTATGTAATTGTTTTTACATGAATAAACGATTTCTATCTATCTATCTATGTATCGGCGTGTCTCGATAAAGCCCCAATCAAGACCAGTTTACAGTTTAGTTAGTTTGTAAATTATGTGCTATTCAAGTTATTTACATCATTACCGGACCCACATATTATGTGAATTAGATTTCGCAGCTGTTGGAGGTTCTGCTCGTTACAGTTATTCAGAGAGCATTTCCTTAACACCCTAACATTACCCTGTTAGTGGAGGCTAATTTGAATAAGTTTTACAGATTCAGAATACGAGTACAGTCTCATAGTAAAAAGGAAAAAAATACATATTTAAAATAAAAATTGTTTTGAAGGCATAAAAAGTTTGTTTTTCTCTCAGATTTTTTTTTTGTTTTCCTGATTAAAATCAAGAGTGTAGTATATATATATATATGTATTATTGATTATTCTGCTTCGTCTTTAACTTTTGGCTAGATGCTGGTCAAAAGTAAACCTATTCGCAACGAAAAAACTACTATGTGACGGTCCACACAGTAGTGGAAAAAAAATTGGGGACTTTTCTTTATTACTTTTATCAGGATCAAGAGTGCTAATGATCTTGAGACGGATGAAATATACACATCCGAATTCTGAGGTAAAAAATGAAGTTACAATTTGTATTTTTTAAGGATTTATTTGTGTTCTTATTCATTTTGAGTGGCAATGCCCTGCTACATCAAGTTACCCCAGGCGCCAGGTCCAATGGATAGGCCTATAAAATGATATAGAGGTTTGTAAATTTCTAACCAACTCTGTTAGAAACTATTCTATAAATTTAAAATAAAGGAAAAATTGAAAACAGGATTCGAACCTGAACGGTGCCTAAATTTTTAAATTTTTCCTTTATTCTAAATTTGGGTATGGGATGGCGCATCGCAACTGACGATTCTCTATATGATTTGAGACGTTAGTGCCGTTAATGAAGCATGAGTCTTCTGGTAGATGTCGCTGTACGCCTCCCTTAAGGCGTTTGTATAAAATATAACTATTCTATAGGGGAATCTATCGAACATTATGTGTCAATTTTCGTCAGACTCAAAAAAACCCTAACTTATTAACTAACAACCTTTAGAAATCACTTTATGATTAAATTGATATTAAAAAATAATGTGGCTAAATAAACCTAAGGAAGAACGCATGCAAAATTAGGTAAACAGTAATTTTCATCCTGCAAACCACAAGTGGTTGCAAATGAGGCACCGGCTTCCTAATTAAAACTTTTTTGTTTAAAGTGAAACTACCGCTAGTGTAGAGAGGAATAAAAGTTTTTTGTTTACTCTTGCTACTTTGTTATACTTATAGTAGAGACTTGTGATCGTCGATGCATTCTAAATAGATTCATTAGAAGAGATTGTATAAATACATACTAACTTATATAAACACTGCACTGGTACATTATTTATATGTATGTTTATGTGTGTGTTATCTACTTGTTCGGGAATTGATTTGTGCAAATATTTTTGTATATGTATGTAGTGGACATTCGTTGCTTCTCATGCATAATTTTTAGTAAGTGTACCTCCGCGAAAAGTCAAAATAAAAATTGAAAGAAAAATTAAATTCGTTTTTTTTTTCATTAACGAAGTTTAAGTACAGGAGATGCAGGTTAAAAATATGTATTTTTGTAGTATATTTTATTCTTAGCAAATATGATACCCTGATTATTTAACATTACCCTAAATAGCTAAAAAACAAAAGAAGATCGAGGACCCACCTGAAAGAATGATCAAATCCATCGTTGGAGGCCACTCTTGTTCGCTTGGCCTGCTAAATCATTTGAATTTGTCATCATATAACTGTAAATATATTTAATCCACTAATATTTCTAAATATATCAAATGTCAAATAATTTATTTCACATAATTTCAGGTACAATGATATCTTAAAAGTAGTCTTAGTATCACTAAAATTTATCATAAATGGCATGTGAAATTGAGAGATATATAAACCTGCAATACAGTATACTATGGTCAATAATGACAAAATACAGATAAAAATAAAGTAAAATAAAATGTCTATAAGTCAAAATTATAAAATCAATTACATCATTTTATCGAGTTTAATGTCATACATTCGTTATTTTTAAAGTACCTACATTACATTTCTCTTACTTATAATCTAAATACTCCTGCATACTATAGAAGCACTTTTGGACAAGCCACTTTTTTAGGGCTCGTTTGAATTTTGCGAAGAGTAGGTCTTTTATTAAGCCAAGCAGCTTGTTAAATATTTTAATACACATAATATAACTATTCTTAGCAACTAATGATAATTTTGACATCGGAATGAATAATTTATTGCGATATTGTGAGCGTATGGGATTTTTCTACATTTCTTTAGCGCGAATAAACATCTGTTCGTTTTTGTACACAAATAAACATACATCGAAAATACATAGGCTAGGTAATGTTAAAATATTGAATTTTTTAAAGAAAGGTCTACATGAATCCCTTTGCCTTTATTCAAAGATGGCCCTTACGCATTTTTTGTGTCCCAAAAAAACAGTATCTACGTTTGTGCACCTCCCCCACAATGTTATACCGTATCGTAGTATGGAGTTTATGTATCCAAAATATGCCACAATAGCTGACTCCCTGGATACTACCTGGCTTAATTTCACTAACATTATATTCTACGTATATATTATTGGCCCTGTAGTCAGCTAAGCTCATGTTAAGCTTATATAATTTGCATTACCTATAGATCGACAAAGAAGCTTCTAGAAAGCGTAACAAGTTAGATTTTAGTGTTTATTTTGTAGACAAAATAAAGAATAAAACATATTGCAAATTACAATAATTATTGCTGAATAATTAACAGGTAGTGTCACCATAAGAGAAGGCTTTCATAGTTTTCCTATTTTTCATAAACGTAACGTATGTTTCTCTAAAATTATTCGTAATAGTCAGAAACACCGTATACGAGTAGACGTTCTAAATTTTATTCAAATATGTTATGAATTTCATTATGAATCTATTGCTATACCATAGACCATAGTGGTATAGTAGTAGATACATGTGTTGTACCTACTACTACTAGACGACTATAGATTTAATATGTTACATACATACTTAAAAAAACATGTTACTAAACAGTAGTGTGGGAACCTGCAAGAAAAGCGTTCTTCGGCGTTCGCATAATAAATGCCGACGGTTCTTCTTACCGCAACCTTACATGGCAACAAACAGCACGGAGACATAGCCGAGAGAAACACTCGAAACAGGACCGAGCAACTGAAGACTTAAGAGTCTCCTTTACTCCACTTGTCATCTCTTGCGATGGAGCCTTAGGGACTCAATATAATAAATTTTTAAAAAAGACCACATCAAAATGAAATATGAAATGGGGAAATACGTATTCGCAGGTAATGTATTCGCTGAATGTAGAAAAGTACAGATTTCAATTACAAGAGCTGTCTCAATAAGGGTGAGAGGCTCAAGAAGACATAAAAGGCCATTTGGATGTGAAGATGGAGCTCGAATCCTATGAAGATCAATCTTCTAAGCTCCTGGACAAGAAATGCATTCCAGTGAAGACAGCTACCACACGGTTGCAGCAAAGAGTAACTAATTATTCTATATTAAAAATGTATTTAAGTGTATTTACCTACATTACATTGTAAATTATCTGTTATCCTTAATAAATAATTGTATGATCTATAAAAAAAACATCTCTTACACAGAAACATTACATATTTTTGCTAATTAAACAAATGTTGGCCTTGTACTGAGATTTGAACCCAGAACGGCGAGCTTCGTAGTCAGGGTCACTACCCACTAGACTGAATTGGTCTTCATGTGCCCATTTAAATATAAGTATGAGTTTTGTTGCATCATAAATTTTCTCTTCTTCATACCAGTTCCATATTTCATATAAAAGTATACCTATAACGTTTCAACTGTAGAGATTTGCAATAGTATCATTCGAATTTTTGAAAATAAACGAACAATGCAATAAAAACAGTCCTTCTGTTTTATTTGCACAAAGATGTCAACAAAAGATTCTATAGACCTGTGACAACACATGTTTTCCAACGATATCTATTCAAATTCCGGCGCAGAATCGTATTATTTTCTATGTCCTGCCAGAGATGTTTTGTAAAGCATTATTAAACTTTTATCTGAAACCTTTATAGAATTCGCAACATTCATGTTTTGTCAAGCAGTACTAATTGACGAGGGTGGGTCAATGGCAGCACGTGCTTTTATTAGTTGCAGATTATGATTTAATGTTTTCCGAGTATCGGGTATGTGGGAAGTTTCTCGAAAATATACTCTTGAAACAATTGTATTAAGTACTTAGGTATCCTCGGGAGGTCTGGCGACTATACTCACCTGAAGCAACACAACATCAAACTGAAGTTCAGTGGGCACTGGACAGGGATATAATGATTTACTTTTCGCTTTTAAAGCGGTAAATTTCCAAGAATAGTACCGGCTCCCTCTACAGCAATAACACGACATATTTCTAATGGCCCATTCGGTTTAACGTTTCACATAACGATAAAAATGTCGGTGTGCCATGATGATAATGTATAATGTGTTGCTCGCACTTGCTTACACAGAGCTGAAAAAAAAAACAGAATCTAATATAGATAGTGTCACTCAGACCATAAGGTTTAAAATAAGTTAATTTGCCATGGTTCACGATTTCTCCTCTAGTAAAACGTTACGGCCAGTATTTGATAAGTGTGAGTATTGACGATAGCGGTCCGGTGATATTATAGGTGTGCGTCCTCATTACTCCCATTAGTATTTTTTTACGTAAACGTCGAGCCAAATTGACCTTCTGCTTACGATAAATGACCGCGAAAGACACTCATTCGCCAATGGCTTCTAAGACGTTACAGTACGCAGACAAAGATCCTCGAGGTTATTCAGTAGGTTTTTATCCAAGACTAATGACTGACAACTGTGGCTTTAACGACTAACGGTTATA
This sequence comes from Epiblema foenella, assembly GCA_963556455.1. Taxonomy (NCBI): domain Eukaryota; kingdom Metazoa; phylum Arthropoda; class Insecta; order Lepidoptera; family Tortricidae; genus Epiblema; species Epiblema foenella. The sequence goes on along the minus strand of OY747107.1, from coordinate 9,673,630 downwards.
AGAAAATGGCATTCTGTTATGAAGTTGCACTTGAAGACAATATATAAACTGTTTTTATTATTTTGCTTAGGGTTAAATAAACAATAGGGTGGACCACTCAATGTATTGAAAAATATTTTTTTGCTTCAGTCCTTTTCGGCTGCTATGAAAAAGTTGTTACACCTACCTTAATGTTCATAAATATAAAATATCAAAGAGATACATTAATATTTAGTACTGCCCCAAGAATAATAATTCCGACATAAAGTATGCATGAAGGGACTATGTGCGCACAGTGTAACTACTTCTTTCATGTCTCATGATTACTCATGAGTTTAGCATGATCCCGCCATACTATGAATGTTCTTAATACACTCTTTAATTACAATACAATATTACACCTATTAACATCATTTGTAGATACTTTAGCCCTTCATGCACAGATTTTTTTTTATTTATTTATTCATATTAAAAAAAATAGTACAGTTGTTCTAAGGGTAAGACGCGTTACAAAAAACCTGTTTAGAGGTTTATACGTGCCGCGAATGCATTGCCTAACTCACAGCATTTCTTTTTATTTAAAGTACTAAACTATTTTTAGTTAACTTACTAGTCAAATAGCTGGATTGGTATCGATAACGCCGGTAATCACAGCAACGGCTCGTTGCCGTCCGCTCCCGTGATATAATAATAGTAATAATTATTGTGCACTATACAAAATGGAAATGTTAAAAACAAAATTTAACACTGACAATAATGCAAACAACAGGCGGTCTTATCGCTAAAAAGCGATCTCTTCCAGACAACCTTTGGGTAGCAGGAAATTCAGAAAGTGAAAGTTAACAGGTATATAATGTTTTTTAGAGCGTTTTTGCACGTTAAATAATGTTTTTAATTTATACTTAGCGCCTTCATCACTTGTATTTCGGGATTTTATGGCTTAAAAATCAGAAAACTGAAAAGGAAATAACTTCCACTATGACTGCATTCATTGCATTAAAAAATGTTACTTTATGCACGCGTTTAATCTACATCCACGCGCGACTTCAAAAACTTATGCTTTGAGTTTGAATTTCGAACATTTTTACTCGTAAATGAGGCTAATAGAAGTATATACGTATCTTATTACCACCCCTTTAACTCATAAGTTTAACGAGTGAACTTTTGGGAATTCTTATTTCATCGCAATATAATTTAATTGCAATATTTTTTGTATCAGGCGCATCCTAGTCATCGCTCTTCCATACAAACTTCCACCACCTTATGGTATGATTTCCGGGATGAAATGTGTTCTATGTCCTTCCCCGGGACTCAAAATATCCACGTGTCAAATTTCATCTAAATGCTTTAAGCGGTTTAATTGTAAAAAGGTAACAGACAGACAGACACACTTTCGCATTTATAATATTAGTATGGGTCACTAAATTATAGGAAAATATAAGTACTGTCTTTGACAAGGTATTTTATTGTAAATCTGCAAAAATGCATATAACAAAATAACAAGTGAGTGTCGGGTCATGCGCAATGTAGGGTTCCGCAGTTGTTCACCCGTTACATTATGAGGACTTAAAAATCCGCAAAACTAATAACATTATCTAAGTATGCACTAGAAGCTATTATTCATTAACTAGCAATGTCTACTTAGTTTTGAAAGGTTTCCTTTAAAATTCATGATATGTGATAATCCATATTGAAAGGAACCTTATGGCGGCCGGCACTTACGCCTTTATTGCCGCTGTTCCAATACAATAGTGAATAGTTGCAACGTAAGCGCCTGCCGCCATAAGGTCCCTTTCGATGTGGATTATCACATATATCATACTACCATATTTTATTTCAGACGCCTAGTAGCCACTGGCAGTGGAGGGACACTTAATCATAACAAAAGTTGTCACTTTAAAGATTAATATCATGCAAACCTATTCTCAATCAAAAAATGATTTTCGAAGCCCCACAATATTTTTGAACGAATGCCACAAACTATGGGGTTTAGAAGAAAAAAATACAGACCCACTCACACACACACACTTCACATATTTTTGATCTCTTTGTCAGTGCATATATTTTTGAATTCGATTGTATCCTAAAAAATGTTTTAAAGATTTATTCATTCTAGGTACCGTTTTCTCAGCGCAATTGATATGTATACTCATGCCAAATTAACGGTTACCGAGCTATGTCGCAGACGCACGGACGGACGGATGGACGGACGGACGGACGAATGGACGGGCGGACGGACATGGCGAAATTAGAAGTGCTCCTCATTAACTACGGAACCATAAAAACGAACACTTATATAGTTTTCTTTTTAAAGCCCCTCACAATTAATTAACTAACAATGGGAAAACGCGTGACTGATACCGAGTGTGGCAAATCAAATAAAACTAGATTCTGCATAGGTATTATATTTCTTACAGTAATTTTCAAGTTTTCAATCGTTTTACTTCTATGTCCATATGTCCTTCAACCAGCTTTTCATTAAAAATTGTAGCATTACAGTATAGTCGTGCTTTGGTGAAAGGTAAATGTTCGATGAACAGTGAAGGTAGATGTGCCGTGGTCACATTTGATAGTGTGTATGTACCCTGTAGAACATTAAGATGAGATTAAAATACTTTTTTTACTTCTGACTTAATTTTATGGGATCTTATACCCCTGTCCCACCGTAAATTGATGCTAGTAGTTTATAATTTTTTTCTAAATCAAACGATAAAACTGGGAATAATAATAGTACAGTTAAGTACGCAGCGCTCCAAATTATTTTGAAAAAATTGAAAGTAATGAATAATATAATTGTTTGGTACATAAATTCACCTTTGGCGTTGGGCATGTTGCCGGAACAAATCTTTTAATCAATGGTCCAATAATGTTATCCTTCAAAATCATATTACACCACTTGTAATGTAGTTCCATTAGTAATGGACCATTGTTTGGAAACTCGATAGCGTAGAAGTTAACCTGGGAAAATACAAAGTCTAAATACTCGCTCTGACTTTAGGCAGGCTAGTCTCACTAACGCAGGGAAAGACAATGTGATCAAAAATATGTGAATACGACTTTATTATTAAGGGCATAAGGTTAATTAGATATTTTTTGAACGGTTTCGGCAATATATATATATATTTACAAACAAGACACCGATTCGGTTAAACTCATCTAGAGCCAATTTATCTAATCATGGTTGCCGCGTGCGACGTCGTGCGATAGTACATTATTGTCCGGGTATGGAAGGAGACAAGGTTTGAGTATTAACTAGTTTTAATCGGACAACTTTGGGAACTCGTTTAATTAATACGAAGTCGTAGTGCTTTTCTTAAAAGCGGCGGAAATAAGATGACATTGCAATTAAGATTTGATGCACATACCTATCCCTAAATATGTAGTATATATTATAATGTTTTCTACCGTAAGCCGCAAGTTGTTTCAGACACTAACAAAAAACCAATTAAACAAATAAAAAACCGGCCAAGTGCGTGTCGGGCCAAACACAGTGTAGGGTTCCGTAGTTTCCCGTCCATCATGTCACCGGTCATATGCGGAATTACGGACCCGTAGAAGGGTTTTTACTGATCTTGGTACTGATGATGCACTTTTTTGAGATGTTGTGTTGTATACATATTTTTGCCCTTTACGGTAATGTCTACTTAGCTGTGATAGTTTTCCTTTTAAATTCATCGTATATACTACTACCATGATTTTTTTCACAATGCCTAGTAGCCGCCGTTTAGCTGGCAGGGAAGCCACACTTGACCATAGCAAAAAATATCACTTCAACTTCACTGAATCAAAAATGCTTTTATAAACCTTATAATATTTTTGAAAGAGCTATCCAACGATACCCCACACGATGGGGTTTGGATAAAAAAATGCACCACCACTTTACATGTAGGGGAGGTACCCTATAAAAACATTTTTTTATGATTTTATGCTACCGGTCTGTCGGCGTCATTGATATGTATACTCATGCCAAATTACAGCTTTCTAGTACTAACGGTTACTGAGAAAAGCGGGGGAAAAAGGGACGGACGGACATGGCGAAACTATAAGGGTTCCTTGTTTACTACGGAACTCTAAAAGCCGACTCCAAAAAACACTAAAACGTACGTTTGTAGTGGTTTTTTGGTCGTTTTTTATTTATTTATTATGTACACCATTTATAGTGAATCACCACGGCTAAACTACACTGTTTTATTACAGAGTTCCGTTGCCTACCTTCCGGCATTGATTACCAGATCAGGTTGATGGTAACATTATATCAGGACTATTTAGATTCACTTCGTAATTGTCGCTTCAGTATTATCTTGATCGAAATATCTTAGCAGTTACAATAAAACACTAAGAGTTTTGGAGAACCGTGGTCTTCTTCATTAGCTCCCAAATGCTACTTTCTGAATGCGAATGCTCGATTTGTTACCGTAAATACTAAAATCGCTATATGTTTCTCTTTAATGTTTGTTTGAGGAGTTCCCTCAATGCCTCATTATCAAAGAGACCTTTGATAACAACTGGACGAATCTGGAACTATAAGCTTACAAACAAAGAAATAATTTGCCAAATCTGTTCATAAATTGCCGTGGAGTAATCGCGTAACAAGCATACAAAAAAATTGTTGAATTGAGATCCTCCTCCTTTCTATGAAGTCGGTTAAAAAAATAACTACACACTGTATACGACCTTTTTTAACCGACTTCAAAAAAAGGAAGAGGTTCTCAATTCACCTGTATGTTTCTTTTATATGGCCGTTTTATCTTTATATAAAGTTTGGAACTCGAAATTTAATGGAATTTCTGTCTAACAATTCAAGCGCGTGCAATGGTATCTTTTTTATCAGACATTTCACTATACCTACACTGAGTCATCCAATATGTACTGAGTATCGTCACGTCTTCGGTAGTTTCATGCAAACTTGATAATTTTAACTATTGGACAGAGTTATGCTATAAAAAAAGAAGCAACATTTGGGTTATTTGAAGCGGCGAAGGTTAAGAGCTTCTGTCTATACTGTGCCAAAGGCAACATAATACTCACCTACCAATATGCGGAGTAGAATAAATCTTTTAGTAGTAGAATAAAACACACTAAGTATGATATTTGCGTCTCTTTATGAACGTGCGTTAGAACGTAAAATATGTTAAAAATGACGCTTGTTCGAAAAGTTACTGCCGTAACATTTTTATGCTGGTAACCGTTGGTCGTCTCATGTATGAACTTGACCAACGGTTACCAGCGTAGAAATGTCAATGTCAGTGTCAAGACCATGAGGTCTTGGCGGAAGAACTTATTTTTTATTGTCTACTTGTCCTGTTCAGAAACATGACATGTAAGTACTTGGGTTTTGGCTGTGTCTAATCCAGTCCTATTGTGCGGTTTTAGTACCTATCAACCGTCATAAAATATAAGCATACTTGGTAGACAAAGACGTCATGTGCATTAACATTTTACCGGATTATCAACGCTAGGGCCTTTGCCAAAAATTTAAATTGCTTTAATAAAAATGTGAAACTAAGTGACGGAAAAATTGGTGCCGCGTTGTATTAGGACATTAAAAGACTGGCAGAGAACCGGGACAACTGGCGATTACTCCACCGGCAAGAGCGTACCGTAGCGTAAGTTTTATGATGATGAATAGAAATGTGACGTACACGCATTGTGCATTTTATGGTCCAATACACCCCTGGCGTTTAATTGAACCCCAGATAATTGGTAATATGTATTTTTTTTATACAATGGAACCGGGACCGCTTTTCTATTAGTGCACTAGTAAACTATTACTTATGGAGTTAGAGTCGATAATCAACTGAACTTTCTAGGTGGCTGTAACGACTTTTTAAAACATGGTAATTTTGGTGTTTTGAGGTTTTAGAAAAAAAAAAATATTGTTCCTTTATGCATAGGACATAATCAAAACCCAAATACTATACATTTAAACATCGTGTGTATCTATGTGTCTGTCTGTGGCATTATAGCTCCGAAACTGATGAACCGAATTGAGAGCGGTTTTTTCAATCGGAAGTCTTTGTCTATCGAAATGGTTCTTAGCTACGTGTGTAGTGTCAGAGGTTTAAAAAACTGCATGTGGTACTTACAGATATATTATTATCCAAGTCGATATTGGGGTCAGCGTACATATTTATATAATACCATGGATCTCGTCGATTATATCGCATCGCAGTAAGACTGACTTTTGTAGCATATTTCCTATTAAAATACGTCACACCGGGATGTTCAGTCGCTATGTAATAGGTCTGAAAGAAAGATTTGCAAATAAATTCAACTAAAGGTAAACCACCCGGTATTATTACATTCTGAATCTTTCATGACAGTAGAGTTGAACGTGGGATCTATTGGGACTTAAGGTTTCGAACATTGAGATTACCTTAGTACATGCATTATATAGCAAAATATCAATATATAGGTCCGTATTAGTGAGAAAATAAATAATGATTTCGGTCTCATCATCTCATTATTTCGAAATTATAAATATGAAAACCATTTTCCGGGGAGATTATTTGCGGGTTACTATTATCCCAAAAAAAAACGCTCAATAACATTAGAACATGGAACATTTTTTTCGGTCTGTTGTACTATGAAGGTGACTCTACATTTTTTTTCTTCTAGCAATTAAGGTGGCTGGAATTTTGTTACACGATACCTTGACAGATTATAATATTGTCTTTAGGTATGTTACTAAATCTACACGATAAAAAATAATAAGTATATTATTGTATGATTTAATAAAAACAAAAACCAGCAGTTTCTATGATTAGTCAAAATTAAGTTCAAATAACTTACCCCTTTCGCTGTAACTGAGCTCAGTAAAAATACAATGTAAAAAAGAAAACTTAAATATATGTTCATAGTTCTATTCTTCATGACTGCTAACGAACAATTGATGATAAAGCGGTGACAGCCAAGCTGGATATTTTGGTAATTACCATAAAATACCTACTATCATAAAACATTGTTCAATCGTGTTATCCATTCACATATTTTTTCGACATAATGGTGTTATTTTGACACATATTTAAATGACCATCTATTAACAAACAAACAAAACTAACTAAAATATTAATGTTCAAGACCGAAGGGGATGGCGGAGGACTGTGGAAGCCCTCTGCCCCATCTAGGGGATATAGGACCATAAGTCAAAGTAAGTCAACTAAAATATCCCATAAGCTGGATGTCAATCAGTTATTTACAATGATCTAATTCCAGACGTCAATCAAACCTTTTTAATTTATAATGTACAATTAAGACCACTTAATGCTACGAGAAGCGTCTTTGCGGCCATATCGCACTTAATCACTTAATTATCGTCTTATTTACAATGATTCACGTGACTGTCCCGGGGTGGATCAACTATTCTTTGTCCCTCGTTACATTGGTTACGTCTTCTGAGTCACTCTTTGAAACCGTGATTTTATAGGGTTTAAATTTATCAAATATGAGTTTTAACGATGAGTATAAATCTATTTGGACATGGGTCTTTTTTGAGCATGCTTGAATTGCATAATGTTATAAACATTTTTTTAAGAATCTCGGTTACTATTGTCTCCTAGCTGATGGGACAGAATAACAACAAGAAAAAGTTGATTGACCCCGGGTAAAAATAACGGTTAAATAATTCTGTTTGTATGAACATTACGTATGTCTAAACGATCTAAAAATAAAAGGCTATTTAGTATTATTTAAAAGTGATATCATTTAATTTTCGTGCATTCTACCTAAATGCTTTAAAATGCGATACAAATTAAAATCTGGGTTAATGAAAACAGAAGTATTTTTAGGTGGCATTGTGGGCCAAATGAACAAACGAAACAGGCGAAACGTCAGAATTCTATGGCCTAATCTTACACCTCAAAGACCCTAATTGCCCCATTAACCTTGGTTGGCACAACATATTTCACGCTACACTACACCTAAAATGTTGTTTTTACCGTTTAAAAATATATTACCTAAACCGTCAAAATAATTTGGTGATTTTTATATGCCTGTGTAGGTTACACACAATTTCTGTGCACATATAGGTGTAACTCATTTAATAGATTTAATGTTTTTTATGGAAGAATAAAAGGTTTTTTAATACACCTACATATACTTACACCCTTTGGGGTAAGCAGAGACCAAATAATGTAAAATACTACGGTATACTTACATACTCCTATAGCTACTCCTTTCGCTTCAATCATCATCTGATACAGGCTCGTCTGTTTCGGGTCCTTCTGAATATAAGGTTTATTTATATTAATTACATTATTGTATAATTGTATTATATGATAGGGACATCAAATCAGATTACAGTGCTGCATTTACAGTTCGTTCTTAAACAATTCAAGGAGGCAACACCAATTTTCCATAACACAACCGCTTGTCAGTCCTTCTTACGTGTATTTTCACTCTGCATGTTAAGCAAGCAAAATAAGCCTTATGTGCACGTTTTAAGGCTTGTATATGTAGTATGCTTCAATACAAATTTATAGTGTATTCTTCACAGCCATACAGGTTATGTTGTGTTCTTGAAAAGTTGCTTTGTTTGTTGGTTTCCCATAGCCCGCTCGAGTCGTGGACGTGGCGTTCTGATATTGTATAAACAACTTGATTGTTTGACTTGACAAAACCATAAAATAAAGTAAAACTTGTTTTATTTCCTACGCAAACGCAAACTTGTAGTCGTTTGTTACAGGATAAAATTATTATATTTTAAGGTACACGTCTAATTTTTTGACACATTATTATCCAATTGTAGACACCTTCATATCACTTCCTTCACTTTTGAAAAACAAAGAAATATAATTAACTTTCCCCTTTAAAATCTCATTAAATATTCACCCTAGAGAAAAAGTGTGTGTAATCTTTTTGGTGGAGAATTTTATGTAGATTACTTATGTCTTAGAACATTTTTTGCTATGGGCCACCTTTTACGAGTTATTTTACGAGAAACAAAAAAAAAGACTTTTACACCTCATTTTCCCCCTCGGCTGATAGGCTTTGGGCGGGGACTTTTAATATGTTTATCTCCCAACTAGTCCAAACAAAGTTACGAAATCAAAAATTCTTTTCCAAGCATTTCCCTCTATACGTTTTTTTTGAGAATTCGTTTCCTGAACTATGGCGATGGTACCTAAATAAAAATTATAAAGAGTTGCAAAATTGTGTAATGTTTTTTTGTGTATTTTTTTCTGAAACGCCTATATATAAATGAAAATGAAAATATTTATTGATAACATTCGTTTCAAGTCATAGTTTTTCAAATGTATGCTAACATTTTACCTACAACTCTTTCTTAAAGATGGCAATGTATACTCATGGTCATAAAACATATGGCATAAAAACTATGATTAGTCTATTATGAATTCTACCTCCAAATATAAACAGAAAATATATGAAATCCCCTGGACGATTTATGATAACGGGCATAAAAAGTATTAAAAAGAGAATACCCGGTATACCTTCACCTTCCTTTGCCTATATCGCTCGCGAGCACTAGTAATAAAGACGGTTATATTTCCCTCAACGCCTTTCTTTCCTCTGGCGACTAATTGCAAGTTTCTTCTGAACATCTGCAGTCCTTTAATTAATGATCATGTCCCGCCTTCTTTCGAGGACATGCCCGATGTGCTAGTGGGTATAAATATAGTAGGCTTCTTGTGAAAAACCCGACTATCTACAGTTGCCATCGAAAATATCTATACGCATATAAGCAATACAGTGTTAAAATATGCGCACATGACTTTAATGACAAGGGCGTAAGAGGTACAGGTATTTTTGTCGCTTTGGGAACGTACATGTATTTATGTCTTTGACTGTACAAGTGTAAGCGTGAGGTATCTCGCTTGCGAGATTGACGCTAATTTGAATCTTTGTTGCGCAATATATCGTGTTGCTTGCTATTTAGCCGTTCCATGATTGAACAATTTAGTAACTTACTACAGGGTTTTATTCATTCTTCACGTTCGGCGAAAAATGTTTCGTGTCCCTGAAGTCCAATTGAGAGTATTTCACATTCTTATATGATTTCGGCTTCATAAGTTCGCATAATGGAATTTCGATTTTACCTCTCAGGCTGGACACTAAGAAACATTTGAATCATTTCTTTAGTACCTCTGATTATTGAATTTAGTATACATTTTTGTAGTGCGTTTCGTATCATGTAATGGCTGATGAGATGAAACTGCTCGCCTACTGGTACCGCTTGTGTCTCGCACCGATATTCTTTCAGCTTTCAGTTGACGCAGATAGAGTTGGCACGTCTCATTTACTTCCATGAAACATTAATTATCTTGCAATTCTGAGGAAAACTTGTTACATTTTCTCGAGCCTCAAGTTTAATACATTAAGCTAGTTGTCTCTATAAAAAAACTATTAATTGTACTGGTTATCATACAACTATTTTGAAAACAATATATAACTCGTATATTCTCTTTATTTATTTAGGTACACCTTATTATTGCGACAGTTGCGACCAAGGATGTTGTGTCGGGCAAATCTCAGAAAAGGTAAATTTTCAATTGGATCTACGCAATTAAGTTCCGCTTACTAATAAAAATATCCAACTTGTATTAGCACTTCTAACTGCTTCTGATTAGCTTGCAGTCATCTTAATGATTGCAAAGTGAGTTTTACTTAAAACTTTGAATTAGAAAACTGTTAAAATGGTTTATACAGATAACAAGGTAGAAAACTGGTAATTCGTGTTAAATTCTTATTGGTAGATAAAACGAAACCGTTGTGAACACCGGTATTTATACACCGAATAATTTATGCAAAACTTAGCATACTTACTTATTTTATTTACCTACATTACGAGCGCAGACTTTTATGAATGATAAATCACTTAAAGAAGCCCTTATCTCCAAGTCTCCTCGACTCATGACGGTCCTCGTGCACTCTAAGTGGTTCACATTTTACAAGTGCAGGCATTTCCGGGTCGCTTCATCTTCATTACCGAAGACGCTCGCACTTAATTGCCAATACGATGGCTAAGAGCATCTATTTACTTGCGGTATCTTTCGATTACGTACGGTATACTAGCAATATTGAAATCTCTGGTTATAGCTTGTAGTTTTGGACGCTGCGTATTGATTATAACAAAATAATATCGGTGGCCGTCGTTGGATACGACAAGGCCGACTCCTTGTCGATCCTTTTTTTATGATGAGCACGGATATGGCTGGCAAACGTGAATTTTGATATAAATGTTTGGTCGCACTATGTGCACCGTAACTAGCTGTTGCGAACGCAACTCTTATTCATTGGATACATAATAATAATTTAGTATGCAGTAGCAAAACGCGCCCGTCGGGCACGGTTAGTATAAGAGCGGCTTATTTAAAGCCACCAATAGCAACGCTTCACATACGCTTTATCTCTACCATTGTAACATACATACAGTCAACTTTACATGGAAGTTTTATTTGAGTCGTCGAGTTCCATCATCACCGGCACCGGCGGCTACACTGGCTCTGGCTATTTAATATATGAGAATACGAGGGCTTGCGTCTGTCTTACGTAGAAAACACTTATGGTTCAGGTGTTCGATTCGAGTTTTTGGTGTTAAGATCTTGGCGACGTCATTAGCTGTCAAAATACAAAGTTGAATAGCGCCCCAGATTCTATAATGCATCGTGCTCACTGAACAATTGCAAAAGCCACCATTCACTGCGATAAAATCGTTTTAGCCTCATTCGCTGAATTTTATTCTGGACTCTCCCCTAATCCTTGGCTAGCAGTTAAAATGCATATGTCGGATTTAAGCTCGGGCCCTGGGCGAATTTTTTTATTCTCTATTTGATAGCGGACAATAAAAACCCAACAGATTCCCGCTGGCGCAAGGTGAAATTTCCGATCTTTTAGCAAGAACAGATTTTAATATTCCTATCCCGAGTTAAACACTTTGTATGTAAGTGTAGGTTATTGATTTGATGTTTTAGTATTCAGAGGGAGAGAGAGAACTTATATTAAAGATAAGGACCGGAGCACAATGCCTATTATTAGGATCTTGAGAAGCAGTGTAACGTTAGGTATCCATAATCTTTCCAACACAAATACACTGACCCAATACTGGACACTTTCAATATTATGTCATTGTGATAGAGGTAAACGATAGGTGTCAAATATTGGGCAACAAGGTGTCGAGGACTTTTACCTTAAGGTTACGCCAATTTATGGTATATTTAAATGTGATGTTCGCCTTATGTGACAAGATTTGGAAAGAAAATTCAATTTCACATATCAAGATATATTTTAAAACTTACAAGGAAAACAAAGAGGAGCACCTTTCCCTTACCTTCGACAATTGCCGGTCTCCACAATAGTCGCAATGAGTTCTTTCTTTGCTAGCCTCAGGTACGACTTTGTGATGGAAATAGACTTTTAAAAGTACAAGAAGTGGATCCTTTGCTAAGTCCTGCCGTTGTAAAACACGGCTTAGAACAGTAAATTGTTTTTGTGCCCGCAGGCGGTTTGCCGCGTCTGGTCTTATAACATGAGGTTGGTGGATATTTAACCAGACGTACTGCGATTTTAAGTCGCCGCCTTTTTAAAACTGTTGTTAGGTGTTAAAATGTAAGGAGCAATGACTTCAACTTTCCTTAATGAACTTTCGATTTTTTCCAGATTTTTCGGTTTTCGATTACGGGTCGTATACGAAGGTTTATTGAAACTTTGATTGGCAATTTTTTTTACGACAACGGATGTATAGCTTAGGGAGTTCTTAAAAAAACTGTTTATGTATGTATGTTTGTAAGCACTTTATTGTACACAATAACAGGTTAAAACAATATACATGTCACATAAGATAATTGCCTATCATTTATATTCTATTTTACACACCGTAAATTAAATAGGCTAGCCTTACAGAGCGTTTGCCGTTAGAAGTCACTGTTGCCACATGTGAAATAAGAAAAAAAGTGATGTCGAAAATACGACCCGTGTAAGGAGTTTAGATAATATCTAATCAAATATAATGATTACTTTAATTTTAGCGTGCCAATCATCTCGTAAAATACACAGTGCGTTTCCTTTACGGAAGCCACTATCGCCTTTTAGCTTTAAAGTGTATCTCGAGGAGTTTCCGTCGGTTCGGTGGCATCTCGGAAGCATATGCATCTAAGGCGGCGGTTTGTAATTAGCCGACGTACTTACGTAGGGCGGATCAAGTAGGTACAGTTAGCATCAGCATCATAAATAGGTATGTATACAGTTTTATATAGTGCTAAAATGTATACATATTTAAGATGCTGACTACGTTTTAGTCTCTTGTTGCTTTCAGATTGTGGAAGGAGGATTTGTGGAAGAGTTAATGGAGGTGTCGGAAATGTTTTAGCGGTATTAGAATTAATAAAAAAAAATCTTTTTTGTACATACTTATAATTTGGTAGTTTGCTTAACCACTGGTGTCTCTCTCTGGAGAAGCTCTTACTTACGCTTACACTATTACCCTAAGGAACCCTTGTGTTTTATATGTTTTCTGCAACTGACACTGATATTCAGATTGTAATCAACGTATTAAAAAATCTGGAGTGAATGTTTTTTAGGGTTGCGTAGTAAACGGAACGGAACCCTTATAGTCCGGCCGTCCGTCCGCGGCTTAGCTCTGTAACCGTTAATACTAGAAAAGAGCAATTTGGAACAAGTACACTTATTAATTACGCAGACAAAACGGTAGAATATAATACAGAAAAAAAATTTAGGTAAAGTGGGGGTTCGATTTTCTTTTCTTCTAAATCGCATCGTGTGGGATACCGATGGATAGCTCGTACAAAAAAAAAAGTTATGTTATGGAGATTCTAGAACCATTTTTTGATTAAAAAATCCATTTGCGTGATATTAAGTGTGGTAATTTTTGTTATGGTTAAGTGTCCCCCTCCTTCCCCCCTGCCAGCCAACGGTGGCTACTGGACATGTGAAAAAATCATGGTAGTAGTATAATTATGTTATAATGTATTGAAAAGGAAAACTATCAAAACTAATTAGATGTTGCTAGTTAACAAATAATAGCCGGACTTAAGATGTGTAATTAGAAATGCAAACCTTCGTAAAGTTTCCATTGATTACTTATGTAATATATTAATTGACATTTACACGTTTTTCACACGTTATTATTGGAAAACGGGACACAAACACGTACAATACAATATAAGATTTCAAGCTCACATGGTCATTTACATTAGAATTACGATTTAAAACGGGATATTTACCATGCATATTTGTATTTGTGAGTTCCCGATATTTCAGCACTGTTGCAAGCGCCATTATCAAGGATTAACTGACGTGCTGCGAGTTTTAGTTGTGGTCTACCCACACACCATAGCGATCTACCCTCTTCCTGGTTCGCTTTTTTCGCACAGTGTCACCGTCACTACCACCGTCCGCCTTGTCACTTGAAACTCGATTACGGTCACGACACACCACACTCACAGTATCAATACGCGAGTTGTTTCCGGAAACAGAACAATATCGGGAACTCACAAATACAAATATACATGGTAAATATCCCGTTTCAAATCGGAATTCTAACGTACAATACAAATTTATTTGCCTTTTTTTAAGGTTTGCCTTACTTTTCGAATGTATCACAACATTCGTGGTCGCGAGCTGACTGCTGGCGTGAGCGGGTATCAACATCTTCTAGCCACACGGGTTTTTATTAAACACTTATTTTACACTAGGGATGTCACTCGCCCGAGCGCCCGACACACAACACTAACAATGCAAACCTTATTTAAAAAAATCAGTATTGTACGCGATTAAGTCCCGCTTTAGTATACAAAAAGTAATTGGACGACGCCTTGTTGATAAATAATTAAATTTATCCGATCGTCATATTCGTGTCGTAATTACTTATACAATATTGCTATGCCTAATTGTATTGGAAATTGAATGCCGCCTCTTCATTTCCTGTTTAGCGTGTAAATGGCATCTTGGATATCACAAATTCAGAGACAATAATACTGTTTTAGTATTAGGAATGTAGTCGGAAAACAATGTATAATCAATAAAACAATCATATTCATGTAACAATGAAAATATCGATATCAATTAAAATAGTTGTCTTTTATTCGTAGATTGTGTTTGAGTGATGGAAAAACACATTACATTTATTATATGTTAAAGGTTATAATGTGCATTTTGGGTTGAGATTGAGTCGAAAGCCAACCTGTACAATAGACAGTATTCGAGGAGATAAGTCACAAAGAAAACTTGAAATACGGTGGAATGTAATTGTAGTAGTGGAAAATTCATATGTATATTATAAACCCCGTGTAAAAAATATGCATTAGAATAAGTTTGTAGTCTGAGCTATTTAGGTAAAAATCAATAACAAAAGATCAGTGTTATATCACATCCAGTCAAATATACAACAAGCAGGGACCCGAAAATGAGTCTCTTTTATACTGCTTTGTCATTGACATGGATGTATCATTAATAAGAACAACAAGGCAACATCTGCGTAGTAGTCCAAACTTATTTTGCCTTTTATATATCTTATAATATTAATGTTGACCTTCGCATACTATATATTATACCTACATTTCACAGAATGTTAGGTTGTGATGTTTAATTATTTTAGGAATTTTTATTTGACTCTCAGAAACCTTATTATAATGTTCTAATAGGTTTGGCCCAGTAAAATCTAATGTAATCTAATAAATTTAATTTGTTTGGTTTTGATTCACTTAATTTTAATGCTTTTTATAGGTATTTTGAAAAATGTGAGGTAGGTAAGATAACATTTGTGTTTTTACTTCATAATTTTAAATGACGACTAAGGTTCGTTCGTTCGAGAACTGTTGGATAGTGCTTAGGGAATGGGGAAGAAGAAGAAGGGGAATATCTAAGTATGTCCTGTTTCTTTTATACCCTTTTCTTACAAAAAATAATAATTTTTGATTTAAGGTAGTTTTGAATTCGGCAGAGAGTTTACTTGTTTGATTTTAAGTAGTAATAAATATTAGATATACTCGTACTAATCTAAATCTACATTCATTTATTTTCCTCTACAAAACTTCTTTGGTATGATCTAATGCGCGTTCATAATGCTACTAGGCATCGCCCTGATGGGCTGCTTTTCAATAGCTATCTCAGTATCTAAGTTATAATAAAATTAAGAAATCTTTGCAAGGTTAATTGATATAAGACATGGCTCGCGTTTCGCAATAAAAATATTTAATTTGAGCAGCTATTCTTTAGGTTTCAAAATCGTTATTCTAGAGAAGTCTGAATTTAGAATGATAGAAAATTAAGTAATCACACAGTGTTCAAATCTGGTAATATTTGAAATAAAGTCCGTTTGTCATACGGTTAATTAAAAAAACACGGTCTCACCATGTTACAAGTGTAGAATGCACAGTAAAGTAGCTGTCAAGTAAATAAAGAGCGATTTAACAAGACCGTATTATAACGCAAAATGAACTACCCAAAGGCATTATCCTAACTCAAGTCATTTCCTTTCTTAAGACTAAAATCTGGTCTTAATGTTGCCTTTTTAGCCTATTGTGTGGGCACAGAAGGCTCAATTCATACTGGCTTTACCGGCTTTCAGCAAACTCGAGAAACTAGAAGCTTTTAACTGTAAATCGCGTTGAATTGTTGCGTGTAAAGGAGTATAGGATGAACACATTTTAAAACACTAGAGGGACTAATACAGAACAACCAAAGTTGGAATAAAATATACTGTGCGCTTGTTCCCAAAATAGCTAAAACATTTTCAAAATTGTATACTTTAACAACACGTTCTCGCTATGTCAGATAGGTCTTATTACAAGACATTCTTCACATGACTATATTACTATTATAGTAGCTGGTGTACTGGTGGTGTGCTTGTGGTTATATAGCACACTATATGTTGTATTGCTGAAACCCCTATTGACTATGCGCTGACACTTGATACAGTTAATTCTTATGTAGTCTAGAGTGGATTTAGACCGGTAGTCATCGAGAGCCACCGCATATTTAATGAGACGGAAAGTTAGGCTCTGTCACGCTTCGTTTTATGTTTTAGAGCATGTGATATGTCATTATCGGAAAAAATCAGCAGGCGAATCACGTACTTTGTGTACTAACGGTATAAAGATTTTACTATCAATTTTGATGTATAAATGTATGAGCTGACAATTAAAATTTGACAATAAAATCTAGCTAACGGTAGTACAAAAGTTACGTGATTACCCAGCAGGATGGGAAATCTAATTTTGGAACAAATATACATATTGCAAGAACTAATAAAATAAAGGAAAAAACAACAACATTTTTTATAATACATAAACTATAGAAATATGCTAAACATGTCGTAAAGTCGAATTTATATTATTATGAAAAATAAAGAGTTCATTATTTAAACACACCATTCCTAAATAAATGGTAATTTTAAAACGCTAAATTTTAAATTCCCTTTCTATCTAAGAAAACGCAAACAGCATTATATCCCTATTTCTCGTAATTGCGTCTCCTAGCCGGGCACATTGCTTCACCTTTTTCTCGTCTAAATTACATTTCGGCCTGCCTTCCTACCTTCCCTGATATTCCGTGTTGTGCCAGAAAAAAATATGGGCATGAGAACGACGAACTATCTTAGAACCGTTAGATGTAGCATGCTTGTTTTCCACTTTTCGTTTTTAAAGTTGAATTTTACGTAAATGCAGCCCAGGCCAGGCGATTACGTTTAAAAAAATGCAAACGAAGCGACAGAATATGTAACTTTTCAAAGCTTAACCGTGATGTTCGTGAATGTTTTTTACTTGATTCGGTATGATTCAAATACTTTTATTGAATTGATTATTTTACTGTTTGTAATAGATATCAAATTAATTACGACGTGTTCACAAATCAATATGAGTCTACAAATATTAAAATTAGGCACCACGAATTTTAGATCTTGAATGGAATTCTCATACAAGGAAAACAAATTTTCTCTCCTCTCGAAACCATTTGAGCCGTTTTCCAGAACCTATTTACAAACAAAATAAGTATTTTACACAATCGTTAAATAATGAGAGGTATGGAATTGGAGTACTAGACCGGTAGTTATTTAAAAAAAAAAATTGCTCTCCTTTTCGATGTTAACGGCATTTTGTCATTTTGGCAACACGACTTTTCCGATGTAAAAAGCCTTCTGAATCCGATTACGAATGTAGCCAAGCCGAATTTTGGCTTCTTTGTTCAACATTCAAATGGCAGCCAAAATGGCGAATAAACTAAAAAATACCATATTGTAGGTAACTCGAATCTGGTCGAGTGAGTTTACCTGACACATCTTTGGGCACAGGCAATCGAGATTAAGGGTGAAGCATTGGCAGTTAGTTTGGATATAGCGAAGGCCTTCGATTGGGTTTGGCACAAAGCTCTTCTCTCAAAGATTCCATCTTATGGGCTTCCCGAGAAATTATACGAATGTGACAGTAGCTTTCTAGCAGGCAGAAACATAAAGATACGCTGCAAATCTACGGCATCCACTGTTATGTGGCACGGGTGATGGCTCCTAAACCGGTCAATATTTCTCGGGAAAACGTTGTCGCGAGCCGAAGCACACTTATGTCTGAAATTGAGAATTCTCTAAATGAAGTATCAGAATGGGGTCGACTCAATCTAGTCCGTATTAACCCTACAAATACATAAGTTTGAGCGTTCACCTCTAAAAAGTCTTTATTTGTTGCATCATCTCGTTTTGAGAGCACTCCCCTAACGCCCCCAGCCAGCATCGGAATACTCGGTGTCGAACTCTCGAGTGAAGTCCAGTTCCACGGCTATATAGAAGGTAAAGCCAAATTAGTTTTTTTTTGTACCTGACTGTGGCTTTATAGGCCGGGCCCAATAAAGCGATAGAAGTGCGCGGTTGGAGAGTAGCCTGGGGAAAATCCAGGGGAAAACCTCCGACACGACCACGCGTGTGGTTTGGAACACTGGAATACTCTAAGAGTTTGCGCTCCAGTGAGATTGGTTGAGCGGTTTCAACCAAATCTGAGGTGTGAGTGGAATCGAGCTACTGGTAATTTGGTCGCTGGTTCACTAAACCTAGCCTAGCTGAGAAGAGTCCAGCAAGAAACTCAGCTAGGCCCGACCTGGGTCGGACTGACTCTACCCGGTGTGCGGCGGTACCGGGACAAATAGGGACTATATGTCTCTGTCAGTGTTGTCGCGATCGCGCGGTGGACGTTACCGCCGATGGGAATGCCTAAGTGTACGCGTCGTGTCTGAGTTGGACGCCGTAAGCGCAGCGATCCATCTTGCGATGGACGCTGTGATTACGTCATCCGGTTCCGTGAGTGTGTGCCTAGGACGCCGCACCGTGCGGCCCCTAATCAGTGATCGCCGAGTTACTACAGAGGGGGGAGGGATGGGAACGTAGTCGACAGCCTTCCTAACTAACGGATTCCTATGATGGGAAGCGTTGTCAAAATAACGCCTGATAGTCTGCTTAAAGAAACCATACATGGTGCTAATCCCCATGTCGTGGTGCAGACTGAGGTTCGACTGGTACCACGGAGCACCAGTCACCCTACGAAGAAAACGATCCTGAATGACCTGAAGTGGCTTACGCAATGTCATAGGCACGTGAGCAAAAGCTACACTTGCATAAGACTTGAACCAAATTAGTCAAAGAAGCTCGGCATGCTCAACATATCGAGACAGTATTTCTTCGGCTCACGGCCTACAGCTCTAAAAGGCAAAGGTTCGCCTACATATGGAATATTGCTCTCATCTGTGGACAAGGGCACCCCAGTACCACTTTCTCCCTCTGAATTGCATTCAACGGAGAGTGACTCGAATCGTCGGCTGCGAGCGTATTTGAGATAGGCTTGACGCCTTGCCATTGCGTAGAGATGTAGCCTCGCTCTGCATTTTCTATCGCTTGGATCACGGGGAGTGCTCGGAGGAATTGTTCGGACTGATCTCTGCCGCATATTTTCGACATCGTTCTACGTGTCAGCATTTCCATCCTCACCACTTTGATGGTTGGCAGTCCTCATCTGTGCGTTTCATGAAGAAAGGCCAGCAACGCACTTGTGACTCCTCTGGTATTGCAGGTGTATGAGCGACGGTAATTGCTTACTATTAGGCGATCCATCTGATCGTTTGCCTATTATAACGTAAATGAATATTACAGTATAAAAGGCCCTTTAGAGTTACACTAAAGGTTAGCGGCAAGCATGACAAAGTTTAAACTTCATCGATGAGAGCACATACCAACGCATATTATGTTATTATGTAGAACGAACTCAACTCAATAACCTCCTTGTAGCTAATAGCTATAAATTGAAAACTTTTCACTGAAGAAATTTAAAAACTAATGTAATTTTAAGCGTAATAAAGGACACTTTACACTGGTTCAGCCATTAAATTGATTTATTGAATATTTCACAAATAGTATGTGTCACTAGTTTATTAGAGAAATGAACTCTATATGACCTGAAGAATCTTCCTTAAAGTTAACGGATTTAAAAAAAAAACACGTTGCATAGTAATCATCCATGATTGTGCCGGGAAGATTTTATTTTTTGATAAGTTATAGTAAAACGAGAGTTCTTGTTATCTCGAGAGGAATGTACTGCCACCATAACAACCTACAATTTGCTCAATTTATTTCCTAAAGCCGCGCAAAAGGATATGAAAAGAAAGTTGTTTCAAACAATTTCCCAATTGGTACAATTCCCTTGTACGAAGATAATTTAAATTCAGAATAAGGAAAAATACTTTTCTGATCTTTAACTATAACTTTGGGTTAATTGGAATTACTTATGATAAGTAAACTTACATCACTTTACATTGGGTATGATTTTATCAATTACTTAATAAATGCATTTTCAGTGACGGAATAAATTATATTTGTTCCTATTATAGTAGGTCTGTCACCTAAATTGATTCACCAAATAGTATTAAAAGGTTTACCTAAATATCAATTAAGAATTATTTGGAAATAATATCAATCATCAAATAATTATTCTTTAAAATAATTGTGTTTTCATATAACAATAACTGCCAAGAAGTTGACTGAGCCCCACTTTCTTTCTGGGACTCAGTCTTACGACCTCCGCCCTGGCTCCCGCTAGAAGCTCGCTTCGTCAGCCCTTCGTTTCACGTTCGTTCGTTTCACCCGTTCAACTCAGGACCTCTTTCGCGAGCTTCTGGCTCCGCGGGCTTTTACATACGTACACTCTAGAGGTAGGACAGACAAGACCACATGGAAGTGGAGTGCGCTGATTCGGATTTAGGTAGCTAGTTTTACCATTAATTAGGGTACAGAAAAAAGTAATCGAACTATAATTTAAGATACATATTTACATTAATCCGATAATTTATTATAATTTATACTTAACAGTTTTGATTAATATGATGACTAATATATTTCTTGGGTACTATACTTACTATAATTAGGGTATTGCAGATTAGTGAAACATTTAAACTTAGGTGACAGAAAATATTGATTCACATTATATTTTACTAAGAGTTTATTTTGGTACACATAAACAAACGATATGATATTCTTGGAGTGATGTTCGATACATATTTTTCATTTTGAATTGATATTGTTGTGTACGAATTTCATCTTGGAACACACGAAGTCGGCTGGAGCTATCGGTTGGTTGATTGGTATGCAAATATGTAACTATTCTATGATTATTCAATAAGCTAGCGATTATAAGCATGAAACTCATGCCTGCAAGGCATACGACATAAGCAATAAAGTTTCTGCCTTGTGTTTCTATTAATGTTGAAATCAAGCCCAATAATGCAACATTTTACTGCACTTCGTTCCATTTGGTTTGTTTCATATTGAATTCATAGGTTAACTGCATAATATACTGGAAATCAATAGTCCTGTGTCTATTAATAATTTGTGATAATCCACATTGAAAGGGGCCTTTATTGCTGTTGTTCTGCTACAATAGCGAATCAGTACAACGTAAGCGCCTGCCGCCAGAAGGTCCCATTCAATTTGGTTATCACATTTTATTCCGCACATGTAATACTGAAAGTATACCCACAAGGAAGTGTGGGTGATGTTATTAAGCTCTCGATAAAGTACATAATACCGTATATAGATTCCATCTAGCCACATGCTGAGTGACCTTAGCGTTAGTTGTTGCACCTATTTTGTTAACTCCTGTGCGCATAAAACTACTTACTCTGACCTTATCTCGTTCAAAATACGTTGCGTTATGTATGAAATTTATTAAAGTTTGGTGATTCTATTTAAAAAATATTTTATTTTTGAGATAAACTATACATTAATCATAAACTTAATTTTAGCCCAGAGTTCCATAAGGGCAAAAAGTATTTACCTACATTAAAAACACCAAGCATCACCCTAGATTATTTAAATTTTATTCTGGCAAGAGGTCGTCATAAGGGACTTGGGCGAGAAGTTTCTCCAAGTTTTGAACAACCGCTGCGCTGAGAGACTGGCAGATAGATGGACCCACGTCAGCCACGATTTCCCGCCACATTTCATTCAGGAACCTGTTCACTTGGTCACCTGGCAAATTATTGAACAAAATTAATATCTGGATACTAGCAAAATATTTAATTGTACTAAATTGTATTGAGCTGTACTTTTAGGACATACTGGCACTACTTCTAAACTTTATAATTTACAGTGATGCAAATGCCGTGGACATATATGAGACAACTGTTCAGTTTACTTTGCAAACAGCTTAAAACTATGCAAGTAATTAATAACGCTTATTAGCATACAAATCCATACCAAAATACCATACGAGTTAGGTAGGTAGACAATAATTATAATGTAAGGCAGTTGAAATGATGAGCTGTTTACTAAAACAACTTATAAATAAATACACTTGTAGTTCCATGTCAATGAACATTGTCAATGATTTTGTTGTAATACAATTTTTTATACAAAAGGATGCTCTCGGCTACAAACGCTTTGTTTACAACAGCTGACAGTAAACACATCATTGATTCCCACCGTTGCAATATTTATAGCCAATTAGTCAGATACACGTGTAATAAATTTGTTATTTTGTTCATCAATATGCCCAATTTGTTCATAAATCGTCCAATTTTACTGTTATAGGTTTTCAAATGTTCCCGAGGCGACTATGAATCATAAATCTCCTAGCCTTTTTTACCAAAACCGATTTTTCGGCGATTTATCATAGGATGCGGCCAAGTTACTTTTGGTATTTTATCGCGATTCATTTCACGTTTTTCTCTCCTTTTTTACTGAGACTTATTGATAGTGTGCTTTTTCAATAGTGATGACTTTTTGGTGTAGCCTTAATATTCATGTACAGACAACACGTTTGGCGACACGACATATAGACAAAGGCTCAATGCAGAAAAAGTCAAATACTGAGATATTTATCCATTTTAGAAAAACGAAAGTAAACCTCTTTACCTAGTACATAGAAGATAACTTTCATACCACTAATCATCCCTTAAACGTCTAAAAAGGTAGTGTGTGAGAGTGTGTTAGTTGTTGCTGGATCTGTGGCAAATCTAAGTAACATATAGTATGTAACATTTAATGGCATATTTGCCATTCGTTTTTGTATAGTCATTTTATCAATCCTTTAGGGCGCTAAGGAGTAAATGTGTTACAAGCGATCGCTCTGACATATCATAACTGCGTACGTGGAAGTGAGCATACCAAAAACACAAAATTGGAATGCGAAACATAGTTACGTCTGAGCTATGCTCCCAGTACGTGAAAATGCATTTTTCCTTTGAGTTATGGTGTATTAGATTCCTTATTATGACTGTAGAAAATACCATTATTTACCAATATTTTTATCGTTCAATAAGTTTTCCAAGCGGAAAGTAGCCTTTTCTACTTCATACTTAATATCATGTTTCGTTATTTTCCAATGAATCTTGCCATCGTCACCCTCGATATGTTCATACCAAAACCGAATGTGAAGATCTGCGTTTTCTGGAACAGAAAAAACAAGCAATAATAAGGCGCATGAAATCCTGTGTACTAATGAAGTGTCGTTTTTTGAAGCTGAAAATCGAGTGAATACATATTCTAACGCTCATTTGTAAGAATATTTTAAGCGTGGAGTATATAAATGAGTAATTGATTTTGTTTTAGGTATTGATTATTAATAATAAAATTCATTGCCAATAACACTAACAATATAGTGAATCTACTTACTAAGCTTAATTGAAGAATCTCCTGATGATTTGATCGGGATTATCAGTAATTTACCGCTAAGGTCATACTTGCTTGTAACATCTAAATTAACTAAGGCATCGGCCAATATCATTTTTTTGTTCAGATCAAATCTGCAATAAAAAAAATGTAGTTTTGTACCACTAGTCACTACCATGGCAAATATGCATAGAGCACGCTAGTTTAAAATGCGTTCACAACGTATTATAAATTTAAAGATTCGCTGTGTTGACAGCAAGAAACGGTTCTCACTTTCAACACAGCGCCAGCGTACCATCCGGAGCTGACTTACTATTAGGTTATGCCTTTGTCGTATAATGTGGTGTAAAGTTACTTTTGAGTAGATTCCTGAAACTCGTTGTTTTTAAACCATGTCAAATTTTCTTTTCAAGACACCCAACGCTTTGTTAACAGCCTTACAAACGTATCGCACAGCTTCCAATCATTTTTCATCCCATTAACCCTTTAGGCCACCGTTCAATGAATCAGGGCTTTGTGCTTAATTATTTAAACGACCTTTACGAAGGCGTTTTCATAATATTCGTAATTAAAAGAGCCAGAGCTAATTGTCCGTGAGTCGTGACGTCGTTAGGCACATAGTTAGTTCATTATAGAGCGTAGCGTCAGCGGAGTTATGAAGGGAATAAATTCATGGGACCTAATGCATAATGAAGATCACCCGGTTCACTATCACGGCTGCATTTATATTTGTGTGCTTATTTGAAAGCCGAGAGATGAAAATTAGAGGCAAAGTACAGCATAAATGACAAGCACTGAAACCGCTCCGTACTGATATTAGTGATTGACACGCAGGCGTGACGTCACGCGTGAAAAAAATAAAAACAAGGTTTTGCGTATCTTAAGAGCCCAATTTCTTTTTATGATTTAAAATATTTTTTCTCATTTACTATTTATTGCGATAATTTGTTGGGTTTCTATAATGCTGGCTGTATTACGAGACTTAGTTTGGTAGTTGAATAATACAATATATTACTTTCTCTGCTTCTCACTTTAAATTTTTTTGTTAAATCTTTATCGTAAATCTTTTATCACCATTGTTGCCGTGATTTTGCAGTCTTTACCCGTTATGGTAATCATAGCGGTGGCTGGAAAATGTAATGGAATTACTTCCTTCCATGTTTGTTAGGTATACTCCAATTGGAACTAAATGAATAAATGGAGAACATTGTTTGCAGCAGTGAATCATTTGTTTCTTTAGGCAGTTATTAAAAAAGGGCGAATCTTCTGAAATATATTTAATTATGGGGAATGCAATGAACACACAATCCGATGGAGATAAACAAGATAAAATTAATAACCCAAATGATTATTTTCATAGAAAACGTAATTTCTTCAAAATAAAATTAGAATTATATTTAAAAAAAAGAACTTAATATCTAAGGCTCATTTCAATAAATTATTGCCGGATTCTTCCCCAGAAGAAGATCCTGGGACCACTGGGTAAAAACTCAGCTTAAATCCGTCATCCATTCCATGGCCAGCAAAAGATAATTCAATGAATGATTTCAGTTCCAAGAAGATGAAACCTTTCGTAACGCTGTAATGCGCTATTACTATTTACTGTCACGTTGTTCAGGACATACTAATTCAGTAAATTAGAAGTGCCTACCTATTAATGAGGCGAGTTGTATGGGCTTAGCGCTGGGTGTTCTTGTTTATGTGTTTGTGCGAAGGAATTTCAAACGAATAAAGCGCGGCAGGGGCGTTCACCGCACGATCGCGTCAACACAGATACATATAGTCCCTTTTCGTTCTAGCTGAGTTTCTTGCTGGACCCTTCTGGGCTAGGCTAGGTTTGTGGTTTAGTGAACCAGCGCGATCGTGTCGGAGATTTCCCCTCGATTTTACCCAGTCTACTCTCCAACCGCGCACTCCTATCGCTGTATTGTGCCCAAAGCGAAATTGGTTAGTTAATGTAGTATTCCTTCGAAGCAAATGAAACCAGAAAAGGAAAAAATAAATTAAGATATACAACTTAAACATATCGTACATTCGGTGTTGTCAGATACGTATTTTCAGCTAAGGATATCCGGTATCTATCCTTTTGCCATGGACATAACGAAAATGCACTTCCACTTCCTGTGAATTCGAATTTCCGATGATATCAGCAGTTTACGGGTAATATCACAGACAAGGTTTTAATAATGTTGGATTTGGCGTTAGAATACTCACTTCAAATCATCGAGTCGCAGTGAGGAAAGGCCGCTGAAAGAATTATCGTTCAAGGTTAGCTTGAGACCGTTTTCATTGGGCACATATACCGTCATTACTGGCACGTAGAGTGGATCCAAAGGGTCCAGACCCCTGCCAGGATCTCCCAAGGAAAATTGCTGCAGAGATTCTCTGGCTGATTTTAGGACGCAATCATTTAAATTAGGGTCGTTTCTTGAGCACCAATTTATGTATTCCGCTGAAATTTTTAGAAGAAACATTTTTTTTAATTTGAAAATTGCCTCGTTGACATCAGTAATCTTCTTGTACAAATAACTGAAATATAATATGCATTGAAATAAAATAAGTATAGAAGAGAAACGTCATACAAAACTATTGCTGTGTCTGGTTAGAATACATTTGACACAATATGATTTTTATTATTCAGTAATTTGTCGAAGTCAGTCTAATTGAACACGATTTAAAACCGCCTACTTTTGACGTAGATGGTGTAATACAGAATGATACGAGTACAATCATGTATCAATTTATTGAATATATATTTATTATTTGTGTTTTAAAATTTGATGTTAAGTTAATATTTATAGTTCACCGCAGGACACTCTTTCCTAAAACTACGTCTTAAAGATGGAACCTCTATTTTCCCGAATACAGGGGACTAACGCCACCAGCCATGATCGTGTTCATGTCGAACGTGAAGCATTTGTTCCTCACTACCAACTAGGTGATGAATCATTCCAGTCTGAGCCTTCCTAACTATATCAGGCCTAGCGGTATACTATCACTTTAGGTCTACTAGTTCTTGAAATAATCATACTATCAGTAAAGATAAAACTGGTCTCTGCTGTTTAGATTTCACCGAAAAAACTTCATCGAAAAAATCGAGCAAGCCAAAACTGAATCATTGAAACACATATTACCAGCACAAATGTGAATTTAGTTTTATTCTTATTTTTTACCCATGACAGAACGTGTAGAAGGTATATAAAAAAGGCAAATAATTTCGGACAAATGTAAACAAATTTAATCGTCGACGACGTACTTGACTGTAAAAAATCAATCGTCACTTCGTTTTTTGAACACCAAGTCTTCAGTTTTATCTAACGATGACAGCGAACACAGATATTTTAATATAAAGTTCTACTTTTTACGAAACACATATTATATAACATCAACCATCACTCCAAAGTATGGGATTATTGTAATTGTAATAACTAAATAATAAAAAGAAATATGTTCCTGATTGCCATAAGTGTCGCTCCTACGCTAAATAAAGGTGCTAATCGACACTAATATATTGAGAAGCAATGCCGGAAACCATTCAAATGTTATTGTTTTTGTTTGACACAATGATAACTTTTCAACTCAACGTCGGATAGCCGACTAAATTGCGATCCGGCACTGAAACGTCACTGAAAGCATAAGTTCCGTCTTCGACACTAGATTTTGTGCCACCAGTTTTGAGCGACAGTTATGCTTCCATACTGATTATATTTCGATGAATATATGATTGAAATCAGTGATGAGGGTGGTATTTGAACAACAGTACAGCTAGTTTTAATAGTGTGTACACGAGATGGCCTGCGCGAGAAACATACTGAAATGTGCCTAAGTCTGTTACGCCTAATTTTACGTCGCGTCGGGTCGTGTGCTGGCCGCGCTGAGGAGTTAAAATAAGCTGTATGGTGAAGTAAGTTTTGTTTGTAAATAATTACTAGACACTTAGGCATAATATTGCAATATGTTCTCACTGCTGGCGAAAAGTTGTATGTGTCCCACGAGAGTGCATTTATTTGAATCTCGTGCTTTTGGGTGGACCCCTGCTACGATCAATTTTAGAATCACGCGCTTGCTTAGGATTCAAAATATATGTTCAAACAGTAACTAAAGCAAAAACGTACTAACTACTTAAAATGAATTTGCATCTCCTTACGAAACTGAACCTGGTTATATCAGAGAAAACTTATATTTGCTTGTAAACGAGGTAGATTTTTTAAAAGCATTCAAAAAAATTTAGAGTAGAGATAAAACAAAAAAGCTCGTCTAATTTAATTAACACTCACGTAGACCCAAACCGGTGGCAGACGTCAGGATGCACAATAACAGGCACAGCGCGAGCATGGTTCAAACCCAGGCACTTGAAGGCAGGCTACACTTTCAGCTGCATGTTACACGGTTTTATAAACTACTAACGATGCAAAATTACATGTTCCAGGGTGCTCATCAGCCACATACGCCACACGAACGTAAACAATGCACGTGAGAATACACTATACTTCATTTTCACGACTTATTGTTATGTTTGTTGTTCATTGAGCGACCATTTAATGTACTTGATAAATAGACTAAATAAAACCAGCAATATAAGCGGTGCGTGAAATGATTCGGGGTATAGGTAATGCCAATGATATACATACGATCCTACAATGCTCGCCTCATCATATTAAAACTTCATGGAACTTTATGACCCAGTGTTAAAATCACATTTTCTATTATAGACACAGTGCTGTTAACTCTTTAATGGCGCATCTTATGACGTAAATTACTTTTTAAATTTTAATCGCGTCTCCTTATGCCTGGTATTACGATGAGTTAGGAATTATTACTGTTGTTATGAAACGTAGATATAACTTAATTGCAACGTAGTAGATCCCTGGTCAAAACCCGATATGATAATAGAATCTGCGAAATTTATCAATTCCTTACTTACGTGCTTTTTTTTTCGAGGATATGTTTGCAAAATATATCTGACTAATCACGTTGAATCCGTGTCATTTTTTGGAACAATTTCGTAAAATACGCGGTTTAAAATATCAGTTTGCGTCGCCAAGCTTTGTGACTCGGATTAATTTTTCTGTGTCAAGTTAAAAGTGTTGTTATTTTACGTTTTCAAGTAATATTTCAAAAATGTAAAAAAAACTGTAGACGTAGGTGATGTTTGTTTGTAAGGCATATTGTCCACTTAACAGAGATATATGAACGAGGATGAAAAATTACAACATATAATAAATCATGCGGAAATACAAATAAAATGAATGTAATCGGACTGTGAGCGGTAACTGAGAACCACGTCAAGCCTTAGTCATTTTCAAATTGTTTAGAACCAAACCATCGTAGTTATCATCTTAAAGTCTCTTCTCTCCTCTTCAATTTCCTTTTCCCAATTGGTTCAGTTTTGTTAACAGTATTAAAAAAAATGTTAGAATTTTTTGATTGTTTTCAATGCGCCTCAAAGAGAACTATAAGAAGACAGTACAAACCAGAAAAGTATGTTAGTTGCCAAGATAAACTAAAAAGGAAACACTGATTAAATACTGATAAAGGGTTCATGTAAATAAGTTTAGTTAGGTCTTAGTACTAGATTTTGCCCACGACTGCGTCTGAGTAGAACTCGTTTATCACAACAGAATTTAACTGTCTTTTTTTTATATCGGGCGCTTACTTAGTCATCACTCTTCTAACTTCCACCCGTCGTCTACCAGTCCCTGGTATGCCAGGGCTCATTACAAAGGAATGCTATTATTTATGTGTTTCGCCGAGAGACGACGGCTTAATATAATAATAATAAAAAGCCCGCGGGGCAGCTTGTGGCGAGCTGACGGTGAGTAGCGACACCGCGGACCCCTATTCCAGAAGGCCCGTGTATTCGCCCCTCGCCTCTGTGCTTGCCTTAACCGGCTGGCCAGAGTGGATTCGTAAGAGCGGAACCTATGCTCCAGGTTGGATGTGTAAAATGTCATAACGCCGGCGGCCTGCTGAACGGATTACCGGGATCTGGCTACTGCAGACTCACCTCTCGACAACCTTACAGCCACTCAAAGGGATGTTGCCCCATTGTCGCCAACATTCAACTCAATAGTCCAATGACCTTAGTTCCCATCGCAGCCAAAGAGCTGCACTCCAATAGTCTTTGCACCTGGCGGGGACCATCTCCGGATGTATCATGTTGTGTTCGTTCGGAGATGGTATCCGCCATGTGTATCCTTTGCTTTTAGATTATTTTTGTCTTAAAGGGGCCTTTGTGCTGTTGGCTTCGGCCCCACGCATGCCTTCCAAAGGCCCGGGACCCCATGGTCCCGAGATATGGAAAAGATATACAACAATAATAATAATCCCCGGATAATTTCCGGGATATAAAGTCCTTCCACTCAAAATATATCCGTACCAAATTCCATCTAAATCGGTTCATCGGTACTTCAATAAAACAGTCATGTTATTATTATACCTATTACTTAATCTTGGTAACAATGCAGTAGGAGGTCGTTAATCAGTCTCATATTGTTAGCGTCGCATACAAACTCTGCTAAACCGGGATGACAGTTCATAAAGTAAACACCGACTCTAATTTGCTCTAATGTACGCTAGAGTCAGCTGATTTCAGTATAATTCACTCGCTACCTTATCTACTAATTATCTAATTTGTGGTCGTGTTTCGGATGAAACTAAGTGCTGGTTTGAAAGATTGTGTGAGTCAACAGTTTGGTAAACTATTTTTAGGCTTTAGATTGGTTTAATCAAGTCGATATCATGCCATGCTATCCGCAAGAACGAGTGACACTTCTGTCATTACGCACTAGTTTGTGTTTTATGCATAGTGGGGAGTGGGACTCGTCAACGAGGTTTGAACGATCTTTAGATATCAAAAGTGCGTTAATTGTGAACACTAGGTTCCATGTGAGTATGTAACAAAAGGACAAAAATAATACACATTAAAATAACAAGTTCCTCTCAATAATTTCATTTTTCTACTTATGATTTAGTATAATTTTTGAATTGGCACTTCATAGACCATTGGATACATTTAAAGTTGAACCGATAGTCTTAGATCTTTCGTGTTGATACATTTTATTACAACCTGTGGAATCGACAAATTATTCATAAACACCCTCCGGCCGCCTGGTTCGACAGCGTTGACAGCCAATGTCGGAGGACTAGGAATTTTAATTCCTAAATAATTCGTAGTCCAATCTTGGACTACGTATAAGGAATTTCACAATATTTAACTTGACCGTAATTTTTGTGTTAATTCAGTAAGCCCATGATTTTTCTGATTCAAACTAAGTTTAATCCGCGTGGTTTAAGTGATAAGTGAAATTCCTAGTCCGAGTGGTCGGTGCGGGCTTTATCTTTGTAGTGGCTATGCACTTTCTGTGTCCTTCATCAGATCAGCTGGGTCACTGGGTGGTATCATAATATTGCATTGTCACTGAACTTAATTTCAGCTACATTGGACACGGAAGTCAAATTTCACTTGCAAGTTTAAAGACACCGACAGGCGAAACTAAATAAAATATTGTAACAATTCATTTAATGATTTATTCCTATTAAATGAAAAAAATATATACAAGGCACATCAAATAGTTAGTTAAATAAGAAATAGAATGTTTCCAAAACAAATCATGATATTTTTGGAACTTTCTTAGAGTCATTTTATATATGACATTTATTACTCTATATTGTGCTTGTCAAGCCAAGTTTATTCTCTCGCATAAGGAGTTAGATCCTCAATGATGTAGTACTTGGTTGGAACAATATCGTAGAACCTATGAGTGAAGATGTAGAAGAATTCCATAGCCTTGTCCATGAAGGAGCGCCCGAAGTTCTGCATGAGGACTTTGCCGTTTTCGTTGAGGAAGGTGGTTACATACTTGCCTGAAAGATATATCCAAATATTAGATTTTCAAATTTCTTTTGGTTCTGCAGGTAACATGTTTACTGTGAGTTCGTGTTTGTTTATAATTCCTATCGAAAATTGAGGCGCTTTTTCCCATGAAAACATTCCCGCTTATTAGATAAATAAAATTATATTCCGATCATCGAGAAATAAAAAGTGAACAAAATCATATTACAAAACGGACTGCTTCGCATAATAAAATATACCTGTATGGTTTCGGCACCAAATTAGCTGTTTAAAGTGTACCACAGGAACTAACGCATAAAGAACGTTTTAGTCCCATTTGTTTAGTACCTAGTGGAAATGTCGTTTAGTAGTGTAAACCCATTTTACAATGAACGTCTTTCCAGTGGGAACATGGAAACTCACATATTGAAGCAGTTTCTACTAATAGAAAGGCGTTATATTTAATTAAAAATGGGTTTAATCTGATAAGTAATAGAGCTTGTTATATGGACTTACTGAAGTCTTCATTGCCCACGTACAAGTTTTCTATATAGAACACAGCTCGACCGCCTATATCGTACTGGTACTGAGTTTCATTATGCTTGCACTTCAAGTACAGTCCACCATCTGCTCCTTTCTTCACGAAGAAATCATACTCAATTCTGAGGTTTAGTTTCTCTGAAAAATAAAGTTGTAATCCGGTTACCTATCGCAAATTCGAAATGTTTTATGCCGAATATTAGAAGTCCGAAAACGAAACGCCTTTTTTCGTTTTACATTTTTTTTCAATTGTCCGAAGTTTCATTTTCAATATTATCTATTGACATATTTTTGTATGGCCACAATTTTATTATCCAGCTGATTTAAAATCACAATGATTATAATTCCGTACATTCATTTGCCAAATTTTTATTTGTCCGTAGGGTTAAAATACCGTAATGTCATTATCCAGATATTTCTAAAGATAAAAAAGTTCATTTCCATCGAGTTATAACAAATCATGAATACTGTGTTATTTGCTATGAATTTAAATGCATGCGCTGAATGAGGAAACCCATAATTATATTTCGGCTAGTACTAAAAATTACGTTCATTATTATGATCAGCCTACAAACAGTCGATACAATTATTAGTCGATTTTGTCCCAACAAGTCTTTCTGGGCTTTTATAAAAAAAATAACCTCGAAGATTATTAGCTCCCGTCTTAATCTTCTAACCTATCCGCATTAGAGTCGATTTTGTCTCAATAAGTAATTCTGGGCTTTTATAAAAAAAAATAACCTCGAAGATTAAGACAGGAGCTTCGCTTCCGCTTAGTCTTATATAACGAAATTATGGAAAATGTCACGTCGACATTCCGTACCATTGAAATTATGAAAATGTGGCTAACGTATAAGTTGTCAAATGTTAAAATTGGAAACTGTAAAACGGGCTTTTGAATTGCGGACAAATGACATTGTGGTAAAATGAATCCGTGGTATTTCAAACAGTTCAGAAACAAAGTATTTGGATTGTAAAAATCCGGTGAACCGTTTTCGGACAAGTGAAATTCGGTAAATAGATTTTCGAAACCTTGTAATCCATACTTTCATACCTATATTATAAATGCAAAGTAACTCTGTCTGTCACGTCTTCACACTTAAGCATCTGAACAGATTTAGATGTTTGGCATGGAGATAGTTTGTCCGAGGAAGGATATATGATTTTTTTCCGGAAATCATCCCCTAACCTGAGAGTATAATGATGTTTGTATGTGACGTTATACGCTCGTTATAACAGGTTGCGAACTATCAAGTTTCGGGTGCGGCGAAACAAGCGGCCTCTTAATGAAATTTCATACAACATTGAAGGCCAGTCAAACTGAAAGTCTTTTATTTGCGAAGAGCGCCCCCGGGGGCGACCTCGTGCGCTCCAGCGGCGATCCCCGGAAACAAAAAAAGGGCTGGGCCGTGCGGCGAAGCCGGCTGCTGCAGCGTGTTTTTATAACTGGAACCTTAGAAATTCATTTATCTTTATTTTTTAAGTTTCATTGTAGTTTTTGGGAAAGCACTATACAAGCCTCGGCTGGAATAGGGATTGTAATCCCTTCCTTGGCGGCCTTTGCAGTAACGTACCAACTACCTATATCACATATAGAGACTTATGATCAAATATATGACGAAGGAATAATAATATTACGGTTCGAGCGTAAAAAGATTTGTGATATTGTAAACTACTCGTAATGCCATACCATTTAGATAATTACTCGAAAATAAAGTTTCAGTATTTTAATAGTTGAAGCTACAAAATTGTATACTGAATTCAGTTAATACTTATAAACAGCTTTTTCGAACTTTAACGCAAAGATTTTTCGTACGTAACTATAGTTAGTGTGTAATTGAATGCCTATGGTAATTTATCAGTGTTCAGTCCTTGTATTTAGTCTTCATACAGGGAAACTGTAGGTACGAGTATAAGAAGCCTTCAAACACTATTATGCACTAGTTAATAACTAAGAATAGCACCATGATTATGGCAATCATGTGCCCACGAGAACCATTTTATGACTTGTTTAAGGTAGGCAGCTCACTGGAATTACTAATTATAGTATATTATACAACAAAGTAACATCTCTAAGGTTAATAGTACAGAATTATCCACAACCATAAAATTGCTTTACGTTATCAAGTCAACATAATGAAAGGATTTTTCACGTGAGAATAAAAACATGTTTTTCGTTGTATAATTCTTTTCAATCGGTTTCTTGCGTCGGAAAATTGTGACTTTTCGCAATGTAACATGGTAGCCGGTAGATTGTGTTTTCGTCGAGCGGTAAGACCCGCGAATTCAATGTGGAGATTCGAGTTTTTCAGAATAACTAATGGACGAAATATCATTTGAGTAGTTTTTTGGTGAATAAAAGCATTCTGAGGAAACTGCCGGTCTAATCCTAAAGTCTAGATTTCCCTCTGAGTTAGAAGGCCAGTATGGCTTCTGTAAAACAAACTTTGGGATTAGGTGGCAATGGGAACCCCGCACTCGTTAACGAGACAAACCAAGAAAAGGCTAGCACCACGCGACTTATGATACGACTTGCCATGGAAAAATCCGCACCATCGACAACTATGCTACTAACCTTTCCTTTACCTTAATTACACCTTTCGAGAGTTCTTTTTCAGGATGAGCGATCCGTAGGGTTCAAAACAAATCGCCCACATTGACAATTACCTTAGTTTAACTATATAATTAACACAATAATTTACAATTCAATCATCGAAAAGGAGGTTAACAAACAATTCGTAAACTTTATTGCAACAAAATATAGTCTAACTATGAACAGTTAAAGTTTCGTCTGTACTTACCCAACTTGATTTTTACGAAACCATCTCCGTGGATAGATTGTTTTCCTAATACCGATTTGAGGAGAGCGCTGTCCGAGAAAAGCTTGTAATGTCCTTTAATAGAGATGTCACACGTGATGTCCATCGACGCATGCTCCTTCTCGATTTCAGTCCTGAAATTACAATATTTATCTTAGGCGTGTCACTAATTTTGTACTGTACTCTGTCCTTTAATTGATGTGTGCATTAAAAGTTGTATTGTATGGTAATTCGCGATTGAATTCGAGTCTTATTTCAATTAGAATAAGCGGTTCTATATTTTAAAGCTGCAAGGAGGCAGACTGAGAGCCACAAAGAGTTACGTCCGCATTTATTTAAATAGCCTAATGTATGTCGTTTATTTTATTTAAATGCGTATAAAGTCGTCTCGCCATCTCCGCCTGGACCTGCCTAATAATTCTATTAATCTTGAATGACAAAACGAATTCTCACGTGAAACCATTAAATATGCAGTTCTTCACACCAGTAGCAATCCCATCCACCATCGTCACCTGAAGCAAGTCGAGCATATTTACTGTTACATTTTTCAGTACAATGGGATCTATAGGTGGTATTCCCAATTCCATGATACCACTCTTGCTGATATCTTGCAGCACGGTTTGGTATAATTTCCTTTGACATTCTCCATCCTTTATTGAGCATTTTGTCAGTGTGTCAACTAAAACAATTAAGCACGTTATAGTCGTTATATCACCTATTAATATCAAGGTGTGAAACTAATGTTTTTGTGAGGTCTGTGCGAGTATAAATTAGTTGTACTTTCTTACTATTTTTCTTAATATACCTACTTAAAATGTTAGAAAATAAGCATCCGTGCTTGGAATAAAATTAATGTACATACATAGAAGTTATTTAAGGGCTACAGATACATAATACTCACTAAATGCAGATTCGCTGACAATGATTGAACACAACAACAGTAAAGTAGTTTTTATGCCAAACATGTTGGTTTGCGTAAGGTATGTACGTCGCAGCGTAATGTCTAAGTCACTATAAATACCTGATCTTCCCAATCTCGATTTATATACCTAGGTGGATGTTAGGCTATACTTAGGCTATATATATATGTTTACTCGGCCTGTTTTTCCGCAACTCGACGTCATGATGCGCCGATTTTGCGTGATGGGTCGTCGATGCTACTCGCTCCAGCACAATTCTACCAGAAAGCCTACCTGACTCTTGAGGTTGCTGACGACTACTGGTAGTGACCTCGGCGATCCGAATAATTATGCCCGGTATGCACTAAGTGGATATTTTTTTCAAGCTCTAAATTACATTTTCATTTAAATAATTTTACTACCGAGTGGCGTGAGTACAATGTTGATCCCTGAATAGTAGGTTTAAAAGTAAATAATGGTTACGGATTATATTTTCTATTTAGGTACGAGTTTCGTATTTATTATATCCATATCCATAGTTATGAGCATAACCTTTATAGGTCACTGAGGCCGGTCACGGTCGTTGCATACCTATGCTTTATAGTAATTACACCTGAATAAACCTACTAAAACTGGTTCTAAGGCAAGTTTTAGTATATTACATATGTAATAAAACTCCACGTGTAAGACATAAGACCGAAGGAGGTTCTTTATTCTCAATTACGTATCTATATTAAGTTTTGTGAAAGTTAAGAACTCAATGAAAACTATAGAAGGGCAACAGAGGCAGAGCTTATAAAATTTATTTTCCTAAGCATTTTAAATGGGGCGAAACTGTACACGAATACGTATTTTGGATACAATTTTTAAATACCACTTAAAAACTATTTTGTATTTGGTATTCGGATTACCAAATACAAAATTCATATATGTATATATTTTAATTTGTATTTCAAATATGTTTTCTTCGATTTTTTCGCGTCTAGAGTAAGAGAAGATATTAAATACTTTTATCAACAAAATATTTGATTTATGAGATTCTTCTTGATGGAGTATATAAATCAGAAATACCTTTATTATTAGAGTGTCCCACTGCTGGGCAAAGGCCTCCCCTCTTGATTTCCACTCATTGCGGTTCTGGGCATTCTCTAGCCAATCTTCACGATATGTATCCGTCGCCGCCCATCGTTCGGCACCCGATCCGAAACGCCTCCATAACGAAATACCTATTTCATTAATTATATTTCAATTGTAAAAAAGCACATAAAAATGTATGAAAGTATGTTATATTTTATTTTTTTATTTTTCTTTTTCGGCAAGTATTTACAATTGAATGGTATAACATCCATATTTTTAGGGCGCAGTTTCTACCTCAAAATTGAATAAGTATCATTACAAGATCACTTAGTTATCAGTCTGTCAAGACCCTTATTCTTTAGAACGCGTATAGCCATCAAGTTGAAATCTATAACAAATACAAATACTATCCAGGTCTGCTTTCTCTGGAAGCTAAAAATCAAACTTCTACGATCATATTATCAAAAGTTCTACCGTTTATGCCGTACATTTTCATCAGTGTACGAGTTTACGGGTCATAACTTACAAATCCACAGCAATAGAGTACGTACACTTGGCCCATGGGGCAGGTGCGCGCGGGGACTCCACAGGGAGCATAGCAAGCGGCTTATGGAGGCGAAAGGTAACCCACGCGCGGGCAGCTATCTCGCGCAATGAATTGGCATCGTAATCCAGCGCGGGTATGCTCCCTGCGTAATGGGCACCATCCCGAGGGGACTTAATTTTGATATATAATTTTAATGTTTAGTTTTAGTTAGATATAGTTGTTTTATTTTAAGTTTATAATTTATTTCATAATTTTTATCATTGTATTTTTTTTTATGTTATAGGGGGCAAACGAGCAGACGAATCGCCTGATGGTAAGCAATTACCGTCGCCCATAAACACCTGCAACACCAGAGGAGTCGCAAGTGCATTGCCGGCCTTTCAGAAGGGAATACGCTCTTTTCTTGAAGGTCTTTTTATTGTAGTTCTTAAACTACAAGACCCTTAGGTCTTAATGTAAATAAATAGTATTATCTTAATAGAGGACGTGCTTAACTCTACAGATACATGGCACATAAGTACATTGAGGCAGCAGGATGAATGCATAGCAGGTGCAAGCTCTATAATTCCTAGTGGTCAAGGATAGTCAATTGCTGCTTATATGAATTTATGGTAGGTATAATAAAACATCGTATATTAGAAGAAGCACAACTTAGCGCTTCGTAAGTCAGGGTCGTTTGCAGTTGTGCCCGAGTATTTAAAGCTGCAAAGTCTAAAAATACTTTATTCGTATCATGAAGTCCAATATCATAAACATGTTTGTGCTTGCATTAGTCTGTTCAGTGTTTTTTATTGGTGACGCCTCATTTGGTAACAAAATATTTTTTAATATATTCCTCCGTTCTTTGAAAACTGGTCAATGTATTTCGGACCCCATACTTAAAACTTAACTTTGTTATGTGTTATCAGAGTAGTCAAAATAAAGTCACGTTAAAAACTAACAACGTGTATTCTGTTAAAACAAATTACTATTAGCTCTAACTTATAATTAGTGCCAGGAGTTTTTAACAGCTGTTTCGAAGGGTAACTCTGCCTAACCGTGTCTGCTGCGACTAGCTCAGCCCGTAGGTTTGTGCCATAGACGAAAAGGGCATATCGTCAGGCTAAAATGAAACAAACTATTTTAACCACAACTTGCTGCATTACACTTTAACGGATACCTATGTGGTCAGTACGAGTATATCTTTTAAGGATTCTATGACTACCGCTTACCCCTTGTGGAAGTAATGACGAAACACTATATAAAAAAAAAATACCGTCACTTTGCCAACTATGGACTCCGGTGGTAACAATTTCTGTCGTTATATTTCAAATTTGAACAGTCACAACACCAGATGAGGATATCCGTATTTCTCGCGGATATGACTAACGATGATCTTATTTTGTTTAACTGACCGCAACTCGATTCTAAATAGTTGTTACAAATGGCAGCAGTATAAAGATGGAAAAAGTTAGTCCACCTGGGATTCGAACCTCTCTCCTCAAGTTTTGCAGTCCAACCGCCGACCACTGAGCTACGAAAACAGTTAGCATCCATGTCTAAATTGGTGACTTATAATAAAACATTTCAACATATAGCATACATAACAGGATGGATTTATTCATTTATTTGTGCAAACAAATTATTAAACCACATTTGAGGATTAACATTATCAGGTTACTATCAACAGTTGACCCTAAATTCGATTTCAGATCTCAGACATCAAATTAATATGGCCCATCCACTATTTAAAGTAGTAAATATTACAAGAACGATATGAGATAATAATATTTGCTGCTGGGCTTGTCTCATCCGAGCAAAAGTCCTCTTTAGAGTCCAGACAGTCGCAAGGTGGCTCATGCTATGCTCGTCTTTGTTTTTTTTTTTCATTAAATTATTTTGTTTTCAGTGGGCTCCTTAAAAAAATGTGGAATGAGCGATAGCGAATGTCATAAAACATTATACCAATCTCTCATATCAGGTGTGGGTAAGGAAGGTATTAAAGAATTAGGTATTCCTCCTATAGATCCTCTGGAGCTAAAGAATGTGTCCGTTTCTATCCTAAGCCTTTTAGATATCAGTTTGGAAGAAGGAATAGCAAAAGGGGTTAAAGACTGCGTTCTTAATAATGTCACGTAAGTATTATGTATAGTTAAGTTATGTTTATTATTCGTGAATATTGGTTATAGGTATTATACAAATTCTTACTTCATATAGATAAAGTCAGATGGAGATAACTACACCGACAAATGCCTAATTATTAAATTTGTGATGTTAAGCAGCAACTTAGTGATCAGATTAAATAGGCGTTTGTTTTTTTTTCACCCACACGTATTTCGCATTCGGAAAATCCTACTTCCGGGCCAGGGGAAGACTTAAAAGTTACACCTATGGGTGGTAATAAAG
Source organism: Epiblema foenella (assembly GCA_963556455.1). Taxonomy (NCBI): domain Eukaryota; kingdom Metazoa; phylum Arthropoda; class Insecta; order Lepidoptera; family Tortricidae; genus Epiblema; species Epiblema foenella. Next base: position 9,633,435 of record OY747107.1, on the reverse strand, counting down.
AAATCTTCAGATGGGATAATTATTACCCTCGCTTTCAGGTTAAGTCATGAAGATAATTGAGGCATTCCTTATTTTATAGCTCTAGGTCAGCATGTTTTTTTCCAGAACCGATATTCTAAATGGGCATATGTACATGGATATGACTTGCGACATCACAGTAAAGGGGCATTACAAAGCGTTTTCGGCCAGTCCCCTTATTAAGGCTGTATTGGGAGGAGATTTTATTCGTGCTGATGGTGTTGGGAAAGTGAGAGTAGGTGAGTACCAAATCATTTAGTTCATAATAGGAATTACGTTCAATCAGACGCTGACAGAAGGGGACCTCCCTAGGAAATCGTTTTTCTTTTAATGAGGATTTGTATATGAATTTGTAATGTCCTATTTTGAATGTCGAATCGGACTTTCTCTTGTAGAGTGTACACTTACGCAAAATTTGAGATGCCGTAGCAATTAGATTAACATTATAGCCTGAAGGATTATAAAACGCAAATGTTGACCGTTTGAATGGAAACCGTTAGTATAACAACTACAGCCCTTTCTCCTTATCACTACTGGAACAGCAATACAGAGGGGGAAATAATTATATCCCTACTTTTATGTTTTTCACTCCCAATATCAAAATGGGATCATCTTTCTGGCTTTTGCGGTAATTTATCAAGTTTTACATAGAGAAAGCACTCCGTATATTTTACCGTACGTACGATACTTCTCATCCGAAAAAAATCATGGCTCTGTTATTATAGGGTTTTTTATTACTATTAATAACATTACTGTTTGTTTACTTAACGTACCTATCGTTATTACAAATGAAAATGTGTCTGGTTGACAAATATGACTGATAAAATACGGCCAATTTTATTTCTTAACAATTATTCTAGATAAGCTACACATGAATTTTGACTTCACCATCTATGTCCACAAGGATGCTGACGGGGAAATATATTTGTCGGGAATTCACAACCAAACGAAGTACGATTTCGAAATTTTGGGAAGACTCCTATTCGCTGCGAATAACATTTTTATGGGAGATGAAGATATAAGTAAGTGCTAGTTATCTATTGCAAATATTTATTTTGAATAACTCAGCTTATTTTCGCTATCTATTTAGGAGCTTTCGTCAAGTTGATCATGTTAGCTCCAGCAGGCCTCTATACTCGTACTACTACATTTTATCGACTGCAAAGTGTGTATAACTATTTACAAAAATAATAAATATGATCCAATTTTGATTACCCTTTGATAACCATTTTAGCTTTGTTTCTGCTGCCTAGATTAATTGGATATAGGAACTATTAGTCGGGTTTATTTCCGTTTCTGGCAAAGACATTAATATTTTACTTTATTTCCAGGTACTGTCATCGTCAGCATTCTTAACCAGACTGGGAAAAGCTTAGCACCATACTTTGGAAGGTCTTTCATGGAGAAATCTCTGGAATTTGTGTACGCTTACACCAGCAAGTTCTTTGAAGTTGTACCCGCTAGGTATTACATTAAAGAAGATCTTACTCCGTTTATAAAAGTGTAAATACTAAATAGTTTTATCATGATAGATTGCGGGAGACAGATGTGTGGTAATCCAGGGGGAGGCCTTTGCCCAGTAGTGGGACATGTGATCGGGCTAATTGAAAAAGAGTTTTATAATTATATAATTATGTACCTTACGTTTCTCTTGTTAAATAAATGAATTGAATTTATTTGGACTGAATTTATCATACTGGAAACTTCTAGATATTGCAAATTACTCATAATATCGTCTCATCTCCCAAATAACAAAGGTCCAGACCACTAACCGCCGAAATACGACGACCCTTCGGTTAGAAGTCAACACACGCGATGGTCCCCTGCACCGGCCGCGGCACGTGCACTGTAAACGAGCTGAAGTGCACGTAATGGCGCAAATACAGCTGAAATACCCTCAGCGAGTAGCCAGTCTTCTGGTGAACATTCTCCCCGCCAACTCCCACTGCAATTATCCCATTATTCCTATAAGTTGCTAATAAATATATAAGGGTATTGATATTCTTCTGCTTCGAAGTCAATCCGGAAAAAAGCACTGCGATAGTCTTTCACCCGTCTGACCACGTTAGCACGGAAAGGCGGGGCGGGGCTCCGATCCAGATGTTTGACCGGCCCACCCTTGGGCCAACGAAGTCAAATATCTTGCAGTGACTCTCCACAGAAAACTGACTTTCTGTAGCCACATCAGTAGGGTACGCAATGCCTTGTACGTGCTAGGAGCGCTTTTAGTTTAGTAAAATGTCAAAACTGCACCACGATATGGGGATTAGCACCATGTATGGTTTCTTTAAGTAGACTGCACGACGGTATTTTGACAACGCATCCCATCATAGGAATCCGTTAGTTAGGAAGGTTGTCGACTACGTTCCCATCCCGCCCTCCTCTGTTGTAATACGGCAACATGTTTCATGTTTGACTAGTTTTAATTAGAAATGGTAACTTTTGTTAATTGGCACAAAATTCGAGTACTCTCTCCTAGTTCTCTTCGCATTCGCACTATTTTGCAGTGTTACGCAATCAAATTCTTGTTCTATGCCCATTACCAACTTGAGGTCGTCGGCATAATTATAGCAGACATTTTGCATGCTGAAGATCCTTCACGAGATCGTATACCATAATTAAGAACAACAGTGGTCCTAGGCTTGACCCCTGGCTTACTCTCGATCGGGTATGATACAGGGAGGAGATAAAAGACCCATACTTGATGAACTGTGTCCTGTCACGGAGATAGTTTGCAAAAAACCTGAGTAGCTTCGATATCCACATCATGATTTTTTTTTTCACAAATATGATTGTTAATTAGGCCTAAGTCAACCAAAACCATACCGGCGTATGCCAACATTTTGTTTTATTTTTGGGTTTAATATTACTTTCATTCAATTTTTAGGAATTTTGGGTCCGCAAATGACGTAAAAATGTAGAAATTACTAAATGACCACAGTGAAACATATTCCTCCTGACGACCTACTTTGAAAATCTAACAATTAAACCGTGACCTTGTTAAATTGACAACGTAAAAAGTCGATTCGCTGCTGGTCGATCGGGATTTCGTGGCAACGTTCTAGGAGGTTCTCATTTGAGATGGTCTCGGGCCAGTAAATACCGAGAATTCGACGAAGACATCGGTTATCGAAGACTTGAAGCTGGTTGAAAATGCCCTTTGTAAACTTCCAAGTCTCGCACCCGTACAGCAACACATCACATCAGACCACATCATCAACATCAGACCCAAAGATTTTCAGTTTTACCTTTCGGGTCAGTTTTCGTGATTTGGCAATCCATGAAGTGATGTCCTCTTTTGTTCTTCCTGTCTCTGACACGACACTATCGAGATACGTGAACTTGTGGACGCGCTCCACATCCTCTGTGCCAATCAACAACGGTGTTGTGTTCTTCACTCCAGATCGCATCTCTTGGGTTTTCCGGGTGATTTTTAAGCCTATGTTGGCCGCCTCTGCCCCGAGATCGTCCAGCTTGGCTTGCATATGACCGCGTGTGTGGCTGAGCAGACATAGGTCATCGGTATAATACAAGTCTTCTAAGACATTGGAGATCCCCCACTGTATTCCGTGGCGACCGTTGTTGTACACGCGGCACATGATTCCGTCCGATACTAACAAGAAGAGGAGAGCCGATAGAAGGCAGCCCTGCCGAACACCAGCGTGCACAGCAATGTCTTCCGATATGAGGCCGTCATTTACTTTGCATGAGTAGTTCTTGTAGATAACTTGGAGCAAATGAACTATTTTCGGTGGGACACCAATAAACTGAAGGCGTGATCATAAACTAGACCATCTCAACGTATCAAAGGCTTTTTCGAAATCTATAAAAGTCAGGTAAAGTTTTCTCTGCCATTCTGATGCCTGCTCCAGTATGATACGAAGAGTGTTAATTTGGTCAGCGATTGGGACGAAAACCTGTCTGCTTGTTGCGCAGGATTGGTTCAACGGCCTTCGATAGCCTGTCCAGGATGATCTTGCAGAAAACCCTAGAATTCCCCTCCAATTGTCACACTGGCTTAGGTCACCTTTCTTAGGCACTGTGATCAATAGTCCCTTACTCCAGTCCTCCGGCGGTTCCTCACCAACTCAGATCCTTTCGATTAAGGAAGTCATAGACTCAACAGCGGTGGGCAAATCAGCTTTAAGCATTTCCGCAGATATGAGGTCGAGTCCTGGCGCCTTGCCACACTTCAGGGAACGGATAGCATTAGCTACTTCAGCGTGCTTAGGTGGATAAATGTCGATGTCAAGGAACTGTGCAGGCGAAAAACTGTCCTGTATTACAGTTGGTGCCGCTGTTGCTGAGCTTCTAAATACTTCCATAAAGTGTTCCCGCCAGCGTTGTAGTTGCTCTTCAGATGTCACGATAAGCTGATCGTTCTTGGATTTAAGATACTTCTTATTAAAACTGCTGTTTCCGGCTAGTGTTTTCGTAACTTTATAGAGCTCCCTCAAGTTGCCAGTATTAGCAGCGAATTGGGCTTGATCAGCAATACCATCAGCCCACACCCTTCCATCCTTTCGCGTACTGCGATAGATCTTCCTGCGTATTTGACGGTACTTCTGCTTGAAGTTGGCACGTTGTGATTCATCGCATGTGTGTAAGATTTGTCCCAGAACGATGGAGCTGGCTTCTGTGTACGCCACTTTTATCTGTTTCCACTCATCGTCAATGGTGTCTGCGGGAAGGCTGGAAAAACGGTTTCGGATTTATAACTTAAATTTGTCGCCGGTAATTGGGTCATGCAGCTTACAGACGTCAAATCTTCTTCCCATTTTGCCTAATCCATCAGTTCGTCGTGCCATCGCAACCTTTTGACGCACTTCTGCGACGACCAGGTGGTGGTCGCTATCAATGTCAGTGCACTTAATTATAATACATTTAATCGACATATTAAATTACTTATATGATACCTACTAATAATAATCAACTGACATGTAAAACTTTTTACATGTAAATATGAACATGAATATTATAGTTATAGGTTGCTGGTCCTCAGGAGGACAGCGTTTCAACCCAAGGCATTATTATAATAAAACGCCAACCATTTTGTTTTAGCAATGTTATTTGTCCGAATGAATGCCGCTATCTTGTGCTGGCGCTATATTAACCATGTTTCGGATCTTTTACCATTTTTAATACTTCATTATTTTAGTGTGACACTTCATTTAATTAATACTGAAACATTAACATCAACTAACACAAACTTAAAGTCAAAGTCAAAGTCAAAATTTTATTTGCGAGAATTATGGTACATAACAGATGACAAAATTTACATTCATTAAATATAGAACTGCACAATTCACCATACTTAAACTTATATGTTATGTAAACTTACAAATAAAGTTATAAATAGAAAATGCTCCCCAAGGCGCGTTCGTGACTTATGGTGCTCAGATGACTGGCAGCGCTACCCCTTTGGATGGCCAGACTTAATCTCTACCCGAAGTAGTTGCCAGCCCAGAGAGAGTTCGTCTGTAGGAGGGACGGCTCGAGAGTGTCAACGCAGGTGGCGTCCCATACAAGCGTCTTCCCGAATTTCTACGGAATGGGACATAAGTACCGTCGGGGCGTTTGCCGTCGTCGTGTGGGATACCGTTCGGCTCAAGGATGGCCGGCAAGTTAACGGAAACAAGCGCCCTCCGAATAACATTACCATTACCATTAATTATCATTTTTGTATGTGGTTTCCATTTACATTTGTTACATATCTTATTATCAGCTTTATGAGTTGCGAACGGATGGGATTATTTATGCAATCAAATTCGACGCCTTCAGAATATTATTGGTTGGATATCCATAGATAGACATAGATAGACTTTTATGTTTCTATCTTCCGAAATCAAAATAGCAGCCTTGAAACAAAAAGCGACAACCCTATGGATATCCTCTTCTGCAAATATAAATGGAATTGTGGCCCTTCACGCTTCGTATCAGTTTTTACAGATAATTAAATGATGGGAGTTGAGACCAAATAAAATTTTAGAGCACAGCAACGCCTAAAAAAATACGTGCCAAAAATTTTCGTTGTCGTTGAAATCTCTTTTTATGATTTTGATATATATTTATGAAAATATTTTTCATACACGGACAGTACCCATTTTTATAGAAAAAGCATACATGTGTTGCTTTGCATGGTTACTATTCTTTACAGGATTGAGAAACATCGGAAACGGGCAAAACCCCGTATCTCACAACTTGCCTACCGTGACCAATTATTTGTTGAGACGTAGTAACCAGAGCGTTCACCGATCTATGAGATACGAGTAAATAGGGTCGGAAGGCACTTAAACCTTAAGTGTATAAAGCTCATTCCTATCACATAAAATAGGCTAAATATGAAGTCTGTATTTAACATAATGCAGGTATTCTAAAGATGATTAAATATATCAATATGTAACAATTTTTGTTACATTCTTATTTAATTTTCATATTTTTTGGAAATGTATTGACCTAACTTAATAAACAACTATGCTATCAATCGCATAGCCTGCCATGTCAATATTTGGACCAAATTCATATACCGGGGTTAAATTACACTTTGTGCCCTTGGGCTTAATTCCAGAACGCGGGTATGATGTATTGAAATGATATGTAAATCGCGTCGATGCTTGCGCTCTTATTTAGGTTAGGATTTTTTTTTCTTGATGTAAACAGCAATTTTGTCGGATAAAAACCTGTGCCTGTACCTACTATGTATTTAAGGTGTATAAACGGCATTTTTTAAATTCCTTCATTTAGTGATGAGAATGTTTACAAATGTCTCTGGAAACGTTACAATGGCAACAAGCTACTACAAAAAAGGAGATTGACCCAGACTGAGGAAATGCATTTTTTACCCCCTACGCGAGCGAGAGAGGGGTGTTATTAGTTTAAGATGTGTATCTGCCAAATGAATAAAAAAAATGAGAGGTTTTGAAGGTTCCATACCTCACAAGACCCTTATTGGGTCTGTTTGTCATGATCCTTTATCTCGGGAATGCGTGGAGGTATCGATTTGAAATTAACACCATATTATACTATGGTCAATTACAGTCCCTTGAAGCTGTTAAAAAATCAAACTATAAAGTTACAACGTAGAAAAAATATACGACATACAGAAACGGTTCTGCGGCAAAAACGTATATTTCGACACTCTCAAGGGAATCAAAATTTACACGGTAATTTCCTTTGGCCTAGAACTATGAAATTTGGCAAGTGATATCGTTTAATTCTACAAGTACAGGGAAAAATGTGATAACTTTACATTTGTAATTAAATCATAAAAAATATAGCCTTTATTTAAAGTATGTAATCGATACTTAAATTTGTACGGAACGAGGCCGATTCGCAATTGTCCGGTTTTTTTTAATCAAAAGTATTATCTGTCGGTTTTTAAGGAAAAAACATTCTACTCTAAACCCACTTATACTTATCTATCAAACTTTTAATTAAATATATTGACACATCTTAAGAAACATAGGTCTAGATGTTAATCTTCACAATAACAACCCACACGACGGCCGACACCTGCGCATCCACGCCGAAGACTTTAGAATCTCAAAACAAACGTACTGAACCCCAAGATAACCAACCATGATGATCTAGAAAGAGCAAGGTGTGGTTGTGTTTTTAGTTCGTTGTCTTCCTTGAGGTCTTTAATCAAGGTCTGTGGCTAGTTGGTAAGTCAGGAATGCAGTTTACAAACGCTTTTATGGTTGCATTCAACGTTATGTAAAACAAAGCACGATCGTGTAATAGTTTCAATAAACCACGTATTTTGGGGCAGTTTTTTATTTATTTATCTCTCCTGACGTGACGTGACTGAGCGTTATCGTTCTTATTCATTTAATTCATTTATTTCGTTCTGGCCTATACTGAAGACATGACTTCAGAGCGCATGAAAGAGCATCATGCCAGATAATATGAATCCAGCTTAGATCGTCCGTGGAACAAACGAACAAAGCAATCAAATTCTCCAGAAACGTAGACCGAATGGGTGCCTACACGCATCGCGGTGATTCACTAAAGTGCGATCAATCGTACGAGGCGCGTCATTGGTGAAACTTTCATTCGCAACACGCCGGTCAAGGTCGCGACTCCAGTCCGTATAAGTAAACAAAAATCGTAATAATAGTTGTTTACTTATCGGAATATCGCCGTTGAGCTTGTCACATGCAAATTGTAAAAGATGAGCTGATTTCATGTAACTGGAAAAGTTGTCTGGCATGTTGTTTGAAAAGGCGAACTTTTTCATGTTTTTACGTATGGTAAATAAGCAAGACGTATTTGCCACGTTGTCAGTTTTAGTCCAACCTGCCAATTAGTAGCCCCATTTTTAACAGAGTTCAATGAAAGAGGAGGTTCTCAATGAGGGCTATCGCGTATGAATTCGCCGCTAGAGGCGCTATTGTAGCGTGAGGTCTCCGAAATGTCAAATGTCACTCTTTGTTGTTGCGCTACACGGGTTAATATCTAATTGGAACAATATGTTGAGTATTTTGCAATACCTGAGCTTGATTATGGCAAATATAAGTTACGGATCAATGATTGTCAACGCTTTGAGACAGTTTTGTCTTTCGGAAACTTATTTCCTCCTTTTTTCCGAACAAAACGGGACTGCGCTACAATGCGGGATGTTCGATATTTTTACGGTACGGTTTTAAGGTTAAATATGATTTAAACGTAAACTTAGTTCTCATGCCCATAATAACCAATAAAATTTTTTGACAGCTGGTCCTTACTCGACACTGGGGCCAACTGGTGAACACAAAAATGATAGCCCTCATTCGGTTGTTTGTTCTTTTTTTAAATCTGTGTTACCTCAGAACTGAGTCGTATACAATCCAATTTTGATTTTTTTCTTTGTTTGAGACATATGCTTCTAGGTTGGTCCCATTATCACCAGAATCTAGTTCTGATGATGAAATCGATGAGGAATTGAGGGAACTCCACAAAAATTCATGCAAAAAATATGGCGATTTTAGTATTTTCGGTGATAAATTAAGCATTTGCAATCAGAAAGTAGCATTTGATGAACAGGAAAGTGAAGAAGAAGACCACGGATGGTCATCCAAAACTTAGTGTTTCATGGGTGTCAATAAATTAAGATATGTACTTCGATCAAGATACTGAAGCGACTATGACGAAGTCAATTTAAATGGTCCTGATGTAATGTCACCACCAACCTGGTAATTGAAGCCGGAAAAGATAGGCAATGGAACTCCGTAATAATACAGTGTAGTTTAGCCGTGTTTGGAGTCGTTATGAGATTCACTCTGGTAATGATTCACTAAAAAGTGTGAATAAATAAAAAAAATAGCAAAATAAATATTTTGTCAAATCTGATGATAGTATCCTCGCAGATTTTGTGATTGAGTCCAGAATTTCTATCATTTCCAAACATCTAGGGTAACATGTCGAATAATGAAACACCTAAATTTCAAGCCTCCCTATCTCAGCAGTTGCTCTAGACAATTTATCTAGCTATCGCATGGTATTTCAAATCACGGCTTTACTTTTATGATTTCAGAGTAAATATCATTTTCAGAGTAACCATATTTTTTTTTACAATGAAACACGGGTGGATGGCACAATGAAACTGAGGGCTTCCCATTGGGTTTTTACCAATTAGGAGTCTGATATTTTGCACCATGATAGACAATTTAATCTGCTGGCCGCATGGTGTTGCAAATCCTTCACTTTTAAGACATCTGAGTTATTATAAGTTTTTTTTTAAATGATGACATTTGTTTCATTGTGTCCATATAATTAATCATGATTTTTTATAATGAACCTGGTGTGGATGGCGCAATTAAACTGAGGTTTTCACATTGGATATATTGGGTATATCCCAATTAGGTGGGAATGAAAATAAAATAAAGTTATTAAAGATGAAAAATGTTTTATTTTTACCAGAACACAATAAATTTAACAGAAGGACCCGTCTTACAGGTTTGAACACCTACTGAAAATGAAAAACTTCTTAAAAATCTATGCGATTTGACTGTTTATATACCTATAACGATCAAGACCAAATTTTTGAACCATCGTTAAGGGTTTATTCGTCCACAAGTTAATTGATTCCGTTGTGACACGAAAGTTAGAAATATAAATTGTATGAGCAAGGGTAGACGTCAAACTTTTCATAATTTACTACATAATCTACAATGAAACTAGATAGTGTAACAATGAAACGTGTCATTGCCCATCACCCTCGATTGTTTCAACGTGAGACAACCAGGTCATTTTTTATTTCCGTTAAAAAAAGTGACTTAGAGTGAACGATTTCCAATTATATTTAGGTCCAAATATACTTTAGAATATACAGAATGCACAATAATATTCAACAGTACGAAATCATTATCAGTAACTTGCTAAAAATCACCAAATATGAAAAATAAAACTTACTTTGTCGTAGCTAAATCAAACAATCGCTCGTGGAGGCGTGTTGACTCGACGCGGCGCGCTCCCGAACTGGCCGAGCGGGGAGGGCCCCTGAGCTTGTTCGTACAAGATACTCTGCACTAGTTGGCAATGTCGCGTTTTCGAGATATTGCAAAGTTTCACTGTGTACTTTTGTTTCATTGTTCGACAGTTGTCCCTACATACATTTCTAAAACCATTCTTGTCATATCTAAGCGACTGGCTCTTAACTTTTTGGCAGTGCATGTATCTTTAACCTTTATTACCGACGTTTCGACACGGGTTGCACCGGTCTTGGTCGCGGTTAAACTGTCGTCTCAGCAAGTTGTCAACGGAGATACACAACATTTGAATACCCTACAAAAGTCTATAAAAATGTGAAGGGCAGAACCGAAAAAAGGTTTCTACCCGTCCACTATGTTTTTAATTGTCTAGGGCACGGCACACGACACTCACAGTATCCGCACACAAATCCGAAGATTTACCCCGAGATTTTAGGTTTTGTATCACTGGTCCCCAAGTTGCCGATAGATTGAAACCGTCTTCCCTATTGAAGTTTTTTGGGTGTTTTTGGATCTCAATCGCGATTTGCTTTTATTACCCGCGAGTGGTACGAGAAGCGAAAAAAACAAAAAAACTAACCGCGATCAAGACCGGTGCAACCCGTGTCTAAACGTCGGTAACAAAGGTAAATACATAAATATCGCGTTAGACCCGTTTAAACAAATCTTTATGTATGTTTACAAATTAATTCAGTTTGAGCAGCAGTTGCTCCGCATTTATCACATTTTCGGTAGGTATATGTGAACATGGTTAACTGTCAGTCCAACTCAAATTCGGTTTTATTAGACAAACGCAAAAGAAATTTAGTTAGTTAAAGAAGAATGACAGCATTGACATTGACAGCTCTGATATTTCTCGTGTATTGCACGTGTAAAATTGATCAAAAATAAATATGTTCTAATTACTGGCAGCAACTTAACTGATCGCAGCGCACACATAGACAAAAACAAAGCACCCCACACATCTTAGTGTAGTTAATACAAAAAAAAAAAAAAATACGCCTTGCTGTGGTGTGAAATCATCGTGGTATTCAATTCAAAATGGTATGGATTTTGCTTCAATATAAAGCAAATACCCACGTGATAGTATTGTGATATGATGTATCGCGTGATAATAATCACCGTGGAACAGTATACCATATGGATTTTAAAGTCCGTCAAATCGCTAAAATAGGGTTTTAGTGACGGTTACGGGGCGCATATCGGACCTGATTAAATTATTCCTTAACAAGTACATTACTATTTATGAATTATAGTTACCCTTTAAGTATTACCGGTTACATGTATTTTTTATGAAATTAAGTCTAAATTAAGAAATATTCACACTAACATCGGTCAGTTTATCTTATTAAATATTTGACTGTAGATAATTGTTAATCGGGTTGCGAATTCAAAAACGGGTGCACATCAAAACAATTTTCGTTTAATTTATGCCGGAACACACAAAAGCTGTTGTCACACTGATGCGGTTTCCGGGCGGTTTCAGTGCGAGCGGGACATCGCTATAGACTTGCATAGCGCTGTGTGGCTCGCAGGCTACACCGTCGTGCGGAAACAGAAATTGAAATGAAACACTTTTGTTTGTTTACTTTGATTTGCCTATTTGTACCCAAAGAATTCAATCACGATATTCTAAGCCATTTTTTTTATTCCAGCACGTTTTTAAAGTCGTTGGCAAATACGACAATCGTGCAAGTGTTTGTTATATTAAACTGTTTTTCTTTTTTGTGTAAACAAAGTGTATTCAAGAACCAAATTCTAAAACTGTTATGAACTGCAAGATCAGTGGTACTTCTTCAATGTACACAAAATTAATGTTCTGTTACGACAGCCATAACTTCTGGCCACATGGTTGCTTAACAAGTTTGCTGTAAAATTTGACTTTTGTAGCGAAATAAAAACCCTTTTTCTTTTTAATGTCCGGGCATACAATTTTATCAACTATACTAACTACTTATAGATTAGAATAATATTTTATTTGTTTCCTAGTTCTAAAATAAACTTGTTATTTATTTCAGCGTTTAATAATGGATTTCCTTCACCAGTTGCATAAAATTATGGAAGTGGAGCATTCCAACCAATTCAAATAGAAGAGATAATAGCTATACATAAAAGTTAACAGAAGAACCAAGTATATTTACATACCTCTTTTCAATTTTCAATTTTAATAAAAGTAGTACATATATTTCAATTGTTAAGTTTTTGTTTTCATTCGCTTTTACAAGGAATCACTACTGCCTAAAATATATGTTTTTTTTCTTTTTAGTATTATACCAAATTCATAACACTAGGACTGAAATACAAACTACCTACAACTAATCAATCCAAGTTTAGTACTGTGTACATCAATAAGGGGCAGCAAAGGCAAATCAATACAGTGGAGGTACTTCCAATTGTACTACTCCAAATATGAGACAGATGACATTTAGCTAAATATTCACTACCTCTCTAATAGGTAAATTTCAGTCTTGAAATAGCAAATCCTATATTATCTGCAATCTGTATAATTTAAAAATCCCTAACTTTACAATCTTCTTTATACACATTATCTTTTACATGCAGCTGATCAAGCTGCATAATCATATTAAATAAAAAATCTAGGCTAAATAATCTAATCGTGGCCTAAAACCATCCGAACCAAGCGAGTCCTAGTTTACGTATATTGAACTAAAAATATTAACATTCCCCTGTATATATATATATTTGAAATAGCCAAGTATGTTAAGTCTAATGTAAACTAATTCTCTGTTTTTAATAGTGCACGACAGCGACATAGAATCGCAAATAAAAAGTGTATTTGGCATGGCACCCAAACTATATAATAAGCTGCCAGACTTTATAAGAAGATCTGACATCCAAGAATTTAAGAAATATTTATTAGCATTTTTGACTCAAAATGCATTCTACTCTGTGAAAGAATATTTAGATTATAAGCCTGATATTTATTAAATCTCCCTTAATAATTAAATTAAATTTTGACTAACCTTTAACTTAACTTTTAACATTGTAATTTTAATTGTAGTATATGCCTAGTAGCAGGCAGAATACACTGTACGAATATTATCATTATTAACATCCGCTTTGACTGTATTATAGCAAATAAATTACTTTTGACTTTTGGCTAATTATCTTATACATTAAATTACCACAACTTCTTGATTTTATATATTTCGTAGGTACTGTTTTGATTACAGGATTATAGATTGCTAAGGGGCTAAGATGGTTGCTTATATTCGGACATATAACATTCGTAGTTACTGACGAATCAAGTATGTAAGCCTCAGAGGGACGAAAAGTATGTCCGACATATAAGCGATCATCTTAGCCCCTCTGGTAACATATACATAAACCTGTATAAAAAATTAATAACTTTATTTTCTTTTAATTAAGATATAATGTGCATCATTAGGTGCTTGGACATTACTGGTGCTATCACCCTACAATAGTTTAAATTTGTAACAAGCTAGGTGATATTACATATTATATTAGATTAAACATCACCAATTAATCGGTCAACAAACAAATCTATGGTAGCTTTTTTCACCGGGAGGTAAAGGGTTAATTATGATAACATGAGTGTACTCACAGGGTAGTAAAACACAACACAGGTATGAACTTAAACTGTTTAATGATTTTAAATCAGATTTTTAACATAATATGGCACATTCACTACGCAATGTCAATTACTACTTGAGTATTGGTTGAAATGAAACTGCACGTTTGTCTATGAATTTACGACTCGTATAATTTCACTTGTTGTATTATTTAGTTCAATATTCCAGCATCAATGAGGGTAACGAGGTTGTCTGAGATAGTTTTTCAACACAATATAAGCATTTCTCTTCATTCTTATAGGTCCAATCTTTGGTTATCAATTGACTTGAATTTTGACATAACGAGAATGCTCAGTCTCAGACTTGCGATCTGATCGATATTTTCCGTAAATGGCGCTATACAATATGCTGTCTCGATTTTCACTTAATTGCTGTATTTTATCAGTTTTGAGGCATCGTATCTTATGTCTTCTATATAGGTAAGCCTTAACGTCGTTTTCGGATAACGGATTGAAATACCTAATGATTTCCTGTTCTCGTATCTTAATCAAAATTGACAGGGCCCCCTCTATTTTAACCCCAACTTGTGAAACCACTATTAATCTTAAAATAACTATATTTAAGCAAAATTAAAAGAAATTACACCAGATTACCTTTTCAAACTTCTCGCCTTTTCAAATTTTCCAGTCATTCTTTCTATCTATCCCTCTCTTTTCTAGTCGCACATCACATACTAATCATCCGTTCTCTCTCACTCGTTGACTTCATCATTCAGTAAGTCATTCGTTAGCCTTGCATTCATTCGTTCTTAAGCTCAATACTGATATCGTATTGTGTGTGCGTGTATGGGTGTGAATTTGTGTATGTGTGTGTATATTTGAGGAATTTCATCTATTTCTCATAGTTCCCACGATCAGATCTTGACCAAATTTATATTGGACCACCCCTGACGTATGCTATTAAAAGTAAAAAAAGAACTATCAAAATTGGTCCACAATTGCCGAAGTTATGAAGTAACAAATACCATCTATACACCGGACGAACATAGTACCTCCTCCTTTTGGGAAATCGGTAAAAAATAGAAAACATGTTATTTATCTACTCAATGATATCTAAACAACGATACCCCACTCGATGGGGTAGGTTATCAATTTTTTTTTTGCGTCCCCCTTTAACAGTATTGGTAAAAGCAGGCTTTGGGTTACCAAGAGGCTTATACTGCGAAAATTTGATGACTGTAGCTCTAACCATTGGCTGTTAAACCTGTGTGACAGACGACGGACGGACGGACGGACGCGTGAGTGACAACGATAGGGCTCCGTTTCGAACTTTCGGGCACGGAACTCAAAAACGAACATGTCATCGGATACCAACATTATATGCTAATATTGCCCATTTGCGTAAATAGACGACCGTAGCACTCAACGTCCGATTTAATATATGCTACTCAATTCACAATAGTCCCTTCAAAATTGACCTTAAGACTAGTACAACTATGAAAAACGCGATCGGACTTACTGGTTCGTCGGGATTGAATTATCAAGCGTTGTGAATATCAGGGCTAGGTCGATCAGAGACTTACGGTCTGTTCATGCTTGCTAGGACATAGTGACTATGTTAATACTAGTGTCTTTTTATAGGGGATTGACGAGAGACATCATCCTGTTGTGGATTCGTTTTTATTATCAGTGACTTAGAGATCATACACATCTCTAACAATATTAAATTAATCTTAATTTTGACGCTTAGAGACCATGTACATCTCTGGGATATTATATTAATTTCATTATACTCCTTGTTTAATTTTGAGACCTTATACATCTCTAACTTTACTGATGTTAATATTTGTAATAGATAACTTTGCAAGTTTATCTTCACTGTATGAAATTAGTATTCCTTCTTGAACTGTAAATTAATATTTTGACATGAAAGATGTATTACTTATTATAGTCAGATTTTCTTAAATTGTAAATTAATATTTTGACATGTAAAAGTGCCCTTGGCCTATTTGCAGAATAAATGTTTGATTTTGATTTTACATTTCGCAATTGATATATTTCGCGCGCGCGCTTCCACGAGAATCTGGTTTTAAAATCGGGATGCGAAACGTTAGTATGTGATTTACCCCTGTTCGGCCGACAAATGCATGTATACACGGACCGCACGCAAAGTATCGGTCATGGAAGAATGATTGGGGACACTGCTTCACCGATTTATTCACCATTTGCTTTAAAATTACTTGGATATTGAGGACGATGATGTATATCTTTATATCTCTTATATGACACTGGCGAAATTGAGTTTTCATGTTCAAATATGCTAACCCGTCATCTACCGGTCCCTGGGATCCCCGGGATCATAACAAAGAATGCTATTGATTTTTTTTACCGGGAGACGATGGCTTAAGTGGTAACTGGATTTAAAATAATATTTTGAACTACTAGGACTCATCATCTTGTCATCGTAAGTATCATCAATATAGGTATATTTTAAACTTATGCAAAATATGTTAATACGAATACTGACTACAGTCCCCGAAAGATAAGGTCAATCCTGACCTGCAGGCGAACCACGTAACTTTATGTATACATGGTAGATAGATTTTACTGTAAATTTTGAAGTATGACGGCAGTACAAAAATTATATGATGAGGCTGCTGACAATTAAAATTTTACATTAAAATTTACCTAACGATAGTACAAAAGTTACATAATTACCCCGCTAACAAGTCACTTCCATACATTCTATTACTTTAAAGTCACTTTTAGGTTGAGTTAGCATATTTGACTGAAATTCGGAATGAAAGTACACAAAAAAGACTGGGCAATAATGGGTTTAACGTCTCGTGGGTCATATTAAATAAGGCACAGAAAACGTTTCCACGATAAAATAAGAAATTGATCAAAAAATACCGTTTACGAGGAAATTTCAACTAGCCTCTAAAGCTAACTTGAAGAAACGCTTTTGTTTTAATACTACTGTGTTATTTTTCTAATGTGCGAGTTTTTTCTTTCCATAAGTAGTTTACTACGTTGTTCCCCGAGGGGGACCTCTACAAATTACCCTAACGTTTATGCGTGTGTATGAGGTCACACACAATGGAAAAAAATATGTAGTTTCATGTTTCTTATTATAAAGTTGTGATTATCCAAAGAGTCAAATGCTCATCATAAATATTTTCAAATAATTGAAACAAATCTAAACACCTCTTAGTTACTTTTCATTTTGGACATTTATACACAAAGCCACGTTTTGTACCTTATGACTCTTATTAGGTGGTAAAATTTAGGGAATTTTGTAACTAAAATCTAGTTCGAAAATCATTTTGATACTATACCAGGAATTACGACCGCTTTAATATTTTTTCATAAAAATATCATTACAAGTCGTTATCTGGATAACAATACCATCACTGTCACTCATCTAACGGCAATACAGTAACATTTTTACGACTGTCTGGATTCAGGAACCTGCCGGCTATTATTTATCTCATTTTCGCGATCTTATCGTAAAAACGGCTATCTTCACGCGATACAGACTGCGAACAAAATTTATAAAGCGGATTAGCGAGCAGTGTTGCGTGAAAAGCAGGCTTCACATTGGCAAAGAGCTAACCGAATTTGTGCAACCGAAAATGAGAAAGAACTCGTTTCAATTTACATAAGAAGTAAGCGCGCGAAGCCAGCAGGGTCACCATTCAGTCAGCCTGTGGTCCTCGAATCGGACGCCGCATTGTTTTTTTTAATTTCCGATTTTTCACAAACAGCTGGACAGTGCGTGCGCATTCGCAATGTGTGAGAAGTATGTTTTGGTTTTCACTTTCGTTGCGGTAGCGGCGTCCTTCGTTGGGTGCTCGGCAAAATTAGCACGTGAGTTATATTTACTCATAATTACTTAACCTTAGGGCTAGGGAAGGAACTGCGTTTTCGGGCCAACCGGTAAATCCTGAGCATAATTTATGTTCGGTAACCTAATTGCGGCAATTGCAGTTAAGTGTATTATTTGCCAGCAAATGTGTGCCTATCCGGAGTTTGATTGTGAAATAAGGAATGACAAATTACTATTGCAGCATACAATCAATGGTGCATATTTGCTAACCGGTTTTAGAGGTTCACTGGATAAAGTGGAATTTGTAGTAAACAATTGTGGTTACTATTTTTTGAATTGTACAACTTTATGGTATTTAGATAAATTTATGGTTTTGACTTTCAAAAGGATCTGAAGTCATATTTCAAGACCCCCCAATTTAAGCGTTATCCCAGTTGCATCCCAATGGAGGACGGGGTCGGTTTAGAATTTAATATCAAGTAGGGTCGGTAGGTGGGTTTAAGGCCTGTTAATTAGATGCGCCAGTTTGCGGTCACCTAGATGAGTTGATGAACTGAAAGGATATTTTCTTGCTTTTTTAATATATTCCCATTCAATAGCTACTAATTAAAACGCATACGACTCACTATTTATTTAGGGCATGTAAAAATGTAAATATCTTCAATTGAAAAAACTTCGTTCTTCAGAAGGCCGCAAACTGACACAGGCCGCGTAACTGGCCTAGCGACCCTATAATGGCATAGACAATATGTTGAGATCATGTATGTATGCAGGGATCATGATTTAGATTATAATTTATTACTATTAATACAAAACATACTCGTAAAATGCAACAAATGTACATGACTTTTTTGTATCAATATTGAATATTTTCATAAATATTCATAAATATGTAAATGGCTACACTTAAAACGCATATACATAGCATTTCATAAACTAAGCCAACATGACATTTATCAAAATAAACAAACTAGAAATTGCATTTGTAGCTATACTCGGAAAATGATGACAATGCGTGATACTACAACCACAAATATTTCAATCTCTATGTCTTTAATGATTAGAGTGGCATTCGTGATGATGAGTGGTGATCGCTCAAACTACAAACACGAGGCTTCACTTCTACTAAGGCGATCAGAAGAAAGGCGAACGCCTCTCGTGGAATGAACGATCTCTATAGTAAGCATGGTGAATTGTTCGATAATTATAATCCTTTACCTACGGGTGTCATCGTGGAAGCAAATTTGACTCAACATTATCGTCATTATCCTAGCGTTATCCCAGTACAGTTCCATCCTAGCGGATCTTGATCCCACGATTTAGCGTAGGCACTGATTTTTACGGTAGCGACTGCCATCTGACTTTCCAACCCCAGAGGGAAACTAGACCTTATTGGGATTAGGCTCATCAAGTGAGTGGGCAACTTGACTGTCAGACGTTCTCAAGCCGCTCGAAGGTCTCTAGCTTGGCTTAACGACTGCTGATATAGACAATAGCCGGGATCAACGGCTTAACGTTCCTTCCAAAGCACGGGAGCGTTCAGTTATTAACCACTTAAAGCGGTCACCCATCCAAGATTCGACAACGGCCAACGTTGCTTAACCTCGCACACCGCACGTGATACGCGCAGCTGGGCCACGAACGCTCCTTTACTCAACTTTGACTCAACCTATGACATAATTTTAAGTAAGATCTCAACGTTTCTAGAGCTCTATCCTACTTACGATGAGCAAACGTATCAGATTTGTTAAGCCTTGGGCCCGTATCATGAAGCTACAAGTTCCAATTTTATAAGTCTTAAATGGGAACACTGAGGTATTATACCAATAATGACGAGCTATTTGATCAGTCTCGCCAATTTAAACTTGTAACTTCGTAAAATGGGTCACTGAGTTGACAATGGCCATGCAGTTTGCATATGCTTCAATGCGTGTGGCTACAACATACAGCATAAAAACCGATATCCACCGGCTTGTTTCATTAAGGTCATTTGAGGACTTTCCACCATATATTACAATAAAAATCATGTTTCGGTACTTGTATAAAAAATGCGTCGTAGGGCAAGGGAACCCGTCGACCTCATTACCATTCCGATCGACTAAAGTTAACTTTGCCTGTACTGGATTTTGCAGGTCATAAACCACTTCCATTTCCTACTTCGGTAGGGCAAAAATAAACTTTCGAAATCAGGGACAGGATAAGCGTAGATCTGATACATGTTAGTTCAGAAATCATGCTTATACTTTAATCAACAGATGGTGATGGTGGGATACTTTGAGAGATTCAACAATTAAATAAACCTACAATGGCATGAATCAAGTAGGTTGTATAAGTTTTTCATATTCCATAACATACACAGTCGGTCAAAAGGTAAATTGAATAGGCTGCAATGGAAGTAGGTTACATACAAGGTCATTTATTTCCAAGGTCTCACAGTTAGCAAATAAGAATAAGTTACGCCAAAATCGAACTCAATGGCCCCTATCTATTTGTAAATATATTTAAGTATAACTACCGAAAAATCAGCGTTTTAACAAAGCTGCCAGATTAAAGAAAAGCAAAATCAGGCTTAAATCTCATTCCAATCCTATCTTAGTATTGTAGGAAAGTAAAAAAATCGTTAAGCAAGACAATTCCTAAAGGCTTCTAGGATTGAGCTGTTTGCAACCTATCTGATTTGACGTATTTGATTGAAAGAAATCAAATTTACAATTTCTTTTTGCTCCGTTATTGCCGATGAGAAGTCGCTAATAGTAGCGGCTGTATATGCAACTCAAAGATTCGCTATGATGGCGTAGTGGTTTGAGTAGCCTAGTGATAAGGCGCTGGGCCGGCAAACCACAGGGGCGGCTTCGATTCCCGTCTTGGGCTGCGTGTGAGATTTTGGTTATTTTTTTCTTTATACTTGTTCTCTGAATCAAATAATTATATACAATTACTGCGCGCACTCGCTCTGGTACGTTAAAGTTTGAAAAGCAAAGAGCGAAGCGCGCACGGTAAATTTAATTTGATTTCAATCCAACACGTTCAGTCAGATAAACTCTCAGCCCTCATCGCCGTTATCTGGGCTTGTGATTGGTTGCGAGCCAACCTTATCTTATTTATTACTTTCCCCCATTTACAACGCTTTTATGTACTGCCGTGAACTCTGGAAACTTTAATGAACACTAACGAAGTTTAACAGCCACTGATAGTTCAGCCCCGTTCAGCATTTTAGAATACTGATAGTGGTTTTATAATAGCAATCGATTTATTATTTTATTAGTCTAGACTCAGTTTTTTAGCGAGATGCTGTCGCTACAGTAGACTAACTGTACCATTATCTCTCCTGTAAATTTGAGTTTTATGAGAGTATTAGAGTTTCTACCTCGGTATTTGGAGTAGGTAATGAATATAAAATCGCGCTCGTAATTTTACCACAGACCAAAACTATAACTTCGTTATTGTTCAAGTTAGAAAAATCTTACTATTTTCGTCATGTGTTTTTTTTTTTTTTATTTATTTATTTAAAGAAAACAATCTTGAAACGGAGAAATATGCGGCGTCATATCTCTGAGACGGGATAAACTACTGAAATAAGTGAAAATAGTAAAATTTTATCCTCTGGTCTCTTAGGGAACCGAAGAATAGTAGACGACCGTTAAAATTCTAATCTTAAACGGGGTACACACCGGTGCAAAACCTGCTTCAAACACTATAAGCAGCTTCTCATGGCTGTAAAACCTAACAGAGTCGTCACCAACAAGGGGCGAACCAGATAGGTCCGATAACATTTTGTTACCGACCCCGGATAACTTTACAAATACGATGTCGCTCCGGAAAAGCTTATTGTAGATAAGGAAAAGGTGTCTTTTCCAATCATTTTGAGATCTTAGAATTTGTATAAAGACTCGCCAATGTAATCAGTAATCACCATGACACAATGTCGTGCACAGGGTTTTAGGTCAGGGTGGGTACGCAATGTAAGAAGATGGAATAAACAGAAGAAATCTGTAGGTGTTAAGGACGAAAAATAGGAGTGTAGTGTTTTCAGAGTTCATGTATGTATGTATGTATACGTATATGAGAATCTTCGTTCCTCGGAACTTCTCAGTGTGAGGTATCGTTGGAATCCTTGTTCATTCGGAGTAACAAACATTGGATGTGTACTCCATTTTGTGTGTTCTCAAGAAGAAAAAAAATTTTCCGTCGATTTTATCAAGTGGGCTATAAAAGGAAGTATTTGAAATGACGATTTCAAAATATATATTATATATATAATGTATGTATTTAAACATGATTTTACGTCATAAGTTACTTTAAAACTAAAATCATAAATTGTGAAATAAAATAATAATTAAAAATTAAAAACACGACTGCACTAGATAAAAGTTAAAGAGATAAAAATAAGTTAAATCAAAATAAACAACTTAAGGAAACCTATTTTGTTTGCAGTCGAGAGACCACTACATACAATACCAAAATATTAGGTCCCCCGACTGTTATCCAAATAGATTTTCTTAAGTTATTTATTTTTAATAAACATATTTTTATCGTTTTCGTTATTTTATATAATATATAGATACATAACTGCATCTATAATACATACAAAATATACTTCATAGTTTTGAGCATGAAACAAACATTCTTACCAAATATCCCGCGACTGTACAATCATCACACACAGGATTTTCCTTGTATTGTAAAAGTCCATTAGTCATGAGTTGCGGGCTGAATAAATTCTGCATATGGGATGAAAAACTCCGGTAGTCGATTTGTTTCGGTGTATTCAATCTTGGTTTCGCTTTAGGTTACGGTCTTTTCGTTTAAAGGAAAAATAAATGATCATCGACAGTCAAATTACGTAGCAAAAAATAATTAATTACTTCTGGTTTATGCTGAATAACTGCTCTATAAGCCTGCGTGTAACCGTTTACGAGCAAGTGTGATGAAAAAATATTTTGTAATTCTGTTTTAATAACTATTTGCGCTTAAAGTAGAGTGCTCCCGGAACAGTAGATGTCAATGAGTGCCAGGTCTATTTTTTAGTTAACGTAGGTACAGAAATTGATAGTAAGTAAATATTTAGTACAGCTATAATTTTTTTTAATTATACCTAATAGCATTTATTTCCAATATCTTAAACGTATTTTATTTTTGCAAAACTTGCAATAGCAAAATTCCTTTTGATTTGATTTTACAACACCTATTATATCTGTATTTTTCAGAAAATGAAATTTTTAAAATTGTTAATTATTATGTTTCATGAATAATACGAGTTATAACCGATTTACCTCTCGAGGGAGTTATGAGTTCTTTTGGATTCACAGGCATCCGTAGGTTGCTATGTCTACGTACTACACGCCGTAATCTTGTTTGCTAATGTCGTTGTATAAAAAAAAGATAGAAAGCAACACGGAGATAAGACACTGTTAGTTTTTTTTAATCTGACTGTAGCTTTAGGTTGGGCCCAATAAAGAGATAGGAGTGCGCGGTTGGAGAATGGCCTGGAAAAAATCCTCGAAGCGGAAACCTCCGACATGACCACGCGGGCGGTTTAAACACTGAAATACTCTAAGAGTCGAGATTCCGCTAGTCGATATAATTAATGTTAAATATAAAATTTCTCCAAGAAACATTGGGTCTTACACTTGTCTGTCGTACAAGGTATCCATTAAACGGGATTTTTAGTGCACAAGTTCTTAGAAAATCGTAGAAAATTAAGAAAATATTTGAATGCAGTTTTGTGCCTTTTTAAAAATAAAACAATGTTTTCTTTATGTAAGTAAAATGATTTAGCGTAAGGAATTGAGGTAGTTCTCCTCCAGGGCCGATGTTTTTTTTTCATCTCAGTTTCTGTATAACAGTCTAGATTTCCTTCAACAGCGGAATGTGCTTTCAAGTCTAAATACATACTAAAATATGAATTTTATTGCGCACCCGTAACCTTCATAAATTGATAGTACCGTATGCAACTGTGAGATTCACAACCAGTATCGATAACCACACATTTGTCTACTATAACTTAGCCCGCCCGAGATTCGTAACAGGCAGACATAATTGGAGGTCGTACTTAAACTGGTTTTTGGAGTTTTCGGCAACCTTTGTAAATGTAAATACGCCCGGTTTGTTTTGAATACAGTTGCGACAGCGGTCAAGGCCACCCGCTGGGTCAACGCATCGCCGATCTTTCAATTTTTAATTGAGGTAGGTGGTTGTCGTTCTCTTTTTAAGAAAGCCTGAAGTTTTTTTTTGACATGGGTGCAATATTTCTATTTATTTACTAGGTTATTTGGAGCGTCACTTGAACTCGTTTTGCTCACATTTATTATCATAAAGTGATACAATCCTAGCATATAAACATATAGATAATATTTTTTTGTACTTCCAAAAATTATACTACTAATTACTACACTTGCAGAATTAAACTAAATTTATAATTGGGAAACTTAGGTTTTTAGGAGTGGTCCATATTATATATTTTTGATAGTAAACTTATTACAGAGTTAAAAACTGTTGCAGGTTTTTTTTTATTAAGTATTGTTTTCAAGAAATATTTTTGATAATTTTATCTTTGACATAGTTACCACACATTTGGAGGCATTAATGGGATCGTGCCTAGGTCTGCCGCGAAACAAAAAAGACATGACCTTGACAGCTGGCAGATATCAAATGTGGCAGTTACATCTATGAATGTACAAAATTATAGATTCCCAATTCCCAATGGCTCATGGACATATAACCCATGAGCCATTGGGAATTGGGAATCTATAAAATAATTGAAACGTATACATAAGGTATTGAGAGCGAAGGAATTAAAGTCCCGTCTGCTATCTACCTCTACACAGGGAATACTCATATTTTATAAAGTGTCGACAACGGGCACGTGACTCCTTGGATGTTGCGGCGTCTATAGGCTGCGGTTTCCACTTACCATCAGGTGGACCGTACGCTTGTTTGCCACCGACCTTGTGTAAAAGATATTGTGTTCGTATTCGATTTACTAAATTTTAATCTCATTTAGTCTACGCAAGTGTATAAAACTTGCTATTTTCATTGTCATATTTGAGAGAAAACTGCGTTAAAAATTAAATAATTTAAAGTTAAACATCGAATTGACAGATGTTGTATGTATTGTTTCTGATATGATTGAAGTATATTAGGTTATGCTAAAAATGTTGATGCAGTTTTACAACCATTTTAGCCTAGTGGTTACTGTCCCTGCTTACGACTGTCGCGACGGTCCTGAGTTCAATCCCGGTTAGGGTAGATATTTGTGTGATGAGCATGAATACTTGTTTCTAAGTCCTTAATGCTTTCTATGTTTATAAGTACTTAGGTATTTATATCTATTAGGTATATGATGTCGTTTATTTTTTATATTAAGTTTAGCGTATTTTGAATAGTAAAACATTGTCCCCTAATGATTTTTTTTGTAGTGTTCTAATGAATATATAATTTATTCTTAAATTTCGCAAAGCATTAATATTTATTTAATTAAATATTTACTTGGCCTTGACTTGACTGTCAGTCTAGAAGTTGAGTTACAAATACCTCTAAGGCACTTTAAAAAATTGCGCTGATGTATTATTACCTAATATTTAAAAAATATGTTTTTTTTTTCATTATTTTGAAAAGCAAAATTTGGTAGTTTGTTCGTGCTAATGTACAAAGCAATATGCCGAAATTATAGGGGCTGAAGAAATACATTTCAATGACAATCTTCTTTACACAAATCAACCTATTCCCAAACTAAGCAAAGCTTGTACTATGGGTACTACGCGACGATATACATACATAATGAAGATGAATATATACTTAAATGGATAGTAAACATCCAAGACGCAGAAAAAAATATTGATGCTCATCACACGCACTGAATGTCCTGACCGGGATTCGAACCCAGGACCACCAGCTTCGTAGGCAGTACCAACTAGGTTAAAGTGGCCGTTGTACATCTTCTATACATACTCGTATAAAAGAAGTGCTGACTGACTGACTCATCAACGCACAGCCGAAACTGCTTATACTAGAGAGTTGATTTTTGCACAGATTACATTTATAACGTAGCGTAGGCCAGGGATAAGAAAGGAATTTTCGAAATTCATCCCTTAAGAGGGTAAAACAAGGGATGGAAGTTTGTATGAAAACACGTATTTATTAAAGCGAGAAATTTGAAACTTTGTATGTAGACTCTCTGATTAAATATGGCGTATTTCAGCGTTTTTCTAAATTGCTCTCTTAAAGGGGTGAAAAGGGGGTTCAAATTTTGTACGGGGAGCAATTCTTTTTGGAAGTGAGAGATTTGAAACTTCGTAAATGGCCTCTTTGTTTGAATAAAAGAAAAAATATTTCAGCGTTTTTCGAAATTGCTCCCCTTAAGGGGTGGAAAGGAGGTTCCAAGTTTGTACAGGGAGCAAATCTTTTCTGAAGTGGGAGATTTAAAACTTCGTATATATATTCTCTGTTTAAATACAACAAAATGTATTTCAGGGTTTTTCAAAATTGCCCTCTTAAAGGGGTGCAAACGAGGTTATAGGTTTGTACAGGGAGCAAATCTTTTTTGTAGTGAGAAATTTAAAACTTCGTATACAGACTCTGTTTAAATACAACAAAACTTGTTTCAGCGTTTTTCGAAATTGCTCCCCTAAAGGGGTGGAAAGGGGTTTCCAAAATTACGCTTAGTACGCGGGTGAAGCCGCGGGAAAAAACTCGTCGTATATAAGTCAATAATACGTGTGGAAACTCAGCCCCTTAAGAGATCATCTCCCGTTAAGTATCAAAAATCGCGTACTCTTAATTATTGGCTCTAATTTACTTATTAGTTTAAGCATTTTGCGAATGTACGATTATTTACGGATGTTATTAAATGTTTCCTTCATTTTACAATGATTAATAACATGCAAACGATGCGTAATAATGAAAAACAATACTATTGAATACTAATTCAGATATTATTGAAGTGAATTGTAAATTTTAAAATGTGTTAATAAATTGGTTTCTGTGTACTAAATTGCCTATTCTTATTTGTGAAAATCTTTGATTGATTATCTAATTCCTATAATATAATAGTGATAATGAACATTATCACCACTTAAAAAAAGTTAGCACAGAAAGCAACTTAATATGTTTTTCGCTGAAATCCTTTATAGGTACACGGCATTTTCAGGACTGCCGAAGTAATGTGTATATATATAACTACTTCGTATATAATCAATCCATCATTACTCATTACCTGTCATGTTCATACTCGGAGGTCATCTATAGTTACACGTACTCATAGGTAATAAAGACTCACAGATAATTAAAAAGACCTTGTCACACTAACGTCCCATCTTCAACAACCTAAAATCAGGCATTCAGAAAACTAAATGTTCGCACAATGAAGTTATTCAACAGTACTTTGCTTAAATTAGCTTAATACAAATATGTACAAATGTTTATTTGCTGGAATACTGTTGCAAAAGATGTTACATGATATTTCAGGTTCGTGTACCCAGCTTGTATGCAGGAGTGCAAATTATTTAATTCCTAAAATGAACGTAAATACCTTATAATTTCATTATTATTAGGTGCACATTATTAATAAATCAAATCTAAATACGCGATCATGTAAATTATTTTCTTCTGTTGATCCTGTTTAGAAACTCATTTCTACGTAACTTCTAAGATGAGCCACACTTGTCCGTATTGGAGATTATAATAGGCTAGAATTGGAATAAGTACTTATTAAAAAAATCGAATACCTATTATATTGTCAATTTATTCTTTGTGGTAAACTTCCATAAAATGCATGCTACAAAAATCAAATAATTTAGGTATACAAAATAGTCTGTCCATAGCACTATAAAATTAAAATTAAAAATCAAATTAAATTTATAACACCAAGAAGTTTCTATCACCACGGTTAGATTGCAGCTTAATGTAAGCGTTCAATTTCCTTTCTACTAAGTTGCCATAGCATGATTTAGAGGTATTATTTTCTATGCCGTCACGACGTGTAAGCTGCACGCGCACTTTGTGAAGGTGTTATATCCAGTCTCAGTACTTTTTCAGAACTTATTGAGTATATATTACTGCTGATCAAAGGTGTCGAGTCTCCGCTTTATCTGCGCAATGGGGGCTATCGCGTATGAATTGGTCGCTAGAGGCGCTCGCTAGTTTAGAGAGATGTCTCCGAAATGTCAAATGTCACTCTTTGTGGTTGCGGTACGCGAGTTAATATCTAATTGGAACAATATGGTGAGTATTTTGCAATACCTGAGCTTGATTACGGCAAATATGAATTAGGGGTCAATGACTGTCAGTGCTTTGAGACAGTTTTGTCTTTCGGAAACTTATTTCCTCCTTTTTTCCGAACAAAACGGGACTGCGCTACAGTGCGGGATGTGCGATATTTTTACGGTACGGTTTTAAGGTTTAAACATGATTTAAATGCAAACTTCATTCTCATGCCCATAATAACCAATAATAATTTAGCTGGACCTTACTTGACAGTGGCGCCAACTGGTGAGCACAAAAACGATAGCCCTCATTGCTGTGGAATGAATGCAGGTCGCACTACCTTCTCCTAGTAAGATACCTGGCTCGGTCTGCGTCGCCTGTTATACGACACCTAGAACTTTAAACTCGTTACAATAAATAATGTGGCTCAACTGGATATTTTGACTGTGCTACTCGTACAGGGGTGGATGTAGCATAGATAAGGTTGCTACGTGCAATTAACTGATATTTCCGCGGATGCGCGATTGTAATCGGCTTTTATTGCTCGTTACAGCGAAGATATTTGGAGATTAGAAAAAAAAAACGGAATTTACCTTACATTTTGTTTAATCTAGCCGGATGTATGCTCCTTGTCAGTAAGCAGTAATACTGCTGCTCAAAGGGTCCGAATCCGAACGTGTACGTGAGGTTGGCTATTTTAGTGAGTGCGATGCTCTAATACTAGGATTAAAATGGCATTATGCTTTTTTTAGGTTTCTATACCCAAAGGGTCCAAACGGAACCCTATTGCTGTCACTTACACATCCGTCCGTCTGTCGTATGTCTTGCAGGCGATTTTTTTTTCTCTTTACCTACGCCAGTGGAGTAATGTGGGGAAAAAAAAGGAATGAGAAGCTGCCAATGTTGGTTATTTTACATTTTCCCTATTCGTCCCGGTACCCGGTTGACAAAAAAAAATGGCGCCATTCGATGATCAAATGTTTGTATGGGACCAACTACAATTAGAGCATCACAAAAGACGAAAATGGGGGAGGCCTATATCCAGCAGTGGATTTCCTCCGGCTGAATGATGATGATGATGAAAAGACGAAAATGAGAGACAAAGTACAGCTGATGCGCACATAGCTGATGAGCACAGAAAACGCTCCGTACTCATAGGCAGTAAAATGTGACCTCACAGTTATATGGCCTCGTAATACCGTTGTATGGAAAAACGAGTAATTTGCCATTTTAGTCGTCAAATATTGCGTTTATGGCCATAGTTGCTGTCCAATTTATTTTTTATTGAAACATGAGAATTCTATTGGTAACTTCCAATTTACATTTGGACTGTTCCCAGAATGGTCTAGTTATTTGCTGTAAAAGTACGAAGTGTAGGATATTAGTTACAACTGTCATATCAAAAAGCTATCATATCTTAAGTCAACATCCTGGTTGCGCAGCCAGTTAACAACGTCAAGTGTTATATTTAAATAGATGTGCTCCGGATATCCGCCCTGGTAGCACCGTTATGGGCAGCGTTTACCCTCTGGCTTAAAAGGTCAAATAATAGACGCTTTCGTAAAAATTAGTGCCTACGCCAAATTTTATGAGTAGGTGCCAAAACGGATTCCGGGTTCTTTTAGAATATAACCGAGGAAACGCTAGAAGGATGATTATCGTGGGTCTGAGACTTGTCATATGACGTGTCTACCATATTGACAGGATTCTGTAACAAGTAACTCAATGTGTTGTTCCCGGCATATTATAGAGCGACCATTGTCATGTATCTGACTTTAAAAATCAGAAAATTAAACAAAACATCTTGATGATGTCTTTTTCTGTCAATTAAGACCGACAGAATCGTGGCCCTGATACTGAAGCCTGTCATGATAATGAGTGATGGCTTTTTTGAACCTGACTGTGGCTTTATAGGCCGGGCCCAATAAAGCGATAGGAGTGCGCGGTTGGAGAGTATCATGGTGGGGAAAATCCAGGGGAAACCTCCGACACGACTTTTTGGTTCTGGGTTTGAACACTGGAATACTCTAATAGTGGGCGCTCCAGTGAGATTGGTTGAGCGGTTTCAACCGAATCTGAGGTGTGACTGTAATCGAGCTACTGGGAGTTCTGTCGCTGGTTCACTAAACCTAGCCTAGCTGAGAATGGCTGATGCGCTCTGACGCCTACGCTACAAAAGTAGTCACGTCGGGCAAAATAATATTTTTTTACGCAGAAGCTGGTTAAGAATCATATTATGATTATTAACCAGCCTTTGCGAAACACCATGACAAGATTATAAAATTGTTGAATTTCGAAGAGTGACTGATATATACAACCCATCATTTCGTGAATACAATATAAGACGAGATATAGGAACATGTAAAATTTAGTTTTAATAGCTTAAATAACGTTAAAATATGACTTGCACGACAATGGCAAAACGTAAGGACATTCTGGCATGATACAGAATGTTTTAATGATATTCATGTTTTAACGACAATTCTCGGTACTGCATTTTCGATAGCACCACCAGCCAGCTTACCAGCTTCTGCGCAATGTTACCAAGCGAATGTAATAAATATACTGACAGTAAATCGATTTATAAAGGCGTCTACCCATTCCACCGCATCATACCCATAACCGTACTGTGAAAGTATCAGGCACGGAATGTAACACGATGATACCATACAACTACAACATGATGATCTACAACTATTCTGATGGTCTACAACTATCGATTTTCTGAATTATTAGAAAAAAAAATCTATCCTATTATCTACCCAAGAGCCCGCAGAAAAAGCATAATTAACCATTCGTTAAAAGTGGCTGGCATATAACTAAAGATGATCTCAGCCATATTTATCGACCGACTAAATTATGCACTACAATTACTTCTTTCATTAAATTGGTAATAAACATCTCTTAAGGCAATAATAGAGTCTATGTAGATTATTAATATTTAAAAATTACATTTTACAGCGGATTTCATTCATCCATGTAACAACACGGAACCAGCCTGTCTAATCAAAGCTACGCAGGACGCCATCCCGGCCTTCACCAAAGGCTTGCCTGACCTCGGGGTGCCTTCACTGGACCCTTTCGTTATCGATGAGCTACCCATCCAACTACCGGGAGTGAAAGTCACCTTTCTGGATGGAAAAGCTACGGGACTGAGAAAATGCAAAGTGCTGAATGTTGAGTAAGTTACTTATTTTACGTAAAATAAAAAAAGATACTGAACACAGCTAAGAACCATCGATTACTTACAATTTAAATAAACGCACCCACATCAGTTCATCCGTTTGCGAACTACGATGCCACAGACAGACACACATATATACACAGATGCACATGTTAAATTAATAACTCCTCTCTTTTGCGTTGCGCGTCGGAGGTTAAAAAACCATTTCCGTGATAAGGTTCTTTATGCTCAATTCGCATGTAGAAACTAAAAAATATAATTAGTGTCTACATAAGGTAGGCGACTTTCTGACATGTCGGTGTGGAGGCTGTACGGATATCAGGAAACTGTCGGATGTCAGTGTCTTTTTTTTAACCTGATTGTGGCTTTATAGGCCGGGCCCAATAAAGCGATAGGAGTGCGTGGATGGAGAGTGGCCTGGGGATAATCCAGGTAAAACCTCCGACACGACCACGTGGGCGGTTTAAACACTGGAATACTCTAAAAGTTTACGCTCCAGTGACTTTGGTTGAGCGGATTCAACTAAATCTGAGGCTCAGTACAGATTCCTTGCTGTGCGTCTAAATTCAGTACTGCCGCAATTTCGAGTATAATATTACTAACTCCGAAAATGTTACTAACAGTATCCTGTCGAGTCAGGAAATTTGTGCAATATTAGTAAGCTTACGCCATGGTACAAAATACCACGTACCGATTTCGCGTCACCAAGTCAGAAAGTCTCCTTTAGGTACATTACATAACTATTTTGCTATTGAAAAAAAATATATATTTAAACATATTTTTACCGCTCGTCAAATAAGGTATTGTCGTATAATAATTTTACCTTAAGATAAGTATTCTTGATATAATTCTTGATCTAATCAGCGAAAAGACAATTATTATTTTTTGATGGGCGGACTGAGTTCCAGGAAAAATGGTAATGACTTTCTTATTCATCGGACGATCAGCGTGTTTTACATGTCATCAGACCTTGACATTATTATTTTATATATAAGCAGACACTACAGACAATTTCTCAATACATAATATTATACTAGATTTTTATTTTGTGTGGCTTACAAGGTAACATAGCACTAAAATTGTAGGCACCGTGTTGAAACATTGAAGGACTAACAATATTAAAACGAATGAACAATCAACGTAATATAGTGAGAATCCTATACAACGGACTTTGTTTAGTCGTGTTGCCATCCTACGCAGATTGCCTCACAGCAATTACCTGTGCTTTATTCTCACAGTTGCGTAAACCGACTTTGAACGGACCTTTTGTTGCTTTACTGCCGGTGAGAACTTAAACTTGAAGGTTCAACGCACGTAACCTTGCAATAAATCGCCCACTGTTCCTAAAGTGCTTGTAATATTGCCATTGTAAATATTTTCTGGAAAATTACAATTTTAAATGGGGTGAGACAATATTTAAATATTACCGTGATTTTACATTTGTAATAGAGATAATTAGACTACCTACTTCATGACTTAGCGGGGCGCAACCTGTTTGCAGTACTTTCAACTTTACCGAAAGCATACTGACGTCGTCTAGATGTCCTTACTTATCGGTATGCTTGCAATATTACACTTATTATATGCGGAAGACGCCCGGTAATCGGTACCGTCCCGCATCCGC
Source organism: Epiblema foenella (assembly GCA_963556455.1). NCBI lineage: Eukaryota > Metazoa > Arthropoda > Insecta > Lepidoptera > Tortricidae > Epiblema > Epiblema foenella. Next base: position 9,600,555 of record OY747107.1, on the reverse strand, counting down.
TCATCTTACGCCAATTACTAACCAGGCATTTAAATGTAGACGCGCAGTAAAGACTCTGTATAGACTGGGCTGAAAGCTTACTGATATCGCAATGACGCTCCACCGCATAATGTGCAAGTAGCCAAGAGTTGGCTGGAGATAGTATATAGAGAATATTACTTATTTAAGTTTCATATTGGAACGTTCTGGATGTATCGTGATGGCGGTCCGTAAGACAGTACCCATGAGTACATATTTGAATACGCATTTAGAACGTAGGTACGTGCACATGAATATTCAAAACGGGTCGCGAGTCGCGAGAGGGTTATGTATTGACCTGACATAAATTGATGGTAAATTGATTGATTAGACCGGTACCTATCAAGGTATCTAACTATCTATGTTTAATTAAATTATTAGACACATCTAATTGTACATTACTTATCTCGGGCGGCAAAACAAAAAATATCACAGATCGAAATTATTTAAGGCCCGACCGAAGCTAGGAGCAGTAAATATGCCATCGGAGGCTTTCTTTTTTAATACTCGTGCTGAGTACAAAATTTTACGTTTCTTTCTGACCAGGAAATGGGGTTTTATGGCTAAGTGTAGCGTTAGGATAAGAATACTTTGTACTACATAATGCATAATTCTACCGTACTGATACAGGTACAGCAACAGAATTACAGGCAGTCTTAAAACTTTGAATACTTTCATGATTTATTTATATTTTGGCGAAATTACATTGGCTCGGTTTATTCGTACCAATTTTATGTTCGCTCCATGGTAACGCCAGTAGCAATTTTGCGTTACGACATATTTTTATGTCATTTTCAACAAATTGAACTTCATGAAACATTCTTTTAGTCTGCCTAAGGTACATTTATATGAAAATAAAACTTGTTGTTTTTATTTGGCAAATATGAGAACGTAAAAAAACCGATTACATCTAATATAATCTACTGATGATAGAGCAAATACAGCAAATTGGGCAACATTCCCTCCGATCTGCACTAATAGTTATTACAATAGGGCGAATCAAACTGATTTCATCCAGTTTGCTATATTGGGTTTTAACGATAGAGCAAACTGGACAACTTCTTTACAATCTGCTTTACTAGTTTTTACGGAAGAGTGAGTGAGTAACTTGACTGTTAGAAGTTCTCAAGCCATCCAAAGGCCTCCAACTTCGCTTAACGACCTGCTGCCAAAGACTGCAGGCGAGATCAACGGCTTAACGTGCCTTCCAAAGCACGGGAGCGCTCAGTAAAAACTAGTAGAGCTCTCGTAAAAACTGGTAGAGCAAATTAGGAGGGAAATTGACCAATTTGCTATATCGGTAGATCATATTGGATATAATCAAAAAGTGATTAGAAAAACTTCATAAATACGAATCCTAACAAATCAAAAAACACACAAATAAAATATAAAAAAAAAACATTAAAATCTGTTTTAGGTAATATTAAGCTAATAAGTTTAGAGAACGTGTAAATTAACTTTATCTTCAGTATTTGGAATTTTAATTGATGATGATGAATTTCTTAGAAATACCTACGTACTAATTATTCGGAGATATATCGGGAGAATAGAAGTTTATTTTTTCAGTGGGTATTTATATGATAATGTAGACTAAAAGCCTCGATAGTAGAAATTCCAAAAAATATAGGGAGCTTTTTACCTGATAGTAGTCATTCTTAGCAGGTAAACTCAACAATTTCAAATTCAAAACTACACTATGTTCTTAACGTAATTCCAGGTCCACGTGCTCCTTTACGCTAGTGCGTAGTTAGTAGGTAATAGACAACGTTCTGATTTCTGATAATAAAATTTGATAAAGAATCGGGTGGGTTGACTTTACAAGATTGACTTTAAATGAAAACCTTTCTTAAATATAAAATAATAAGTAATAAAAATGTACACTTACTCTAATTTCTTATTCAGTTTGCATAATATGTTTCCCCTAAACTAATAAAGAATATTGCGTACGATTTCCAGGGCCTATTTGGAGAAGAACATATTCACGCTGCAGGTGAAATGCAACATCACCATCAAAGGGAAATACACGGCGGTCGGCAGGCTGTTGCTGTTCCCTATCAATGGGGAAGGGGATGCCAAGATCAAAATTGGTAATAACATAATATTTATCTTCGTTGTGAATTCCGAGATGTAATCAGAAGTATATTTTTCGGACTCCATATATGATCACCTTATCATAGAAGTCATGGTCACCCTATCACTTTTGTCATCCGTTGTATGAGGTGGACAAAACGTCCTGTGGTATAATATCAAGTTGCACGAAACATTATATTTTCTCTCGATTATTTGAAAAATAATTGTTTTTTTTTGCGTTTGAGTGTATTTTTTATTTGAGTGTATTTTTTAGTTATTACTTGTTACGTTTTTTTTGTGTTAGTTTAATATTATCATTATGTTAATACAATCAAAAAGGACATGGAATTCAAAGAATTTCCTTTCTGGGGGAGACATCAATGTGTTTGATATGCAAGTACCTATCATAATTAGAAAGGTTTACTAATTATAACGAGTACGACGATGTTTTATAATTCTATCTTTAGCACGTCTTCCTCTACGGGTTAATCCCGTTGCAAAGGTTGTCTATCGCGATTCAACGCGATAATACGACAAGCGTCATGAATGCCTTTGCACCCGGATTGACACTGGGCCAGGTAGGCTAGCACAACTTGCTGCCAAGTCGTATCTCGCGCGACTCGGCGATTCCTGTCTCGCTCAAACTGTGTGGAATAGAAAGAGGAGCGTAGATTTTTCTCTACTCGCGTCGCGTCGCAGCGGCAGTTGTGCTAGCCCCGCAGGCCTGTTCCTCTTCCCGCTTCAGCTAAACTTGACTCTGGCACACCTCCATGGGGTCCAGACCAGATACCATATCGCGCTAGGAACGAAAGAGCCCGTGCTATGCGGTTAGCGCGTGCGAGCGGGTTACTTTTAAACATTGGTTTTGGTAGATAATAACCTTCTGTTAATCCAGCTGTTATGTACATTATACCTGGAAAATTGGCCGCCACCTTTACGACGTCACAGCTATAGCAGTTACCCCCCCCCCCCCCCGCCATTTCTTAAAACCAGTAAATTCGTATTATGGAGACAAAGGGGATTACATCCATACCAGTTTTTGCCAGTTCTAGAAGACGTGTAGACGAAAATCTTGAACGAGACGATTTTATGTAAATTATTGCATACTATAAATTAGATCGACTGCATCTTTGTTAATAATTAGCCTGAAAATATGGTTCAGCAACGATCTTAACACTTTCCAGCTACCTCCACTTTATTACGACATACCAATTGGATTATGTACGTTTGTACTATGAATTATTCTGTGACGGGGCAGCCTATTTCATTAAATGAGTAAGGATATTAATTACCATATAAACTTTTTTTTTCCGTCGAAAAAAATGAACAATAGTATTCTTTTGTTATGATCACTGGGATCCCAGGGACCGGTAGACGACCGGTTACATACATATCGCTAAATATCATACTTACTCCTAATTTCAGTGAATTCTATAATCAAAATGGACATCAAAACCAAGTACTACAAAGACACAGAGGGCCGTGACCACTTTGGAATCAAGAGCTACAGATACACCTTCGATTATGGTGACAGAATTTTCTACAACATCACCAACCTTTTCAAGGGGAACCCTGAATTGAGTGAGTATTTCACAGTATTTAGATTGAACGAGCGCCTGTTCTTATACAATACGCAAAATCAACTCCTTAAGATCATGATCATGATTGGTTACAACATTGATATGATAAATTTAAGCCCTCCATGCAAAAACAATAAACAATATTCCTCACTTCACTATCTAAGTGTTACATTACACATACACACTTACATACTTTACTTTTTTTTTACTTGTTACATACTTTGGACTAGACTAAATCCGACTTTGTCGATTCGTTTTTCAGAAAATGTAAACTGAATTAAATAAAATGATAATGTATAAACGCCTGCCAATTATTTTATGCGGTTGTAAAGAAACTAAATAATTATATTACGTGTAAATCAGAAATTGCATAGTTTTTTATTATTCCATGGGCGTGCTAAAACTTAAATTTAAAAAACTCATTACGACGATGTTGGTTTAAGTCTTGTCAGTCAAAATACATCCACTTGCTTATTGCTATTGCTTGCTTATTTATTTAAAACTTGATTTTAAATGGCCAGCGCTGTCAGGGGAGTCAACTTTTATCTCATAAGTGCTGGTAAGACATAGTTCTGTTGTAGTTGTGACACATATTAACAGACATATGATAGACCATGTGAAATCATAGCTCCTACACGGACGCACACATAGACAATTAGCATGTATATCTCAACATACAACTATTGCTCACCCACGTTTGTGAGATAATAAAAGTATTTTGCTATATTGTCAGTTGTCAATAAGGCTTGCGGGCCGCAAGTTGCCGACCACTAGTCTATATCTATGATTGTTTCTCAGATTATAGCCGAAACATGATTGCTTAATTCTCGATAGGTAAAAAAACAAAAGTTGAGCATCTGATTTCTTATTTTTCCTCGGCGTACAAAAACAATACATAATTAAACGATTACGATTACATTTTTTTTACAGCTACCTAATTGTTATTATTTATCATAAAGTCATGTATTGTTTCAGGTAACACCGTTCTTATTTTCCTAAACGAAAACTGGAGAACGGTCACTGAAGAATTTGGAAAGCCGGTGCTTGACTTTGCCATGAACGTCACGGTCTCCACTGCAAGGCAGTTCTTCAACGCTGTTCCTTACGATGAACTCCTATACGTACCTATTCCAAAATATTGAAAATTCTAGAATGTACTTATCAAAAAAACCCACCATTTCATTTGTTCAGGAGTGTGTGGTAGGTGATTACCAACATCAACAATTGTATTTTGTGTCGGATGTTAGTTAAATACCACCTTACAGAGCCTCAAAGCAAGAAAGTTAAGATCTTTGTAGTTTATGGAAGTTTATTATTAAGTATTATTAATAACTACGAAACTAGCACTAAATTAAAAGAGATTACTTTTATCGTTTATTTATAATCATACCAACATATTATGGAATAGGATAATTATAAACAGTACATATTTTACACGAGGTAAACTTACGAATTTTATTATATTCTGGTCTGGTAGGTTCATAGGTTAGATTCTTGTAAAACTACATAAATTGTGAACTCTTGCCAGTTATTGAATACATTACCTACAATACTCATACACTAATATGTATGGGTGCCCATACATTGATATGTAATATGGATTACAACTTAAAATAATTAAGGAAATGTTAAACGAAAACAGCCATGTTATTTTGTGACGGTATGTGACGGTTTTTTAACTCAACGGAAATTTAAGGACCCCTCCTTCAAACGAATACCTTCACTAACTAATAAATATATAATAACATTTACCGGTATGCTGCTTATAAGTTATATTAAGTATCTGGCTGTTTTCATAAAAATATGAATAGTAAACAAGATGATAAAAACATTCTAAAATGCGTCAGATCACCGTGGAAAAAATAAATACCGCTTATTAATTTGGTGAGGATTAAAACTCGTGAATAAGCCAAAGGTTGTCCTTGCTGTCACTTTTTATATGACTACACATTAGTCAGTAAAGCTTCACTTCTCTATTTATATTTATCATCTAAGAATATCTCAAGTTGTTTATGGCGTTGCACAGAAAAAACTAAAAAATGGCGTCCTGTTCCGAAAGTGTAGGATTTTAGGGTTCTGTAGTACCCAAAGGTTAAAACGGAACCCTATTACTTAGACTTCGCTGTCCGTCCGTCCGTCTGTCACCAGCCTGTATTTCATGAACCGTGATACTTAGACAGTTAAAAATTTCACAAGTGATGTATTTCTGTTGCCGCTATAACATAAATTACTTCGCTGTCCGTCCGTCCGTCTGTCACCAGCCTGTATTTCATGAACTGTGTTAGTTAGACAGTTAAAAATTTCACAAGTGATGTATTTCTGTTGCCCCTATAACATAAATTACTAAAAAATAGAACTAAATAAATATTTAAAGGGGCTTCCATACAACAAACGTGATTTTTTTGCCGTTTTTACTTATAGATAATTCTACGGAACCCTTCGTGCGCGAGTCCGACTCGCACTTTGCCACTTTGCCCAAGGGCTGTCAAGTGTTTTTTTTTTATAATGAAGATCTTGTTATTGGGAGTTACGTGATTCATATCTATAGGTAACTATCATGATTATTTTCAGTCTCGCAAAACTTCGAATAAGTGATAAAAATTGTAAATCTTCTGATAAGGAAAGTATTTCTCTTGTATCTTATTTAATGACTCATTAATTTGCTATTTTGTTAATATTAGGGTACTACTTTACCTATTATGAAGCGCTTTAAATATGTCCGATATTATTTTAAAAATAACTTGTAAATAATTACAGTGTATATAAAAAAAACTGTAACTTAAATCATTAATCATGTAAGTTATTTATAAATTGAGTAATTGTTTTACCTAAAATATAGTGGTACAAGTAGCGCAAAGTTTAGTATAATAAATATTACCGTACTACATGTGGTTTCATTTACGAACGGGTTCAGAATAATTTTACTGTTTATTATTAATATTATTTAGTTTCATTATATTCTACCATGTCTGAAGCTGACGGGAGTTTCCTATAATATTTGGAATACCATACGCAAAATGCATTATTGGAACCCACCGCCGCCTCCAGCTATCTGATGGTATTAGGAAGATCTCGGTCACTTCTGAATAATATTAGGTCTTGAGTAATGTTGCCACCTTCTTTGCAGAAAAATAGTATATCTTGGTTTGAGAAGCAAAAAGTAAAAGTACACATAGTCAAAATAAAGTATACTTACTTATTTATATTTCCTTAAATTTTCTTTGTTTTATATATTTTAAAAATATTAATGACCTCGATACACGGAACTGTTATGTTAAAATATATGAGCAACTAATTTTTTAGGGTTCCTTAAAAAAATTGTGAAAACGGAACCCTTATAGTTTCGTCAGTTTGTCCGTCCGTATATCATCGCAGCACTCGGAGTCCTTGGAGACTATAACTACTACAATTATAAAATTTGGTATTTGTATTTTCATCAGTCGCTACATAAAAATGACGCAGGGCTTTAAAAAAGATATAAAGGTTTCTAAAACACATTTTTCAAAAATGGCCTGCTTAAACTGCTGCTAAAAATATTGGAAGGTAAAGTGTAGTTTCTGGTCAGATAAAAAATAAATAAAAAAACATTACAGGCCCGCTACACTGTTACATATAATATCCATTAAATGTCGAGATCCAAACTTTTAAAAAGGTAAAGTGGCCATGTAAAGAGATGGCATAAGTCGTATATTGAACAGGTCCTTCCCTTCTCGGGTGAGGTCATAAAGGGGATCATAGAAAGACTAAAAGGGAAAGAGGCGGAGAGGGAGTGGCGGAAAGTGTCTGGATGCAGAAACGCAAAGATGATGCAAGGAGGTATCGACCGCAGGAGCACCAGAGGGGCTACCGCGAACCACAAACGAAAACCTCTCTGTCTCACTTATGTGCAAACTTGCAAGTGCGGCAGAGAGGGAAAACTTCGTTTGCTGTTCGCGGTAGCGCCCCAGATATCTGCTGAAACTGGATAAGAACAATCTGAGACTGTTAATTGGAATCATAACAGGTCACAATACGCTTAATATACACCTAAAGATAATAGGGATTAGTAATGACTCTTTGATACGTTAATTAGACAGAACCATTAGGAAAACATGGCTTTATTCAGCTAAAATACTGCATAATATAATTATTGACAGTGATGAATATAATAGCAGTAAACATCCTATGGTAACGGACCATAGAGATACACGTCACGCTTCCTGCCCACGTTGTAGGGAGGCAAAAACTAGTAAGCATATGGTAGCGGAATGTATTACTTACGCAGCAATGCGGTTTAATATTCAGCGATATGCTAGAGGAGAACGAATTGAGGGATACCTTAAAGTTATCCTTCTATTATGCAGGAAAATAGGAAGAATGGAAGAAGCCGATGTGGGAATGCCGCCGGGGCAGCAATCTTAAGCTCCGATTTCATGGGATTCGGACAACGATCCTAACCTGCGATCGACAGTACAATATCTACATCTGCATCCAAATACTAATTTCGGTAGACAAATACAGCTGGATTTTGTTTAAAAATAATAAACGGCGGGAAAACATTAAGTTTTTGATGTTTTAAGGTTATATTTATCAATTCTTGTCTTATTTTCCCAATTTTTGAGAAAAACCCTAAGTATATTAGCCTCGGCTAGAAGGGCAATTACAGGCTTCGTATTGAAGACTAGGAATCATAACCATTTGTTTCAGTCAATAAGAATCGGATACCTACTAAACTTGAGACAATCTTGATTGCTTATTTAATATTTATCTATACATTACAGCACTAAATATTTTACAACCTTCTATTTTCCCCACTTTTTAAAATAGTTTGGTGTATTGTATCTTACCATTAAAAGGTAGTCATATAAATATAAAATATAAATATAAATATTTGTGGACAATCTTACACAAATCAACCATATATATTATCTCATCATTCATCATCATTTCAGCCGAAAGACGTCCACTGCTGAACATAGGCCTCCCCCAATTTATTTTTCCCTTGGGGGGGATTTGCCATAGTCGCCACGCTTGGCAAGCGGGTTGGCGACCGCAGTTTGATGGTGGTAATGATCGAAGGATGCTGCTGCCCACCCTCCGATTTTCCCTTATTCGCCTCCTACGAAACCCACGGGAAGAGATGGGGTGGCGCAATTCTTACCCGGCAACCACACGGGCAATATTATCTAACCAAGTCTAAATATCTATTTTTCTAATGATACGCCGTTAAATTCGTCTATCTAACTCAACGTATAATTTTTAACATCACTGGTACGTGCAAAACAAAACGAAACGAAATATTAAACCAAATCAATAAGTTGAGTCAAATAGTCCTGGAAATTCCCAACGGGCGGTATCCTATTTTCTCGCCATTAGGTAAATAGGTTGTCAAATTAAAAGTCAATCATTAGGTTCGGGTGACTATTTAATTTGAAGAAGGAACAGGTCCATCAACTAACTCTTGAAAAGGTACGGCGAGGAAGAAATTCTCTATAGTCCTTACAGCCAGGTCTGTAGCGTAGTCCATTATTGGTTTCCCAAACTCTTCGGCGATAAGTCTCCAATTCTGATTAATGAATGTCAATACTGTTTGGCCTAGGAACAAAAAAAGGTTGAGATAATTAATTTAAATCGTCAGATACTTTCGAATTCGGAGAAATACAAAAAACATTAGTTGTTGCGATGAGAGTCGTTAAATTTGTCACCATACTTGTCTTTATAGGAATGGTTCACACCTATTTTAATGAGCAGTGTTTTATTGAGATTTTTTCCTGCACTTACTCAATTCGGGATTGCCCCTGAAGAGATTCGTCATGTTGTATGTGGCCCTTTCACCGTAGTCACAGGTGTATTTGTAGTTCTTGACGGCTAAATGTTGTATACCGTTTTCATCCGGCAAGATATGAATGTTCATGGTGATCTTCATTTTGAGATTAACTGTAAAAATAACGCACTCAAAATAAATGAAATTAAAAAAAATGTTACTGTAGCAGCAAGTAATTGCATAACTTTTTAAACGAGCCTAAGAACAAGTCAACTGTCATTTTCACGTTTAAAAAATGACACTTGATACACGTGTCCGAACGCGTGTTCTAAAAGTTACGCGATTATCTTGTATACATTTCCTGATAATACTTTGTACGCGTTACGAAGTTGTGATTTTCTGCTTCTAAGTTCCTAGAATAAGGCACATCACATGAATTTCTTACCTATTTTTATTTTGACGTCTCCCTCGCCATCAATGGGGAAGGTAAGGATCGTCCCTTTGGCTTCGTAACCTCCTTTGAGCGTAACGTTACTGTGGAACTCCATGACAAATTTGTGTTTTTGTAAATTAGACCTGTAATAAAGAATAAGATTAAATACTATCAATAAGTATCCATACTAATCCACACTAATATCATAAATGCGAAAGTATGTCTGTCTGTCTGTCCATCTGTCTACCTGTCTGTCTGTCTGTTGTCTGTTATTGACATTTGTTATTTGACCCAATCATTTACTTTTTAGGATACCGTAGTAAGCAAGGAACCCTTATACTTTCGCCATATCCGTTTCCCCGTGTGCATCGCATCCGAAAAGAAAACAGTAATTTAGTATGAGTATGCTAATCGGTCACGCAGCCAAAATGATCAAATATTATCCTGAAAAAAGTGAGGATAGGTACATTTTTTATTCATATAAAACTCACGGTGATGGTAATAATTAGATAGCTTGTTTGCGTGATATTAAGCTTTAAAGTGCTAAAACTAAGCAGTGAAATTAAAGAACATTAGTGTTTGGCAATTTTCGCAATTACTCCCGTTTATTTGACCCTGTAACCTGCAGCTCTAATGTCAACTAATGCCCCTTTTTTCATAATAAGCATAAAGATTTAAGGAACATAAAATTAATGTACCTATAATGTATAATATTTATCTGTATATATCAAAATTAATGTATAATGTATAAAATTAATGTGTAATGTATTATATCAATATAATTTACATCACTTTGCATTTTTTATTGGAGGGTTTACTAAGTATGAATATTACTTATTCCGTATACGATATATGATAATTTGAATTCTTGATGTGAATTGGGGAATGTGTACCTATTTCTCACACGTGACATTTTGTGACATTATCAAGATTCTTTTAATTTGTGATTCTACGAACTATTTATCGTTATAATTTGGAATATATGTCTTAGTTATACATGCTAATTAATTTAACCCGTCGTCTACCGGTCCCTGGGATCATACCAACAGAATGCTATTTTTTATTTTTTTCGCCGGGAGACGACGGTTTGTTGAATATGTCGTCTGCCAAGCCCACCAGAGTCTTGTTCTTTGAGTAGGTATGAATTCATAATCATTAACGTCATTCAAATGAACGAGTCAAGAGACAGCATGGCATTGGCATCTTGTTTCCATGGACAAATTACACCTGCCATAGCTGTGGCCATGTCAACTACCGCTTTCGCATGCTACGCGTACGTGACTCCTTTGGAGTTATCTCTAAGTTTGCTTGGCCGCTTACCATGAGGTGGACCGTATGCTTGTTTGCCACCGGCATTGTATAGAAAAAGCTGGCAAAGCCAAGAGCTGCCTAAGACTATCCTTAAGTTCAATAAATTGTTTGAGCTGGTAGTATGGTTACAGTTGCAACTAATGTGATGCGAGTGTGGCTATTCATGATCTCCTAAACAGTTAGTTATTTTATACTTTAAAAAAATAATTTTAACAAGTTTAACATTGTTCTCCAGGCGATATTAGTAGTAATAAACAAAACAAAGTCAATTTAAAGAAGTTTCATACTATAGTCATTATATAATACGCAACACGTTTTATTATTCTCAATAAGCACTGTTATACCCGATTTATGGCATATTAATGAGCCAAACGTTCCGGCCTGCCAGATGAATCACAAAGTCAAACAGTTTGACCGTATTTTATCCTTGAACTTCAGACTTGATCGGATTAAAATAATCTCTCTATTGACGTCAAAGCAGCTCTGAAATTGATAACAAGGAAAACGTTGTTGTATCTAAATTAAGACAAAGTTGGGGCTCCCTAAGTATTCAGTAGAGGGTAGTCAGGTATGTGCGATTATATGTATAGTAGGTCTTATATACATTATATAAATTTATGCTTATTGACACGGTATATGTATGTATTCTATTTTATTATTCATCGGAAAACTTTAGTACTTTTAGTCATACAATTTTGCCACTTGTACATGTTGTTCAGTATGTCTATAACATGTCCTCTCAGATTTTCAAACGTTTGCTGGAAGAAATCTCTCAAAGGGATAAGTTCGCTTTTGTACAAATATCTATTAGTAAGTTTGTTTTCGACTATGTACCTACTTGATTTCTGCAATAAAGAAATTATGAATGATGTTTTTAGGATTCCGTACCAAAATGGTAAACTTAAACTCAATTCAAACACAAACATTTATTCTGCAAATAGGCCACAAGGGTACTTTTACATGTCAAAATATTAATTTACAATTTAAGTCTAAGAATACATTTTTCATGTCAGAATATTAATTTACAGTTCAAGAAAGAATAATAATTTCGAGATTACAAATATAACAAAATTAATTTAAACCGACAGTGAATATAAACTTGCAAAGAACACGCAAGCAGATTACGAATATTACAACATCAGTAAAGTTAGAGATGTATAAGGTCTCAGTCTGATTAAACAAAGAGTATGATGAATTCATATAATATACCAGAGATGTACATGGTCTCTGAGCGTCTAAATAAAATTAATAGTTCTAACGTTCTTAGAGATGTACATGGTCTCAGAGCGTCAAGATTAAGACTAATTTAATATTGTTAGAGATGTATATGGTCTCTAAGAGTCACTGATAATAAAACGAATCCAGAACAGGATGATGTCTCTCGTCAATCCCCTATAACAATACACTAGTATTAACGTAGTCACCATGTCCTTGCAAGCATGAACTGACCGGACTCCACAAACAGCACCCCATCATGAGTATGACGCGTATCTCAGCCATCGCCTCCCTCGACCATCTATTAGGGAAGGTGGCGACCCGATCAACGACGCCACCGTAGGCAAAGCCCTTTAAGCGAGCATAACATATTCAAGCTGGTGGACATTGATGATAACAAAGATGAAGGTGACTGTTAGGCGAGAAATAGCATCGTGTTACATAAAACGTAACGGAACTAGTATACAAGGATAAATGCTAAGATAAACATAGGTGTATATTAAAACTAAGAATTAAACTACCACTGGCTTAAAAGCATTTTTGTCGTTTAAGAAATCGTTGACAGTATAATACGCCTGGCTTAGCAAATACCTTTTAATATGGGACTTAAATTTACTGGGTGGCAAATTAACTGTTTCGATAGGTATTTTATTATAAAATCGTATACAATTCCCACAAACGACGTGCTAACCTTTCGGAGACGACTGGCCTTCACTGCAATCTTGTGTTTACTTCTAGTGCTGTAGTCATGGATATCACTGTTAAACTTGAATTCCTGTATTTTTTTCCGCACATGCATAATATTTTCAAGAATGTATTGGCACGCTACAGTAAGAATGTTTGCCTCTTTAAATTTATCTCTCAGAGATTCTCTGGCTTTTAGTTCGTAATATATGCAGCGTACAGCTGGTTTCTGTAGCACGAAGATGGTCTGGATGTCAGCTGCTTTACCCCACAACAGGATTCCGTAGTACATAACACTATGGAAGTAACTATAATACACCAGCCTGGCCGTTTCAACGTTAGTTAACTGTCTAATACGTCTAACTGCATAGGCCACAGAACTAAGTTTGCCAGCCAGAGTAGCAATATGCGCATGCTATTGCAGTTTTGAATCTAAGGTAATGCCTAAGAATACTGTGTTGTCTTCAAATTCCAGTTCATCATCCTTTAGTTTGATCTTAGAATAGTTTATTTGCTTTACATTTGGTAAAGTGTATTTGATGCACTTTGTTTTGTTGGAATTTAGGAGTAAATTATTTACTGTAAATCAGTTCATAACAGTAATTAATGCCTCATTAATAACATCTTGAAGATAAGTGACGTATCATCTGCAAATAGCACAATATCATGTTTATGTTGCACCAAGTTTGGTAAGTCATTGATGTAAACTAGGAACAGAAATGGACCCAGAATCGAGCCTTGAGGGACTCTAAGTGCAACAGTTGTCCCTGCAGATTGAGTTAATTTATTAATGACTACTCGTCGAGTTCTCTTGGATAGATACGATGAAACAAGGTCAAGAGCACCGTTTTTTTAGGGTTCCGTAGCCAAAATGGCAAAAACGGAACCCTTATAGTTTCGTCATGTCCGTCTGTCCGTCTGTCCGTCTGTCCGTCTGTCCGTCTGTCACAGCCGATTTACTCGGAAACTATAAGTACTACAGTGATGAAATTTGATGGGAATATGTGTTGTATGAACCGCTACAAAATTATGACACTAAATAGTAAAAAAAAGAATTGGGGGTGGGGCCCCCCATACATGTAACTGAGGGATGAAAATTTTTTTTTCGATGTACATACCCGTGTGGGGTATCAATGGAAAGGTCTTTTAAAATGATATAAAGTTTTCTAAAAAACATTTTTCTTAAAGTGAACGGTTTTTGAGATATCAGCTCTCAAAGTCGTAAAAAGTATGTCCCCCCCCCTCTATTTTTATAACTACGGGGTATAAAATTCTAAAAAAAATAGAGGTGATGCATGCTAATTAACTCTTTCAACGATTTTTGGTTTGATCAAAGTATCTCTTATAGTTTTTGAGATAATAAGTTTATTATATTTGCTGCTACGGAACCCTTTGTGCGCGAGCCCGACTCGCACTTGGCCGGTTTTATCCCATAATGTCTCAACTTTCTAATTAAGTTCTCGTGATCAACGAAATCAAATACCTTTGATAGATCACAGAACACTCCAATAGCATCTTGAGCCCCTTCTCAGGCGTCATATACATGTTTAATTAGTACCACCCCGGCATCGGTGGTAGAACGACCTCTAGTGAATCCGAACTGATATAATAAGTTTCTCAAAGACTTTACTTAATGCCGGTAGTATTGAGATGGGTCTGAAGTTGGTAGGGTCAATTTTTGCTCCCGATTTAAACAAAGGGATAATTTTACTGTGTTTCATCAGGTCAGGAAAGATTCCAGTGTCAATACATTTATTGAAAATATCAGCTAAGAAAGGTGCGATTGATTCTACAATGGAATGTAATACTTTTACTGAAAGGCCCTAGAGATCTTCAGGCTTCTTTAAATTTAATGACTTAACAGTTTTTATTAAAGTTAGGGAAGACACATAAGTGAAGCTTAAGATTTCTGTACCTTCCGTTACATTTGCTTTCAATAATGATTCAGCGACATCTGGTGATGAGTTTAAGGACTTCGTAGTCTCGACAGGCACGTTAGAAAAGAACCGCTCAAAATGATCCGCTACTTCGTAGTCAGAACTTATCAGAGTATCATCGATTCGTAGGCTATAGTGCGGATCTTTTATCTTACGTTTCCCAGTTTCAGTGTTGATAACTTGCCTTGTAAAAAGGAACTCTTATGGTTTCACTTTGTCTGTCTGTCTGTCTGTCACATCGCTAAATATTTCAAGAACTACTTATGCTATCGATTTGAAATTTGGAATAGTTATAAAGAAGGCTAACCTAGATATATAGAACATGACCATTTTAAAATTTTTGTTTTTGTTATTTTCTGTGATAAATGACAGATAATAGGGTGGCTCCAAATTTGAAAGTCTAATGAATATGTCGAGTGGGGTGTCATATGAAAGGGCTTCGGTTGGACATTCTGAAACAATTTTTTATTTTTTTTATATCAAGTCGTTTTTGATTTATGAGGGAAAATTATAAAAAAATACCGTTCCCCCGTCTTATCTCCGAAGTTTTTCAAGGAAAATATATGAAATTATTACATAACATTGATATCAATTTATATTTTACAGGAAAAATATAACTATAGCTCTATCTATTCTCTAGTTAGCGTATTTTTTATCGTCAAAAAATATTTCTATATTAAGTTTGTATTTTAATCACCTTTGCATGCATTTTTGTTTTATAAATTCCTACTAGATTATGCTAAGAGTACCTTCTTTCAAATAAAGAAATTGAAATGGGTTTACGTGATAAAGAATTATCCTTGAAAAACCACCATACATTATTTTTTGTAATTACGTCGCTAAGAAAATGGCACCGTATTTACGCAGTTGGCTTGAAAATTACACAAATAGCTACCTACTAAACGAAAGTTTAACATTGTAGGTACGTCGGCCTCGTAAGGAGCTGGTAACCTTTGGTACCTTGTCGCTTTCAGCTGTTAGTAAATAATTTAGTATGACAGTTCAAACAGGACGTCAAAGCGACAAGGTACAAAAGTGTTAATCCCCTGTGAGGCCGACCGCACCGCCAAAATGCAGTGTCTCTGTCCTGATAAAACCTCCAAATATTTACTTACTCGATATTATCTACTATGGCCTTCCTGAATCCAGTAACTTTGCCTTTATAGAAAGACATTTTAAGTCCCGGAAGCGGGATCGACAACTTTTCGACATAGAAAGGGTCCAGAGACGGCACTCCTAACTCAGGTAATCCCTTCGAGAAGTGAGGGATTGCATCATTTGTTGACTGCATTAGGCACGTCCTGTCATCTATAGGGCATGGGTGAATAAAATCCGCTGGAAATAGACATTAATTTCATTAATTAACAAATACATTTTACTTAAACTTAATTCCCAAAAGGGGCCATGGATATCATATAAAATTTTTAGTGACATGTATAGTACTGAAGGTTTTTGAATGGCGAAATTGGAATATGTCGTGTTGTTTGCTATCAAAACTAAGTTGATATGGATATGATAAAACATGGCTAAAGTCCGACAACAAACTAGTCAGAAAATTTTATACCGACTCGTAAAATTTAAAAGTTGAAGGAACTACTATAATAATAGTGACTACCTATATGATAACGCGACAATTATTTTAGCGTTACATAATTTATATTATTTTTTAAACATAATTATTTAGGCTTTGGTCTAGCTCGCAGTTCTTATTTTATGGTTCATAACGTTGCATCATCTCCTCATCAATATTTGGAGCGGAATATATTGGACGTCGTTACGCGAAAGGGATCCAAACGAAATACCTAACTTTTAAAATTGCAATCTTTCCCCCTAACAAAAGAAGATTTTACAGAGGAGTGAATCAATATACCTATTGATTCACTCCTCCTTCCCATGTATTTTTGTGATAGGCTTGGATGACTTACCTATTTTATCATAATAACAAGCATTTCTAAAACATTTCAAAAATTTTATAGACTGTGAAACGTTTCAGCTATATAGACTATATGTTTGTAATGTTACTGAAAGTAACGTTACATGTTAAATTTCACTTAGGCTTATGAAATGTTTTCGGCATTATCGGCTGGGCAAATAACAAGTGTAAATTCTGATGTTTCATGCCAGTCATAAACTAATTACAAAACAGTAAGTACCTCTAGTACATAAGTTTTTTTCGAAACAAAACACACGAACGCGTTTGCGTTTGTTTCAATTTGTATGGCAAAAAATGATTACCATCAAAGGCCACCAGAGGCGTTGCTCGTGTTGCCATACAAATTGAGACTAACTGCAAACGCTTTCGTTTGTTTTGTTTAAAAAAACTTATGTAATGACGGCTTAGAAATATAACCAGAAATATATAGCAACTTTTGTAACTCAAGTGAAAATTTAAACCGCTGTTCACCGCTAGGTAATTGTGATGTCGGGTTAGAATTAACACCAGCGCTTTGCTTCCTATGGGTGTCTAAAGTTTCGACTACGGTAATAAATAGTGTTGAAGTGTATTGTGAAGTACCTTGCGAACCCCTTTAGGAGTACGGAATAAAACCAATAGTTTATGTAGGTATTTTTTGGAAGCTCAGTTCAGAAGAAGGAAATCACACTCTTATTGTAAAATGTGAAGAATAGATAAAAAACTAAATAATAATATCTCGTCATTTACAACATTGGAAAAAACACGTCGTAAATAGACATTATTTCTTATACATATTACTGATATTTGTAATTACGGGTTAAGAAAATTTTTAATTTAATATTAATTTTTTTTCTCAAACAGAATTTGACAATGCACTTAGATGAGAAATACAAGTTACATTCTTTAATTTAACAATATTTACATTAGCATGCAGCGGAAACTTTCGGTTCTAGCAGTTTTAACAACATTCTATTGTGGAAAGTAAATAACATAAAATGTATCGTATTATAGTAAACATTACAGTAATTAATCGTAAACAGTCTTTTAGTATTGTAAAATAATAACAGAGAGGGTAGATTAATATTGCGTCAAAGCGTGCGACATACATCGACCACTTAAACTTATCATCAGCTAAGCGGGACTTATTACGTACGTTTTTAACAAAGTAAATAGCGATGGTAATTAGATACTGATTGACAATAAACCTAAAAGTGTGTAAGGACGTGATTTTTTAGAACCTTTTTGAACAGCGGCTGGTATTTGATTTCCTTTATATCATTCGGCAGTTTATTATAAATCTGAGCTCCTTCATACAGTATAGTTTTTTTGCCATAGTTGGATCTCGGTGATCGAAGACTGATATTATTTTAGTACTTGCTTTTTAGTAAATGACATTTGTGTATGAATTTGTTTATGCAGAATTTTCCGTATTAATATGCATGTTTTATAGTGATATAGTTGGGTAAGTGTCATTAGGTTAATCTTCTTGTACATTTTTTTAGTAGGTGTATAAAATGAAATAGTAATTTTATAATCTTACCTTGGCTTATTTGGATTCCTTGGAGAGCAGTTTTACCTGCCTAATTAATAATATGTATTTAATAATATATAAAAAAATTGAAATACTTACGGGCCAATCTTGTCAATCCATCTTCAACTAATAAAATAGTAATAGGTAAAATAGTCAATCTCCACTTCATTTTATTAAATTGTGGGTGTCAGGATAAAATATTATCAATTTATAAATAAAATATAATTACAACAGCGTGTACCGTGCGAATCAATCTAAAGAACTAATATTTTATACACCTGCGACGGTTTTTATATAAAATTATCCTTATTGATGATGTAATTTTTTCCGCCTATAGATTATTACAGGTTGTAGGAACTTGTTCGGCAAAACAGGCAAACTTACTGCAAACATCGCTTGATTAGGTATAAAATTTAAATGAAACAATAATAGTTAAAGGAAGTATATGCTGCTATGGTATTCGCAATGTTCACTTCAGGGCTCACCCCTAGAATATCTTGACGACGGGACTCGTAATAATAACACGTAATCGGAAGTCTGGCGCACTGTTTGGTCCTAGGGTGAGGTGAAGCGGTGAAAAGTAAGTGTTGAACAGATGAAATAATACACACACTCATGGACCAGAACCACGTAATCACAGCGTCCATCGGAAGATGGAACGCTGCGCTTACGGCGCCCAACTCAGACACGACGCGTACACTTAGGCATTCCCGCCGGCAGGGACGTCCACCGCGCGATTGCGACAACACAGGCACATAGGTCGCACCTAGCTGACTTTCTCGCGGGACTCTTCTCAGCTAGGCTAGGTTTAGTGAATTCCAGTGTTCAAAACCACCCGTAGTGTCAGAGGTTTCTCCTGGATTTTCCCCAGGCTACTATCCAACCGCGCACTCCTGTCGCTTTATGGGTTAAATATTTTGTTTTTTTATTATATTTGTTACAATTCTTCCATATTATAATTGTGATAATTGTGACATGATGAAAGTAATGTCATTGCTAAACTACTATTAGGTATATATAGATTTAAGGTAGGCTAATTAATTTTATTTTGAGTTTCATTTAGCCCCACATTTTATTTCATATTTACACTTAAACGCCCTCTCCACCTTTCTTAAATTCTGAATTTCTATTTCCATACATCGTGCACATCACGTCATCGAAATATTCACCAAAATATAAATCTGAATTTGTTTCGACTTACCTTCGAAAAGTCATACTTCTCGTCTACTTATATTTTGAAATATAATCTTTATTTCCATACACCAAAGTAACCATTGTAATAACACTGTTTAGTCAGATACGAGCATGGTTGAGTACGTGCACTATATTTCGTTGTACCCGAACGATAATGACGACTTTCCGAACGGAAGCTAGATGACACGAATGAAAAACTCCTCATTTTTGCACGAACGGTGGAGTTTTAACAAGCCAAATCGTGTTACAAGTATGGTGAAAAACATTTTCCACAGACCAAGTGAAATTCAATTTTATGTCAAGTCATAAAACCTTTGACAGAGAAGAACTTTTCTCACTTTATCTGTAGGTACCTACCTCATACATTCTTTATTTAAATATGTTTTCACTAGCGACCGCCCGCGACTTCGTCCGCACAGATTTTAGATGGTAAATGAGGTCTATTTCTTTCTGTCAGTTGTCTGATGCTATTAATCTTTTGTGAAAATTTCTCAAAAGAAAAAATGAATGTCCGCCATCTTGGATTTGAAAATGGATGTCATTTTCGTAATCGGCACCCCGAGGAACCTCGATGATATGACACCCATATCGATTTTTAAGAAAAATAACTGTCCGCCATCTTGGACTTGCAAATGCATGTCATTTTCGCAAACGACACCCCGAGGAACCCCGAAGATGACACCTATATCGATTTTTACGAAAAGTAAAGATTTGCTTCCCGCACAAACTTGGAACCCCGTTTTACTCCTTAAGGCAACAATTTAGAAAAACGCTGAAACATTTTTTGTTGTGTTTAAACAGAGAGTTTGTATACGAAGTTTCAAAAGAAATTTGCTCCCCGTACAAACTTGGAACCCCCTTTTCACCCCTTATGAGCAATTTCATAAAATGCTGACATACTTTTTGTTGTATTTAAACAGAAAGTCTATATACCTACGAAGTTTTAAATCTCTCACTTCAAAAAAGATTTACCCCTTTACAAACTTGGAACCCTCTTTTCACCCCTTTAGGGGAGCAATTTTGAATAACGCTGAAATACGTTTTGTTGTATTTAAACATAGAGTCTATTTACGAAGCTTCAAATCTCTAACTTCAAAAAGATTTGCTCCCCGTACAAAGTTGGAACCCCCTTTTCACCCCTTTAGAGGAGCAATTTCAAAAAACGTGAAATATGTTTTGTTGTATTTAAACAGAGAGTCTATATACGAAGTTTTAAATCTCTCACTTCAAAAAAGATCAGTTTTGTTATATTTAAACAGAGTCTAAATTCGAAATTTCAAGTTTCTAAGTCCAAAAAAATTACGTTTCCCTTACAAACTTGGCACCTCTATTTGATCCCCTTAGGGGCGGAATTCCCAAAAATCCCGTCTTATCCCTTGCATACGTCGTAAAAGTAAGCTCTGGACCAAATTTGAAGTTTCTAGTTCCAGTAGTTTCGGCTGTGCGTTGATAGTAGATCAGGACTTATTCTTTTATACATTTAGATAAGATAAGATATAAGATAATAAGATAAGATAAGATATCTAATTAAAATAAGATAAGATATAAGAATAAGATAAGAAGAAGAAGATGGGGTCCTAAATTATGAGGGAAAATATAATTAAAAGGACCTAAGTGACGAAAGTTAGCCATACTTAGTTGGGATTTACGACGCGTATATTATGCGTTGCCATCCTGCAGTGTGTGTGCGCGTGTGCAGCTCCAGTAGGTATGATTTGACTAATAATCCAAATAACTTTGTCTTATTTATTAGTTAATGGATTTATAAAATACGAGTTTGGTATATAAGTAGTTATTATTGACGACAATAGTTTCACATAAGGTCACATTGCATATCCGACTGGTTTTTATTTGAGGAAAATCATAACAAATACCCATGACAGGTACAGTTGCGATAGGTGCCGTTGTTTTATTTTATGTCAATCAAAGTTTGGGCATTGCTGATGGTTCTTAACAACCTCAAAGACAATTTTTGGTCGTTAAAAACAGAAGAGCCTGACTCGCGCCGAGGGTTTCGTAGCAATTTAGTTTAAAAACCTATATCAATATATTGGTATCTGTTAGTAAAATACACGCAAATTTCAACTTCATAGGTCAATGGGAAGTAAAAAAAATCTTCAGGACAAAGTTTTGTAACTTTGGTGGCTTCTCACTTCTTTGCTTTCCAATATTGTTGAAAACAAACAAAAACAGTTTTTATTAACGAGCTCTAAGCAAAAATACGATGGATTAAATCGCACGGGCTATGACTCACGTTCCGGCTCTTACCTGGTCCAACAGATTTCTGTCGCCATACAGTGTACAACGTACACGTACAACGCAACCACCATTTTTGTCACATTTGGACCAGGTGAGAGCCGCACGTACTTAATTTAATTATATTTCAGAGCATTTTTTTAATGTAACACTGTATAAGGCAATAATCGGTATCGAATTGCGATTCCGAAAATCGCTTCCCTATTATTCGGAGACAACTTAAAAAATGCTTTCATAAAAAATAACACATTAAAAGAATTTAGAAAAAGTTTGCCAGGTCAAGGGTGAGGTCAATGACCTGTCGGTATTTCTCAGTCATTCTGCCAAAAGCTACGCAGCCAGTGAAGCCTGACCTCTAATTACGCCTAGTTGGTACGGATTTCGGGGTCTTTGAGTCAGTGCCGCCAAAACCTACGCCGTCAGTGAAGCCGGATCGTACGGATCTATGGGTCAAGTTAAACTACACTGGATATTGGCGGCATTTCTTTGAGTCAGTGCCGCCAGTGAAAACTTTAATTACGCCTAGTTGATAATCGCAATTCGATACCCATTATTGCCTTAAGCGCTTCTTATACCAATTTTGTAACAGCCTGTATATGCTTAAGTCATGTGTGAGCGGAAATACACTGGAGGAGCGTTCAGTTTAAAAACTGATTTACTCAATCCCGCATCGTAATGTGAATCTCTGGTTCTATACTTGTAGCATATAGGGGTAGATTCCCATGATACATAATAAAACATTGTGAGCTATTTATTTAGATTAAATTGTAAGAGTTTTGATTACTGCAGAAAACAGATTTCTTTTATTAAAAAACACGTTACCAGAAAATATCTACTCTTTGCTAGTGACAACCTGGTGGTATTTACCTTATTATTTCCTAGTTGTTGAAACAAACGTGTTCATACAAATTCTTACTCAAGTGTCTGAGAAGTTAAGTTCATTGATGTTGTCGCCACCACTGTGCGAAGGGTTTGAAATCTAATTTTGAAAATATATACTGCATCTTAGTACATTTGCCCATTCATTGTCCCGGGCATACTAAGTGAGTATTTCAGTAAGGAAACCCTAAACGTTTATTAAGTTAAACATTGTACCCTTTTATCTCAACTTACATTATTCGCAGGGCGCTCATAAAATTGCATTAGACCTCTTGTGAGCCTTTATAACGCCCACTTTATTACTATTTCCTGATTTCACAAACAATGTAAGGGGAAGGAGGTAGTTAAAAGTTTAGTTATATTTATGTCTAAGGATGATCTGTATTTTCAAACAATAATTATTTAAATAATCTAGGGTAGACCGCCAACTTTGTTTTCTTCTATAATTCTATTTAAAACACCGCTATTTCGTCCTGTTATGCTTCGCAAAGGGGCGAGTATCATCGGCGTTTGCGAATAAACACGGCAATCTATAGCGATATATTTTACTATATCGCAATAGATTGCCGCGCCATACGGCATAATGAGTATGTAATCGTCGCCAACGAGGGTCCACCCACAACAGGAAGACAATGTAAGCTTGAACGGAGGATGCTGCATCGATAATAAAACTACAGATAATTTAATCCCTTTTCAGTACATTTATTTAATGGTACATGACACAATTATGACCACCAATTATGAAGTAATGTTCCGTTAACTTTTAACCATGAGAAGGAATAGGTCCTATGATCAACTCCTCAATCGGCACGGCAAGAAAGAATTTCTCTATAGTCCTCACACAGAGTTCCATGATATAGTCCATAATTGGTTTCCCGAACTCATCGGCCACTATTCGCCAGTTTTCATTCATGAATTGATTCACAGTGTTATCTAGAAAGGAAAAGGTACCGAGTAAGTTCAACTTATGAATCGACTTATTTCATAGGTTCTATACATATAAAAGTTTAGACGGGTTGCTGTTTGTTGCTTTTAAACATTTGATAGAGATTACACTGCCATAAAGATAATACATAACCTGCAGTAAAAAATCACGCCAAGATGATAAAAATCAGGGTATAAGCTGGTATGGGATTTAACGGGGAAGCTTGTATAAAGAAAAAAATAACAGATCGCCATTTTATCGGATTGTATATTGTATACCACCAATCATCATTAGGTAGAGTTTGACGAACCGTGTTACAGATTATGAATTTTGAATTAGCAGAACCGCTTTTTTCTAAATTATATTTATCTTAGGTCTGACATAGATAATTATTTCACCCTAGTGTACATACCCAATTCCTTATTTCCTTTAAATAGATTCGTCATATAGAACGTTATCTTATCACCGTAGTCGAAAGTGTATTTGTAATTCTTGGCGGAGTAATGATTCACACCTTTATCATCAGTCACGATAGCTGTATTGAATGTAATTCTTACTTTGAAGTTAGCTGTATAAAAAAGGAGAGATTAGATTGTAACTATTTGAATATAGTTTACATGAAAACGGGAAGAGACTTAATTATTTCTTTGTGTATTTCAATAAACTATAGTATTGTCGATCGTGAATGGCATGCAGGTTCAATGGTCTATATAACAGAGTGGTGTAACTTTTCTATTAGATATCACCATCACTAGCAGACATTCACTTCAGAAGCAGACGAAATTTTGTCGTTTAAATACATAAAAAATGCATAAAATCGAATGTAAAAAAACTTACACTTACATAAGTGATTATTCTAGTGTTTAATAGTAATTTTTCAATGTAAAATGCTTTCATTCTTTGTATTTTCAAAAAGATCATAGGGATATATTGATCTCTGCCTTTGATAAGAGGGTTATTTATATATGGCGGGTGATATTTTTTTAAATCGTCGCGGTCACTCGATTAATAGGTAAACCGTTCTACTGTTTTTCAGCTCAAAAATATTGTTAAACAATTTATTCATAACAAACGGCAGGGAAGTAAAAGACCGTCACTTATTAATATTATTATACGCCCGTCAATATTGTCATTTGTTAACGAAAAGAAAATAAACTAAAAAATGAAACATGACATTGTAGGTATGAGTGCGCGACAATATCCATTCCTTACTTATCTTTATTTTTGTGTAGCCATCTCCGTTGATAGAAAAGGCAAGCATCCTGCCTATTGCTGTGTAAGCCCCCTTGATTGTCACGTTACCATGAAATTCCATAGTAAACTCATGTAATTTCCGATTAGATCTGCAAGAAATAAGATAGATTGATTAAAACATAATAATGGTATTCGATTCCGACTTCCGTATACATAAATAAAATAAGATTTGCGTTTAACAAAGTAACCCTTAAATGATTTGTGTTGTGTGGAACGAAAATGATTTTTTAGTTTTAAAAATAAATTATAACTGAAAACCTACTCGTACTTGAGGTGTACTCGTAGTAGTAGTATTAAAACTCTTTATTGTACAAGAAAATAATATTACAGACATGATGACATGAATTTTATAAAACATTATTTTCTTTCTGTTAGTAATTTGAAAGATATTGGTCATTATATTACCATACTTATAGGTAGTCAAACTTCAAAACTTGCCGAGGCATTTCTGATCGAGATTCCGATTTCACTCTGTACAGTATATAGAGGTTGCTATTAGCCAGATAACTTAAATAAGCATCAGTCGTAATAGATACGTATAATTTCTTAATTATTTCGCCTACTGTGACAACAGGACGTGAAATCAGAAACGTGCTCCGATACGGATGGAAAATGCAATGAAAGGATAGTGATCGTGTTATTTTTATTTTGTTAATGATCGATGCAGTTTATAATTGATATTAAATAATTAAACAAATAAATAAATATTACAGGACAATCTTACACAAATCGAACTAGCCCCACAGTAAGCTCAAGAAGGCTTGTGTTATGGGTACTAAATACTTAAATACATAGAAAACATCCAAGACTCAGAAACAAATATTCATGCTCATCACACAAATATTTGCCCTGACCGGGATTCGAACCCAGGACCGTCAGCTTCACAGGCAGGTGCACTACCCACTAGGCTAAACCGGTCGTCAATATCAGGATCGGTATGGTCTCCGAATACGTAAGAAATTATGTGTATTTTTTTTATACTGCGCCGGTTGGAAACAAGTTTACCCGATGGTAAGCGGCCACCGCAGCCTATAGACGCCCGCAACTCCAAAGGAGTCAGAAGAGAAGGAGGAGGAGAGGAGTAGAAGGAGGAGGAGGAGGAGTATTTGGTTAAAATAGAGTTAGCTTGGTAACTTACTCTACTTTGTCTATTAGAGTTTTCCTCAATCCAGTCACGTTTCCATTGGAGAGGGTAAATTTGAGGCCTGGGAGTGGGATCGAGATCTTTTCAATAGAGAAAGGATCTAGAGGCGGCACTCCCAAGTTAGGTAAACCTTTCACAAAGTCTGGGATTGCATCTGCTGTCGACTGTGTCAAGCATTTGGATTCATCTACCTTACATGGATGAATGAAATCCGCTGGAAAATAAAAATAATTTAAAAAAAATGAAAATAATAATTGTGGATAATCTACACTCAATACGGCTAGTATAATGGGTGTTAGGTGGAAATGCACATAATTTATATAACTAAATACATAGAGAGGAGTCAATAAAACAATTATATATTTATTTTTTTATACAACGCCGGTGGCAAACAAGCGTACGGTCCACCTGATGGTAAACGGCCACCGCAGCCTATAGACGCCCGCAACTCCAAAGGAGTCACGTGCGCGTTGCCGACCTTTTATAAGATTTGAGGATGTACTATATATAATTTCAGTAAGGGCAAACATTTGTGCTCGTTGCACTTACTGAAATTCGAACCCAGAACCACAAGTTTCGTTGGCAGGATTCTTTCAATTAGAAGCGTAATTTGAAGTATTCTGCCAACGATGTAGTAAATTTGAACTTATAATTAATCATCCAAAAGAAAAGAAAAATATATAATATATTATTTTACTTACTACAAGTTATTACAAATAAACAAAGAAATTAAAATAAAACTAAAACTAACCTAAAGTGAACCTAAATATACCTATCAAGAACCCTAATCTAACAAACAGCTGCCAGTAGGTAACGTTCCCGAAATGCTGGCCACATTGCCACGTTAGATGGCAATGCTCAATCTTTGTGCCAGATAAAGGCCAGCATTTTGGTCACGTGTTGCGTCGACCAGAGGTCCAGACAGATTTTTGAAGATCTTATGGGCACCCGATCCCCACGGCCCAAGTGTTTCGACCCCAAAAAATATCTTTACTTATATTTAAAATTAGTAAAATACTTACGTGTCAACCTTGTAAATCCCTTTTCAACAAAAAGCACTGTTAAATAAAATAGAGACAGATTCCGGTACATTTTAATTATAATTATTCAGGTCTGAATAATTGACCTCGGATATAATAAAAATTATAATTCAAAATTTACGTTTGTGAATACAGCTGTAACTAACAAAACGAATAGAATAGTTACTATTATACTTGCTAACTACTTATATCCTAAAATGTTCTCCGACGATATTTTTTTGTTAACGTGACAGTGAAGAAACTTGTTCTTTACTTAATTACAAATCCTTCACTTTTGTCATGAACAATAGAGTTGTTTACTTCTAAAATGCTAATACATTTCTGGTTAGGTTTTGAATAAAATGCAATTTGTTAAGGACATATTATGTCTACATTTTAATCGATTCCATTGTGTAACGAAAGTTATCCATATGAATTGAATTACTGATTCTCGTAGGTCAAATTTGGTAATCTGGAGTCATCAATAAGTAGTTTTATATTGTTTTACAGTTTTGTGGCGTGTTAATATGTTTGGCAACCATTATTACATTTCTTAATTATAGATATATTATTCCGAAACATCGCTTGATATTAGCGCTAACGAAAACTGAATTCTGCCACCTAAAAAACATGTCAAAAATACAATATATAAAGCTCTTATTTGACCACACCGTAGTAAAATTTTGTTTCATATTACATTATGTAAAGAAATCTGGGCGACAGCAGTAAACTATCAGTAAAGACAAATTTCGCGGAAGTGCCTAGCCTTAGTTTGACCGGAAGATAAAAAGTGTAGTGTGTAGGGCAGAACTTTCAAGTTATATAAAAAAGTCGGGTACGTATCAAAATATCGAAAATTGGAAAATCGATACTTAAAAGATCGAAGTCCAAAATATCGAAAATCAAAATAACGAGTGGTCGCAAGATCTAAAATCAAAATATAGAAACTATATCTTACCAAACGCTTAAAATATCGTAGACCATAATTTCTTAAATTCTTATACATTACACGGTATTAAATA
Organism: Epiblema foenella; assembly: GCA_963556455.1. Lineage (NCBI taxonomy): Eukaryota > Metazoa > Arthropoda > Insecta > Lepidoptera > Tortricidae > Epiblema > Epiblema foenella. Next base: position 9,572,425 of record OY747107.1, on the reverse strand, counting down.
ATGTGCTTTAAAAATTACTACAATTTATTGGTAGCGTGACAGTATAAGTTCCTGTTCGAATACGAGGAAACTAAAAAAAATTCGAATATGCAATAACATTTTCTACGTCAGTCGAATACTATCGAATCTATTTTAAAATCGTAAGTGTGTTGTGTGTTGTGTTGATAGACGTTAATAGGTTTGTGCATGCCATTTTAAGTAAGCAGTTCAAGCCGCCTACTGGGGACTACCTACATTGAACAATAGAATGCTTATAATTTATTGGAAAATAATTATCTACTTTCTTTTCACTTCCACAATTTTAAATTGTAATACGTTATACCTAATTAAATAACGAGCTCTAAAAATCACTATAATTTATTGGTAGTGTGGCTGTATGATGGTCCTGCCGTTGATTATTTATTTAAACATCATCAACAGCTACTACATTCATTGCTTAGATTTTTAACCAATGTTATTAAAAATAAAACTAATAATAAATATTAACAATGTCTAAAATCAATATATTTTTTTTTTGTACATTGCTGATTTTTTTTTTCTACTCTAGAGCATAAATGTACCACTTTCAGCACGCCACTCAGATGAAAAATGACACACTTTCAGAGTATTACATTGAGAGATGAAAAATATCGAACGAGAACGAGCCTGACGAATTAACGTATGTTAGGTAAGTCTACCTACTTATAGCAAACCAAGAAAATCAAGCCAATTTTATGTTAATTGACCGTGTTAAGAATACACCCTGATTTCTTTTTTTTTAAACCGGACTGTGACTTTATAGGTCGGGCCCAATAAAGCGATAGGAGTGCGCGGTTGGAGAGTAGCCTGGGGAAAATCCAGGGGAAAACCTCCGACACGACCGCGAGGGTGGTTTTGAACACTGGAATACTCTAAGAGTTTGCGCTCCAGTGAGATTAGTTGAGCGGTTTCAACCGAATCTGAGGTGTGGTTGGAATCGAGCTGCTGGGAGTTTTGTCGATGGTTCACTAAACCTAGCCTAGCTGAGGAGGATCCAGCAAGAAACTCAGCTAGGCCCGACCTGGGTCGGACTGACTCTACCTGGAGTGCGCCGGTACCGAGATGAATAGGGACTATACGTGTGTGTGTGTGTTGTCGCGATCGCGCGTTGGACGACCCCGCCGGCGGGAATGCAGAAGTGTACCCTAATCAGTGATCGTCAAGTTCCAACAGAGAGGGGAGAGATGTCGACAGCCTTCCTAACTAACGGATTCCTATGATGGGGAGCGTTGTCAAAATAATGTCTGGCAGTCTGCTTAAAAGCCGTCTTCTACCGGTCCTTGGGATCTCCGAGATCATAACAAAAGAATGCTATTGTTTATTTTTTCGCCGGGAGACGACGGCTTAAAGAAACCATACATGTTGCTAATCCCCATGTCGTGGCGCCAGCTTTCGCCACGTCGAGAAAGACAGCACCTGTCCTGAGCCCCTGGAATCGAGAGAAACCATCCAGCACGTGCTTCGTGACGCGGTGCACTTGTTGGATGCACGAGTGCGCGGATCTAAAACCGAACTGCTCGATGATGACACTATTCTCAGCCGTAAATCTGAGAATTCTAGTGAGAAGAATCCGCTCATATAGCTTTCCTAGAAAGCTAATTAAGCTGATCGGCCTATAAGAGGCAGGCGAGGTCGGGGGTTTACCAGGCTTCGCTATTCCTATTTCCACGCGGCTGGAAAGTGAGCATCGGTCAGTTCGGCATTGAAGATGCCGACCAAAATGAAGAGGGTTTCAGGGAGAAGTCCCAGGATACGATTAGATACACCATTCGCACCCGGAGCCTTTCTAACACGAAGATGCCTGACAAGGTCACTGAATTCCTTAACCGACACCGGTAAAATGGGTGAAGTTACGAGGAGACGCGATCTCCTGTCCACCTAGGAATCGACCCATCTAATATGGGCTTCGTCGGTGTGTAGGAGACTAGGCAAACATTGGGACTCTAAGCTACTCGCAAGGCATTCGGCTTTCTCACTCACTCTAATTTGTACTTTATTTGTCGTTGTGTAGCAAAGTAGAAGCATTAATAGATCATTCAATCCACGGCAAAGTGAGCTGCTCACTCCTCGTTGGGTTAGGTTAGGTTAAGTTAATTAGCCATTGGCTATTAAAGCCATCAAGAACTAAAACTTCTTCCAAGCCAGGTACTAGCCGTCCCCGGGAAAATGCATTGACTTCAATAGGTGTATTTTGAAAAAGCATATTGCGGATTATTTTTTTGATATCTTTGTTGACGATGCCTGTTGGTGATTATTAACTTGTATTTTTGGACGAAGTGTGTTGCCGATGCTTAATGTACATAATTTTGGACGAAACCTGCATTGTGGATTTGGCTCTGCGATTTTTGGTATGTAAATGTTTAAGTATAATGTATAAATACTAAGCCTTTTTAGATTCAAACTTCTTCCTCCTTGTCTAAACTTCATAATTTTCTGATACGTCATTAGTAGGTTCTTGCGCCTTTTCTCTCTCATTCCATTATTTATGTAGGAATTATATAACTTATTCTTGAAAATAGCCCTTTTTTAATAAAAGCTTACAATAATTACACATAGGATATTTCGTTCGTGTCTACTTTCATACGTTAACTCATTCGCCACTCCAAAACAATTCAAACTCCATTCGAACGTTCCTTATTCATCATCTAGCAGTCAGCACCTTACACAGCCATCAAGAATTACCAATCCCATATTTAATTAGTTTCGTTGGCCTCACTTTAGGTTGAGTTTGCTCAGCTTCTTCGCATATTGATAGATCTGTAGATAAAATGCGACTGACAAAAGATTATTGCAAAGTACATGATTTAGGAAAAAAAGCTTTATCCTTTTTACCAATTTCTTTAAGAGAACCGAAAAAACAACAGTTTAGTAAACTTATACATGTACATGTTTTGCTGAACTCACCCAAATATTGTATTTTTTTCTTTATAATATTACTTGTATCCTGGCGCCGCCGTACAAGGAGACCCGACCCCAGATCGAACTGGGATTAAGGGAAGGAAGAAGAAGAAGAAGATTACTTGTATCGGCAAATATAAAAGGATACCCCTAACTACAGTGATTCATATCACTTGTAAAAAATAAATTGTGCCTTCACGAGGCCTTCACAAAATAAAAACTTGTGAAATTACCTCACGAAACTACTTTTAGGTTTCGCATTTATTATCCCAACCACATTTAAACGGCGCGGCGTATATACCAAAGTAACGTGTGTTTACTTTGATAAATAGCGATTGTAAAGAGAAATATTGATAAGTTTGTATGTTGAGGGTACTTAATGAACTAAACCTATTCATTCGATTCAAAAAAATCTTTCCTCATTATTTATATCAGACCCCCAACACAGGCAAATTTAGATCGAAAACAAAAGGAAAAGCCCATTTCGTTAATGATAAAACTTAGAAGGGATGATCGCTCTGACCAAGAAGATCCATTGATTTACTGTAATACATACAGGATGTACAAATAAGAGTTACAATTTCATTCTGATATTGTGATTTCATGCCGGCAAAACTCGTAACTCTTTTTAATGCTAATTTTATATAGACTTTTAGGCTTCACAAACACTTTACACGGCAAAGGAGACGGTGTCAATTAATAAAATGTTTTTAGGTTAACTAATCTCCAAAAATAGTAACAATAGTCCTCGTCTGACTTTTATTATAGGTTTAACGAAAACAATTTGTGTAATCGTAAAAGTAAAAGTAGATAATTCGACTTTTACTTTTACGAAATTGCTTACCTTGTCTAAATTGCCAAAAATTATCTCTTTTTACAATACGGAATCAAGTTGTATATGCGTTCTATTTGCCCACCCTATATTCCGGTGCTACAGAGATTCACACTTCAACCAAATCCTCTCCTAATGGCCGTCATTTGTATCAATTGCTGAGTACCCTTATCGAGTGGGTCATTATTTTCTTATTCCAACTTTTTATCCATGTTTAAAAATCAGTTCTTGGAAGACAGCCATATATATATAACTACGATTAGAGCATGTGCAGAAAAGGTTTGTCAGGCATTTGAGTTTTTCTGCTACCAAATTTAAAAAATCGTATTCTTATACACAAAGTCTAAAGAGGTTTGGGTTAAGATCACTGGAAACGCGGAGGAAAATTACGGATACAATTTTTTCATATAAGCTCATTAATTACCATACAGGGGTCAATTTCCCAAGCAGTAAAAAATGTTGGCAAGACTGAGAACGCAGGTGCAGAAAGTTTAAATAATAATTAACCATTTTTTTTCGGAAACACATCCCAGTTAACTACCTCGGGCAATAGCTAAAACTTAAATATTAATGTATTTAATAATTTAAAAAAATATATAAAGCACCAATTTCTCATCAAGGTGGGTTGTCCCTAACCTGGTTTTGTTTGCATAATGTCGCCTAACTCGAAAACTATGTATGATAATAAAAATATTTTAGCCTCATTTTAAGACCAGCTAAATAGGCAACAATAAATATAGCTTCCTTTAAATCTCATGTGTACCTAACCATTTTATAATGTGCGAAAATGTTTGTCCCGAGAAACTTTTTCATTACCGCGGACCACCGCGGACCCAGCTTGTCAACGATTTATTTGCGAAGTTTGACTCGGTAAGCCCCCCGTCTCCTGCGCACTTCGAGAATCAGTTACGCTGCGGTGTTCGGCGAGGGAGGACACCTGGTGCGGTAATTCGTCGGCCTGCTATACACATGAGTATATCGTGGCCGTGATACGTGGACAAAAATAATATCATTCCGGAGTTTGCTATATCTTTTTTATTTTTTATCTGTTTCGATTGAAACTAATATATAACATGTAATATATATTTGTGATATTTAGAACCTTGTTAATTTAAGAATAAGTGGCTTGATCTTTTTTTTTAAATTAATTTTATCCTGTGTTTATCATTCCGCCGTTTTCATTCCGGTGTTTCCGGTGTAGTTAAATAGAAATGTAGCTTCACTTTGCTATATATAGGAATTAATGATTATTTTTACTGAGTATAATATATTTATTTGATGTCATATATGCCTATTACCTAGTATTTATATTTAAATATATGTTTCACTATATCGTGTTTTGTCAATTTACTTGATTATTCGCGCATTAAGATATAGAAAATATATTAAATCGATTTTTGAATGTACTTCTCCTCAAGATTATTAGCGTAATTAGTTTTTCCGAAATGGATCAAGCATTTTACTATAAAAGATGGTAATAATTACACAGACAGGCGTCGGTTGGAAGTGCTAAATATGAAGTTTATTAATGAAAGAAATATTTAGAAAATTGGTGTAAAAAGTCATACGATAGATTTAGATAATTTATTTCATGATAAGGAATTACGTTATAAATTTTCACACATGTCAAAATTACAAGAATTGTTATCATGATCGTCATAACAGGAAAAATAAAAATAACATAATGTCGACCAGAGTAATACAAAACATGATGAAAAGTAAACAGAAAAATAAATGCATCTTCCATTCGGAATCGTCAGTCAGATAAATAATAATATTGTCCATTACAAAATACAAATTTCAAAACACAAAAATAAAAGATAGTTCCGTAATATCATTTTAACATTACTGAAATATGTTTCTTATACTACAGATTTGTGTTTTCTAGAAAAAAAAGGTATAGGGTTCCAAACCACATGAACCATGATTTTTCTTTTTCTTTCTATCAAAATTTACAACTAGTTACGAAGTGTTTTATAAACAGGATGCAAGCCTCTGGACATTTACACTATTTTTAACTTATATACAAAATGCTTGTGTTTTTAAATCATACACCTAGTACTTTTTTCTATAAATCATAAAACTATAGTCTAAGAAGCAATTATTTATTATTATTCATATTTAATGCATAACACAAATAACATAAGTCCCGTTGTATTAACAGGCCAGTCAGTAGAGGTTTTTACTGGTTACGTGAAAGATTTTTTTTTAGTTTTTATTACTTGTTTGTAGCATTGCTGCTTGTAATGCGTTTTTTTTTTTGAAAAAGTGAATGATTATTTTTATTAGTATAATTATTAAATTGAAGTGGTCCACCAGTTTATTATAAAGCGGTCTTGAGTAGTGAAAATGATTGTTTTCAGGTACTAGCAGTACAAAATAAATAATTTTATAATTTTGAGGAGTTTTTTTTTTAATTCCGATGTATGTGCTCTAATTTTCATTCCTGTGGACTGTTATTATCATCCCCAGTGTATATTTATCATTCCGTTGTGAGTTTCATTTTTAATCTCAGTTATCTCAAAAACTGTTATAGATATCAACATCCCTTTTAGATGATTTTCATAATATAGTCTGAAGTGTCTTTTGATATTAAAAAATCCACGAAAAACTCCCAAACAAAGAATCACACCGGAATGATACAAAAATCATGCACTGTTGAAATTGACCCACAGATTGTCCGCAACTATTAGCCCTCCTGTCTTTTCGAGCCCCTTCCTGCGCTCCTCGCAAACCTATCACGCCACTGTGCCCACCGCTCCGAAGGACTGTTCTCGGCAGCAGCTCGCCATCTCAAGGTTATGTAAAGCGATCAACAGCTGCAGTCACATGGCTGATGTTTTCTCTGACTTACTCATTAAATTTAAAACACGTTGTGATAACTGCTTGGCTTTGTAATACCAAATGGTATACCTTCAATTAACAAGAACATTAAATGACGAGCACAATATAGTTAATTATTATTATTATTAGTGATGATTAGGTAAGAAGTTGCCTTTATTTTATGCATGCGGTGTTTACCTGTTAGTGATTGTTACACATAGCAAGTAGTTATATAATTTGGATTCTTGTAAACTTCTATGTAAACCATTGTTGGTGAACCATAATAAATAAATATATATAATATTGATATATATATTATGTATATATGGAAAACGTTAATGTGCAGTAGATAATAAGGAAGAGACCTAGGAAATTTTAAAACTAGATATTAGTACTTGGGAGACTGCTTATGGAAAATGAATAGCGCTGTAGGCCTTAAAAGTTACCATATCTCCATAATAGTACATTTTGATGCAAGTGCGGAAAGTTTGTCATTTTGCACGAGTCCAGAGTTGTCTTGGCCCGAGGCATGAGGCGAGGAACAAGACTCCGGACGGATTAAAATGACAATTCCACACGTATATATATCAAACGACGTTTTTTAAAACAGTTACAAAAAAGTATCGAAGACACAAATTTAACAGTAATTAAAAGAGACAAAACTTAAATCTGTTTACTTGCCATTGTGGGCTTTGCACGTACCTGGTCTACATCTGGCGTAGTTTACATTCATTTTGTTTAACAATGGTAAAAATCGCACATATCACAAAAAATCTTATTAAAACATTAATTCCTGAAATTATGAATGAAAGAGGCGGGCATTCAAAAGTGGGTTTAACTTTTAATTGGTAGACTTTTTTAAACATGCCATTGTTGTCAGCATTCAGCCAAATCAAAAACTATTGTGGTGGAGGTTTTATGTCACATGGTAGATTAATTATATTTAAACATGAGAAATCCATTTTATAATTTTATAATTAAATTACATATTTTTGTAAATAAACGTATATTTTGGCGAAAAAAAAACAAGCGTTCATTCATCCGGCGCGGCGGTCTTGCGTAATACGCTATTAATCGGAGGTCACGCATAATTAAATACTCGTTACCGGTCATATTCAAAAGAGTTTTAGATTTTTTACTATTCGATAACTTGTTTAATATGCAATTTTAATGTTTTAAATATAATAGAAATGCTTTAGAATAAGTAAGTAAACTGATTGAACGTAAAACTCTTCGGTTGGACGTGTGGTTTGGACCAACAGCTTAAAAAAAATTGGAAAAGTAAAATGCACTAGTGCGCGTAATCCAACTTTGCGCACGATATAATACAGCTACATAAAGTACCACTTTTTGAGCAAGTGTATTAAAAAAAAATAGTAAAACAAAAGAGTAATTTATTATGTACATGTAATTTCATACCAAGTCTACCAAACAGAATAAGTAGAAATTAACAACAAAAAATATCACGAAATGGTCCTAACTCAGCATGTAGATGACAAGGTAACATTGGTACTCAGCGTTGGTCTTCCTGTAGGTACCTATAGATTCTCTTAACATGTTTTCGGTTTATTAACCGGTCGTCTACCAATCCCTGGGGTACCAGGGCTCATTATAAAGGAACGGTATTGTTTATTTTTTCCCCGGTAAACGACGATTTAAATTAAATCATAATGTGCTCAACAACATCCCAACTACAATAAAGGTTTGGTCAATTCAGCTGGGACAAAGTAAAGTTGTTCCAACAAGTCCAACAACTTGTTAGCTTGCGGGCAAGTTGAGACTTGTTCGGAGACTTGAACGCATTGTCATTTGTAATACACTTCACTGCATACAGTTCGCTCGTGTCTTGAAGGGTTACGACGAGCACGTATTCAATTAACAGCGTTCGCATAAAAACTACGTATAAAAACCCAAGATTCTCTTCGGTATGTAAACAGTTAAACACATAGGTCGGTAGATAGTATGGAACCCAAGTCAGGTGGGTATACGAGTAAAGACAAAAGAAGCTTGCTGCTGGCTTCATAAGATTGCCTTGTTGTTTGTTGATACGACTGTAATAAGGATGATTATTATGAAAAATGTGGTCACAGAATAATAAAATAGTACTACATGATTGAAGAACTCCTTGTAAATAATGAAGCATAGAGAATATTAATACTCCATCCGCAGCATGATCCTTTACAAAATCCTTTTCCACGTCCTTTAGTGGTCGAGTAATATGGTCAGCAATAGATTAAGAGAATGTTACCCGGATTAGACGGAAGATTTACATGGGCCATTAAATGAATTTGTCCAGGCTAATATAGTTTTGAATAGGGTTTAGTTAATTACAACATGAGTTACATGAGTAACGACCGACCTCGGTCAGCTGATATTTCCTATTAAGCTACGGAATGGACCGATTTTGTTGAAAATTATACAACTATAGCAGTAATAAGTAAATCACAAATGAGTGAGTGATTACGTACGTTTTACATTGACTGTACAGTCTCGCCATTTCATTTTTGTTTTTTTTTAAGTGAGAGACTAAAGCAGAAGCACTTATAGGTTAAGGTAAATGATTACACACATAGCTACATGAAGTACTGATTGCTCATAAAGTGAATGAGTGAAATGATTTAATAGATATTAAAGAATTGAGAGGTAGGGCACAGCAAATTGTCATCTTGCTCGAATTTGGAGCAGCCCAACTGGGGAAGTACCTCCGCCTTGCAGAAGACCATAGCCATAACAACATTATCTACTATACAAGTATGTAGTGTTGTGTTCCTGGAGGTAAGCAAGGTTGCCAGAGCTCCCGAGGATGCTCTGTGTTGAGAGCGAGGGACCTCAATTGTCCCTTCTGTTGTCAACACAGTGCATCCTCAAATTTTATAAATGGTCGGCAACGCGTACGTGACTCCTTTGGAGTTGCGGGTGTCTATAGGCTGCGGTGGCCGCTTACCATCAGGTGGACCGTAAGCTTGTTTGCCACTGGAGTTGTATAAAAAAACCTAAAAACTACGACTAAACTGGATAAAAGTTAACTAAAAAGATAAAAACAAGTTTCAAAACAAGGAACTTAAGGAAATCTATTTTGTTTGCAGTCGAGGAATTTTGGTATTGTACCTCTGGATACGCCTCCGTATAATCGAAATTACCTTTGGCATCGTTCAGCCGCTTTGGAGGCTGCTTCTTCTATAACCATAAAGCTTATTAAAAATACATGACACAAATCATGTCAGTCGAAAAATATAACTCGTCAACCGCCGTCGACGCTAATATTATATATAGGTAACAAATAATAATACACCTCGCCGAGTCTCTTACGCCGGTTCTTCGAGGCAGAGGTTTATTTATGAACCGGTGGTAGTTTTTTGACATGCATAAGTGCATGTAATATGCTTAAATTGAAGAACAAATGATTTTATTTTAGTTCATTTCAACATTATTCCGCAAATCTTAGTATTGCCGCGTATTATTCTATCGCTTCACGCTACGCGAATAACAATCAACCGCAATAGTTTTTTGCAGAACAGTTATCTTGTATCCAGTCAGTGCAGTTTATAATAATTATTATTTTTCTCATTTTATCTCGCAATTTATCTTATGCCGTGAAATCGTGCTTGAAATACAAACATTATATATATTATAGAAATAAAATCGTGTTTGAAATAAAAACTTATAGTCGACGCATACACATCATTTGAGTAAGATAAAGTTGGTCGATTCATCTTCCCACTGTCATGGCAAGTGTATATCGTATATGTGTTATCATGTTGTCCTTAGATGCCAGATGCTAATATTTTTGGCAGTATATCGCATAAGAGGCACGACAGAGAACGTAAAACCGGCGGTAAATCAATTTCATTTTAAGATATCAGCAACAATAGTTTCCGACTTTCATTTATGTAATCTGGTGAAAAACAAAAAGGAAATTCTCGCAATGTTTCAAAGGTAGACGGCCAACGTGGAGTGAAATAATGAAATTGGCTTTCGGTCGGTTCGTTGGTTAAATTCGCAATCCATTTACAACTTTATCTCGTCGTGATTCGCGTTACCTACGCGGAAATTAATGTTGGTAATTAGTTTTATTTTTACGTGAGATAATTTGCTATTATTGTTTATTCCCCGAAGGGCCACAATCTAATATTAACTATGTACAGTTCTTGGCATCGATCTGAATGTACGTTTCGCATTTCAAGCATTTGACATGTAATCTCTGCGAGCGTATAAGAAAGGGCGCAAAACTCATATAAGCAATTCAAATTGAAATATGAAACCTACGTCTCAATTGAATAGTCCAACGATTTGGAGTGTGTGTGTGTGCGTTTCTTTATTTATAACCAGCCGATTTTAATCAAATGATGTAGTATACATTTTTTTGGATACCATTATAAACTTTGATGCGAACTGCTCTATAGTGCTAAAATTTTAGATCGATAGTGACACGAATTAAACGATGACCGAATAAGTATAATCAATAACCATTCATTAGAGTAAATAAAATTTGACTTGATTGCGGCGTAATAAGTTAAACGGAAGTCATTTGAATAATTAGCATTTGAATTGATTGGGAGTAGAATAATTGATTCTCGCGGCAGTTCATAAATGTGATGAGTGATAATTTAATGCCCGTCTTCTCATACTGATGTTAAGGATTACAGTATTAAGTAATACATGTTGTTTTCATGATGGTTACTTACGGAATTTAAGCATGAGCAATATGAGCATAAAGAAGTGAGAATTTAAACTGTACTATCTACAGCTTTAATTATAAAGCCTGACTTGAAAAAAACCTGAGTCAGTAAAAGACATCTAGGCGTTGTCAAAAGTTTTACAGTACAATCTTTGCTTAGTTTAGGACTAGGTCGAATTGTGTAAGATTGTAAACAATTTTTTAAGGTCACATTCTAGGATAAGGTTATTTAAAAAATATACTCCAACGTCGGTGGCACTCAGGTCTGATGGTAATCGGTCACTGTAGTCTAAAGATGATTTGCAACTAAAGATATGTGACATGCGCATCGCCTACCCTAATACACATAAAAATCATAACTTACTCTTTGTTCGGCCTATTAAGTGCGTAGTGACAGTGCCCCCGAAGCTGGAGGTCCCTGGTGAGAACCCCGGTAAGGGCATTTGTTTGTGTGATGAACACTAATATTATTTGGTCCTGAGACTTGGATGTTTTCTATGTATTTAAGTATATATATTAAATATATAGTCGTCGTGTACCATATCTCAGCCTTATTGAACTTATGGTAGTCGATTTGTGTAAGGTTGGCCCTTAATATTTATTTATTTCTTTTTCTGTCGCGTATCCGGATAACAACTACCTACCTCCAATACACTCTAATCTTTTTACGTATTGACGTCTGCAAGCATGGAAACCTAATTAAGAAGTCAAACAGAAGCGAGACCGTAGCTCAAAATTAATTAGAGCCCTTCGAGTCTCGTGCCGTGTGTCGGCTCTTGTACTTTAGGAATTCTTGGTAGCCAATTCTGCGTCTCAACCAACTTAAGATAATAATGTTGTTTGCTTGATTCATACTTTGGAGTTCTTCCGTGCAGTCTTGTCATAACGTGGCTGCGTGGCATCGAATGCTTCGTTAATAAGTTAATGTGTCTAATCGATATGACAGACAAGTATATCATTACCCCTATTAGGTAAATCACCACTTCACTTAATGAATCCTACTTAAGGTATCCTTTTCATGAATGCGTTTCATGAACAAGGTACTTATTTATACAAAAAAGGCATTTTATTAATAAAATCTCCACAAATTTTTGCTCTCAGTAAAACGTAGGTCTTAATTTGAGGCATGTAGAATACAGGAATAATAAAAGGTAATGTTTGACTTAAATTATGGCAGCCTAAAAATTTTGCACGTAATTAATTATTCCGTAATTTGAATTTTTAACTAAATCTGCCGAAAACTCTGCCATTTTTAGGGTTCAGTAGCCAAAAACGGAACCATTATAGATTCGTCATGTCTGTCCGTCCGTATGTCACAGCCGATTTACTCGGAGACTATAAACACTACAATTATGAAATAGGAAGGTGTATTCTATGAACTGCCACATAAAAGTGATGTGAAATTACAAAAAAAATATTAAATTAGGGGGGGGGGGGGGGGCACTCCATACATGTAACCGGTGGATGAAAATCAAAATTTCAACTCATATAGTCGTGTGGGATATCGATGGATAGGCCTTTAAAAATTATATGGACGTTTCTAAAAAACTTGTCCATTTAAGTCAATCGTTGGTGAGATATTAGCTGTCAAAGTCATAGAAAGTGTCCCCCCCCCCCCCCTCTAATTTCCAAACTATAAAGTTTAAAATTCTGAACAAAATGGAGGTGGTGTGCATTAGTAAATACTTTCAACGATTTTTGGTTTGAACAATATAGGTTTTACGGTTTTTGAGTTTTCGCTTAAAAACTCTCTTGCCCAAACAAAAGGTCGAAAGTGCCGTGATTTCCCTATGAAGATACGACTTTTTGAGATTCAATGTATTCGATAGTGATTTTAAATGTGGACTAGTAGGTGTTGGTACGGAACCCTTCATTGTACGTGGTCCGACGCGCACTTGGCTGGTTTTTTTGAGTATCATTTGCATAAATATTACAGTATACATACATTCAAATATAGTACCTACTTTATTCTTGAATTGAATGTAAATTTGGTAAGTTGGGTGTCAAAATAAGTCACAGTCTTATAATTGATTGAAAAGATACTAGGCCATTTTTACAAGAAAACAAGTATTAAAGCCGTATAACAAACAGACAGATAATAATTCGTATAAGAAATTAACATTCGAATTTAATCTAAGAACGAAACATTTTTATTTGATTGCTTAAAATATTTTTACAATGTTTGATATATTATGTCATATTCGACGTTTCTCGTACCGATATGACATCTCTCAAAAGTACAATGATAAACCTCGTTAACTTTAGGTTAGTTTGGTTAACATATTCCAAAAGAACTCTGGTATATAAGTTGTTATAGTAGGCTATAGCTAATGCTACATATGCGTAGTCTAACGTAATTTTTATTATTATTATACTAATACATGTCACAAAATCTTAATACAGCTACTTACATTTATGAAATATATCGTTTTTTCTAATAAGACAGTAGCAGAAACTAGAGGCTAATTTCCTATACATTTAACAAAGGACATCTGCCGCATATTACCATTTAGATTTGAAGTTATTGGTATCGATACAGTTCTTAATGAATTATCACAAAATATAAGCCTTTACGCGTTGTTACGGCGTTTTAAATTCAATGTGCAATTGGTGAAATCTTGAATTAATATCATTTATAATTTAAAAAAAGTCCCGTCTCATATCAAAAACTGATACAGTCAATAGTGAGTCTGTATATACAAAAAACACTCGATAGTCTCGATTAAAAAATTGTATTCAAATCAGTTCATCCATTGAAAGCAACTATGCCACAAATACACGCAGATTACACATGTTGAATTTATAATACACCTACCCCTCGTTTGCGTCGGCGCATTAAAAAATATGCAAAATAATTTTACGCACGCAATATTCGTAAGCTTTAATTAGATATACCACTTCGCAAGCAAACCCAGCATGGGTACCTAAAGAAAATATTAGTAGCGCTGAACTCAAACAAGAAACCTACAAAGTGCGAAGCTCATCATCTCACTTTATATTAATTATGTTTGAAGTATGAGTAATAAATACTTGTTCTGGGTAAAACGGGTTTCAAGAAGCAATCTCTTCTTTGTTTTTGTCAAACCATGAAAACGTAGATTGAGCAAGTATTTATTTCGTACTTAAGTAATTAGTGATGTTTAATAATTACAAAATGAATATTAGTGGAATATTTTATACGATCAACATTTTATTTGATTATGTGCTAAAGTCAATTGTAATATATTTATTTTAATATAACTCATATGGGTTTTCAGTACACATTAATTTAAAATTTGCAATATAACGTAATATGTACCATGTACATAACTTATTCTGAGATTGTAACTATCGAAATTAAGTGGGTCAGTAAATCAAAATAAAGGTTTATTTCAGAAAAAAGGGGTTAGTACTAAACCACAAATCAGAATCCACAACGCAGGCTTCGTCAGATCGCCACAAATATTTCGATAAAAAATACCGACAAGGCTCCTTCAGTCTAAAAATATTAAAAAGAGTTTGTTCACCCTAAAAAGTTTTATAAAATGTACCGAATCGTTATTAAGAAATAATCAGTTTTTAATGCAAACCAGCAATACGCTTTGTCACGTACAAAATCATCACGTAAGTTTGTTTGTTAAATATATTATTGCTATGTGGGAAAGATGTAAACATTTAAATGTCACTCACACCGTGGTATTCTCCCTTGAGACTTCTTATTTGGTTATTACGTCTCATCGACAGTAAACGGCAGGACATGGTAACAAGGGCAAGATTTATATGCAAAAGATGCTGAAATCTGAAGTTATATCGAAGCTCCGATTATTGTTAAATTTTGATAGCGTTAGATACTTATACGGTATTACATTACAAATTAATCGGCGGTTATCAAGCTAATTTAGTGTAACTTTATTTAGTACTGAGATGAAACAGTAAAGGTATCCCAAGATGTTACAAAAAAGGTATACGAAGCTCAATGAGAACAGAAAGTAAAAGTGGACGCTGGATATACATTCAAAGATAAAGATGAGATAACTCAGGTCACGTGAAATTATTCAATGCTTTAAGATTTTAAAAAAATGTTTAGTCATATTATTACATTTATAACTTTTACTCTAGCCGTAAACCTCATACTATGTTCGTGTATATATTTACACGAACATATATTACACGAACTTCTACCTGTCCCCCCCCCCCCTATCCAGTCCTCTCCCGGTAAAAAAATTAACAGTAGCATTTTGTTATGTGCCTGGAGATCTCCGGCACGGGTAGACAACGGCTTAAGAAGCAAATTACTGGAAATCAGGCACATAATTTATTATAAATAACGCAGGCAACGCAGCATGAGCATGATCAGTGCTTACGAACTTCGGCGGACATTTCATTCAACGATAGAGTTAAAAGAGTATAAATATTACTTACTTACCTATCCAAGATCGGCGCGGTTAGCTTCGAAGATACGAAACATGACCTAGTTGGTAATTAATATGGAGCCCTGGTAATAAGAAATATGGAGACACACAGGGGCGGATTCAAAATCTATATAAACCTAAATATTTTAATTTGTTTACGGTGTTAGTCTTAAATGAAAAAGTATTGGACGTGGCTAGTTCCAGAGATGTAATACCTGACCCAAATATAAACACGGCATACAATGAAGAGGCAGGAACGAATTCATATTAGTAAATCACAAAGGTGTTTTTTACTGGTGTTTAATTTCAGGAATGTGCTTTGACTGATGAACTAGCTTTGGGACATTACATTCACTACCTATTCAAAACAAATACTGATCAATGAGTAATAAGAACCTACTATTTTAACAAATACTAAATTGAAATTATATTTAGGTGGCTCTTTATTCAAAGTGGCGTGTCGATTCGTGAGCGAGCTGTTCTGTCTGACATCTCTAATGAGAAAGAAAGAGCAGAAAGTATTAAAGTGAATAAAGGCATGGATTGTTCAATGTTAAAACGGGCTACAAAGTACGATATCCATATAAGTGAGAAATTGAATTTAATAGGTGACATCCACCAATGAAACTAGTGTCGTGATACCAATCCGGAAAAAATACCTCCATAATCGCTTCATGTTCAAAACCTCTATTTTATCAAAGACATCTCGTCTTATTTAAATACAAATAGCCAATTTATGTCCGCGCGATTTGCCTTAGCTATTTATGTTAGCCCCAGTATAACCGGCCGTTGTCTTGGAACAAAGAGGAACCTTGTTGGACCACAACAATTTAGCCATGTTCTCATCATCTGCATGTTCCGATCAGCTGAAAAATAAATAATGCAGCGGGTTAACATTGATAACCAAATTTAACAATATCTGTGTATTCTGTGTGAGATATCGTTACTTGGTACAGGCTTTTTTCTTAAGCGCCTTAATGCCATCATAAACGCCAAATAAGAAATAAATAAAATAAATACGTACTAATAAAATTAGTGTATTTTCGCAAAGAACATCGAAACTTCGTCCAAAATTTGACAGGTGCAAAATTTTGTAGAGACGTATTACATGCAATCGTATACCTATTTCATTTCAGTTTATTAAATTAGAAATAAACCTGAATAAATCAGCTTTTAATCACCAATTATTGAATGAATAATAATGAAGATTAAGTGTACTATAAGAATATATGATAGTTACTTTTATTAACATTTTATGGTTTGGTGTTTATTTCTTAACTAACATCCAACAACAGCAACTCAATATTAAATCCCATCCAATTGATTGTTGAAAAATCACAATGTGGTTCTCGAACTGTATAGTAGATCTCGGTTACCATTCACACTTTTCAGCAGACATTCCACTTGAATGTCTAAATATATCTCAGACCTTTCATTTCACGCAAATCAAATTTTAGGCTCCATTACGGCGAATTCTATTATTGTAGGAGCACAAATGACGCAGCTTCGAAATCTAATAACGTTATTACCTATTCATGAGCAGTTACGCTACTAAAAGGTTCGGATACGCCTAATAAATGTCTTTTGGCCACAGATTGACGTTAGGGTGAATTTACTATCATTTATTTCCCAACTTCGTCCCTGGTGCCACATGAACATGACACGTTGAGACCCGCTGACCCGGTTCCCTTGCCACCTGCGACCAGTCAATTTACCCTTAAAAAATCTCGTAAAACCTCCGCCCGAAAGAAAAGCAGTATGTTGACTTAACTCACATACATGCCTTAACGGGAGCGCGCCCCCATTTCTACGCCCAAGGGAAATGTTTCTTTAACCTTTTGGAGCCTTTGCTTTCAAAGTCGATATCGCTGTGAGCGGTTGAAAGGTTGTTGCGGCATTTTGATACGTGGATTTTGAGGAATGCAAAGGAATGGTTGAGACCTGAAGCGCGATGTTTACGGTATTCAAATTGCTGTCACATGCCCGGACATAAGGTTTATATTACACGCCAGTGTGCTTTTCATATGTGAAATTTAATTAGAATATTCCATTCCATTCACACCTTGGTGGAAGTTGTTTAGTGAGCGACTTAATAACTTCTTGGTTCAAATGCTACTGTTTCATATTAGTGTCTCGCTAGATGGGTAATCATTTTGCCATACATGATTATTTCCTGGAATTTCGTTAATATTATATCTAGGTTTACTTTGATATTTGTAAAAGAGTACTAGAAAACGGCCCTTAAGAATGATTTATCTGAAATAAAATTTTAAGGTTCTGGGTACAAATCGGAATCTGTGAGATTGTTTAGCAAAGTGAATTTCGGTAAGATTGTCTAAATAAGTAATGTACTAATTTTGAATATTAAAATATGGTATGCTTATAATAACAATGCGCTCACTTTTGTTTCAAATAAAATTGTTTATTTGAAACAAAAGTGAGCGTGAAAAGAGCCAATAAATTGCCTGAGTTCGTCCGTCTAGAACATAACTGGATGTGTCAAAAAGAAAATGTGACCATGCCAAGGTATTGCCACCTTAATTTTACTGGGGACTCGATTCCACGAAGCAAGCAAAAATCTAGAGTGAGGATTGAGAAAATCGTTTAACCTGACTGAACACTGAGCGAAACTCGCCCAGGTACCGCCAACTATACTACTCCAGTTTTGTAACAATTTCAAGTTAATATATTTTCTTACACACACTAACGACTGACACTACATCGTACATAATGCAGGCAGGAATTCCGAATACGATGTGTCCGTAAGCAAGTAGGATAAATTATGCAGTCGAGTCGCAGCTTCGAAGGTACACGCTTGAAGATGCATCACAAATCCCTAGTACTTTGCACAGAGCGATTTTGATTTTGCATTGATACAATCATTCGATGCGGATTTGCGAATGCGAAGTATTGGAGTTTAACTAGTTTTTCTGACAATTATTAAATCTACGATAGTTAGTACAAACAGTTACACAATTATTTACCAGAGATGAAATGTAATGCTCAAAATTATCTAATTATGCAGTCGAGTAGCAGCTTCGAATATAATTTTAATTTTGCATTAATACACACTGCATCACACCAGTGATTTTAACTGGATTTCATATCAATGAATAAATATATGACAGAAGTACTTAAATATACAAACGTACATACAGTTACAGAAAAATAATATTTTATTGAATAGGTAATTTTTTCAGATTTTCCTCTGTACTTGTAGTGTAAGACGATATTATCTGCCCAATTTTTTTATCGCCTCTGTTGGGTCGATCATTAACGCCCGAATGGAGGGTATTGAGGATCGTCTCCTACCGGCAAAGTCGTGCCGTCCGCCATTAGCATCGGACAAAACCAAGGAGATGAAACCAGCGGGCCCAGTTTCAAGGCCAAAGAAAACCGCTCCAAAAGTCACCGCTGCCTCTCTGGTAGCAAAAACCGGAGCGCGTATTCCACGGGACGCGACGGACGGCATGCAGCCATCTTTGTCCGAAAAGAGTCAATCTTCGGATAAAGCGCCTGATGCTCTTGACAGTGAAATGGATGAAGAAGGGTTCATTCCGGTCAGAAGTAAAAAGTCCAAGAAGAAGAAGCAGAAGACTTCAATAGCTCTCGCGACACCTAATGCTGCCGCTGGGAAAAATGCTGGCCAAACTAAGACTAAGAAGAAAAACAAGCCTCGTCTCACTCCGCCGAAAACAGCGGCCGTTGTTATCTCTTTACAGCCTGAGGCCGCTGAAAAAGGAGTTAGCTACCTAGATGTCATGGGAAGAGCCGTAGCGGGCGTTAATTTGCAGGAGCTAGGGATTCATTCCCTCAAGTTCCGACAAACGGCTTCTGGAGCAAGGATGGCTGAACTCCCAAAAGAACTGGATGCCACTAAAGCCGACGAACTAGCCGACAGGCTTCGTCCAGTGCTGGACGGGATAGCCGTAGTTACTAGGCCTACCAAATGCGCCGCTTTGCGCATTCTGAATTTAGATGATTCTGTTACAAGAGATACTGTGACGAGTGCAGTAGCTCAGTCCGGTGGTTGCCCCTCAGACATGGTAAAAGTCGGAGATATAAAACGTGGCCCTGGCGGAATGGGAGCCGTAGTAGTTAGATGCCCTGTAGCAGCAGCAAAGGCGTTGGTGACAAAGGGGCGCGTCTTGGTTGGCTGGAGCTCCGCTCGTGTGATTGCATTAGAACAGCTCCCTCAAAGGTGCTACCGCTGTATGGAGCTTGGTCATACTAAACCCATGTGCCCATCAGCAGTGAACAGAGAGCAGCTCTGCTACCGATGTGGTGGTGAGGGGCACCAAGCTTCGGTTTGTTCAGCGCAGGTGCCTAAATGCGCTGTGTGCGCTGACTCTGGTAGACCCCATGGTCATGTGATGGGAAGTCTGAGATGCACCCCGCCATCCAGATCGGGGAAGATTCTCCACCGGACTGGGATTGCGGTCAACACTGCCAACCGCTCGTCGGTCCAAGAGGATGAGGTAACTGACATGCAAGAGTAATGGACCAGACTCTCCATGTCAGTTTTCTCCAGAGTAACCTTAACCACTGCGCTGGGGCTCAGGATCTTTTCCTGCAGTCTATGGCGGAGTGGCAGGTCGACATTGGGGTAGCCTGCGAGCCGTACCTGGTCCCATCCCAACCACACTGGGCAGGTGACTTGGACGGTCTGGTGGCAATCACCGTAAGATCGGATGGGCAATCCCCCCTCACACCAATTGAAAGAGGCCCAGGGTTTGTTGCTGTGGGCTGGAGAGACTATATAGTCCTGGGGATATACTTTTCTCCCAATCGCAGTCTAGCTGAGTTTGAAATATTTCTGGACTCCGTTAGATCAGTTGTAGGTAGGTGGTCTTCGAGACCCATGCTGGTCCTTGGAGACTTCAATGCCAGGTCCAGTGTATGGGGAGACACCATCACAAACCCACGTGGTCGGGCCCTGGAAGCGTGGGCTCTTCAGGCTAACATGTCCCTTTTAAACAGAGGAGCGTCGCAGACCTGCGTGCGATATCAGGGAGGATCCGTTGTGGATGTATCCTTTGCCACTCCCGCTGTTGCGCGTAGAGTTCAGGACTGGAGAGTAGAAGAAGAGGTGGAGACCCTTTCGGACCACCTTTATATCCGATTTGGAATCTCCCGCCACTCAGCTACGTTAGCACCTGCTAGAGAGCCTAGTCGGTTCATTCGCTGGGCCTGTTCAAAAATGGACCGAGAGTTTGCCCGTGAAGCAGCACTTGTGCAACGATGGGTTACTCCTAGTGAAATGGTCGAGACGTCTCCGGTAGACGAATTGGCCGACCACTTACGGTGCTCACTGGTGAAAGTATGTGACGCGGCTATGCCGAGGATAAAACGTCGCCCGGCCAGACGACAGGTATACTGGTGGACACCGGAGATAGGTGCATTGCGGGCAGAGTGCAACTCCGCACGTAGAGCTTATGTGCGATCCCGAAGGCGCTACGGCCTAGATGCAACAATAGAAGAGCAACTAAGGGGTGTATATCGGGAAAAACGGAAGGCTCTGCAGGTTGCAATCAGGCAGTCCAAGGCTATAGCAAGAGAAGAAATTTTGGCCAGTCTTAGTCGGGATCCTTGGGGGCGTCCTTATAAAACAGTACGTAAGAAGCTTCGAGGACAAAGCGTTCCGGTGACTGAGACCCTTTCTAGGGAAGTTCTGGATCGGGTAATGGGAGAACTGTTTCCGGCTTCTGTGGGACACGAGCCTCCTACGATGGCGCCTCCATCTCCCGCCGTTACACGAAATGGAGTAGATTTTCCCCCAATCAGGGATGGGGAAATGAGCAAAGCTCTAGATCGACTCCGTAAGAGACGAACAGCCCCGGGTCCGGATGGCGTGCCAGGTCGGCTATTGTTCGCTGTCGCAGATGCATGGGCGGACTGGTGGCAGAAACTGTTTGAAAAATGTTTTCATACTGGCCAGTTTCCGAGGCCATGGAAGACGGGCAGGGTCTGCTTGATTCCCAAGGAGGGTCGCCCCCAAGGTCACCCGTCAGCATTTAGACCCATTGTGTTGTTGGGCGAGGTGGGGAAACTTTTTGAAAAGATCCTGGCTGACCGCCTCGTCCGCCACCTGGATGAAGTAGGACCGAACCTCTCTAATGTCCAATTCGGTTTTCGAGCAGGCCGGTCAACTGTTGACGCGATAGACTACCTGAAAACTATCTCCAAAGAAGCTACGGATGGAGGAGAGATAATGTTGGTGGTCTCTCTTGATGTTAAAAATGCTTTCAACAGTCTCCCATTTGAAACACTCAGAGAAGCGCTTCGATATTTTGAAGTGCCTTGCTATTTGAGGAGACTGTTGGAAAACTACTTGGAGGACCGCTTCGTTGCATGGGAAGACGGAAGCGGATCGATGTTCAGGCGTCAGGTCGAACTTGGTGTCCCACAGGGATCTGTTTTAGGTCCCACATTGTGGAATGTCGGTTTCGACTGGCTCTTGCGAGGCCCAGTTCTTCCGGGCATGAGTGTGCTTGCTTACGCCGACGACACACTTATCGCATGCCGAGGTAGCTCCTATGAGGAGGCCGCCAGAAGAGCCACGGTTGGGACATCACTCATGATCGACCGAATCAATCAGCTGGGTCTTAAGGTGTCCCTTCCTAAAACCGAAGCCCTTTTATTTCATGGCCCTCGGAGAGGCCCTCCCCGCAATGCCGGAATAAGAGTAAACGGAGAGACTGTTGCAGTAAAAAGCCAAATGAAGTATCTGGGGCTTATCCTTGATGGACGGTGGCACTTTGGAGCACACTTTACCAATCTTGCTCCAAAGTTAATTTCTACAGCCGCCGCCCTTAGCCGACTGCTCCCTAACATCGGTAAGCCCAATGCTACGTGCAGGCTCCTATACTCCAGGGTCATACGGAGCATGGCCTTATACGGGGCCCCCATATGGATTGACGCCCTCTCAGCGACAAATAAGACCCTACTCCGCAGACCTCAGAGGGTCATTTCGATAAGAGCTGCCCGAGGATATCGCACAATATCCTTTTCAGCGGCAACGATCCTGGCTGCGGACCCTCCTTGGGACCTTCAAGCACGAGTGCTCGCTAAGGTCCATCAATATAGGGTTGAGAGAAGAGCGGCAGGAGAGTTTCCAGACCGGCAGGAGTTGGAACGAGTTCGGAGATTGGCCCGGAACGAATCGCTCCGCCAATGGAAAGAAGAGTTGGTGTCTGCGGATTACGGCTTGGTGACGGTGGGGGCTATACTGCCTCATTTGGAGCGCTGGGCTGATAGGCGGCATGGAACCCTGACGTTCCATATGGTGCAGATTCTTACTAACCATGGCTGTTTTGGTAAGTATCTGCATCGCATAGGGAGGGAGTCCTCCCCTTGCTGCCATGAGTGTGATGCGCCCGTGGATACGGCACATCACACTTTCGAAGAGTGCAATGCATGGGGACCCCAGCGAGCTGCCTTAGAAGCAGTGCTAGGGCCAGACCTGTCGTTGTCGAGTGTTGTTGGGGCCATGCTTGACAATGAGGAGGCATGGAAGGCGATGGCCTCCTTCTGTGATCACGTTATGTCGCAGAAGGAGGCCGCGGAGCGGGAACGGGAGAATAATCCTCTCGCGGATCCGCTCCGCCGGCGACGGGCTGGAGGCAGAGCCAGGCGCTATGCGCATTTACTGCCTCCACCGTAGTGGGTTCTTGCGGGGGTCAGGGATAACCTGCAAATATGTTTCCACAGATTTAAATGCGCCCATCCTACTGGCGCGTAAGATCTGCAGCCCGTTACCCTGTGGGCTGCCCGCCGGGACGCACGCAGTCGAATGCCGATGGTGATCCTGCGGCGTCCCACTCTACAAGGCGGAGCCGGCACTCGTTGGGGTTTTAGACGGTAGTCCAAGGTGTTTTGCCGCGGTTAGTCCGTCATACCCGCCCTGGTCCCCCTAACCAGGCGGGATGCGTAAATGCATTTCCCCAACGTTAAAAAAAAAAAAAAAAGGTTAGAAAGTCTCGTTAGTTAAAACGAAGCACACGACATACCTACATAAATACCTAGAATATTATAGATTGAGAATGCCTCATGGCATTAAGTCCACCCTTTGTACTTATATTGTTTGTCCAATAAAGTTTATATACGAAATTCGGATTTCGATGTTCGGAGCAGGTGGTCAGACCAGTAGTATGTATTGGAATTCACAAGACTCAATAATTTTTTAAAACGCATCACGTCAAATATGTCATAGGTAAATAAAAAATACATTATTATAACTAGCCTAACTATAAACTAGAATAAAACAAAACTCTACACATATACAAATAAAAAAACCGGCTGCTGATATTCTAAAAATGATGGATATATTACAGATATGACATAGATGCTGGATATACAAGATACTTTTGGTTTCATTGGATCAATGACGATTGGCATAGTTATCCAAGACATTTGCAACGGTGTTTGACTTTTTATTAATAATTACTAAATAGCATAGGTAGCCTTTAACATGAATTGATCTGCTTTTATTGAGAATAAAAGGTTAATAGAAGTTGTCGTTACATTTTCTAAGCCAATGAACGGGCTTATTGCAGCGTGGAGGGGTATCGTTACGGGAAGCCCTATAACTAGTAATCATGCGCTCTCACCTCACCCTTGCGGAACAAAAGAGGAAATACTAGTTCCGATATTAGGTACCTACTAACTTTATTTTAAAAAAATCCTACATACGGCAGTGGAACAAACACTGTTTATTATTAGATCTCAATCAGAATACCAGTACTATTAGCTATCACTGTGCACTTAGGGCTTTATTGTACTAACTGTATTCTCTTGTTATTATTTGTGTCACAAATCAATACTTTTCTATTCCTTTTAATAGTAGGATTGGTAAATTGCACGATATTCGTACGTAGCAGGTACAGCTGTCAGTAAGGGGAGGGCAGTACAACTTACTACGAAGTCTCGTACCACGCGATTGTCCCACTCGCAATGCCCAAATTAGAAAGAGACGGGGCAGACTCGTCAAATCAATTGTATTAACCCAACCGAACGACCAAAGTGGTATGTTTAAAAATCAAGAACACGTAAGTACAAAATAATTTAGGACATCCTGACGAGGTGGTCAACCAAGAGACGAGACAGGCGAAATAATACAAAGCTACCTAATAACGCAATGATATTTTGACTTTGAATAAGCTAAAAGCGTTGTCTAAGACGTCTTTCAAAAACGTTATTTACTTTCACGCTGTGTTTTGTAGAAAACGCAATTTATCTCAAACTCGAATACACAAAGGATATTAGGCGATTTATAAAAAATACCATTTTTTTTAATTTCATGTACCTAAACGACAAACACATTTTGAAGCTGTTTAATTTATTTTTCTTCTAACCATAATCAAATAATAGGAAAAAATATATAAAAAAACTTGCGCGAGAAATTCGGTTCACCGGAGGGCGGTTTTCTCTAGGTGAAAGTATGTTTTCTTTAGTCGTGTCGATTTAGTTTATCAAGATTAAAAAAAAAAGAAAGATAGTTTTAACGTTTTTAATTAAGACGGATGAAAAGCCATTTCGCGTGTTCGGTTTTCCGAGCATGTTAGAAAAAAATGCTATTTATAAGAAACTCCAATTACTGATTCGCATTAAAGGGAAATTCCGAAAGAAGAATGTACTCGTAAGATAAAACACACTTTTTGAATTTTATTCAATAGAGTCGAAATATTTTTCAGTCTCTTCTCATTGTTTGACATGAACCTGCGCTATCTATCACGGTTTCTGGATGACTTATGTGTTTTATATATACTTTAATAATGTTTAACTATTTTAGTTAGTTTTGCCAATATTACATAAAATTTAGTGTCCCTCCCGAACGGTTAGTAAACTTTAATTGACAGTACACAGAGTATAGTTGATTTTCAGGTAGTAATTGAATAAATACAATTAGATTTATCGCATATAATAGTTATTTTGTAATTATGATCATCATGCGTTGCAAAATATCATAATATAGGTAACTATTCCGTTGCGTGATTAATTAAACATTAATATTTGTTATAATCCCACTGCCCTCAAAAAAATAAATAAAAATTTTAATTATAAAAAACAGAACATGAATTTTGTAAAACAGCATACACCTAATGGGGGCTATCGTTTTTGTACTCACCAGTTGGCACCACTGAGTAAGGTCCAGCTGTCAAAAATTGTTATTAGTTATTATGGACATGAGAACGAAGTTTACATTTAACTCATATTCAATACCTTAAAACCGTACCGTAAAAATATCGAACATATACCGCATTGTAGCGCAGTGCCGTTTTGTTCGAAAAAAAGATGGAAATAAGTTTCCGAAAGACAAAACTGTCTCAAAGCCCTGAAAGTCATTGACTCTTAACTCATATTTGTATAATCAAGATCAGGTATTGCAAAATAGTCACCATATTGTTCCAATTAGATATTAACCCGCGTAGCGCAACCACAAAGAGTGACATTTGACGTTTCGGAGACCCCACGCTACGCTAGCGCCTCTAGCGGCAAATTCATACGCGATAGCCCTCATTGGTTTTAAACAAGTTTTTAAACCACGTTGTATTTAACAATAAAGTGTCATGCCGTCTGGCGCGATACTCTGTTCCCTAAGTACTCTTAACATAATCCAGTAAAGGAGCCCCGTGCCGCGGCTCGATACGATTGTGCAACGTCGCCGGCAGACTGCTAAGTGCTACAAATCCTCAGTACAGTGTCCCGCTGCCCCGCGGCACACTCCTCCAACACCGCTACTAATAAATATGTCCTAGTAAATTTCTCGCAGAAATGGCAAACATTGCTATAATTCTTGCCGCTGCAATATTTCTCTTAAATCACGTTAAGACTGCGCAAATAAAGGTAACCGAGTTGATTCCAGCACTCGAGGTAAACAAGTTACCAGAACGCTCCACAGACGCCATTTTTGCCTTGCAAATCCGACAGATCCGGACGACATCGGAAGCAACGCCCGCGGCCTCCGCCGGAAACAATCTAAATGTCGTTGGCGCCAGCGTACAGCTACAGACAGAGAATTACCAGGCAATTCCTACAATTTACCCGCAGCAAAACAAAAAGGTTATAGGAGAAAAATATGACGAAGACGAAGGAAACGTCAATTTGCATGCCTTTGATCGCAACTCCACGGCAAAAGAAAGGAATACAGACGGCGCGAACATTAAGCCTCTGGCCTTAGTTTGGGATAGCTGCATGGAAACAAATTTCAGGGATAATCAGAAAATATCTATTCAGCCTCTATTAAATATGCAAGACGCCGATCACGATTCGCGATTCCAAAAGCATAGGCAAATTGGGAGTCTATGGAGCGAAGGATTGAGCAAGAGGGATGCCGTGAACACTGGCAACTCGATGGCAATAACGTCTTGGTTGGAGAAATACAACAGCTTAAAAAATAGTAAAACGAATACAACTGCCAATGTGTCGTTTCGAAAATCGGATTCGTTGATAATAAGAAAAATTGTAAATCCATCTAGCACAGAGATTCCACCTACCATTGTCGAAATGATACCTATAACACGGGAAATATTCAACGAACCAACAGAATCATTTAACATGTCAGTAGATGTTGTAGTTACCGAAAACAGTGATATTAAGACAAGTTACACTGAAGATTGGTTCGAGCCCAAGGACAGAAGTAAAATAAGATTTAGAGGGCTGCCTCAATCGGAGACCTATTTGATACCGACACTTAAACCGGGAGAAGGGTTTCATCCATTTGGATTTATGTCCGAGTTCTTTTCTTTAATTTATCCATTCGAATTTCCAGTAGGTGAGTACTATACTTAATTTAAATGTGTCAATATTTATTTTAGGTTATTTTTTTACCGCATGAAGAAATATTTTTAAATACTGACCGTTATTTTAGGTCTTGTCAAGGATATCGTTTGGGGAAAATTCTCATTTCCTTACTCATTTTTACAGGTAAATAATTTACGTTTTGTTTTTGAGATTTAGATTAATGTAATATTATGTGAGAATATTGCTAGAATAAATGGTATAAGTACCTAGTGGTGCTTATTAGTCATTAGGTGTTGCTATAATTAAAATAAGTAATTGATATGAAGACCAACGTATATTTTTTTCGTAATAAAAATATGCTATCATTATTTTTCCCTATCACTTTGCAAGAATCTCAGCAAGATTTACTAAAAAATAAATCCCTCAGATTTAGACTCCTAGATAACCAATCTGAAGCAGATCGCAGTTAGCTACTCGTCTCCTTAAATAAATGGTCAGCTAAATTGTTAATTTTCGCTTACCAAGCTTGTTTCAGTAAAAGTAAGAAAATGGTTTCGTTTATTTGACCAATCAGCGAATTGATGTCGAACCTTCATTTATTGAGACGCGCGTGGCCTATGCCCGTCGCTTCGCGATAACTAATACAGTATTTTCTATTTACCATCTAACTATTCAACGTTATATAGGAACAAACATGAAAATATAACACGTGTACCAATTTAACATACTATTTTGTACACAATTTCACAATGTTTCTTAGAATGACAATAATAAAGGAGATATAAGCACACAAATTATCATGTTACGAATACCTTATACCGTTAGAGAAAATAAAGTGTGCTCAAGAAATTCGTTCCCTGAAAATCCTTGTTGCGTTTTATTTTATGTTGGAACTTGTCGAATTACGAGTCTCCAGGGCCCACATTGTATACCTACTTACACACGAAGTTAACTTTCTTGTTGATTCTCAAATTAGGCTTATTATAAAGATGTATATACTTTTGTTAAGCATAGTGACTAAATTTGTACGGAAGAGCGGGACTTCCTGTCACAGATATAATAATACTTACCTACTAGGAATTCCCAACCTTTAAAATACTGTAAAATTGATTAACAAAATAAAAATTAGGCAGAAGAAACACAGACACGGGAGTCATTTCATTCATGGGTAGAGGTCTTTGCCAAGCAGTGGAACACCCACATGGGCTAGGAAAAAAAGCATTCTAATGCGTTACGTTATTCAGAGAGAAAGCTAGGATGACCTGTAAATCCTGTAAGAACAGCAATATCAGATCTGACGTGACTCATTCCTATTAATTTGAATGAAGGGTTTTTAGGAATGCCTGACTCTGAGCTGAGTCTCGTTTTTATTTTAAAACCATACTCAACGTGCCATTAACTACTATTTGTTTCCTCTATAAGTAAACCTCAAGAGTTCTTTTACACGTCTGGATAATTATTCTAAATAGTTTTACACGTCTGATAATAGTTTTACATAAAGTATTCAGAACAATTTAAACCCCTTAATTTCTCATTCTTTGAAAAGTAAATAGTAGATGAAAAAGGGGTCCATATTGGCTCACATAAAATTTATTGTCCTATTTTCTTCACATGTACTATTTTGTTCACAAATTTCTATTACTAACAACCGAAGTCATAACGGTCAGTTGTCATACATTTTTTGTTCATTATTTCACTACCAAGAACACATCTGAAGTCATAATTTTGTTTTACATAATTGTTTTCTTCACAAAGGACATATTTCATAATTTTGCTAGTCATAATGTCATTACTAAGAAAGTATCTGAATTCCTAATTTTGTTTTTCATAACAGTTTCCTTCATAAAGTACATATTTCATAATTTTGCTAGTAAATTTGTAAGGGAACCCTAACGGACTACTTCACCTAATCACCTATGACCGTACAATGTCATATGGTCGTATTGTTGCTGTGTATTGTCGCTTCAGCTCCCATCTTAATCTTCAAAGGTTTTTCTGGGCTTTTATAAAAAAAATAACCTCGAAGATTAAGACGGGAGCTGAAGCGAAGCGACCTTCTAGCGTTAGAGTCGATTTTGCCCTAAAAGGTCTTTCTGGGCTTCTTTGCCAAATAAGAATTTGATGAAACATTATTTGGTAATACATTTTTAGGTTTAATGAAAAATTAAGGTGTACGATTGTTAACACTATGAATTTAAATGACAAGGAACAAAAACACTTATGAATAACAAAAAATATGAAAAGAAATTGTAGTATAAGAGAAATTATGATAATTAACATTATTAATTTCAACAACACGCCGTTGATACTGGCTGTACGTTTGTGCTGTTTGGGGTTGAAACGCTTGGCCCGTGGGGGGCCGGTGCTCATGCACTATATGGGGATCTGGCGAAACGGCTCGTGGAGGCAACTGGGGACCAGAGGGCTGGCGCCTGTCTCGCCAACAGATTGCGATCGCAATCCAGCGAGGCAATGCCGCCAGCCTTCTGGCCCCACGTCACCGACCTTGGGCCAGTTTATTATTTGTGAATATTTGGATTTATTTTATTTTAGTTTATAGTTAGGTAAATTTTGTTTTGCTAATAATCTTTTTTTCTGTATTCTTGCCATTATATCATTTTACCTTTTCCTATAAAGCCACGAATAATGAAATGATCACACTGTCATTTCATACGGATAAATAATACTTATGTTTAGAAAAGTTATGAAGGTAAATATTAGGATGTTAAAATTGTATGACTACTCTGGCGTTATGCGTTCGAATGGTTAGGAGTTACGATAGTTAGCAATACGACCATTTATGAAATATGATTATTATGGAGTAAAAATTGTATGAGAAACATTTTCGGACCTCAAGAATTATGTGAGCAGAAGGGCACCTATGAAAAAGTACTTAAAAAAGTCCGTCAGCAAAAACTGTTCCTTCTTCAGTACGGGTACCATATAGCTATGCACATTTCAAATAAAGGTGCCTGTGTGATAAAATAGTTTCTCCAAAAGCTTTGACCAAAAGTACATAACTACGAGTAGGTCCACTTACTGACACTTTAAAAGGATAGCTTCCGGCAACTTGATAGTGCCTAAACCTTTGGTGTTAATGGCTCTGTCGTTAATGCACGTCGGGCATTTTTATCATTCGCAAGATACGACGTAAAAAAGACATTAGTGATCACGATCAGTGATCTGCACTAGTATTTTACACATAAGAACCGCAACAATAGAGAATATGTATGCGGAATGAATAGTAATAAGATCTCACTATATGGATAGTAAACCATCAAATTATGACAAAAAAGTAAATTAATAAATATGCTCAAAATCTTAAAAATATGTGACCCTTGAAAGTTTAGAAATGTATTTTTTATCGACTAAAAGTAAATTAAAAACCACATTCAGTATTCTTATATTTTTATAAACAAAATGTCCAACGACAATGTACCTAAACGGAATATTTCAGGACCAAAACAGCAAATTACTCGTTTTCCCATACAATGGTAGTACGGGGCACATAGTATGTGACCTCACATACTATGCTCAATTAGTATAGGACACTTTCAGGACTCGGTATAATTGTAGTTGTTCCATACACACATTTAAATTGTTCCTCTCTAAAAACTGGTTCGAATGGCATCATGAAAAAAATTATGCATATTCTCTATTAGGCGAACCAATTTGACAAATCACACACTGTTCTGACAGTTTTGTGACACCCACTTTAATCATTATATTTTTATAATCTGATGATATGTTATATGTGGATAGATTGATATTGATTGTACAGTCGCCATCAGAATATCGGAGAGAGCAAGTTGCTTACAAATATCTGTACGCGACTCTATTGTCAAGGCGTCTCTATACGGTTGATATGCTATACTGTATAAATTACAGCTTTATAGTACTAACGTTTACTGATTGATAATAGTTTTATTACTTTATTACCTACGGAAACCTACAAATTATTAACCTCTATAACGAATTATGTGTGAGCGCAACATAGGTACTAATAATCAGATGAAGTTGGAGAGTTGTAAATGGATGCTCTATTTGTAAACGACTCATAAATAATATTTTCTTTTTATTAGATCTTACACATGACTCACGAAAGTTTAATTCATATCTTTTTATCTTAACTTGACCGAAAGCTTCCTTAAAATGATCTAACTTGGAGAAATAACTAATTTTATGTTCAAATTTGAATGTAATTTACCCTTGGGGCGCAGTAAAAGCATGATTATACCGAGTTCCCCTGATTTTATACAGGGCACATTTTTCTTCCTGTAAGACATTTGGTCATGCCATGATAATAATTACCAAGTATCTCTTTCTGGGATACTTTTAAAATGTGGCGTATTTTTTTGGGTTATGTGGTTTCTTTTTAGGCTTTCAAGTTAGTATTATTATTTGTTATATTATATACATTATGAATATTTGATAATACACGTGGAAAGGGACCTTATGGAGGCCAAAACTTACGCCTTTAATGGCGTTGTTCGAATAGGTACATAGTAAATCAGTGCGGTGCGACGTAAGCGCCTGCCGATATACGTGCTTCAGCTAAATTCTCTCTTATTTTCTGTTAGCAACTTAGCACGCTGTTTCACTTCTTCACAGACACAATTGCCTATGTGAGACAACTAAATTAGAACTGAAATAGTTTATATATATATATATATATATATATATATATATATATATATATATATATATATAATAGTATACATAGTTATAATAAATTAGGTAGATATTCTATGGGCTGTGAATTTGATTGTGAGGTATTGTGATATTTAGTTTAAGTCAAGGCCATTCCAGTGCAAATGACCCATCTAACACGCGTGAGTTTACAATTAACCATCCCGCTCTCTACGGAAGCTCTGCGCGTAATTTCGTAAATATTTAGTACATTTTTATTGATTGTTGGAACACTGAATCACTTACGAATAATCTATCCGGTTATTTCCTTAGAACAATAAATAAGTAAAGCTATCGTTTTTGTAAAAAAAAAACGTATCACTGTCATCGATAATTACCTGATCTGCAGCATTAAAGTTTATTTTTACTATGATATTTAGGATTTTTTGACAGAGTTACCAAGGTATTTTTCAATATTTTGTTCGGCTATTTCTTTTCTTCGTTTCTTTTGTAGTCTACTGTAGTTTTTGTGTAGTATAATTCTACATTATTTCTTCAGACTGGAAGCTCACTGCAGTATTTTCGTCAGATCTGTGAATGGGCCTTGCCTTGAGCGAAACGCATCCGTTTGAAATATAGTTAAATAGGATGGTAGGTGTGCACGAAATGTATGTGGGCTAGAAGTGGAAATCATTTCGATCTATGCTAAATTCGGGTCGAAAATTTATTCATCACGACTTTGTTTCTTTTACGATATAAATAGTTATAAATGTTGTCAACTGTACCCGTACCCTTTATAGATTTACTACATTGGTATATAATTATTACACATTTTTTTATTAATGTATTTATTTTTTAACTCGGATTCATATTTATCTGTTGTAACGTATCGTAAGTTGTCGGTTTGATACATTTAGTATGGCTAGATTCAAATTCATCTGATGCACTCTGACGTCATATAGTCGGGCGTCAGTGGGCATCATGCAGAGATCATTAAGCCAGATGAGCATGAATCCGCCTTTGTGTGTTTTAGTCAATCAAAGTGGAATCGACGTTCCTGATAATGATAGTGATATTTGCATGTATAGCATTTGTGATTCCTGCGTATATGCTTATATTGGCGATACTATCGCTGTTTACAAAATCTGGCTGCGATGATGAAACGGAAACGGGAGCCTTATTTCCAGATGACGAGGAATCGAATTACAATGACCGAGTTTTGATTGTTACTACGATATTCGTAGCGCTGATTTGCTGGTAAGTAATTGAATTAACAACTGAATTTGACTTGCTACGTTTTAGTCGCCTAGTTTACTTTATTTTTTACAATTGCCGCCCATTGTTTAAGTTTTTGTCAATGCATGAAAAATAGGCTTTACTGAATTGAGCTTCAATAGATTAGATTTAGATTTAGAAAATTTATTTCATGATAAGGAATTAAATTATAAATTTGCACGCATGTCAAAATTACAAGAATTGTTATCATGATCGTCATAACAGGAAAAATAAAAATAACATAATGTCAACCAGAGTAATAAATACTAAACACGATAAAAAGTAAACAGAAAAATAAATGCATCTTCCATTCGGAATCGTCAGTCAGATAAATAATAATAATAATAATGTTCATTACAAAATACAAATTTCAAAACACAAAAATACAAATCAGTTGAATTCAAATTGAGTTATAATTATTTACATGTCAGTAATTTAAGATCCATACATATGCTCTTTAAATGAGTATAATGGTTTTTCCAATAAGAGGCGTTTCAGGCGGCGTCGCAATGCTTCGTCAGATGGTTCATGTCTAAGATCAGCGAGCAGTCGCTCGTAATAGGTGGGCCCAATGACACGAGGGTTCTTACCTGCAAGTGCCATGCGACGGGAAACTGTTCTCAAACGCCCAGTATGGCGGAGTCTCTTGCCAATTGCATTTACTGTGTTAAAGTCAGAAAGGTTGTTCCTTACGAACATAATAATTTCGAAGACGTAGAGTGAGTATTGCGTTAAAATGCCTTGTCTCAAAAAGTGGTCTCTGCACGAAGTTCTCGGCTTCGCCCCGATCATCGCACGCACAGCACGTTTTTGCATGAGCAGCACTCTGTTGGCATCCGTTGAGTTTCCCCAAATGAGTGTGCCATACGACATCAGTGAATGAAAATGGGCAAAGTAAACCTGCTTCAAGGCATCGCCTGATATGGCTTTAGCTTACGTAAAGCAAAGACTGCACTGCTCAATCTGTCGCATAATTTGTCGACATGGCACTTCCAGTTTAGATTACAGTCCAGAGTGAAGCCAAGAAATCTACATGTATCACTTATCGGCATCGGGCTGTTTGCTATACACGGAGGAATTGTAATTTTTCGGCCCGAGAATACCATACGTTATAGTCAGTCATAAGTTTCATTCCTCAGTTTATTTATTATTATTTTGTCCCTACCTTACTTTATTACTGTCCTACTCCATCCGACCGACCTAACTAACCTACTCACTATGAATCGTGATGAGATGCTTTAGGACTACCGGCACACTACTTACAAAGGTTTATAAAATTAGCCTAACCCATGTTTATTTCTCTACATGTTACTGGCGATTTTCTCTATTTATTCATTTACATTCTTATGTTAGGCTTTTCTTTACAATAGCTTTTCAAATGGTAAAATTTAAAAATACATACACAAAATATGAAAACATTATAAAAAGTGGTAGTATTCTAATTATTAGGTATTGTTATTTTCAGCAATTCATTGATAGAATGGTAGCGCCGCGGCTATTTCATGTACGGTATTTAACATTCATAACCCTACAGATTTTTTCACCTAACTCGAAAGAAAATGGGTCATTATCATTTGTAAAAACAAAAGTTGTCCACCCGGTGGTTAATAGTTAACGCTTATGTAAGTTATGTTTTTATTACATGGATTTATAGTTTTGAGAACACCGTTTATGCCACGTTATCCACGTTAACCACCTGAGCTCGATCACCCAGGTGATTGTATTTGCCGATTATGTCTTCTGAGATCCCCCAGGTGATCCTATTGGACCACGTGTCTGTCATGCTCCCCCGGGTGATTACAGTGGACAAAATGATGTCCATTAGGATACCCCATGAAATAATATTATTCCACGAGTGATCCTAGTGGACAAACTTATCCAGCAAGATCACCCAGGTGATTATTTTGGATTATGCTGTATATTATAATCCCCCAGGTGATTTTTACGGACATAACAATGTCCATTAAAATCATCCGGGTGATCCTGTAAATGGATAATCTTCTATTAATGACAAACTGTTTGTTCGAATTAATCGCTTTTAATAAATTTTAGAATACGTTTACAGACTTGACACACCCGGACTTGAAACGTCGGGATGTATTCTAAAATTTATTAAAAGCGATTAATTCGAACAAACAGTTTGTCATTAATAGAAGATTATCCATTTACAGGATCACCCGGATGATTTTAATGGACATTGTTATGTCCGTAAAAATCACCTGGGTGATTATAATATACAGCATAATCCAAAATAATCACCTGGGTGATCTTGCTGGATAAGTTTGTCCACTAGGATCACTCGTGGAATAATATTATTTCATGGGGTATCCTAATGGACATCATTTTGTCCACTGTAATCACCCGGGGGAGCATGACAGACACGTGGTCCAATAGGATCACCTGGGGGATCTCAGAAGACATAATCGGCAAATACAATCACCTGGGTGATCGAGCTCAGGTGATTAACGTGGATAACGTGGTTTATGCGGGTTACTAAGCCAACCCAAAATTAAGCTTTGTGGCCCTTAACTTTTGGCATGTCCACCGAAAAGAAGCGAACCTAAATCTGACAATGACCCAAATAATTATTTTTCTCGTTGCCTCAATATTAAATCCTGTCAATTGTCTCATTGCATTTCTAATATGATAGTACATATTTTGTTCATTCTACATATTATATCAAAGTTTATGTTGAGTATAAATAATTAAAATATAGAATAAAAACAAAACAAGATCTTACTAACTACCTAAACCTAACCTAAACTAAAGGCCTAAACTATATGTTCATGGGTCGCCCAAGTCGCTGCCACTGGGCAGAGTTCCCATAAGGCTGGCCGCGTTGCCTCGCTGAATGGCAATGCCAATTCGCTGCGCGAGGAACGAGCCAGCCCTACGGTCACCTGAGGACCGGATAAGCAAATAACTTAATCTTTTGAAAAGTTTAATTGCATCCGGTCCCCACGGCCCCAGAGTTGAGTCACTTTTACGCTCATAATCCAGGATATTAAAAACGAGTGGTTTGCTTACTAATAAATAAAAAGCAATTATATAAACGACTCATAAAAATAAGAAAATTAATATGTTTATCCACCAATTACTCTCTTACTCGTATCCTCAATGTGTCTTATTTATGTCAATTTAATGAAATACTTGCCTCGTTTGCGTTACTTCACTCAACTGCCTATATTTTCAAACTTCGCACAAAGCTCAAGTGTACTATATAAAAGTAGCTTTGTGCCTTATGAAATAAAATTTATTTTTCGAAATTGCATAAACGATCAGTAGGAGTTTGCGATAGTAAGCAGCACAAAATGTTAAGACGCGAAAACTTAAATGAAGTGCCGACACAGTTACTAATTTTCTCTTGAAGTTAACGAGCACTTGGAGATGATACCAGAATTTGATTTTCTCATTAACTAAGTCATCTTATTACTATAGCTGGTTTTGCAATTTGGTACTGAAATATGATTAGTAAGGTAAACTTCCTAATATTTGAAATCTTATTACCCAATAGTTGGCACCTAATGTCCATCCTTTGAAAAAAAAGATTGGAAGTGTCAAGTATTGGGTCACTGTCGAGCGCTGGGGCATTTACCTTACCAATATTTTACTCGTTTGCAAATGAAGTCTCGTCCCGTCCTGTACTTTGGTCAGGTCTGTTACTTGAGGACTTGTAATAGCCTTGACGTCACCTAATTAGAACGTGTTTATCATTTGAGGAGGAAGGTCAGATGTTAGTCATATTCTCAAAAACGAAAGCCTACGCCAATACTTGGGGTTAGCTTACAAACAGACAACGAGATTCTCAGGAGCGAGCCTTGGAAAATCACGCGTTCTTCGAAACGCCGCGCCGTATTGGCCAGATTAGTTTTATTACTGTTTTTAAGATTATAGCCCTAACATAATTATTTAAAAAAATAATGTGTTAGAAAAAAAGCCAAAGATGGGTCTCTACGTTCCTTTTTCCCTTCATAAAGATTTTTTCCATAAAATCCATTCCCAAAAAGCATTGCTTTTCCCGTGCGAGGAAGTCATAAACGTGTAACGCTTATTATATTGGCTATTAAGTTGAGAATTATTATTTTTGATTTGTATCCACATCAAATTTTTTGTAAACCCCATTAAACATCACTTTGCAATCAAAAAGCTAAACCGGGATATTAAAATTCGTATCAGCCCGTAGATTATACAAAAAACGGTTTACAAAGTAAGATTCAGCTGTAAGCTCCCGATAAAATGTAATATTGTAAACATTTTTGAAGTGGAGAATACGAATGAGTGCGAATGGAGATGAAATAGCGCTAATCAAAGTTAGATTTCTGATACGTCGAATAAAATTAGAATAAGTCCACCTATATAGTGGGACTGTTTGAAAACGCAAAATGTACCTAATAAAAAAATCATGATAATCATCACTGCCACTAACAGACAGAGTTACTTTCTCCTGTATTACTTACACCCAAAATGGCCTCCGACATGAGAGTGCGCCTTTCTTCCCGGCGGCGTGTCACTTACCAACTTTAAGGTAGTGCACAGCGGACTGTCATCTCGCTCATATTTGCAGCAGGCCAACTGGGTAATTACCTTCAGCTTAGAACACAACCATAATAACACAGTTATTTGCTCTTTATTTGTATGTTCATGTATTTATGCTTATATTGTTCGTGGTGTTGTGTTCCTGATGGTGAGCAAGGTCGCCAGAGCTCTCGAGGATGCACTGTGTGCAGAGTGTCGGACCTCTGTATGTCTCTATATCTGTCAACACAAGGAATAGTCAAGTCCGTAAATGGTCAGCATCGTTTTAGTGATTTCCTCAAGTCTAAGTGTAGGTAATAAACAAAATTTTTTAATTGTAACATGTTTGGCTAGTCTGCTCCGTCTTTCAATACCCTTTCAAATTCGTGGACGGAAAATCATTTTCTGCTGGGTTATTTACAAGCAATTCTAATTAAAATTTGTGTTTCCTAGGGTCGTTAGATAGGTAGATAAATAAATAATTTATTTGGTTGTTTCTCCAATCCCATTCCAATAACGAAAAAATCGCAAGTGCATTGTGTTGGGATTTCATAAAAATGTTAATTGCACTCACAAGTTCTGATAAGTCTTGGCAAGCGTGAAAGTGACCGCACGAAATACATTGAAATTACATTACTGATGACTTCCATGATCCATCACCCGATCTCTTGCTCTCAAATCGTGTTCTGCGTTTCGTTGCGTTGATACCGCCCCTCCTGTGTCAATCAGAAACCACTCATTGCAATCTATACTAACTTAAATGAAAGTTGACCCGGACAGTATACTGATGCCGCACCGACTCTGCACCTGGCCTTAGATAGGAAAAGCAATCTTCTATTAAAATATTTACCTATAAGTAAACATTTTTCTTCTACTACTTTGGATATAAATAATTTTAAACTGTGGCGTGACTCCTGTCATCTGTTAAATCTGACGTGTTCTGCATCGCGCTATCGAAGTTTCTTAAACCAGTTGCATATATATAACTTCCCAACAACACTCACTTCGGTCCCTCAGAGATCTCTCTATTGTCGTTTCTTCCTGTGCCTCCTAGCTTTTGTATGTATGTATAAAATTTGACTCCTACCTCTCTGAGTATGCCACCTAGCATATTATCTGCCTGGTACCTCAAATCCCAGCAATTCGACTCCTCTTCTCGCCCGCTTGGCACCCTGGCTCTGAGCACTCGCTCGCCACGCTGACTCTGAGCACTCTACCTACGTCGTCCCTGACTCCTTGGTCTCAAAGGGGGGCTGATGTGGCGTCATTCCTGTCATAATCTGTTGCATCGCGCTATCGAAGTTCCTTAAATCTGTTGCTTATATATAACCTCCCAACAGCTCTCATTGGACTTCGGTCCCTCAGAGATCTCTCTATTACCTGTGTTTCCTATTTATTATTTACATGTATATAATTTTGTATATACTCCCTCTCCTGTATATTCAACATTGTTTATTATCCCTCTTAGGAACACGTTACTTGTCTGCAATACCTAATCTCTTCCTTTCTGATTATATGTATATGTCACCGCAAAGTTGCGAACTTCGATGATTTATAATATAGAGTATGTAAACTGACGGTTAGGTTGGATTAGGTTAGTTTATAATATTACGCATTATAACATTCGTAGTTTTATTACACCCAGTAATATGCAGATGTCACACTTTTTTACATTCCGTAAACATTCAGAATGGGATGGAACTCGGATCTACATTTCGGTCTCGCTTCCTTTAAAAGTTTGTATGCCAATGATTTCAACCCACTTCAACCGAATCCGAATACTGTTTTAAGAGTTCAAGGTTTTAAGTGTTCACCTCCAAAAATCACATAAGATATGTCCTAAAAGTTACGCAAAGTCCCTGGAGCTACTTATTGGAACCGAAAGTTACTTAGTGGCAATGGAAATTGTACGAAAGTTTGCTTCTAAAAGTATAATTCGAAAGTTCGGATATATTATAACTAGTGTTCGAAGTATCGGTGGCAAATTTCACGCAGTGGGTAATGGAGTCGTTTTTATGATTAACTTTTTAAGGTTTGAATAAATAAATTATTCATTTACCTGAAGTACTTAGTATGACATTAATTAGGTAGGTACTCGTAAATTTCAAGTACTTAAAACTATTTATTTTCATAAAACGATTACAGGAACACCCAAATGTTATGTCGTAAATGTTATGGGTTGTTATTCAATTTCTTTTAACAAATGTCACCATTAATCGATAATTTTTTTTACCATAATATATGTAACCTTCCTTCTTTATAAAAAAGGTTTCTAATTTACAAATTTGATGAGACATTTACAAAGTAATCATTTGACATTGTCAATTTAGGTAGCTGTTTTATATCTATATTTTCTGAATTATTATTGCCTTGGGTAAATATTTAAAACTAAGAGCATTATTTAACATCAAGAATAAGAGAAAATATCAAAATAAATGATCCAAAGGAAGCAACAATTCTGCGGATGATAGAACCGTACGAAAATCTTACATATAATGAAGAAAATTGTAGCATTTACTGTATTTATTGCTCAGTAGATTTAAAGCAATTGAAAAAATATAACATTGAAAAACATGTTAACAGTAAACAACAACAAATTAATTGTGGAAACCAAAATGGCACCTTTGCCTATGATTTATGCGTTTTCCTCATTGCGTGTAACATCCCATGGATAAGAGTTAACCATCTGGAATTTAAAAAGTTCTTTGGAAAATATCTAGACAAAGACAGAAAACTCCCTGAAGATACTGTTTTGAGAGAATACCATCTTACCAGAATATACAATGAGACTGTAAAGCAAATAAGGATTTTAGATTCAAATTTATGGCTTGCGGTGGATGAGACCCTTGATAATGTCGGTAATTGCTAATGTAATTATAAATATAATATATACACTCTTTTGAGTAGATGGTGTAACTGGCAATTAGGTGCACAAATGTGAAAAAAATTAAATTGGAACCAAATACATTACGATTGGTTGACGTATCCAGAAGATACATCTTAAAAATGGGTGGAAATCATTCATCTCCAGAGTCACTGAAAAATATTACCTTAAAGAGTGTTGCTAAAATATTAAATCGCAACATATAATTTTTTCTAGATGAAAAGGATGAATTTGACTTTGTTGAAAAAGTAAGTTTTATTCATATGACTTCATTATCCCTACCGTCTCTGATAAGATCCTTTCTATTTATTTTCTCTTTATTGTTTTAGATGATGAATTTTCGCGGATGGGTATATGATTTGAATTTGCCAAAAACCTTATTCAAGGAATTATATTTAATGGCATTACCATTAGGTAAAATATATAGCTCTAGACGAAGAAAGGTTGGTTTTACCGAAGTTTGCTGCAGATGTGGACATAGGGAGTATGATTTTTGTGATACCGAATTGTGTAATTGGCGGCAGGTACAAACATTATACTGTCCCGACTGTTTAGGTGACATGTTTGTACGTATGTAATAAGTCAAAATAAATTAATTTATTAAACAATTTTTACCTACATACTTGTGTTATTGGTAGTCCTGTGTTATCGTGGTATAAGTAGGTAATGCTCGCAAGATAATTTAAAAGGAGTATTATGCAAAGTTAATCATTTAATCGTTATTTGTTTTAATCAAAAAAATTGTTAGGCGACTCCATTTACCTCTGTGAAATTTGCCACCAAAACTCCGAACACTAATTATAACTCGTTTACTATTAATATCTACTTAGCTGTGATAAATTTTCCTTTTTTTAATTTATTATAAATACTTACTAGCGCTACTATTCCCAAACGATTATAGAAACCTCACAATATTTAACTTTACTCAAGTCAACTTAATGTTAAATGAGTTCTGACGATACCCGACACGATGGGATTTGTCAGAATAAAAAATCACCAGGAACGTGTAGCCGAGATACCCTAAAAAATGTTTGAAGATTTTATTCTAGCGTTTTTTCGGTGTAATTGATATGTATATTCATGCCAAACTAGAGATGGCAAGACTATGGTTTCCTTGTTTACCACAGAATCCAAAATCTGTAAATTTACCAAAATGTTATCTGAAAATTAATAATTTCAGCATATTCATATCAGGCATGGCGCTAAGCAACGAACAGGCATCATATGCGGCCACTGACAGTAGGAACATAGTCAGTTGCGCTTGCGCAGATATCGCTACGTGGTTGTCAGCCGCTGCGCGCGAGTTGCACCACACTCTTGTACCACCTATGGACATTGTGGTGCAAGCTTACAGACAGGACTTGAGAAGTAAGTTTGAAGTAGTAGGCTTTACCATTGTTTTGTAGATAAACGTGTCATCGAACTTATGTTTCACAGAATTTTCATTTCATAGAAAACATTTTTTTAACTAACCTAACGTTCTGGTAAGTAGGTATATTAGGGTTCTTTACAATGACCTTGTCGCTTCACATAAAAGTAAAACGGTTTCTGAAAAAAAAAAAGTTGCCATGAAACGAAAATTCTGCGAAACAATACATTCTGTGAATTTGTCTATGGAATAAGGGCATACCGAAGTGGTAGACCGACTTACTGAACGCCGGTCAAACGTATATGGTTAATAATATATTATAATTATGCGGTATATTTTCTAACAAGAATAGAGAACGTTTTAAAAGCGTTTTAATTAAAGGAAATTATGTAATGCAGTTCAATTATGTAGTGTTGTTTGGGAAAATCGGAGGGTGGGCAGCAGCATCTTTCGATCATTACCACCATCAAACTGCGGTCGCCAACCCGCTTGCCAAGCGTGGCGACTATGGCAAATCCCCCCCAAAATTGGGGGAGGCCTATGTTCAGCAGTGGACGTCTTTCGGCTGAAATGATGATGATGATGATGATGTAATGCAGTTTAGATTTATGTATGTATCTAACATTCTAAAGGAATCGGGAAAGTTTAATAAAATAAACACTCGCCTCTGGATTTCCGAAGCAATTACTAGACGTGAAGCAATAAAAATCACGTCAATAACTTTATTTTTCGTTACTGGATTCATTAATTTCAGACGTGGGCACCCTCCTCGGGGAGCCAGTTCAACAAGCCATCTCATCTGAAAGCGGTATCGATTTGGTGTTCGACTCACTGGCTGATATCATCTCAGGTATTTGCTTTGATCGGTAAAGTATGCTTTTGGAAGCAGGGTTGAAAAGAAATAGATATTTGAGTGTCTGATTTGTGCTTTTTTTAGATTGCAGGTTTATGTCTAAGTATTTTTGTTGTGTAGACAATTAATTGTCATTTGAATCCTTATTGATGGTATTTATTTTATCGACTAGGGAGAAAACCGTTTATATCGAACCTCGTGTTTGCTTTTACATTCAACGAGAACTTTTTACCTACCACATTGATCATTACCTAATTTCGGCATGATTCCACGAAGGATCGATTTCATTTTGATTTATATCTTTGCGTCCGTGTCGGATAAATTGAATATTTGAGTAAAGTTTTTTCGCAAACAATCGAACTGAAATTCATTCATCAATGTTATTGATACATTTTGTTTCAATATACCCCGGAGCGAGAAAACCACCATACAATATTAGGTCTGATAAAAATCTAATTATTGGGATATTTTTAAAAACCTCATGCAACTGCAGTCGGAACATATTATTATTTTTATTTTAAAAATAATGGGTAAATCTGAATAAATAATTTGAATGTTTGAGTACCTAATTTAATTGCAATTTAATAGCTAGTCGACGACATATACCAAAATTGCTGCTATCTCCTTTTGAGAAGTAACCGTTTTCTTGCAACATCGTCAATTTTATAATATTTCAATGATATTATGCTTATACCTACATATTCGTTCATGTCATGTTTATGTTTGAATGCACTTGGACGGGAAATACCTATTTTATAATAGATTACTGGTGACATCACCATATTGTAGGGGAGAAGTGGCATGAAGGAGCCAGGTTTTGAAAGAGCCATTTGCATTATTACGGAAGTTTCCGAACGAATTTTGTAAAAGTATTTATTTTTAAGTGGCAACACTAATTCTTTGTCACCCACAAACATTTGACAATTGTCCGAAACCAACGGCCACCGGCAGGTGGAGTCAAAGTTACAAGCAAATTTGGCTGCAATTATATAGTTTTTTTTTCCATTTTATGTCATCATTATATAGGTTCGTAGATTGGATATGGGTTTGTTAATGATGAAATGAATCAATTAAATATGTATGCAATTTTATTAACCCGTCGTCTACCGGTCCCGGGGATCCCTGGGCTCATTACAAAAGAATGCTATTGTTTATTTTTTTCGCCAGGAGACCACGGCTTTAATTAAATTGAGGGTTATAATGATATAAATACTTAAATTAATAGTTACATTTCGTTATAGTGAAACCTAAATAAAAATACAATAATTCCCTAAAATTACCATTAGAGATAAAGAATGTGACTCCATTTTTACTACAAAATTATTATTTTATTTTTAATGTAATGCAACAAATGTTATTTCATGTAATTTAAGTACATTTTGATTAAAAATACTGTATATCGGTTTTTTCATAACCATTGAGTACCTCTTTCAACACCCATGTGTTAGAAGTTAGAAGAAGGCGGAAATAAACGTATTTCTAAAAGGAATAATTACCTAGTCGTCAAGTCATTGGGCATTTATAACTTTAACATAAACGAACTTAGGTCTCTTAGCTCTTTGATGATTCCCTTTCCCCATTAGGAAAACCCTATGCCCGATGTATTTTTATAGAAAGGCTGATATTTTCGATGATGATGTCGATGATGGTAATAGTGATTGAGGTGATGATTAAAAAATTGATCAATGAATTCTGTTCATAGAGAGCGAAGACATTGCTACTAAAATAGCTTCCTTGCGTGACGTCAGCATCAGGGCGGGGGCGCTGGCCTCCACCGCGTCTGACCGAATACGGGACTTGGCTAAACAGCTTGACAACCTCAAGAAACACTGCACTTCTAAAGACGCTCCGCTCTGTGACACTATCAATACGAACTCTTTGGAGATGCAACTCAAATTTGACTTGGTTAGTAATTTAGAATCCAATATTTGAACAATTTTAGTACTGTAAACTGGGGTGACTAGGAAAAAACGGGGCCACTTTGATAGATTAAGAACACTAAATATAATCGTCGCTAAGT
The DNA here is from genome assembly GCA_963556455.1 of Epiblema foenella. Classification (NCBI taxonomy): domain Eukaryota; kingdom Metazoa; phylum Arthropoda; class Insecta; order Lepidoptera; family Tortricidae; genus Epiblema; species Epiblema foenella. The sequence goes on along the minus strand of OY747107.1, from coordinate 9,527,498 downwards.
ATTTCTGATTTGATTCAGTTCAGTAAATAGTTAGGAAATATACCAAGGGGTAACACCGACCCAGGTTAACGAAATAAAAACTAGAAATACGGCTTAAAAACTTGATTTTAAAAGTCGCCCCCGATATTGAAAGTAACCCCAGTTTACGGTAATTAAAGAGTTTAATCGGTTGACGGAACGACGTAAGTTCAAATAGATCTAAGAATTATCTTTATACATTTAATATGAAATATAGTATACGTATGTAACAGACTTTAGGAAATAACGCATAAGCTGTGGGCCGCTAATCCTAGGATGTGCCATTATGACTTCTATGGAGTTTTTTAAGGAACAACTTATTTTGATTAGTGCTAACAAGTCCACTGCTAGACTGTTTGATTTTCTTCTTTCGTCGCTTTTACCATAATATAGCCAAATAACCTCTCAGTAGGTCCATGTAGAGCAATATCACTATACTTACCATTCCTTTTTCGGTAAAGGAAAACATCGCGAGGAAATCTGCTAAAAGGTTTAAAAGTGTATATGAAGTCCTTTGCCGGCACTAAGCGGGGGGATAATTGCCCACTCCGACATCCATTCATCCACCATTAAAAAAAATTGTGCTCAACAGCGAACGATTGATGAATTGTGTATTTCAGATACTTCGTGAGCAGCAGCTGCTTGAACTACGTGTTTTGGGAGTGGAGAATTTGACCCGCGCCATATCAAACGCTCGACAAGAGTTCAGAACTCTGCCCCATGCCATATCTACGCAAACGACTCAAGTTAGAGAAGGTACTGATATAACAATAACAGTTGCTCACGCAGCCACTGGTACTTTGCCCTGGCCACTAAACTATATCGATACCAATAAAACGTCCATCTCTTAAAGTGACTTTTAAAGTGTAGAAATTTAGGTAACAAATAGACACAACCTGTATCATGATTTATACGAATGATCTCCTTATATACTTATTTATTTTTTGAGAAAAATGTGTGCATTCCATAAATTACTGTGTCAATTTTTTTTAGACGTGTTTACAACCCCTTTATTAGTGCAAGGGCAAAGGTGGCATAAACCCTATACTGAATCCAGGATTTCCTATGTGAACAGCTTAAGGGACAATACTCGTAATTACAGGTCCTCGCCGCTAACAAATCACCACTCGATACGATATTCCTATAAAATGTGTTAAGCTAGGGATTCACTACAGATTCTCGCAAGGTAGTCTATCTTCGCTGCCAACCCGTGTCACCACTGACCGCAATGAATACCCGTCTGTTTTTAAATTCTATTGCAGCAATTCTTCGAGACATAGAAACGAGGAGGCAGACTCTGCAAAATTCGGTGAGGGTGCTGAGTGACATGGTTCGTCATCTGACAGCTGCGCTACATAGTGTCGTGAGGCAGTTTGAGGCTGCACTTACCAGGATGCAGAGATACGAGTTTTGGAGGTGGACTATTTTATTGGGTACGGTTTAAGAAACAAATACAAATTATTTATTGTTACATCACAATCAGTCAGAATAATTTGGCGTGCAATAGTTTGACTCTCAATAAATATGCATGTCATTGGATTTATGTAATTACTATTATGTTAGTAATTTTACGTTAGTGTTTTACGTCACAAAAGTATCATAAATTGCTGAGTTGTTGCTTTTAAAGTAGGTGTACATTACATATTTGGTTTTTACGTACAGGCTATATGTTTTTTCGCTTACCATCAGGTAATTATTTAATTGATTTACAAGCGATAATAATAGTTAAATAATAATAAATTAAATGATATTAAAACTAACTTAAATCTATACCAGGCCCTTGGGGTATTGTACCGAGGATGCTGGCGGTATTTCCTCGCTTTATCGCAATGCTGATACGTTGTGGTAGGAAGTCGCCAGTTGTTTGGTCACCAGTTCGTCAACAGGCTATATTATATTTGTGTATGACATTTTTTCAAATTTTGGTTTGTTGGTAAAACCTAAGCAAGTTAAATCCTGGCCTTGAATTACTGTAATCCCAAGTGAAATAAATTTCAGGATTTTCTACACAGAACTTGTCACCTATATAGATATCTATTCTTTTGTCGGCGAAGTCATCAACGACGAAAATTCTTAATATTTAACTTGGCCCTTATTTCACATTTCTGTTTTTGATGGGATTTTAATTACTTTTTATTTGCCTACCATAAATTGATTATTGAACTAACAAGCTTTTTTGATAAAACTGTCCTGATTTATTTCACGAAAATGAAACTGTGATTGTGATACTTAATATGATTGTTTTATAATATATTTTATTATGCAATTTACTACTTGGTTAGTCATTAAAAGGACGGTACAAATACATAGTTATAATAGGGCGCCTAATAAAATTATATAATAGCAATGACTTATTTCTACGTTTTAGCTTGCGTAGCGACAGTAGGCTTCGTGATGGCCCTTGTGCTGCTCCCACTCCTCTGTGGCTGTGGCAACAACAAGGAACATGCGAAAAGAACCCTTCAGCTGTAAGTATATCATTATTCATTAAGCTGTGCGTGACTTTGACTCACAGTCATCATCATCCTCGTGGCGTTTCCCGTTGTAGGTATCCTAACACTTTCACTGCGAAGCTTTTCGTAGCGCTACGGAATTTCCTCTACATACGGGGAAACGCATATTATCGGCTATATACGTGTCTACGAGCAGAGAACTCCCCAGGGCATGCCATCTGACCTTCTAACCCAGAGAGGAAACTAGACCTTGTTAGGATTAGACCAAACTTTTGTCACGGAAAACTGCTATTCAATATCAAATGATATTTCGTAGGTTTTTTGAGAAACTCGGTGATCCGAACTACCCTACTTCGGATCACCGACCACCCTTCGGATCGTGTACCTTGCCTACATTGACTACTTTCATTCAATAGTATCCTTTCATTTAAATGGCCTTCGGCATACAAACCTACTCGAGGTTAACTACGATGATAAGTCAAGTGTTCCTATGTTAGTTTTGGATAATTAAAAAGTAAAAAAAGAGATCAGATTAACAATATTCCAATAAATGATCATTATGAACCAAATAGAACCGAATCATCTTTTTTCTGAAAAATATCAGTCTTGCATCGCATGTAAAACCACTAGAAACAGTATACTTTGCCTTTGCTTTCATCAATAAAGGCAAAATAATATATTTAGCCTTACTAAACAGTAATCGCTTGAATGTGAAAGAGCGCGATGTATTTCATTACTTTCATTGGACTGAATTTAAATTCAATTTGAACTGACTATCACTGAATGCAATCCGTAGACTATGCAGCCATGATATATATGCCAAGTAGTTTCTAACAAAAGATCTCATGATGGATTTTTATAACGAAAGATAATGAAAAATAAAATGGGCTTGTTAACTACCCGTTGCGTTGTTACCAACAAAAGAAATCACGGCTACGTAGGCACTACCATCAGTGATGAATGTTCGCAGATCGGCTGTCTGGATGTGCCCTGTGTCCCTTGTTTTATGGGGCGTGATATCCGCCATTTTTGTTATTGCGGGGCATGCTGAGGTAAGATTGTGTAGATAACTTGTGAGTGGTTTGTTTGAAAGGGTTCCATTTATAGGTTAGGTATTCAAAGGGCACTATAACAGAAATAGATACTCAGTGAACTCTTCAATACATACATTATATCCATACTAACTTTATGTAGTATTCCTTTATATAGAAACTGAATGTAATTGCATTTCGAATATTTTTAATGAAAAAAGACCATTCATTTAATACTTTGATATCAGATGTTCCTACAAAGGTACCCAGTGGGCAACAATTTTGAAATTTCGAGAAACCATTGTTAGTTATTTTGCTCAGTATCTAGCTAGTATTATTATGCTATATATGTACTTATAGGTTTCATTTAGAAATTATATTTATATAAGATGCAGCGGGGCAATCTAGACTGCGGGAAATTAAAACTAATCGAGAATATCTTCCGTGTTTTACATCATTTACTAGAGCGCTATCTGTGCTCCGATAGCGGAAAAGCGCTTTCACAATTTCACCAAGATGGCACTCTTAGTAAATGATGTAAAACACGGAAAATATTTTGATTAGTTTTAATTTCCCGTAGTCTAGATCGTCCCTCTGCACCTTACTCTTTTCCTTGATTATTGCCATGTCCCGGTTACTTTTCAGGTGTTCGTGTGTCGCGCTCTTTGGGATACACCCCAATACCAAACCCTATCAGCACTCCTGGACCGGCCCTCGCCTTTGCTTATGGATAATAAAGGAATATTCGATGCGTTATTCTCGGATCTAGAGAATATTACTATCGATGTGTCCGTCAAAGACGTACTAAGGTACAGACATGCATATATGTAGTGTTCTAATTCTCGGAGATAAATTATGTAGTATTGAAACTCAGACTAAACATACGCCGTTTCAAAGACTGACTAAAGCCTAACATATTGTTTAGTTGCAATTTTTATAAACATAATGAATTAACGAGTGTCACTATTTAGTCACGTAGTATAGGGGTGCTAAAAACCCGGTAAATCAAATAAATTAATTGCACCTTGAAACAAAACAATTACAAAAGATAACTCGCCTGATAATTAAATATCTTAATGAAATAAAAACAGCTGAAATCACTTATTATGATTTATTATGTAAAGTAAGTATATTTTATTATTTTGTAGAAGTTATATAATTAAAATTAAATTCTGGTATAAAACTTGACACAGCTGTGTTTTAAAATTAATAAAGTAACAGATAATTAGATTTTCCCCGATTGTTCACTATTTATTGATGTTGTTGTTGTTTGTTGTTGATTACATGTTGTTATTTCAATCCTCATCGCACTTTGTGGGGGGTTGAGTCTTTGGCTAGGCTGTTGTTGTCATAGATATTTTTGTAATGAGATAATACTAAAGAAATATAATATATTACAATCGTAGTCTTCTGTACCTACTTGTTGCCTGTTTGAGAAAGCTTTATTGATATATATTTTATATAATTTCTGAGCTTGAAAATAAAGAAACGTACAAATGTGATTGATTTGAAAGGTTTGCACGGTGAATAAGGTGGAAGCTGAGTGTAGATTGAAGACGATGTAGAGAAAACTTCGCGTCTGCATTTACTGATTTGTTTCATTCTTTTGAATAAACTACTTACTTACCTTAATCTCTTGAAGATACGTTAAGCTCTCCTTTCAATGTATTCAGTAAATAAAAGTAATAAGGTAATTGAACGGGCGATCGAAGTTTTCCGTGTCTACTGGATCAATCCAGCGTTTGTATGTATGTATGTATGTATGTATAAACTATCGTCGTTCAGAACGTCATGAAATTAGGTAGGCGAGAGACAAAAAACCGGCCAAGTGCGAGTCGGACTCGCGCACGAGGGGTTCAGTACCACTATCTATAAAAACGGCAAACAAATCACGTTTGTTGCATGGGAGCTCCCTTAAGAACTTATTTTCTATTTTTTTTGTATTTTTTGTTATACCGGCCACAGAAATACATTATCTGTGAAAATCTCAACTGTCTAACAATTACGGTTCATGAGATACAGCCTGGTAAATCGACGGACTGACGGACGGACAGTGAAGTCTTAGTAATAGGGTCTCGCTTTATCCATTGGATACGGAACCCTTAAAATGATATTTAACTTCCAACATAAACTTAGTGATGAAAGAGTTGTCGAGTTATGGAGGGGATAAAAAATATTTACATATTTTAAAACAAGCACACTTTTCGTACAATCACTAGTAAATTAAATTCCAAATCTATCGGTTCTCGTATTAAAATTTCATTTTCAATAAAATTACTTACTTCGTGATGTTACAAAAAACTAGTCCAGTAATATTAAATCGAGCCTAATTATAAAATTTTGCTGAAGCAGTAAATCAGGTAACGGATATAGGTACCTATTTCAGAAAGCATCTGTTGTTACCATCATGTGACTTAATTCATTTTGTTTATCTACCTTAGAATTTGATGGATATATAACAGAATTCTACCAGTTCTAACGCATTCAATACATGGGGATTTGTTAAATGTTTGTAATTGTTTCTAGGGATTGCGAAAAGGACCGTCCAGCATACATCGTGTTTCAACTAGATAAAGTTTTAGATGTCAACAAAGAAACATCATATTTTGAATGGGACCAACTTCAGATGGACTTGGAAAGCCTGACTTCATCTATTGACGTTCAGTTCTTGAAAACAATATCCGTAAACTTTAACAAACTTTTGAATAGAATTTTGCAGGTTTCAGATGTAAACTTGTCAAAATATAGGTACAGTATGATTACTTTGAGTGACACTAACATAATTATACTCTTATTCCTTTATTTTTTGAACCTGACTGTGGCTTTATAGGCCGGGCCCAATAAAGTGATAGGAGTGCGCGGTTGGAGAGTAGCCTGGGGAAAATCCAGTGGAAAAGCTCCGACACGACCACGCGTGTAGTTTGAAACACTGGAATACTCTAAGGGTTTGCGCTCCAGTGAGATTGGTTGAGCGGTTTCAACCGAATCTGAGGTGTGAGTAGAATCGAGCTACTGGGTGTTTTGTTGTTTTGTTGGAATCTATTGGTTCCCATAAAATTTAAGCTCCGATTATTTCAATCAATAACTTTTTCCATCATAATTTTCATAACTCATGTTGTTACTAGACATAAGATTAAACATTATATAAATTTAAGGTCCGACTTTTGCAGGTCATCATTACTGTTAGTCACAAAATTGGTTAGTTCAATGTCCAGATTGTATACCATTTCATAATTTTAAAGGCAATAAACTTGCTTATAATAATTGTCGTAAGGTCTTTTTCGCGGGACATAATGATTAGTTAATCATAACATTGTGATAATCCATAATGAAAGGAACCTTATGGCGGCCGGCACTTACGCCTTTATTGCCGCTGTTCTAATACAATAGTGAATAGGTGTAACGTAAGCGCCTGCCGCCATAAGGTCCCTTTCGATGTGGATTATCACAATTTAGTGCGTTAGAGCCCATTTTGCCTTTTTCTGGGCTTTTATAAAAAGAAAACAAAACCTCGAAGATTAAGACGGGAGTCTCCCCTTAGTCTTCTGAACTTAACAACATTAGTCGGTTTTGCTCTTTTATAAGTCATATTATCGAAAGTCATAATGAAATGAATTAGCACTTTCAAATGTACGTCTGGAAATGTTTATAAGACGTTATTATAGGTACAATGTATAATCCAGTGACACTTGGAGTTATCGGATTCTAACGAAAGTTCTATGGCGTTACGTATTCTCATTAGACCTTCTAAACAAAGTTGGAATCCATATGTCGCCAAAGTAGTATCTCCAATAATAATAAATACCTACCCATCTCTTCAGGGGAAATAGTCTAGAAAGTATTTTTGTTCAATAAGAATCATTAAATTTTTATTTTCTATTCAAGTATTTCGATAAAAGAGATTTAAAATTGATTTCCCAAGTGACCGTTAGATATACAATTTTCTTTTGACTGATGATGTTTCAGATTAGATTTAAAATTGTAATTTTTAGGTTCGAATACAACGGGCCAGTGGTTGGCAAAGATTTGCCGTCTCTAGTAGATCAGCTGGAGAACATTGGTGCACAAATATCTGACTTGACGACTGCCGGCAGATTGGAAACTTTAGGTAACTAAAACTTGTCCGGAATTAGACCACTAACTTTATATCTGCGTTTAAGTCGTACTTGCATGTGAGAAATTAATATGTGCACAAGTCAGACCTCTTTACCTTAATCTGTTGTTAATCTCCTGACTAAAAGACATCTCTAGTTCCAATGGAATAAATGTAATATCGAACTTCTTGGTCTATTCTAGCCACGAGGACGAAACGATTGCATCTCACAAACATAAAACCACTTGAACAGTTCAGAGCCGATGTGGTGTATAAACTAACAGAGTTGGAGCTTCAATTGTTGCCATTCAGAAGAAAAGTGAACATATCGCTTAGCCACATTTATACAGCGCAATATTATATCGATAATCGGGGAGAAGCTATTGCGCATAAGGTAATGCTACTAATGCCTGACAATGTCACGTCCGGTGGCAAGTTCGTAACTTTAAGGCCGCTTCCGCATTTGGCAATGTATCAGTAAGCTGTCAGCTGTGAGTATGTCAAATCGGTACAGATTCTTTACTGGTTGCATACGCATGCCTACGACTAGCGCGAGATGCAATAAAGAGGGGTAACAATATATAACACGTAAGGAAATCTGGGTGACATGAGTATTTTAATACTGTTTTCAATTCGCTACTGTAATCCTACTAATGCGAATGTTTGCATGTTTATATGTTTGTTACTCAATCACAAGAAAACGGTTAAACGCATTATGTTGAAACTTGGCATACAAAGAGTCTATGGCCTGAATTAACATATAGGATACTTTTTATTCCGAAAATCGTGAGTGGAAGTTTACGCAGACGAAGTCGGGGGCAAAGCTAATGTTTAATATGTTTTTGTGCTAGTAACAATAAATATGTATTCATTGTAGACATATTGGCAGCTCATATTAAGTTTAACATGGTACATCTCTTCTCTAACTATACATCGAAATCCCGGGGGTTCGAATCTCGGTAAGGATACATATTTGTGTGATGTGATGAGCAATATAGGCAATATATTTGTTTCAGAGTCTTGGATGTTTTATATATATTATATATTATATTTACTCTATCGTGAGACATATATTTCTACTTAATCAACCGAGTGAATTTCAACCGTTTGTTTTAACTTTAAGTACTAGCTTTTGCCCGCGACTCCGCCCGCATAGAACTGGTTCATGGCGTTAGAATTTTATTGCTATGCTTTTATATCAGGCGCTTACCTATTTATCGGTCTTCCATACAAACTTCCAGCCCTTTAAGGGATGATTTCGGTGATTAAAGTATTCCATGTCCTTCCCCGGGACTCAAACTACCTACATACCAAATTTCATCTCAATAGGATAAGCGGTTTAAGCGTGAAGAGGTAACAGACAGACAGATAGACAGACAGGCACACTTTCGCATGCATTATATTAGTATGGATTTAAGTATTTATACAAATACTTGTATTTTAGGTATTTAGTACATGTGTACTTAATACCTAAAATACAATACCATGCAAATATTCTTTAATGCTCACCAAAAAAATAGTACACAAAAGAAAACAGGATAAAATTAGATAAACATGTATGTACGAGTACCTACATACGTCATTGTTCATTATCTAGTATACCGATCAAAAGTCATATAGAGTTTATTACTTTGCTTATTTATAATATTTATAAATTATTATTTTTCAGAAGGTAACAATGTACGTGTCTCGGCTGGTGTCCCACATTGCTGGATGGCGGACACACGCGCTCTCAGCAGCAGGCAAGAATGCTGCGCGGTGCCGCCCTCTCTTCAATGTGTATGAAGCTGCCAGAGCTTTGCTCTGTACTAGATACATAGGATCTTTGGTGAGAATAATGTTTCAGTAACCTGCAACTTATGGGATTCGACCCAAAGCTCTACTTCTCTGATGTTTAGAGATTATCCCAAAAGTACAAAATTGGAATCAGTTAACTGCCTTTCTAAGTGCTATTTTGTGTAGTAAAAGTAGGTAAGTGCCACCTTTGGAATACATAGAGTAATCACAGCCCATTCTGTAAAAACTCCTATTTTGTGTAAACGTCCATTTGGCCAAGCTGATCTCGTTAAAAGTTGTGGGATTTGAGCACATTCTAGCTAAATCTATGAAAACATTCCGCTTCGGTGGAAACTGCAACACTGAGCACACGCTAAACGATATGCAACTACGCTTTTCAATGTTCGGAACTGGGTTATGTATTTGTAAAACTGGGCTTAAAATTGGTTCATTAATTTTGCAGACCCATCGCATTCGAGCTTACATGCGAAAATAATGAAAAACGTATCTTAATACCAGTTATAATTATATACTTACTCTTATTGAAGTGAATAATCACGACATAGTCCCAATTTAACCATTAGAACATATCCTAATTTTTATATTTCGTTTCCTAGCCCATAGAAAAGGACTGGAACTATGACTATACCTATAATTTGAATACAAGTCGAACCAAATTCAAAGACAAAAGTTAGGCTCTTATATTAAATTTCAGGAACAGGGGTCCATTCTGTAAAGCTGCAAGTTATAATTTTACAAGACTAAACGCGGCTTTCATAAAGATCCGTTGCACCAAGGTCAAATGTTTATACATTTTTCTACATAACTTACCGACGCAGCCTATCAAACATTTATAAAATCGAGTCTAAATCGGCTGGAATGGTCAAAACGGCTACTTGTTATGGGTACAAAGACCTACTTTATTACATTTTATCTTTAGTGACCTAATTATCTCAATAAGTATAGTAGGTAGTAAGTAAGGAAGAGATCGCTCTTTAGCGAAGAGACCGCCTGTTGTCTACCTCAACTTGCATAGTGCATGATGCTGTTTTGTTTCTGTTTGTAAATGTTTTATTTGTGTGAGGTATGCAATAAAGAGTATTTGTATTGCATTTTATATTTTTTTTAGCACGGTTGGTGGGTTTGCAGTTTTCTATTGGGAGTATCTTGGTGTACACTCTTGACCCCGCTCAGCGTGAAGCTGTGGCGAGCATATGGACGAAAGATCAGAGCCCAGGATGCTTTGAACCTTACTAACTTAGGATCGAGGTCAGTAAACTTAAAGTGTTCTACTTTTATTTTGTTATTGATTTTAATAGAGTTAGATCTAAACTTTAATTCTCACGGGATTGATTTAAATCTCAACAAACCTTAAATGTTCGACCACACCGCAGCTCAAAATACGATGGGGAGCCTTAGACGCTGTGATGAAAGGGAGACATTTATGACCTTAAAACGTCACGCTTGAGTCGCGTCAATGCGTTTACGGCTGAGCTGCGGTGTTGAGAAAACCTTAATTCGGTTTTGTACACAAATAAAATTGTTTTATTTTTTTACGACTATTTTAATGATAATTAAATACGGTGATCACAATGACAGTTAAGTTAATTAATACACTTTTTCAATGGCTACAATGTACACTTTCATGAATTGTTGTAGCCAACAAGAGACACCTACTACGGCTCTGTGCGAAGGCAGCAATTGGAATACACCAGGGTAAATAAACAAAGAACTCCATTTTAATACATTATCTTTTTAAACGTTATTAGAAGTTTACATAATGTCTATGAAAATGAATCTGTCGGTTATACCTATTAAAAAATAAGTTGAGCTTAGTGCTTTTATTTGTGATAAAAAGCTTTTTATTTTTTATATTTGTGATAAAAAAGTTGGTAAATTTTGAGCTCGCACTTTTTGAAAATTGTTGTTAGTATTTACTCTGTAAAAGCGTGAGCGTGTTTTTTCACGTCTATCTTAAGTATGGTTTTATCGGTAATGCTTTTTAAATTGATGGTTCATAATATTTTTTTTTTCAGACCGCCTCCAAGAAATGATAGTTGGTGATGAGTCTCGGAGAGAAAAGAGTTTTTCAGCTAAGGGACATGCACGAGCACAAAATGCTTATGGTGTATATTTAACAATTTTGTTTTTGTTAATTAAGATGTTCCTAGTTCCATAATAATATGCCAAATTAATAGCTATCGAATCACGGGGAAAAAACTATAAATCTATTGTAACAATTACAGTTTATATTGAAAAAATATACGTATTTTACTGACACTTAAATTCCAAAGATAATTTACCTAAGTTTAAAGTTGGTAATTTATTTTCTACAAGTTTTTACCTGCGAGTTTGTCCCTGTAGAACTTGTTACAGTCTCAGAGAAATAGTTGCTATTAAACAAAATTAGGCGCGAGCTTAATTACTGCTTTCCCTTAATACTTGTTTCCATTGTTCACCCCCCTTAAGGAATATGATTATCAGGATAAATACTATCCTATGTCCTACCGGGAGTCTTACACTATATCCATGCCAATTACCACTAAATCCGTATTTAGCGGATTAAGCGAGAAATAATAATAGACAGACAAACAGTCAGGCAGAAATAGTTTCGCATTTAGTATATTAATTGAGAAAAGAGTACATGTTTTACGGTTTGAATCTAAATATATAAAAGAAGAAACTGACTGATTGACTGAATGCCATATCAACGCACAGCCCAAACCGCTGGATCTAGAGATTCCGAATTTGGCACGTAGGTTTCTTATAAGGTTTAAGGGTGCACTAAGAAAGGATTTTTCAAAATTCATCACCTAAGGGGGTGAAACGGGGGTCCAAAGTTAGTATGAAAACACGTATTTATTGAAGTGACAGATTTGAAACTTTGTATATAGACCCTCCGTTTAAATATATTAATGGCGTATTTCAGCGTTTTTCTAAATTGATCCCCTAAAGGGATGAAAAGGGGGTTCAAAAGATTATACGGGAAGCAAATATTTTTTGAAGTGAGAGATTTGAAAATTCGTAAATAGACTCTGTTTTAATACAACAAAACATATTTCAGCGTTTTTCGAAATTGCTCCCCTAAAGGGGTGAAATGGGGGTTCCAAGATGGAAAACATATTTTTCTTAAAAATCGATATAGGTGTCATCGTCAAGGTTCCGCGAGGTGCCGATCATAAAAATGACACGCATTTTCAAATCCAAGATGGCGGACATTTATTTTTCTTAAAAATCGATATGGGAGTCATCTTCAAGGTTTCTCGGGGGACCGATTACGAAAATATCACGCATTTTCAAATCTAAGATGTCGGAAATTTATTTTTCTTAAAAATCGATATGGGAGTCATCGTCAAGGTTTCTCGGGGGACCGATTACGAAAATGTCATCCATTTTCAAATCTAAGATGGCGGACATCTATTTTTCATCTAAATCGATATGGGTGTCATCTTCGAGGTTCCTCGGGGTGCCGATTACGAAAATTACATACATTTTCAAATCAAAGATTACGGACTTTACTTAATTAATGCGAATTAAAAATGCGAATTTTACTTAATTATCAATATGGGTGTCGTCGAGGTTCGTCGAGGTGCCGATTACGAAAATAACGTGCATTTTCAAATCCAAGGTGTCGGACATTTAATTTTCTTAAAAATCGATACGGGTGTGATCTTCGAGATTCCTCGGGGTGCCGATTACGAAAATGACGTGCATTTCCAAATCAAATATGGCGGATATTTATTTTTCTTAAAAATTGTTATGGGTGTCTTCTTCGAGATTTAAATTACGAAATGACATTCATTTTCAAATCCATCAAGATGACGAAAATTTATTTTTCTTAAAAATCGATATGGGTATGTTACCTTTGTGGTTCGTTGGGGTGCTGATTATCATACGTACATACAAACATACGGGTCAATCGGAGAACCTCCTTTTTTGTAGACGGTTAAAAATTACTCTTAGTACGCGGGCAGAGCCGCGGGAAAAAAATTATATAATAATTGACTTTGTTTAAAAAAAATATTATACTGTTTTTTGAGAACTAGATTTTCTATTTGCTTGTGTTGGTTTTAATTTCTCTAACATGCAACAATTGAGTAAATGATAATATAAATCTATCTGCTATTTATTATAATTATTCACAAGTACTAGACACTGACCCAATCTTATCTTATACGTATAATAATAGAGGTGAATAATAGGTGTCAAATATTTTATATCAATGTGTCAATCATGGTATGTTTACCTTAGTAATTAGAACGTTCTAGGTCTAGTACGAATGACCAACATTGCAATAACGTTACATCCTAAACCGGCCGCCTTACATATAAATACGGCAGTTAATTCGACATAGTAGTATGCAAACTTAAACAATTACCTACACGTTACGCCACATTCGATGTAAACGATCCATCTGCGACCAACCGGTTAACATTTGTGTGGCCTTAAGACACAAAAATATATTGCGCCACTCTAGTTAGTTAGATGTAGATCGGCTTATTGTTACTACAGTCAACATTAAAAATATGTATACACCTTTCGACCTTATCTCTAAACATTGAAGTGCAAGAATGTATACATGAATATGATGTGACTGTACTATGCTAATGCGTCGATTGATTGAGATAGCAGAGTTTTGTGATTACGAGATGTACAGTCGTAAACCGTGAAGAGTCGGTTACACGATAAAAATATGGTGAATCAGCAAAATGTATGCAGGAATAGCATCGACTAATTTCCCTTGTGGTGGGCCCTTTATAAATTTTGTTAATAAGAATTGTTGTTGTATATTGAGAAATATAAGTAATAATCAAGCTGTTACTAAATACTTACTTATGTAACAAAATACCATATTTCTAATATAATTACCAACAATTTAAAGCAGATATATCTACCTCGGAAAACCTATTAAGATTGACGGATTACTTCTCTGGAATTCTCATTAACTAGTATTTGATACGGATTGCATTTCTGATCTAAAAGAGTTAGTTAAGCTCATACCTAGGATGCGTAACACAAACTCAAACGCATGAATTTCCTAAAACAAGAATTTGAAAGTCTTGTGGTCAAATGTGTGATATTCCTAAAAAGAGTATTCTAAGCACAGACCTTATCGAACGCTCACAGAAAATCAAAATATTTTCATACAAAATGGTCTAAAATATAACACATTTTTTGTCCCACAGTTTTTATCAACAGCTTAAGTGCATAAAACTTGTCGTTTGTTTTAATACCATAGTTATTTTTACTTCCCTGCTTATGCAGGAATTTTGAACATTAGTCATATTGAAGTTGGAACATCTGAACACGTTTAAGAATTTATATTTTGCCAAATTTTATTTCCGAAGAGTAGTCATTAGGAACTTCGTACATAGGAATTATGATTTAGACTTAACGCTATGCATCCCCAACCTAATTATAATGATAAATAACGGGTTCGTATAGGAAGATTACAAACTGAAACCGTCTTTATTGATTTTCATTATATTTCACACCGGTTTCTCGTCAAAACCAAAACATCTTGACGATTTTGCATGAGATTTATTTTCAAAGACATATTCAATCATTTTCAATAAAGCAACAACCCGTGAAGGAAGCAAAAATCTCTGAGAAAATTCAATGGAATCACTACAATTTATTCAAGGGTGCTCTCACCTACTTGAAACTTATTCCAATTAATGTAGTCAAAAGGTCGAGGGGCCCATTGACTCGCAAAAGCTCCTTACATCTAAAGCCGGATCGTGTTTTTAAATCACTAGTAAATACAATGTGGCTTTATGTCTTCTGGGCCAGATTTGACACATAGTGTTAGAGAAATAGTATACAATACATTTAAATCTCAGCCGCGGCAGGCAGAGAGAATTTCGAATTTGTATTATAAAATGACGATATTAGACAATATGCACACCGACTTGAAAATATCTTCCTTTAATCTCGTAATATTTTCAGGGTTCATGCATGTATGTTTCTGAGTTTTTTAAAGTTTTCTTTGGTTAAGAATCAGTTATTCAAATAAACAATGGATCTATTTTGAAATTCACGATTTCAATCAAACATTAACATCAACGGATTTTCAGTAGGTACATCTTATTAGCAAACACTTGGATATCCAACGCTAACGTAAGAGGGAACACACGAACCAAGACGATTCACATAAACATTGTCTAAAAAGAGGAAAGGGAGAAAAGAGGGAGGAGGATTGCCAAAAAGCTGAGGCAAAGAAATTATCAAGCATCTATAAACCCACAGTTACTACAGATGATACTGAAATAATAACTTTTATACGTAAAACCCCTAATGTTTCTGAGTCACAGCTGAGATAATTCTTGTCAAGTGACAATGATAACGGGCAACCAAATAGACGGAGAAAGGATTTTTCGTGTTTCGGCAACAATCAAAAAGAATTTATTTTACTTAGGCCGCTAGCTGGATTTATATTTTATAAAATTCCGTTAGACCAAACGTCAGTACAAATTTTGGCAACAGTCTCCGCTAACCGCTGATAAAATGGAAACTAACGCCCAGATTGTAAGCGATAAACCTTCCGCCCGGTAAGGTAAAATGACATATTTTAGCCATTTTGATTTAAAATAACAGGTTATTTAATTCTCACAATTAAATTACTACGTAACTATATGAAATCAGTATAATGAGTGAGAAGGGGGGATTCCTCGTTCCTATAACTACCCGGCGCAAAGGTCCCTAGTATACTGGCGGAGTTCCCACGTTGTATGGCCAGGGATATTCTTTGCACCAGGTACTCACCATTTAAGTATTTAAAATTACCAAATAAAGTTCTAACCTACTTAATAAGAAAATCAATATTGATCCATATCCAAACCTTAGCATTAATATTGCGTTGGTGTTATCACCAAGAATTATCATTCAGGTTTATGTGCTACCCTTTCTGTAAGAACATTTTAGTGCTACGATTTAATCTAAAAGGTTACTATGACATTACGAAATTAGCTACTTACGAATTATGCTGCCTTGGCACAGAATTTTACAATATACAATTAGCAATAAGACAACAGGCGAGCTCTGAACATTGTTATTATGTATGTTAATTTCTTTGATACTGTATGTAGATTCCTTTTGATAAACTAAATAAGGCGACGCAATCTTATGCCAGCCACGAAATAAAAGGCTTTTGACTGATTCCTCATATACGAACGCTTTGCAAAAATGTTATCTGGAGGTCTATTGTTGTTAAATAAATATAACATGGCGAATTTTCAAACCTAGTTCCTAATTTAAATAAGGTTTGTACAATTTGAGAACAACCAGTAGTCACTTAGTTTTGTATATAATTAATTGTAATAATTTGAAAAACAATAAAAGCAATATTTCATTATCTCCAGGATATAAAGATCTTTTCTGGTTTATAAATAAAATAAATTAAATGGAAAATAACACAGTGTTCCTCGAAATGCATTTTGACATAAATTCGTGACACAATTATTTTTATAGTTGTAACAATTTTACTAATACATTTTTGACTTTGCTTTTAAATTCTACTTCTAAAAACAATATTTTTAAACATCTTTTCCTAACTTTTTTGGAACAATAATTAGTTTTGAACTTTTAACAAAAATCTTGTTTTATGCCGATTATCGTAGGTTCTGTGCGCGTACGACGTTACGAGCACAGCATATTGGAGTTAACACTAGCGAGCGAGGCAAAACTTTGGCAATGGAATATAAGTACCTAGTCTTGTGCCTAATAACAAGAGTAAAATATAGTCTCTTCAAACAGTTATATATGCCTAGGTTTTGAATTGTTTTTTGTTTAATTTGCGAGCTGTTAGTTAGTGCAAACATTTTAGCATCAATAAACATACCTACCAGAACCGGGTAATTGCGCGTAATTATCCTACTTCTTTCCCACTGATCAAAGACTTCCCGACTTCCTCTATCTGTCTGCAACTAAACAAGAAAGTCACAAGTCTAATTTCGTATGGAGTACTGCTGTCATCTTTGAGCAGGTGCACCTAAACACCAGCTCGGGTCCTTTGCTGACTCATTTCAAAAGCGACATGTTGGAATCGTCGGCGATCCTACACTCAGAAGCGATATTCAACCTTAAAGTCTAAGGAGATTTTTCGCCTCCTTCTAGATGTTCTATCGCTTGTAAAATGGGTTGTGTTCCGAAGCTACTTTCTACCACCGCCCGCCATCGGCAGTGCATTTTTTCTCACACTCTAGAACCTAAATGACCGTATAGTTTCAGCAGATTTCCCTCCCGCGAACAACGTTCCGGATGCAGAATGCCTACCGAGGTTTTCCCGAGGGATTAAAGTACCTATTTAAAGTACATTTTGCAAATCCATACACTAACTAAAACCATGGCCATGTTATTTATTATATTTATCCTCCTAAAGAAATACCTTGGCAAAATTAAATTCTGCTAGGTATTTTATAATAATGGTTTCATAACAACTTTATTTCCTTAATCAAAACGAACGAACGTAATTACAGGGCCTTTGAACAAAAGCGTGGCTTATTTTTATAATATTCTACATCATCATAACATTTTCTCTGTACCTATGTTCTAATAAATCTATTGATAAAATAAATATATTGAAATAGTAATATTGAAAAATGAAGCTTTCAAAAAGTAGGTATAAAAATATTTTCTATGTTCAATCTTGCTAAGCTGAAAGATGACAAAAGAGCCACTTTTAGGCTTTTTTATAACAATTAAGGTCAATAGGTAACGCTTGTAAAAAAAATAAAAATACAGGGAGACAGAAGCCCAGGGATACTTGCAAGGATAATATTGATTCTAAAGGTTCCTGCATAATAAAGCCATAATAAACAAATGCATACTAAATGTCAAACGGAAGATGAGCTTCGAACTTGACCCACGAGTCATTGACTGACTGACCTCACCCGGCGCATCTTTATTACATCATCGAGGCGGTCAATGAACTTTATAGCAACATTTAAAACTATTTATGATGTTTCATATAAGTTTATCCATAGCTACTAGGACACATAATACCAAAATAAAAATACCCTTTTCTATAATTTGGTATTAAGTGAAGTGTTCATGTATAAGATTTATGTTTATTTCAATTTCTATTAATAATATGGTTAATAACTTTAGCTAGTAGCAACTTTACTTATATTGTAACAAACGTGGTTGTTTTCAAAAACATACTTGTCGCATTAGTTAAGCTATTTGGTGCCTGCAGACATAATCTTTTATATTGAAACGATGTACCAAACTGGTTCAGTTGTTTCAAACCAGTGGTCGCTACAACCCGCATCAAGTTGTAAAAGATTTCGAATTGCACCGCTACATACCTAAAAACGAGCATGAGGCATGTTTTTATTGCCCAACACAGACAAAGGCATCGCTATGCGTCACTATGACTCTCAGAATTAGAGTCCAGTATATTTTCAAAGCGTATATAGGCAGAGTTACACAATACCGACGGGTCCGACTGACCTTTTGCAAAAGTGCCGGCCGATCTAGATCCGTTAGTCAGATAGGTATACGCATGAGTCTGGTGGGCTGGGCCCGGTTGCGAAACCTGCATGCAGCCAGCTTTGGTAGACGGGATATGTAATACGTGTTTCATATAAAAGCTTGACTAGTCTTAGATATTTACTAGTTCATTGAAGCTTATAACTTTTACTTAACTGGCATTTTATCTGGCATCATTTTGGAACTAAGCGCATTTCTTAACACCGATGCATATTAAGGGCCAGCGCTTGTAGAGGTCCATATCGGGAATCAACTTAAAAAAATGGGTAGTAAAAAAGCTAAAAGCCGGTAGTTTCACACATGTATGGGAAGTTTGTCGTTTCAGCATGATGATCACCTGCTTGCATCATATTTAACGTTAACCAATCAACTTCCTCCTAAGTGTTCAATCACTCTTCGGTGACTTCTTGCTGTCAGCTGTCAGTGTGAACTGTCAGTTAAGTCAACATGTCTTAACTATGTGCCTTATGTGTATAAAACCTTTGAATTGTACTATACCGACTTATGTTTTTTATACTTCGTGAATATAAACTTTAAGCCGTGGTCTCCCAGCGAAAAATAAAAAACAATAGCATTCTTTTGAAGTGAGCACGCGGATTCCCGGGACCGGTAGACGACTTTATAACCAGACTGGACTGGAGAGCTTTCTGCCTGGTCCTCAAGGTCAAATTTTGTCAAAATTTTGTTTTTCATTGTTCCAGTATATCCCAATCGTTTGATAGCTATTCTAAGTTTTTCATTTTCTTTGCAAGATCTTTGAATATCAGCCATTGTGAAAATAAAATATTGCAAATATTACAACAGATAATTGATCCGTAATTAATACCGCCCTGCTAAATTATTTAGCCATACTATGACTCGATTTCAATAAATTGGGTAGGGTAGGGTTAGGTATTTAAATATGACTCCTCACCTAACAGTTCCCAGTGACTGCTGACATCTTACTGATATCGGACCGATCCCGCACCGCAAAACGCGGCAGTAGCCTGAGGCTACGCAATAAGCGGCTAGCCGCATTGCGGCCAGCCGTGCGGTTGACTGCAATCAAAGATATGTATGAAACCGCATGTTTCATATGCACCACAGCCGCATTGTAAGTGCGTCTGAATATTTTTGATTGCGGTCAACCGCCCGACTGGCCGCAATGCGGCTAGCCGCTTAGTGCGTACCTAGCCTTAAATTATGTGTAACAACCTAGATTTGTACATTACCTGGTGCCATACAAAGCTGTATAATAAGTGAATATTAACTAAAGTTGGGATAGGTAATACAAGTACCTAACATGAGGCGAATTTATGTGCCAGCGGCTTGGGCACAACACAACCCGTATGCGAATATGCTACTGGTAGGACAAATTTAGTTACACTTACATGCTTAACTAGATCTGATCAGTGATCAATTCTGATATTATAATCAATATAATTTAAATGGATTTCTCATACTCTGACAGTGACTCATTTTACATCTAAGTGGCGTGCTGAAAGTGGTACATTTCTGATCTAAAGCAGAAAAGTATTAAAAAAAATTATATGATAAATCGAAGTAGTATTGGGCAACGGCAGTAACCCATACAGGCATAGTACGATTAATTCTTAATGTATTACATTTTTGTAGACGAAATATTTTAGAATTGTTTTTGATATTTAATACAAATAATGTGTATTATAATGAACATTAATTATTTTTGACTAGCTTTCAAGGCAAAAGGCGACATTTTGAAAAAAAAGTAAAAATGTTGTTTAAGACACAGATTAAACTACTAGGAATTCGTGAAAAAAAATGGCTGACATTATGGCGTGCTGGGTGTAAAAAAAGCAAAACTGGCGGGAAACATAAAATAAAAATGTGCAAATATTTCTTTGAAATTTCTATTAGCTGTGTTATATTACAAAATTTTAATAAAATGAGTTCTAGCGGTTCTGAAATGGATTTAACACCAGATTTTACAAAAGAAGAGGCGCAAGCTGTCGTGGAGAAACTTTTACGAACAGTATCAAAGGAACGATATATGAAATCATATAACAATTTCTTGAAGTGGCGGGCCGAAAAGCGAGTGAAATATTTATCGGAAAGTGTGTTCCTTACTTATTTCAACGAATTATCAAAGAAACTTCAGCCTTCAACTCTATGGAACATATTCACAATGTTAAGAACGGTCATAAATACAAAATAAGACGTCCAATATAAAAAAAACTACTATTTAATAATTTTTTTTAAAAATACAAAGATTTGAAGAGGCAGTCGGATGGTTTTAAATGCAAAAAGTCCAAGGTTTTTACTGCGCTTGAAGTAGAAACCTTCTTGAATCAAGCCCCTGATGAAATATATTTGGCAACAAAGGCGTAGGAACTCATTACAACTATTATTAACTTAACGTACTCGTTATAATCGTCTTGATGTAAGTATATTTTAATCAACGGCACAGTCTGTTTAACAACTTGTATCCACAATTTAAATTTAGACAGATATTTCTTAATGTAGGTGTTGTTTAAAAAAGTCTGCATCTGTAACAAGGTGTGTCAATAAGATTATTATTTTGCAGGTGCACTAATTTTGGGCATAAGCGGCGCATGTAGGAGCATTGAACTCACGAATTTCACTATGGAAAACAGAAAAATACCGCCAATTACATTTAGTAAAATTCCCAAAATACTAAAACAAAAATTGACAGAACATTTGTAGTGCGGGAATAATTCGGTCAAATTGTGCAAAAATATCAAGACCTTCGTCCCGGTAATTTGCCAACTAACCGTCTCTTTCTCAACTACCAACGAGGCAGATGTGTGAAACAAGTTATCGGGAGAAACAAAATTTCAGGCATGCCTAATGAAATTGCAGCTTATCTAAACTTGCCAAATCCGGATCTATATACTGGCCATTGCTTTCGGCGAACATCCGCTACGCTTTTAGCCGATTCTGGAGCCGACTTGACTATACTCAAACGACACGCAGGTATCAGTGAAGTCAAGCACAGTGGCTGAAGTATATTAAAGACTCCGTAACAAACAAGTCCAAGATATCGAATAAAATACCAGAGGCTATAAATTTTCGCTCAACTTCACCTCAGCCAGGGTCTTCTAAATATAATTGCGAGCAACATGAAGAGCTAAATAATTCAGTGCATAGGTTTACAAATGAAAGAATGCCTTCTCCGACATTTACAGAACTGCCTATAAATGATACTAATATATCACTTCGTTCGAGCGCCAAAATATCTCGTCGTAAATGGATACCGTTCAGCCCTCGGTTAACATTCTACTATAGATGTTTTTATACAATAAACTAATATTACATTGATATAACATAAAAACCTACCTGTGACAAATAGATAAACACCGAGCGATCGGCACTCGTATGTGTTCCTATGGATCAATTTTATAAAAAATATTATTAGCATCAATTTGATGAAAATTGTATCTATAGATATAATAATTACTTCATCAGTCGACGTTAAATATACGTTAAAAATTTATTCCTCTGTGATAAGGCAAAAAAATGAATACATGTTTTTGACGACGACTGTATACCATCACGTTGATATTTCAAAAGGTGGACCTCAATGGCTAATCGAGTAAAACCTCGACAACAATGATTCGTTTTCAAAACTTACTGTGTATTATTATTGCAGTTTTAGTTCAGAATAAGGCGCGTCCATTCCACATCGTTATAATTAAATACACATACAATTTCACATGTCCTGCTCTACCTAGAGTTACGAAATGTACATATATCCCGAGCTAGGCCTCGATTTAACGTCTATTAAAATGATTTAAAGGTAAGGTGTACTATGTCAATTGCAACGGCGATAAATAAGCACTTAGGGTAAGTGATCGATAGGTAAGTATCGACATATGAAACTACTACTTAGCTTATGCTCTACTTATGTAGAGCGCATGTTATGTAATTCTGTGTCGTCTCAAAAGACATAATAACGTTGATATCGCAGCCAAGTACCAGCAGGCTAATTGCATACCTAATTACATTTCAAAGGCGCGTTAGGAACTGTAATTTTAAGGCGAAAAAGTTGATATGCTCTAACGCTCATTCGGAAAGATACGCATTTACTTTACCCATCTGGGCTCATATTAGCCTAGAGGTAGAAATGTAAAATCTTTCATTCCTTCATAATTTTGACACCTTTGTTAGTGTGTATCATTGTATAAGATTCAATTTATATGTTTTATAAATATACATATTAAGATTCAAATTTACAAACCTACGTGAGCATGATCTTTTTGATTAGTATAATTTAGCTAATAAATGATAGTTGACTTAGTTTCGACACAGAATAAGTAATAGTACTACGTACAGAACCACCGTTAACAAATCCCCCGTTTAGGTATGCCAAACGTGCCTAAACGTGGCCATCTCTTTCTATAGCAGGCACTTCTATTCGCTACAGTCGCTACAACACTTTCTATCGCATGAACGGGCACCCGACGGGTGTCGGCCACATGTACCTGTGATGGCGCGACGCAATCACGGAGTGGGCCGCACCTGACTTCGACGTTTCTTCTGAACTGTGGTTTCCTCTGTGAAAGCGTATGTGTGATGTGGTTTACTCATTTTGAAGATGATTGCGGCCTTCTGGCAAAACACATTGCAATTTCTTTATTTAATGTTAACAAAAACAATATAACATTCAGAGTCGGTGGTTCTTGCCGCGCTTATATTTCACAAGAAAATCCTTGCTTAGTGAATCACGACGTTAATTGCCGTAATTTTCCTGCTAATTACTGTGAAATTTTGTAAGAATTATAACGCAAGTGTACAAGCAAGGAGTACGCACAAAGGACGACCTCACAATTACTTTTATAGCTCTAGCAACCAATTAAAAGTTTTAATACAGTTTAGGTATTCAAAAGGTTTATTTTAGCATCCCGTAGTAGATTAAGAGTGTAATGAAAGACAGAAAGTTTTGGTGTGCTAAAATCTATGTTGCTTCTAACTTTTGTTATTTAGCTTCAGTGGAAGTAAGTAAGATGGAAGGAAGTAAGTTCTTCCACCGAAGGACTAAAAATTTGAATTGGAACGGGAAAGAGGAAGTGTGTTTATTAATGTATCGATCCTCTGCATAATTAATAAAAACATGGAAATATATTTTCTTTTGCCATTCTGCTTAAAAGGTACCTATAGAAAAGAATATTGGTAAAGAACCCGGGATCCCAGGATTTGGCATATGCACTAGTTTTTACGCAAGCGACTTTAACTTATCCATTTACGAAAAAGACTAGACCTTGGCTGTTATTCACAAATCGATTCGTCCTCACCTGTCAGCCAGGGACCGTTTTCGGTACGGTATAAACGGTATGGTAGCGGTATTGGATATTGATACCGCTTCGTTATAAAGGTAGAATTATACCGGTTGAAATATAAAGGTACGCTGCCGGTATAAAATAAAGATATCGCTATTTTTCGTAGGTGTACTCAAACCTTTATTATAACGGTAGCCTACCGGTATTATTTCGGTACCGAAAAATTTCGATCGTCACTCTTACGATGGGTACATAAATGCGACCAACAGCGAACAGCGACTACGTCAGTAATCTATGGCGCCGAACGAGATTTAACAAAAATGGGTATTTTAGGCCTCGTACACCCAATAACTAGCGCTGAACGATACCTTAATGAAAACGGTTCAGGTATCGAAAAAAATAGCGGTACCGTTATATTCCGCAGACTGACTCTACCCGATATGCGGCGGTTCCGGGACGAATGGGGACCTATGTGTGTGTGTTGTCACGATCGCGCGGTGGACGTCCCCACCGGCGGGAAATTTGAACCCACGACATCCAGATTGAAAGACACGTACGTACATTCAACCAATTTCATTTCTGGGCCTCTTCTCGAGTAACTTGTCACAGTCAAAATCATTATGAAAGCCGCTAGAGATCTCATAGTAATGTCACTGTGACAAGGCACGAAGTGGCTCCGAAATCAAAATGGTTGACTGTACATTAACACTCTGCTAAAGTTACTTCATGCTAATTATAATTCTAATGTGATGCCGGGTTAGAATAGCACTTCCCCTTTTCTTCCCGTGGGTGTCCCGTAAGAGTCGACTATGGGAACCGGGTTGTAGTGTGTTGTGGGCGATGGGCTAGCAACCTAACACTGCAATATCACATTTTCTCCATCTTTAAACCTACAATTGCTAAATGTGGCACTGGATTAAATTTCATGTGCTGTGCCTACCCCTTTTGGGAATACAGGTGTGAGTTTATGCATGTTATGTATAATCCTAATAATACATTTTGATTTAATCTAATGGAAATCTCGACGGTGGAAATCTATTTGATGTGGGTACTTGGAATTCTATCGACATAGACTTTGCATTAATATGAGTATTTTGGCCTACATATGCCTCGAAAAGGGACAATTATGAAGGTAAAACTACGAAGTAACTCGCAAAAAGGGTTAGCTGGTACCCAATTATTATTTACACTGGACCCAAACTACCCCTGAGCATTTGAAATGTAAAATTAATTGACCATTCGTACCATAAAAGTTAATACGAGTATTCCAGCAAAAAATTAGATAAATAGGATTTCTTATACGATTACGACGACGCGGTTCGGAAACATTCAAAATCCGCCGTTCTGCCGAAGGACTCCGATTCATTATTTTAAATACTAAACTCCCGTGAGTTTCAGACATATTGAAATATAATAAACGGGTCACTCACGTTATTATGGTCGAATATCGCTCAAAAAAAACCGACTAATAAAAAAACGCGATTGACCTTTTTATTGTTATTTCAATATCGTTTCAGTTTCACCAAAAATGCTTTCTTATGTCCAGCGGATATCTTTCTGGCTGTTTTTCTGTTTCTCAACCGATTATCGTAAAAATTTGTGAGCAAGGGGCCTATGATGGTCGCGTAATAGCGTGAAAAACGATAAGATAAAGCATCTGTCACTTTCTATTGAGTGGTATCAGAAAGTGTCCTGTTAATCATCTCTGTCATTATGACATAAGATTGAAAGTTTCATGTATTGGGTCAGTGTCGAGCACAGGGACGTTTACCTTAATTAAATAGTGTGTCAAGAATTCGTAAATCCTAAACCCACTCGCTTATTTTGCCATCGGTGTACTAGGAATTGAGTACAAGTATTTTGTCACCGGCGTTGTATAAAGAAAGTAACAAGTATGACTTTATAAACTCTCTAGTTTAATTTTATTGGTGGTGAGATGTATTGGGAATGAGATTGTTTTTTGTATGACAGCAGTGAAAAAAAAAGCATAGGCACGGCAAGTTTTTTGCAGGCAGGCCTGATGGTAAGCAGGCACCGTAACCTATGGACTAGCATAAAACAAACGCTCTTCTGCCCCTTTTTGGATTTGAGGATTAATTGTATTGACAGCTATATGAGCTAGAGACAATTTAAGACAAAGCAGGTTCCTCACACTCAACTTTAAACTTTCGGGAGTGGTGTTATTGCGGTCTTATTGATAACATGGATGCTGTTTGACCATAGATAATGTTAACTTTATTTTGACGGCTTAAAGGTTCTGATTTGACTATGAGTAGTATCAGTCAACAACCCTATTACGACGGTGGCAAACGACCGTACCACCCGCCTAATGGTACGCCGCCACCTACTAACCACATTTTAAGACTATAACATCGTATATTAATGTTGTCGATTGGGCCCGAGTTTAAAAGTAGTTTGATAAAAACTTTTTTATTGCGACGTTGCAACTATGTAGCACCAGTCTAGACATAATTATTGACAGATATCGAGTGACTAAGGGGTTATCGAACACTTATCCTTACTTCGAAAAAACTTTGCTGAAGAAAAAAGCTTCCATAAAGAAGCGAAAGGAATTTATCTTACTACAGAAACACATACATACACGCACATAAGAAAGAAGGAAAAAACTTAACATCTAATTATGATCGTTGCTCGAGTCGCGGTATATAATTTATACATACTCGACAATTACTCGTATTTAAATACCTAATCGTGAGTATTTGGACACCAGTGAATTTCCCGTTCTCACAAGCAAATAATTCCAAATAGAATTTGTTTTTCGACAACCACTGCTCAAAAGAGTCTGTAATTTCCAAGGAACGGTAGGCAATCGGCTGTCATATTGATTTATTTTTGATCACAGCAAACAGGCCCAATGAAAACCTATTATATTGTACTTATCGGCAAAAGTAAGAAGATCCGTGATCCACCAAGATATCTAATGCCAACCATTAGATACCTTGGTGGATCACGAATATTCTAGCAAATATCCACGGCCGCCAATCAAACCTTTCACAAAATATTGGCTTGATATGCTGTATACTCGATTACTCGCCCTCCGCGTGTGGAAACTTGCGGATAACGCCACGATACGGCAAAATAGTTTTTTTTTGTCTTAATTGCAGAATCGTTATTTCATAAAAGTAAAGGATTAGATAACGTATCCTGTTTTCTTTTGTGTACTATTTTGTTGGCGAGTAATAAAGAATATTTATATTGTTTTTTTTTCATTTCCCCTAAAGATCGGTTAAAATATCAGTTTAGAACCAGCATTTAATATCGTATATTTATTGTTCTGAATAAAAATTAAAACAATGTCATTGTCAAAGTTTTGGATATATTTTTTGTCATATTTTGTTTGCATATTTTAGGTCCTCAAAAATTACCTTTTGACGAGACCGCACGGCGGATGCGACTACACAATGAATAGGTATTTTTACTTCCAAAGTATCTAAGGATAATTTTAATGCTTCTAACATCAAAATTCAATTTTTTTTTTATCAGATTACCTAGGTACTCTTCAATTTATTGAGATATTCAAACTACTAATTAATTAAAAGAACAATGCCGGTCACAGTCTATTTAATTAAATAAGTAGTAAACGAGAACTTAAACAATCACCTGAGCGCCCTAAATAATTCAATTCAAAACGAAAACGCTATCAGAATTAATGAAAACAATGAAAAACATAGCTGCGACTGACTGGAGATTAATTTCTTAACATTAATTCTAGCGTAAAAATTCACAATTCTCATTCCCCTTTGCCGAAGTTTTAACGAAGCTCCGAAAATCAAACTTTCTGTGTCGTTTTGAATTTCGTGTTAACTAAGTAATTAATTCCAAGTTATTGCAAGATTTAAATTGAATGAATTCATTATAATATTGCCCATTAAAATGTTATGAATGTATAACTTAGACGTTGCGCTTTTGTTTTCATTCATTTTAGTAAATGAATAAAGCCCGACAAAACCGTCTAAGAGCAAGACAAAGTAAACTTTGTTTTATGTTTTCTATAGGTATTTTAATGTTATTATATTTGCCAGTTTATTTGGGGATGGTTTTTACATCATACAGCAGTATATTTTACAAGTTTTCATTATTTACTATTTAAGAACATAAATGTCCCACTGCTGGGTAAAGGCCTCCCTTGCTCTTCCACTAATCCCGATCCCGATGAGTCTCTCACCAGTCTTTCTCAAAGACATATCGAATTCATCTAGCCATCGCCGTTGTGGTCTACCACGACGCCGGATTCGGCTCTGTGGCACCTTATTGGTGGTTGTTTTAGCCCGCAAGTCCTCCGGCATGCAACAGGCGTGTCCAGCCCAGTCCCATTTTAGCTTTAGTTTTGGAGCGTAGTATTGTATTTCTAATCCGATCCTGTAACTTCACGCCCAGGATACTACACTCCATCAGTCTCTGACAAACCTTGAGGTTAGATTTCTGAACTTTTGTCAAAGACCAAGTCTGTGCTCCGTAGGTCCAGATGGGAAGAATACACATGTCCATGAGTTTCCTTTTTAACTATATTGGAAGATTTTCAAAAGCCGAGTCTAAATGGAGACTAATTAGTGGATTTCATTTGATGTAAATTGCATCGTAACGTTGAAATTGCTTAACGCTGTTATTACTGTTTTCACTCGGTCGACTCTTCGCAGCATACCTAGACTTGCTGTAAACTCTGGCAACTCCACTCCTAAACAATGAAAACCCGGACTTCAAACATATCGAAATCAGGTTGATTAAGAGCACTATTTCTTTTATCAACAAGGCACCAAACTGTAGACAATTAGATAACCAAACATGAGCAAACACACTCTTCATCTTCACAAAAGACTTCCAAACTTGACATGGAGAGACGGTGTAACAATGAGATATTTATTATACGCCCACAGTGACAATGTAATTTTGATTTTATGTAGTTCAAGGCAAAGATATGGGTGTAGATGTCGCATGTTACTCGTGGCTGGCTCCTTTAAGTCAAAACATACAACGTTAACGCATGTTAGCGTTTAATTTATGTATAATAAATAATATACAAACACTACATTTGTAATTATTATTCTGACAACTCAACAGAGCCGCTTGTTTATCAGAGAATGTTGTAGATGTAGTATAATTTATGTATGTTAGTTTAAGCAGAAACACATTAAAGACGTTGCAAGGGATCGGCTTAAATGAAAGGTATACTTTAAGCTACTGCGAAAGAGATATTAAAATAAATAAAATATAGGCTCTTTATTCACATACGGGGGATTTTATTTCCTGAGTAGTACCTATATATTCGGTCATTACAATGGGGAAAATAAAGACCGCGTTTAAAGTTTGTTTTCAAATCAACGTAAGTTCACTAAATATATAAAAGAAGAAGTGCTGATCTACCATCAACGCACAGCCGAAACTACTGGAACTAGAAACTTTTGGTCCTGAGCTTACTTTATGACGTATGCAAAGGATAAAACGGGATTTTTGGAAATTCCACCCCTAAGGGGATCAAATAGGGGTACAAAATTTGTATGTGAGAAAAAAAATTTTTTGAGCTGGAGACTTAAAAATTCGTAATAAGGTTACGTACTTAAATCCAAACAAAGTGTTTTCAGCGTTTTGCTAAACTCTAACCCTAAGAGGGTAAAATAGGGGTGCAAAGTTTGTATGCGGGATTTAAAACTTCGTATATAGACTCTGTTTAAATACAACAAAACGTGTTCCAGCGTTTTTCCAAATTGTTCCCCTAATGGGGTAAAAAGGGGTTCCAAGTTAGTGCGGGGAGTAAATCTTTACTTTTCGTAAAAATCGATATAGGT
Source organism: Epiblema foenella (assembly GCA_963556455.1). NCBI lineage: Eukaryota > Metazoa > Arthropoda > Insecta > Lepidoptera > Tortricidae > Epiblema > Epiblema foenella. Next base: position 9,497,576 of record OY747107.1, on the reverse strand, counting down.
GTCATCTTCGAGGTTCCTCGGGGTGATGATTACGAAAATGACATATATTTTCAAATCCCAGAGTGGGACATTTATTTTTCTTAAGAATCGATATGGGTGTCATCGTCGAGGTTCTTCGGCGTGCGGGATTACGAAAATGATATGCATTTTCAAATCCAAGATGGCGGACATTTATTTTTCTTAAAAATCGATATGGGGTCAACTTTGTGATTTGCCGATTCCGAAAATGATATCCATTTTCAAATCCAAGATAGCGGCGGACATTAAGTTTTTCTTTCGAGTAATTTTCACAAAGGATTAATAGCATCAGACAACTGACAGAAACAAATAAACCTCATTTAAATCTTTGTTACCATCTAAAATCTACGCGGACGAAGTCGCGGGCGGCCGCTAGTTAATTATAAACTTTTCACGTTAATTTTTCACGAAACTCTTGGCGGGCGAGTCTGACTCGGGCTTGACCGTTGTTTTTAGGATTCAGTACGCGAAGGGTCCAAACGGATCCCTGTCACTCAAATGTTCACAGTAAGCATCTTGTTAAACCAAAGCTATACCTATTTGTCAAAAAATATTGTTAAGTGTTTTTAAGGCGAGCTGCCTTAAAAACACCTGAATGGGGACGCGAAAAAATTTTTTGACTTACGCCATCGGGTAGGATATCGTTGCTTAGAGCTCGTTAGGTTGATAAATAGTGTATTTCTTGTTTTAAAAAATAAATCCGACTCCAATAAAAAAACATTTAAAAGTAAAAAGAATTGCCTAACTTCTAATAGTTCAATATGAGATTTTACGCTAAAAAAATTATACACAACGTAATTGAAAACCTCCACTTTATTTTGAAGTCGGTTAAAAAAATATTGGAGAACAAGGGAATGCGAAGCCACCCAAGTGAGATTTTTTACCAACATTTATTTGAAGATTTTTGTAACTTCCCATTGACTAATGAACTTCAAATTTGATGATAATGTTTATTAATAATTTGTTATAAACAAATCAGTTTTTTTTTTAATTACATTATTATACCATTTTGCAGTATATACTAAATACCATTATTTTGCAGTAAATTTGTTACTTAGGTCACTCGATCACCTAGTGCGTATCAATAATTCAGCCATTCAGACGGATTAATTATTATTCTACATTTGATACGGAACCTTAAATAGCCGATGTCTAACACGCACTTGGCCTTTTTTCTTTTCCGCTTTATAAAATATACTTACAAGATTGTTGTTCGTTATAAGTGTAGGGTCTCACTTCGGTTCATCTCTTTCACATCATTCATTTAGGAATCGGAAGTTTTTAATAAAAATAGAACGTTAAGCTGCAAATGATCATTAAATGACACGTGTAGAGGTAGTCTTAATTATTATTGTAGGTCAAGATGGATTAAAGTTGAGTTTTAAATTAAATATAAACCCAACCAACAAACGTCTAAGCAATAAATTCCTTAAAATAATTTCAAGAACTTTGTGATTCAAAACCGTGTTATAATGTAATTGTGACCGTGTAAGGAGGACAAAACTACCACATCCCGATGAACACTTATGTACAAGGCCTTGTATTAAACAAATATGCCAAGATGGGGATCAGTCGTTTTTATATTACGCTAAGGTAAGGTAAGTTGTATACCTATACAAGTATACAAGCTTTGAGCAACGAATGGTCACTAACAAGGTTGGTGGTAAACGTCCGCGAGATGGTCTGACCAGAGAGGGGCTTAATTAATGTTTTCAAATTTAAGTAAGTACACTAAATATAACAGAATTATCTCGCGTATTTTTTGTCACATTACGTAATCAACGAGCAGGTATAGACTTTAGATATGAAACAGTACGTCGCAGTGCATGATGTCAAGAACAGAAACAAATGGTTAGACACTGTTCGACAATTTAAACGCCAGCGTGGTCGTCACGCAGGTTTCCCCAGGATTTTTCCCAGGCTACTATCTAACCGCGCACTACTATTGCTTTGTTATTCGCCCAAACTCCTACCCCCAGGAAAGGGGTAGGACCCCTAAATTTAAGACTCGGAAGATCCTCGTTTCTAGTTCCAAGATAAAGTTTTAAATAACGTTCCCTTCGGCCGTCTACGAAACCGGAGTTTCGAAACTAGCTTCGATCGAGGCTTTTGTAGTACTTGTACGTAACTGGCTTCGATCAAGGTTTTTTTTTACTTGTACGGAATTAGTTTCGATTAATTTAAATTAGCGCACCTAAATTTTGATAGGACTCGGTAGATCCTCATTTCTAGTGCCAAGGTAAAGTTATAAAAGTTTACAAAGTTGCAAAGTTTTATTGATGTACATAATGTGCCGCCGAACTAGCATATTCAGTCTTATTTTACCTGCACTGTCAGGTTCAAAACAAAAACTTCGACGAAAGATCATTCCAAGACGGTAGAATCACTACCCTTTTAGTAATGAACAAACGACGTGGTTGTTTCCAGGACGCTTGCTATTCCAGAGGTATCTCAATCGCGTTGTCGAACCCTGTATTGATTTGAGGATTCGTTGTTTTGTTGAAAGCTAAAGACAAATACAGATTGTTATCTCTAAACACACCGCAGTCTTGGAAGCTCTGGTGACCTCATTTTAGTGAAGCGGCGGGAACCGAGTGTTTCTCTGAGTGCGACTCTTCGTGGCATTTTGGGGTCACAGGTTTGAATCAAGTTTGTATCAGTTGAGTTTGTTGCGTTTGTTGTTTATCTATTTGATTTGAATGTGCAATGGACTAAGGCAAAATAAAAACATGTTAATAATAATACATTGTGATACAATTAGTCATTACAGTCAAAGCGGAATCGTTTAACACGAGCTTTTGCGTTTCAATATTTATACATTTTTTTGTAAAGTACCTGCTTAATAATTATTTTAAAAAATGTATCGAACTATTCCATACGATGAATGCCCAACAAGAATTACGAAATCATTAATTTATGAATGGCAAGCAGTGCCCATATTTCGTCATTCTGCCCCTAAACGCGGTGCGCTGGTCATGCTAAGTAACTTCATGTTCAACGATTTATGACCTAATTCTAGGCCGAGAGTGTGCCAAATTGGCATGTGTAACACGATGGTCCAAAATCCAACAATGAGAGTCGACACAAATCGCTTTAGAGCTAAATGTTCAAACGCGCGCACAATTTTTACCTACCGTATTACCCGCTAGATGGAGCTGTACGTTCGCGTCGATTTCTGAATCGCTCTCTAAATATCTCTATGGTCATTCTATTTTTTCATGTACGTAATTTTCAGACATTTTTTTTAAATGCAGATTTTGGAATACTTGGCCCGCACTTCATATTTTTGTACTGTTATTTAGAAAGAGGTTTAATTGCAGTATCACCTCCGATAGTTTTGGTAATTAATTAACCACAGCTAATATCAATAAATCGAGTAACTCAGTGGTCCTTGGATGTCTCACCATTTGTATGAAAAAATGGTTTTTACCACTGTCCCCACCTTTTACAGCAATATATTAATATTTAAGTATTTTTAACTATAAATTCCTTTTACTAGGTTCAGGTACTATTTCGAAATCCTATTTTTGTACACTAATTCAATACATATCATAGATTTTTTTTTGTAATAGAAAACTGGTCATGTAAAAGTAGAATGACCCTCTTTAGATATTTGCTGAGATGATGACGTCTGGCTGGTAGCACATGTTTGTTGGACATTTTATGAATAATCATTTGCCTTGAGATTTGTTATGGCGGGTACCCCTGAACGTATTTATGTGTGTATGTCCTGTATTTATATGAGTGTATGTCTATATAACGGTTATTTATTTATTTTTGTAAGTGTAAAAAATTTACCAAAGTTCTTTTTCTTGTATTACTTGTACCGCCGCTTACAATCTTACTGCTTTAACTGGCAGAGAATGCCTCATGGTATTAAGTCCGCTTTTTGTACGTTAAGATTTCTTTTTGTGCAATAAAGATTAAGTAAATAAACACGTTATAACTGTTTGTTACAGTGGTCCACCATTTCTTCAATTTTTTTTGTGACACATTTTCGTAAAACGAGCTATTTATGTAAGTTTTGGAATAAATAATTTTAATCCATAAATAAATCTTATAAACTGTGATCTTCGTAAAAACAAAATAGTTACTCACTTAAAAATTGGAATATGGTAGACCTCTTTTTTAATCTGGTCAATTTCCTACTTTATAGAATTATGCCACAATTCCAAATTCAGCAAACACCATAACCAATACTTTTTTTATTTTATAAAAGAATTGAAGACGATCTTTTAAAGCATATATTTCATGCATGGAACGTAACACCCTGAGAGACATTTTTTTTAACATGACTGCGATAGGAGTGCGCGGCTGGAGAGTAGCCTGGGGAAAATCCAGGGGAAAACCTCCGTCACGACCACGCGTGCGGTTTGGAACACTGGAATACTCTAAGAGTTTGCGCTCCAGTGAGATTGGTTAAGCGGTTTCAACCGAATCTGAGATGTGAGTGGAATCGAGCTACTGGGAGTTTTGTCGCTGGTTCACTAAACCTAGCCTAGCTGAGAAAAGTCCAGCAACAAACTCAGCTAGGCCCGACCTGGGTCGGACTGACTCTACCCGGTGTGAGGCGGTACCGGGACGAATAGGGACTATATGTGTCATAGTTGTCGCGATCGCGCGGTGGACGTCCCCGAATCCTGAGAGACCGCATTTAACGTCGCTCAAGGCGGCTTTAAAATGAATGAGTCCCAGTTATCTTCCCCTACTTTAACTATAAAATGGAACGCATTTGTATTCAAATCACAAATACTATAATTATATTTTTTGTGAGATTTATGCAGAACTCAATGTGTTACCTAATAAATAAATATCCAAAAATATTACTATAAGATTAAATTACACAAAAATGCATGTTTATGCATGCATTGTCATCAAATATTCAATGCGTTAAGATATTTCAGACAATTAGTATGATCATATCGTTATTTAGAATATTAATTATAGTTACATTAAACCCTCCTCAACACTATTTTGATCATTTCATGTTAATATTTTTCGTAAAATAAATATAGGTGAATTGTCGCTGCGCCGCAGCCAGGCGACTGAGTATTAGTATTGTAGTGCATTTACACCCAGTATAATTTTTATAATTATTTTACACTGTATGCTTAGATTTAGCTTTAAGTTGTAACTTTTCTTATGTAAGTGAATTTTGTGATTTTTCTTTAAACCTAAAAAATATTATGAACTAGACTGACTCCTAATAAACTCAAGAGCATTTGAATCTGATACGGTTTCTATAGGATTTATATGCTAAAATACCAGATATTTTTTTGCAACGTGGATGTACGAAAACGTCCTCAAGGTAAGGCGGTTAATAAAAATGGGTGCAATACTAATGTGAATTAGGGTTAAAAAAATATATAAATCGAAATGTAAGTTTGTATATACCTAAGTTTAAGTAGGTGTAATATCAGGAATGTCTCGATGGCTCCGTGGGATTGACAGCGGCATATGATGCGAGAGGCGGGAGTTCGTATCCTGAGCGCAGACTTCCTTTTTGTTCAGGTGGTGTACAAAGATCGTTCCTGGTACTCTGTATAAAAGCGTACGGTGGAACACCCCAGGGGTTGTAGTCCATGTGAGTCGGACGTACTCACTCGGCTTCTCCCGGCCTGAGTGGGATCCATAAAGGATTTCCCCTGGGTAAACAAAAAAACGTGTCATAGCGAAAACTACTCGTTGTATAATTCAAAATTTCTTTTAACAATTAAAGTATTAGACCTTCGAGCTGGGCGTAGGTTATATTTTACCTTGCGGCTCCGACTAGATTTTCTGTAATACCAGGGCAGCTTGTAAAGAATAATAAATGTGACGCTTCTAAAATAAGATCAAATTTGTAAGAGAAGAAGGAGAGGAAACTTGATATGAGTCATTCAATTCATCTTACGCTTGAATATAAAATATCGGTGCCAGCCATTACTTTCATTAAAATATGCATCATAACGTGTATTGATATATAAAACACCCACTAAAACAGTTGAAATATCAATTGAACTTGTTTAGAATAACCTGGCGATATTTTAGGTGCCCCTGGTAATACATAAAACCGCTGAGGAGTCACATTAAAAAAATAACCATAACTTAAATATTATAACAAGTATTTTAACTGCTGTGAAATTGTTGTAGGTAGTCCGAGTCTGGTTTAACATTACCTACGTATGTTAAGCAACAGATACGAATTATTGTTACGTTTTAGCGCGTTCCACAATTATGCCATGTTTCCTTCGTGTTATCAATATTTAAAAGTATTCACTTAAGTCATTTATACTTTTTTCAATTGAAACAAAAAGTATAATAAACCAAAGACAACAATAATAGAAAGTAGGTAAAAGTCTGATGAAAACTTGTTCAATCACCGTAGTTAATTCATAATGTCTGAGTCTAGGACACTGCAAAATGATGTCGTCTAAATACCATGACGTACCTCTCATATCGTGTGGACATATTATTAACTAGTGAATGAATGTGTGGATCTGGCGGGAGCGGGTCGATTTCCCGAAGTATAGGCAATTTCGAGATATAAAATCCATCGTTTGCTTTATACACACTTATTAGGATTAGACACTTCCATATGTGTGATGATGATTGATAAAGGTGTGCGTATGAGCTACCTTGAAGTTACAATACTGTTTTCGACCATATGTGGCAGATTTTTTTACCTGCGACAACTCGCATTGACCCAGTTGCGAAGGCCAAACAAATGGCAGGACCTTTGCAATGGGAAGCAGAGCACCTGTCCGCTGACAACTGTCTTATTATGCAATTTTAAACACTATTTCGCTGTAATGTGTGTGTAGGAGCGCTCGTGGCCCTGCGGCGCCCGCGTACTGCGTGCGGCATGCGAGGTTAAGCAACGTCGGCCCAGGTCAGTTATTGGATGGGTGACTGCTTCGAGTGATTATTAACTGAGCGCTCCCGTGCTTTGGAAGGCACGTTAAGCCGTTGATCCCGGTTGATCGTTAAGCCAAGTTAGAGGCCTTCGGGCGGCTTGAGAACTTCTAACAGTCAAGTTGCCCACTCACTTGACAAGCCTAATTCCAATAAGGTCTGGTTTCCCCGCGTGTTGGAAGGTCAGATGGCAGTCGCTTCCGTAAAAACTAGTACCTACGCCAAATCTTGGGATTAGGAAGCAGACCCTGGGCATCCTTCAGGATGCAACTGTACCGGGATAACGCTAGGATGATGATGATTTCGCTGTAATGTCGTTGTACAGTAAATCTGAAGACATTTTGTATTGGAATTAGATTTCAATGTGTTACGATCGTATCCACGTGCATCGAGCGAACGTATTAGAACGAACGAACAAAACAGATTTGAACCAAAATGGATTTTATATGTGTCGACATCTCCGGTATATTGCACGAAGTTGTGTCCAATTAGTGGTAACTTTGTAGAAAAGCGTTGGCCACAAATTATTACTTCGGTGAGTAGCAAAAAAGGTTACTTTGATGTTATGGAGCTTTTCCATCGGCGTGAAATTTCGCAGTATCGTCGTGTTTTATTTATAAATGGATGATTATTATGATTATCTGAGTATTTAGTTCAACGTCCGCAGTGCGTCATTGGTAGAATTCCCAAGCTTGTTTTATTTTCTGATTGATTATACATAGATATAAAATTTATAGATCTATGAAAGATATTATAATGAGGCAAAATTTGTATGTAGGGATCTCGGAAACTACCATACTTACAGGCTGCGCGGGCTGCTAGTATGGTAAGGTAGAGACCTACTTCTATGTGAGTTCAAAAAATCTCTCTTCGGCTTAGACGCAAGAAAATGAGCTTGCATTATTACATAAAGCAGTAAATAGTATGACAAATTACACTACTCTCCTAAGCTGATTTAAATCAAATTTCTGATAAATTTTGCACTTATTATAACGGTCCCGAACCCGAACTCTCAAGACAAGGCCACACAGCTGTCGTGTTCGTGAACTCAGCTCATAACACTACAATTACTGAATAACTGATTAGCGATTCACAACATATATTATTTCAGCTTACCTCATCATCTGTATTATAACTTGAGCCGGGGATTCGGTAACAATTATACGGTGTCAGAAGTCGACTTACATCGGTTACTACACTTAAAACTTTCCTTGTAGACAATTTCGAAGTATTACTAACATAACCCGATGTTTATTTACCTTTATTAGGCTACTTCCGCATTTATTGGTGCGATATCAGTAACCTATCAGCTGCAGTGTCTATTGTCTATCGAGTCAGTATAGATTTTTACTACGCCCGTACATTTAAATGAGTGTTTCCTGACTGGCGCGGGTTTTGTTTAAACGGGGCGGTTAAACGCAATACGGCATTCATACCGCGTCAATACCGAGAAATCTTTACATCATTAAGATCTTGGTAAAGTAGAAAATACGACATATCTACAGATCCTGCCCCGCCGAGTCACAAAGTAGCTTGACAATTTCACACGAGCTGCATTAGAAGTGGCTTGACGTCTCATAAAGTTGTCAACGAGATAGAGATATTTAACATTTGACTACTCTACAGTAAATGTTTACAGTGGTTTTCCTGAGACGAATAAGTCGTGGCTATTCATAATGCTTGCGCAAAGCGTTATTAATTTTGTGGTATATTCGTTCTTAAAGACGCTTCTCTGTGCTTATATAAAACACCAATTCGGTTTATATAGGTCCTTAAGTGAAGGACATTCGATACTTCTAACCTTTTTATAATTTTACGACCCTTATTATAATTAAAAAAAGTAAATAAATCTACAACATAAATCGTTATGAACGGAGTCAATCCCTGTTAGCAAAATACCGTTAAGATTATATAGAACGATTTTATCACCAGGTGTTTTTCATTAATCTTATTTAGCCGCAAGCGCGGTGTTACAGTAAATTACCTCTAAGATCCTTGAGATTAGGGTTTTAGGTACTCTGGAATATGGGCTAGGCTTAAATTAATATGAAAGTATGTCACCTATGGCATGTAGCAATATTGTATGTGTAGCAGGCAGCAGGCACTATTAAAATGTAAGTATAGTAATTAATTGCCTTGATAATAAATAATAAATATTACTGTGTATTAATTTACATATTGCAATATACATATTGTAAAGAATCTAAGCCTAAGTTCTCCAACAATAAAAGTAGATATATGGTAACTTAATCATAAACTATGTGTGTGTGATATGTCTATTGGTTTCTTACCGAGAACAAATTTAAATTACAATTAGTGCAAAAATATATTCACAATTCAAACAAACTTAAAAATTCATGTCATGTAACGTAGTAGTGTAGTTTTAAGTATCGAACAGGGATATCATAGTATTTTCCCAAAAACTATTCCCAAGAAGAGTGAAAGGAAAGTGTAAAGAGTAAGCTGGTTATTACAGAAGTAATTTCTTCATATTGTGGTTTTTTATATAACTTATTATATTAGATAAGTTTGACATCAATATCTTGATGGTCTGCTCTCTGGTGCTCTCTTACGAACCCTATATTATTTACGAAGGCAATTCGGGCAGGTTAACAGCCCACGTATGTACTTTTGAAAGATGTAAGGCTCAATGGAACGTCATCTCGCTCATATTCATCGAGCAGCCCAACTGGGGAAGCAAAAACTTGGAATGCGAAATGTAAATAACAAACTGATTCTTTGATCCTCGTGCAAGGTATTAATCAAAATGATGAGGTTTAAATTATTATCAACCACAAAAATTATTCCTGGCCAGTGTCCAACGCGTTTGAGACAGAGGACGCAATTACGCGGTAATCTGTATTACCCCGTATTGGCAGACACAGGTCTCGGGTTAGGCGTCGGGCCAATCCTCGGTAACTGTTATTACTCTGTGTATTTCTTGCCGAATGTTTTGTTGTGTTATTAATTTTGAGTTCAGTTGTTATCGGCGGGGTAATCACGTAACTTTTTTACTACCGTTAGATAGATTTTAATGTCAATTTTTTATTGTCATCTCATACATTTATACTTCAAAATTGACAGTAAAATCTATCTACCGTTAGTACATAAAGTTACGTGATTCGCCTGCGGGTCAGTTTTAAGTTTTACAGCAAGACTAGCGCGAGACGCGCATGACGCGAGAAAATGAGCGAAAAGTAACATTTACATCATATCTGGTCCTTAAATGGCAATTACCGACTGCCTCGCATACGGAAATTCCTACTTCCTGGCAAGGGGGAGATGTAGAAGAAAATTGAGGTGGTGAACGTTAATAAGCGTTAGTAAATGTTTCAACGATTTTTGGTTTGAACCCGATTAGGTCTAACGGTTTTTGGGTAGTCTCTGAAGAACTGTCATGACCAAACAAAAGGACGTAAGTGCCGTGAGTTTCCTATGAAGATACGACCTTTTTTGATTCAATGTATTGGATAGCAGTTTTGAATGTAGACTAGTAGGTATCGGTACGGAACCCTATATTGTGCGTGATCCGACACGCACTTTGGTCGCTTGATAAATTAATCAAAGAGTGAATGTATACAACGTACTTCTACAAACTTACTTTGTACATTGGGGCCGCGTGAAGAAAAACCATAATAAGTGAGTAAACGTTTTCGTACTCACAAATGGTTTTTTTCTTGTCGCCTTAATCGTAAATTATTTTGCTCCGCCCTTTCGTATGTCCTAGATTTACCCAAGGTTTCAAGGTAGGTAAATAATCAAATACGGTACCAAAGTTGATTGCCTACTTAAGAAAATTGCAACCAAACCCACTTGGCATTATTACATACGTGTAGCGGAGTGAATATAAACTACATAGTCAGCTGTGGAAACGGAACTTAGGCTATAATAGTAAGGTTGACAAATTAAACAAAAATACTTTAAAAACCAATTTAAACGAATTTAAACTATTATTTCACTAATTAACTATTATATTATTTAATTTATTCATTTTCAATTGATATTTAACGTTCGCTTTTCGGCGAAGGAAAACAATGAGGAAACCTGCAACAACTGCGAAGAAAATTTAAAATGTATGTGAAGTCTCCAACCCGCATTGGGCCACTGTCCATTCCCCCTCATCCGAGAAAGGCGTAGCGCAGCAGTGGCACGTATAATGATGATAATAATTGTGTAATAAATACATTTCGATGTTTGCATTATCATTTTCTAATGCCCTTAGTCATAAATAAGTCAATAATATAATATGAATATGAACTAAACGTCTACTGTCTAAACCTAGGGGTAGTTTAAATGCAATAAAGGGCAATAAAGCAAGTTTGTGCAATAATAGTAGTGCGATAAGACCGCCTGTTGTTTTTCCTCTTCTCATTGTGTTTTTGTACTGTACTGTATCCTTTGATTGAGGTGTGCAATAAAGAGTATTTGTATTGTATTGTATTGTAGTTTATACAACTTTTACATAATGAGAGGAATTTTGGCAGGTTTTAATGTCTTATTTACAGTTACATGCCTGCACTACTTTATCTACATCCAAAATTATATTAAATCCTCTTTAATGTGTTTTATGTCGGTACGTTGGGCAGGTGCGCGGCTGTGCTGTCATAAGTTCACGAGCTGTGCAGTTAAATCTCATAACAGTTCAATTTATGATACTGTTATGACCATCTCCGCCCACCGCCCGCCGGGCTGGAACCGGGGGGCTGCGGCTGCGGCGGCGGGCACGATATATGCCAAATATTGCAATTCAATTGAAATAGTTAGAAAGAAGAAGAAATCTCTAAGAATAATTCATAGGAGATTGACGGGTAAAAAAATGCCATGCAAAAACTTACTCAAACATTACAAAATCCCATCACTATCAATACACCGTAAAATATCAAATGCAGTAGCGCTTTTTAAAATCTGTCGGAGCGAATACAATAGTAACGAGTTAGTACAGCTAGTGCGCAGCCCTGTTCGCCGTGCAGACGTGCGCGACCAACGCCGGCGTGCGAGCGCCAGTGCGACGCATGTGCGACGCGTACTTACAACACGGCTCTTGTCTCGGTCGACATCTTTAACACCCCATAAGCCAGTACAAAAAAGAACTGATTAAAATTATCTATGATGACATATCTTAGTATTCCAAAATCACATGTGATTCAGAACTTTTAGAAGGATTAGTATGTCGTATAAAATAAGCCTTCTTTATTTTATTGTAATGTAATTGCAGTAGCATTTTAGCCCATAGTAGCATTTTTTTTTTATTCGTAACTTAAATGTCTTTGTGGGAACTGCTGAGGAGCTAAATGCATGTTTATATGTAAACTAGGCTGTTAACTTGTTTATGTACATTTATCTCTGTTCGTTCTCCAAATAAAAACATAAAAAATATCTGCATACTGAATTACTGATTCATCCAATAATCAACCAATAAGGTCCCGTCTTATTCTCATAATCAAACAATTAAATAATATAAAATAAGTTTTTAGCATTTATGTTGTTGACCGTACTATGCACCGCGACATACGCCCGAGTCTGACTTGGTAATTAAGTAGGTACTATAAAATATGTCAGTATATACTTAACTCTAAGTATAATGATAATAATCATACAAGGAAAAAACTCCGTTCAATTTTAGCTAGATGAAGGATGATTCACAGTTCACCGTACCAAGTCTGGCCCGTGCGCCGGCCGGCCAAAATTTCGTAGGACACCAAAATAAATAAGTATGTGATAGCATAACCGCAACCCAATATCCTTTAATATACGTATATTAATATTGTTGTAGTAATGTGAACCGAAGTTTATTAAAAGTAACTGTCTGCAAATTATGTGACGGTTGAAATCTTACCCTATTTAGCCGATATCTCTATCCCCAAAAACCTAGAGCATAAATGAGGAGGATCCCTATATATGCGTTAAGGGCAAACAAAAGAACCAACAAACTACTTAGTACAGAATTCTTAAAATCTTTTCACGGGGTATTCCCTAATTAGGATATAGCTTATGTAAGGCAATAAGTTTCTCACGGGTATATTTGTCTAATAACTCTTAATATGAAATATGAAGCTCAAAGCAACATTATGAGCTAAGGTAGTGTACCTAAACTTTGTTGTTTAAAATATTTGATGCTCCGTTCGACACTCTCTCTACTAACTAGCTTCTACGACGGCAAATTTTTACCCCTCTGGGAGTACAAAATTGAAAATATGATTTTAGAATCTTCATAATTTAGGATGTGCTTCATTTTTGGTTCAGTCAGCTGTACGTAGTATAGCATGTAAAGTGATGTAATAAATCGAGTATTTAATTGAATTGCCATGATACTTTATTAGAATTACGATTTGAAACGGGATATTTACCATGTATATTTGTATTTTTGAGTTCCCGATATTTCGGCACTGTTGCAAGCGCCATTATCAAGGATTAACTGACGTGGTGCATGCTCCCGTTTCAAATCGTAATTCTAATGTAAATGACCATGTAAGCTTAAAATCTTATATTGATACTTTATTACTTTGTGTGTTTAAAATATACGTAGGTACGCTAACGCCACATATACTTACGCCAAAATCATGAAGAGTTATTATTGTACAATTGAAAAATCCTGACCTCTCTCTGAAATATATTATTGTCTCTAGTCGAATCAGGTATTCTGACCACAAGTACTACTTATATCGCAATGCAAAACTTATTATAGTACTCCGGATTGCAAATTTAATTGATTCTACGAACCAAATCCACCTATTCGAATGCAAGGCCATCGGCCATCAGCGATTGCTACCTATCCTATAAGACAACGATATTGAAACTGATATCCATCGATATTTCACTTAAAAGTAGCCTTCACGCTGATGACAGATTCTCGTATAACTTAATTGCCGAATAAAAGGTCATCTGCATACATAAATCTTCTATAGTACCGTGTTTACCAGTTAAACTAGATCAGTCTCTAAATAAACTCGTTAGCGTAATTTGTATGATTTGTTTGGCAGTCTGTCGAAGTTATGAAGAAATCTGCGAATTTCAAAGTTTGTACTAGTAAATAGGTGTTATACGAACAGTGAGGATTTATCAGAGGTCATAATATCCCACGACGCTGGTGATATCAAACGATTCCGGCGACTATGTCTGAAGCACTGAAGGTATGGTGACGCGCGGCATGAATGTGCTGCTTGTGAAACACTACAACTTGCACAATTTATAATATGTCGTGGCTATCATATTGGCTGATTATTTAGTTCATGACAGCCTCGTCATGACAGGGATATAATATCACTGTTAAATCTCGCTAAGTATCCGAGACTATAAGCTGTGCATGTCATAGCGACTATGTAATTCAAAATAAATTTTATTTATCTAAGTAAATGGGTACATAGGTAGACAATAAAGTACGGTTAATTATGCTGGTTGGACGGATTTTGGTACCCTAAATGTGCGAAATCCGACACGCACTTGGCCGATTTATTTACACGACTGCCCAAAAAAACGAGTATCACGTTTTCAGGGTTCATGTATGAATGTGAGATTCCTTGTTCCTCTAGAACTTCTCAGCTCTTTAATCGTTTATATTTGTGAGGTATCGTTGGAATCCTTACGTCATCTTGAATAACATAGGATATGTGACGTTGCAATAAAAACAATATAGCGGACTATGTACTTCATTTTGCGTGCTCTGAAGAAAAATGTTTTTCGATCTTATCAGGTGGGTATCAAAATGAAGCATTTGAAAAGACAATTTCAAAAGCATATATAATACATGTATTAAAACATGATTTTACAGCATGAGATACTTTAAAATTAAAGTGAAAATTGCGAAATAAAATAACAAATAAAAATTAAAAAACGATAGCACTGTCTTTTTAGTTAACTTTAATCCGGTAAGGTATTTTTAATTATTATCGATGTACATCGCCGTCGCCGTCATCGAAGTCTGGAAACGGGCGGTGCCGTATGCCGCGGATTCATACTGGGGGCACATATTACAGCGACACTAATTCTTGCTCTAAGTCAGCCCAGTATCGTGCTTAGGGAGCGACTCCAGCGTTTAGATATGATTTCACCCATGTGTTTTATGAAGGAGCACTAGCGACTATTATTTAACACCCCTGTCGCTATTATCACACTTTGATGTCAATATAACCAATAACCTTAAAACAGTGTAGGTGTGTAACCAAGGTACCTAAGCTGCATCACTGTTACCAAGGATTATTTTGTTGTTGGATTCCGCTGTTGTTCAATTTCTCATGGATCTCATAATCATCTCCTCGGCCTTTCTAATTTATCTTCTGGTTAAATGTTTATTACTTATGTATATTGAATGTGAACCGAAGACCAATTAAATGTTTTATCTGTTACCTACTACATAAATGAAAATGAAAATCAACAAAAACCTTTGCTTGGAAAACACTAAACTTAATTACCGGAAGCGTTTCAAATCAATAAAGAATGAAAATATATTACACAAATACCTACTTAAAATAATGTTCGTACCTATCTATGCATCGTTTCAGTACTAAGCTATGAGGTTTTTGAGCGTAGTGACAGATTTAATTGTGAATTTTGGTTGTCAACCGAAATCACAGCGATATTTTCGTGCTCCAAGAGGATTATCGGAAGATCAGCGCTGGCAATCGCGTCAGCGCCACGCTGAGATGGAACCATTTCGTGAAATACCATGTTTTACTGTTTTTACTTGTTTTTCTTTGTATTGTGTTGTATTGTCACGAATAAATAATTGATTCTGATTTAATTGAAGCGAACTTAACACTGATACAGAAAAAGAATGTCAATATACCTATAAAAATACTTGTTAAAACCATGACTTGAATAATGATGTGGTTTCCGATAGTCATACTAATTATACTAAATGAAGGTTGATTATTTAACATGACATTTTATTGACGTCTTTAGAAGTAAACAGAAATTATTGCGAACCCAAAGTTTTTATTTTTTAAAAGAGGACAATATTTACCCCTAACTATGGATCAAAGATTCATAAAATTCAGACTTTAAATTATATGGTCCTAAAAAAACAATAATAGGCCTAGTATATTCTGCATTGATTTGACACGGGTTCTTACTTACCATCCCATGTTTTATTGATGACTTAAAGGACCCTGGCGCATTAAACTTTCATCACCTTATGCCCGACCTCAAGTTATGTATGAGCGGCAATTATGTCAGACAAATTGTTTTTGCGACAAATGGATCAATCGGGTATGAATATGGCAAGGCAATCGTCGCAGTCTTTAACACTTTAATAAATAATATAATCATTGATACCTTTTCAATGGAATTTGTATTAAATTGATTTGATATTCATTGTACCGTGTAGGTATGACATTAATTAATATTTAACTGGTTGACGATTCCGAATAGAATGAAAGACACGTATGTTTTAGTTTTTACTGTTTTATGTCTAACTTTTGTTGAGATTATGTTCCTTACTACAACGATCATAATAACAATCCTTGTAGTTCTAAGATACTAATGTAATTCCTTATCATGAAATAAATATAGTGCAGCGGGGCAATCTAGACCGCGGGAAATTAAAACTAATCGAAATATTTTCCCTCTTTTACATCATTTACCATCTTGGTGAAATTGTGAAACCAATTTTTCGCTATTCGGGCATAGATAGCACTCTAGTAATATTGCGAGATTAGCGCCGTGGATGATAAATAAAAGATTATTTTAAGGAGAATCGAACAAAGAACGTTTTATTAAACAAAACTTCGAAGCAAGTATACGTCCGTTCTAAATCAAAGAGGGTAGCGAGTGAATTGCCATAACAAAAATATAACAGTGTTGCTAGATCATCATTAACATTCGATTCAACTTTATATCGATTCATACATGATTATTTCAGATTAATTTTTGTATAATATTATGAATATAAACCAACAAGTAAATGATGTAAAATACCGAAGATATTTGAGATTTGTTTTAATTTCCCGCTGTCTAGATTGCCCCGCTGCACCTTAATCTAATCTACTCTATTGATGCATACTGTTATTAGTTGTTGGTAATACCTACTTATATAGATAAATAGATATTTAAATACAAAGAAAACATCCACGACCCGAGAACATATATTCGTGCTCATCACACAATTAAATACCCTGACTGGGATTCGAACCCGATACCTCCAGCTTCGTAGGCAAGGTCACTACCAACTAGGCTAAAGAGGTCGTCTAAAGAACTTGATATTGAAAACGTTAATTAATAGGTAGGTGTCAAGCACTGGGACTTCTACCTTATTGTTTATTCGTAATTCTCGAGTTCTACCTGATATAAATCCTACTTACTTGATATAATTGGATCAGCGCGGTTTGATGTGACAGTAATGAAGAATATTAACACCCCTTTTCATAATAAATGCCTAATTAATCCAATTAAAACATCAAGCCTTTATTGAAACATTTTTAATTAACCAAACCAACAACAAAATATTTTGCTGCCGTTGATACAAGCGGCAGCGGCGATAATGCTAAAGATGAACTTTATTATCTCTATCATAAATACAGGGTGTCTCTGGTCATGGGGCTTTAAATGCACGGTTTAATTGTACTTTCCAAACGGAAGTGACTTAGAGACCATATACATCTCTAACAATATTAAATTAATTTTAATTTTGACGCTCAGAGACCATGTACATCTCTGGGATAATATATTAATTTCACTCCTTGTTTAATCTTGAGACCTTATACATCTCTAACTTAATATTTGTAATAGATAACTTTGCAAGTTTATCTTCACTGTATGACATTAATTTTGTTATAATTGTTAAACTCGAAATTATTATTCCTTCTTGAACTGTAAATTAATATTTTGACATGAAAAATGTATTACTTATTATAGTCAGACTTTCTTAAATTATAAATTAATATTTTGACATGTAAAAGTGCCCTTGTGGCCTATTTGCAGAATAAATGTTTGTATTTGTATTTGTATTTGTATTTGAACATCTTTTGTTCTGAAACTTATTAAAAACATCTCCAGTCTTAATTTGATTTTTTTCATACAAGTTAAATGATATTTTCAATGTACGCAATCCAATGCTAAATTGACAGCATACTGATAAATGTTTATAAGAGATGTCCATTGTCAAATAATGTCACGTCAAGTTCATTAGATTGTAAATTCATTTACTTACTCGTAAGTGTCACTAAATTTATGATTGTTATGAAAACAACAGTTAATAGCAATATTTTAGTAAGAGACTTAATTTATTGTTTGTAGTAATCACAACAAAAATCTAACACTCAATTCAAACAACTCCTTATCACCAATTAATTAACACTCACTCTCGGCTGCGTTTTGAAAAAAATTCTCTGCTGACCAATAATGAACATTTCTGCCATTCCACATACCATTACGGCAAAAAGTGCTTTCGTCTGTCCAGAGAAAACTTTTTAGGAAATCTGCATTTTGACGATGTTCTCTTAAAAACACAAAAAAACAGTCGAGGCACGCCCCAAGGATCCATTTTGAGTCCTTTACTGTTTATCCTGTACACAGCTGACCTGGTTAGACAGGTAAAACAGTGTAAGGTTCACTTGTATGCAGATGACACACAACTTTACTACTCGTTTCCTCCTGAAAATAGTAATCTAGCTGTAACCAAGATAAATGGGGACCTTCAACTTATTGCAGATTGGTCGCAAAAAAATAACCTAGTCTTGAACGCATCGAAATCGCAGTACATAGTTATGGGAAACAAATCGCAGCGAAAAAAGATAACAGACATAGATCCGGAAATTGCTATTGGCGCGGAACATATAGTTCGAGTGGATAACGCGAGAAACCTGGGCATTATTATGGATGGAGAAATGAGATATGAGGAGCACGTTAACTCAAAAATCCGAAACGCTTTTTACCGACTCAAAGTCCTATATAAGATCCGCAAACATCTTTCTGAAAAAGTCCGTGAGACGCTGGTGGAATCGCTCATTTTGTCTTACTTTAACTACGGCGATATTGTGTATGGGCCAAGACTTCTCGGGAAAACGAAGAAGGCAATTCAACGTGTACAGAATGCGTGCACTCGTTTCTGCTACGATGTCCCCAAACGAGCACACATAACGCCTTTTCTCAATAACAAAGGAATACTTAATATGGCTAATCGGAGAAGTTTACATCTTGCCTACACGGTCCGAAAAATTATCGAATTCGAAAAGCCACGTTACTTATTTGATAAGCTAAGATGGACCAAGAATAACCGGAATAGACCTTTGAGAAGCAAGAGAGAAAGGGAACTATCAATCCCACAACACAAAACTGCTTTGTTTAGAGGGGGTTTTAAATTTGCAGCGTCTAAAGTTTGGAACGATTTGCCACCACCAATGCGTGAGCCAATGCAATTATCAACTTTCAAGAAGCTGCTCAAGAAGCACTTGCTGGAACAACAGAAGCAATAATAAAACCCCCACCAAACATCTAACCCATCTCTTGTACACATGTAACAGTTATTATTTTCATACACATATTACACGCATTAAAAATCATATAAGTACACATCATCATCATACGTACCTACTTACATTAGATATCTAAACTTCATTATTTTTTATTTATTTATTTTTGTTTTATATATTTATTTATTTTCTGGCATCACGCAATACTTGTACTACTGTTGGTACAACAAATGGGTCACGACCTAGGGGAGGGGCTAGGGGCCAGACTGAAAATCAGCGCTGAGTTTGCAAGCTCCAGCATATGCTGAGCCTGGTACCCATTGCCATTGTATTTCTTTTTAAGTGCTGTTTTTTTTATTGTAATGTTTCTTTTTTCTTTCACTTTTTTTATGTATCCGCTTTTGTATTGTACTTTTCTGTTTTTACGTGGCAATAAAGATTTATTATTATTATTCTCTTTATTTATCTTTTCGCTTAAGTTAGGTTTTTACAATATCTTTATAAAAAGTAAAATATAAAACAATATTTACAAAACATAAAATCATTATAAAAACCTAACCTAGGGTGCCGCCGGCAGCGAGGCGGGGCCTAAGCTACCGGTGGTTAGGGCGACAGAGAGAGGAACCTCCTGACTATTCGCGCCGTGTCCAGGAGTACCGCCTTCTGTATCTGACCCTTGACCCAGCCATCTAGCGAGAGTCTCTTGAGCTGTTGGTCGAGACTCTTCGCTATTAGACCGTTCGCAGAGACGACTATCGGGACAATGATCGTTGAATCAACATCCCACATGGCGGTCACCTCGTGTGCCAAGTCTAGGTACTTGCTGACTTTGTCCTTCTCGGCCTTCACGAGGTTCTCGTCATGGGGGATGGTGATGTCAACGAGCACTGCCTGGCGCTTCAATCGGTCTGTCAACACGATATCAGGTTTATTGGCTACAATAGTCCTGTCCGTGATGACAGATCGATCCCAATAGAGCGTGGCACGACCATTTTCGAGAACTGGTGCAGGTGTATACTTATAGTACGGCACTTCGAAGTCCACAAGACCATATAAAAGAGCAAGTTGCTGGTGAATGATCCTGGCTACTAAGTTATGTCTGTGCAAATACTTATTATTATTATTATTATTATTATTATTAAAAAACATTCACAGTAAGCCTACGTATTGGCAAATCTCTCGGAAGTAACACATGTATTTCCTTTGATTTGAAAGGGTTCAACTCCAAAAATTCTAGCTGCGACCCTTGTACTTGAGTGAGGACAGTCAGCAAAATAATCCAATGCTCTGTCTTGGACACGTAATGGCAAAAGGTTATTGCCCACTGCTTCCACCCGCGTATTACTGGTAATCGGTCCATCATCTCTTATTCGTTAAACTGCATTTACTATTACACGAGAGTTATGTGGTCGCCTACGATTGGGAAACCGTTATCTGTAAAGTCTGAGAGCAAACGCTCAATTTCCTTGTGTTTTCCCGTAAAACAACACCATATCAGTCAATTCTGCTACAGTAAACCAACAGTAAACAATTGATTCGGCATTCTGTATAACCTGAATAAAATTTATTTGACAGAAATTTGTCAAAAAAAGGGTTTGATTGCGAAAATATCGCAAAATCCGATACACTGACTTAACGGTTAAACTTTGAAATCTAAGAAATTATATTAATGTTTTTTAATGTCACAAAATAAAATAAGATTAGTTAAGTGAGTAGAATCGAACTTTACGTTTAAATCCCCATAGTAAGAGATACGCTGTATACAAATG
Organism: Epiblema foenella; assembly: GCA_963556455.1. Lineage (NCBI taxonomy): Eukaryota > Metazoa > Arthropoda > Insecta > Lepidoptera > Tortricidae > Epiblema > Epiblema foenella. The sequence goes on along the minus strand of OY747107.1, from coordinate 9,476,491 downwards.
ATGTTTGCCACACCATTATTTCTATCAAGATAATAATCAACAAGACATTTGCACAGGTACTTGATAACTCATAATACTTAAGTAAGACGGATTTCACACTCACTGCAAGTAAAATTTAGGTCATGCCTACACAGTTTGTGAGTACTATGCTAACTGATGCTAATATTTTTAAACAGTTCATTGACAGATTGCAAGTGCAACAGATTCACGGGGCTGATAAATGACGCCTACGCAGGTATATCGCGAGGACAGGCTATTAGAGATAGGGCTTACGCATTTGTGGCGAACGTATGAAGTGAAGGGCCAACTGTAAATGTTCCTTTTAAAGAAAGTGTAAGTGTTCCATTTATTGTGTAATATAGGAATTTCGAATGTGTTTGGTTGTATCCCTTAGGTTATTTTTATACCACCATAATGGCAAACAAGCATACGTTTTACGGTGCCTGTAAGCAGACACCGTACCCTACGGACGCCTGCTTCTCCAGAACAATAGCAAGAGCGTTGTTTAGTTATTTTTGAGTATTCGTTGTATTCCAAATTCCAAAAAAATAGTTCAATAAATTTTAGGTACAATAAGTTCTTACAAAAATAGCATTCGTATCACTAAATCCCACCATACATGGCATGTGAAATTTTAAATATGTACACTTATTTATATTATATATTATTATAAAAACTCATATACCTAAACTATAAAAGCACTATTTAACCAGCCACCTCTTTAGGGTTTACTTAAATTATACGAAGGTTAGGTCTTTTAGGGCGGGTTTTATAAAGATTCGTTAGACCAAATGTCAGATCAAATTTCAGTAACTCGGTACATTTTTTGACATAATAAACCGACATGAGGTCTAACGTATCTTTATAAAACCGAGCCTTACTGTATCAGGCGAATATTTTCATACACATAACATAATATAGGTAGCTATTCTTAGCAACAAAATAAACAATTTATTGCGCTACTGCGAACGTGAACGATTGACAGGCAGACTACCTAATGCCCCCTCACTTTGAAAACAGCACATCCTCTAAAGCTCTGGCGACTTTACTTATTAGTAGGAACACAACACGGCATATCTACAAAGCAAATAAGTAGTTGCGTTATCATGGCTGCGGTAAGGTGAAGGCGCTTCCGTCAGTGGGCTGCTCCAAATATGAGATAATATTCCGTTGCGCCCTACCTCTCTACTCCTTACTTCGTATGAGTAATTTACCGAGTGAAACGAAAATCGGCTTCGACAAAAATGCTTTCATGAATATGTCCAGATGTCCGGATTTCTGGTTGTTCTTTCCTACAGGTCACATTTCTCAATCGATTCTCCTGAAATTTGTGAGTAGTTTCGTAATATAGAAAAATTTTAGCGAGCCAGTTTTTGTAAGATTTCTTTTTTGTTTTTTTTTCTCCTCTACAGATCTCTTTTCTTAAACGATTCTCGTGAACTTTTGTGAGCAGGTTCGATAATTATATATATATATATATATATATATATATAATTATCGAACCTGCTCACATATATATATATATATATATATTTCGTCGAGTCAGTTTTAGGAGATTTAAAAAAAACACGCGTGAGGTTTACAGCTCACAGAGCCAGTAGTATAATTTATATTTATTAATGCAGATGATATTTGTGCTGTGTCTCTCTACTACCTTACTTCGTTCGAGTAGCATAATTTATGTAGATCATATATTTCTCATGATATTGATGTCTCTGCACAAACATCTATTTTGTTAGAAAACATGTAACTTATCTACTAATATCACCTTCTCGTAATATTTTGCAATTAACCTCAATTATTTTGTATTAGTTATGTTGTCAAAATTAAAATCAACTTGTCGTGATTTGCCAACCGGCCTTGAGTAGTGATGGATGAGTCAGTAACTTGATGCCATCAAGATAATAGCGGAGAAGCAAGATAGAATAGAAGTTAAATCACACCCTATTAGTGTTCAATGCTTCGGTAGTAAAAGCAGTGTTTCAAAGACAATTGTGGCAAATTTAAAGGAAACTACGTACTGAATGATGGTTCATTTTTCATTGAGAAACCCTTTCGTTCGGTACGTGCCTATATTACAAATCAGTGACCACAAAGAAATTACTCAGCCTCCTTTTTCGTACCTTATTGGCTTGTTCAACTGAGTCAAAGGTTACCAAGTTAAGGCCACAGGCAAGTATTTTAAATTACACATACAATAATTACTGTGATGTATTATGTTCTTATTATGTCGCAGGTCAATGCGAAACTGGATTAAGTAAATATAGGGCCATATAAAACGCAAACAAGTAAAGAAAAATTTAGTCACCGTTCGATATTCATATAAAATGAGTGCAAAGGTACGTCCCAAGAGACCTTCATTTCTGATCGATGCCGTGTTTTATAATGATCCGTTAAATAACAGATCAAATTTTGGTAACACAGTACATTTTTTGATATACTTTACCGACATAAGATCTAACGGATCTTTATAAAACCGAGCCTTAATCGTAAAAACTATTATCTTATTTATGATATGACTTATCACTGTCTTTTACGGTTCTAGGTGTTGATTATGCTTTTATGCTGTGTGGCCTCAAGGGCTATAGTTCTATGGTCCCACTACCCATCGTCACATTCATTTGGCGGAATTTCTTCACCAACTGTACCAATTTATAAACAAAACACCGCACCGTACTTACCAGAAGGACAAAAAAGCAAGTATAACGACGATCGTCCCTGCTTCGAAGATCACCTATCTACAGTATCATCTTTTGGTCATCCGTCGTACATAAAGCCAGCAAAATCCATGTATGCTCCAAAAATACCGAAAGCCATTAACGTCCCGTCTCAGCCCAGTCATTTCTTGATTAATGAAGGTTTATCTACATATGCATCGCAACCTCTGAATATGGAAGCCGTGACCTATAGTTATAAGCGTGTATTTGATTCAGACGTTCCTATGACTCATGCTACGTTTAATGGCCTAGGTGTTAGTTATTCTTGGTAATAATATGCCTATGAAGCCCGTATTTGCTTAGCACAGGACGCAAATTGGTTATGTTGATGACATGGAATTATTCATAAACGCGACTTACTTTAGTTAAGTTTATTTATCATTCTAGGTTAAGATTTCTTAAATAAAATTTCTGCAAAATTTATGTTTTTTTTTTCTTTCTCCCTCTAATATTATAAATGCGAATGTTTAGATGTTTGGATGTTTGTAACTCAATCACGCAAAGACAGCGGAACGTATTATGATGAAACTTGGTTTACAACGAGTTCATGGCCTTGTTTAACTTATAGGATACTTTTAATCCCGAAACTTATCCCTTAAAGGGATAAAACAGGGAGTGCAAGCTTAGGTGGACGAAATCGCAGGCAAAACACGTTACACTCAAGTATTTTTATCGTAGAAATTAGCATACCTTTTTTGCAATTATATTCAATTACCTACATCAAATAACAAGTTCATATTTTCTTAATAACCATGATTATGAAGCAATGTGTTAACCTTAAATCACATCATTTATGGTGATAAGACGTGTTAAGGTTGTGTCTGGGCCTTACTCAACATTCCTAGAAACGGGCACAACACGAACACTGGGTTATTATTCACAGCACATCACCCTACCTTATCTCAGGCGAACCAGTGTAAGTCAGACCTCAAAGAACATGTTACTGAACGAGCGAGCAAAGCTTTCCGAGTCTACTGGTACAATCTGTCATTGGTATCTATATATGTAAAAAAGAAGAAGTCCTGACTGACTCATCAACGCACAGCCGAAACTGCTAATGATACGGAGTTGATTTTTGCACAGTCGATTACATTTGTAACGTTGGCTTCCTAGCCTATAAGAGAGGATTTTATTCCTATAAGAGAGGATTTTTCGAAATTCATCCCTTAAGGGGGTAAAACAAGGGATGAAAGTTTGTATGGAAACACGTATTTATTGACATGCATTTTCAAATCCGCAGATAGCGAACATATATTATGGGTGTAATTTCTAGGTTCCTCGGGGAGCGGATTACGAAAATGACATACCTACATGCGTAGGTACATACAATCATATGGGTCAAACTGAGAGCCTCCTTTTTGTAGACGGTTAAAAATTACGCTTACTACGCGGGCGAAGCCGCGGGTAAAAGCTAGTTAAAATCATAGAAAGATATGAGACTGCAAGCATTCTATATAATATGTTTTTTTTTGTAATTCCACGAGCACATTGAAAGTTACTCATATAATTCTCATATTTCAATAAAAAATTAATTGAAACGTCAATTAGTACGGAGCATTATGTCAAATATAAATTAATCACTACGTTGTACGTTCTGTGTATTTTGACCGTCATTTTTGTCTTTTGTGTTGCTCTGCTTGTACTGGTTCGAATGCCATAATGAAAAAAGTGAGGTCTAGCCTATTAACTAGTTTTTTTTTTAATTTGAATATGAACCAAATCGACCAAGTTGCTGCTGAGAAATGGGGGGTTATATCAAAATCAAAACATTTATTCTGCAAATAACCCTCAAGGGAACTTTTACAAGTCTAAATTAAATATCAATTAAAAATAATTCAATAATCAAAATGTCATTAATTAAATGTAGTGTTACTTGTCAAAAATAAGACTAAGGGTGGGTTGCACCAAACCATCTGTAATCGTAAGCGGTGTTCGTTAAAATTTGATTGTATGAAAAGTTTGACAAGTTTCTATGGGATGATAGCTGCTGGCGCTATATTTGACTATGGCCGGCCTGTGATTGTATGTTGGTGCAATCGACCCTAAGAAACTAATAACAATCCAGATTTGTAAGAGATGTATAAGGTCTCTAAGCGTCAAGATAAAAATTAATAAGGTATACTAATCATGTAAAAAAATGTGTGATCTCTAAGCGTCAACATGAAAATAATAAAATTTAATAAATAAATATCCTCGGAAATGTATTAGGTCTCTGAGCGTCAGTATGAAAATAAAATCTAATGAGAATAGAGCGAAGTTTTTCATTATGTCAATCCCACTGAACACTAGTACGAAGTTACTAGTCCTTACAAACATGAACACACCGGGGTCCACAAACAGCACCCGTTCACGAGTATGTGTTGAAACATTTTTTCTCTAAATACCACTAGATGGTGCAGGAGCAGGACAGTCCGCAAGAAAGCTGAATACATCGCGAGTTCACAATTCGGGCGGATGCCGAGTTCCGTAATAACACAATATTTATTACGGAACTCGGAATCAAAATACACGAGGGGTGAGGAGTGAGATGAGCTGAGACAAGTTGTGAATAACATACTGTACTCCACTTTTTTGTATAGATACTCTTTAAGAATTCAATACGCGTTGAAACAGAATATCTCTCAACGGGCTTTGAGTGATTAATGACTCCTAATTAACTGCAGTCTTCGCATTTTCAATTTATATGTTAGGAAACTTTCATTAAGTAATTGAGATGTCTTTAACATCTTTTTTATATTCAGTGAACAGTGAACCTCTGACCAAGGGGATTAATATCTGGGATCGATTGTGCTCCTCAATTTCAACTACTTTCGATCTACTACAAAATATGTTAAGTGTTATCTTTAATTGCATCATTATTCACGATTTAATTCTCCAGATATACCATTGGGCACACTAACTTTGTCATATTAAGAGATAACTTAGATCCGAATTATTAAGAATTTTGTTGTATGTAGGTAATGCTAAAAGGTCATAAATGCGCTTTAACCCCTTTTCACCAGAGGCACAGATATTATTTAATAATCATTATGTATTGTTTTCATACAAACAAGATAATCACTATTGTTAATAAACAGGCAGCATCATAGTAACCAAAGTAGCCAAACGCATATAGCAACTATCTGTATATCTCTAGTCGAGTCGAGGAATAAAAAGCTTCGCCAATTTACGACTTTATTTTAATGACGTTAATATGACCACCATCTGTCACGCTACAAAAACCAATTCACATTGGCTGCTCAAACTTTAAATTATTAAAGATGTAGGTTTTTTTTTTAAATTTAGATGAAAGTAGTTCAGCTCGAGAAGTAAAATAAATCTTCGCAATAGAGATGATTGATGTTACAATTTATGACATAGTGTGGCTATATGGTGAGAAAACCATCAAATTATCACAATAAATAGCAATATTGAATTAATTAAAATCATAAAATAAATGGGACTACAAAGATTCGCAAAAACGTTGTTTTTGTTTATTGGCCAATCGAATCGATATCGAATTTTCATGTTTAAATAAAAAAGAAATTGTATGGGAACTTATTGTACATAAACGCAAAATTTCTCTACAAGAACGGCCAATTCCCTTTTTTTCATACAACGAAAGTACGAGGCCACGCAGGCGTGCGTCTCGGTTTCGTCGTTTGTGTTGCTCTAATTGCAGTTTTGGTCCTATACAAACATTTGATCGTCTTCGTCGTTCTTTTTTTGCCATCATGCCTTTAATAGCCACCTGTAATCCAAGTATTTTCAATTGACACATTTGGAAAAGTAGCTCTGCATAGTTATAGGAGTATTCAAATAGCTTTTTTGAACTTGTCTCTGTCGATGCCTTTATTATTGTACACTTGAACTACAGAAAGTTTGCTGTTAGAAAGCACATACAAAGTGATGTGGTTAAACCAAATCGATTGGCAATATTAACCGATTATAATCGATTTCCGCAAGTAACTGGAATCGTTTTATATGATTATTATTTTACAATTTTATACAAATATATGCAACAAGAGAAATTGAGAAACAGAGAAACACAGCAAAAGTTCTATTAACGATGCCCGGGCAACCTTAGCTTATGTTGAGGAAGCAAATTTGCTTATAATAAGTATTTTTAGTACAGTGATCAGTTAAAAACAATACGTTGAAGTAACCCAAAATCGTACATCCCCTTTAGTTAGCTTTAAGGTTTCAAATTTAATAGAGGTTTGCAATAAAATATCTTTCGTAATTAGAATCCCGGACCTGTGAAATCCTTCCATATTCCCTTCTCAGCTTACCAACGAGTACTGAAGTTTGTTTGCGATTAACATTTCTAGCTTACCTTTACCCTTCAGGAAAGGTAAATTAAAATATTTGTTTGTTCATGCCATTCGAACCAGTTTTTAGTGACGATCAAATATTTGTACGGGACCATCTAAATTAGAACAACGCAAAATACGAAAATGAGAGGCAAAGTATAACTGGCGAGCACTGATAACGCTCCGTACTGATTGACAGCTAGATTTAATGTCTCACTCTCGTAACCTCGTACGGTACGGTACATTAACCCATGACGTGTGGGAGCGCGTTTTTATTGAAATTCGATTAGAATCGGAAGCGATGAACAGAAATAGATCTCCAGTTTCGTAACAAGTCAACTAGCCGAATTGCTTTAAAAATAAGATAACAAATCGTGTGTCGTGCCCCACAATAAGGTTGCTCCACATTGCCGTCCATTGTAGAACTCGTTAGGTACGGTTAACAATAGTCGACAATGCGCCCGAGCGTTCATGGAGACATTATACCGAATTTTCATGCAAACTTTATCTTTTGGCGAGGTGCATCCTCGGAGTTACTATCGTTACTCGAATTAAACTTGGCTTAAATTTTTAGCTTACCACGGGGCAATATAATTATTATTATTAATAATAATAATCTTTTATTTACTTGTAATCATTAGGTTTAAAGTAAATAAAAGATTATTATTATTATATATATTATTAATAATAATAATTATACGGCCCCGTGGTAAAACCGTAGCAACAAACCAAGTTTAATTCGAGTAATAATGTAATAATTAGGTTTAATTACATTGTAAATCGCAAGAAAGATACAGTGGCTCTTAAGGTTTGATACAGTTTCATTAGGAGTAAGCCTCTGCTTTCCGAACTAAGACAGAGCCTGTGACTCGGGAGTCAGTGATTCCTCCGTGAGTATTTTAGTCAATGAACACTATAAGTTAGAGTGTAGATATTTAATTGCCTAATCGTTTTATTATACAAGTGTGCACTCATTGAACACGACATGCAAAAACTGTCCTGTGGCGCTCCTCTGGACATACAGTGGATTTTATGCGTTTACTAGCTCTTATAGGGCACAAAGGTAGATGGCTATGTCTTCGAAGAATCGTACGCTGTATGAACAACTGCCTCACGGACAGAACTTTCACTTCCGTATTAAGTTGAGCCGTAGGGAATCTATATGGCTTGCTATTTAGCGACCTTAAGAACTGCCCTCTGTGCTCGCTCCAGCTGCAGCAGTAGATATGTTTTACCTGCAGAGCCCCAAATTGGAATGCAATACGATATCAAAGATTCGCAGAGCGAGGTGTAGATCATCATCAGTGTTTTGGAGTTAGCTGGATAACGAAGAATTTTAAATACGTAAATTATTTATCAAGGAATCGATATGCGTATGCCAGTTTAGAAGAAAGAATGAGGCCTAAGTATTTTATATAAGATATTTTGGGAAGACAAAAGCAAAGACAATTAGACGAGGGAGATTGACAACTGTGGCTTTTTATGGTAAAAGTTTGGGGAGGCAGCGAAGAAGTAGTTATTGTAAAAGTTATAACTTTCGTTTTATTTAAATTTAGTGTTAGACAATTCGTTCTCAGCCGCTGTGTTACAGTTTTCAGGTCTGATTCCGCGCACCTCTTTGTGTCATCCCAGTCGGAGCCATGAAACAGCAAGGCCGTATCGTCTGCATAGGCTACGATTTTCCAGTTTTCGAATGATAGTTCACACAATTGATTTACATAAATCAGGAAGAGCTTCGGGCCCAGGATGCTCCCCTGAGGAACGCCAAAAGTAATAGTTTCATCATTGCTAATATGTGAATTTATTTTCGTGTATTGCATGCGCCCTGATAAATAGTCCTGGAACACGATTAGGGTGATACCTCGCACTCCAAGGCTAATAATATCTCTCTTTCTCTCTCTTGTAAAAGAAAGTTCATTTTCGGTCAGCGATACATGTCGTGTTACTATCGTTACTCTAAAACTAATTAGCAGTTGATTTTACTTTTGCCTTTAGAACATTTTTTGAGTTTTAAGTGCTATTTTTGCAACGGATCTGGATTCGCATTACGAATCACTTGATGGTTCTGTCGGAATATCAGCGCTGGCAATCGCGCCAGCACCACGCTGAGATGGAACCATTTCGTGCAATACCATGTTTTATTGTTTTTACTTGCTTTTCTTTTTCTTGTGTTGTATTGTCACGACTAAATTATTGATGCTGATTCTGATGTTAGTCCTCTTTTGAACAAAGACGCATAAAACATATTAATTTCGCATCATTGATAGGTTAACGAAGATATAGAAAGGTTAGTGTTCATTAAAGTAACTTGAACTTTGTCATAACATAACAGGTCAAAACCGTGATCGAGCCTTTTACTAACAGTGTATATTTCTTATCTGCTACATATGTATTCTTTATGTAAATGCCGATTTCCGATGTTTTATTGACCCATTTCTGTACAAACGTTTATTTCCAATAGTACTACACTGAGGCTTTATAAATACATAAGCGTTTGAAGTTTTGTAGATATAAATACTGCTAACTATATTGTAGCTTAACAAATACGAGTAGAAGAGCATTTTGACATTTGTGGTTCTTGTGCTGCTGACTGCATAACAAAGAAACAATCAGATTTTATTTTTATCACATTCGATTTCGACTTCTGCTGCAAACAGATTCGTTTACTCAGAGAACGCGAAAAAAATGTTTCAACAACTTTATATGATGCTCCCATCGACCGGTTCAGTGATAGTTATTTGGAGAGAACGTGTATTCAGACCGACTAGTAGACCAACCGGTCCCACGATTGACCTGTCCAGCGTCCAGTTGCCACACTCGTCGCGTCATGCCCTTAGACAAAAGCCACATGCGATCTTATGCAATGTCACACAAGTCTGAATACGTACAATGTTCAGGCAGCTGTAGAGAAAAAGTGACCTCTCAGTATGCCAACTTGCAGCTGTGCATTGCAGACTGAACAACTTTGCTGACTGTATACCGAATAGTCAATGGTGCATAAAACTTATTAAAAATATGTGATACACATTTTTTTTTGAGAGGTGTATTTCGTGCAATATAAAAATTTCAAAACTGGTGGTGGGTCGTGTATATTGATATAAACGCTCTATTAAGCGTCCGAGGATTAAAGATAATATATTTATCCTTTTATTGCGATTTGATAAGAATGAAGAGTGCATTTTTGTCATGTGAAAAGTTTTAGATGGATTTAGGACGTAGGTTGTATAGGAACTACGACAAAATCTAAAGGAAAATCAACCGCTCCATTCTATACGTACATATTAGGAAGTTTCGATAGTTCTGTAATCGTAAATGAAACAGCCTATTTAGCTCGTAAAATTTTGTTAGTTATAAAAAATTATAGCCTGTTTATTGAGAGCGGGAATGATGGATGTTTCATACTTAGCTAAGAACGAGCGATAAAAACATAACTATTATAGATTGTTTTATCTTGTTAGGTTAGGTTAGGTCAAACATATTCGCCGCGGGTTTCGTACTTTTTCCTTTGTATGTTTAGTACAACAAAATAGAGTATTCTGTTAAGTTTCCAGATAAGTTAATCAGCTAAACCGATCGACCAACATATTAATATAGTTCTAACAACACACGCGTTCCTGAAAGTAAACACATCGGAGCCGAGCTTTTAAAAAAAAGTCTGAAGGTCCATGAACTTTCTTGTTCAGATTCTATATTATAGGGTTTTTCTTATTCAAGATCGTTGATCATCGATACTCAATACAAAAAAAATAGTTCCAGGGCGTCACTTCCACGTCCATACAAATAAAAATGACACCAGATAAAAATGTAACAATCTGGAATGTAATACTTGGGGCCCTGTTTGAAACGAAAAATCGGTTTTGGAAAAAAACTTTTAAAAAAATGCTTAGCTCAAAGTTTTGCTTTTAGGTATATCGCTATCATAAAGAAGTCAAAAGACAATATTAACTTAAAACCTTATTGTCCCACTATACTTTCTAGTAAATAAAGTCATTATTTTCATAGCATGTCTAGCTCGATTCGACGATTACTTATATAAAGTGAGTAGATTTATATGGGCGTGTTGCGGCACGTGAATGTAGTTAGAACCATTACATGCCCCAGAGATCCGTAAAAGACATAAGACATAAGTTACGCATTCTAATTTCGCACGTTCTGTTCTGTCTGACAAGTTGGCACAACAAATGAAAAACATATCGAAATGCATAACATACCAGTATACAATGTTGTCTATGGAATCGTCCCTCGGGCAATTTCTATCGCGGTTTCAGATAAAAATTGTTCCGGGTTCGCGTGTCTATTGGTATATTGTATTTCTCTTACAAGTTACGTGCCAAGACCTAACTACATATTCTCATCTCAGAAGTAACTATGTAATCGTACCTAAATTAAAAAAAAACGTATTCCGAAGAGTTTTCCAATTCGCGGCGTATGTTTTATAGGTATTGTATTTGCTTGATTGTTATTTTTTTGATTTCATTTTAACTAAGCATGTATAAGTATCATTATTGCAATATAAAGTACATACAGAATTTATGGTAATATGAGGATTTTACAAAACCTACAAACTTTGCCATTGCAAGACAACCTACACAAAACTACGGTAAAATTGAGATTATCCTCCAATAAGAAGGGGGTTATAATGAAACAGTGACTACTTTAAAATGCTAAAAGAGACAGGCAAAAAGACGGCGTAGGTTAGCAAATAGCGCCGTTGGCACAGTTTAAACATAAAACTTGGAAAAGGACGACGGGCTATTAAAAAAGAACGTAAAATATTGCAACACGATAACTAAGTTAAAACTCACAGGCCACTAATGTATCTCAATCTCTTTCATTTCCGTGTTTTCCGTGTACTTATTTAATAACAGCAAGAAAATATTATATTCACGTTACCAATAAAAATAACTTCCGAAAATATTCGTATAACTCAAACTATGCTATTTTAAAGATTTTTAAATACGTAAAAATTAATAAAGGACGCAATTTGACCACAGAAATGTATGACGTCATTAATCATATTTCCCTGCAAACTGCATAATAACCGAGCGTTTTTGAGGTTTCATAAAATATTGCTGATTCGAGTATGAGTAAAATGCCGTATTCTATTTACAATAAAACGTTTGCAAGGACGAAAACTCGATCTAGCCAGACTCATTTTCGGGAAAACTTATTTACTCCGGAAAAGCACGAAATTTTGTTAGATTCAGAAAGTAATTCTGCTAAATAAAGTTATTTTCTTTCTTTCTTTCAAAGCTTGGTCTTCCAGGTACTAATTTACATTATTGTTAACACAATTTACTATCTCTTCACTGACAGAGAAACGAACGCGGTGAATGTATGTGCAATTGAAAAGAAATTCATGGAAGCGTGTGGAATATTGCACACTCCCCATAAGAGGAAGCATGGACCTGCAGTGGGACAGATAAATATGGGACAAATGATGATGATCAAGATGTCATCATCGCCACATTTTATAGTTTAATTCATTTTCCGTTTACAATCATCATCAGCCTGTAATCGCGCACTGCAGAGCAATGCCTCTCTTATAGTACGCCTGCTCTCACCCCGGTCCCTTGCTATATAGTCTCAACAAGAGTATCCCGCGATATTAATGTGCCGCGCTGTAATGTCGTTAAACTTTTGTTTTTTGAACCTGACTGTGGCTTTATAATGCCGGGCCCAATAAAGTGATAGGAGTGCGAGGTTGGAGAGTAGCCTGGGGAAAATCCATGGGAAAACTTAATCTGAGGTGTGAGTGGAATCGAGCTACTGGGAGTTTTGTCGCTGGTTCACTAAACCTAGCCTACCTGAGAAGAGTCCAGCAAGAAACTCAGCTAGGCCCGACCTAGGTCGGACTGACTCTACCCGGTGTGCGGCGGGACGAATAGGGACTATATTTGTCAGTGTTGTCGCTATCTCACGGTGGACGTCCCCAACGGCGGGAATGCCTAAGTGTACGCGTCGTGCCTGAGTTGGACACCGAAAGCGCAGCGTTCCATCTTTCGATGGACGCTATGATTACGTCAGGGTCCATGAGTGTGTGCCTAGGATGCCGGACCATGTGGCCCCTAATCAGTGATCGCCGAGTTACGACAGAGCGGGGGAGGAATGGGAACGTAGTCGACAGCCTTCCTAACTAACGGATTTCTATGATTGTCAAAATAACGTCTGGCAGTCTGCTTAAAGAAACCATACATGGTGCTAATCCCCACGTCGTGATGCAGACTGAAGTTCGACTGGTACCACGGGGCACCAGTCGCCCTACGGAGAAAACGATTCTTAATGACCTGATGCGGCTTGAGCGATATCATAGGCACGTGAGCAAAAGCTACACTTGCATAAGACATGATTGGACGAACGTCGTCAACCCACCGTTCCAGTGGACGACCCATGTTTTTTTGCCTGTTAGTGGCCTCCAATCTGTTATCATTTTTGTCCACCTGCCATCACTCTGCCTGGCAATATGTCCTGCCCAACTCCACTTGAGTTTTGAAATGACTTCTCCGACATCACAATCAGAAACATTAATATCTGAGAAAATAAATGTCTAAAATTTCGTAATGCATAAAAATATAATAGTATGAATAAACACGTAATAATATGAACGTTGTTGAATGTACCTAAAATTCATATTTTGTTGCCTGTACCTAACATTTTATTTCGCAATAGTTCAGGATTCAAAAGCAAAGAAACCCATCAAGTATGCACATACAAATGCTCCTTACTATTTCAGCGTCAGGCCGACAAGTACTATAAGTGAGCTGAATATAAAATATGGTCAATTATACTCATTTCCATTTACTTTTTGCGCTCTAAATATTTAAGTAGGTAACTTAAGTATTACTGCTTAAAGATTATCTTAAACTATTTTATGGCAGTTTATGGATACATGTAAACGATTTAAAAAAAAACTACATTCCATAAATCTTTTACATATGAAACTATTTTTGTATTCTATGCATATCAAGCTCATCATCATCAAAACAGTATTTTTAGTGCTTATTAATATTAGGACAGGTCCTTATTATTATGTTCTTATCAACATAGGATTATTTAGGAATAAGGCGTCAACTACAAATTATCAGTCTAGAAACGGTACTGATCTATGCTATCCTTTACTCTCTAAGACAGCTTTCTTCGGAAAAAACATATTATGTATGACGATAAAAATATATAACAATTTACCTGTAGAAATAAAGAACTCTGACATGCCCGAATTTAAATACAAATTACATAAATTTTGCTTAGATAAGTGTTATTATAGAATTAATGATTATTTGAAACCAATAAAAGATAAATAATTTTGACTAATTTGTGACTAATATTGTAGTAGCTAAATAATTGTATTAATGCTTTGATAGTGAATGACGTATAATATTTAATTAGTAATGTAATAATAATGCCTAATGTATAAAATAATAACTCATAGATTGTAAGTAAATATTTGCATGCTTCTTTAAGTAAAATGTAAGTTCTTAAAATGACAATTCCAGCTGTACTCACTACATTTTGCAAATAAATTATCTTATCTTATCTTATCTTTGTTCAATGCTTCCAGGCTCAACATTTGGGAACAGGTAGCTTTATTTCTGTTTTCTGAAAATGATTTATGACTATCTCATCAATGATTCAGCCAACTAAATTTTTAGTTACATACAGTGTTAATTCAGAACTTTTATTCCACGTGTGAAACGTTTCGAAATTGTTTGTCAACCAATAATGATTTATTTTTATCTTGTTTATTAAAAATGTTTTATTTCTATAATGCCATTAAAATAAGTAAAAAAATTAAAATTAATTCAGTCTTGCGGTCTTAAAATAATAATATTTTGATAATGGTCCAATCTACTCAAGAAAACAAAACATAAATCAATAAACATTAAGTACCTATATAACAAAGTCCCTTGTATAAAAAGTACTTTGTTCTCTTGGTGTATATAATATGCGACAACACATCACCTGAAACGTCTAGTGACTGAAGTGACAGACTGGCCCCGCGCAGGATCCTAACTATCTAGCGCACCGCTGGGGGTAACCTAGAATAGTATAAAAGTTACTGCGCACCACCAAGCCGTATCACTCGCCGTAGTGGATTTTATATAGCAAAATGGCAACCAAGGTACGGGAATGTGTGTGAAATACGTGAACATTGAAAAGTTTTTGCAAAATGTGGTGTTGAAAGTACAGTGCCTTTGCCTTAGTGCCTTTAGAAATGTAGAGCAGTGTTATTATTAAAAACGGCTTAATCGAAAGTATTGAAAGCGCCGCTATTGAATAGATGGCGTAGTATTCAAAATGTTCATGAATTTTGTTCATTACAATTGATATATATTTTTATAACAAACTATTGATTAATTGGCACTGGCTATTGTAATTTCTTTAGTGATGGCATTTGAAGCCTATTGATTTTTTGTGCTTTCGGATACAATTTTAAGTATTTTTATAATAGACAATTTAACGTTAATTTTGATCACAGACGCACATAGACTTGTGACCAAATTCAATCCTAAAGATTTTCAGTGGCATGATTTTTATTCCCTCAAATGGATTTTTTGTGCGTGTTTTACTATTATTTATATCAATAATAATAAAACCGATACTAACATTGATACAGTAATAATTTACGTTACCTACTTTTGAGTTTGAATGTTAACAAAAACCTTTTTTCCACAGTTTGTAGTCTTCCTGTGTGCAGTCGCGGCCGCCAGAGCTGGTGGGCTTTACGGCGGCGCTTACGCTGCGCCTTACGCTTCCCTGGCATCTTACGCCGCCCCGGCGCCTTATGCTTCCCTGGCATCTTACGCTGCCCCGGCGTCTTACGCCTCCCCGGCGTACGCCGCAGGACCCGTAGCCACATACGCCGCCCCCTCGGTTATCAAGAGCTACGCTGCGCCAGCCCTGTCCGCATATTCCGCTCCAGTGGCGTATTCCGCTCCAGTTGTGAAAGCCGTGGCTCCCGCGGTGTCGTCCGTCTCATCTTATTCGACCCACACCGCTCATACCGCACCAGTGTACGCTAAGGCCGTTGCCCCTCTAGCGGCGTACGCTGCCGCCCCTGTTGCGACCTACGCCGCCCACGCACCCGTAGCTTACTCGGCACCAGCGGTATCTTACGCCCACGCTGCTCCTGTGGCCACATACGCCTCAGCCCCAGTAGCGACGTATGCCCATGCCGCCCCTGTAGCGGCGTACGGTGCTGCCCCTATATACAAGTCCGCTTTGGCGTACTCCGCCGCCCCGGCGGTCTCCCACGTGTCATACAACGGCTTGGCCAACTACGGCTGGTGATCACCCTAAAAGAATGAGTAAAATCTAGTTATTTTTATTTTTGTAATTGTGTAAAAAAAATATACATGATATGAATAAATAAAAGTTTTTTCAAATATTTCGTTTGATTTATAACATCCCAGTGAGTAATTTCTATAAAACTTGGTTCCCACTTCATTTTTAAGGGTTCCGTACTCAAAGGGTAAAACGGGACCATATTACCAAGACTTCGCTGTCCGTCTGTTACAAAGCTGTATCTCATGAGCCGCGATAGTTAGACAGTTGAAATTTTCAAGTATAACAACATATACTAAAAAGCAGAATAAAATTACTATTTAAGGGGCTCCCATACAACTAACGTGTTTTTTTTTAGTTTTTATAGATAATGGAACGGAACCCTTCCTGCTCGAGTCCGACTGGCACTTAGCCAGTTTTTTTTTCAATACCAATAGTGCACTGCCACTTCTTTTATTGAGAAGATTTTTTAGGCCCAAGTTGGCTATATATTTATTATGTTTTTGACGCCACGCCACTGCAACAACAAAATACCTAATAAAAATCTTACTGGCACGTCAAGGATGTTGGATAATTATTTATATTATATTTTACGTGAGTCATAATTTCTGACTGTATTTGAAGCTACGGTGATTCTTACATTATACAAAATTCCTATTTTGTTTCATACAAATGACAACAGACATAAAGAAGCATTTTTTCTTAATCGGCTTGTGACGAACAATACATTTAACTACGGAAACATTTCCTATGAAGGCTACGTCAATCGATGTTTTTTTGGAAAATAATGGGAGAATAATGGCAATTAGTGAAAAGATATATAATTATTGGCAGATTGGTCATCATGGGTAATGTTACAGCATTTTTACGACGTAATTGACTGTAAAATTAAACGATCAAAAACTAAGTAAAATCAAAGAAATAATAACCTAAGTAAATCGTTTGATCATTTATTTATAGCTTAATTTGTATATTGGCATGTTTTTGTATATTTTAGATATACATAATATAAATGGTACGTGAAAACTTACATGAATAATTTTCAAGAGTAAAAACCAACACCCAAAGATGTATAAAAAAGAAATCAACTTATTCGATTAAAAAATAATATGTCATTAAAATCATCATATTACAGCTTGTCTATAAATTATACCGCACATAGATTCCTATATCCCCTTTATTAAATAGAAAACATAGAATTTATTGAATAGGTATATAATATTAAAATTATATTTAAACGATGACATAACTATATGGACAAACAAAAGGGGTAAAAAATTGTGGTAATTTTAATTTTTAAAGATAAAAATAGTATTAAAATTCAAAACCGAATTGTGAGATGAAATGCAAAGCAAACCCTGCGTTAAAAACGTATTATGTCATTGTATTTTTTTGTTGTATCGTTCATCAATTGAGCCCAATTGTACCTATATTTTCACCAAAATAAAGTACGTAAGTGTACCTACTTTACTCCTTTTTGAAATAAATACTTTCAGTAAAGCAAACTATATATATTTTTAAGAAAATTCACTCACTCAATCTTCCATGGGTGCAAGATTTGCATTAAGTTGTTTTCCTAATTACTTAGCTTTAAAGAAAAATATGAGATATCTGACAGGGCTTATAAGTTTTCGCCTAGCGTAAGAGCAGCCAATATTGATCACTGGAGCATTGCCAACACTTTTCAGTTGCGTTCAACTTTATTTTACAAAGTGTTGAATAAAATGACATTCCTGTCGTTGCTTTTTAACGTACTCTTTAACCCAGCTTCCCCTCCTTACCTATCAGAAAGATTTAATTATATGGCTGATGGTAGTGGTCACCGTTTGCGGTCGAGTGCGAACCTCACTCTGGCTATACCGTCGCATAAGCACCGTGCCTTCTCCAAATCTTTCACAGTGCGCGCCGTAAAATTGTGGAACAAGTTACCGTTGTCCTTAAGACAGTCCCAGTCTGTAGCATCATTCAGGAGCAAGTTGAAGAAATTATGGTTATCCAATGACTTGTGAATTGCTTGGATACTATATTTATATGTATTATTTTATATTTTATTTAGATATATGTACATATATGTATATATATATATTTATATATTAGTAGTTATATATGTTTATTAATGTGTAGTTGTATATCTAGAATATTTATATAAATACATCTTTGTACACGTGTTGGTTTGTCTACAGTCTAGTTCCTATTCTTCACTCAATTGCTCAAAGGTTAACTGGAAGAGATCCCTTACAGGGATAAGTTCGCCTTTGTACATGATTGATCTGTTTTTTTTTCTGTATAATTTATTTTACTTGTCTTGTGTACAATAAAGTATTTACATACATACATAAAATTCGAAAAAACAAAACTTTTCCATATGTCATATGTACCTCATTCTGTAAACGTCGGTGGCATTCGATACGATATGAAATGTTATGAGGTAAACGTCCCAATGCCCGACATCTTAATGCCCAAAAGATGACACCTCTAGATCATCTCTGTCATTATGACATACGATTGAACCTGCCATGTTATACCGGGTCAACGTCGGGCACTAGCACATTTACCTTGTTTCAAATATCACCACAAATATTATAAAACATTGGCCAATTAACACGTTGATTCGTGAGATGAAAATAATAACTCCATAATAATTTGTATCATTTACATTACAAAGGAATATACAAAGCCTACAATTAACATTTATCTTTCTTATGTATGACTGTGTGTTAAAATGAAAGATAGCATCAACTCGTGTATTATGCATGAGATCGCCAGTTTTTCATGGCCGCTGATTTTACAATGGCTTAAG
The DNA here is from genome assembly GCA_963556455.1 of Epiblema foenella. Lineage (NCBI taxonomy): Eukaryota > Metazoa > Arthropoda > Insecta > Lepidoptera > Tortricidae > Epiblema > Epiblema foenella. The sequence goes on along the minus strand of OY747107.1, from coordinate 9,457,400 downwards.
GAGGTCGCGGGTCAAATAAGATTGGTACGTTTACCTTAAGCAAGGTCAAGAAACTGTGTCAAAACATAAACAATGCCACGCCTTCGTCGAGAGTGACAAGTTGTAAAAATGTTGATGAACCAACTTGACAGCTTAAATTGGATTATCTGGTTGTTCATATTAGTTATAAAGGCAAACTAACGAAAAGGTGTCTGAACACAACTGAGATTAATTTAGAGAGATTCCTCAAAGCTCGCACTACAACAACTGTCCCCTAGTTCGAAGGTCGAAGTAAGTGGAATATTAAATTCCTGGTAGTCCGACATGTTAGACAGCAATTAATTAAAATTCTTCGTCGTCCGACATGTCGGACAATGTTATCGGACCACACGGCTGGAGGAAAAAATTCAAAAATCAGATTTGTTTTTCTTTTTTTAGCCTGATCAAGTGTCTGCCGCAAAGGCTTCCCCCTGGATTTCTACACATCTCTGTCTCCCGCAATCTCTGACCCAGTTCCACTTAAGCAAGCGCATCGTGGTATTCCGGACTTCATCCGTCCTCTTGATACCTAAGATGCTGCGTTCCATCGCACGCTGGAAACCTTGAGTTTGGACTTCTGGTTTTCGGTCAGTGACCATGACTGAACTCCGTTGGTCAAGATGCGCAGGATACACATGTCGATTAGCTTCCGTTTTAGACATATTGGAAGTTTTCCCATCATCAGATCTTTCATGGACCAGTAGCTCTTCCAGGCTGAAAGAGACTAGCTAGCCCAAATAGATGTATTTCATCGACATAGTGTATTTCCTGCCCATCGACTTCGATTCTTTGCCGACTGCTGTTAGTCATGAGCTGAGTTTTCTACATATTAATTTTAAGTCTCGTCTCAAGGCTTGAGGCGTTGAGTTCTTCGAGCATACGTTGCAGTTTGTGGGCTGTCGGAGAGGAGAGCACGATATTGTCGGCGAAGCGGAAGTTTGTGAGCTTTTTGCCGCCGACCTCGATGCCACTACTCTCCCAAGAACCCGTTATGGTTATGGAATATTTTTTCCTAGTAGTAGTACTTCCTAGTAGACTTGGTAGTAGAAAGATTTTCATTTTTACTTAGATTAGCATTATTTACATACATTTCAAATTTCTAGTAGATAGCATAAATAGTTCCCGAGTTACACATTTTTAAGAAAGGGATAGACTATATGAGAGCACCATAAGAGATCCATTGTTACATTTTTGGTATGGCACCATAAAAACAGCAAAAGTACCATTTAGGAACATTTACTGATGATGTGGGGAAAATAAAACTGATCCAAAAAGTCATTTTAATAGTAGATTGTGTCTCAAAGGAACAAAATGATATATTTACGGCGAGGGCGGTATATTGAATTCTGAGTGAAGCGAAAGATTCTACAATAGAATCCTGAGCGTAGCGAGAGATTCAAGTGTTTACGCCCGTGACTGAAATAATTTTGCTACCGTGTGACACATACTGCTTTTCACACCGTCTATGAGGCCCGCTGCTAAAAACATGAAATATCTTACAAATGATTTTGCTACCGAGTGTTACATACTGCTTTTCACACCTTATATGAGGAAAAGAGTCATTGTTGCCCTCAAACGAGGGAAGAAAAGTACATCTTTGATCCCTCATTCGAAGTCAACAATAACTCTTTTCTGAATAGCAGGTGTGAAAAAAGTATTTTAAAATGCTGCATGTTTTATTTCGTAGTGCCATTGTAAAAGCTGTGACCCACAACAAATAGGCTAAACGGCGAACGCTGTCATGGGGATACAGAATATGCAAATAATAATTATACATATCTCTAACAATGTCTATAAGTACATGTCACACGTCCTATACACAAGTTGAAAATACCATTCCCCACAATGAACGCTGACTTTTTCTTCGCCCTTCTAACTTTTTGTTGTTCAACTGTCTAAATTATACCGTCACTAAAGCCAGGCAGTAATCAGCTTTTTATTGTTGCAATTAAACCTCGGTTTCCTTACCAAGTTCATTACACTTCTTTGTGTGGGTTCTTACCTTCAGTATCATTTTCTCACTATTAAAATTAAATATCAATTTGGTGACGATGTCGCAATCAGACCAATTTGCTAATAGCCGCTAGAGCCTTGGCAGAGGATATGTTTATTTCCGACATAGTTTCATATATAAGCGAATATTTTTGGAGGAAAAAACATTCCATGTGTCAATATCAGAGAAACAACATGATCGGAAAGGTAAAACATTTAAAATAATCTTTAATATTGTCTATGATTTCCCACGATAGGGCAAACACCATTCAGTGAAGCGAAATAATGGAATAGAATAGTATTTCAATTATTGTATACCAGTAATACCAGTTTAGTTATACAATTTGACGACCGGTTTAGCCTAGTGGGTAGTGCACCTGCCTGTGAAGCTGACGGTCCTGGGTTCGAATCCCGGTCAGGGCAAATATTTGTGTGATGAGCATGAATATTTGTTTCTGAGTCTTGGATGTTTTCTATGTATTTAAGTATTTATATCTATTAAATATATCGTCGTCTAGTACCCATAACACAAGCCTTCTTGAGCTTACTGTGAGGCTAGTTCGATTTGTGTAAGGTTGTCCTCTAATATTTATTTATTATTTTATTTAATTATCGCCATTAAAGCGTTGATACGAAATACTAACCACTTCATTAACCTAAAAATTGTTTGATATTTGACGGAGAAATTCGAATGAAACATGCTTACAAGCATCATTTTGAAATTGTTTCTAAACTCTAATATTAAAACGAGTCCAGAGGAATGGAAATAAACGCAAAACAAATATTTGTCAAATGCTTAATACAATGTTTGTATTTCAGTTGGCTCTCCTCGTATGCCTGTTTGGCCTCGCCAGTGCTGGCAACCTGTACGGTGGAGGACTCGGCTATAGTTCCCTCGGCTACAGATCTCTTGGTTACGGCAGCGGTTACGGCTATGGTGGTTATGGCTACAGCGGCCTAGGTTACGGCCACGCCATCGCTCCCTACTCCGCTCCGATCGTAGCCAAGACCATCATCACTCCTGTCGTTAAGACCATCGCCCCGATTTCCTACGCCCATACTCCAGCCATTTCCCACATCTCACAACACAGCTACCACGCCTCTCCTGTCATTAAGTCCTATGCTGCTCCAATCGCCTACTCATCGTATGGACTTGGACACTCCTCGTATGGTCTCGGACACTCGGCATACGCCCCGGCACTCTCTTACGGTGGCTACGGCCATGGTTACAGCCACGGTGGTAACGGCTATGGCAGTTACGGCTGGTAAACGATAGAAAAATTGTAAATTAATTTAAGAAAAACAATAAAGGAATATTATTTAATAATGTCATTTCCATTACATTTATGATTAAAAAAATGAATTTGCAATAGAAACCTCTATTACAAGTTTTTATGATTTTTTGATCATAATATATTTTATTTTTGCTAGTATTTTCCCATTAAGCTTGACTGAAAAAAGAACCTGACTAGAAGCTGAGTAAAAATGTAATATTTTAAATAACTAACCACAAATACGTTGTACAATTAACACTTTTAATTTTAGCCAATAATGACCTGATCAAAAGGCAGGAAATTTTTGACAAGAAATATAGAATACATATAGGAGAGAGAGACGAATGGAAGGTTGAAGTGGAGCATCCGATGACTATCTGCTTCACGGATGGATCGAGGAGAGGATCGACCAAGCTAGCAGGTGCAGGCATAGTGGTACCTAAGCTGGGGATAAGAGAAGCCTTACCACTGGGCAGGTATGCCAGTGTATTTCAGGCGGAAGTCTACGCAATAACGAGGTGCGTGCAGATGATAAAAGAGAAAAGACAGTCGACTGGAAGAGTAGTGATATACACGGACAGTCAGGCTGCGTTAAAAGCACTAAACAGGGCAACCGTGACCTCTGCATTAGTAAGAGAATGCAAAAAAGAACTAAATGAGATAGGAGAGCACCTAAGCGTGACCTTGGCATGGGTGCCAGGACACCAGGGGGTAGCGGGAAACGAAAAAGCAGACGAACTGGCAAGGGAGGGGGCGGGAGCGGGATTCATGGGTGCGAACCGGTCCTTCCCTTCTCGGCTGAGGTCACAAAGGGGGTCATAGGAGGAATAAAAGAGAAAGAGGCGGAGAGAGAGTGGCGAGTAATGCCTGGATGCAGGCAGGCAAAGATGATGCTAGGAGGGATCGACCGTAGAAGAAACAGGTACCGGCTGAAACTGGGTAAGAACAATCTGAGACTGTTGACCGGGATCATCACTGGTCATAATAATCTTAATAGACACCTGAACATAATAGGGATCAGCAATAATGCTTCCTGTCCACATTGTGGGGAGGAAGAAACCAGTAAGCATGTCATAGCGGAATGTATTATGTACGCAGCAATGCGATTTAATATATTCGGTAGCGATATGCTAGAGGAGAGCGAATTGAGGGGTGTCAACCTTAAAGATGTCCTTCTTTTCTGCAGGAAAATAGGAAGAATGGAAGAAGACTGTGTGGGAATGCCGCCGGGACAGTAACCTTAAGCTCCGACTTCAAGGGAATTGGGCTGAATGATCCTGACCTGCGATCGACAGCCCGCCTGCTTCCGGCCAGGCGTCCCTACACTACATCTACATCTAAAACACTTTTAATTTCTTATTACTACCTCCAAACAGGCATCATTATTAGATTTACCATGAACCCTGTAAAAAGACTTAACCCTTTAAATTGCCTCAATTTTCAATGACTCAGTCTTCAATTATAGCAAACACTTAGCCCTCAAGTCTTTGTGTTTTTAGGACTATGTGATATAAATGGCCATTGAAATGATTCCGGTTGACTTAAGAAACAACCAGTTCATGCTGAAATGTTGTATGTAAGGTGCTACAAAGAGAGACGGATCAATCTCACTTGGACATCTGAATCAGTTACTCACAACAACCACGATGACCTTGTTTCATTCATGGTTCGACACGTACACCGTTCGAGTTTTTTTACATTAAAACCATATTGTGTACTTGAAATTATTCATTTAATATCTATTGTTCAAGCAAATATTATAATAATAAAATATAATATAAAAAAATTAAAATTGTTGCCGCATTTCTTTCAAATTAAATGTTGGCATGACATTGGAATTTAAAAAAAGTTACTACCAAAAAACTGTTTTTTTGGTCTAAATTTGCCAAAGTTGATGCCAGATATTTCGAAGACAGTGAGTTTTGAAGTAAATATGGTAAACTATTGCGGTAAACCTCGTTGATCTTAATACGATAAACCATAAAAAAACACGAAAAAACGGAGAGTTACAGATCGAAGGACATTGGGAACTAGGAGCCCCTTAAGGCCGCCGAAACATATGACACATATTTTGGCTAGCGACAGCTAATAAATCTAATAATAGAACTTCAGTGAACCATGAATTTGATTAAAGAGACAAATCACCCAGAGGTTATCGCCATAAAATATCGATTAATAATAATAATAATATTCTTTATTGCACCACTAATACAGGAGTACATTTATAGATTCGGTAACATTAATAATGGTAACAACAGGCGGTCTTATCGCTTTAAAGTGATCTCTTCCAGACAACCTTACATAATACGAACGACGATTACTATAATTAAACAGAAAAAGTTACGTTATTTTTCACCATTTTCAACTATCATACTCAAAATAAGTAATTGATTGGATCGGGCGTTACTTTGCGGAATTCCAAGCATAAGTTGCTAGTAGAACCATATTCTTTCGCTATTCCCCTAAATCAGCGGTAGGCAACAGGCGGCAAGCGAGCCTCCTTACACTGATAACCGACAATGTGGTACCTTTTGTCTGATAATCACAAATTATTAACACATGCGGCCCGCGACAGTAATGTTAGCTACTATGGAAGCTATGGATATAGCTACTAAGGAAATAATTAAAAAAATATAATTCTAGACTAAGGCTCGTACTCGAATACATTTTTATTTTAACAAATGTATTATAAGCATGATACGCACTTGTAGAAACATATTTAAATTTGTAAGTAAGTAACCAAAATCAATATTACTTGTTTGATATTAAAGTCGTGCCCTCTCCATTTTAGTTTCGATTGTAATCACACTATCACTGCATTTGTATCTTGGTCGCGAAAACACTTTAAAAAAACTTAAAATCGGCCTCCTAATCACGGTTACTGATTTAAAATACATGCCCAGTATCGTAAATTAATTACATTACAAACAAGTAAGAGATACTATAGGCTGCAGCAGTTGTTGAGGCTCACTGAGCGATAGTGAATGCTGCGCACAACTCTTTATACCCCGGTAGTCAAATAAATAATATAGCTAGGTACATTATTATTTAACCCAATTCACGTTCTATCTCGTGGAGAAAAAAAAAGTTTTGTAAGTAACTGACAAGGTCTGCCACGCATTTATAGCGGCTATATTGTTCACAATGAAGTAAACATTACACCCCCCATTTATCAGTCACAGACCGTTTGTTCTTAACTACAACATTTAATTATACAAGATTTCAAGGGACTTGCTAAAGAGACGATATCAAGTACTGTTCTTGAAATAGTTCACATTAGGCATTTCAATTATATTATTCAACTGTCTAAAAATGTTAAGCCCGAACACGAGGTAGCAAAAAATGTAATCACGTCACGGTCCGTTTGGTAGAATAGAGCCTTGGCAAAGAATGCGTTATATCCTACCTTTTTCATATAAAAGCCTGCAAACAATAGCTGGGAAACATTCAAATCATCAGTTTTGAAGAAACAACAACAAAATGTTCGCTAAGGTAAAACATTTTAAAATTCCCTTTTGTTGCCCACGATTTGTACTTTGCAATATTAAATTTCATGCATAGGTATCAATATTCAGACTTGTAATTTTACTTTTTCAGATTGTTGTTATCGCTGCCTGCCTGTTCGGCTTTGCTCGTGCTGGGGCACTTTCCTCCGGCCTTGGCTACGGGTCAGGCCTCGGTTACGGCTCTAGCCTAGGCTACGGTGGTTACGGCTCCCATGGCGGTGGTTACGGCGCTGGACTCGGTTACGCCGGCTACGGCGGTTACGGTGCTGGCCTGGGATACGGTGGATACGGTTTAGCGGGCCACGGTCTCGGCCCCGCCACGTCTCACGTATCTGTTGTCAAGAGTGTCGCTCCGTCATACGTTAGCACGGGTCATGGCTACGTTGGGTCTGCCTTGGGCTATGCGGGCTCCCCCGTGGCGACCTCATACGCTAACCAGTACAGTGTACACAGCTCTCCCGCCTTGAGTTACGGCGGTTACGGCTCTGGTTACGGCTCTGGTTATGGCGCTGGTTACGGCGCTGGCTACGGAGGATATGGCGCTGGACACGGTGGTTACGGCCACGGTGCCTACGGACATGGTGCTGGCTGGTAGACGATTATAGAAAATTTGCCAAAACGACTTCTATTATAAATATTGAAGTTTAATACAAATATTTAATTTCTACCCCTAATGTTTTATTTAAATCCATTAATAAGAAATAATGCCTAATATTCGGATTTCAACAAGTATGCAAGTAAGTAGTTAAAGTCTTCGATCAAAATCCTCATTACATATTTATCACCGTAACGTGGGTAAGTAATAGAATTTAGCCAAAAAATAGTAAAACCCAAGAAAACTCCCATGATTAAAACTAGCTTCATCATCAATCATTATTGGCTTATAACAGGCCTGTATCTCAAATTGACTTACAGCTCCAAATATAAGTTTAGGACCTACATTATTTTTTAAATTGTAGGACTATAATTTTATTAGGGTTTCCATAAAAGTTAGTTTTGTACTTGCCCGCTTACTAAGCGTAATTTTTAATCATCTACAAAAAAAAGTAGGTTCTCAGTTTAACTCGTATGTTTGTACGTACCTACGTATAAAGATATGTATGGATATCATTTTCGTAACCGGCTCCCTGAGGAACCTCGAAGATGACACAATTATCGATTTTTAACAAAAATAAATGTCCGCCATCTTGCATGGCATTTTCGTAATCGGCACCCCAAGGAATCACGATGACACCCATATCGATTTTTAAGAAAAATAAATGTCTGCCATCTTCAAGTTGAAAATAGATGTCATTTTTGTAATCCGCGCCTCGAGGAACCACAAAATTGACACCCATATCGATTTTTAAGAAAACTGATTGTTCATAATCTTGGATTTGCAAATGCATGTCATTTTAATAATCGGCACCCCGAGGACCCTAAAAGATGACACCCATATCGATTTTTAAGCCGTCCTCTCCCCGCGAAAAAAATAAACAATAGCATTATTTTGTAATGATCCCTGGGATCTCAGGGACTGGTAGACAACGGGTTAAGAAAAGTAAAGATTTGCTCCCCGCACAAACTTGGAACCCACTTTTCACCCCTTTAGGGCAAGCAGGAGCAATTTCAAAAAACGCTGAATTGCGTTTTGTTGTATTTAAACAGAGAGTCTATATTCAAAGTTTTAAATTTCTCACTTCAAAAAAGATTTGTTCCCCGTACAAACTTGTGACCCGCTTTTCAGGCCTTTAAGGGAGAAATTTCTAAAAACGCTAAAATACGTTTTGTAACATTTAAACAGAGAGTCTACTAACGAAGTTTCAAATCTCTCACTTCAAAAAAGATTTGCTCCCCGTAATTTTTTTCACATCTAATTTCAAAAACGCTGAAATAAGTTTCGTTGTATTTAAACAGAGAGTCTATATACAGAGTTTCAAATATCTCACTTCAATAAATACGTGTTTTCATACAAACTTTCATCCCCTGTTTGCTTATCCCTAGCCTACGTTATAAATGTAATCCACTGTGCAAAAATCAACTCTCGAGCATTAGCAGTTTCGGCTGTGCGTATATGAGTCAGTCAGGACTTCTTCATTTCTTAGATTTATTCCATTATTTACTGACTAAATTATTTTTAATATTTAGTCACTAGGTATAGTGAATTCTCTTGTTTAGAGCAACATTTAATACAATTATTTGGGTACTACTTGCGACTGTTTTCCAGATTAAGAAAGGCGTTTAACTGAACGGGTTAACAATAACACTCACAAGTGGTACACACATAGATGCTAGGATCTCATTGAGAATTTATAATAATATTTGTGGACAATCTTACACAAATCGACCTAGTCCCAAACTAAGAAAACCTTGCACTGTATGGTTACTAATCGATGATATAAAATAAATAAATAAATATTAGAGGACAATCTTACACAAATCGAACTAGCCCCACAGTAAGCTCAAGAAGGCTTGTGTTATGGGTACTAGACGACGATATATTTAATAGACATAAATACTTAAATACATAGAAAACATCCAAGACTCAGAAACAAATATTCATGCTCATCACACAAATATACATACATACTTATTATATAAATACTTAAATAAATAGATAGCATTCAAGACTCAGGAACAAATATTCGTGTTCATCACACAAATAAATGTCCTGACTGGGATTCGAACCCGGGACCTCCAGCTTCGTAGGCATGGTCACTACCAACTAGGCTAAAGTGGTCGTCAGTTTGTATCTCAGAACTGCCAATATATATTAAAATTATGGCTGTCCTAGTTAATACTGTTGGTTGGTTAAGAAAAATATAATTAAAGTTAAGAATTTGAATTATGTTATCAGGCGTGTTTGATTATTAAGTGCCATAATGTCACTAAATTTATTTTATTTATTACTTTTACGTGATTTTAATTTTATTCCGACTGCAGATTTCCATGCGCAATGCTAATAAATTGTTTTAGTAGTTAAATCTTCCGATTTATTAATGTCTAGGGCAATTTTTTTTCATTATTATTATTATTTTCCTTATCTCGTATTTGGTAATACGTATACAGTTTCGACATATTTTCTTCTGGAATTACACATTGTAAATACCTATTGTTATTCTTTTCTTGTTGTTTTTAGGTTAGGTTAGCACCCTTATAAGTACCTATATTTTAATGAGTCATTTACTCATTAAGGTTTTCTTTTTGTTGGCTGAATTTCTATAAACCTACCTGCCCTAAGAAAAGCTGAAGATAGAGTGGAATGGAAACAGCTCGTCAACGACTCCGCCAAATCGTTTCAGGGCGGGCACGACCTTCATTAAGGGGGCATTCCACCTCAGAATGTCGCTTACGCCAAATGCGTGCATTGGTTGGCAGCTACCTTTTTAAGGTGAATAAAGTTCGAATATAAAATTACATTTTATAGTAAACTTAATCGTAAAAATAACACAATAGCAATAATTAATTAACATAAAGAAAAATAAGAACTAGATGACTAGCTCTGGAATATATTTTCAATCTTTAATCCAAGACGAAATATGATCACACCAAAAATTGGCTTCATTATTAAAATTAGTAAAGCTTAAGAAAAGCTTTGCGTTTAGCGACATTATCGCCGAATGAAGAACACGAAGAAGAAGAAGATTGCCTTATTGACTTCCTTTAACAACATCCGATTGGAATAACAAAACTATTAAATTAAAATGCGTAATAAAATTTCTTACTAAATACTTTAACTTACTTATAAGACCAAAAAACCGTGAAGCCCTTGATATCAAGGAAGCAATGACATAATCCCTAAGTGGCATCTTACCGAATCGATCCGTACAGGATTTCCTTATGAATCCGAAATATCAAAAATGGCTCATAAATCACTTGGGTAATGTAACTAAAGATCGATGGGTGGAGACTCACCTTGACTTTGTAAACATACCGGTATGCAATAACCAGTGATTAATACCTGTTCGACGATACTCATATAAAAGCGAAAGCAAGTGCTCCGAAAAGTATTCTGAGAAGAACACTCATATAATCATGTACGCCAAGGTACGCAAACTTAACAGTTTGGATATTCTTTTTTTATTAAATAAAATAAATATAATTGGTAGTCGACCTGCCTTTAAACGTGATTATTTTTGTAGAATTCGTGTCGCAGTATAAAAGTCATGAACCAAAGAATAGATTTAGATTTTTAGATTTGTAGAATAAGGTCCAACACTAACTAAAAACCGTTTACACTTTACCTTTACCTAACTCTTCCAAATATTTTTTCCCGACTAGAGGTTAGATGAAAATTATCACTATATATGGTAGAGTTAGATGTTAGGAGTCATTAAATCATATAGTTTCATGAGATGAGGTATTAAAAGGTTATAAAAATAAGAAAGAAGGAAGGAATACATTTTTATGTGGAGAATGTTAATAATTTGTGATGTTATTTTACAGATCGTAGTAGTCCTCTGCGCCGCGGGCATCGCCTCCGCCGGCAACCTCCTGCACGCCGCGGCTCCCGTGGCCTACGCTGCACCCGTCTCCTCGGTTTCATACGCCACGCACACGGCGCACGCCGCCCCCTACGCCACATACGCTGCCGCCCCTGCTGCAACCTACGCCGCCGCCCCCGTCGCGTCGTACGCCGCCGCCCCCGTCGCGTCGTACGCCGCCGCTCCTGTTGCTACCTACGCCGCCGCACCAGTCGTCAAGTCTGTCGCTCCCGCCGTTTCGTACCAGAGCATCTCCACCCACTCCGCTCCTGTAGCCTACGCCGCCCCCGCTGTGGCGACTTACGCTGCTGCCCCTGTTGTGCACAAGACAGTCGCCCCTGTAGCTTACGCCGCGGCTGCTCCAGTCGTCGCTAAGACCTACGCCGCGCCCGCGATCTCGACCTACCACTCTGCCCCTCTTGCGTACGCTGCCGCCCCCGTAGTCACCAAGACCTATGCTGCTCCCGCCGTACACGCCTACCACGCTGCTCCTGCAGTGGCTACCTACGCTACCGCTCCCGTAGTCAAGACCGCCGTCGCCTATTCCGCCGCCCCGGCCGTCTCCCACGTTTCTTACTCCGGTGCCTACGGTAACTACGGCTGGTAAACACGTTCATAGCTAGTTTCGTCGTCATGTTATTTATTTTTTCAGTTTTATATCGCCTGTAAATATGCAAATATAAGAAGTGAAAATATGTCATCTACTTCTCATTTTTATCCCCCCACAAGGTACCCTACCTACCCGTGAGGTATCGTAATCGCTTGCTGTGACAATCGATTTAGATTATAGTTACATCTCCATATATAGTGACATACAATCCTAAAAAACACTGTACACTCGTCCTTGTCTCGTTATTTGACTGTACTCAATCAACTAGAAACATTGATGTAGCTATCATTTAACATGTTGAGACGGTCCCAATCATAAATCACATTCAAAATGAAACCAAAATCGAAACGATGTGATAAATAACGGCACTGATCCCTGATTTATTTTTTTCCGATCGTATTCTGACCGAGCCTTTCAGTCCATTTCAAAAGCGCCCTCAATTTGTGGCTGACGTGCTGAGTCCGTTACTGACGCTGTAATACCAAAGCCTTTTATTTTAACCCTTGTTCATAATTTATTTTTATTAATTTGTAAACCGTTGAAATGGGCGGTGTTGATTGTTTTAGAAGTATTTGGATTAGGATGGAGGGTTAATGAAAAAAGGGAACCGTGAATATGACGTTTTAATTTCCTACTGTTTAAAATCTATATTTAGCAAAACTCGGCCATGACATTTGTGACAAAATAATACGAACTACAATTAGCAAATCTGACGATAACGTGGCTTCAATACTTAATTACATCTCCGGTATTTTATAAAAAAGCAACACTTCCACAGCATGTCATAATTACCTATATTGTATATTTCATTTATCTGTTTTAAACAATCAGAATGACGAGATCAGACAGTACAAAATGAAACAAAACCGATATCTGAGAATTAGGACAGCTATTCCGTCATTCTAAATGAATGCAATTACGATTGCGTCCTTTTTTGGATTTTGACAGAAAACTCGCATCATCTCCGTCAGGTAACCGTCATGTATGCGGGCAGCGGGTACGAAAAGTCAGGAATTTGACAGGTGCATGTAAACCTATCCTAAACGCGGCACTCCATAGACTCCCATCGCAGTACCCTCCAACAGCTCCAACCTCCGATGAGCAAATATTATAACGACCATTGCAAAATTGGTCAAAATATTCGTTAAACTAACGATAAGATCGATGCAATTTTAAAATAGTCATGCATAAAATTATTAAAACCTGTTTATTCATCAAAATATTAAACCTTTATAACGACCTTGACCGAGTGTGCCTCTACGTACTTATCTCCGTACCGAGGGTCTATTTAGCAATACGTATTGGATTGATGACAGACGAACGGACAGCGAAGTCTTAGTAATAGGGTCCCGTTTTACCCTTTATATACGGAACTCTAAAATGAACATTGTCTTTTAATATGACTAATAGGTATAGGTACGTGTTTGTTAGTCATAAGACAATGTTCGTTTGTGCCGTAACACTTGGTCTGTGAAGTGAACCGTATAGTATACCACAGATTTCCAGACTATAAAAAAGCTAACCAGTTGATAGTAATGATAATTATCATTCGTATACACATATACGTATGCGTAGACATATCTGATACTGTCATATTTGATTATAAATTGCCAGAGTCTGTAAAAGTTGATTGATATGACTTCAGCTCATAGGTACACCTTTCCAAAAAGTTATTTCTCGGGTGATACCCGAGTTTCATGAGTATTTATTCATTACTGCCAGAGGGAAACTTCTGTCGGTCGTCTTTACCACCACTGCGAACTACAGCTGGAGATCTGGCCCACAGCGCAAAAGACCCCTGCCGCACTCCTGTATATATTCAAGCTTCGTCAAATCCACCTTTAGTATTACTTGAACTACTAGTTTAGTAATTCACTATTAGTTGAACTGTATAAAATTCCCCTAATTTTTTGATTGCCCGATTTGTCCGACTTGATGTCCGGGGATTTAGGCGTCATTCATTAATTATGTAAGGGTCCCGAGAGGGGGAGAGCGGTACGAAAAATCTCTACATAGTCTTATGTCGGGGGTCAAAAGTCATTCTTACGTAACATTTTATGATATCTATCTGTATATGAGTTCGTTTTTCAGTCAACTACTTCTGTTTTTTTTCTGATGTACAATTTTATAAAACCTTATTTACACTTTTTGAAGCTTCTAAATAAGTAGACTATATATTGTATGTATTTTTGAATGATGCGTGAATTTAAAATCTGACGGCCGAGACCAAAACAAGGAGGTATCTTCTACTTTGTCCATGTAAAGAGAAATTAATTAATAACTCTATTTTGAGCTTCTCTCCCAATTCAACGCTTAAAGAATCACGCTTGTACATTACTTAACCGTTTTGCGTAATCAAAATAATCTTGCAGTCCACATGTTTAGTTAGATGACATTTAATGTAAAGGATAAAAAAAAACGTTTTTAACAATTTAATTGACAATATTACATTTTTTAAAGACTGAATCCAAACTTATTAGTTAATTCCTTCTGTGTATTAAGTACTATTACAGACTTACAGTATCTAAGTGGACACATGCGAAAGTTTTTCGAATATTACTTATCGTGCTTGAAGATAAAATTGAGTAGGTAATTATTTTATATTCAGCACGCAATTCAAGTTGAGTTTGCTTTGTTCACCATTCTAAATTGTATGAAATATTTCTGTTTTACTTGTAATTGCATAAATTTATCATCAACCAGATTTTCATGTACCTACTTCCACTGAGACTTCTAATTAGGTAAGATAAACCAAAAATAAAATTATCGAGTAGAGGTATTTGTTCGTATTATTTATTTTCGCTTTTGTTTTCTGTCATAATATCACGTGTAATAAATATCAACATATAAACAATAACAGTCTTTTAACATTGCTCGGATAGTTTACCAGCCGTAGCTGCCGTACGCGCCAGAGTAGGTAACATGAGATACGGCGGGGGCCGCGGAGTAGGTCACAGCGGTTTTGACTACGGGAGCGGCGGCATAGGTAGCCACGGCGGGAGCAGCGTGGTAGGCGTGCACAGCAGGAGCAGCGTAGGTCTTGGTGACTACGGGGGCGGCAGCGTACGCCACGGGGGCAGAGTGGTAGGTTGAGATCGCGGGCGCGGCGTAGGTCTTAGCCACTAATGGGGCAGCCGCGGCGTAAGACACTGGGGCAGAGTGGGTGGAGTAAGACGAGTAAGACACAGCGGGAGCAATGCTCTTGGCTACAATAGGGGCAGCGGCATACGAGGCCACAGCAGGGGCAGCATAGGTATGCACGGCGGGAGCGGCGTACGTCTTGGCAATGACGGGAGCAGCGGCAGCGTATGCCACGGGAGCGGCATGGGTGGAGTGAGTAGAGTATGAAGAGTAGGACACCGCAGGAGCGATGGCCTTAGTTACAACTGGGGCAGCATAGGTTTGTACGGCGGGGAAGGCATAAGACTTGGCGACGACGGGAGCAGCGGCATAAGAAGTCACAGCTGGGGCATAAGACTTGGCGACGACGGGGGCAGCTGCGTACGCGACAGGGGCGGAGTGCGTAGAGATCGTTTGGTAGGAGTAAGCAGGAGCGACCGATTTGACTAAGGGAGCAGCGGCGTAGGTTGCAGGGGCGGCAGCGTATGTTGTGTAGTGGGAGGAGACGGGTGCAGCGTAGGCCACGGGAGCCGCGGCGTGCAGAAGGTTGCCGGCGGAGGCGATACCCGCGGCGCAGAGGACGACTACCAGCTACAAAATAAAATCATGTTATTATAACAACTGAGAATGCATAAGGATGTCACAGATTTGTATCATTAAAATGTGTGTCAACAATAATGATATGAAACTAAATGAAAAGTAACCAATAAATCGTATATTAGATGCTGTGTAACCGAAATGGGAGATTCTATTTTGGACTGGATATTTTTTAAATATGGTCACTGATATTTTTCATCAATTATGGACTGATTTTTTTGTGTGTATGTTCAGCATAAAATAGGTAGGTTACATTGTGAACCCTGTGTTTTTTTATTCATTTATGTATTGCTTTCTAGAAATAATTATGCCCTTATTTTCTTTATAATTAAAATCACTTATTATACACACTATTTTGCTTTACTCTTAAAAAAGCACTCGTACCTTTCCGAACATGTTTAATCCGTGTGTTTTGATGATAGAATAATTTCAAGAGCACTTGCGTTCTCTTTTATACCACCGTCAACAAACTGGTATCGAATCCTCGAGCTATTCGCTGCAAATTAACATCCAGCCACAGCATTACAAAATAGTGCTTCGGGCTACATAATTATATGGTAGCAAGAACGAGTTTCGCGTGGCATTATGACTGCGAACTGTAACAATGTCAGGGTGAAGCTACACCCAAACTTCCAGTAATTAATCCATGTATTTCCAGTCCCAGTACAGGAAATTACTGCTTAGTGGATATGGCCTTTAAAATGTGGTTTACCTATATTTGCAAATTACGATCCCTTCCATTCATTTGGTTAGAGCATGTTTGTGTTTGGGCTTTTATAACTGACATCAATCAATTACATTTATTATTTTACTTGTAATAATTACAGCCGTCATCAAAATACATGGGCAATGGTCCTCACGCTGGCCCCGTGCGGATTAGATAGGAACTTCAAATTCCACCTTTGAATTTCATCCATTTTTAGTTTTAACAACAACCCACCATGCAGCTTCTCTAATAATTACATACCACAATTTATTAAATTTCAATCATACTGATCGGGAAAATACTTTATGTACTGGGTGATTGGGGTGATTTCTGTATGTCTGTGTTCACATTTGTCTATCTGTCAATACAACGAACCCTCAAATCAATAATGGTCCGACAGTCATCAAGGTCCGTAGGTTACGGTGTCTGGTCTGGTTACCCTGGATGTCACCGCCATCCCTCGCGTTATAGAAAAATGTAGATTAGGGCAGAAACCACATATACACTTTTTAAGAGTTTTTTTAGTGTGTAGGGGAAAGTGGGTGGGATTCGTACAACAGGAGTATACATACAGTGGCCATATTTCTACTAATGCGTTGATGCGTACGTATTTATATGCCTAACTCCCAATCATATGATTCGAGTAGCTCCTACATATGTAGGAGCTACTCGAGAAGAGGGAAGACCGTGTGGCTGCTGGTTTCTTGGGAAATCAATGATATGTGTTTGTGACACATCTAATATGTATTATAAATTTGTACAATGAATTAATTATAATTCGTTAGTATCTGTGGAAGAATATTATGTACATTTCTTTTCCAAAGTTGCCAAATCTTTTATTAGTAATTTTATTAAAATTTGTATTTTTTTTAGTTGGAGTGCGGGGGTAGAAACATGCTGTACCAATTCTCCTCAACTCAGTTTACAGAACTTTTTCTTCGCTCTGTTATGGGTTATTCGTGCATTAACATTGTTCTGATACAGTAATTGGTTATTGTTTTACAACGCTTAAAGTAAACAAAAGTGTAAGAATCCTACCGACTTTCACCTAATTATATCTAAACATAATGGGTTAAGTTTCTGGCTAGAAATATATGAAATGAGTAACGATTGTAAAATGTGCCTATCGTATGTCTTTCTTGCGAAAAATCGCAGATTACCCTGCCCTACCCGGTGCGATGATTTTTTTCATCTTCCCCTTGAATTAAAAGTTGCCCAATACTTAGGCACAGTTACGTAATTATAACTACGTATAATTACATAAAATGTTATTATAAGGAAAGAAATGACTCAATGGCCTTTAAAACAGTTGCTCGCATTCGCGTTAAAACCACGTTCAGTAATTTAGTTTGATGGCCAAATAATTGACATCAATATGACAGTTAGTATTAATTCAGTAATTTGGGACTTGTAATTGGCTATTTGACTAATTTTTTTTTTTGTATAGGACCAAACTACAATTAGAGCAAAACAAAAAACGAAAACGAGAGGTAAAGTACAGCATAGCTGACGAACACTGAAAACTCTCCATACTGATAGGCAGTGAAATGTGACGTCACAGTGCAATGGCCTCGTAATCCCGTTGAATGGAAAAACGAGTAATTTGCCAGTTTAAGGCATCGGCAATCGAGGCATCCGATTCGGTCAGCCACGCACCCCATGAAAGAGACATGCGTATGTCTTTCGTACATGACAAAACGGGATGCAACACTCTTCGCGAATGGCTTATTTAGACAAATCTCTATATATATCTGACTGTGCAGTTTTATTACATTTCCTCTGGACAGAGTTTAGATGAGGTAAAATACCATATTTTTAACTTAATTGTGTCGTTTAATAAGGCGTTGTTTTAGTACTTAGGCTGTGTAAAAAAAGGAAAATAAAGACTCAACTTTGAATCTGTTCTATCGAGAAAATCCTAAGCAATCGTGTTTCGGCTATTGTCAGAAACACAGTCATATAGTCAAAATCAGTCCTTATTGTTTCAGAGAATGTTAGAGAAATGTTGATTAGGCGTATTTTTCACTCGGATGAATAGAATAACAATTTTAAACTATTTAACGGAGATGAATAAAATGCAGATGATGGCCGCGGATTGGACATTGAATTGATAGTGATATGATATAGGTAATCACTAATCATGTCATGACGTGGCTGTTTTATCGATTACACATCGAGACATTGGTAAATTGACCTGCCGACTTATGTGACTGCCAATTTATTTTCACCTCACTAGCTCGGAAAGCCCTTTTTTATTCTTTAAAAACAAATAGCAAACTGCATTTTATCCACAAGAGTGCAAAGAATATTTGAAATCCGAACACGCTATTTGTAACTTTTTTAAACATAATAACATGTAAAGGCCAGTCCAGACAGTCCATCAACAATAATTTTATATTGTGCTGTTGTGTTAAAAAACTAGTACCTACGCCAAATCTCGAAATTAGGTAGTGGACAACTATATTTAGGACGCAACTGTCAATGTTACGACGAGGAGGAAAAAAAATTCCTCACTCTAGTGAGGTGAAAAGATTTGTGTTATACACGGCTGCAAAGTTATTTTACGTCTCGTGTGTTGCAACACTCGCTACGCTCAAGATTCTATTTTTGAACCACTCGCTTCGCTCAGGATTCTATTTTCGAACCACTCGCTTCGCTCGCGGTTCAACCATAGAATCCATTCGCTAGCTCGTGGTTCAATCCTAGAATCCATTCGCTAGCTCGTGTTTTAATTCCACACTCGCGGTTAAAATACAACTTTGCACCCTTGTATAACAAATAACTATTTATGACAAGGTTGTCACTATCTTCAAAAGTTTTCCAAACCCTGACATTAAAATGTTCTACTAGCAACGAAGTACTCCGGCCGGACTTGCCTAAAATTCATTTTTCCATACAGAAAATGACATTTTGATCGGGCTTGATGAATTTAGGACTGGGTAGTGATTGCACCTATAGCTCAGTTGGCTAGAGCGACTGGCCGCGAGTGCCGGGAGGTCGCAGGTTCGAATCCTGCTCGGTGCCAAAATTTTTCAATTTTTCCTTTATTCTAAATTTACTAATTAAGCTGCTGTTTACATAATTTAATTTAAGACAAAGCTTTATTAGTCTATAGGTGTAAGGAGATAGATTTATTAATAAAGTTGTAATTGTTTTATAAGTGCCTTAATTAAATGTGTAAGCAAAGTTCCTCTATCTATGTATAAACAACGTTAAGTGTAGGTACAATTAGTCGCACAAGTAGCTACGTAATGCAAAAGGGTCTACGAGTGCATACCTCTTTATTATTTAAGATAGCAAGAACTTGTGTACCTAAAACACTTTACCTGATTAGCTATTTCTAATTTTGACTGTACCTGTACTTATACCGAAATCGCGATATTTATTTTTTGCACATTTACGTCAACTATTTTAAATAATATTCTCAGGATTGGTGATACTAAATTTTACTTTTATATAGGTAACCATTAAAATTTAAATACCTAATAAATAAAAACCAACTCCAAAAAGAAACACAATTAAAAGTAAAAAATAATTCCCTAACTTCTAAAACCTAGCTCAATATGAAAGTACAATATGGGTATTTTTATTATTGAAGTTGACGAAATGTTAAAGTATAGTTATACCACTAGTTGTCAAATATTGACTACTTATTGTAGACAGAGTTGTAGTTTTGCATTAGGGTGTCCCTTAATTTGCGATTTTTAAAATTAACACATTTTAGTGTAAAGTTGTCTTTTAATATTATAATACTTACCAGTAACAAAGTTGTAGACTTCAAGACCCAGGTAAGTTTACAATAAAGACAAAAGTATATTTAAATGATTTGTTTATTTCGTGCCTACAAAATTTCGAATCGTTTACCAACCATAGTTAGCACCGAGAGCGCTGTAAGAAAGGTGAGACACCGCCGGGGCAGCGGAATAACTCACAGCCGACTTCAGTACGGGAGCGGCGTGGGCATAGGTGGTGTAAGCAGGCGCGGCATACGCGGAGATAGCGGGAGCGGCGTAAGTAGAGACAGCGGGAGCGGCAGAGTACGCAACGGCGGGGGCAGCTGCGTAGGTAGCCACAGCGGGAGAACCATGAGCGGTGTGGGAAGAGTAAGAGGAGACGGAAGACACGGGAGCGGAGTACGCAACCGCGGGGGCCGCGGCGTACGCTACGGGAGCAACGGCCTTAGCGACGACGGGAGCAGCGGCGTAGGTAGCCACAGGTGAGCCGTGAGCGGTGTGGGTCGAGTAGGAAGACACGGAGGATACAGCGGGAGCAGCCGCATAGGTCGTGTAAGCGGGGGCGGCGTAGGTCTTGGCTACGACGGGAGCGGCGGCGTATCCGACGGGGGCGGCAGCGTAGGCAGCTACAGGGGCGGCGGCGTAAGCGGCGACGGGGCTGCCGTGCGCGGTGTGTGTGGAGTAGGATGACACGGATGAGACGGCCGGGGTGATGGTCTTAGTGATAACTGGGGCAGAGTAGGCAACCGGAGCCGCAGCGAGGAGACCGCCGGCGCGGGCCATGCCCACGGCGCACAGGGCAACGATCAGCTGGAAAATAAACAAATGTTATAATTACAAGAAAACATATTAATCCCCTAGGTGAGCTGACAATGAGGTATTTTTCAACCGCGAGGCAAGATCATGCATAGTATTCATACAATTAGCAAAAAAATTCGCCCGCCTAACATGAATTTCTATCATAATTTCGTCTTATCGCCTGTAGAATCTCCGAAACTGCTTAAAATAAAAAGACTAAGTATCAGCTAGTCTACACTTTACAGAAAATACCTATTAGCCTACACTTTATGCCCAAATCAAATCTTACAGTGCGTTGTACCCCGTTATACTCGTAAATAATTTACAGTTTATCTAAGTTTAAATTTTCAATTTAAAACCACATTTATCAGACGGCCTAACAATATAGTTTATTTTTAAATACTCGGAGCATCACAAAGAATTTACAAGAAGTATTATTTTATCAGTGTGTATACTTATAGTGTTGTACCTTAGCGTACATGTTGCGTAGTTTAATGTTGGTAACTGAATAATTGTCGCAAGGAGCGCCCCGGTTTTTATACCAACCAAATGTTGCACTGTGCCTGGTTTCACTTTCATTGTCAAGGCGCCTATAATGTGTAACGTGTTAGACAGTGCTTCAGCGAGCGCGTTAGCGGACGGCAGAGGACATTTGAAAGGGCACTTGAAATGGTGAAGTGGTTTTACTTAAATATCAAATCGCATCCTTTCGTAATTATAAAATGTATTTGATTTTAGATCCATTTATTGATAATGGTCAATTTGGTAACGCGTAAATAGAAAAAAAACCGTAGTTAGGTAATTATTGGTACTTAAAAATCATTTTTAATTTGTATGTAAGGAATGTAACATATATACCTACGTATTACGTCTATGAAATTCTCGAATATAATTTACTGTTATTGCTTAGGAATAACGTTATGTAAACTTCATTCTGGATATAATTGGTTTTGGTATTGTAGGTTTGCGTTTGTTGGCTTAAAGAGATATTACAACTTTGATGGAGTATTTAAAGGCTTCCGAATTTTCATCCTAACTTTGATGTTTCAATCTCTCACCAAAGGCAATTTTATGAGCAGACTTATCTAGTAAGAAAATATTTTTAAAAATTTCCCATCGTTACTTACAATTTCTTAAAATGGGAATAAAAATTTGATTGGTTGTTCTGCCTTCCTCTTTTGGAAAGTAAGTGTGTATGTAGGTACCTACCTAGGGCGTTGTAAAGAGTTTTCTTGAAGAAGATACACAGACGCAAACCGGAGATTGTCTCTATAATGAAAAGTATTTATATCAATTAGAAAGTTAAACCTTATAACGATTAGGAAAAAAATTTAAAGCACAAATAATTGATCTCTAATGGTCTTTAGGTACCTACATGGTATGTTGCCTAAGTGCCTACACACTCCTACCTTGTTTCGATGGGGATTTGTTCTTTGGAAAAATAGGTTTTCCAACTAGTGCACACCACTATTAGTGCCAATCTTCGGCTAGGTACAGGATTCTGCAAGTTTCCTGACAAATTTCTACTTTTTCCTTATTTATCCCCAATCTATCCAGTTGTTGCTCATTTACATAAGAACTAGCTTTATCCTGTGGCTTCGCCCGCGTACTAAGCGTAATTTTTAACCGTCTACAAAAAAAAAGTGGTTCTCAGTTTGATCCGAATGTTTGTGTGTACCTAATACGTGTGTGTAGGTATGTATGGATGTCATTTTCGTAATCGGCTCCCCGGGAAACCTCGATGATGACATTGATGACACCCGTATCGATTTTTAAGAAAAGTAAAGATTTGCTCCCCGCACAAACTTAGAATCCCACTTTCACCCCTTTAGGGGAGCAATTTCAAAAAAACGCTGAAATACGTTTTGTTGTATTTAAACAGAGAACCTCTATATACGAAGTTTTAAATCTCTCACTACAAAAAAGATTTGCTCCCCGTACAAACTTGGCACCCCCTTTTCACCCCTTTAGGAAAGTAAATTCAAAAAACGCTGAAATAAGTTTTGTTGTATTAGAAATATTCATGATTCTTTATTGTACAATTTTGGAACACTTTTAAGGATTAGAAAGATGGTTGGCTGAGCTACAGAAAAAGGACGGTCGACAATAAAAACTAAAATAGTAGATTGTATATTACAAGGGAGCAAAATTCAATATTTCATCGAGGGCTAGCGTGTTGAATCCCGAACGAAGCGAAAGATTCCAGGATATAGCGAGCCACGCCCGAGTTAGAAATAATTTTGCTGTAATACATTCTTCTTTTCACTTCTACTTTTCACTAGAAAAACTATGCATCCAAATAAGTAAGTAAAAGAATAATACTTGATTAATCATCAATCCATTTATTTAAGAAAAAGAAAAAATGCGTAAAATAACTAAAATGTTCAAAATTTGCTCGATTAAGATACATAGTATACCTACATCGATTGTTGTGATGTTCAAGGATAAATAACTAAACCAGGCGCGGGGGAAGCCGCCAGCGCGGTGGTGCCCGTGTGGCCGCCGGCACGCGCGCGCTGCCGGCCTGCGACCAAGCACAGAAACGGGCTAGAAAAGCCTTTTCTTCGTCTAGGAGAAGTGAAAACAATTTTTCCCCATATTCTTCTTTAACAACAACTGCAGATTGACATAATTTAGACACTTTTCTCGAAATATCTTGAAAGGGTAAATTCTGTTTTCATTAGTCTACTCTTAGTTTAAATTTAGTACCTATGTATGCGCAGTATGGTAACGCGTGTGGAACGGCACTGGATTTACATGAAACATTTTTTTTAAATACAACGCCGGTGGCAAACAAGCATACGGTCCACCTGATGGTAAGCGGCCACCGAGACGGCCACAACTGCGCACACGTGCGCGTTGCCGACCCTTTATAAGATTTCAGGATGCACTGTGTTGACAGTAGAAGGAACACGTTTAGGTCCCTCGCTCTCAACACAGTGCATCCTCGGGAGCTCTGGCATCCTTGCTCACCTCCAGGAACACAACACTACATACTTGTATAGTAAATAATGTTATTATAGCTGTGGTTTTCTGCAAGGCGGAGGTACTTCCCCAGTTGGGCTACTCCAAATTCGAGCAAGATGACATTTTGCTGTGCCCAACCTCTCTTAAATTCGACTCGGCTATAATTGCGATAAACGTTAAACATTTCCTATAGCATCCATTAGTAATGTTTCGTAATATTTTCGACATACATGTCAACATTATTAAGGTAAGAATGACATTTGCACTAAGTAGACACCTCTAACTCCTTTGGAGACCGGGGGCGGGGCAGTCGCCCGATATTGAATAACATAATATATCTCAAATACGATTGCATATTGACAACATTGCAAATGTACGTACTTGCCCGTTATATTATTAGTGGATGCCCACCGGTGTGAAGTTAGCAGCCAAAGTTAGCAGCCGCCGATAACCCAACCAAATTAAGAAGTCAAAATTTTATTGTAAAATATCATCGTAAAAAACTAGTCAAAGGGCACCTGATACATGTAATACACAATAAACAGACCAAACAAGACCAGAATTAATGAAAAACTAAAATATGTACATTTTCCTCAAGGAACTCATGTTATTTTATTTTATTTTTATTTTATTACATAGGAAAACTTACAGCTAAAGTAACAAAGTAGGTCACGACATAGAAATAGTAAGCTAATTACAAGTTTCCACCAGTTATCTGTAATATCCCCCAGTAAGACGGCAAGCAAATGGTTTTTAAACCCGGTTCCATGCAGCTAGGTAATCAGGCTAAAGAACTGATGAGAGATTTAAGTCATACCCGACAATTAACTTGGACAAAAAGTGAGACCAATGCAAACTGAAACTAAAATATTTTAAATAATTGCAGTATTTGAAGATTATTAGCATGAAGGACGGCAAGCAAGGGATTTTCGAACTATATTACAATTAGCTGGTGTCACTACCTAGAAAATGTTGTTGATCGCAAGTTGATACTCGATCGATAAGACTAGTCAATTTACTGAAAAGTAAAACATAAAGATTTTCTTACATAGGTGGCTGCTGGGAGCTACAAGTCCTAAAACGGCCAACAAGACGTTTTTGAAACCTGATCATTACAGCTAGATAATCAGTCTAAATAGCTGCTTAGAGCTTTAAGTGATACTCGACCGCTAATGTTATCAAAATTTAAGACCAAGGCAAAATGAACCCAAAATATTCTGAAAAACTGCAGTTCTCCAAAAGTTTTAGCATGAAGGACGGCAAGCAAGGGATTTTCGAAATATATTACAGTTAGCTGGTGCCACTACCTAGAAAATGTTGTTGATCGCAAGTTGATACTCGATCGATAAGACTAGTCAATTTACTGAAAAGTAAAAAATAAAGATTTTCTTACGTAAGTGGCTGCTGGGAGCTACAAGTCGTAAAACGGCCAACAAGACGTTTTTGAAACCTGTACATTACAGCTAGATAATCAGGCTAAATAGTTGCTTAGAGCTTTAAGTGATACTCGACCACTAATGTTGTCAAAATTGGAGACCAATGCAAAATGAACCCAAAATATTCTGAAAAACTGCAGTTCTCCAAAAGTTTTAGCATGAAGGACGGCAAGTAAGGGATTTTCGAACTATATTACAGTTAGCTGGTGTCACTACCTAGAAAATATTGTTGATCGCAAGTTGATACTCGATCGATAAGACTAGTCAATTTACTGAAAAGTAAAAAATAAAGATTTTCTTACGTAAGTGGCTGCTGGGAGCTACAAGTCGTAAAACGGCCAACAAGACGTTTTTGAAACCTGTACATTACAGCTAGATAATCAGGCTAAATAGTTGCTTAGAGCTTTAAGTGATACTCGACCACTAATGTTGTCAAAATTGGAGACCAATGCAAAATGAACCCAAAATATTCTGAAAAGTTGCAGTTCTCCAAAAGTTTTAGCATGAAGGACGGCAAGTAAGGGATTTTCGAACTATATTACAGTTAGCTGGTGTCACTACCTAGAAAATATTGTTGATCGCAAGTTGATACTCGATCGATAAGACTAGTCAATTTACTGAAAAGTAAAACATTAAGATTTTCTTACTTAGGTGGCTGCTGGGAGCTACAAGTCCTAAAACGGCCAACAAGACGTTTTTGAAACCTGATCATTACAGCTAGATAATCAGGCTAAAGAGCTGCTTAGAGCTTTAAGTGATACTCGACCACTAATGTTGTCAAAATTGGAGACCAATGCAAAATGTACCAAAAATATTCTGAAAAACTGCAGTTCTCCAAAAGTTTTAGCATGAAGGACGGCAAGCAAGGGATTTTCGAAATATATTACAGTTAGCTGGTGTCACTACCTAGAAAATATTGTTGATCGCAAGTTGATACTCGATCGATAAGACTAGTCAATTTACTGAAAAGTAAAACATTAAGATTTTCTTACTTAGGTGGCTGCTGGGAGCTACAAGTCGTAAAACGGCCAACAAGCCGTTTTTGAAACCTGAACTTTACAGCTAGATAATCAAGCTAAAGAGCTGCTTAGAGCTTTAAGTGATACTCGACCACTAATGTTGTCAAAATTGGAGACCAATGCAAAATGAACGCAAAATATTCTGAAAAACTGCAGTTCTCCAAAAGTTTTAGCATGAAGGACGGCAAGCAAGGGATTTTCGAACTATATTACAGTTAGCTGGTGTCACTACCTAGAAAATATTGTTGATCGCAAGTTGATACTCGATCGATAAGACTAGTCAATTTACTGAAAAGTAAAACATTAAGATTTTCTTACTTAGGTGGCTGCTGGGAGCTACAAGTCCTAAAACGGCCAACAAGACGTTTTTGAAACCTGATCATTACAGCTAGATAATCAGGCTAAAGAGCTGCTTAGAGCTTTAAGTGATACTCGACCACTAATGTTGTCAAAATTGGAGACCAATGCAAAATGTACCAAAAATATTCTGAAAAACTGCAGTTCTCCAAAAGTTTTAGCATGAAGGACGGCAAGCAAGGGATTTTCGAAATATATTACAGTTAGCTGGTGTAACTACCTAGAAAATATTGTTGATCGCAAGTTGATACTCGATCGATAAGACTAGTCAATTTACTGAAAAGTAGAACATAAAGATTTTCTTACTTAAGTGGCTGCTGGGAGCTACAAGTCGTAAAACGGCCAGCAATACGTTTTTGAAACCTGAACTTTACAGCTAGATAATCAGGCTAAAGAGCTGCTTAGAGCTTTAAGTGATACTCGACCGCTAATGTTATCAAAATTGAAGACCAAGGCAAAATGTACCAAAAATATTCTGAAAAGTTGCAGTTCTCCAAAAGTTTTAGCAGGAAGGACGGCAAGCAAGGGATTTTCGAACTATATTGCAGTTAGCTGGTGTCACTACCTAGAAAATATTGTTGATCGCAAGTTGATACTCGATCGATAAGACTAGTCAATTTACTGAAAAGTAAAACATTAAAATTTTCTTACTTAGGTGGCTGCTGGGAGCTACAAGTCCTAAAACGGCCAGCAATACGTTTTTGAAACCTGAAAATTACAGCTAGATAATCAGCTTAATAGCTGCTTAGAGCTTTAAGTGATACTCGACCACTAATGTTGTCAAAATTGGAGACCAATGCAAAATGTACCCAAAATATTCTGAAAAACTGCAGTTCTCCAAAAGTTTTAGCATGAAGGACGGCAAGCAAGGGATTTTCGAACTATATTACAATTAGCTGGTGTCACTACCTAGAAAACATTGTTGATCGCAAGTTGATACTCGATCGATAAGACTAGTCAATTTACTGAAAAGTAAAACATAAAGATTTTCTTACTTAAGTGGCTGCTGGGAGCTACAAGTCGTAAAACGGCCAGCAATACGTTTTTGAAACCTGAACTTTACAGCTAGATAATCAGGCTAAAGAGCTGCTTAGAGCTTTAAGTGATACTCGACCGCTAATGTTGTCAAAATTGAAGACCAAGGCAAAATGTACCAAAAATATTCTGATAAGTTGCAGTTCTCCAAAAGTTTTAGCATGAAGGACGGCAAGCAAGGGATTTTCGAACTATATTACAGTTAGCTGGTGTCACTACCTAGAAAATATTGTTGATCGCAAGTTGATACTCGATCGATAAGACTAGTCAATTTACTGAAAAGTAAAACATAAAGATTTTCTTACTTAGGTGGCTGCTGGGAGCTACAAGTCCTAAAACGGCCAACAAGACGTTTTTGAAACCTGATCATTACAGCTAGATAATCAGGCTAAATAGCTGCTTAGAGCTTTAAGTGATACTCGACCGCTAATGTTATCAAAATTTAAGACCAAGGCAAAATGTACCAAAAATATTCTGAAAAGTTGCAGTTCTCCAAAAGTTTTAGCATGAAGGACGGCAAGCAAGGGATTTTCGAACTATATTACAGTTAGCTGGTGTCACTACCTAGAAAATATTGTTGATCGCAAGTTGATACTCGATCGATAAGACTAGTCAATTTACTGAAAAGTAAAACATTAAGATTTTCTTACTTAGGTGGCTGCTGGGAGCTACAAGTCCTAAAACGGCCAACAAGACGTTTTTGAAACCTGATCATTACAGCTAGATAATCAGGCTAAAGAGCTGCTTAGAGCTTTAAGTGATACTCGACCACTAATGTTGTCAAAATTGGAGACCAATGCAAAATGAACGCAAAATATTCTGAAAAACTGCAGTTCTCCAAAAGTTTTAGCATGAAGGACGGCAAGCAAGGGATTTTCGAACTATATTACAGTTAGCTGGTGTCACTACCTTGAAAATATTGTTGATCGCAAGTTGATACTCGATCGATAAGACTAGTCAATTTACTGAAAAGTAAAACATTAAGATTTTCTTACTTAGGTGGCTGCTGGGAGCTACAAGTCCTAAAACGGCCAACAAGACGTTTTTGAAACCTGATCATTACAGCTAGATAATCAGGCTAAAGAGCTGTTTAGAGCTTTAAGTGATACTCGACCACTAATGTTGTCAAAATTGGAGACCAATGCAAAATGTACCAAAAATATTCTGAAAAACTGCAGTTCTCCAAAAGTTTTAGCATGAAGGACGGCAAGCAAGGGATTATCGAACTATATTACAATTAGCTGGTGTCACTACCTAGAAAACATTGTTGATCGCAAGTTGATACTCGATCGATAAGACTAGTCAATTTACTGAAAAGTAAAACATAAAGATTTTCTTACTTAAGTGGCTGCTGGGAGCTACAAGTCGTAAAACGGCCAGCAATACGTTTTTGAAACCTGAACTTTACAGCTAGATAATCAGGCTAAAGAGCTGCTTAGAGCTTTAAGTGATACTCGACCGCTAATGTTGTCAAAATTGAAGACCAAGGCAAAATGTACCAAAAATATTCTGATAAGTTGCAGTTCTCCAAAAGTTTTAGCATGAAGGACGGCAAGCAAGGGATTTTCGAACTATATTACAGTTAGCTGGTGTCACTACCTAGAAAATATTGTTGATCGCAAGTTGATACTCGATCGATAAGACTAGTCAATTTACTGAAAAGTAAAACATAAAGATTTTCTTACTTAGGTGGCTGCTGGGAGCTACAAGTCCTAAAACGGCCAACAAGACGTTTTTGAAACCTGATCATTACAGCTAGATAATCAGGCTAAATAGCTGCTTAGAGCTTTAAGTGATACTCGACCGCTAATGTTACCAAAATTTAAGACCAAGGCAAAATGTACCAAAAATATTCTGAAAAGTTGCAGTTCTCCAAAAGTTTTAGCATGAAGGACGGCAAGCAAGAGATTTTCGAACTATATTACAGTTAGCTGGTGTCACTACCTAGAAAATATTGTTGATCGCAAGTTGATACTCGATCGATAAGACTAGTCAATTTACTGAAAAGTAAAACATTAAAATTTTCTTACTTAGGTGGCTGCTGGGAGCTACAAGTCCTAAAACGGCCAGCAATACGTTTTTGAAACCTGAACATTACAGCTAGATAATCAGGCTAAACAGCTGCTTAGAGCTTTAAGTGATACTCGACCGCTAATGTTGTCAAAATTGAAGACCAAGTGAAAATGTACCAAAAATATTCTGAAAAGTTGCAGTTCTCCAAAAGTTTTAGCATGAAGGACGGCAAGCAAGGGATTTTCGAACTATATTACAGTTAGCTGGTGTCACTACCTAGAAAATATTGTTGATCGCAAGTTGATACTCGATCGATAAGACTAGTCAATTTACTGAAAAGTAAAACATTAAAATTTTCTTACTTAGGTGGCTGCTGGGAGCTACAGGTTCTAAAACGGCCAGCAATACGTTTTTGAAACCTGAACATTACAGCTAGATAATCAGGCTAAATAGCTACTTAGAGCTTTAAGTGATACTCGACCGCTAATGTTGTCAAAATTGAAGACCAAGTAAAAATGTACTCAAAATATTCTGAAAAATTGCAGTTCTCAAAAAGTTTTAGCATGAAGGACGGCAAGCAAGGGATTTTCGAACTATATTGCAGTTAGCTGGTGTCACTACCTAGAAAATATTGTTGATCGCAAGTTGATACTCGATCGATAAGACTAGTCAATTTACTGAAAAGTAAAACATAAAGATTTTCTTACTTAGGTGGCTGCTGGGAGCTACAAGTCCTAAAACGGCCAACAAGACGTTTTTGAAACCTGAACATTACAGCTAGATAATCAGGCTAAATAGCTGCTTAGAGCTTTAAGTGATACTCGACCGCTAATGTTATCAAACTTTAAGACCAAGGCAAAATGTACCAAAAATATTCTGAAAAGTTGCAGTTCTCCAAAAGTTTTAGCATGAAGGACGGCAAGCAAGGGATTTTCGAACTATATTACAGTTAGCTGGTGTCACTACCTAGAAAATATTGTTGATCGCAAGTTGATACTCGATCGATAAGACTAGTCAATTTACTGAAAAGTAAAACATAAAGATTTTCTTACTTAGGTGGCTGCTGGGAGCTACAAGTCCTAAAACGGCCAACAAGACGTTTTTGAAACCTGATCATTACAGCTAGATAATCAGGCTAAATAGCTGCTTAGAGCTTTAAGTGATACTCGACCGCTAATGTTATCAAAATTTAAGACCAAGGCAAAATGAACCCAAAATATTCTGAAAAACTGCAGTTCTCCAAAAGTTTTAGCATGAAGGACGGCAAGCAAGGGATTTTCGAACTATATTACAGTTAGCTGGTGTCACTACCTAGAAAATATGGTTGATCGCAAGTTGATACTCGATCGATAAGACTAGTCAATTTACTGAAAAGTAAAAAATAAAGATTTTCTTACGTAAGTGGCTGCTGGGAGCTACAAGTCGTAAAACGGCCAACAAGACGTTTTTGAAACCTGTACATTACGGCTAGATAATCAGGCTAAATAGTTGCTTAGAGCTTTAAGTGATACTCGACCACTAATGTTGTCAAAATTGGAGACCAATGCAAAATGAACCCAAAATATTCTGAAAAACTGCAGTTCTCCAAAAGTTTTAGCATGAAGGACGGCAAGCAAGGGATTTTCGAACTATATTACAGTTAGCTGGTGTCACTACCTAGAAAATATTGTTGATCGCAAGTTGATACTCGATCGATAAGACTAGTCAATTTACTGAAAAGTAGAACATAAAGATTTTCTTACTTAGGTGGCTGCTGGGAGCTACAAGTCCTAAAACGGCCAACAAGACGTTTTTGAAACCTGATCATTACAGCTAGATAATCAGGCTGAATAGCTGCTTAGAGCTTTAAGTGATACTCGACCGCTAATGTTATCAAAATTTAAGACCAAGGCAAAATGTACCAAAAATATTCTGAAAAGTTGCAGTTCTCCAAAAGTTTTAGCATGAAGGACGGCAAGCAAGGGATTTTCGAACTATATTACAGTTAGCTGGTGTCACTACCTAGAAAATATTGTTGATCGCAAGTTGATACTCGATCGATAAGACTAGTCAATTTACTGAAAAGTAGAACATAAAGATTTTCTTACTTAAGTGGCTGCTGGGAGCTACAAGTCGTAAAACGGCCAGCAATACGTTTTTGAAACCTGAACTTTACAGCTAGATAATCAGGCTAAAGAGCTGCTTAAAGCTTTAAGTGATACTCGACCGCTAATGTTATCAAAATTGAAGACCAAGGCAAAATGTACCAAAAATATTCTGAAAAGTTGCAGTTCTCCAAAAGTTTTAGCAGGAAGGACGGCAAGCAAGGGATTTTCGAACTATATTGCAGTTAGCTGGTGTCACTACCTAGAAAATATTGTTGATCGCAAGTTGATACTCGATCGATAAGACTAGTCAATTTACTGAAAAGTAGAACATAAAGATTTTCTTACTTAGGTGGCTGCTGGGAGCTACAAGTCCTAAAACGGCCAACAAGACGTTTTTGAAACCTGATCATTACAGCTAGATAATCAGGCTGAATAGCTGCTTAGAGCTTTAAGTGATACTCGACCGCTAATGTTATCAAAATTTAAGACCAAGGCAAAATGTACCAAAAATATTCTGAAAAGTTGCAGTTCTCCAAAAGTTTTAGCATGAAGGACGGCAAGCAAGGGATTTTCGAACTATATTACAGTTAGCTGGTGTCACTACCTAGAAAATATTGTTGATCGCAAGTTGATACTCGATCGATAAGACTAGTCAATTTACTGAAAAGTAGAACATAAAGATTTTCTTACTTAAGTGGCTGCTGGGAGCTACAAGTCGTAAAACGGCCAGCAATACGTTTTTGAAACCTGAACTTTACAGCTAGATAATCAGGCTAAAGAGCTGCTTAAAGCTTTAAGTGATACTCGACCGCTAATGTTATCAAAATTGAAGACCAAGGCAAAATGTACCAAAAATATTCTGAAAAGTTGCAGTTCTCCAAAAGTTTTAGCAGGAAGGACGGCAAGCAAGGGATTTTCGAACTATATTGCAGTTAGCTGGTGTCACTACCTAGAAAATATTGTTGATCGCAAGTTGATACTCGATCGATAAGACTAGTCAATTTACTGAAAAGTAAAACATTAAAATTTTCTTACTTAGGTGGCTGCTGGGAGCTACAAGTCCTAAAACGGCCAGCAATACGTTTTTGAAACCTGAAAATTACAGCTAGATAATCAGCTTAATAGCTGCTTAGAGCTTTAAGTGATACTCGACCACTAATGTTGTCAAAATTGGAGACCAATGCAAAATGTACCCAAAATATTCTGAAAAACTGCAGTTCTCCAAAAGTTTTAGCATGAAGGACGGCAAGCAAGGGATTTTCGAACTATATTACAATTAGCTGGTGTCACTACCTAGAAAACATTGTTGATCGCAAGTTGATACTCGATCGATAAGACTAGTCAATTTACTGAAAAGTAAAACATAAAGATTTTCTTACTTAAGTGGCTGCTGGGAGCTACAAGTCGTAAAACGGCCAGCAATACGTTTTTGAAACCTGAACTTTACAGCTAGATAATCAGGCTAAAGAGCTGCTTAGAGCTTTAAGTGATACTCGACCGCTAATGTTGTCAAAATTGAAGACCAAGGCAAAATGTACCAAAAATATTCTGATAAGTTGCAGTTCTCCAAAAGTTTTAGCATGAAGGACGGCAAGCAAGGGATTTTCGAACTATATTACAGTTAGCTGGTGTCACTACCTAGAAAATATTGTTGATCGCAAGTTGATACTCGATCGATAAGACTAGTCAATTTACTGAAAAGTAAAACATAAAGATTTTCTTACTTAGGTGGCTGCTGGGAGCTACAAGTCCTAAAACGGCCAACAAGACGTTTTTGAAACCTGATCATTACAGCTAGATAATCAGGCTAAATAGCTGCTTAGAGCTTTAAGTGATACTCGACCGCTAATGTTACCAAAATTTAAGACCAAGGCAAAATGTACCAAAAATATTCTGAAAAGTTGCAGTTCTCCAAAAGTTTTAGCATGAAGGACGGCAAGCAAGAGATTTTCGAACTATATTACAGTTAGCTGGTGTCACTACCTAGAAAATATTGTTGATCGCAAGTTGATACTCGATCGATAAGACTAGTCAATTTACTGAAAAGTAAAACATTAAAATTTTCTTACTTAGGTGGCTGCTGGGAGCTACAAGTCCTAAAACGGCCAGCAATACGTTTTTGAAACCTGAACATTACAGCTAGATAATCAGGCTAAACAGCTGCTTAGAGCTTTAAGTGATACTCGACCGCTAATGTTGTCAAAATTGAAGACCAAGTGAAAATGTACCAAAAATATTCTGAAAAGTTGCAGTTCTCCAAAAGTTTTAGCATGAAGGACGGCAAGCAAGGGATTTTCGAACTATATTACAGTTAGCTGGTGTCACTACCTAGAAAATATTGTTGATCGCAAGTTGATACTCGATCGATAAGACTAGTCAATTTACTGAAAAGTAAAACATTAAAATTTTCTTACTTAGGTGGCTGCTGGGAGCTACAGGTTCTAAAACGGCCAGCAATACGTTTTTGAAACCTGAACATTACAGCTAGATAATCAGGCTAAATAGCTACTTAGAGCTTTAAGTGATACTCGACCGCTAATGTTGTCAAAATTGAAGACCAAGTAAAAATGTACTCAAAATATTCTGAAAAATTGCAGTTCTCAAAAAGTTTTAGCATGAAGGACGGCAAGCAAGGGATTTTCGAACTATATTGCAGTTAGCTGGTGTCACTACCTAGAAAATATTGTTGATCGCAAGTTGATACTCGATCGATAAGACTAGTCAATTTACTGAAAAGTAAAACATAAAGATTTTCTTACTTAGGTGGCTGCTGGGAGCTACAAGTCCTAAAACGGCCAACAAGACGTTTTTGAAACCTGATCATTACAGCTAGATAATCAGGCTAAATAGCTGCTTAGAGCTTTAAGTGATACTCGACCGCTAATGTTATCAAAATTTAAGACCAAGGCAAAATGTACCAAAAATATTCTGAAAAGTTGCAGTTCTCCAAAAGTTTTAGCATGAAGGACGGCAAGCAAGGGATTTTCGAACTATATTACAGTTAGCTGGTGTCACTACCTAGAAAATATTGTTGATCGCAAGTTGATACTCGATCGATAAGACTAGTCAATTTACTGAAAAGTAAAACATTAAGATTTTCTTACTTAGGTGGCTGCTGGGAGCTACAAGTCGTAAAACGGCCAACAAGCCGTTTTTGAAACCTGAACTTTACAGCTAGATAATCAAGCTAACGAGCTGCTTAGAGCTTTAAGTGATACTCGACCACTAATGTTGTCAAAATTGGAGACCAATGCAAAATGAACGCAAAATATTCTGAAAAACTGCAGTTCTCCAAAAGTTTTAGCATGAAGGACGGCAAGCAAGGGATTTTCGAACTATATTACAGTTAGCTGGTGTCACTACCTAGAAAATATTGTTGATCGCAAGTTGATACTCGATCGATAAGACTAGTCAATTTACTGAAAAGTAAAACATTAAGATTTTCTTACTTAGGTGGCTGCTGGGAGCTACAAGTCCTAAAACGGCCAACAAGACGTTTTTGAAACCTGATCATTACAGCTAGATAATCAGGCTAAAGAGCTGCTTAGAGCTTTAAGTGATACTCGACCACTAATGTTGTCAAAATTGGAGACCAATGCAAAATGTACCAAAAATATTCTGAAAAACTGCAGTTCTCCAAAAGTTTTAGCATGAAGGACGGCAAGCAAGGGATTTTCGAAATATATTACAGTTAGCTGGTGTAACTACCTAGAAAATATTGTTGATCGCAAGTTGATACTCGATCGATAAGACTAGTCAATTTACTGAAAAGTAGAACATAAAGATTTTCTTACTTAAGTGGCTGCTGGGAGCTACAAGTCGTAAAACGGCCAGCAATACGTTTTTGAAACCTGAACTTTACAGCTAGATAATCAGGCTAAAGAGCTGCTTAGAGCTTTAAGTGATACTCGACCGCTAATGTTATCAAAATTGAAGACCAAGGCAAAATGTACCAAAAATATTCTGAAAAGTTGCAGTTCTCCAAAAGTTTTAGCAGGAAGGACGGCAAGCAAGGGATTTTCGAACTATATTGCAGTTAGCTGGTGTCACTACCTAGAAAATATTGTTGATCGCAAGTTGATACTCGATCGATAAGACTAGTCAATTTACTGAAAAGTAAAACATTAAAATTTTCTTACTTAGGTGGCTGCTGGGAGCTACAAGTCCTAAAACGGCCAGCAATACGTTTTTGAAACCTGAAAATTACAGCTAGATAATCAGCTTAATAGCTGCTTAGAGCTTTAAGTGATACTCGACCACTAATGTTGTCAAAATTGGAGACCAATGCAAAATGTACCCAAAATATTCTGAAAAACTGCAGTTCTCCAAAAGTTTTAGCATGAAGGACGGCAAGCAAGGGATTTTCGAACTATATTACAATTAGCTGGTGTCACTACCTAGAAAACATTGTTGGTCGCAAGTTGATACTCGATCGATAAGACTAGTCAATTTACTGAAAAGTAAAACATAAAGATTTTCTTACTTAAGTGGCTGCTGGGAGCTACAAGTCGTAAAACGGCCAGCAATACGTTTTTGAAACCTGAACTTTACAGCTAGATAATCAGGCTAAAGAGCTGCTTAGAGCTTTAAGTGATACTCGACCGCTAATGTTGTCAAAATTGAAGACCAAGGCAAAATGTACCAAAAATATTCTGATAAGTTGCAGTTCTCCAAAAGTTTTAGCATGAAGGACGGCAAGCAAGGGATTTTCGTACTATATTACAGTTAGCTGGTGTCACTACCTAGAAAATATTGTTGATCGCAAGTTGATACTCGATCGATAAGACTAGTCAATTTACTGAAAAGTAAAACATAAAGATTTTCTTACTTAGGTGGCTGCTGGGAGCTACAAGTCCTAAAACGGCCAACAAGACGTTTTTGAAACCTGATCATTACAGCTAGATAATCAGGCTAAATAGCTGCTTAGAGCTTTAAGTGATACTCGACCGCTAATGTTACCAAAATTCAAGACCAAGGCAAAATGTACCAAAAATATTCTGAAAAGTTGCAGTTCTCCAAAAGTTTTAGCATGAAGGACGGCAAGCAAGAGATTTTCGAACTATATTACAGTTAGCTGGTGTCACTACCTAGAAAATATTGTTGATCGCAAGTTGATACTCGATCGATAAGACTAGTCAATTTACTGAAAAGTAAAACATTAAAATTTTCTTACTTAGGTGGCTGCTGGGAGCTACAAGTCCTAAAACGGCCAGCAATACGTTTTTGAAACCTGAACATTACAGCTAGATAATCAGGCTAAACAGCTGCTTAGAGCTTTAAGTGATACTCGACCGCTAATGTTGTCAAAATTGAAGACCAAGTGAAAATGTACCAAAAATATTCTGAAAAGTTGCAGTTCTCCAAAAGTTTTAGCATGAAGGACGGCAAGCAAGGGATTTTCGAACTATATTACAGTTAGCTGGTGTCACTACCTAGAAAATATTGTTGATCGCAAGTTGATACTCGATCGATAAGACTAGTCAATTTACTGAAAAGTAAAACATAAAGATTTTCTTACTTAGGTGGCTGCTGGGAGCTACAAGTCCTAAAACTGCCAACAAGACGTTTTTGAAACCTGAACATTACAGCTAGATAATCAGGCTAAATAGCTGCTTAGAGCTTTAAGTGATACTCGACCGCTAATGTTATCAAACTTTAAGACCAAGGCAAAATGTACCAAAAATATTCTGAAAAGTTGCAGTTCTCCAAAAGTTTTAGCATGAAGGACGGCAAGCAAGGGATTTTCGAACTATATTACAGTTAGCTGGTGTCACTACCTAGAAAATATTGTTGATCGCAAGTTGATACTCGATCGATAAGACTAGTCAATTTACTGAAAAGTAAAACATAAAGATTTTCTTACTTAGGTGGCTGCTGGGAGCTACAAGTCCTAAAACGGCCAACAAGAAGTTTTTGAAACCTGATCATTACAGCTAGATAATCAGGCTAAATAGCTGCTTAGAGCTTTAAGTGATACTCGACCGCTAATGTTATCAAAATTTAAGACCAAGGCAAAATGAACCCAAAATATTCTGAAAAACTGCAGTTCTCCAAAAGTTTTAGCATGAAGGACGGCAAGCAAGGGATTTTCGAACTATATTACAGTTAGCTGGTGTCACTACCTAGAAAATATGGTTGATCGCAAGTTGATACTCGATCGATAAGACTAGTCAATTTACTGAAAAGTAAAAAATAAAGATTTTCTTACGTAAGTGGCTGCTGGGAGCTACAAGTCGTAAAACGGCCAACAAGACGTTTTTGAAACCTGTACATTACGGCTAGATAATCAGGCTAAATAGTTGCTTAGAGCTTTAAGTGATACTCGACCACTAATGTTGTCAAAATTGGAGACCAATGCAAAATGAACCCAAAATATTCTGAAAAACTGCAGTTCTCCAAAAGTTTTAGCATGAAGGACGGCAAGCAAGGGATTTTCGAACTATATTACAGTTAGCTGGTGTCACTACCTAGAAAATATTGTTGATCGCAAGTTGATACTCGATCGATAAGACTAGTCAATTTACTGAAAAGTAGAACATAAAGATTTTCTTACTTAGGTGGCTGCTGGGAGCTACAAGTCCTAAAACGGCCAACAAGACGTTTTTGAAACCTGATCATTACAGCTAGATAATCAGGCTGAATAGCTGCTTAGAGCTTTAAGTGATACTCGACCGCTAATGTTATCAAAATTTAAGACCAAGGCAAAATGTACCAAAAATATTCTGAAAAGTTGCAGTTCTCCAAAAGTTTTAGCATGAAGGACGGCAAGCAAGGGATTTTCGAACTATATTACAGTTAGCTGGTGTCACTACCTAGAAAATATTGTTGATCGCAAGTTGATACTCGATCGATAAGACTAGTCAATTTACTGAAAAGTAAAACATAAAGATTTTCTTACGTAAGTGGCTGCTGGGAGCTACAAGTCGTAAAACGGCCAGCAATACGTTTTTGAAACCTGAACTTTACAGCTAGATAATCAGGCTAAAGAGCTGCTTAGAGCTTTAAGTGATACTCTACCGCTAATGTTATCAAAATTGAAGACCAAGGCAAAATGTACCAAAAATATTCTGAAAAGTTGCAGTTCTCCAAAAGTTTTAGCATGAAGGACGGCAAGCAAGGGATTTTCGAACTATATTCCAGTTAGCTGGTGCCACTACCTAGAAAATGTTGTTGACCGCAAGTTGATACTCGATCGATAAGACTAGTCAATTTACTGAAAAGTAAAAAATAAAGATTTTCTTACGTAAGTGGCTGCTGGGAGCTACAAGTGGTAAAACGGCCAACAAGACGTTTTTGAAACATGAACATTACAGCTAGATAATCAGGCTAAATAGCTGCTTAGAGCTTTAAGTGATACTCGACCGCTAATGTTATCAAACTTTAAGACCAAGGCAAAATGTACCAAAAATATTCTGAAAAGTTGCAGTTCTCCAAAAGTTTTAGCATGAAGGACGGCAAGCAAGGGATTTTCGAACTATATTACAGTTAGCTGGTGTCACTACCTAGAAAATATTGTTGATCGCAAGTTGATACTCGATCGATAAGACTAGTCAATTTACTGAAAAGTAAAACATAAAGATTTTCTTACGTAAGTGGCTGCTGGGAGCTACAAGTCGTAAAACGGCCAGCAATACGTTTTTGAAACCTGAACTTTACAGCTAGATAATCAGGCTAAAGAGCTGCTTAGAGCTTTAAGTGATACTCGACCGCTAATGTTATCAAACTTTAAGACCAAGGCAAAATGTACCAAAAATATTCTGAAAAGTTGCAGTTCTCCAAAAGTTTTAGCATGAAGGACGGCAAGCAAGGGATTTTCGAACTATATTACAGTTAGCTGGTGTCACTACCTAGAAAATATTGTTGATCGCAAGTTGATACTCGATCGATAAGACTAGTCAATTTACTGAAAAGTAAAACATTAAGATTTTCTTACTTAGGTGGCTGCTGGGAGCTACAAGTCCTAAAACGGCCAACAAGACGTTTTTGAAACCTGATCATTACAGCTAGATAATCAGGCTAAATAGCTGCTTAGAGCTTTAAGTGATACTCGACCGCTAATGTTATCAAAATTTAAGACCAAGGCAAAATGAACCCAAAATATTATGAAAAACTGCAGTTCTCCAAAAGTTTTAGCATGAAGGACGGCAAGCAAGGGATTTTCGAACTATATTACAGTTAGCTGGTGTCACTACCTAGAAAATATGGTTGATCGCAAGTTGATACTCGATCGATAAGACTAGTCAATTTACTGAAAAGTAAAAAATAAAGATTTTCTTACGTAAGTGGCTGCTGGGAGCTACAAGTCGTAAAACGGCCAACAAGACGTTTTTGAAACCTGTACATTACGGCTAGATAATCAGGCTAAATAGTTGCTTAGAGCTTTAAGTGATACTCGACCACTAATGTTGTCAAAATTGGAGACCAATGCAAAATGAACCCAAAATATTCTGAAAAACTGCAGTTCTCCAAAAGTTTTAGCATGAAGGACGGCAAGCAAGGGATTTTCGAACTATATTACAGTTAGCTGGTGTCACTACCTAGAAAATATTGTTGATCGCAAGTTGATACTCGATCGATAAGACTAGTCAATTTACTGAAAAGTAAAACATTAAGATTTTCTTACTTAGGTGGCTGCTGGGAGCTACAAGTCCTAAAACGGCCAACAAGACGTTTTTGAAACCTGATCATTACAGCTAGATAATCAGGCTGAATAGCTGCTTAGAGCTTTAAGTGATACTCGACCGCTAATGTTATCAAAATTTAAGACCAAGGCAAAATGTACCAAAAATATTCTGAAAAGTTGCAGTTCTCCAAAAGTTTTAGCATGAAGGACGGCAAGCAAGGGATTTTCGAACTATATTACAGTTAGCTGGTGTCACTACCTAGAAAATATTGTTGATCGCAAGTTGATACTCGATCGATAAGACTAGTCAATTTACTGAAAAGTAAAACATAAAGATTTTCTTACGTAAGTGGCTGCTGGGAGCTACAAGTCGTAAAACGGCCAGCAATACGTTTTTGAAACCTGAACTTTACAGCTAGGTAATCAGGCTAAAGAGCTGCTTAGAGCTTTAAGTGATACTCGACCGCTAATGTTATCAAAATTGAAGACCAAGGCAAAATGTACCAAAAATATTCTGAAAAGTTGCAGCTCTCCAAAAGTTTTAGCATGAAGGACGGCAAGCAAGGGATTTTCGAACTATATTCCAGTTAGCTGGTGCCACTACCTAGAAAATGTTGTTGACCGCAAGTTGATACTCGATCGATAAGACTAGTCAATTTACTGAAAAGTAAAAAATAAAGATTTTCTTACGTAAGTGCCTGCTGGGAGCTACAAGTCGTAAAACGGCCAACAAGACGTTTTTGAAACATGAACATTACAGCTAGATAATCAGGCTAAATAGCTGCTTAGAGCTTTAAGTGATACTCGACCGCTAATGTTATCAAAATTTAAGACCAAGGCAAAATGTACCAAAAATATTCTGAAAAGTTGCAGTTCTCAAAAAGTTTTAGCATGAAGGACGGCAAGCAAGAGATTTTCGAACTATATTACAGTTAGCTGGTGTCACTACCTAGAAAATATTGTTGATCGCAAGTTGATACTCGATCGATAAGACTAGTCAATTTACTGAAAAGTAAAACATAAAGATTTTCTTACGTAAGTGGCTGCTGGGAGCTACAAGTCCTAAAACGGCCAGCAATACGTTTTTGAAACCTGAACATTACAGCTAGATAATCAGGCTAAATAGCTGCTTAGAGCTTTAAGTGATACTTAAATTTTGATAACATTAGCGGTCGAGTATCACTTAAAGCTCTAAGCAGCTCTTTAGCCTGATTATCTAGCTGTAATGATCAGGTTTCAAAAACGTCTTGTTGGCCGTTTTAGGACTTGTAGCTCCCAGCAGCCACCTAAGTAAGAAAATCTTAATGTTTTACTTTTCAGTAAATTGACTAGTCTTATCGATCGAGTATCAACTTGCGATCAACAATATTTTCTAGGTAGTGACACCAGCTAACTGTAATATAGTTCGAAAATCCCTTGCTTGCCGTCCTTCATGCTAAAACTTTTGGAGAACTGCAGTTTTTCAGAATATTTTGGGTTCATTTTGCATTGGTCTCCAATTTTGACAACATTAGTGGTCGAGTATCACTTAAAGCTCTAAGCAGCTCTTTATCTTGATTATCTAGCTGTAAAGTTCAGGTTTCAAAAACGGCTTGTTGGCCGTTTTACGACTTGTAGCTCCCAGCAGCCACTTAAGTAAGAAAATCTTTACGTTCTACTTTTCAGTAAATTGACTAGTCTTATCGATCGAGTATCAACTTGCGATCAACAGTATTTTCTAGGTAGTGACACCAGCTAACTGTAATATAGTTCGAAAATCCCTTGCTTGCCGTCCTTCATGCTAAAACTTTTGGAGAACTGCAACTTTTCAGAATATTTTTGGTACATTTTCACTTGGTCTTCAATTTTGACAACATTTGCGGTCGAGTATCACTTAAAGCTCTAAGCAGCTATTTAGCCTGATTATCTAGCTGTAATGTTCAGGTTTCAAAAACGTATTGCTGGCCGTTTTAGGACTTGTAGCTCCCAGCAGCCACCTAAGTAAGAAAATTTTAATGTTTTACTTTTCAGTAAATTGACTAGTCTTATCGATCGAGTATCAACTTGCAATCAACAATATTTTCTAGGTAGTGACACCAGCTAACTGTAATATAGTTCGAAAATCCCTTGCTTGCCGTCCTTCATGCTAAAACTTTTGGAGAACTGCAGTTTTTCAGAATATTTTGGGTACATTTTGCATTGGTCTTCAATTTTGATAACATTAGCGGTCGAGTATCACTTAAAGCTCTAAGCAGCTCTTTAGCCTGATTATCTAGCTGTAAAGTTCAGGTTTCAAAAACGTATTGCTGGCCGTTTTACGACTTGTAGCTCCCAGCAGCCACTTACGTAAGAAAATCTTTATGTTTTACTTTTCAGTAAATTGACTAGTCTTATCGATCGAGTATCAACTTGCGATCAACAGTATTTTCTAGGTAGTGACACCAGCTAACTGTAAATTAGTTCGAAAATCCCTTGCTTGCCGTCCTTCATGCTAAAACTTTTGGAGAACTGCAGTTTTTCAGAATATTTTGGGTACATTTTGCATTGGTCTCCAATTTTGACAACATTAGTGGTCGAGTATCACTTAAAGCTCTAAGCAGCTATTAAGATGAGTATCTAGCTGTAATGCACAGGTTTCAAAAACGTATTGCTGGCCGTTTTAGGACTTGTAGCTCCCAGCAGCCACCTAAGTAAGAAAATTTTAATGTTTTACTTTTCAGTAAATTGACTAGTCTTATCGATCGAGTATCAACTTGCGATCAACAATATTTTCTAGGTAGTGACACCAGCTAACTGTAATATAGTTCGAAAATCCCTTGCTTGCCATCCTTCATG
Organism: Epiblema foenella; assembly: GCA_963556455.1. NCBI lineage: Eukaryota > Metazoa > Arthropoda > Insecta > Lepidoptera > Tortricidae > Epiblema > Epiblema foenella. The sequence continues at coordinate 9,414,231 of OY747107.1, read as the reverse complement.
CTAAAACTTTTGGAGAACTGCAGTTTTTCAGAATATTTTGGGTACATTTTGCATTGGTCTCCAATTTTGACAACATTAGTGGTCGAGTATCACTTAAAGCTCTAAGCAGCTATTTAGCCTGATTATCTAGCTGTAATGTTCAGGTTTCAAAAACGTCTTGTTGGCCGTTTTACGACTTGTAGCTCCCAGCAGCCACTTACGTAAGAAAATCTTTATGTTTTACTTTTCAGTAAATTGACTAGTCTTATCGATCGAGTATCAACTTGCGATCAACAACATTTTCTAGGTAGTGGTACCAGCTAACTGGAATAGAGTTCGAAAATCCCTTGCTTGCCGTCCTTCATGCTAAAACTTTTGGAGAACTGCAACTTTTCAGAATATTTTTGGTACATTTTGCCTTGGTCTTCAATTTTGATAACATTAGCGGTCGAGTATCACTTAAAGCTCTAAGCAGCTCTTTAGCCTGATTACCTAGCTGTAAAGTTCAGGTTTCAAAAACGTCTTGTTGGCCGTTTTAGGACTTGTAGCTCCCAGCAGCCACCTAAGTAAGAAAATCTTTATGTTTTACTTTTCAGTAAATTGACTAGTCTTATCGATCGAGTATCAACTTGCGATCAACAATATTTTCTAGGTAGTGACACCAGCTAACTGCAATATAGTTCGAAAATCCCTTGCTTGCCGTCCTTCATGCTAAAACTTTTTTAGAACTGCAATTTTTCAGAATATTTTGAGTACATTTTTACTTGGTCTTCAATTTTGACAACATTAGCGGTCGAGAATCACTTAAAGCTCTAAGCAGCTATTTAGCCTGATTATCTAGCTGTAATGATCAGGTTTCAAAAACGTATTGCTGGCCGTTTTAGGACTTGTAGCTCCCAGCAGCCACCTAAGTAAGAAAATTTTAATGTTTTACTTTTCAGTAAATTGACTAGTCTTATCGATCGAGTATCAACTTGCGATCAACCATATTTTCTAGGTAGTGACACCAGCTAACTTTAATATAGTTCGAAAATCCCTTGCTTGCCGTCCTTCATGCTAAAACTTTTGGAGAACTGCAGTTTTTCAGAATATTTTGGGTACATTTTGCATTGGTCTCCAATTTTGACAACATTAGTGGTCGAGTATCACTTAAAGCTCTAAGCAGCTATTAAGCTGATTATCTAGCTGTAATGCACAGGTTTCAAAAACGTATTGCTGGCCGTTTTAGGACTTGTAGCTCCCAGCAGCCACCTAAGTAAGAAAATTTTAATGTTTTACTTTTCAGTAAATTGACTAGTCTTATCGATCGAGTATCAACTTGCGATCAACAATATTTTCTAGGTAGTGACACCAGCTAACTGTAATATAGTTCGAAAATCCCTTGCTTGCCGTCCTTCATGCTAAAACTTTTGAAGAACTGCAGTTTTTCAGAATATTTTGGGTACATTTTGCATTGGTCTCCAATTTTGACAACATTAGTGGTCGAGTATCACTTAAAGCTCTAAGCAGCTATTTAGCCTGATTATCTAGCTGTAATGTTCAGGTTTCAAAAACGTCTTGTTGGCCGTTTTAGGACTTGTAGCTCCCAGCAGCCACTTACGTAAGAAAATCTTTATGTTTTACTTTTCAGTAAATTGACTAGTCTTATCGATCGAGTATCAACTTGCGAATAACAACATTTTCTAGGTAGTGCCACCAGCTAACTGGAATATAGTTCGAAAATCCCTTGCTTGCCGTCCTTCATGCTAAAACTTTTGGAGAACTGCAATTTTTCAGAATATTTTGAGTACATTTTTACTTGGTCTTCAATTTTGACAACATTAGCGGTCGAGAATCACTTAAAGCTCTAAGCAGCTATTTAGCCTGATTATCTAGCTGTAATGTTCAGGTTTCAAAAACGTATTGCTGGCCGTTTTAGGACTTGTAGCTCCCAGCAGCCACCTAAGTAAGAAAATTTTAATGTTTTACTTTTCAGTAAATTGACTAGTCTTATCGATCGAGTATCAACTTGCGATCAACAATATTTTCTAGGTAGTGACACCAGCTAACTGTAATATAGTTCGAAAATCCCTTGCTTGCCGTCCTTCATGCTAAAACTTTTGGAGAACTGCAGTTTTTCAGAATATTTTGGGTACATTTTGCATTGGTCTCCAATTTTGACAACATTAGTGGTCGAGTATCACTTAAAGCTCTAAGCAGCTATTAAGCTGATTATCTAGCTGTAATGCACAGGTTTCAAAAACGTATTGCTGGCCGTTTTAGGACTTGTAGCTCCCAGCAGCCACCTAAGTAAGAAAATTTTAATGTTTTACTTTTCAGTAAATTGACTAGTCTTATCGATCGAGTATCAACTTGCGATCAACAACATTTTCTAGGTAGTGCCACCAGCTAACTGGAATATAGTTCGAAAATCCCTTGCTTGCCGTCCTTCATGCTAAAACTTTTGGAGAACTGCAATTTTTCAGAATATTTTGAGTACATTTTTACTTGGTCTTCAATTTTGACAACATTAGCGGTCGAGAATCACTTAAAGCTCTAAGCAGCTATTTAACCTGATTATCTAGCTGTAATGTTCAGGTTTCAAAAACGTATTGCTGGCCGTTTTAGGACTTGTAGCTCCCAGCAGCCACCTAAGTAAGAAAATTTTAATGTTTTACTTTTCAGTAAATTGACTAGTCTTATCGATCGAGTATCAACTTGCGATCAACCATATTTTCTAGGTAGTGACACCAGCTAACTGTAATATAGTTCGAAAATCCCTTGCTTGCCGTCCTTCATGCTAAAACTTTTGGAGAACTGCAACTTTACAGAATATTTTTGGTACATTTTCACTTGGTCTTCAATTTTGACAACATTAGCGGTCGAGTATCACTTAAAGCTCTAAGCAGCTATTTAGCCTGATTATCTAGCTGTAATGTTCAGGTTTCAAAAACGTATTGCTGGCCGTTTTAGGACTTGTAGCTCCCAGCAGCCACCTAAGTAAGAAAATTTTAATGTTTTACTTTTCAGTAAATTGACTAGTCTTATCGATCGAGTATCAACTTGCGATCAACAATATTTTCTAGGTAGTGACACCAGCTAACTGTAATATAGTTCGAAAATCCCTTGCTTGCCGTCCTTCATGCTAAAACTTTTGGAGAACTGCAACTTTTCAGAATATTTTTGGTACATTTTCACTTGGTCTTCAATTTTGACAACATTAGCGGTCGAGTATCACTTAAAGCTCTAAGCAGCTATTTAGCCTGATTATCTAGCTGTAATGTTCAGGTTTCAAAAACGTCTTGTTGGCCGTTTTAGGACTTGTAGCTCCCAGCAGCCACCTAAGTAAGAAAATCTTAATGTTTTACTTTTCAGTAAATTGACTAGTCTTATCGATCGAGTATCAACTTGCGATCAACAATATTTTCTAGGTAGTGACACCAGCTAACTGTAATATATTTCGAAAATCCCTTGCTTGCCGTCCTTCATGCTAAAACTTTTGGAGAACTGCAGTTTTTCAGAATATTTTTGGTACATTTTGCATTGGTCTCCAATTTTGACAACATTAGTGGTCGAGTATCACTTAAAGCTCTAAGCAGCTCTTTAGCCTGATTATCTAGCTTTAATGATCAGGTTTCAAAAACGTCTTGTTGGCCGTTTTAGGACTTGTAGCTCCCAGCAGCCACCTAAGTAAGAAAATCTTAATGTTTTACTTTTCAGTAAATTGGCTAGTCTTATCGATCGAGTATCAACTTGCGATCAACAACATTTTCTAGGTAGTGACACCAGCTAACTGTAATATAGTTCGAAAATCCCTTGCTTGCCGTCCTTCATGCTAAAACTTTTGGAGAACTGCAGTTTTTCAGAATATTTTGGGTTCATTTTGCATTGGTCTCCAATTTTGGCAACATTAGTGGTCGAGTATCACTTAAAGCTCTAAGCAACTATTTAGCCTGATTATCTAGCTGTATTGTACAGGTTTCAAAAAGTCTTGTTGGCCGTTTTACGACTTGTAGCTCCCAGCAGCCACTTACGTAAGAAAATCTTTATTTTTTACTTTTCAGTAAATTGACTAGTCTTATCGATCGAGTATCAACTTGCGATCAACCATATTTTCTAGGTAGTGATACCAGCTAACTGTAATATATTTCGAAAATCCCTTGCTTGCCGTCCTTCATGCTAAAACTTTTGGAGGACTGCAGTTTTTCAGAATATTTTGGGTTCATTTTGCCTTGGTCTTAAATTTTGATAACATTAGCGGTCGAGTATCACTTAAAGCTCTAAGCAGCTATTTAGCCTGATTATCTAGCTGTAATGATCAGGTTTCAAAAACGTCTTGTTGGCCGTTTTAGGACTTGTAGCTCCCAGCAGCCACCTAAGTAAGAAAATCTTAATGTTTTACTTTTCAGTAAATTGACTAGTCTTATCGATCGAGTATCAACTTGCGATCAACAATATTTTCTAGGTAGTGACACCAGCTAACTGTAATATAGTTCGAAAATCCCTTGCTTGCCGTCCTTCATGCTAAAACTTTTGGAGAACTGCAACTTTTCAGAATATTTTTGGTACATTTTGCCTTGGTCTTAAATTTTGATAACATTAGCGGTCGAGTATCACTTAAAGCTCTAAGCAGCTCTTTAGCCTGATTATCTAGCTGTAAAGTTCAGGTTTCAAAAACGTATTGCTGGCCGTTTTACGACTTGTAGCTCCCAGCAGCCACTTAAGTAAGAAAATCTTTATGTTCTACTTTTCAGTAAATTGACTAGTCTTATCGATCGAGTATCAACTTGCGATCAACAATATTTTCTAGGTAGTGACACCAGCTAACTGTAATATATTTCGAAAATCCCTTGCTTGCCGTCCTTCATGCTAAAACTTTTGGAGAACTGCAACTTTACAGAATATTTTTGGTACATTTTCACTTGGTCTTCAATTTTGACAACATTAGCGGTCGAGTATCACTTAAAGCTCTAAGCAGCTATTTAGCCTGATTATCTAGCTGTAATGTTCAGGTTTCAAAAACGTATTGCTGGCCGTTTTAGGACTTGTAGCTCCCAGCAGCCACCTAAGTAAGAAAATTTTAATGTTTTACTTTTCAGTAAATTGACTAGTCTTATCGATCGAGTATCAACTTGCGATCAACAATATTTTCTAGGTAGTGACACCAGCTAACTGTAATATAGTTCGAAAATCCCTTGCTTGCCGTCCTTCATGCTAAAACTTTTGGAGAACTGCAACTTTTCAGAATATTTTTGGTACATTTTCACTTGGTCTTCAATTTTGACAACATTAGCGGTCGAGTATCACTTAAAGCTCTAAGCAGCTATTTAGCCTGATTATCTAGCTGTAATGTTCAGGTTTCAAAAACGTCTTGTTGGCCGTTTTAGGACTTGTAGCTCCCAGCAGCCACCTAAGTAAGAAAATCTTAATGTTTTACTTTTCAGTAAATTGACTAGTCTTATCGATCGAGTATCAACTTGCGATCAACAATATTTTCTAGGTAGTGACACCAGCTAACTGTAATATATTTCGAAAATCCCTTGCTTGCCGTCCTTCATGCTAAAACTTTTGGAGAACTGCAGTTTTTCAGAATATTTTTGGTACATTTTGCATTGGTCTCCAATTTTGACAACATTAGTGGTCGAGTATCACTTAAAGCTCTAAGCAGCTCTTTAGCCTGATTATCTAGCTTTAATGATCAGGTTTCAAAAACGTCTTGTTGGCCGTTTTAGGACTTGTAGCTCCCAGCAGCCACCTAAGTAAGAAAATCTTAATGTTTTACTTTTCAGTAAATTGGCTAGTCTTATCGATCGAGTATCAACTTGCGATCAACAACATTTTCTAGGTAGTGACACCAGCTAACTGTAATATAGTTCGAAAATCCCTTGCTTGCCGTCCTTCATGCTAAAACTTTTGGAGAACTGCAGTTTTTCAGAATATTTTGGGTTCATTTTGCATTGGTCTCCAATTTTGGCAACATTAGTGGTCGAGTATCACTTAAAGCTCTAAGCAACTATTTAGCCTGATTATCTAGCTGTATTGTACAGGTTTCAAAAAGTCTTGTTGGCCGTTTTACGACTTGTAGCTCCCAGCAGCCACTTACGTAAGAAAATCTTTATTTTTTACTTTTCAGTAAATTGACTAGTCTTATCGATCGAGTATCAACTTGCGATCAACCATATTTTCTAGGTAGTGATACCAGCTAACTGTAATATATTTCGAAAATCCCTTGCTTGCCGTCCTTCATGCTAAAACTTTTGGAGGACTGCAGTTTTTCAGAATATTTTGGGTTCATTTTGCCTTGGTCTTAAATTTTGATAACATTAGCGGTCGAGTATCACTTAAAGCTCTAAGCAGCTATTTAGCCTGATTATCTAGCTGTAATGATCAGGTTTCAAAAACGTCTTGTTGGCCGTTTTAGGACTTGTAGCTCCCAGCAGCCACCTAAGTAAGAAAATCTTAATGTTTTACTTTTCAGTAAATTGACTAGTCTTATCGATCGAGTATCAACTTGCGATCAACAATATTTTCTAGGTAGTGACACCAGCTAACTGTAATATAGTTCGAAAATCCCTTGCTTGCCGTCCTTCATGCTAAAACTTTTGGAGAACTGCAACTTTTCAGAATATTTTTGGTACATTTTGCCTTGGTCTTAAATTTTGATAACATTAGCGGTCGAGTATCACTTAAAGCTCTAAGCAGCTCTTTAGCCTGATTATCTAGCTGTAAAGTTCAGGTTTCAAAAACGTATTGCTGGCCGTTTTACGACTTGTAGCTCCCAGCAGCCACTTAAGTAAGAAAATCTTTATGTTCTACTTTTCAGTAAATTGACTAGTCTTATCGATCGAGTATCAACTTGCGATCAACAATATTTTCTAGGTAGTGACACCAGCTAACTGTAATATATTTCGAAAATCCCTTGCTTGCCGTCCTTCATGCTAAAACTTTTGGAGAACTGCAGTTTTTCAGAATATTTTTGGTACATTTTGCATTGGTCTCCAATTTTGACAACATTAGTGGTCGAGTATCACTTAAAGCTCTAAGCAGCTCTTTAGCCTGATTATCTAGCTGTAATGATCAGGTTTCAAAAACGTCTTGTTGGCCGTTTTAGGACTTGTAGCTCCCAGCAGCCACCTAAGTAAGAAAATCTTAATGTTTTACTTTTCAGTAAATTGACTAGTCTTATCGATCGAGTATCAACTTGCGATCAACAATATTTTCTAGGTAGTGACACTAGCTAACTGTAATATAGTTCGAAAATCCCTTGCTTGCCGTCCTTCATGCTAAAACTTTTGGAGAACTGCAGTTTTTCAGAATATTTTGGGTTCATTTTGCATTGGTCTCCAATTTTGGCAACATTAGTGGTCGAGTATCACTTAAAGCTCTAAGCAACTATTTAGCCTGATTATCTAGCTGTATTGTACAGGTTTCAAAAAGTCTTGTTGGCCGTTTTACGACTTGTAGCTCCCAGCAGCCACTTACGTAAGAAAATCTTTATTTTTTACTTTTCAGTAAATTGACTAGTCTTATCGATCGAGTATCAACTTGCGATCAACCATATTTTCTAGGTAGTGACACCAGCTAACTGTAATATAGTTCGAAAATCCCTTGCTTGCCGTCCTTCATGCTAAAACTTTTGGAGAACTGCAGTTTTTCAGAATATTTTGGGTTCATTTTGCCTTGGTCTTAAATTTTGATAACATTAGCGGTCGAGTATCACTTAAAGCTCTAAGCAGCTCTTTAGCCTGATTATCTAGCTGTAATGATCAGGTTTCAAAAACGTCTTGTTGGCCGTTTTAGGACTTGTAGCTCCCAGCAGCCACCTAAGTAAGAAAATCTTAATGTTTTACTTTTCAGTAAATTGACTAGTCTTATCGATCGAGTGTCAATTTGCGATCAACAATATTTTCTAGGTAGTGACACCAGCTAACTGTAATATAGTTCGAAAATCCCTTGCTTGCCGTCCTTCATGCTAAAACTTTTGGAGAACTGCAGTTTTTCAGAATATTTTGGGTACATTTTGCATTGGTCTCCAATTTTGACAACATTAGTGGTCGAGTATCACTTAAAGCTCTAAGCAGCTATTTAGCCTGATTATCTAGCTGTAATTTTCAGGTTTCAAAAACGTCTTGTTGGCCGTTTTACGACTTGTAGCTCCCAGCAGCCACTTACGTAAGAAAATCTTTATGTTTTACTTTTCAGTAAATTGACTAGTCTTATCGATCGAGTATCAACTTGCGATCAACAACATTTTCTAGGTAGTGACACCAGCTAATTGTAATATAGTTCGAAAATCCCTTGCTTGCCGTCCTTCATGCTAATAATCTTCAAATACTGCAATTATTTAAAATATTTTAGTTTCAGTTTGCATTGGTCTCACTTTTTGTCCAAGTTAATTGTCGGGTATGACTTAAATCTCTCATCAGTTCTTTAGCCTGATTACCTAGCTGCATGGAACCGGGTTTAAAAACCATTTGCTTGCCGTCTTACTGGGGGATATTACAGATAACATGAGTTCCTTGAGGAAAATGTACATATTTTAGTTTTTCATTAATTCTGGTCTTGTTTGGTCTGTTTATTGTGTATTACATGTATCAGGTGCCCTTTGACTAGTTTTCTACGATGATATTTTACAATAAAATTTTGACTTCTTAATTTGGTTGGGTTATCGGCGGCTGCTAACTTTGGCTGCTAACTTCACACCGGTTGGATGCCCGCCCTATGGAATTGTGTTACGAGACAATAACATTGAATTGAATGATGTTTAGAGACAGCAAATATGTATTTTTTCATACCTATCATCAGTCACGTGATTCAATTTACTTTTAAAACACAGGCAGAAAATGATGTATTACTTAAAGCACGCGTTTCCTAAGAAAGACACTTTTGTCAAAAAAATACTTCTAGGAGATTAAAATCCTTAACAAGATGAAAGTTGTGTTGTGGCAAAGTTGAAATATAGTAGAAATATATTTCTTGCCTTTTTATTTTCTTAACTTCAAAATCTTATAAATAATCATTGTTTATTTACGTAATAATATAAAAGTAAAATTGTAGTAGGTAGATATCGGTAGATCGCTTTCGATCTTGTGAGACTCGAAAAGCACTTAAATCTCAAGCGTTTTCTATTTATATACTGGCTATAAATATTTCCGTAGTACTTTTTATGTATTATTAGGCATACACACAGCATACTTTACTGCAGAATTTCGTAATTAGTTTTTGTAACATTCATAGGGTAACGGGTATATTTTAATAAAAATTAGAGGTAGATTTAGTATAAACAATTTGTTTATTTTCTATGTCTTCTATTTACAACAGGTTCGTGAGATTCAGTTTACCAACCATACTGGGCACCGAGTCCGCTGTAGGAGAGGTGAGACACTGCGGGGGCGGCAGAGTAGGCTACAGCCGACTTCAGGACGGGAGCGGCGTGGGCGTAGGTGGAGATGGCGGGGGCGGCATACGCGGAGATGGCGGGGGCAGCGGCGTAAGTGGCTACAGCGGGAGAGCCGTGAGCGGTGTGGGTAGAGTAAGAAGATACGGAAGACACAGCCGGGGTGATGGTCTTAGTGACAACGGGAGCGGAGTACGCAACCGCGGGGGCCGCAGCGTATGCTACGGGAGCGACGGGGGCAGCGGCGTAGGTAGCCACAGGGGAGCCGTGCGCCGTGTGGGTCGAGTAGGAAGACACGGAAGATACGGCGGGGGTGATGGTCTTAGTGACGACGGGGGCAGCGGCGTAGGTCGTGTAAGCGGGAGCGGCGTAGGTCTTGGCGACGACGGGAGCGGCGGCGTACGCGACGGGGGCGGCAGCGTAGGTAGCAACAGGAGCAGCGGCGTAGGTGGCAACGGGGCTGCCGTGCGCGGTTTGTGTGGAGTAGGATGACACGGAAGAGACCGCGGGAGCGGCGTAAGCGTGGCTGCTGTAGGCGAGGGGAGCCGCGGCGAGAAGACCGCCGGCGCGGGCCATGCCCACGGCACAGAGAGCTACGATGACCTGTAAATGAAGTTTATTAAAAACAGCACTAAAAAAATTGTGCTTAACTTGTCCTATAGGTAGGTCAATGACACAATGAATATATGCACTATGCAGCGCATGTCTACTTTGCATTTGAAACTTTTGCAAACTTTCCAAACTTGTTTATATAGGTTGTCATTAAGGCTTGCATCTTTTAAAGCAACGCACTCCATTAACACAGAGACAAAGGACGGCTCTGTCGAAAGAACGCAAAGTCGATTGCAAAAAATTGTGGAGTGTTAGACTAGATTAAATCCTTTATTACTCCGACTAAAATGTATTTAAAAGTACCTTAGCGTACATGTTGCTGGTTCTAAAGTTGGCAACTGAATATTTTTGACTAGGAGTGCTCCGGTTTTTATACGTATGAGTACGTTGTCCATTTCACTTTCATTGCCAAGGTGAGCCGGCGTACGTAGGTATGAGTTACCTCGCATTACCGACGCACCATATCGTCTGACTCAGAGACAGCCTTTCGATTTCATTACGTCAAATAAGCGAGCCATAGGGCACGCGGGCCTTGAGCGGACCTGTCTATCGTCCTCGTTATTTTAATGATGCATAGGTGGGCTTTGTTACGGATAAGCGTACCTAGTGAATTTTAATTGTTTCCAAATTAAATATACCTACGCTACCCGTACCACCGAACTAAGAATTTTACGTTATGGTGTCTCGAGTATGATATTAATAGAACAAAAAAAAACCTGCTTAAGTTCGAGGCACCCCTAAATACCTACATATTTCTCACTTGTCCACATCTCCATACGTGGATGAGAAGATTGAGTAGGTAATCAGAAAAAAGACTAGCAAACGTTATTTAAATTATAATCGTTGTCCTTTTTTAAAAAAAAAACAAACTACCTACTTACATACTTAGGTACCTGTCTTTTATAACTTACAACACATTTGTATACTGTAATACTAGCAGCGGCCCGCGACTTCGTCCGCGTAGATTTTAGATGGTAACAAAGATATAAATGAGGTTTATTTGTTTCTGTCAGTTGTCTGATGCTATTAATCATTTGTGAAAAATTACTCAAAAAAAATGTCCGCCATCTTGGATTGGAAAATGCATGTCATTTTCGTAATCCACACCCCGAGAAACCTCGAAGATGACACCCATATCGATTTTTAAGAAAAATAAATGTCCGCCATCTTGGATTTGCAAATGCATGTCATTTTCGTAATCGGCACCCCGAGGAACCTTGAAGATGACACCTATGTCGATTTTTAAGAAAAGTAAAATTGCTCCCCGCACAAACTTGGAACCCCTTGAAACTCCGCTGAAAATTTTTTTGTTGTATTTAAACAGAGTGTATACGAAATTTTAAATCTCGCACTTCAAAAAAGATTTGCTCCTTTACAAACTTGGAATCCTCTTTTCACCCCTTTAGGCGAGCAATTTTGAAAAACGCTGAAATATTTTTTGTTGTATTTAAACGTAGAGTCTATTTACGAAGTTTCATATCTCTAACTTCAAAAAAGATTTGCTGCCCGTACAATATTGGAACCCCCTTTTCACCCCTTCAGAGGAGCAATTTCAAAAAACGCTGAAACAAGTTTTGTTGTATTTAAACAGTGAGTCTATATACGAAGCTTTAAATCTCTCACTTCAAAAATGATTTGCTCCTTTACAAACTTGGAATCCTCTTTTCACCCCTTTAGGGGAGCGATTTTGAAAAACGCTGAAATATTTTTTGTTGTATTTAAACATAGTCTATTTACGAAGTTTCATATCTCTAACTTCAAAAAAGATTTGCTGCCCGTACAATGTTGGAACCCCCTTTTCACCCCTTTAGAGGAGCAATTTCAAAAAACGCTGAAACAAGTTTTGTTGTATTTAAACAGAGAGTCTATATACGAAGTTTTAAATCTCTCACTTCAAAAAAGATTTGCTCCCCGAACAAACTTGGAACCCACTTTTCACCCCTTTAGGGTACCAATTTTGAAAAAATGAAATATTTTTTGTTGTATTTAAACATAGAGTCTATTTACGACGTTTCAAATCTCTAACTTCAAAAAATATTTGCTCCCCGTACAAAATTTGAAGCCCCTTTTCACCCCTTTAAGGGACGAATTTAGAAAATTGCTGAATTCAGTTTTATTATATTTAGATAGAGAGTCTTAATACGAAATTTCAAGTTTCTAAGTCCAAAAAAATTACGTTTCCTGTACAAACTTTTATCCCATGTTTTACCCCCTTAGGAGATGATTTTCGAAAATTCCTTTCTTATCCCTAGCCTACGTTATAAATGTAACCGACTTTGTAAAAATCAATTCTCTCGTGTTAATAGTTTCGGCTGTGCGTCGATAAGTCTGTCAGGACTTCTTCTTTTGTATATATAGAATATAGATATAGATGAAGTTATCTACAAATTAGAGTTGAATGGAAATGGGGCGGTAAACTTTTATTTTTACATCTGTATAGTCAACAGAAAAATATCTTCAATGCTAATGCACAATTATTTTTCTGTAGATCTGCCTATGACGACTAGGTACTTTATGGATACAGTAGAGTTCGAAAATATGTGGGAATACGACTTTATTGTTAAAAGCATAAGGATGTTCAGATATTTTTGTGCCTTTGAAAACGTACATATTATGAACTTGACTGTTACAAATATGTTTGTAGATAACTCACAGCGTCAGACATCGCGAATACAGAATGTCGTCATGACAAAAAATTAACTGAGTGGATGTTAGGACCTAGGTATTATGCTATGGTATATGAAAGTACCGAGGGATATAAACTGAGGTGAAGAAACTGCAAATAAATCAAATCGCTTTATGACGTGACTGTACCTACATTGAAATATGCGTTGACAACTACTATTGGTGACTTATTTTAATCGGCATCACAGACAGATCAAGGTCATTTTGCTCCGCACTTCCTCTTTATTCCGCGGTCTAGTGGTCACGGAAACTTAACTCTTTTTAGGGTTCCGTAGCCAAAATGGAAAAAACGTTACCCTTATAGTTTCATCATGTCTGTCCGTCCGTATGTCACAGCCGATTTACTCGGAGACTATAACCACTACAATTATGAAATTTGGTAGGACGGTGTATTCTATGAACCGCCACATAACAATGATGAAAAATTACGGAAAAAAATTGAGTTAGGGGGCACTACATACATGTAACCGGGGGTACTACATACATGTAAACTTCCTCCCCCCCCCCCCTCTAATTTCCGAACTATGAAGTTTAAGACTTTCAACGATTTTTTATAAACGCGATAGATCTAACGGTGTTTTATGGGGCAATACAATTTTTCAGTGATTACTCAAACACCGTTAGATCTATCGCGTTTATAAAAAATCGTTGAGTCTTAAACTTCATAGTTCGGAAATTAGAGGGGGGGGGGAGGAAGTTTACATGTATGTAGTACCCCCGGTTACATGTATGTAGTGCCCCCTAACTCAATTGTTTTCCGTAATTTTTCATCATTGTTATGTGGCGGTTCATAGAATACACCGTCCTACCAAATAGGGAACTCACGTCACTTACGCCTTTTATGGGGCAATACAATTTTTCAGTGATTACTCAAAGGCGTAAGTGACGTGAGTTCCCTATGAAGATATAACCTTTTTTGATTTAATGTAGATATTGGAAAGAGCTTTTGAATGAGGACTACTAGTAGTCGGTACGGAACCCTTCATTGTGCGTGGTCAGTTTTTTTGTAATGTAATCCCTTTCGGGTAAATGTAATTCAATATTTTCAATACTGTAGGTATAGATTTCTGGAATGAAGCACTTTACCATCATAAGCAACGCAATATTTACGTATGGTGAAATGCCGAATGGGGCTTTGTCAATACTTATGTTATGACAGTATATCCTGAAGCGTTACATTTTTTACGCCGTAAGGCCTTTTAATTTTAATTGACCTTTATAAATGACATGATTTTAACTTCAGGTAGATAAGCAGGTCAAGTAGTTTTTGGGTTCCGTACCCGAAGGGTCAAAATGGAACTCTATTGCTGTCATTCACGCGTCCGTGTGTCCGTCCGTCTATCCGTCGTCAGTCACAAAAAATTGTTCCGCAGAATTTTTCAACTTCCCATTGACCTATGAACTTGAAATTTGTTTTGTGATAATATTTATACTATGTATATTTTACCAACAAATAGTAATATATTGATAAATCTTTTTTTTTTAATTTCCTTATTTTTCCTTTAAATTTCAACTTAAATCACAAAATCTACATATCACATTACAGATATAAAGACCAAGTCGTTAATAATAAACACAACACCATCTAAACACGCCAAAACGCGTATTATTCGCGGATGATACATCATTAATCTTTAAGGTTGACCGAAAAACAATAGAATGTTGTAACGTTAATGGCACTCTGGTCAAAGTAGGTACTTGATTGGTTTACCGTTAACAATCTGCTACTTAATGCTAAGAAAACTAAATGTGCCAGATTTTTTTTGCCTAATGTTAGACCGGTGGAAACTAATATACTTTTAAATAACAAGTGTTTAGAAATTGTAGATAAAGCAATATTCTTAGGTATAACATTAAACAAAAATCTACAATGGAGTCCCCATATAGCCATTATGGCACGTAAATTAAGTTCAGCCGCTTATGCTATTAGAAAAATCAGACAACTGACCAATGTAGAAACAGCTCGCTTAGTTTATCACAGCTATGTTCATAGTGTTATGTCGTATGGTATTCTGGTTTGGGGTAAAGCAGCTGACATACAGACAATTTTTGTGTTACAAAAAAGAGCCATTCGCTCCATATATAACGTGGGCTCACGTGAAACTCAAAGAGAACTCTTTAAAGAAATTAACATTTTAGCGGTAGCATCCCAATACATCTATGAGAAAATTATTTATGTCATAAAGAATCGAGAATCATTCTGTAAAAATTCTGATATCCATAATTTTAATACCAGGAATAAAAATAAAATTGCCAATAACAAGTTTCGTGTCCGTAAAGTTTACAAGTCTTTTGTAGGTCAATGTGTCCGTTTTTATAATAAGTTACCCGATGAAATTTTGAGTTTACCCTTTCCAGCTCTTAAAAATTACTTTAAAAAAAACATTGATGTAGATGATTATAGGATTGAGGACTATCTAACAGACAGAAATGCATGGCCCAAACCAAATACCCAAATGGCGTAAAGAGTCATGTAGAATATTTTCATTGTATCTAGTTGACACAGTTCTTGCAGGAAAGCATATCAAACGATTCGACATGTTTTGTTTTCTTGTGTAACTACACATTGTAAATACCTATTGTTATTTTTTCCTCGTTTTTCTTTCAATTCTCTTTTGTTGTTTACCACTTACATTTACTTAAGTAGTATCATTGTAATAAGCATATTTTGGAGAAAATGACTGACTGTCGAGTTTCTTTCGGCGTTTCTTCTCGACAGTGGTTTCATGAGAAACGCTAGTAGTTTTTGACTTGTAAAAGTGCCTTTGCGGCCTACTTGCAGAATAAAGTTCATTTATTTTTTAAGAAGCTACATTTTTAATCACGGAAACCTAATTGTCTATGCGACATTTGAGAATTCCGCCAGGGTACAATGGAATAGGTCAGCTTTGGTCGAAATTTGGTTAATTATACGACCCTGACAAGAGGTGCATTGGCGAGTAAGTTGGTGCGCGCAGTCGGCCGCGAGAGCAGGCACGGGCGCGCCGCCGCGGCCCACGCAGCACCGCCAGCCCAAGCGACTCCAGCACGCTAGGGTTATGCAGCTTTCCCCGTAATACCCTAAATATATATGTAGCCAGTGCTAAATTTCTTCTTACCTCTAACTTGACGTACCTTACCATACCTACGCTACATCATCATCATTATCATCACATCAGCCGAAAGACGTCCACTGCTGGACATATGCCTACCCCAATGACTGCCATAATGACCGTTCCTGCGCCACCCGCATCCAGCGGACTCCGGCGACCTTTACCAGGTCATCGGTCCATCACTTTGTGGGGGGCCTACCCACGGTGTGCCTTACGGTCCGTAGTCGTCACTCGAGAACCTTCCGGCCCCAACGACCATCGGTTCTACGTGCAATGTGCCCCGCCCACTGCCACTTAAGTTTAGCGATCCGAAAGGCTATATCGGTTACTTTGGTTCTGCTACGGATGGCCTCATTTCTGATGCGATCACGAAACTCCCAGCATAGCCCTCTTCATTGCCGGAATATTGGACGAAAATATATTATGCCGTAGCTTCCCGAACGCTGCCCAGCCGAGTCGAATTCGACGATCGACCTATATAACGAATACGCTATATAACGAACGCTAATACTTGCTCTGTAGATATGTGGTGGTGTTGTATTCCTGGTGGTGAGTTCGTATGATTACTAGAGCTCCCAAGAAAGCGCCTATGCTGAGCGTGAGGGACCTAAATTTGTCTCTAGACATCAATAAAACGTATCCTCAAATGGATCGTCACCGCGCTTAGTGACTCTTCTAGAATCAAAATTGTATCTAACGGGGTCTGAGGACTATCGTATACCTATTATTTGACCCTGAACATCTATTACAATTTATTTGTCTATGCTAATAGGTATGGGCGCAATTATTTTATGGATTGTTTCAATTCTTACCTCATTGCTTAGCCTTGGCATTTAAAAGCACAAGAGAAACTAATACATCCTGTATGTGTGGGTAATTTAATTCAATAGATTGGCCACTGGACTATTAGATTAGGAATCGAGATTACAATTTTATTCGAGATTTTTTGTATGCCTTTCGATCAGCTTAATAATTGTAGTACTACTAAGCTATGTTTAGATCGGTCAGCAAAAACATCTATAAATGCGTAGGTACATTAATATAACAGAGTCCTGTGTCCTGCAAGTAATAAGATAGAGAGAGACAGGATTATGAGTTCCAAGCTAATCCATATAGGTACCTATCTCGTGCTATCTTGTAGCTTGCAGTCCGCCACAAAGGACGGTAATTCGCTAAGGGAGAGGGGAAGAGGAATGGAAACTGGTGTAGGTACCTTATCCTTAAAAATACTTGTTTAAGCTACATTTTAGTACAGACAACCAGAAAAATGTCCGAATCAATTTTAAGAGGACAATAGTCACTCATGTGAATGAGTCTCAAAAAGGTAGGTATGTGATTTCAACGGACGTCCACCTTCTAAAATGACGTACGTAATTCATCTGCTTCTTTTAGACTCAGTATTTCAATAGATCAAATCCATACAAGGAGTTCAACTAAGAAAACGTCTTAAATATTTCCGATTTTATCAAGTTCTTGACGACCTCTTTAAAGGTTGCTGACATTTTAAACGCAAAACCAAAATCGCCAAGAGCGATATATGTTTTAACACGCTCGTGGTCCACAGTATCATATACTTTTGTGCACCTACAGCTGTCATGGTACCTATTACCTTATAGGTGCGAACGAAGCTCACGATCTAAACACGTACGACTCTTATCAAAGCGTTTCAGTGTAGAGTAAAGGAGTATGTAATTTTCCTGTGTAGTCTGGCAAATGAAAGATGAGAATGAGTTTTGTTATGGAACTTTTTATATGACAACACAACCTGAATGTCAAACGTCATTATTTTTTGAAATATCATTTTTGATACTTACGTTTATCCCTGTTTATCCTATAAAAGTCGTCGCTACTCATTATCTAAATAAGAGTATAATAAAATTACGCGCGGACCTATGTCAGGTTAACTCAATATTATTATTTGGCATGAAATTTGATATGGGGATCTATTATAACAAGTCAACATTTACGGTACTTTTTAATCATAAATCGGTCAAGCTCACATGTGTCATGCTGACGAAGTCGCAGGGCACAGATAGTTTATAATATTAGTTTGTATTGTACTATATATAGGTAAATTAATCAGAACGTTTTAAATATATTACAAGTGTAAAGACTGCTTGTCGTGCTACATGTCAGGGATACCACACTCTGAATTTGCCCCGATTTCTCATTCTCATCCTTCATTTGCCAGACTAGTTAGGATATATAGTGAACCCTGTGTAGCTTGTGCTGGTACCATGTAGCGACTGTATAATGACACGCTGGGTCCAAACGGTACAGACCTACGTTACGCAGCGCGAAGGACAACGTAACGTAAGTCCGTCTTGCATTATCCTCCCCCATAATTATAAAAAATAACTTGCCTTTAAAAAAATGCCTTTTATTACAACATATTTTGTTATTTGTCAAGAACAATATATTATAATATAAGCATGTAGGTGTAATTATTCATCGAGACTAGGTTACTTATTTAACAATTTTACGGCACCGAACGTGCCTGATAAAAACGTCGAAAGTGTGGGGTTTTTTCTAATGCCAAAAAAAGAAGTATAGTCAGCGCAGCGTAGGTACGAGTAAGTCTGTGCCTTGTGGATCCATCATTACAATCACTACATAGTACAAAACAAAGTCGCTCTCCGCTGTCTGTCTGGCCCTATGTATGCTTAGATCTTTAAAACTACGCAATGGATTTTGATGCGGTTTTTTTAGTGATTCAAGAGGAAGGTTTATATGTATAATACATACATCAGCATTGCACCCGTGCGAAGCCGGAGCGGGTCGCTAGTAAGTTTTAAAAATAACGTTATTTAAAAACCTGACGCTTGTTTCATGGTACAGCCAGCAGATGAAACAAAGCGGACAGCGCTCAAAATTATCGTTTAAACAAGTTCTTATGGCATTGTAATACAAATATGAATAGTAGCAGAGAATACTGTGTCGATTATTTTAACCTCTTCGTAGTTCATACCCATAGTCACTTTCGCTGCTGACTATACACCACTGGACACGTGGTATTTTTTCCCGACGGTATATACTTACATACCCAGTACCAATGGACTTAACAAGCGGTAAAAGTCCCATCAGATAGCTTATCAACCAGGTAGGAACTTAGGAAGTACTTACAGTCATATCTATGAATTAGTTTACATTTCGGATTTTATGTCGGAGTAGTAAGTACTTTAAGCCTCATGTTCTTTATTTTTGATTCATAATTGTACATCTACAATTCTTAGAGTGAACTAGTTAGAACTAGAGGATAGGTAGAGGGTGGGTGAGAATTACGAATAAGGATTATAATTTGTAATTATTATGCAAGTGGATTACGTACCTACCAACACCAAATTAATAATTAATTAAAATAATAATTAATTGTAATTGTCAAAGTAGTCCACAAGCAACTTAGGTACAATAGCTAAATTTAGACTAATGTCATTTTCTGTTGCTTGTATGTTGAACTATAAAGTAGTAATACATTCGCATGCAGTATATAATAACACATTAATTTTACACAGATTTTTATTGTTCATCAATTGACATCAAGACATACACATTTATATTTCATTAAGTGTTGTATTTAAAAAAATATATAACAAAATTAACATAAGAACTAAATTACAACTGAGCGATTAGACTAATGGTAGTATTAATAGGTATGATCACATATTCATTAAATTGATATATGCCTAAAATTTCAATTAATATTTTTCATTTCAAACTCTTCCTACACATTAATTAAGCCAAAATCTTTGCTAATCCTTCTTTCTTTATGGCTCGGATACATGTAATTCAAGCTATAATACCTATCCTTACATCTCAGGACTCGATACGACCTGGCTAGCCTAAAAAAAATCACGCATATGACGCATTCGTCTTTCACTAGTCAGTATGTAAGTGCGAGAGGGACGAATGCTTTATGTCGGAAGTAAACGCGAGCATGTTACCAGCATGGCTAGCACTTGATGGCGCGTGAGCTATCTCGTCACGAGATAGACGATCCGTTTTTTTTTAAATTATTATACGAGGAAACAGATGGGTAGTCTATCTTGCGTCGAGATAGCTTGCGCGCCATCTTGTGCTAGCCGTGTAGTATCAAAAGTAACTACGCATACATAGACGTCAAGTCTTTATTGCAAGGGAATAAGAGCTTTTGACCTTTTCATATGATGCGTAGTTTTGATGCTGACTGAACAGGGGGCCGATTTTAGAGTCTCGAACGCTCGACTTTTCACTCGAATTCTGTCAAAAAACTATGATGATTGAAAAGTCGGTCCCCCGACTGCTGAGAATAACCCTGACTACATCTACGTATCACAATAAGTTTTAAAAGTTTTTAAAGCTCGGCTAGCAATGTAAATATATCACTTGTTTTATATAGCACCTCATGCAAATTTTAAACTTCGAATTCAAAGCTCTGCAGAACGATCACATTTTAGTGAATTATATTATAAATTTCAATTCCCTTGCATTTTGGACATAATCTACAAAGATCAGTTTATAATTAGTGATTTGTCAACCATTTTTGAAAAAAATATTTCGGTCCAAATTCTTTTCATTTTGGCTTTCACACTTACCAACACCATATTTATGTTTACTATAACTGTGTCGTACTCATTAAAATTAATTCGCCCAGATATTAGGCTACAACACAAAACTATTTATTAATTTTTGGAATTTTATACAATAACATCTTTAAACTACTCAACAGAATAAAATGTCACATTAATAAAACTACAAAATGAAGGCATTACATAATTAGGTATTCAACATAGTAGAAGTGTAGAAATTATTTTAATTAATAACTTAGCCTAGCTTACATCTAGTATTGTGAAAAACATCAATACACAGAGACCTAATTTTTACAGGTTAGCGCACACTTATCAACTCGGCACTGTACTGGTAACGGCAAGTTGCCATGACAACGATATTCTCGTCTATTCTATTCTTTTAAAGAATGGATCCCTTATTCCCATCTGTTACCAGTGACAACACATTGGTGGCATATGGTAATAACCTAGTGTTATGAGTTAGAGCTCGGCCGTGCCCTTAATTGCATGAGTTATAAAACTATTTGTTTAATTTGAACCCTGACGAGATGTCGATAAGATTTATGACCTTCAGTTTAAAGATTCGAGCCGTCAGGTCTATCTCGAGTGGTCTTTGTATAGTAAAAGTAGATCTTAACTTTAAGGGCTCTAGTCGTTTATTATATAAAGTTCGGATGAGCTGTAAATCACAGTAGTAGAATAAGCTCCATATTACAGTGCCTGGCGATATGAGTGCAACAACCTGAATTCACCGTGCTCAACAGATTGATTTTAGAGTAAACGCTATTTCGTCTACTTATAAAGCACTGTTGTATAACTTTTAGGTCCCATAGATAAATTATAACTTGCAGGCGACTTTTATAAAAAATAAGTCGTATATTTAACTTGTATATTGTGTGTTTATGCAAGTTATTAATTGAAAAAAGATATTACCTACTAATTAACTTACATTTAGATTGATTAACCCTTACATACATGCTCCTTTCGCGACATCATTATAAAATTGAGAATATTTTTATTAACCATCACTACATTCTAACTCGCATTTTTTGTATTATTTTGTTAAAATGAGACAAGTATTTAAGGGTTAATAGTTATTTCAATTGCGTGGAGAGAATTAATAAAAAATACCGTGTTCGTCCGATTATATCCTAAATAATATTTAAAAACGTTGACACATTAAAAGAAGTTATTAATTGCACCGATCAACTTTTTTCAAGACAGCTGTGATCGTTAAGAAAATATCTGGCAGTGAAGGGAACAAAATAATGGGTGGATTTTTGCCCCGTAAATCGCAGTTTTGAGGATTTAAAGGCAGTAACCGTGGCAACGATGAATAAGAAAAAAGTTGACGCGGCCAAGTGTTACCTCAATGTCTTTTAACATTCATTGTTTGTTATCTAAAAAAGTTACTATACTTAAATTATCAGTGCTCAAAAAAACATACCTATATCATTTTATGACAAGTTTTAAACTATGAATATCTAGTTTATTTCCACGTAAATTATACCAAAAAAGTAAGATAATCTCATTTATCGCATACAGAAGCATACGTGTAAGAAAGAGATGGCGATAAGCGCGATCATATTACTTGGAATCTGGAATTCTGGATTCTCTCCCTTCCTCTTATTGTCAACACACAACGATCGATCAGATTCCCATGACATATTACTCGTAGCATAAAATAGTAATTTAAATCTCTCCACGACTACTATTATTACCAGTGAATGGCCAAATAAGCCTATAAATTGAGGGAATCTTTAACAACAATGAACGGAAATGCTCATTAAGGCATTCACTGCCGGCAATGCATATAATATATGCATTCACGTCCATACAATTTTGGCAGGCTGGCAGCGAATGTGTAAACAGTATTTCTCGAAAACTATAATAAGACAATATTCATTTGTAACAACATTAAACACTTAGTAATACTTTGACCGAAGCACCATGTTCGGATAATCTTGTAAGATTGGTCTCATCACTCAGTAATAGCTCGTTGATCTGTCATAGGCCACGTCCTAGTAAGGCCGTGTTCCTAAGGTTAGGCCAACCACCAATTACATTGTTCATATAAATTGGCCAAAGACAATCGTGTAGTTTAAAAATAATTGCACCAATGGGCTTAGGTTATTTATGATAATATAAAAAATAAGCTAATTGGTACAAATAATATAACAACCGCGAACTACATGCATGTGAACCCGAAAATAGTGATTCATCATCAATACCAAATAAATTAACTATAATTACATATAGGTACCGTACCTACAAACATTGAAGTTTAGGAATTTGTACATGGACAATATATTAGTATTACTCAGGACTAAATCTAATTTCTTTAGATTCTGCGTAAAACTTAATTGAATATGTCGCAACCTGTGTGAAACAATTCCTAGGCGACAGTTTGTTTCCTAACATACAAATGGAAATAATAAAATGTCTTTTAACTAGTCTTTCAAATAAACTGGAAACCGGCATGTCACAGTATAAAAACTGCTATATGTATAGTCGAGGAATAAAAAGGATCGCCAATTTTCAACTTTATTTTTATGACATTGTGGACCAAAATGTGACGAACATTTCATTGCGCGAATATACTTAATAAGAAAACATAAATAAGTACAATAATATACAGAGAAGAAAACATTGGAAGCTTTAGTATTGGCAGTTTTGTTCCTTATTATTAAGCAAGCTAAAATATATTTGAAAATATAGTGGCAAAGAGAAATAATTATATAAGTAAACAGAAATACATACAAATCTTATATCCAATTCAACAACGCGATGTGAACTACTTTATAAAAAAAAGTTAAAATATTGCAAAACAAGTTATAACGATTATTATCAAAACTGCCATTTTGAAATAGCAAAAACAAAATAGCAAACATGAAGATATGGGAGGAACACAAATATAACTCATAAAACATACAGATGTATTAGTATTGCTCTTTTATTGATCTGTATTCAGAAAGGCGTAAAAGAGAAATACTTCGCCACTTCTTATATTAGAACTGTACACGTGAAATAGGTTACATAATTTGAAGTAATATCCGCGGTATAATACCGACTATACTTTATGACTGCAACGGTAACTTTAAATGAGGTTAGAAACATCTCATTAAAAATATATGTATAATTAGAAAAGTAAACTAACTACTTCTTAGGTTCTTTTTCTGTAAATAGCACTTAGATTTTAGTTTTAGACATCTATTTTTGACTAGTGTTTATACTTTTTACGTATGCCGAAAATAGTGTATTAACTAGTTGATTTCATATGCCTTGCCAGTTCGTAACACGAGAAAATTGGCATTTATCAAAATACATTAATGTTAAAGTCATTGTACCTAGTCTCAGTCTTGAATTTAGTTGCGTTATTGATATTTTTAAGCCAGTTGAAAATCATTATGTATTTGGTGAATCGAGACACAAATCACAAATTCTGTTAATTCGTGTTTAGTATAGCTACAACCGTTAAACTATCTGTGCCCAGTCTAGCTGAAATGATCGCGTTTATGTCAACATAAATCACTTTACTAATAAATATGTATGTGCGAGGGTCGAATTCTAGTGCAACGTGGATATTTTTTCGGTGGTTGCAAAAAGTTCAAAGACAAATACTAAATAGCGTTGTCGTTTTTGTCAACTAAATGAATGTAGATTCTTATTATCTCTTATTCTATTCTCGATTCACCTATTTATTTAACAGTTTTGTTTCGATAATTTACAGATAACAATTTATTCATGGTCTTTTAAATTGGGTTTACAGGGTTTAGACAGTATTTAAACTTGGATGTTGCAAAAGTAATTATTAGCTTATATGATGTAGGCTATTCAATGTCATCTATTAAAATACTAAAACTTTTTTACATATGTGAGGTATTTCGGTGAAAACTGTTGTTTCAGCAACATTAGGGCAAGGGTTACATCTATAGTTAACACTACGTTACGTCTACTTACTTCCTACAAGACAATGGTTGTATCCAAGTAGCGAAAGTGTTATTTCATGAAAGTTAACGTTCTTTGGAAAACACGTTAACAAACAAGTAGCGAAAGTGCTACGCCATTTCATTGGATCAAGAGATCAATACAAACAACAAATGCAACAGCCTCTTTTTTATTAGAGACGTCTCACTCCCGTATAATTCCTTTTTAAGCTTAGTTCACAACAGCATCATATTGTACGAAACAATGTTGAAGTTATTTATAAAACTTCGTAATCTCTACCAAGTCTAACACGTTATAAATGTAATTACAATAACAACCAGCTGAAAGTCGCACATAGTTATCAATATAGTAGTAAATACAATTTTTTCCTATGTTGGAATATCGTCCGCGTGTCCATTCATTCTCTACCGTAATAGCTTTTCTATGGAGAACCCGGACTTGTAAATACTAGAGCAGTGCTAGACTTTAGCAATAAGTTATTTGGTGTAAATGACAGTGGTCATCTCATCTCAGTACAATTTTACGTTTTAACAAGCCTCGATGGAAATTATTATCGAATGTCCAATAGTTAGAACGCACACAGACTTAAGGATTTTGCGTGTTTGATACTAAAATTAAGTCTACACATAACATCGTTGTATTTAGCTTAAAACCCGTGTGTCATAGGATTGAAGAGCCTTGGTCTTTGGGATATTGGAGTGAAGAAAGTAGATTGAAACATTATATTGTATGCTGGAGAATTAGGAAAGGTTGAGTTATATAAGTTAGGACTTTGCGGAGGTGAGTCAGAGATAAAGGGTTGAGGCGTTGGATTATAAAACCGACTGTGAGGACTAACTGAGATTATACTATTGACTTTAATCACTGCTCTATTGGGACTTATAGGAACCATTGTCACTAGATGATTAACTTCGCTCAAGGGACTATTTGGATTTTGCGGCAATGTGTTGCAAACTGTGGAATTTTGAGGATTATAGAAATTGGAATTATTTGGAATTGAGGAAGGGATGAAGTTTGGAACCGATGGATTACAGAATCTATTTTGAAGACCAAGCATCAATGCATTTTGTACCGATGTATTGTTAACTGCTGAGTTTACGGAACTGGGAATACCGAAATCGGAGCTTTGCGGAGTTGAGTTATAGAAGAAAACTTGAGGTGCTGGATAAGAGACGCCAATAATGGGGTTATTGATGCTTGCAGGCATTGAAGGTGTCGTATCGAAGACTTCGAAATTTACACACATTGGGTAGAAATCAGGTGCATTTGGGTTAAGAAAAGCACGTGCTTGAGATGAATTATCTGCGTCTGTATGATCAACTTCAATAACGAGATTATTTAGATCAGAATCTGAACATTCTTCAAGATCGTCGCAATTGTCTGAAGTTGCAGTATCTTTTTCTAGCAGCATACGATTGGCATAATCAGAACACAAATGATACTCTTCCTCAGTAATGACAGTAATTTCCGAAATTCGATTGTAAATGAATGGGTAGCCATTGTCCATCATCCACGTATGAGAGACACGTATGAAAGTTATATAATTACGAAAGAGAGGCATAATCACAGCACATACCAATGTCAGCGGGCCTTCTGCAAAACGAAACACAGTACAATTGCAAGCCATACAGAAACTTGGCAAACAGTTTTCCCTCCAGTAACGGCTATTGGCAATTCTATACTAGGAAATTTCGTGTGTCAGCTTATCATCGGCGCTAATTCTTGATGATAAGAGGCCTGGGTTGCGCTCCGTGTACCTATAAATGAAAAAATTAAATTAGCAAGGAACCGCAAAAAAATTAAAGGATGTAATTAATGATCATAAAACGTATTGTTAAATGTAGCTTATAATTCCTAGAACCTAAATAACTAGTTACATTTCAATGAAAATCATTTAATGAGATAATTAAATTTATTTATAACTTGAAACAAACATAAAAAACACAATTAAAATATAAAGTTAAATAATATATCACTAACCTAATTAAACTAACTAAACCTATAACTAAACTATAAAAAGAAGATGCCCCCCAAGTCCCCATCGCTGGTTATAGTGCCCAGAAGGCTGGCAGCGTTTCCTCTTTGGATTGCTAGGCTAATCCTCTGGCCAAAATAGCTGCCAGCCCTCTGGTTACCCGACATTTCAACAAGGCGCTCCGCTATTTCCTTAAAGAGCGCCTTCGCACCTGGACCCCATGGCCCCAAGGTTTCGACTCCAAATGGCGCAAACATATAGCCCTCACTGAGGACGGCATATTTGCGCCGCTTGTTTTGCTCCGCCGTAGCGGCCGCAGCTCCAGCCTTAGAGGAGGTCGCTTGTAGGTGGGACGGCGCTAGCGTATCCACGCAAGTGGCGTCCCACACGAGCGTCCTCCCAAGCTTCCAAGGAATGAGCGTCATGCCGTCAGGGCGCTTGCCATCGTCACGTGCGATACCGTTCGGCTCTAATACAGCCGGCAAGCTAACGGAGGCAAGAGCCCTACGTATGACGTCATTCAGGGAAGCGTGGCGGGAGATGCGGCCAGCACTCTTCTGACAGGACAAACCGTGATGACCTAGGGGGTCAACGTTGGCGCCACAACGGCAACGGTGGGGCTCGTTAGTTTTGCAGCCAAGACGTAGACAGGTCGCTAAGGTTAATGTTGGTTTGTCCAGAAGAGTGCCGATGTTAGGTGAAGGCAAAGCGAGTAGCCAGAGACCCGACTCCGGCTCAGCGACAGCGAGGAGGCGAGCACGCTCTGCTGTACTTTGAGCCGTATTAACCAGGTCTTTTACAGTTGATTGACAGAGCGGCTCATCCCATAGCTTCTGTGATTTGAGGGAGACCGGAAGCGGGTCATCTGGGCAGGCTTGCCTCCACATGTCTTTAGCCTCGTTTAAGCAGGTAAAAGCATCATTGTCGCCGACTGGGATAAATATTTTGCTGGCGAGCTCCTGCGTGCTGTGAAACGAGGCTAGAAATGCTGGAAGAGCGACGCTGATGACCTGCCGGATGCCAATGCCGCCGTGCCGAATTGGGAGAGAAGCCTGAGTCCAGGCGCGGCTACTCAAATGCACATTTAATATAGATGTGAGGGCGGTCTTAAGGGCAGTATCTAGGGGTTCTATTATGTGGGGGAATTTCCAAATGGGGCTACATCTTAAAAGGTATGTAAATTTTGGGACAAACAGACAAAATTTTATAATAACTAATGCAATGTGTGCATTGATTTTTAAAAGACGTTCCGAATGGGCTTTGTGGATATTGAGATGCTCGCTGATGAGTGATGGTATGGATTCTGGAAAAATGGGAGCCCCTAATAGCCTGAGAGAAGACCTGTCAATAATTTTGATGTTAGGGGCTAAACAATTAAATTGAGAGATGATGCTGTGTATATCAGACGGAGGAAGTGGTTTATTGATGAACAATTCACATTTCGAGAAATTAAGTTCTAATCCTAATGAACTAAATGCATCGCTCAGGCTTCTAAGGTCATCCAGAACAGTTTTCCAGTCCCCTCCTAACGTACCGTCGTCAAGATACCACGAATTAAATTTTGAATTTAGGTTTGTTATAACTGGATGAATGGCGAGGCTGAAAATTGCGGGTCCAAGAGGGTCGCCCTGCTGACAACCAACAGCTGATGAGTGGCGATGAGTTTTGAAAAGGAGGTGCGTGGGATGGCGGTAACACTGCCAAAGGTAGTTGTAAATTAAAGGTGTGGCATCCACTGAGTTGAAAGCATTTTTGACATCTACTTTTAGCAGCACCTCACATGAATCGTCATTTACGAAGGCGCGCGCTGCGTGTACGACAGCTTCGCAGCCTCCTTTACTGCCGAAACCGAGTTGTGAGGGCTGGAATTTTTTTGTAAGTGTGGGAAATACATGCTTGCAACAGATTTTAGAGCAAATGCGTCTTAAGGTTAAGCCCACAGCGATTGGTCTTATACCTCCATCTTTTTTTTTTAACGCGCAAAGATTCGCACCGTAGAGAATCGACAAGACCTCGTTGCAGACTTTGCCAGACAGCATCAGGTTTACCAGCTGAGTGATGCCATCTAAAAGGTGTGAACCCGTATCTCCGGTGGCCCCTCCAAGCAGGTCTTTCAGATGCTGTGGAGAGAGTCCGTCCAAGCCGCCAGCGGAACCATTTTTGAATGACATCACTGCAGCTAGCACATCCTTTTTCGAGACTGTTAAATGTGGTGCATCAGTATCAGGCGGGTCGGGTAGGCGAAGAGATGCTGCTGGAAGTGGATGTTTGGAGAATAAAGCGGAGACGGTGTCGGAATTGTCGGGTGCGACAACGTCACTGGAGAAGAGCAATTGGGCCGCCCCTTTTATATCGCCGTCTATGACTTTTTGCTCAACTTTCCTGAATAATTTTATATTTTCTCTCGGTACTGGAAATGGTTGAGAAGGGACTGGGTTTGAGGGATGGAGACAGTTGGACTTAATTTTTTTTGTTAGTGAGGTACGATCGTTATTGCTAGTGTGCAGGGTTCTATATGCAAAAGAAAATAACTGGCTCCAACTTTCAGGTGAATTTTCAGTAAGTATCTTAGAGATAACTTGGTTAAGGGCATTGGTTACAGAAATGCGAGCCCCTCTAGGAATTCTCTTTACAATAAGCGTTGCCTGTTTTTGAGAGCCGAGCCAAGTTACGAGATTGTCTATTGTGGTGTTTAAGACTGACCGGGTATCAATTGGCACTGAACTTACGAGTTTGGATGGTTGAGTCTGGGTTTTATGAACGCGGGCATTATGGATGTTCAAGCCCCTGCTTCCTATAAAGAAACGGGGTTGAGTACACTGGGGGCACTGTACAAAACCTCCGGTGACGTTATCGATGGTCTGGTTTAAGGAAGTGGCGATGGATGGGGTCTGCGACATGGTTTGGGGAGCATTCGATATCTACACATGTACACAAAGATGATTCACTTACAATACAACTTAAAAAATTACAGCTATAATATTTAAACACAAATAAAGTTGGAGGATAATAAAAAATAAGAAACATTACTGCACAGAACACACGGAACAATCACTTCTGGGCTTGAGTAACATCAACACCAAACTCGATTACCAGATAAATATTGCACCACAATTTTTTTAATGAATAACTGGGGAAACTCGATAGGAAATTATTGCTTTATTGTTGTTTTTCGAGAATTTACAAAGCAAATGACATCTGTCATGGTCGGAGTGTACAGGCGGCCTCAACCGGGCCCGGGCTGCGGTCTCCGCAGAGATGACGCCGAGTGTAATATATCAAGGTGTATTAACTGCGCTAAGAAGAGCGGGGTCCTTCATATTTGCCTATGTGTGCGTTGCGATGAGTTAAATTGTTGCCAGTAATTAGAACATATTTACTGAGATCAATTTTATTGTGCAATATTATTCCGACCTGTCATTAGAACTTATTAACTGAGATCAATTTTGTTGTGCAATATTATTCCGAGCTGTCAATGTAAATGGTGTCATTCATCTCGAACTGACATTTTGTAAAAAAATTGTTTTGCATTTGTCCACTAAATGTGAATATAATTACATATTATAATTACGTGCCGTTTCTTTGGGATCACTAAGTTATATATCCACGTCCACACATGCCTACAGAAAGTGTGTTAAATGCGGAGCAAGTGCTGGTAAAGATAAAACAGTTCGACTGCACCGTTTCCCTAAAGCGGTAACAACAAATATTTTAAGGTAAAAAAACTTTTCACTTTTAATTCTGCTACAACTATCTAGAGCCCAGTAACTACTCACTAGCGAGCTGTAAGTAACCGAACGGCTAGAAACCAGGGTATACAGGGTCGCCCACCGTACACGAACGGCTCGAAACAAACCTATAAATGGTACTCTCTCAGTTACATAAATACTGTAGCTCGTTACAGTATCCGTTCAGCTACGGTTACAGTTCACTAATAAGTAGCTGGCTTTATATATACCTACCTACGTCTAATTGATGAGAGACAACGGGCAGTAGTCCCCGCGCTGTGCAATTGCGAGTTGACGACTTCTCTTACATATATACTTTGGAAATTCTTCGCAGATGTATGCAAGGTTATTCCTTTAGTGAAAAGCTAACCCACATAAGTTTCGAAAAACTTATTGGTAGGTACAAGCCGGGATTGGAACCCACAACTGCCGTTTGACAGCCGCATACTTGAGCTGTAGCTTATGAAATATAAATAAGCTTAAAAAGTTGTGTGTGCGTTAATATACTAGATACTTGTGGCTTCAGAAGATCCAAGAAGAGTTTTTTAACTATTTTGCCAGGGAAGTTGTGAGCTGAATGAAGCTAATAGTAAATATACGAATTGACATAATGCATGGGCTTAATAAACATGATTTTTTTATTTACAGGGTGGCGACTTGGGCTACATATTGTTGGCCTGATCAAGACTGGTCTTCTTTGAACTCTGTCTTCTCTCCATAAAAAGTGTAAACATTTATGTGGGATTCATTTTCAAGATTCCTGTTACACTGATAATACGTGACCGCCATGTGGGATGTTGATTCAATAATCATTGTCCTCTGCCAATGGTCTAATAGCGAAGAATCTCAACCAACACCTCAAAAGACTCTCGCTAGATGGCTGGGTCAAGGGTCAGATACAGAAGGCGGTACCCCTGGACATGGTATGGATAGTCAGGAGGTTCCTTTCTCTGTCGCCCTAACCACCGGTAGCTTAGGCCTCTAGTTTAGGTTTTTATTATGTTTTTATTTTTTGAAAGTGTATGTTTATATTTTACTTTTTTGGAAATATTTTAAAACCTAACTTAAGTACAAAAATAAATAAAGAGAATACTTTTTATTGAGAGACCAACTTTGATAATTTTTGTACACACATCATTTGAACTATAGATAATTATGAATTGAAAATAATAAGTATAACAAAATAAAAATGTATACATGATGAAATATTATAATAGGTATACAATTTAAGTGAGTAATATAAAAGAAAAGTTTAAAATGTATAAATGACAAAAATTTAAAAACAAAATGTAAAAAAATATCAGCATTATTTATTATACATAATAGAATTTTACAATATAATTCTACACATAAATGTGCTTTTTATTTTAATATATCGGTATAATTAGCGAAATAACAACTGAGTGATATGACCACTTTCAGCTATATTAGTATTCGTCCTTCTCGCACTTACGTATTTACTAGGCAGGGGCGAATGCTATAAGTCGGACATAAATGCGAACATGCTAACTCGGGAGGCGGTATCATCACGAAAAGTGATCTTACTTATCTACCATGCTAGAGTCACAGGCTAGAGTTGACATCCTTTGACAGTATGTGGTACAAAAATATTATGAGCCAAATACTAAAATAATTTATATAAATACTCATTCGTAAAAAGTTATATTGTGAGCATTATATATTACACCGCCGCCGTACCCCGTAATAATGAAAAAAAAAGAAAAAAGGTCTTACTGGGATTTGAACCCGAGACCTCTAGCTTTATGACCAGGGTCACTACCAACTAGGCTAAAGTGGTCGTCAAGAATTTGACATATTGTTTTAGTTCATTGCGATCGTTTGGTGTCGCTAGTAGTATAAACGAACTTTTGAAAGGTCACCTGTTTTTTGTATGTAGTTATCGTTCTTCTCCTTTAGTGAGTATTATATTCTTTGGTAATATATTGTCTATTACATTTACACTGCTGGGGTGTATGTTTAGCGAAATATACAAATTTATTAAATAATTTTCGAAAAGTAAAAGGATAATAAATATATGACAGCTTGTTTTCCGTTGCTAGGCTTATTCTTTTTTATATCAAATTTAATTAATTAATATGATTTTAAGAAATTTTCATACATGTGACTCAAAGACACTCAAATGATCAAAACGACGACATGTTGCCAGTGACTTCATACCACTACAAACAGCTGCTGTCAAAACCGTTTTTGCTAGTTGATATATAATGCTGCGAAGTTTCACGCGTCACGCGAAGAGCTTAGTTCATTTATAGCGGTGTGACGTCAAAGAAGCACAGGATGGCGTTTTAGTGCGAAAACTTAAGATGAAATTTAAATAGTATGGATTCATAACCAAGAAGGAAAAATACAGCTAAATGGGGCGCAAAAAAGAGCTCATTGAGTAGATAAGTAGGTACTGTATTTTTTCATTAAAAATATATTGAGAAACAAAGGAATGAAAAGCTACCAAAGTCAGCTTTTTTTTATAAAATTTTGTTCCCAAAATGTTTTTAACTTTCCTTAATGTTTATTATTACGCATATAGTTTACCAACAAATACTAATATATTAATAAATCCGATTTTTTCATTGAAATTTCATTATTTTTCCAATTAAACCAACCTAGTTTTGCGGTTGGTTCGGAACCCTAAAGGTGCGGAGTACAACACGCACTTGGCCGGTTTTTTCCATACAACGGTATTACGAGGCGTGACGTCACGCTGTCTGTCAATCAGTATGGAGCGTCTTCAGTGCTCATTAGCTATGCTGTACTTTGCTTCTCGTTTTCGTCTTTTGTGTTGCCCGTAGTTGGTCCCATACAAACATTCGATCGTCTCTAAAAACTGGTTCGAATGGCATCTTTTTTAACATCTGGGTGGATCAACTATTTTTTGTTGCTTGTTACCATGTTTACGTCTCCTGAGTCACTCTTTAAAATTGTGATTTTATAAGGTTTAAATTTACCAAACATGAGTTTTAGCGATGAGCATAAATAAATAAATGAACTTTTCACCTCACCCGCTCTGAAAGGCTTACTTTATCGTTTCAAATCTGCGTGCAAAAGTCCATTTTATCCGCTAGCGGGTAAAGTGATTTTGAAATTCGAACATGACGGAGTACCGCGCTATCAATTTTTTTATGGATGCGTTCAGAATCATGGTTCGGCCATCCGTTCTAAGGCCGTTCTACACTGATGCGGTTTCCGCACGACGGTGCGGTGTGCGAGTGAGTCAGGGCTATACATGTATATATAGCGATGGCCCGCTCGCACAAGGAAAGTGTCATCCGATGAAATATTTTATTTTAGGTACTTACATTAAATTGAAAATCATTCAATTTCAGTTTTATATCATTATTTTACCTACTTTTTTAATTTATGGAAATACAAAAATAAGGAATATATTCAAACAATAATCGTATTGCAATTTTCTTTAATAATACTTGAATTGTTTTCTTGTACAGTCGCCATCAGATATATCGAATCGAACAAGGTGTTCATAAATATCTGAACACGCCTCTATTACCAAGGCGTTAGAGTGCACGTTCAGATATTTTTGATCACCCTGAAGAGTGCAGATATATTTGATGGCGACTGTACCTACGTTTCCTCGCTAGGGTGAGGTGAAAAGTTGTGTGTTTCGCTCGGCAGCAAAGGTATTTAGCTTCTCGTGTCTTGAAACCCTCGCTACGCTCAGGATTCTATTCTTGAACCACTCGCTATGCTCGTGGTTCAATTCTAGAATCCTTCGCTAGCTCGGCTTTCAATTCGAGCACTCGCGCCAAACAACAACTTTGCAGCCTTGCATAACAAATAACTATTATTCTGCAAGTAGGCCGCAAAGGCACTTTTCCAAGTCAAAAACTACTAGCGTTTCTCAAGAGACCACTGCCGAGAAGAAACGCCGAAAGAAACTCGACAGTCAGTCATTTTCTCCAAAATATGCTTATTACAATGATACTACTTAACCTACTTGAGTAAATGTAAATGGTACACAACAAAAGAGAATTGAAAGAAAAACGAGGAAAAAATAACAATAGGTATTTACAATGTGTAGTTACACAAGAAAACAAAACATGTCGAATCGTTTGATATGCTTTCCCGCAAGAAATGTGTCAACTAGATACAATGAAAATATTAGACTCTTTACGCTATTAAATAGGAATTTGGTTTGGGCCATGCATTTCTGTCTGTTAGATAGTCCTCAACCCTATAATAAGCCTTTGACATCAAAGTTTTTTTTAGGTAATTTTTAAGAGCTGGAAAGGGTAAATTCAAAATTTCATCTGGTAACTTATTATAAAAACGAACACATTGACCTACAAAAGACATGTAAACTTTACGGACACGAAACTTGTGAGTGGCAATTTTATTTTTATTCCTGGTATTAAAATTATGGATATCAGAATTTTTACAGAATGATTCTCGATTCTTTATGACATAAATAATATTCTCATAGATGTATTGGGATGCTACCGTTAAAATGTTAATTTCTTTTAAAAGATCTCTTAGAGTTTCACGTGAGCCCAGGTTATATATGGAGCGAATGGCTCTTTTTTGTAACACAAAAATTGTCTGTATGTCAGCTGCTTTACCCCAAACCAGAATACCATACGACATAACATTATGAAAATAGCTGTGATAAACTAAGCGAGCTGTTTCTACATTGGTCAGTTGTCTGATTTTTCTAATAGCATAAGCGGCTGAACTTAATTTACGTGCCATAATGGCTATTCCATTTGGACATGGGTCATCTCTTGAGCATGCTTGAAGTCCATATTATAAACATTTTTCTAAGAAACTCGGTTACTGTTGTCTCCTCGCTGACGGGACAGAATAACAACAAGAAAAATGTGATGAACCCATCTAACCTATTGGAGCCAGTAGGTGGCGCTGCTATCGGGCAGGAGGTCTGTCAGAGGGGCTACTCCGAACTTCGAAATCCGAACTATATGAGTGAAAGGGACGGCACGATACGAAGTTCGGATTTCGAAGTTCGGAGTAGGCCCTCTGGTCCGCCACGACTGCGTGACGTCGGAGATGTCATTACCAAACTCAAGTGGAGTTGTGCAGGACACCTTGCTAGACAGAGTGATGGCAGGTGGGACAGAATTTCTATTCTTCAGACTGGTGGCCACTTCTAGGTAAAAGAAACGTCAGACATCCACAAGCTCAATGAGTTGCCGATATCAAGAAAATCGCGGGTCACTCTTGGGTGAGACTAGCCCAGGTCCGGGACGGGTGGCGTGCTTGAAGAGAGGACTATGCTCAGCAGTGGGCGATAAAGGGCCGATAGAATGATGATGATGTTACAGTCCCATTGCTGGGCAAAGGCTTCCCTACTTGTCTTCCACTCGGTTCGGCTCTGAGCAATTGTACAAATCGTCCTGCCATCTTCTTCTCGGCCTGCTATGTTGCTTATTCGCTATTTGACTAATTAGTTTTTATGGTGCCATTCGAACCAGTTATTAGAGAGGAACAAATGTGTGTACGGAACAACTACAATTAGAACAACACAAAAGACAAAAATGGGTTTCATGGTACATCATAAAATCCTAGACCTGAAAGCTAATTAAACATAGTATGTGACGTCATATCAAAATCAAAATCAAAACATTTATTCTGCAAATAGGCCTCAAGGGCACTTTTACAAGTCAAAATCTATCTAGGTACATCAAATAAAAATAATACAATAATCAAAGTATCATTAATTAAATGTGTTACATGTCAAAAATAAGACTAAGAAACTAATAACAATCGAGATTTGTTAGAGATGTATAAGGTCTCTAAGCGTCAAGATAAAAGGTAATAAAGTAAGTACACTAATCATAATAAAATATTTTGAGCTATATCTATAACACGTCAACATGAAAATAATAAAATCTAATAAATAAATATCCTCAGAGATGTATAAGGTCTCTGAGCGTCAGTCTAAAAAATAAAATCAAATGAGAACAGTGAAGTCTCTCATCATGTCAATTCCACTGAACACTAGTACGAAGTTACTAGTCCTTGCAAACATGAACAGACCGGACCCCACAAACAGCACCCGTTCACAAGTATGACGCGTATCTCAGCCATCGCCTCCCTCGACCATATGTTAGGGAAGGTTGCGACCCGATCAACGACGCCACCGTAAGCAAAGACCTTTAGGCGAGCATGACATATTCAAGCTGCAGGACATTTATAATCAAAGTAGTACTTAATAATAAAATATCGAATACAATGAGATACCTCATATACTGTATGGTGTACCATATTGTATGGTAAAACGCGGACTTTGCTGTTTTGGTCATTAAATATTGCATTTAGGTACATTAATTTTTTTTAAAATTAAAACATAAGAATCCTGATGGTGGTGAAAACGCGGGAAAAAGGATAAACGAAGGACCAGCGATAGAAGACCGTAGGCCGAAGATGGGGTCTATAGGTCTGAAGGATGGTAAAAGATGTAGCAAATGGTGGCCTGCCTTACCTTCAACCAGCAGGATTTTGTTGGGCGGCCGCCACTGCTTTCGACGGTAGTGATGCTGTATTTAGGTTCGCTCTTCTTTCTTCAGTTTAATAAATTTTATAACATATCACGTATTTCTATATGAATTATTTTATTGACATCCAAGAGAATATTTTTAGACACTGACTTATGTCTTTTTTTTATTGGCAGGCAGGCCATAACGCGGGTGACGTGAAAAAGGTTTTATAGCGAAAAAGTATGAATGAGGTGCGTGATTATGAACGATGGCGAGAGAAAGAGAGGGCGATAACATTTCCCCCCGACCTTAAAGGGTTACTTTAAAGAAATAAATATACCGAATGAGAAGTCCGCCCCAGCAATATAAATGTATAATAATAATACGAGTATAAACGCTTATGATATAAAATCAGAAGCAGAAACTTATAAATGCGAACTCACGCATGCAGTATAACATGAAAAAAAAACTCAAAGTGATGTAAGAAGAACTTCATCCTATAGTAAAATATCTACTGGCTGGGTAACGGACACAACCGCACGACTGAACGTGTGAAACTGCCTCTGCTTGTTTTTACAGTAACGACACGAGTAGTCCCATCCTTAGAGGGATGTACTGCCTCAACAATACCCAAAGGCCAAGATAAAGGCGGTGCGTTATCTACTTTAATTACAACCACCGTGCCAACCTTGATGGGAACTGATGGCGTGGTCCATTTTGCTCGTGATTGCAACTGGTGCAGATATTCAGCACGCCATCGTTTCCAGAATGACTTAACCATTCCATCCAAGAGGGCATGTCTATCGAGCAGATTTGCTGACTCAATGAACGGCGATGGCAGTGATAGTAGAGGAGCAGTATTTAGAAAATGAGACGGTGTGAGAGCTCTTGGTTCAGCTGGGTCGCTGCTCATAGCCGTTAGTGGCCGAGAGTTCACGAGGGCCTCTATTTGCGTGAGGGTCGTGAGAAGCTCTTCATATGATAAAATTTGTGTCCCAATCACTTTGAAAAGATGGTTTTTCACAATCTTTACCATGCTTTCCCACACACCTCCAAAATGAGGAGAAGCGGGAGGAATAAACTTCCACTCAATTCTACTTTCGGCCAGTTCCATTTCGAAGTGTGGGCGGTAGCTATCCAAAAACTTGTACAGATCCTTTAAGTAGGAATTCGCACCGACAAAGTTCGTTCCATTGTCTGAGTACAGGCATTGCACTGGACCGCGTCGTGATAGAAACCGCTTCAAAGCAGCTAGAAAGCTAGCAGTGCTCAGCTCCGTTGCTATTTCAATGTGTAAACAGCGCGTTGTGAGACAAGTGAAAATACATAACCATGCTTTGCGACTCCTAACCCCTCTGCCACGAAAAGGCGTATATTGCAGAGGGCCGGCGTAGTCACAACCTGTATGCGAATATGGCTTGTCCACTTGGTTTACGCGACAGCTCGGCAGATCCGCCATAAGTGGGAACGAAGACTGGGGTTTCGCTCTAAAGCACGTATTGCATTTAGCAATGCGCTCGCGAATGACCCGACGGGCTGCGAGTATCCAATATTGATACCTGAGTAAGGACATCAACGTTTCGGGACCGGCATGCAGATGTTTCTTATGAAAGTAGTCAACTAACAAATTGACCACATGATCGCGGCGCGGAAGCACAACAGGGTGCTTTTGTGCATATTCTATGCTGGCATTCGATAATCGACCACCAACTCGGATCAAACCGTCCTTGTCTAAGAATGGTTTAAGCTTTTGTAAAGCGGGGGTACAAGCTTGGTTATTTTTAATCTTGAGAATATCGTCATCGAAATGCTTCTTCTGTAACGATAACATAATTTTATTTTCAGCGAACTCCATATCAGACCGAACAAGCGCCGTGGTGCGCGGTTTCGGTTTTAAAATGCGATATACATAAACCACAATGCGCAATAACTTCGACCACGACGAAATTCGCTGCGCGAGTGAATAAAGCGGCGTCTCTGCGGCCTCCGTAGTTGTAGCGTGTGCAAGTCGCTTAAGCTCTGGTACTTCACCGACAGCCGCATGATCGAGCTCTCTTAAAGGCCATTCTGACGGATGCTTGATAGTCCATGGCGGTCCACTGAACCATAGAGGATGATCCACAAGTTTAGCAGGTGACAAGCCACGGGACAAGCAGTCTGCGGGATTTTCCAATCCTGCCACGTGATGGAAGCAGCTGGCTGGAATAGATTCAATAATTTTAACAACGCGGTTAGCGACAAACGTTTGCCAGCGGTGCGGTGAAGAATTAATCCAGCAGAGAACGATCTTAGAGTCGGTGAAAGTGTACACTTCATTTACCTTATATCGCGGCTCAAAATTGTCCAGAACCTTCCGCATTAGTTTGGATAGGAGAACTGCTGCGCACAATTCTAACCTCGCAACGGAGATTGTTTTAAGCGGTGCAACTTTCGACTTGGAGCATACAAGTCGTACGGTTACTTCTGTTCCTTTTAGAACTTGAAGATATACAACACCTCCGTAAGCGCGTTCAGACGCATCACTGAACCCTAAAAGGTTCATAGTACAGCCCTGTACTACTCCAAGATGGCGTGGTATACGGATTTCATTGAGCCTTGGCAACTCGTAACAAAATTGCTCCCATAAATTCACGATATGGGGTGGGGGAGCCTCATCCCAATCGCACTTGATCAACCAGAGCTCCTGAATAAGGAGTTTAGCATGTAAGATAACAGGTGCTACTAAGCCCACGTTATCCCACAGACGTGCGACAGCAGAGAGGATTGTCCTCTTCGTACACGCCGTGTCTGGCTCCGTGACTTTGAAATAAAAGTTATCACTAGTCTTGTTCCAGCACAAGCCCAGGACCTTTTGGGATACCCCCGGATCAATTTCAACGTCGGAAGCTCTATGCGAGGCGGGTATGGCTTCTAAGACAGTATTGGAATTAGAAGTCCATTCCACGAGGTCAAATTGACCGCATTTAAATAAGTCGATTAGCTCCATAGAAGCTGCGATTGCCACGGATTCGTCTTGTTTCTGTGAGTCTTCTGACATTATGCTAAAGCATACGTCATCCATGTAAGTGCAGGAAGATGCGATCGTAGCTGCCATTGGAAACTTATGCCCGTCGTCTGCAATCAGCTGTCGGACGACGCGAAGCGCGTGATAAGGACTCGACTTCATACCGAAGCAAACACGATTGAATTCGTATGTTACGATTGGAGCTTGTGGATTAAATCGGTATAGGATTCGCTGGAATTGGCGAACGTTCGCGAACACCGATCTGCAGAAACATCTGACGACAATCAGCTGAAAGTGCTATCTTAAATAGGCGAAAATTTAAGAGGATTGAAAACAAATCCTCCTGTAGATTAGGGCTTGAGTGCAGAACATCATTCAGGGATAGGCCCGTGCTCGTTTTACTACTTGAGTCTAGTACTAAACGCACCTTCGTCGTTGATTTATCCTGTCGCACGACGGCATGATGTGGGATCGTAAACTGCTGCGTAGCTGCGGCCGAGGTGCTTTTCGAGTCCGTTACCTCCGATATGTAACCCTTATTGACGTATTCACGAATGATATCGTCATAGGCGGTACGTAATGTACTCGAGGCCTCTAGTTTTCTTTCAAGGCAAAGGAAACGCCTGTATGCAGCCGAGAGCGAATCTCCGAGTTTAAAAACATCGTCGCGAAAAGGCAATGCGACTGTGTATCTACCACTATCGTCTCGCGTAGTGGTGGCGCGGAAGTATTCCTCGCATTCATTGTCATCTTGACTATGAGCGGGCGGAGCAGACACCTCCTCCAGCTCCCAGAACTTTTTAAGAAGGTGGTCCATGGAATCTTGAACGAAGGCACAGCATGCGGATGTAAATTTTCGTGGCACCTGTAAAGCCGGAGCTGAACCCATTATTATGTATCCGAATACCGACTGGATAGCTGGCGGTATTCCTTCCACATCACTCCGTATAATATTCGGCAGCATCAAATGTGGAAATATAGATGCGCCCAGCAGTACGTCTATAGCGGCGGGCGTATCAAACTTGTCGTCCGCTAGAGGGAGTCCTTGGACGTGCACGAAAGCGGACGTATCCACGGTGACTGACGGTAACTCGTCTGTGATGCGATCCACCACAAGACCCGAAACGTCAAAGTTAACGTTTTTGTTAAATCGCGAAAATA
The DNA here is from genome assembly GCA_963556455.1 of Epiblema foenella. Taxonomy (NCBI): domain Eukaryota; kingdom Metazoa; phylum Arthropoda; class Insecta; order Lepidoptera; family Tortricidae; genus Epiblema; species Epiblema foenella. The sequence continues at coordinate 9,373,660 of OY747107.1, read as the reverse complement.
TTTTGAAGTTTGCGGTACCCCTACTAGGCTTTTCAGCGCCTCCGATGCCTCGTACAGTCACGCTTGATGTTTTATCATATGATAATCCTAAGCGCATACAACAGTCTTCCGTGATAAAATTACTCTGAGATGCGGAATCGAGTAAGCACTTGACAACTTGCTTTGTTCCTACACTATCGTGAACAAAAACCTTCGCAGTTGACAACAGTATCGTATTGCGCGTTGTATATTTTGCAGTTTGCTCAGACTCTTTATTATTTGCAACTGCGAGTACTTGCGAGGCAGCGGAAGTGTTACAAGTTGGGTTAGACGGGGTCGATGACGATTTGGCTCCGTCACTCGCGGATTCATTTGACATGTCACATGTCACGCTTTTTTCATTCTTATCCTTATCAAAATGCAACATCGTATGATGCCTTTGACGGCAAAGACGACATTTCAATTCAGAATTACATTCGCGGGTTCTATGTTTGATGCTTAAACAATTGACGCACGCGTTATGTTCCTTGACACATTTGAAACGTTCGGAAGGCGATAAATTGTTAAAAGCGGGACATTTGAACAAATGTTCATGAACAATACTGTCACAAATGCATTTGCGTAGATTCTCGCTAGCCACATAACTTTGTGGATTGGGCGCGAAGTTGCGCGGCGGCGGCGATTTTGCGGATTTGTCACGCGAGGAACCTGCGGCGGCAGTGGTACATGGCAGCGTATTTTGATAAATCCTATACTGACTCTTGACAAAGTCGGCGAAGTTGTCAAACGTAGGAATCTTGACATTACGGTACTCCATTTCAAATGCTCGAATAGTTTCTTGATCCAACTTCTTGAGCGCCACGTGAAGCAACATATAGTCAGTTAAATCGGCAAGTTTAAGCGATTTAAGCGCATTTGCGGCTGTGACAAACTTGTCAATGAACGCCTGAAGGTTGGATGAAGAAGCGGGTCCATTAATCTTTAAATTGAGCATTTGATCCATGTATGTAGAGGCGAGAGTGCGCTTGTCATGAAATCTGTCAATAAGACATTCGAGAATCAATTTATAATTGTCAGCGCATGGAGTGATGCCGGCAAAGACAGCTTGAGCTTTCGGTGACAATTTTCCAATAAGATAAAATAGTTTCTCGTCATCTGTAAGCGACGGGTTCTCATGAACTCTTGTCTTAAAACTGGCGTAGAACAGCGGCCAGTTGCGTATATCTCCATCGAACGCCATCAGTTCCATCGCTGGCAAAGAAGGTCTGGCTCGCTCCACCGTTGTAGGCGGCAAAGCGACCGGCGGCGCGGCGGTTGGTTGAAGTCGTTTAATAACCCTTCTAATGCGGCAATACAAGTCTTCAAAGGCTATAATCGGCTGATAATTAGGAACAGCAGCGGTCTTGCCCCTAAGCAGCGTGCGATTGTGATCGTTTACTACCTCCTTAAACTCGGAGCGAATTTCCTCGATGGTGTCAATAGCATCGAGGAAATTTTCTCGACTTACTTCATCGGTATCAACAACCAGAGATTTTTTATAAATACCTTGAACGAGTTCAAAGAGCGTATTACGTTTCGCCTCAAGCATCGACAGCTGTGACGACAGTTCGTCCTCGAAATACTCGCTGTCGATACTTTCGGGATTTTTATGCGTTTTCGCCATAGTGCGACGCGGTTTATATTATACGCGGTGCAAATAATAGAATATACCTACGAATAGGAATCTCTTATAAAAATTACCTAAATTGCGGGAGCGGTTATAATTATTTTATAATTTAGGTAATTTATAAGGGCGGTGCGGGAGAAAAATACGTGATAAATGTATGAGATGCGGTGCGGGGGCGCGATGAAAAGAAGAGATCCGGCTCGAAGACCAAAAATGAAAACGCGGGAAAAAGGATAAACGAAGGACCAGCGATAGAAGACCGTAGGCCGAAGATGGGGTCTATAGGTCTGAAGGATGGTAAAAGATGTAGCAAATGGTGGCCTGCCTTACCTTCAACCAGCAGGATTTTGTTGGGCGGCCGCCACTGCTTTCGACGGTAGTGATGCTGTATTTAGGTTCGCTCTTCTTTCTTCAGTTTAATAAATTTTATAACATATCACGTATTTCTATATGAATTATTTTATTGACATCCAAGAGAATATTTTTAGACACTGACTTATGTCTTTTTTTTTGTTGGCAGGCAGGCCATAACGCGGGTGACGTGAAAAAGGTTTTATAGCGAAAAAGTATGAATGAGGTGCGTGATTATGAACGATGGCGAGAAAAAGAGAGGGCGATAACAGGTGGTTTTTAATTTACTTTTAGTCAATAAAAAACTGACATCATTTTTCGAAACTTTCAAGTGTCATATCTATTACGATTTTGAGCATATTTATTAATTTACTGTTTTTTGTCATAATCAATGATGGTTTATTATTCATATAGTGACATCTTATTATTATTCATTCCGCATGCATATTCTCTATTATGAACTTACGCGATACCCCGCTCTCGAAGCCTCCGTTTCGTCGCCGGTTTAATTTTAGGGCCACCATGGCTATGTATCCCGCGCCCAGTTATAAAGAACAGGGTGTGGAACCTCGGCCCGCCTCTAGTCTGCAACTCTCTCAGCTTCCTGATGTGAGTGTCGAGGAACAAATCCAATGATTCTTTAGCCTCGAGGACTCGGAGAAAGTGGAGGTCGAGGGTAGCGTTATCAGTGCAGTTTGCTGCATGCACCTGGAATGTAATAAATAAACTTGAATGTATGGATACTAGCCTATGGTTAACATAAGAGTAGCAACCGCAGAGCGTGTGATACAAATGAAGGATACACGGAAAGAACATGTCTATTGTCTAGTAGTCACTAAAACACTGGCTTTGAAATTTTAGATTAGTACTAGTCAGTACTAATCTATTCTAGTTTACGTCATTTATCGGTATAGATATACCGCATTAGTCACAGTCCAGGTGCGTTGGAGCCTAGGGCGGCAGACTTGGGGCCAAAATTTGGCTTATGTCTAACATAAATTAACGGTATCTAATTGTGGGTCGGTAGAAGTGGCATTTGGATAGCGTACTATAGGCGGAAAATGTGTAAATCCACCACTGGAAATTTTTGTTCAGTTAAAAACCTACGGGGTAAAGACGTCCTAGTAGCAAGACGATATCCAACGAACACACTAACATACCTGCATCAATGAAGCAGCCGCCAAGCTGTTGGCTTGGTCGAACTTCTTCTTGTGCAACACAGCGACGTCAGAGTAGTACGAGGCAATTTGGGGCATGTTCCGGGTCAGATAACTTTCAGCACGCTGGCGGTACCTAAATAATTGATAATTATGGGTGAACAAAATGGATATAAAATAAGTACTGTACGAATCATATAGTTATTGACAGCCATGATAGCCAATATACAGAAACACTCCTTTATTATTATAGGAGTAAGGATGGCAGTGGAGGACCGTTCATTGTGGCACTCTTTGCGGGAGGCCTCTTAGATAATTTAAGACAGGAGCAAAATATTTCGCCAAATTTTGGGGGGGACGAGGTCACACACATATAAAGACACTACGCACGCTTGCAAAACATTTTCCCATTACTACGCACCTACACTAAAAAAATCAGCACGCACACTCAAAACACTAAATTTGACCTTACAAGCGTTTATACTAGGCCAATTATCACATGGCTAAATTGACCAATTTCACTAAGAATGACATTTCAGAGAAGAGAAGTTCTTATATAAAGTAGTCCTTGTGGGTTTGATGATGGATGTAATGGTCAAGTACGAATGTTTTTAAATCGACTTTGTAATAAAAACTTTAATAGTGCAGAAAATCACATTTTCTCCATCTTTAATCTTACAATTGCTAAATGTGGCACTGGAATTAATTTCATGTCCTCTGCCTACCCCTTTTTGGAATATAGGCGTGAGTCTGTGTTTTATGTATGCATTTTCCTATTTTTAATTATTAATCTCTAAAACAAATGAATCTACATTTTTTACCGAGTTTGTTACCGGTAGAGTCGCACGCGTATAATATGTTAATAAATAAGCCCGTTAAAACAGCGATTTCGTTTTATAAGCATTACGTTCAAATGGTTACATATTACAGTCCATTCGGATTAGTCTGCCGTAAAGTACACTCACGGACTTAATTAACTTACTTTATACTGGACATATCTTAGTTAAGCTATTAGCGTCCAGTATAAAGTTAACTATAAACGGTTCAAAGATTAAAGTTCGTGATCGTACATCTCACATTACTACGACCGAATTGGACAGTAAGTAACCAAACAGCCAAAGTAACCAAATATGTATTTGGCTGATGACGTTTTCGTTATCATCATCATATCAGTCGAAAGACGTCCACTGCTTTACCCCTCTGCCAAAGGTATAGGAGAATAATCTGCCACGTTATTAAAAGCGACTTCATTAATCGATTATACGTCAGTCTCGAAATCGTTCCCGGCTTATGAAGAGCTTCGTCAAAATACCTTTATATGTAAGTGTAAAAACATTTTAATTTATCAAATTTACCAAAAAATAATTATTATTTCACTTGCACGTATGTTTTGCACTTGCACACGGGGCCGGGGTAGGAAAAATGCGCCTCGGATAATTCCCACTACAAACCAATTGAAACACTCGTAAATAAGGCACATAGAAATCAAACCAGTATTTTTCTCATACCGAAAATATTTTTAACGTTGCATATTACAATTTACTTGTACCTACTTTCAAATTTAAATTCACTAAAATTCGCTCAAGTTCCATTTAAACGTACTTATCTATTTATTTTATTTATCGTATGGCTATTTTGTTGCCAGTTTTGTTGCACCGTTTAGCACCACCCAGGGGTCACGTGTAGGGTAACGGTGGGTACTCCCTACGGACGTGGTGCAACTTCAACCCCGCATCAACGCAACTTCAACAATTCGCAAACCAGCATCCCTAGGGTATGTCACTATAATAATTGTATACCTTTTAATAATTAAAAAAAAACTCGCACCGGCCAAGTGCGAGTCGGACTCGTGCATAAAGGGTTCCGTACCATTATCTATAAAAACGGCAAAAAAATCGCGTTTGTACAACCCTTAAATATTTATTTTATTCTGTATTTTAGTATTTGTTGTTATAACAGCAACATAAATACATCATTTGTAAAAATTTTAACTAACTATCACGGTTCATAAGATACAGCCTAGTGACAGACGGAGGGACGGAAAGCGAAGTATTAATAATAGGGTCCCGTTTTACCCTTTGTGTACGGAACCCTAAGAACATTACAGGTAAATTACTAAATTACTTTGAGTTTGGCACTTAGTTATTCTATTGAATATTCTACTTTAACATTAATGCAATAGGGTTTCTATTACACAAACACTGTTTATGTAACCTACTTACTACCAATGTTTTTAATATATACTATTTAATACAGTTGCTCAAAAAGTAGTACTTATGTAGCTGTATACGGTTCGCAAAGTTGGATTTTGCGCACTAGTGTACGCACTTTTTACTTTACCCATTTTTTTAAATTTACTGTTGATCAAGCCACACATCCAACCGAAGAGTTTTAGGTTCAATTAATTTACTTATTTATTTAATAAAGCATTTGGCATTAAAACTATATGTCTATTATATTAAAAACATTTAAATTTGCTTATTAGAGAGTTATCAAATGTTAAAAAATCTAAAACTGTTTTCAAAAAGTTGTCTGATTGAGTGACCAATGATCGGAAACGAGTAAGTATTATGCGAGACCTCCGATTAATAGAGTATTAATTATGCAATTTATGCAAGCCCGCCGCCCCGGGTGAATGATCGCTTGTTTTTTTTTTGCCAAAACACATTTATTTACAAAAAAATCATAAAATTAAAAAGAATTGTTTTTACCCACGACGGAACAGAGAAGGTATATGCGTTTAGGGTGAGAGGTTGATCATGTTTAAATGTAATTAAACTACCACGTGACCTCCTAAAACCACTCCCAAAATAGTTTTTGATTTCGTTGAACGCTGACAACTATGGCATGTTGAAAGAAATCTATCAATCAAAAGTTAAACCGTCTTTTTAATTCCCGCCTCTTTAATTTATAATTTCAAGAATTAATTTTGAAATGGCGTATTGTTTTAATAATATTTTTTGATGTGTGATTTATACAATAAAATTGTTAAATAAAATGTGTGTAGACTACGCCAGATGTAGACCATGGTACGTGCAAAGCTCACAATGGCAAGTAAACACATTTTGTTTTGACTTTTACTATTACTGTTACAAAGAAACAAATCTGTTTCTTTGATATTTTTTCGCAACTTTATTAATAAAAGTCGTTTGATATACGTGCGGAAGTATCATTTTCACTAGTCCCGGACAACTCGGGACTTGTACAAAATGACAGACCTTCCGCACTTGCATCAAAATGTTCTATTATTATTTTGATGTAAATACAGAATATCAATTAGATTAATGGGTGACGTTAATCAGCGGTAAAGTTTCAGTATTATTACGATTTGACTCACATGTTCCGTTGATTCCAGTGTTGACTAGCTTTGGCACGATACTCCTGAACAGTCTCCATGTCCACTTTGATATCTTTAGGCAGCAAAGGCCACTCCACTTCCGACAGTGCCTGTAAACACATAAGCAATCATAAGTAGGGATCACGGTAACTTAGTAGGTATTTTGAGACATGGAAGGCATGGGAGTCTTTAGCTTTTTTTATGGATTATGTTTTTGGTACTATAATGGTACGGTCGGCCTCACAAGGGGCTCAACACCTTTGTACCCTGTCGCTTTAACTTCTTGTTTAAGGCAAGGCCATTCCAATGCAAAAGACCCCCTCTAATACGCGTTAGTTTGCAATTAACCATCCCGCTCTCTACGGAAGCTCTGGGCGTAATTTCGTTAATATTTAGGATATTTTAATTGATTTTTGGAAAACTGGATCATTTAAAAAAAACTATCCGGTTATTTTGTTAGAACAATAAAAAAAGCTATCCTTTCTGAAAAAAAAAACCTATCACTGTCGTTGATTATTGCGAAATCTACAGCATTAAAGTTTATTTTTACGATGATATTTAGGATTTTTGACAAGGTACTTTTCAATATTTTGTTCGGTTACTTCGTTTATTTTTTAGTCAGTAATTTTTGTGTAGTGTAATTCTACATTACTTCTGCACACTGAAAGCTCAAACCTCAGTATTTTCGTCATATCTCTAATGGGCCTTGCCTTAAACTGTCATACTAAAATTCCAACGGCTAAAAGTGACAAGATACCAATTGTCCAGCTACTACTTATGAGGCCGATTGTACATAGGGCCTACACGAGGACACGCCGCGCTTTTCGATCTCCAGCAACCAGCTTTCTAGCTCCATCTGAACAGGGTGCTGCCATGTGTGTATAGTTCTACATCGTCCACTTGAAGGCGGCCAATAGGGTAGATGATTCATGTTACAATTTATAACATAGTGTGACTATATGGATAGAAAACCATCAAATTATCACAATAAACAGTAAATTAGACAATATAATTAAAATCATAAAAAGATATGGGACTATAAACATTCGCAAAAATGTTGGTGTTTTGTTTATTAGCCAAATATAAATTGTAAGTTAGCAATAGAATTCTCATGTTTCAATAAAAAATAAATTGTTCAGGAACTAGGTATGTACATAAACGCAATATTTCAAGACAAAAACCGCAAAATCCCCCTTTTTCCACACTACAGTAATGCGGGCGTGACGTCACACCTGGCTGTCAATCAGTATGGAGCGTTTTCAGTGCTCGTTAGCTATGCTGTACTTTGCCTATCGTTCGTGTTTTGTGTTGCTCAATTGGATGCTGTTATGCAATAATGTATCAACCTAATAGGAGAACCTATAGTAGATGACACATTATTGCATAAGAGCGCCCAATTGTAGTTGGTCCCCTACAAACATTTGATCGTCTCTAAAAACTGGTTCGAATGACATGTAAACATTTTTTTTGACATCTAGCCTATTGGAGCCGGTAGGTGGCGCTGCTATTGGGCAGGCCTGTCTAGTCCGCGTTTTTTTTATCATCTAGCCTATTGAAAGCCATGCTCAGTGTTTATGAATTAATATTGATTGCACGGAACGCTCTTGGCCCATCGCTGCGGCGCCCGCGTGCCGCGTGCGGTATGCGAGGTTAAGCAACGTGCGCCGGGGTCAATTCTTGGATGGTGACCCCTTTTGAGTGGTTATTAACTGAGCGCTTCCGTGTATGGCAGCAGTCGTTAAGCCAAGTTGGAGGCCTTCTGGCGGCTTGAGAACTTCTAACAGTCAAGTTGCCCACTCACTTGAAAAAGGGGGGTCGAAGTTGTACCACATCCGTAGGGAGTACCCACCCACCGCTACCCTACACGTGAACCCTGGGTGATGCAAAAAATGCAAAAAAACTGACAACCGTACTGTCTTCTCGAAGATCTCACGGTTCGAAATAATTGCCATACTAATATAAATAAAATAATTGCATTATCGCCAATAATGGATCATGATTGATTTAGTACAGACCTTTTTTTGTTCTTCTATCAACTTCTCATGGCGCTCAAGTTCCATTTTAGAAATAAATTTAGCCACTCCATTCTCCTCTTCTAATATTTGGGCATTGCCGGTTGACGATAATAGTACCTGAAAATGTAAAAGAATTAGATTACTATCTAAGTCATTTATAATTGATCGTCCTAATATAGAAGGAAGGCGAGAATAAGAAGTAGGTATATAATACAAGAGGATTGTTGTAAGCAAAAATCTATGGCCTTTGCCAATATTTGAGTAGTAAGTGATGGCTTCTAAAGGATGTAACTAGGACAACGTGTGGAGGAAACAGAATCTATTGTAATTACCTCAACAGTAGCTTGAAAATTGTTATCATGAGCCATAAGAAGCTCGGAAAGAATTTCGGGTAACACATCAGGGAACAAATTATACAGTTTTTCTCTTGTCATTCTAGCGGCCAAGTCGTTTGGTTCATTACTGCGCCATTCTGCAGTCATCTCCTTCTTATAAATAGATAAAGCTAGCTCCATATCCATTATATCTTTGAAGTCTGGAACAGCAGGTTCTTGTCCTGCCTTAGTCAGTTGTTCTTCTTTCAATGCCAGTTGCCTGAAATATAGAAAAAAACATTTATAATTAAATGTTTTTTAACAAATGATCTGATCTCGCAAGCATACATGTCAGGATACTTACCTAACACGTACATAATCAGTAGTATTCCAAATGGACAAGCACGTAAGTAATTGACAAGCTGTTGATAAACCTCACCTCGCGAATTCTTCATCTTGTCGCAGCATCATTTCCGACTGCCGCGATTGCTGATCTAGTTGATGCATAAACGATTCAATCCAAAGTGCGTTAATTTCGTTTAGCAACGATACGGGCATGTTTACCCTCATCACTACATTATCTGGATAAGCCATATCGTCTCTGCCAAATATATTGTCCAGCTCAGAAACAAATACTGTCCCCAAATCAACATTGACAACCCTTTCACAGTCATCACTTGAAGTTGTCTGGGAATCATCATCATCTGTACTCAAATATGACTCCACAACCGGTTCAGCAGCACTTGTTGTCGATGCTACACGTATTTCTTCAGTCTCTTCCTTAATTACGTCTCCTTGTCCATCACTAACTTCTCCACGACGCATTTTTCGTATCTTAAGGCAATGGTCAGAATAATGACTGTCAGATATAACAACATTTTGCTCTATTTGACGTTTTAGCTGAATAGACGATTCCGAAAGACTTTTATCTTTTTTTAATTTCGGTGTACTAGGTACTGACGCCGATTTTCCTGGAGCTTCTGTTAAGCTTGGATCAATGAGGGCAGCAATTGCTTTTGGCTCTGTGTTAATACTAGGTATTACATTATATGATTCTAGACAGTCACATTGCTCGTCATCAAACTCCTCTGTATCTGAAATAACTTCACTACCAACAGTGTGCAGCTGATCATTGGCCATACCATCAAGGACAATGTCTACTGCCCAATTTACATCACCAACACATTTATCAAATATATCTCTCAATTCAACTTTCGATATATTCTTGAATAATTTTCTAAAAGCAACAAAATGTTTTTCTTCATTTTTACATCTTACAGTTTCGACAGCGACGTGGTCGTGATCATTTGTCATACTGCTTTTATCCAACATTCGTTTATCAGGAATCTTTTCTTCATTCAATCCCATATAGTAAAAGTTGATGTCTCTAGGTGTACCAAAAAGAACTTTTAGATTTTTAATATTAATGTCAGTGTCGCCAAATTCTACACTAGTGCCAGTTGTAGCCGTTTCTACTTTAACATTTGGTGTATCCAGAAAATTAGTTTGTTGACCTTCATTCCATGATGGCATGAACATAGATATTTTTGACCAATCATTATAATTAGCATCCAGTGGCAAAAATCTATCTTGATCTGTAGAATAAGTTGAAGCATTTCTGGGTGGTTTAGGGATGAAGGCTGAAACATTTTCAATGAGAGTAGGTTCTGTTTTAGTATCATCATTCCACGCATCTCCATTTTCCCATTCTTCCTCAAGCTTTTCAATTTGTTCTAACTGCTTTCGCATGTCTTCGAGTCTTACAAAATTTAGTTTATCAACTGGGTCATTGGAATCATGAGGCCGTATTTCAGTATCATCAGTAACTGTATTCATGTTTGTTGGAAAAATTGTTTCTTGTTCACTTGCAATAGGTGTTTCCGAATCAGGAACTACAGAGAGATGTTGTTGAATAGAAACATTCAGCTGCGTTGAAGGAGCCAGTGGTGTCATTATTAATCCTAACTCTGTTTGGTTTGAAGGAATGTCTGCATGGTTTGAAACTTTGTCTGTGTCTCTGTTAAGGGAAATTTCCTGTTGTAGCATGGGCTCCGAAGCAGTTACAACATTTTTTGTCATTGTAGAGTCTAAGCTAGTCAGTAGTGGTGATATCTATAAAAATATAATTATAATTATTGTTGAGAATGCATTTTACTCACAATTTATTTTATGTTGAGTAAGTTAGCTACACGTCTCGGCCCACGTATTAGAAATAACGCAAGTGTAGCCGCGGAAAAAGTATATCTTATGTCGATCGCAAAGGTCTGTTTTAAACAGAGGTGAAAGAATTTTGGAAATTGGATGTTATAGTTTTAGTAGTAAAGAGTACAAGTACAAGTTAAAACAGTATTAAAATTATATTTGATGCTTTTTACCTGACTCTGATGTGCTAGTATTGGAGTTAAAGCATTTTGTTGATCATGTTGAGTATCAGGTTCCATAATAACAGGATAATTCCTTTTTACTGGAGGTACTTTATCCCCAGGATATGATAGACCGAAACTTCTTATTAAATAAACGCCACTCACGCCATTTTGGAAGTTTTCCAGCAAACGTTTCAGTGTGAATAATGGGACTTCATGGGTATTTTTCCGAGCAAGCTGGCCGACTTTTTTTGCCCATGGAGTATTAGGTTCCAAAACTTCAATAATGTAACCATTTTGGACTCCCGCTCGGACATAGAGCTCCATATGGAAAATCTCGATGTTAGTATTATCAACGAAAATGGGACTTACACCGCGACCAATCGCCTCTAGAACCCTGTTCAAATTCCAGGCGTGGGCTTCAGGAAGCATATTTTTATTATAGTTGTAATGTCCCCTATGCATGAAAAAGTCGTCAGTGCTAAATATAAATGTTCTATAATTCATACCAGGGCACATGACGTCAACCAATGCCTTCGCCAAAAACGATTTGCCACTACCTGGTAAACCTCTCATCAGGATCAAAGTTCTACTCCCTTCATTGTGGTAGCCAACAATTTGTTGTGTTTGTAATGTCCATATACTTTTTGGCGTATTCATAGGTACTTGTCTAAGTTGCTGTTTGGGAAAAGCGCCTCTGGATTGTGATACCCCAGCATAGGATGTTATTGGTGGTGATTTTTGTGTGCTGGTAATATTTTGTGATGCAGGTATAATTCCTGAAGTGGCATTGTTTGTCGGTTCAATACTTTGATTAGTTATTGCAAGTGTACTGCCTGTTGATTGGCTGACAGAAGGATCCTCTGACATGTTGACTATTATGTCAATGGCTTGTGTCACTGGAAAACAACATAAATACTTAGTATTATGTATATTAAATCTAGCTACTGGATATGGTTTCCCTCTTAGAATATTGTAATGAAAAGCATATATATATATATTTTATTTTCTTGTTGGAAAGTAATATAATAACACATCATAACTGCAACATCTGTATGATCTGTAGTACAATGAATAATACATATACCATTTTATTTCTATAGCCTCAGGCACTGGTCCCACCGCTGGCGAGCAGCAAGTATTCTCATAGTAATTCTACTTGTTAAGCGAGTAGAATTACTATGAGATTACTTGCTACTCGCCGGCGGTGGGACCAGTGGCTAAAGGGAAGAATGTATGGGAAACAAATGTATTTTTTACCCTAAGAGCTTAATTCACTATTGTTACTAAAGTATTTTGTAATCTAAAATAAGGAATATTAAATCTACAAAATTTACAACTCTTAAGGCCAAATTCTGTCAAACAAACACAAGCAAAAAAACTACTAAGAGCTCTAAATATAAGGCAGATTTTTGCTTGTGTTCATTTGACAAAATTTTGCCAATCAGTTTCCAACATACATTACCAAATGTTATTCTCCTAATTATAGTAGAAATCTCTCATACAATTTTAATTGATTAAGAAAAAGAAAATATACAACATATTATTTAGTGTCAACTTTGCTCATATAACCTAGACCTTTTTAAGGCACGAGTGAATAGGCACCTTCTAGGTGAGCTCGCTTCATTGTCGGTCTCATCTTTGCCCCCTGGCTAGATGCTGACCAAGAGCGATCCCATATTTAATAAAAAAAAAACCTAATTTTTTACATATTTTCATGTTTTACTATTGTGATATAATTGTAGCCTAAAGTTTTTAAAATAAATAAAAGAGAATGTCCTATATGAGGAATTCTAATACATTTCATACCTGTGTAACAGCAAAACCCAAGTTGTATTTGATGAATAGCCTATCTGAGTATCTGATAACACTTCATTTAGGGAAATCCCCTGAAATTCTTACACTCCATGCGCGGATTTATTACAGCAATGTGACAGTCACCCTCAAATGTTATCTTGTCCGCCAATGTCAGCTCGTTATATTACACTCAACATCCACACAGTCGAATATAAAGTTGAAAAAGGTTTCTTGTTCTTAATAAGAGAACAACTGTTGGAACTCACTTGGAAAGTCACTATTTGCGACATGTTTCGGACTACAATTGGAGTCCTTCATCAGGTTGAGTGTTATCAAGGCAACCGACCGCGCAACACTGCCCTCCGACGCGCGCGAAGCTCGTACTCTTATTAAGTGTAAATGTCTCATGTTAGTGTAAATTTATGTTTATTGTTCTTATTGTATTTATTAGTATTTCCATAAAGAACTTAAACAATGAAGTAAATTATGAAATACCAGTAGCTGACATTTACTTCTTTCAGAATTTCAGAGCCTTAGGTTATCAAAATTGTACTTACATCATACCTGAACTCAATGTGACATATGCATTAACACATTCAGCGCTAGTGTCTACGCAATTAATCATAAAAAACACAAATTCACTTTGCATGGGGTATGGATCATCCTGCTCTTTTATCTAAAGATACTCACTTGGCAGTCTTGGCACAATAGTTCACTGTGTTATTTTAAGTTCATTTAACTTAAAAAATAATAACAAATAATAAAAATGCACTTCCAAGTTAAAAAGTATTAGACATTTTGCATAAAAAACTGCTTGTTTTGTTTATATAAACACATGCTGGTGTATATGTAGGTATCTATCTATATGTATGTGCACAATATAAACAGTACTGATAATAACAATGTTATCATTATTCAATGTCGAAAACTAAATACATTGCGGTATCAAGGTCTTTCAGACCCCCACCCCTGCAATATAGACTATGCTTTTAATTATCATATGTTTTGTTTTAGTTATAGTATGTTTTATCACACAAGACAGGTCCATATTAAAGACCATGTGCCAATACCTGCAATATAGACTTTATACTTTTAATTATCGTATGTTTTGTTTTACTTATAGTATGTTTTATCACACAAGACAGGTCCATATTAAAGACCATGTGCTAATAAAACACAAAAATAAGTACTTACGTGAACTGAAGGAAACTGAATAAACAAATTGTGTAATCGTAATATCCATGAAATTGCGCGTCTTGTTTATGTACTGCGTATGTGTCAATACATATTATACAATGGAAATATAGTTTTACATGTACATCGAAAAAATAGACAAGCGTACTCACAGTCACCGCCGCAATGTTCCACAATTGCTGAGACTGCATCTCGACTCATCACTTCACCGAATAGATGCATCACGGAATCTACGACTCCAGTGAGATCTGGCCCTGGACTCTGATCTACAGGATCCATGATAAGAGAACTTAAAACTATGTTTATCTACATAACCACTAATAAAGTAGCGACGTCAGTTTTAGTTGGAGCGTCGTTATTGTCGATTCTGTTTTCTTTTTTAATACCAACTGTAAACATAACGTGTTTATTACGAAACACAGTGTCATTACTACGCTCCATAATCGTTAACAAACTGTTAGTTTGATTGACGTCGAGCTCTCGAAGTCTCGAGCTAGTTTGACGTTTAAGCGTATAAAGAAAGAGGATTAGATAGGAGAATTAGCGAATCACCAAGAGGGACGAACTTACGATAGACCTACTAAATTGAGATGTATCAGCAGACTGATATGGATGTAGCACAATTCTGACGTCTCATTATTAGTCGTGCTGTAGATGCATTAGCGCCAAATTTATTTTAAGCCCATAGGATTTAATATGTTATTGATGACGTTTCGGTGACAAATAATAATACGCGATGAGAGACAGGAGATGACAAATCGTACCTAGTTCCCACGTATGTTATTGTCTATGCTTATATCTCTTTCGCACATCTGTGTATGTGTGTATTGTCGACTCCATCTAATCCTTACTTCATGGTTTTAAGGTAGTACCTAATTCAGGGTTGGCATTGGACAAAACCTTACAACGATGATAATCATTACCCATTTGAGTATTTTTTTATAACGATTATTTTTAATCAGATACCAAGTTACATGTTTGAAAAACTTTTTTTGCGAGATGCATTTAAGGTTTGTGATTTACAAAACAAAATTGTACGAGGAAAATCGGCTATGGTCTCAAAATACCGTAAAGGCCGATTTACAGTCGTCATAACCTAACCAGTTGAGAATGGATTCAAACCCCAATTGTTAATAAAGGAGCATCCATTATTAATGTGAGGTGTTTTTGGCAAAATTCGATCCCCTCCCGCCAAAAACATCTCACGTAATTAATGGACGCCCTCTGAGATTTTTATAAACATGGAACCCACGACGTCATTAATCACAATTTATCGATATCCATATCGTTAACCGTACTACATCAAAGTTACATCCCTATCGCGCTGTTATGTTGGTACAGAATGTTTGCCAAACTCTACGTCAATGTCATGCAATGACAATGTCACTGTCATCCAAAACTTAGTCCGAAGTCCCGTCTCTTAGAACGTAGTGGTTATATTCTCTTTGGGCATGACCATCGGACATGGTAGATAGGCGTGTGTGTTTATTCTTAAATACCCGTCTTCACATAATCAGTACGATATTGGTGTCGGCTCCGGCTTTCAGACACCGATAAAAAATGTGTAGGAATGATACTGATATAGGAGAATATAATCACTATTCCCGATTTTCCATACACTTTTATTTGCTTTTATCTGGATACGAGTGCTCGATACAGTGTGAACTAAGCTTAAAGAGCGCCATGGACACGCGTTGCGTCGCGCCACTCGCGCCAAATTTGCTGTCACTGCTGTCAGTCAAGTGTCAGGTTTGGTTTGTTGTTTTTAAATCGAATAATTGTAAAATTGTTGGTTATGTATAAAAAATAATTTTGCGGGCGTTCTTGTTCATTGTTGATATTTATTGAACATATCTACAAAAGCTTTTGTAAGTTCAAGATCTGCACTCCCTCTTTCTGTCACACACAATGAGTTTGTGGGTGGACAAACATCGGCCGAGAGACTTGACGAAGTTAGATTTCCATAAGGATCAAGCCGTTCGGTTAAAAAACCTTGTCCAACAAAGCGACTTCCCACATTTACTCATTTACGGTCCTTCTGGAGCTGGTAAGAAGACGCGGATTATGTGTTTATTACGAGAACTGTACGGCTCAGGTGTGGAGCGACTACGCCAAGAAACCATGAGTTTTACTACTCCATCCAATAAAAAACTTGAAATAATGACTGTGAGTAGCAATTACCACATCGAAGTTAATCCGACAGACGTCGGAATTTATGACAGAGTTGTCATTATGGATTTGGTCAAAAATGTAGCACAGACACATCAAATCGACTCCTCTGGACAAAGGGAGTTTAAAGTAGTAATCTTAAATGAGGTAGATGACCTTACTAAAGATGCTCAGCATGCTTTGCGCCGTACTATGGAGAAATACGTGTCAACATGCCGTCTTATATTGATAGCTAATTCGATTTCGCGTGTGATTCCGGCTATTCGGTCTCGATGTTTGACTATCCGTGTTCCTGCACCTACAGAAAAAGAGATTGCTTCAGTTCTTCATACTGTCTGCAAGAAGGAGGGCTTGAATCTACCATCAGAGCTTGGGTTACGCATTGCAAAGGCAGCGGATCGGAATATTCGAAGAGCATTGCTTATGTGTGAAGCTTGCAAAGTTCAACAATATCCCTTTACTCCTGATCAGAAAGTACCAGAACCAGACTGGCAGGTGTTTATACGAGAGACGGCATCTATGATCCTGTCAGAACAATCTCCAAAGAAGCTCGGAGAGGTAAGACAGAAGTTGTATGAGCTAATAATACATGGTGTTCCGCCTGATATGATATTTGGTGGATTGTTGAAGGAATTAGTTCGTAATTGTGACATGGCCATGAAGTGCCAAGTAGCAAGTCACGCAGCCAAGTTTGAACATAGGATGCGCCTCGGTAACAAGCCCATATTTCACTTGGAGGCTTTTGTTGCTAAGTTTATGGCTATTTACAAGAAGTTTGTGGAGGAGTCTATGGGTGATATGTTTTAAATAATAGTGTGATGTTGGACAGTACTTTATTATTGTAAAATCCATTTGAATACAATTTTTACAACACCTGAAAACTTGTTATTATTCTGCTGTACTGTAAAACAAATAGGTATCTTGGTGAATTATTGATTAAAAGATGGAATAAAGTATTAGTACTTTTTTATGAAATCATGGACACTTAGGATAAACATTAACCTCATGGTTTAAAGATACATTTAAAATTAAAGATTGCTTAGTTAGCGTTATTCATGAGTAAAAATTTTTTTTTTGTTGAATTAATATAGAATCGATTAAAGATACCAAAAAACAATTATATCTTTAAACATGTTTTGAGTTGACATAGTACTAAATGAATGAACTATACTGATAATAATATTTGACTGGGATCTTCCTTGCAAAAAGTCTGAAGTTGTCAACGACAGTATGCATGACAGCAGTGACAATCTCATTAGAGAAGTGGTCTAAAATGGAAGTCTTTGCCTGAAGAGCAGCTTCAATCATGTTCATGTCCAGAAGATCTGTAACAATAAAAATACACAGTAGAAAATATAGCCTTCTCCTTTTTAGGGTTCCGTACCCAAAAGGTAAAATGGGACCCTTATGTTTCGTCACGTCTGTCCGTCCGTCCGTTCGTAGGTCACAGCCGATTTACTCGGAGACTATAAGCACTACAATTATGAGATTTGGTAGGAAGGTGTACTTTATGAGCCGCTACATAAAAGTGATGTGAAGTTAAGATAGGCCTTTAAAATGATATAGACGTTTCTAAAAAACTTTTCCATTTAAGTCAACCGTTGGTCAGATACCTATAAGCTGTTAAATTCTTGACTTTGCTGTCTGTCACCAG
Source organism: Epiblema foenella (assembly GCA_963556455.1). NCBI lineage: Eukaryota > Metazoa > Arthropoda > Insecta > Lepidoptera > Tortricidae > Epiblema > Epiblema foenella. The sequence goes on along the minus strand of OY747107.1, from coordinate 9,355,664 downwards.
GCTGTATCTTATGAACCGTAATTTACAACCGTTAGGCAGCTGAAATTGTCACAGATGATGTATTTCTGTTGCCGCTATAAAAACATATACTAAAAAACAGAAATATTTAAGGGGGCACCCATGATACATGATTTTATTGCCGTTTTTATAGATAATGGTACAGAATCCTTCGTGCGCTGGCTCTGTGCGTGTTTGAAATAATCAGATTTGACAGGTAATTTAGGTCAGCTGGTAGCATTATTACGTCTGTTAATGACCAGCTAATTTGGTATGCCGGTTTTCGACCACTTGGATGAGTTGCTAATTGAAAGAATAAATTGTTTTTTTAAGGGTTAACAATTTACAATTGAATAACTACCAAATAAGATCCACACAACTCTGGTCGTCGAAATTAAATATATGACTAACATGGAGTACGTATACAATGCGCCCATTTTGTAGTTAAACGCAATGTTTCTTTTTAATTTTTCAATGTCTCATTAAGTTTAATTTTCTAAATACAGAGCCCACGCAGATCTTAACTCCTTTTTGCATTACTCCAGGGCGTAAAGAGGCAATTACGGAGATATTGTGGAAGGCCAGAGGAAGATGAGATGAAAAATGTTATGCACCACGGGCGGTCAGATAACGTTGCACAAAGTCGTAACAACCGCCTTGAATGTTCAATTGATTATCGACTCTATCTCCATAAGCAAAAGATTACGAGAGTACCAATAGAAAAATGGCGGTCCAGATCCAGCTTTCAATTCGTACCATTCTCAGTCATAAATAAACACATTTTTTTGCGCTTAAATTGCAAACGCCCTACTAGATATGTCAAAATAATTTACTACGGTATTGTATACCTTAAAAAGGTCTATAAAAAAGGCTCTTAGGGATAACCCACAATAACCATTTTTTAATGTCTATTCTAAGCTTGCTATTCGCGCAGCGCGCGTGTAATCACTCTTCACTGACGACCGCTCGTCAAATTAAATTACTCAAATCAAACTAAAATGCATACAAGTGAAAGTGAGAGTGTAAAAACCCTTTTGGCCAATGTTCTTAAGCCATTAGAACTAAAAGTTAACGATCTATTTACTAAATTAGATTAAATAATCTTAGGACTAAACCAAATAAAATACGTTATATTTATGAAAAAAGTGGACGGCTCAAATAAAGTGGTTGACGCGAACAAGAACAAAAGCACCCCCTCTACGCCAATTGGAGGCGCGTTGAGAGGCGCATCAACACCAGACACCCATTCTGCTCCATCTAATGAATCCGCGCGCACCCAATGAACAACCGCTGTGCGCGCAAAACAGAACATTTCTGCAGCGTCCAAGCTGTGGTCCAAGACAAAACAATCCGTTATACCAACGAAACATGACCCGCCACAAGTTAAAGAAATACCCGCCGCCGCCGCGATATATTTACCGATTTCTTCTGCAACGACTGCGAGAAAACCACGACCAATAAACCCCAAAAAACCAATGACCAGCTCGATGCAAATACCGAACACTGCAATGAAACGACCGATGATGTTAGAAGTACGATAAAAATCGATCAGATGAGAATGTCTGGGAAACGGCAACGCGCACTTGACTCCTTTGAAGTTGCGGGCGTCTATAGGCTGCGGTGGCCGCTTACCATCAGGTAGACCGTACGCTTGTTTGGCCGGCGTTGTATATAAAAAAACGGGATTCATACAAATCTTTCAAGATTGGCATCCCCCTAAACAACGGAATATCTAAATGGCAGCCCTTTCTCCGACCCCGGGCATACAAGTCTCTCGGAGAACAAAGTGATGATAAAACAAGAACCGTCAAAAGTCTCAAAACAAGCAAATAAGTTATGCACCAAAATATAAATCGTCTCCAAAATAAAACTTACAAACTTGAGTGTGAACTCCAGATATGCGGCTCCAGATAATATTCAGCTGTAGACGTTATATGGCTGACTGAGCACTGGCTACATACTAACCAACTATGCTTCGTAAACATCCTTAACAGTCTGCGTGCCCAGTACTGTTAGGATATCCCGCCAAGGAGGCGGTGCCTGTGTCTACGCCAGATCCGACTTCGTAACAATGGATCGTAAGGAAAGCTTCGAGCTATCCGTTGAGATGAACTTTGAAGTCTGTGCCGTGGAGACAGCGTATTAGACGCGCGAGCTGTAAACGGTGCGTGCAGGCTAAAACGGTACTATATACACACAAACACTAACAACATACATGCGTGCAGTCGGTCCGCGCTCGACTAGAGAAGTACCTGCCTTTATTAACACCGACATTCAAATTTGAGCCCTACGATAAACGACATGTCTATTCCAGTGTGTAACACTTCTATTTGCCTTACTTAATGTATATCAAGCGGTATATCCTGACGCGCTGAAATTAATAAAGGTCCGTCCCACCCATTTATAAGGGCGGGGGGGGGGGGGAGTTACTGACCTATATCGTTAATACCTATAATATAATGGGTTAAGTATTTTAATAATAATCTGTTAAACAAACAGCAGTATGCCTACCAGCCGGGGCGGTTGCGCTGATGCATCTCGAGGCCGGGCGACTGCAAGTTGCCGCGATGTTCTGCGACTTGTCGCGCGCCTTCGAGATAATTGATCATACGCTACTTACTTCAAAAAAAAACTGTCTCGATACGGTGTGAATGGAGCCTTTCATAGCACAATAAATTCCTTTTTGAAAGACAGGAAGCAGAGCACACATGTGTTAGGTTCAAGGTGCGACCTGGAAAAAATAGGTATTTCTGCTGTCCCCCAAGACTACTATGCAATATTACATTTACATTATTATACAAATTATACTTAGTCAATTTTTAGGAACTTATTTTATTCGACTTACTGTGACCTAACTGCTCGGCCTGGAGACCTCGTCCGTATACTTTAGTTTTAAGCCTTGTTCCAGGCTAAAGTACGTTTCAACGACCAAAGTTGCAATATAATTTTAATCTAAGATCACCGATTTAAGGTTCAAATGAAATTGCATTATCGTAAAAGGAAACTTCTTGAAATTAATCACCATTAAGTGATTTTGAATAACATATATTTTGTTTATTGCAAAGCCTTCTAGCGCGGCTATCGGTGCGACTTCGAAATATACTTTATAAATTAGCAACGTTACACTTTATTTTATAGTAGGTATTACAGGAAAAATAAACTGTAAGTTAATTAACATGCTATGCAATTATTACAAGCAAAATTGTCCGCCCAATCGTTCGCAGCACGCTCGCCGCATTCCTTGTTGAATAACCAAACTCAACCTCTGGGCGAAGTAAGACCCGGCCCTGAGATCACCTGAGACCCCGATCAGTTTTTGAGACACTTTTTTCACTAACTCTCTCTTAACTATGGGAAATGGTTTATTTTTAACTTTAGTTAACGACGTTACGACTGCCTACCCCTGTATTGAATATGTAACATTTGCGGATGACACGTGCATTTTCGTTAGTGCCGACACCGACAGCCTTGAAATACTACAGTCAAAGATCAATGTATCTGGTTTCTCAGTGGTTCGCCGCAAACGGTATGATGTTAAATGTAGAAAAAAAGCGATTTTGAAAAATATAGCATTAATCATTATCCATTACAATCCAATACATTCTGCATTATATATAAATTAATATGGCCCTTTACAGCATGTAATTTAAATGAATATTTTGAAAGATAGAATACCTATTACCTACACATTAAAAATGCAGGGACTTAGCGGTTGCGGCGATACCGGTCGGACACTTTTCAAATGTCGATCTTTCAAGAGTAACCTCTAAAGAAAACATGTTTGTATTGTCTAATGACAAAAAAGCTGTAAAAGTTGTATATAAAGACATTATGTAGTACTATTATATATTTAGTATCAGCATTGCACCCGTGCGAAGCCGGGACGGGTCGCAAGTTTCTATTAAAGCAATTTAAACCTTTGCCAAATCGATGATCCGGTAAATATGCAGTCTTTATTTACGAAGTTATCTTTTATAACGGATGATATTATGGTAGCAAACCGTACAATAGTCCAAAGAATTGGACACGAGAAAAACACTATTCTTGTACAAAAATCTGCGACTGATAGTTATGATCTTAATGTCCGTCATCACATAATTACTTTAACATAACCTATATAATAAGTAATAATTATACCTAAATCGTTATCTGTAACAAACAACAACATTTCTATGAAATCAGAATAATATTAATAACAGTAGGTACCTCTCTCCACTATTATCTATCACAACACAAACAACTAATTGAGTACCTAGTTACCCCTACTGCATAATATTTCCAAGAAGTTAAAGTACCTAGGTAATTAGGTACCCACTCTGTGACATTTCATGTACCTATAATTTTTAGGTAAAATTAGCAAAGATAATGAAACCATCATCTTTGTACTACATTCAGAATGGGTTTCCAATTATAATAAATTTCGGGTCACAATTTACTTACTAATCAACCTAGTTTGTATCGTTAATTATAAATACAGAGTGACAAATTACCTAATACATATTTAGTAGATAACTGCTAATTTCCGTACTGAAACTTATGGGAAATTGGCTTTTTTGTTAAACGGGTTTTCATCTGATAAGTTAGGCACTGAGCCTGTACTCCGAAATCCGAACTTCGTATCATGCCGGCCCTTTCACTCTCGTGTTATTCACTGTATCTGTGAAAGAGACAGCACGATAAGAAGTTCGGATTTTGAACTTCGGAGTAACCCCTCTATAGCCGAGCAGTAAGGCATGTGACTTTCAATCTGAAGATTCCAGGTTGAAAAACCCAGCTCGTAGGTACCACTGGGTTTAGGGTGCCTTTCCATCAGAGCTACCCGTGCTATGCAGCAACGTTTTCCCTCTGGGTAGGAAGGTGATCGCAGTCGCTTTCGTGAACTTAGTGCTTGGACCTATATTCCGAACTTCGAAATCCGAACTACTTATCCTGCCGTCCCTTTCACGCTCGTGTTATACACTATGGGTGAAAGGGATGGCATGATACGATGTTCGGATTTCGAAGTTCGGAGTAGCCCCTCTGGTGATTCTCATCATTTAATTGATGTCCATACCGGCCCGAATGTTAAGTGAAAGTTAAGGAAATCAGAATGCAGTTTAATGTTGATTCCAGTTTATTATTCCTGGGCCCCTAGCTGTTAAAATAGTTAAGAATAATGACTTAAGAGTCGTTAATAATTCGGGCCCGGTAAGGACAAATTAAGAAAATGTTAAATTTTGGAATGAGAATCAGCCGTCTACGCCATAACCGGGAAAACTCTGTGTAGTGTGTGTATGTGTGTCTGTGTATTATGTGTGTCCCCGTTATCTCTCAGTGCCGGAGATCTCCGGACACTGGCACAAATGGATTTTGTTTATTTTTCGCCGGGAGAGGACGGGTTAAGTTAAGGATCAACTGATAGTGTTGTAGGTTTTTTTTTCGGATGAACCTGTCCTTCGAATCTCTCTTTGTCTGTGTCTTAGGGGTTTAAAATAGGGTAGTACGGAAAGAGGGCTCGAGCCCGACCTAGTAGTCCGTAAAGGCAGGGGTCACAGAGAGTTATTATTATCTATAATAAAACAGAAATGGCAGCCTCGAGGGCCTCGGCAAGAATCATGGATAAATTAACTACGAAATAACGAATTAATTGTCAAAAAATAATAGAAGTAACTCCCCCGGGACTCGGGTTCATAAAATCGACACACAACAGTCGGAAACTGTGTAAACATGGCAATTTTCAGTTTTACATGTGTCATCTAGGTGATCTAGGTCAACAAAACAAAACATACATAAGCAGCTCTTGTAGTTCATCTCTCTGACCCTTCTTTATTACTTAATTGCTTAGAAACAGAAGGTCAGTTTGGTTCGTCATTTCGCATCGAATGTGATTCTAATAGTATGGAAGGCCACAATGCTAAATAATGTGGATTTACTCGAGCGTCGTTGGGACCTATTGGATTTTGAAGATTGGATGATAGGAAGAAAATAAGGTTAGGTAGGTTATGATGTGTTACCCTCCGCCGGTGGGGGAAAAAACAACGTTAATAAAATAGTTAACGGAAATGCTCCAGGGCGTCAGATATAAAGGTATTGTACGCCCCACGTATCTCTGATAGAATGCCAGGGGTTGGCGTACGAAAGGGTAGAAGGAGGAAGGAGATTGGAGAAAAAAATATTCTAGCGCGTCAGATTTTCAGATTTTCGATCAACATCTTAATAATTACTTTTGACCTTGTATTTCTAAGAAAGAGAATAGTAATTTATATTTTGATGACCTATTTGTATACTTAAGCCAGTTCCGTACGTAGTGACTAGGGGCCTCTGAGAAGCATTCAATAATTTAGCTTTTACCCGATTACAGACAGTGGGTTTCTAATTATTTATGATGTTATATAAATACCTCTTTATTTAAATGTTTATTCACTATAATTGTGACCTGCGGCCTCAATTTTCGTTATTTAAATATAAATAAATAAAATAAATAAATATTAGAGGACAATCTTACACAAATCGAACTAGCCCCACAGTAAGCTCAAGAAGGCTTGTGTTATGGGTACTAGACGACGATATATTTAATAGATATAAATACTTAAATACATAGAAAACATCCAAGACTCAGAAACAAATATTCATGCTCATCACACAAATATTTGCCCTGACCGGGATTCGAACCCAGGACCGTCAGCTTCACAGGCAGGTGAACTACCCACTAGGCTAAACCGGTCGTCAAATAATGGTCATGTACACATTTGAAAAGCGTTCTTAGTTATACATACTATATTTTTCAACAAAACCGTAATAAGAGCACAAGGGTTTTGTCATTATTATTGAACTAGCGGCCGCCCGCGACTTCGTCCGCGTAAATTTTAGATACTACTAACAAAAATTACATTGAAGTCAATTTTTTCTGTCAGTTGTCTGATGCTGTTAATCTTTGTGAAAATTTACTCAGAAGATATGCAACGACAAACGAATTTGGAGTTAGAAAATGGGGGTACCTATAATATGTTTTGTTGTATTTAAAATGTGAGGTTATATATGAAGTTTTAAATCTCGCACTTCAAAAAAGATTTGCTCCCCGTACAAACTTGGAATCCCCTTTTCACCCCTATAGAGGAGCAATTTCAAAAAACGCTGAAATACGTTTTGTTGTATTTAAACAGAGATACTATTACGGAGTTTTAAATCTCTCACTTCAAAAGAGATTTGCTCCCCGTATAAACTTGGAACCCCCTTTAGGGGAGCAATTTCGTAAAACGCTGTAATGTGTTTTGTTGCATTTAAACAGAGAGTCTATATACGAAGGTTCAAATCTCACTTCAAAAAAGATTTGCTCCTCGTACAAATTTTGAACCCCCTTTCACCCCTTTAGGGGAGTAATTTAGAAAAACGTTCAAATACGCCTTTATTATATTTAAACAACTAGTCTATTTACAAAGTTTCAAATCTCTCGCTTCAATAAATACGTGATTTCATACAGAATCAACCCTTGTTTTACCCCCTTAGGGGATGAATTTCAAAAAATCCTTTCTTATCCCTAGCCTACGTTATAAATGTAAACGTCTGTGCAAAAATCAACGGTCTAGCGTTAGCAGTTTTGGCTCTGCTTTGATGAGTTAGTCAGTCAGGACATCTTCTTTTATATGATAATTAATAATATGCTTTTTACACTATATTAAAGTTCATACTAGTAGCTACGTATCTCAGTAAAAAATCAAGACTTTTCGAATATGTATTTATTTCAATAATCAATAAAAAGGTGTCTAATTTCGACTGCGCGAAAATTCTAACATTGAAAATGCAGCATTTCGTGAAAGGAGCTTTAATTTGCTCCTGACTGCATTTTCATTGCGCGATGCGACATGATAATCTGAATTGCTCTCTTGTTGTGGTGGTAACAGTAATTTCTTGTTTGGTTTACCTATTGATCTGTTATACCCATTTGTTAAAGTTCAAGTGATTATGAACCTTATTTCAGTCCACAGTGATTGCGTTATTTAAGTAAGTAGATGATCTTTTGGTCTTAGGTATCCATGAGACATGCGAAGTAAATTAAGATAAGCATTATGTCACTGACGCAGGTTTCCAGAAATTATTGTAAGAGTCAAATTTATCATATCAAGTTGCTTGACATGTGTTGAATATAATTAAAAGGTAGAATTATGTCGTCGTGTTATATAATATCCTAAACGATTAAATAATGTCATTCCAAAGATTAATTGCCTGTGTAGTGTTCAGGCAAAACTCATTATTTTGATACCCAATATGATACCCATATTATTATATAGTCGTCATCAGATATATCGGAGTGAACAGGGATCTTATAAATGTCTGAAAACGACTCTATTATCATGGAGTTAGAGTACATATTAGTAAAGTAGAAATAGGCTTTATGAACTTTATGGTGAAAGGAGGTGAACAAGAACAGTCATTTTCTGGACTTTGTCAAGAGTTACTGAATAATCTTCAAGAGAGTGTGTTTTACTGCGAAAGCAAAATTTATTAGTTCGAAACTTAAAGTGTCTGACAACAAAGTGAAAACTGTTTGGGATATTATAAATAGAGAATCTGGCAAATTTAAAACCCGCGATTGTCAAGTCAACATTTTCACAGAAGACCGACAGGTCATGTCAAATAATGATTTTGTACTAAGTAGTACTAGGAAATGTCTTCAGTCATCTGAAACCCAAGCTAACGCTTTGCTTTGTGCTAACATTAGTGAATGTGATGTAACGTTTAATTTTAGTCAAGTAGATTCAATCAAGTTTATTAAACCTTTTAAATCGCTCAATTTAAAGAAAACAGAATTTATGGGGAATATCAGTATAAGTGATTAATCATATCATGGACGTCATTGCGCCCCACTTAGCTTTGGTTTACAATAACTGAATATCAGAGGGCATATTTCCGGATCTTATAAAATTTAGTAAAGTCTTACCTATATTTAAATCAGGTGATTAGAACGACCTAACCAACTTTGGTCCTATATATTATCGATACTACCTGTGTTAAGTAAGGTTTTTGAAAAATAATGTTAAACGATAGTCGTCTTTGAATTTTATGTACGATCTTTTTCTTTCTAGAAAGATTTTTAATCTTACTGTTGTTGACTGGCTGCAAGAAATATGTGGGTAGGCGGCGATTCCTCACAGCAATACGTTCTGGGCCGATTAGGATGTAGTCCTCGTTGTTCACGTTAGTTCCCGCCCAGGCATATGTGATGTTGCTTTCTACGTCCTCTGTAATCAGAAACGATTAAAGTGTAAGTACAGTACAGTACTTTATCTCACTAGCGCGGGTTAGCCATAGTTGTAGTCGTGACACATACGAATACATGGAGAATTTAAACTTATAGCTCCTACGCTGACGCAGACATAGACAATGTGCATGTATTCAACAAACAACCATGTCTCACCCGCGTTCCTGAGATAAGAAGTGCTGTACAGCCGTACTGTAACACAAAATCGTTACTGGCTATGTGGCTGTCTAGCCTAGATTTAAAATACATAAGAACTGAACTATAGAATAGTTGTCTGTTAGATTTGCTACTTACTTTTTGTGTTGACAAAATATATTTTTATGAATAAAAATTATCTCATTTTATACAAGCTTGTAAGTGTGTTCTGCAGCCAGGCACGCTCACAAAACTTGAGTATGGCCTTGTGTGAATGTAGGTAGTTGTGTCGCGTTCGAACTCGAACTATATATACGTAGGTAGATATTTAAAATTTGTAAAACATATAAAACAAATGCCTATTCGAACAGTCCAAAATTGTACATACTTCTGGCCGAAGTGTTTCGGCGGTTCCGGGGCAACCTCCCGAACCCTACATCAGAGCTGAGGACGCAACGGAGCCACACCGTTATGTCGCCTAAATGAACTATTTTTGTTTTTCTTTTATTGATATGTATGTTAGTCTGTAAGATATATGCGAATTTGGGCCTTGTTGCCTGATACATAAATAGATAAATAAAATAAATAATAGCAGGAGGAGCTTTACAAGCCGTAGTCTCCTGGCGAAAAAAATAAACAATAACATTCTTTTGTAATAATTTGTACCGGTAGACGACGGGTTAAGTTTTTTACCTATAATAAAATAAAGTTATGGCACCTACAGAACAACATGCATACCTACTATAGGTAGGTACATACCTACATTTCGCTCAAATGAATAATAGTCGCACGGGGGAAGAAACTGGAACCTGCAGGGTGATTGCGTAACTATTTCCGAGCGCATCGTCTGTCAGGCTGTTTCCCGTCTTTTTTTATGTTATACCTAGCGGCCAAAGTCGCCTGAGCGGTCACGCAGCGTGTAGCGCAGCATATAGCCTGAAGGTACGTGAATGCGGCCTCGTTTTCATCTCAGATATCACAGCGAATATGTCTCAAAGCGCGTTTGAATAGTTACGCAATTATTCTGCTGGTGCACCTGAAGGAATCAGTACCAGTTAGGCTTTTTGTGCTGCAAAATTTTCTCATACCAATATTCTATTCATCCGATTAAATAATAATGGATATTCATTCACTAATATTTCAATTATTATACATGATATAAAATAAAAAAAATTATAATTTCAACTATTTAATTATAATTGGATTAATTACGGGTACCTATAGCCGATAATGTATGTATCTTATGGTTAATTGGAATTGGAAGTATTGTTATAATCCCCGCGCTAATGCATTTCCCAATATACATTAGTATTTTTGGAACACCCATATATCTGCTGGTTCGCTGAACGTTGAAATAAAAGTCTGCTAAGCCCAGTCACGTACAAAATTCTCCGCTTCACAGATTAAAACCGACCCCTTTTATTAAACGGAATATTCTGTTACCTACTTAAAAAGACTCATTTTAGTACCCAATTCACTGATCTTAAGCTCTTCTTGGGAAACCGATATCGCAATATTGAACGGATACGTAATCTGCGTTAAAGAAATGAATCGGATCTTTTGGAATATTTTTTCAGCCTTTGCATTAGGTGGCTATGCAGAAAAGCAAAAGATCTTATAGGAAAAACTTAATCAGATTAGGCATGAAATGTAATTGAGTCGATCGTCTTTTTCAAATAATTTCAATGCTGTTCAAATCCTTGCTAAAATTGTAACTTGTATTTTTCTTGTACGGTCGACGTGAAAAGATGAATTTATACATTTATATCTTATCTTTAACTATATACCCACTATCATCATAGTTAGAATTTTCTATTTGTACCCTATTCAACCGTAGTTTTTTCAATAATTGATTCATCATCATCATCATCATCATCATCATATCAGCCGAAAGACGTCCACTGCTGGACATAGGGCTCCCCCAAAGAGTGCCATAATGACCGGCCGTGCGCCACCTGCATCCAGCGGACTCCCACGACCTTTACCAGATCATAAGTCCACCTTGTGGGGGGCCTTCCGGTCGGTCCGGTTGGTCGCCACTCGAGAACCTTTCGGCCCCAACGGCTATCGGTTCTATGTGCAATGTACCCCGCCCACTGCCACTTAAGTTTAGCGATTCGAATGGCTATATCGGTTACTTTGGTTCTGCTACGGATGGCCTCATTTTTGATGCGAGATGCGATTACGCAGAGAAACTCCCAGCATAGCGCTCTCCATTGCCCTCTGAGTGACTGAGCCTTCTTATAAGGCCCATGGTGAGCGACCACGTTTCCGTACCATATGTCATCACTGGCAACACCACTCACATCAAAGACTTTCATCTTGAGACACTGCGAAATATTGGACGAAAAGGACTAGAATCTTGGCAATAATTTATTGCCAAGATTCTATTGTATCTTGGACTAGAAGTTTATAACATTTTCTATAGTTAACTCAATGGCTGTGAAATCTCTGACCGTGTACCTACTCGTACCTATCGAAAATGTATGAAACTTCAATCAATGTGCCTACAAACTTTATCAGACTTTGTTAGTTGTTTAGAAGTTTTACACTATACCTTAATTAGGCTGTCACTCCTGCTGCTCAATACTAGTGTTTCATTTATTAATTATTCTATTACGATTGTATTATCTAAATTCCAATTTAATGGACCAACTTAATGATTTTTAATACGCGCTGTTTTGAGGACCTGCATGTCACTAGCTAATCATCACAACGAATGTTCAAGTCGGTAAAGGGTCGGCAACGTCGTGATTCTTCTGGAACCGCAAGCGTTCATAAGCTACGGAAACTGCTTACCATCAAGCACACCGTTTGCCACCGTAGTTGTATAAAAAAATACCTGCTAGGCTATTCAAAACGGATAGATGCGCTAGGTTCACATCTAACCGTCATTTTACCTTACAAACAAACACTTGGAATGACGATCAAAAACAGTTGCCGAAGTAATTGATTCTGACCTGTGTACTTATATTTTCTACTATTACATACCTACCTACAATATGAAATGTGAGTAGGTAGGTACCTACAGCAGATGGAGCTATTTGATGATACTATGATAAATTGTATCCGAGGTAATTTGTCATATAAGCTACGTAATGCGTCAGAAGACTTATTTCAAAGACTGAGGTTGCCAAAGATTGATTTACTGCTTCTGTCATGGTTGGGTGGCCAAAATTTTTTTATACCACAAAACTTCTTGTTTTGGCCGTCTCCCCGTCACAGAACAATGACAAACAAAATTTACTTAGTTTGTGGCAATTCCCAAATCCCGATTTGGAAAGTTGAATAATTTTAGGAGATCAGTTTGGATCGACACTTCACATATCAATATGGTATCAATGTGTTTGCGCACTGGTTCGGTACTTACTTTAAAGATAAGTAATTAAATTATTATTTGTGGTTCTAGGATACTAAGAGAATCAACCGCGATAACCGCGGATACCTACAGTACCTATCTAAACTCATTATGACATTCCTATCTTTTGAATTGGTTTTTAGCGCATTAAAACATTACTACCCAGGCACTCGGTCACAATATCGGTGGAGCTCCATAAAATCACGCGGCGACTTTTTTTGGCACGTGATTCTTAAGATGAGGCCCGAAGGGGCCTTTGGCTCATTAGGTACCCTTGGAATAAGTGCACAGTTGTGTATATTGGTATTCATTGTGTAAAGTTTAATCTCGTTAGGTAACACAAAATACATCATAAATTGACAAGGTACCTTTATACAGGTATAAACCGATGATCCGTGATGATGAATCCGTGGACTATACAGCAGAAAAAGATTCTGTTACTAACTTGATGCATCTTTCAGTCGCTTGTGTGTGGTGTATGACATGTGACATGGCATTAAACAGAATTTGGACAAGATTTCAGCCTCCACTTTCTTGAGATCCATCATGGAATGGGAAATTACATCTGTGTCAAAGCTTTTTCGTCACTGGTGGTTCCGTGAGATGCTGAAAATCAGTCAACTCAGTAATAGTAATATTCATCAGATACTTCTGATATTTTCGCAATGTTCGAAATATCCATCGCGTTGTATTCCAAGATCTACTACTTTCATCAGATTTTCTGGAAGATATCGAGATAGCCTTATTGTTTCGTATATGTGCTTGGCTCCACTAACACATGAAGGCTGAGTTTTAATATTAAACCACATAGGAGCGTGGATGTTTAATATAAACTTGGTAATAACAGAATCAGTAAGTTCTCCGAGGTTCTTACAAAGTCTTACAGAATCCTATTCGCTGTTCTTTCCAACGCGAATGACATATTTTAACTAGGTTTCGTTTAGCCAAGCTGTCATTACAGCAACCTTGGTTGATGGCTTCACATATTTCCAGTATAAATACGTATACCTAATTGATGTGTACTAACGTAGTGAGATCGGTACGATTCGTCGTAATTTCTGGCAGTTTATTCAGTTACAGGAAGTTTTTCGCAGTTATTCAATGCCTTGCCAATCGTACCAGTAAATTTTTAGGTCCTGTAGTTATCCCATCAATATGCTGAAATCATCTTAAAGCAACTCATTAACGTGCAACTGGCAAACCAACCACTGAAGAGGGCTTTTAAATTTGCTTTTAAGTATTCCGATTACACCTGCTCTACCCCCAGTATTCGCTGTCGTGCTATCACATCAAATAGCTACAATTTTTTGCACACCTAATTGTGTTGTTAGCAAGTAAGAATGCAACGTATTAGCGATAGTTTTTGCATCACCTAGCTCGACTGCTATGTGGTCAATGTATTGTGAACCGGGTTCTCGTGGCAAAGTAATATGTTTCAGTTACAACCCTCCTGAAACCGTTCTCAGTAACCATCGCTCTGTCTTTTTGTTTTCTTTTAAACGGTCTAATACCTATATTTATTTACGGTATGTCCTTGCTAGTATTCAAAGACAGGCTAAATAGCAGAATTGTTAAACATTATAAGCTGTTTTAAGGGTAGTTTTAAATGTGTATAAGGATTTTGTGATACATATAAGATGATTTCGTTTTGTTAATGTCTGAATAATGAAGATATATTAATAAAAGATACCATAATCATGATATGAGTATACGAGTGTCAGTATCATAAGGTATTAATGTGTCTTTTTTGGAAACATTTTTTTATATTCAATTGCGGCAGTACTTGCTAGTATTCAATAATATTTAACACGCCTAATGATGTGATATTAAAGCAACTACTCCGATACCTGCCAATTCGAAAAAAAAAACATACTAGAGTGATCCACGCTACTGCTTAATAACCTCTATGGTAACGCCAAACACATATAATCATTGATTCCTAGTTAACAACATAGATGGCGCCACGATGCATTTTAGAACGCGCTAACGTAGTTTCTAGTTAACGACATAGATGGCGCCATGATAAGACAAGTTAGAATGCGCTAATGTTTGGTCGACTGCTGATACATATAAACAACCCAACAGTGACACATATAGTCCCTATTCGTCCCGGTACCGCCGCATACCGGGTAGAGTCTGTCCGACCCAGGTCGGGCCTAGCTGAGTTTCTTGCTGGGTTCTTCTCAGCTAGGCTAGGTTTAGTGAACCAGCGACAAAACTCCCAGTAGCCCGATTCCACTCAGACCTCAGATTCGGTTGAAACCACTCAACCAATCTCACTGGAGCGCAAACCCTTAGAGTATTCCAGTGTTCCAAACCACACGCGTGGTCGTGCCGGAGGTTTTCCCCTGGATTTTCCCCAGGCTACTCTCCAACCGCGCACTCCTATCGCTTTATTGGGCCCGGCCTATAAGCCACAGTCAGGTTAAAAAAAAAATAGATTTTGTTCCGCCATCTTACTTCGGTTGGATATTATCCTGTGCTGACGGATCCTGGCTCTCTTAATAACTTCCTATATTGTTTATTAGGTGATGCGATCGATCCCCGGCCTATCAATTAGTAAACCAATCTATGCGTAATTAAGGATAAGTGTACCTATAAATAAAAGGTATCCGTTTAACTCCGCGATTTCACTAATGCCACTTCCCGCTATTAGTTTTCTTCAGTCTAGTTTAAATAGGTCAATTATTCCTGAATTTTTGATGATCATTCCTGCTTAGCTGAAAACGACCTAAGAGAGAAAGTTTTTTCAGCCTAAATTTTGGTTCATGCCAAAATCTCACAAAGACATTTTTACTATTCTAAAATTAGACATTATGAGGGCTATTTGGCAGCCTTATAGACTATTCATGGATTATCCTCGGTTTTTGGAGACATGTGTCGATTGGCAGGCGTGGAAGTGAGAACACTCAGAACGCACAACTCGTGATTAGCATGTAAAGCGGCATTCCAAATTGTCCTCCATATGTCTTATTGCTCACGTATGTCCATTGTGATGTAGGCTGTGTACGGCTCCGTCGTGTCTGCGATTTTCAGTATTAATTCGGCTCCAACGTGAAGGTCACTGTTGAAAATGACCCCACTTTGACCTCCATGCACGCGAAATCTGAAATTTTAATAATTCCTTTTCATTAAGTAGGTACTTAGATCAATTTGCGTTAGAAAGTTCGTAAAATATAATTCCCTGTTAGTAATGTGCGAGACAAATCTTACAAGTGATTGAGGTGTAATTTGGCTTCCTTATCAAAGTTAGAGGATAATGCAATATTATGGTACCACCGAGCTGATCTGATGATGGAGACAGAAGGTGCATGGCCATAACAACTCCTAAACTACCCAAGACAAACCCGTTGTGTTTGAGCTCATTGCAGCCATTCTAAGGAGTAGTTGATGACTGTGGAAACAAATGGTACAGTATGCAGTAGAAAAATGTACCAAACCTGAAATTTTTAACAAAAAGAAACATTTAACTATGTACCTACACTAAAGATAGGTATGTTTATAATTTTTCATAAGTACAAAATATTATTACACTG
The DNA here is from genome assembly GCA_963556455.1 of Epiblema foenella. Classification (NCBI taxonomy): domain Eukaryota; kingdom Metazoa; phylum Arthropoda; class Insecta; order Lepidoptera; family Tortricidae; genus Epiblema; species Epiblema foenella. Next base: position 9,339,400 of record OY747107.1, on the reverse strand, counting down.
TGGTAACGCGAATGAACTTGCTGTTATGACAATATCGATAGTTTTCTTTGTTATTAGCATTGCATATTGCATTTCCCTTCATTCAGCCATTTTCCAGTTCTTTATGATATTGTGTGAGCCGGTGTATATTTCGATGAAAAAGATTGTAAATAAATCAAACAAGCGGTTAACTTTTCTTTCCACCAGCATTGTTCAGAGACCGTGACTTGCGATTATTTTCCTTTTGTATCGAGCTGAGTAGTTACTGAAGACTAATGATAAATAAACCCCGACACAGATGAAACCAGCCATAAAAACATTGTTTTTCTTTCAGGAAACGACGATTTTTTTAATGCTTCTATAATAAATAAGCCTGCGAAAGTTTGTTAAACTTTCGCAGGCTTATTTATTACAAAAATGGCAGAGAGGCACTGGGATATTAAATCTTGGGCTCACCTTGGTCACGAACACACGATAATATATACTTAACTATCAATATACACATAACTATTTAAAACTGGTATTTACATCCTTACCAAGTTCCCTAAATAAACAAGCTACCCATGCTGCTCCAATAATAACTTAATTAGTGGTACTACCTCTAATATCTAGTTACCAAAGAAACCTTAAAAATTCACATTTAATCACAATAATAATTTTATGTATAGTATGTAATTTGATCAGTACTGGCGTGAAAATAGCTACGTGCTTGTACCCTGCCAGCACTGACATCCAGCGAAATAGGCGCTTAGATACTTCTATTCCAGCCTTAAGAGCGCTTTAATAAAATGTAGTGGGTCCACTAGCGCCACTGGTAAATAATTGTAATTATTTAAATTTAACGATATATAACTAAAAAAGGGGGCCGCTACGTACTGTAGTTTGTATTTAAGTACTTTTTGAATCCATCAAATTAGTTTTTACGTTGCTGGATTCGTCAATCTATGCGTCCAAAGTTAAAACGGCCGTTTTAATTTTGAGCTCAGTGCTCTTTAGTTATATATCGTTAAATTTAAATAATTACAATTATTTACGAGTGGCGCTAGTGGACCCACTACATTTTATTAAAGCGCTCTTAATGGCAATTAATTTAATTTTTATAAAGTTAAATAATTATGTACCTTCGTTCAGCGAGTTTTGTCCACTTCGCGCCAGTAACATTAACCCGCCTCAGCAGGAAAGACACATGTTGCTCCGGCAAGGTCACTGCAACGCTGTTCACTACAGCCGGGTCAATGGGGCGCATTCCCATGTGTCCCGACTCCATGAGGAAGAAGAAGGTTCGGAAACCACGGCGCAGGCAGTCGATGTCGTTCGCTTTGCAGGAAGGGAACGGGAGAGGGTTCACTGAAAATAAAGTTAGTTAAGAAGGCGGGTCCTATCAGATATATATAACATTATCGTTAAATATGCCATCAGCAATAGCATAGGGAAGCGTCAACCGTCTGATAATGAAAAACAACCTCCCTATTATCGTGCCCTGAGATGCCATGCTTTAATTTAATTTTGTAGGTAATCGAATGTAAGGTCGTCCCTATAGTGTAAGTTGACACTTAAGATTCACAAAAACTACGCATAATCGTAGGTCAGACGTATACTGGTACGCCTATAGTGAAGCGCATAGCTTTATTACTATACGTTTCCGTATCAACAAGGTAGTTAAGGAACTTTTATGGTGCGACTCTGTTCGTCTGTCAGGCTAGTCCCATCGATTTGAAATTTTAAATATTTGTAATTATGGTTTTACTCCAGTGTTACGAAATCGTAATTTTTTTATTTTATTTATTTATTAAGAAACCTAAAGCCTCACTTGGTTAGAATTAACACAGTAAAATGTATTAAATGGTAGACTTACAGTTTCCTTAATTCGTATATGTATCTAAACCTGTACATTATAGTAGATTGTATGACAAGGGACTAAAATAAGCCACAATACCACGTGATGGTTACGTAATAATTCGAGTGGTAATATATCAGACCAGACCTTTTATTAGAGCAGAGTTATACACTCTATTTTCACTTCGATGCGAGAAAATAAATAAATAAAGATTTCCACCCACAATTAATAATAAAATACAATGAGAATATGGCGGCAACTTTTTTCAAAACTGTTTTGGTCAGATAGTCATAGTAGTTGAAATAGGGACGAAAAAATACCTAATGTTTTTAATAAGTAGTTCAATTATTTTGAACAAAGTATGTATCAAAAAGAACCCAACGATCCGATTGGCTGTTGATGTATTTTCTGATTGGTGGATTTAATATGGTGAAGTATTTTGATGGGTCAAATTAGAATGTTTTATAAATCATAAATATGTATTCATATATTCCCTAGGGGCTAAATATACTACTTTAGCCCCACTTGATAAGCCTAATATGACACACTATGACGCACACACGAGAAGTGAAAAAAACGTTAAAATTTAAGATTTATTGATATATGTATACGTATCGTTAGTGGTATAAACAGTTCCAGAAAACTTGATAATCAAAAATGTTATTACGGTTGTTGAATACATTGTAAAGATAAACGTTTGAAGCTACAAAATGTCTCATGGGAAATATCTAATGTTTGAAATTTTTCGCCATAAAGCCTGCAGCTCTTCTAATGAAACCGTTATTTGCATAAGAAGTACGATTATGAGGGATACCTATGGAACATGTGATTTTTTTTTCTACAAGCTCGCTCGCAACGCCGGGATACTCTAAAAGATAGCAAGTGTATTAACGAAGGGACATCTATTATGTTATTAATAATTTTGTACAGGATCAAGACATCAATACGTTCACGACGAGAACTTAATACCGTAGTAACGTTTACTTATAGCGTAGAATTGATAGCGCAGTTTGATCCACAGAAGGACAAGCTACTGTATTTGTATGACATGAACGGTATACGAATAGCCGTGAAACTAATGCACACCCACTGTCTCTGCATCACGGTACTTGGTCCGAATATTACTTGCCCAGAGACTATTAACTTATGCGTACTACATAATCGTAGGCTAACATGCTCGGTAACCATTATAAATAGCAGACCCAAGGAAGTGGGCAAAGCAAAGTACATGAGAGAGAAAAACATTTCACACTTAATTTAATACAACTTTCCTGGGGTTGCGCGGTTCAAAAGGCGTGCCAATGCGGCACCGCTTAGTTTTAATGGGATGCATATGCGTCCCTTAAAAGGAACCTCGGGGATTACAGCGTTCCTTAAGGCGATAGGCGGTGAATTTTAAGAAATCTCAATGTTTTTTTTTTTATACAACGCCGGTTGCAAACACGATTACGTTCCACCTGATGGTAAGCAGCTACCGCAGCCTATAGACGCCCGCAACTCCAACCAAAGGGGTCACGTACGCGTTGCCGATCCTTTATAAAATTTGAGGATGCACTGTGTTTACAACAGAAGGGACAAATTTAGCTAAAAAAAACCTAAATTAAACTAAATTTAGTTAAAAACTTTTCAAACTTTACCTAGGTACTTAGAATTGTGCTAAAGTTAATATGTCAAAAATGAAACCGGAATTAGTGGAGTTATGAATCTCCATACCTAGTTTAACTAAGTAAAACATACAGTTAGATACCAGCGTATCAAAAGTTTTAGAACACTTTAAAGTAATTCATTAAATTGTGAGGTCTCTTATTATTTATCTTCATGTTTTTTTAATAATGTTAACTTTGTTAATGACCCTTTACTGGTCATGGTTTACTTTGTGTTCTCTAATTAAATTACTCGCGTCTTTAAGATCGAATATCCCTCGACCTGTATCGAACCGGTAAGTGGTTCTTAATCGTGAGCGCTGGCGTTCACGGCACTTAGTGGTGGTGCAGACGTCGAAACTGTTGATTTTATTATATTTTAATATACAAAAATTAACATATCCTGTAAATAAAAGGTAAATGATTTGACTACTTTGTTAAAGGAATGAACGACCGATTGATTGAGTGAATGTTTAGTTCAATTCATTCTCTGTTCAGATCTTTTAGTCACTCCTTCTCCTTGCCTCTCTTTGATCAAGACTTTACTCGTAGATAGACGTGTTCTAGCTTCCAAGTATAAAAATAAAATTAAAATAAATGAAATTAATTTAACCGTTATTCAGTATTTAATTGACAATAAATCCTTGTATACCCTAACCTTTTCAATAGGTTATGGGGCCCAGGCCACGCGTTAAAACTTTGAAACTCTAATGATGAATTTTTCGAAACACGTGCATGAATGGATAACCTAAAATCAAAACGAAATATCAAAACTTACGACGGCGTAATCACTGCAATTGAGACGTTATCTGAAAATAGTTTAACTTTGGCATTTGTGAAAATAAGGTTATTAGACCACGAGGTTAAGCTGAGAAACGATAGTGCAGATACGAGCTCAAAAGTACTGCATGTCGAGCATAAGCCCCATAATTCAAAGAAGAGAATAATCGATACAGCTAAACCGCCAAACCACCATAATAATAACCGTAGACATTACAAGAACAAAACTTGGAAAAATACCCACATTTTTAAAATGTCATCATTGCGGACGAAAAGGTTACGCGAAAAAGGATTGTTATTACTTTAAACAAATGATGCAAGAAAAACAGACTGAAACAAATAGGACGCGAACAGTTCAACAAGTCGAATTGAATCAAGAAACTGCTAACGATTTCTCGGGTTTCGCCTTTATGACGGGAGACTGTCAAGATGATGTTCAAGAAGATAAAGTGAGATTTATTTTGGACTCGGGAGCATCGGATCACGTCACAAACAGGTCGGATCTTTTCATTAATTTTACAATTCTTAATCCACCTTTGAAAATATCGATTGCTAAGCACAGGGAATTTTTTTTTAGCTACACAAAAAGGGACAATGAGGGTGACGAGCGACTTGGGCGTGCAAGGACTTCTGGAGGATGTGCTGTTCTGCCCAGATGCCCCTTATAACCTGCTGTCGGTGCCCAAGATGCAGCGAGCTGGCTACACGATCATCTTCGACCAACATGGCTCCCAAGTTTGTAAAGGTGACACAACTGTCATGAAGGGTAAGTCTCTGAACAATTAAATTGCAGTAAAAACAGCAAGCAGCAGCAGTTGCAGTTTTAAGCAAAATAAAGATATTTGTATTTTGTAGTTGTATTTGTAGACTTTGCTGTATCAGTAAATATGGCTATTCCTGTTTCCTGCCTATACCAAGCTAATAATAATGACTACAATTTATGGCATCAGCGTTTGGGTCATATAAGTAAAAATAAATTCATACAATTAAAACATGATTGAAGATGTTAATCAAATTCAGTTTGTTGAGCCAAATGATAAAATATGCGAAGCTTGTATAAACGGCAAACAGGCCAGATTACCATTTAATCTGACTAAGAATAAAGATCACATTACACGACTTTTATTTGTTGTACATTCTGATGTTTGTGGCCAAATCACTCCTCCCACGATAGACAATAAAAATTATTTTGTATTTTTTTATTGACCAGTATACCCATTACTGTGTTGTGTATTTGATAACGTACAAGTCAGAGGTATTTACTGCTTTTAAAGTGTACGGACGTAGTGACGTAAATGTGAGGCAAAATTGAATTTTGAAAATGGTAAATTTATACTGCGATAACGGCGGCGAATATTTATCTGCCGAGATGAAAAATTATTGTATTGAAAAGGGCAAAACTTACCATTTGACAGTTCCAAAAACACCGCAACAAAACAGTGTATCGGAACGTAAGGTAAGGACTATTACAGAAAAAGCGCGATCTATGCTTAGTGGTTCCAAATTAAATAAAGTATTTTGGGGTAAAGCTGTATTAACTGCTGTTCGATTAATAAATGTAACGCCTTCAAGAGCACTTATGCAATCGAAAACCCCATATGAATTGTGGCATGATAAAAAAAACCACAACTTAAATACTTCAAGTTTTTTTTGGTGCCACGGTTTATGTACATAATAAAACCAGTAAATCTAAATTTGACGATAAATCTTGGAAGGGAATACTGGTAGGTTATGAACCAAACGGATATAAAGTTTGGAAGGTTTTTTGTGCCACGGTTTATGTACATAATAAAACCAGTAAATCTAAATTTGATGATAAATCTTGGAAGGGAATACTGGTAGGTTATGAACCAAACGGATATAAAGTTTGGAAGGTTTTTTGTGCCACGGTTTATGTACATAATAAAACCAGTAAATCTAAATTTGACGATAAATCTTGGAAGGGAATACTGGTAGGTTATGAACCAAACGGATATAAAGTTTGGAAGGTTTTTTGTGCCACGGTTTATGTACATAATAAAACCAGTAAATCAAAATCAGATGCATTTAAATCTGATGATCTCGGCCGTCCTGTTGACAATTCAAAATCAGATGCATTTAAATCTGATGATCTCGGCCGTCCTGTTGACAATTCAAAATCAGATGCATTTAAATCTGATGATCTCGGCCGTCCTGTTGACAATTCAAAATCAGATGCATTTAAATCTGATGATCTCGGCCGTCCTATGAAAAATCGCAGATTAAATGAAACCATTATTGAACCCACATCTAGTAATGCCCCTGATAATTGTACGCAGGTAAATCAAAATGAAAATAAAAACACAGATGACGTAAGGAGGAGTGATAGGCTTAAAAATCGGCCACCTGTTCATTATTATCAAACTGATGATGATGAGTGCATATTGAGTGCGCAGTCTATATTAGTGTTAAGTGGCAAGTTGCCATAGAAGAAGAGTTAAAATCTCTTTCTGAAAACAACACGTGGTCTTTAGTGCCGAGACCACAGAATAAAAATGTTGTTGATAATAAATGGGTTTTCTCTATCAAGTATGATGAATTTGGTAGACCGCAAAGATATAAAGCCCGTCTCGTTGCCAAAGGGTTTAGTCAGGAATACCTTGTCGATTTTTATGAAACCTTTGCACCTGTAGCCAGAATTGCTAGTTTTCGGTTTATTATTAGTCTTGCAAATCAATTTAACTTACTCGTCCACCATGTGGATGTTAAAACTGCCTTTTTAAATGGTAAATTAGAAGAAGAGATTTTTATGGAAGTGCCGAAAGAAGTAGATTGCGTTAAAAATTATGTATGTAAATTAAATAAGGCATTGTATGGACTGAAACAGGCTGCTAGATGCTGGTTTCAGGTTTTTGAGCAAGCACTGGTTTAAAAAGGATTTATAAGTTCATCGGTTGACAGATGTATATACATGCTTGATAGAGGAAGCGTCCAACAAAACATTTACGTAGTTTTGTATGTGGATGATTTAGTTATTTCATGTGGTGAAATATAAATAATGAATAATTTCAAAATGTATTTAATGCGTCAATTTCAAATGAAAGACTTACAAGATATAAAATTTTTTCTTTGTATAAAAATTGATAGGTCTGGACAATGAAATCACATTAAATCAAAGTGCATATATTGAAAAGTTTTTCGTAAGTTTAAAATGCATGATTGTAACCCCATTAGCACACCACTAGAAGTAAAACTAAATTATGAAGCATTAAACTTTGAAGAGAAGTATGATGCCCCTTGCAGAAGTGTAATAGGTTGTTTATGTATGTATGTGTGTAAGCACTTTATTGTACACAATAACAGGTTAAAACAATATACATGTCACATAAGATTAGAGTACAAAGGCGAACTTATCCCTATGAGGGATCTCTTCCAGCTAACCTGTTTAATGTATATAATGCTATGTACTCGTCCTGATTTAAGTACAAGCAATAACATTTTAAGCAGGTATACAAATAAAAACAACAAAGAATTATGGCAATGTTTTAAAAAGGGTGCTGAGATATTTGTAAAGCACAATAGATTTAAAATTAACTTACAAACGATGTGATTCTAATAACATTCTATGTGGTTATGTCGATTCAGACTGGGGTGGCCATGATTCAAGTGATAGGAAGAGTACCACAGGTTATTTATTTAAGTTATTCAATAATTGTACAATCACATGGAGTACAAAGAGGCAAATATCAGTTGCCGCTTCATAAACTGAAGCCCAGTACATGGCTTTATGGTTAAAGTGTCTTGCGTCAAGCATTAATGTAAATATCACACAGCCGATTGTTATTTATGAGGATAACAACGGATGTATTAGTATTGCCAACAATCCCACTAACCACAAGAGGTCAAACCACATCGACATTAAGTATCATTTCTCTAGGGAGCAAATTGAGAAAAATGTTATTAAATTATGTTATCTTCCCACAGGTAAACAAATAGCAGACGCTTTAACAAAGCAGTTGCCTACAGCTGCCTTTAAAGCAATGCAGTCTGAAATGGGTTTACAATAATGCGATTGAAATGTACATATAAATAATGTATTGTTGAGATAATTATTGTACATTTTTGATGATTATTTTTATGGCGTAATCTTGATGACCTGATTGGGTTTTTCTGGGTTTTCCCAATCCTTGCAACAAATGTTGGGTCATAAAATTGTAATTTCCCCAGACAATACTTGGAAGTTAAATACGATCTGATGCTTATTTATTGTAAATAATTGTTAATTTTTGAGGGGGCGTGTTGATTTTATTATATTTTAATATACAAAAATTAACATATCCTGTAAATAAAAGGTAAATGATTTGACTACTTTGTTAAAGGAATGAACGACCGATTGATTGAGTGAATGTTTAGTTCAATTCATTCTCTGTTCAGATCTTTTAGTCACTCCTTCTCCTTGCCTCTCTTTGATCAAGACTTTACTCGTAGATAGACGTGTTCTAGCTTCCAAGTATAAAAATAAAATTAAAATAAATGAAATTAATTTAACCGTTATTCAGTATTTAATTGACAATAAATCCTTGTATACCCTAACCTTTTCAATAGAAACATACAAACATAATATATGACGTTGCCTAGGAAATTTCATGTAGGTAGGTTTCATATTCCAGGAACACAACGTCACATACTTACAAGGCTAGGTTTAGTGAACCAGCGACAAAACTCCCAGTAGCTCGATTCCACTTACACCTCAAATTCGGTTGAAACCGCTCAACCAATCTCACTGGAGCGCAAACTCTTAGATTATTCCAGTGTTCCAAACCACACGCGTGGTCGTGCCGGAGGTTTTCCCCTGGATTTTCCCCAGGCTACTCTCCCACCGCGCACTCCTATCGCTTTATTGGGCCCGGCGTATAAAGCCACAGTCAGGTTAAAAAAAAAAAAAAATACTTACAAGCAACTATCTACTAAATGTGTATGTAAACCTTTATAAAATGAACTTTTACACTTTCAAAACAAATAGAAATGGTAAGCGTACACCTCAGTTAAAGGATTTCTAACTTGGTAACTGCTATTAAGTTAAAGAGTGTACATTCAATTTCCCACTAACAGTGCTTTCATGGCATTTTCGTCTGCAACATGGCACAAAGTAAATTCCACGTGGTTTTATTAGGAAATTGTTTCGTACTGGGCGGATGGCGAGATGAAAAATGCATGAAGTTCTGAGCCGTTGGGTTGGGTCGCAAGGTTAAAGATGACACAAACAAAACCGACAGAAGTCCGGCGATTTTTAAATGTATGGGACATTTTTGAACTTTGTGCTGAAATTCGTGCTCAGAATTCCTAGCGTTTCATTTAATAATTATGTCAGTACTGGCTTCTGTCAGCGACTACGTGTAAAGAATATTAGCGCATAATTTATCTTGACGTTGAGTACCTATCACATAAATTACTGAAGAGTTTCAGCAGAATCTGTTTGGTAGTTTTTGTGTGGAAGCAGTAACAAGCATCCAAAGTTCGTCTACACCCTCGTTCAAAATATTAATTGGATCTGTTTTATGATTGCAAATCCTAAAAGCAAACAAGCAAAATTAAAATATAGCTATAGTATCTGACAAATCTATGACTAGGTAGTATTTAATAATAACAAAGACTTTCAATATCTTGACGCACAACAGGATACACCGACAAAAATAATCGAGTATCTACCTGACATTCAGTGTTTTGCTTTATTTTTCAATAAAGACGGTCATTAAAACTAGTACCAGTCCAAATATCAACCACAGTATGAATCGGCAATTTAGATCAAAAGACAAGAAAAAGGTAAAATCAGGTTCAAAACCTGCTGAGATCGAGTTTTGAACAAGTTAAAATTCCAGACAAGATATCGTGTCATTGAACTTAAAAACAATTCGAAGCATATTGTTTACTTTATGATAAGTGATAACCCTATAATTTTTGGTCTTCTGGAGTCCATTTCACAAAAGTTTGCAAGTTGTTGTCAAAATTGGAGCTCTACTTCTAATAAAAATATTTCTTTTTAAATCCATTCGTGTCACGAAAACTTAGTATAAATATTTATCATCATCTGTGATATATTAACAGAATGGACAGAATGAGACATATTCCCAATGTTATACCTCTGTCATTCTGATTTTGATATTCCAGATCCGTTCATTGTGATATCCTTGAAAGTGGGAATATGTCCCGATCTGTCAAAATATATCATAGATAGAACAGAATAGTGGCCTATAAGCTAGTTTAAACATCAGGGCGTACTTTCTTTTTAATTCCAAGCAATAACAAAACAACCAAGGAATTTCGCACACAACGGACTAACACAATGGAGCACTAACAATGAGTGTTTCACGCCGCACGAGTTCAATACCCACTAGGTAAGTCTAAGTATGTTGGCACCATTTACTTACTTTGGCAATTTACTTTATAATTAGTGTAAGTAAATAAATCATGGATAAAACTCTTCTTATCCAAGAAGGTCTAGTTACCACACTTAGTTAGAAGGTCAGACGGTAGTTACTTTCGCTAAAATAGTGCCTACGCTAAACCAATATTTAGTATTAGGTGGCAGGTGGACCCCGGGCGCCTTTAGGATGTAGGTAACTGGGATAAACTTAAGAAGAGGATAATAGATGATTTTTTGTAGTCGAGTTGGGCGCGTTTGGAATCCCGTTCCTGAAATGGCTTGATCCCGTAAGTAATTGTTCTTTTTCCTTTCTCCCGATGCGAGAGCGTGGCGAAAATGTTTGATGAATTTATTTTCGGTGATAGAAGAATTATCCGGTATTAGGTTTTAATCGAGCATGAAATAGGTGTGGTGAGGCAAAAAATGTGTGTTTATAGTGTATATTTGCTTGGGAAACCGTAATTCTAAGTATGGATGCTGTAGGGCACTGTTTTCTATATATCGAGGCCTCTATTCGGTTTATCACTTTCGCATTACGATGTGTTTTTGCTCTCGTTCTGCCATGTTAGTCCAACACGCGTGAACGCGAAACATATTGACATTGAAGAAGATATCTTTGGAAATAACTTCTCTAGATTGATTTAACTATGATAGTTAATGCCAAGTATTAAGCCGGTAAGTGACGCTTACCTTATACATGGGTAAATAATTTATATTTAAATTGGAATAAATATAATTCAGTTCATTTTAAACAAGAATTGCTAGTTTCCATTCCGTCGAATTTCCAATTTTTGCCATTCAATTAGCATAAAAAAGTAAATAAGGAAAACCACCATGATCTTTATCGTATTTTTACTGTATCCCGTATCTAATTTATTTGTTAGGTACAACAAACTGCCGTTTTAATTCGTGGCCGTGGCGTAGTTGTTTTAATTTTTAACGCCACTTAAATGTTCCACACGAGTTGATTAAAAATGAAGGCTTTGGCGAGCTCATCGCGGTTTGTTTATACGGGCACGGTTTAGGAATGCTTGGCTTTCAGCGTGTAGGCGGAGGTAGCTTAAGGCTGTGGTGGCGTGAGATAACTTAGCCTAGTAGGTAAATTATTATAATGAACTTAGCTTACTATCGGCTCTTAGATACCTACTAAACATCATATGCTTCGCAGCGTTATTAGTCCCATATATATTTTGCCACATAAAAATGCAACCAAATTGTAAAAACCCTTTTTCCCTTAAAACAACACTTACATTACCTATGTAGCGTAGGCATACAAATATACAATATCATTAAAATACAAAAAAACATAACTGGAACATACATAATGCACTTGACATATATAACGATAGATAATATGCAATCATATTGGTGCTTTTAGATCACAGATAGAGGCGATGTGTGTTTTAGGTAGATGGCGCAAAAGATCGTCAATTTAATTCAATTAATTTTTTTTACAAATTCAATGAAGGGCATAAAGATATCCAATATAAGTACATCTCGCAAAACTTTTAACTTGTGAATAAGCTAAATATTCTCAACTCAACTTGATTAAGTATGTGTTTGAAGAAGATATTAACTTTTCATTAGCAATTTTCTCCTCCTCTTTCGCATAGATTAATTTAATAAACTCCAGTCTTTGCTAATTCCGTTGTCGAACAAACATTTCATATTCCAAGAAACATTGTAATAATGATGAACGTTCGATGTCCAGTTGTTTCGGTGATTAGGTTGAAGTTGAACCCGTTTAGAGTTGTTGATTTAAAATATATATGAATGCCAATCTCAAATAATTTTCAGATCCGAATCAATTTAAGAATATTGATTTAAATTATTTTAGGAGTTAGGTTAGAAAAGTATTTCAATTTGACAGTAATAGCAAAATTGTAAAATTAAAATACTTTTGAAAGGGACGCCTACGATATTTCCTATATTTCATGCCTCTGTATCCCAATAATATTCTGGGAACCCAGATAATGCAAAGGCTTAACGGTCAAATGGATATAATATAATAATTGTACACAAAGAATTCCCATTAGTTTTTATTTTTATTTTATACAACGCCGGTGGCGAACAAGCTTACGGTCCACCTGATGGTAAGCGGCCATCGCAGCCTATAGACGCCCGCAACTCCAAAATAGTCACGTACGCGTTGCCGACCTTTTCTAAAATTTGAGGATGCACTGTGTTGACAACAGAAGGGACAAATTTAGGTCCCTCACTCTCAACACAGTGCATCCTCAGGAGCTCTGATAACCTTGCTCACCTCCAGGAACACAACACTACATACTTGTATAGTAGATAATGTTATTATGGCTGTGGTTTTCTGCAGGGCGGAGGTACTTCCCCAGTTGGGCTGCTCCAAATTCGAGCAAGATGACATTTTGCTGTGGCCCTACCTCTCTTATGATATCATAAATTAGCATCTTTATTACTCTTAAGTAAGTTTTTCTCAAAGAAAAATATTAAAATTCCCTTAATAAATTCGCCCGTGTGGTTGCCGGGTAAGAATTGCGCCACCCCATCTCTTCCCGTGGGTTTCGTAGGAGGCGAATAAGGGAAAATCGGAGGGTGGGCAGCAGCATCCTTCGATCATTACCACCATCAAACTGCGGTCGCCAACCCGCTTGCCAAGCGTGGCGACTATGGCAAATCCCCCCCAAGGGAAAAATAAATTGGGGGAGGCCTATGTTCAGCAGTGGACGTCTTTCGGCTGAAATGATGATGATGATGATGAATAAATTCACTAGACAGTAAGCACATAAATAAGTGTGAGTGAACCCAATATTATTTTTATTCGTGTCGGAATTAATGCAAATTGTTCTTAACAATTCAAAATTTAATTTAATTGAATAACTGACCCGGTTTTAAAAAATATAAGAAAATAGTTAGAAGATCAAAGTTATTCCAAAAATAAAATAATGTTCAAGATGTCTTATAGTTATATTAGGCTTAAATAATACGTACGGCTGGTGTTTATGTCATTTAAATTAAATCACTCGCCAGTTGTCAGTCATATTTATTTATTAGAATTGCAATGTAGCAATTATGGTATACGGTAAAAGTATGACGTGGGTGTGGTTTTAAGTTAAAAAATGTAGTATATAAGTACAAGGTTTGTGATTAAATAAATGCAGTCTTGGAGTTTGACCGTGGTTTGACGTAATTGTGACATAAATTGATCCCGTCAGTAGATCATCACATTTTGAAGATGCGGTAATATTCCTCAAAAATACCCAGAAAAAATGTATCTTACATATTAGTGATATTTTTTGTCAAGAGCATGTAATCGCGATATTATACATACTTAAGTTTAAATAAGGTTATTTTGGGATTGTCCATTGTTCGCATTATTTTAGGAATCACTTTAAAAATATACATATGACATGTACACGTTAGTGGTATCAACTTTTGGAGCGTGTTTAAAAATGTTTTGATTGTTTTATCATGATCGCGAGAATTCAAAATCCGTGGTCCCTGCGTAACGGAAACATCAACAGTAGCAACACTTACCTGCCTCATACAGGCCCGTTTGCATTTTAAAAATCTGCCCATTGCACAGATTTGAATTGAGAAATAATACACAAATGCACTGAACAGCTCTTGCAAACATTTTGAAATATGGGACAGAACCGCTTGTTACCGTAAACTTGAAAAGAATGTGTTTTAAAAACGATCCTTGTTTAAACTCGTCTTTGCTTGGGAGATACAATGAGGCGGTTGCTTGGGACGAAAACCGGTGGAGCTAGTGAGATGAGGGTTACGGGTAATGACCTAAAAACAGTTGATTGCAAACCGCAGGCTGCTGATATATACTGTTAAAAGTAAAAATGTTCGTAGAAACTTCGCAGAAGTGCTTACTGCATTTCTTTGTTGACTGTACACTAATTGTACAACGTACTACGTGTAGACACAAGTATTAATTATACTAAATGAGAGTTGAGTTTTATAAGAAGCGGTTGATCTGTAAATCACTGGAAAATTGTATCGAACCTTGTATAATAATGCAGGTCATTTACAAGCACGTACGCGTATTATCCTACTAATTCTAATCCTAATAATATTATGAACGTGAATGTATGTACGGGTGTATGGATGGATGGATGTACGTTTTTCTTAATGTCAAAACGGCTGGACGGATTTGGCTGATCCTCATAATGGCGGTAGTTTCATCCGCGGGTAATAGTACAGGGCGTTGCTAGTCAAATTATTAATGTCAATGTTTGAATGTTTAAAAATTTCAAATTTTGGTTTTGCTTCGAGCACAATTATAACCTGCGACTAGTCGCTACTACCAACTGAGCCATCGGTATCAAATTTTTCGAACATTATGACGGAAGTGCAGAAAATACTTCATAAGTTTGGGCAACCCGATCATAAAGTCATAATACATCTAGATGAAAACGCTAGCCCAGCGAGAGCGCAATTTTTTGAACATTTTTCAACATCGAAACAACATGATGCAAGTGCGGAAAATACTTCATACGTTTGGGTACAATTCAAAGTTCGAATTTGTTGATAATGTTTATTATTACGTATATTTTACGGACGAATACTATATTTTGATAATTTGGTACAGAACCGTAAATGTGCAAAATCCGACACGCACTTGGCCGGTTTTTTAGTGTGTTGTATGGATCAATTAGGGTAGTCATCCAAATTTGCAACTTCGAAAGACTTGGCTTCGCTACCCATCACGAAAACATTAAATTGATCATTTTGGAAGGGCCATAGTATGTAGTACTATACTATTCTGTGGCCATAGCTTGGCATATAAAGCTGCGGTTTTGCTTAAATTGTTTGAAATTAATGAAATAAAATAAAGTATTTTATATGTTTTTCTGACGAAAAACGCACATTTATGACTTCTAGAACAGTTGTTGTTAATACTGGCCATATGGCTAGTATGCACATAGCAACTTTCTTGTTATGGGAAAAATTCGGGATGGCACTAATTTTCTGTCTGGCTCTGGGAATGATAAATGGACTATCGAGTCCGAATATACGTCCTTGGCATGACAAACCGGTTCGGGAAGTTAGTTTCATATAAAAATCAGAGGTTAACAATATAATGTTGCCTACTGGTTTTCCGCTTCGAGAATACAAAACTGTCATCGTTTCTTAGGAAGGATATCCTCGAAATTAAATGTTACTTTGTACATTCATAAAATACTACCGTCTGGCTTACTATAGGCGCCCATTCTGAATCAAAACTAAACAGGACAGGAAAGGGGACTAGGGTAAAGGGCCGGATGTGGGCATTAATAAAAGATATCGGGGCCTGACCTGCGTAAGTATACGATGATGTATGAAGCTATCAACGTACAGCCTCAGTTTTTGCGGCGGTCTCGGCATCGGGGGAGTTTTTCACTCATGTTCTGACCTACTAAGCACGAACATTGCCGCTTATTCCTTTTTATATGCAATGACGATGAAAATGTTGGTTTAGCGTGTGCTTTTTAATCAGACTTCGATTGGAACTCGGTCCAATACCAATAATGAGACTTAATAAGATTCTATTAAAAAAAAATCAAATTTGGTACGAGCTCTATAATATTGCCGACTGTACGTCTTTTCCACAGTCATCACCTCACAAGACAGGACCACCTCAACTCGAGTGTTGTTTCTTTTATTTTGATTGAAAAAAAATATATATAAAAAAACTCCAAAAATTGCCTCAACAAATAAAATTTATGTATTTATCGAAACTGCTCACAAAATTTCACGAGAATCGGTTAAGAATGCGACCTGTAGAGGAGAACAAACCGAAATTCGTCCGAAGGAAAATACGAAATCATTGAAAAAACAACTGTTTTTGAAAATTTCCAAAAATTTACTCGATAGATAAATTTTAAAAATTATCGAACTTGTTCACAAATTTTCACTACAATCGGTGGATAAAGCCGACGTGTAGAGGAGAACGGTAATCCGTACATACGAAAGTATTTTTGTCGAAGCTGAAGCCTTCGCTTCACGCGGTCAACGAGGCTAACCCAGATGTTGTGCAGTTTTTAAATATAAAATATTTTTTTTATTTTCTTTGAAAAATTATGGAGGCAAGAATTCAAAATCTGTATTGACTATGTGTATGGGTATAATATGAAAGGGCTTATCAACAACGTGGTCAGTGGGCATAGGACATGACGACAACTAGATGCTGGCCAAGAGCGATCCCATTTTTAATAAAAAAAAAAAAAAAAAAAAAACTAAGGATGATGAATACACACTCTTAGTGCATATACTTCAGTACGTAGAAGGTATAATGTTTTCCCAGTGAAATATACCGTTATTTCGATAGTTACAAGCTTGCCTGGTGCATATGCATTATTTAAATGGAGTAAGTAGTCGCCAGGATGTTAGTGCTTCGAGAATTATTAAACAAGTAGCTTAGTTTAGTAGCCACACAAAAGCTTCCACGGTGTAGCCATGCTTGGCAAAGCTTATGTGGCGGCAACAATGGGAAAAGCATGTTTTCACGTCTCATGCTCTAAAATTGTGTCATATTAGGCTTATCAAGCGGGGTTAAAGTAGTAAATTTAGCCCCTAGGGAAAATATGAATACACGTTTATGATTTACATAACATTCCAATTTGACCAATCAAAATACTTTACCATGTTCAATCCACCAATCAGAAAACACATCGACAGCCAATCGGAACGATGGGTTCTTTTTGGTACATACCTTGTTCAACTAATTTAACTATTAAGAACTTTAGGTCTTTTTCATCCCTATTTCAACTACTATGTATATATAAGGCAAAACATAAAAAAAAAGTTTCCTGCATATTTTTTTTTTTATTATTATTAGGTGTGGGTGGATAATCTTTGATTATTTATTTTATCGCAATCGAATTGAAACGTAGAGTGTAACAGTTATTTTCCCTCACTTCGTTAGGGAAAATAACCATAGAAAGTTGGCTGTTCATGATACGCTATTGCAAGTACAATATATTCAAAATTACATAATATATCGGTAGAAGGTATAATGTTTTCCCAGTGAAATATACCGTTATTTCGATAGTTACAAGCTTGCCTGGTGCATATGCATTATTTAAATGGAGTAAGTAGTCGCCAGGATGTTAGTGCTTCGAGAATTATTAAACAAGTAGCTTAGTTTAGTAGCCACACAAAAGCTTCCACGGTGTAGCCATGCTTGGCAAAGCTTATGTGGCGGCAACAATGGGAAAAGCATGTTTTCACGTCTCATGCTCTAAAATTGTGTCATATTAGGCTTATCAAGCGGGGTTAAAGTAGTAAATTTAGCCCCTAGGGAAAATATGAATACACGTTTATGATTTACATAACATTCCAATTTGACCAATCAAAATACTTTACCATGTTCAATCCACCAATCAGAAAACACATCGACAGCCAATCGGAACGATGGGTTCTTTTTGGTACATACCTTGTTCAACTAATTTAACTATTAAGAACTTTAGGTCTTTTTCATCCCTATTTCAACTACTATGTATATATAAGGCAAAACATAAAAAAAAAGTTTCCTGCATATTTTTTTTTTTATTATTATTAGGTGTGGGTGGATAATCTTTGATTATTTATTTTATCGCAATCGAATTGAAACGTAGAGTGTAACAGTTATTTTCCCTCACTTCGTTAGGGAAAATAACCATAGAAAGTTGGCTGTTCATGATACGCTATTGCAAGTACAATATATTCAAAATTACATAATATATTTATATTATTAGATGTGAAAAGATCTAGCACTGCTGCAACACGGTGAAAGTTGTAAAGTTCTTTTGTAATTTAATTTTTCACGCCTCTTTGAGTGCCTCTAGGGTTCTACACCAAAAACATATCAACCGGATCCCATTAAAGCGGTTATTACATTGTCCTGAATTCAGAATCTATAGAGCGGGACGTACATATATGCTAGAGAGAGATGCTTCAACTCTCCTTGTTGGGGCGTCTAACCTCCATACTGACCGACCTGACTACCTGTGACTGACTGGCAGACGTTTAAATTCAATTACGGACAAAACAAGACGAAAGGACTCGACGGTCGGACTTTGACAGACGCAGAACCAACTTGACCGCAGCGAGGAACAGACGTGCCTACGACTCTCACCGACAGCCGCAGACAGCGACACTACATCGTACAAGACATGCCGTAAACTCCTCCCCTATTCAAGATGCTGAATTCAGGACAATGTAGTACCCGCTCAAGAGACCACTCTTCATCTATCACACACTTACGGTTTGAACCTACAAAGTATTTTTATAGTTATTTCTTATACTTCGTGTGCAAGTCCGACTCGTTCTTGCAATTTACGGAGTGTGAAGCTTTATAGATCGTACATCATACATAATAATGAAAAGGATGATATGCGATTGCTTGCATAGTGTCAAACAACAAGCAGGACCATTATATGTTCCCAATAAACGAAACTTCAAAGTGGGTTACCGGGAGCGGTACGAGTAAGTAATGCACGTTTCGCACAGAAATGTTCATTTCAACCAGCTATGCTATTCATAATCTGTTTCGCCGTGCCTCACCGCTAACCACCATTAGGCAAAGTTGTTTGACAAATCCAAATTCGCAAATATTGCCACAGCATGGCCAGTGCTGTTCGTATCGATATTATTTAAGGCCTTACTAGACTTACCGATTTTCGGTGCAATTTATCGGGTGCTCCTATTAGGTGCTTGCCGAGAACATCGAAAATCGAAATTAGTAGTGTTATATTGATTTAAACTAACACGAAAAGGTAATTAAATTAGTATTATACGCGATTAAGTCCCGTTTTACAATCATAATTAGTAGTGTTTCTCTCAATCTAATATACTCTGCATTTATCAAATTAAAATGATTTGTAAATCTTATGATTTATTCCTATTTAAAAACTAAATTTCATATTTAAATGCTACTTTTTCCCGCTTAACGGTGCCTCCATACCTGTCAGTTTACTTCGCCTAATTGTGGATTTTAGCTTAGTATAATGTTGACGCCGGGCATCGTAAAGAAAGTGCTTAATTAGAGCTCTATCATACTCTGGTTCGCTTGACGTGAAGAATCGTTGTGAATAACCCTGCATGAAACGCGGTTCGTTCCAAATCCGATAGCAATAGAAACCAAGATCGATACAGTGTAATTTGTGCTGTTAATGTTTCAAATGGCGATCCCATTTGGAATTTATCTAGATATGCACCTAGGGTTTATCCAGAAATCACGCGAGGTTCCGAAGGGGGGGGGGGGGGGGAGAGGGTCATGAAAACCTCACGGCTGATCACTTTGGGGGAGGGGAGGGTATTATTATCCTGTACCTACAAAACCGAGAAATAATATCTACTCATGTAGGACATTATAAATCATCATCGGACGTCAAAAACAGCTACTCTATTTACGTTTTTTAAGATTTTGGAGCGCTTGCATAACACATATACGAAAATAAACATAATATCAACTAACACAATCACCATTCACCATTCCAGTCTAAATAGTGAAAAAATACACGTGAGGTTTCGTGGAGACCTCACCAAAGATCACCAAGGGGAAGGGGGGGTCTAGAAGTGGGCCAAAATACCTCGCGTGATTTTTGGATAAGCCCCTAGTGACTTGTTTAAGGCGCCTGCAGCTTACATTTTTTTGTTTAGCTCGCTCGCTAGTGAAATAGTTGCCTTGCACGTTCAATTGATTTCCGACTCTTATCTCTGAAAGCAAAATATTACGAGTGTACTAATAGAAAAATGACGGTCCAGATGTACCATTCCCAGGAATTCAGGTAAATGCCGCCGGGTGTCTTGGGCAATGCGTGTAACGTCATATTTCTATTAAAACAATTAGAACTTTTGGCAAAGGCCCTAGAATTGATAAAGCCGCATTCACATCTGCCTGTCGTGTTGTGTTGTGACGCATCAGAAACGGTCTCATACATTTAATACTGTTGCGTTCACATTTCTGCGACTGCAGCAGCGGCATTTTGTTAGCGGCCCAACCGCTCGGCTGCCTCGAGCACTTGCCGCAGTATGAGACTCCGCACGGTGAAGATCTTTGGGCTAAGTTTAAAGTCAACGGTTACTGTTTTTACGTTTGTATTGTATATTTCCCACCTAGAGTGCACGATGAGGTGTATACAGAATGGTTTCATAATGTAGAATATTTTTGTGACAATAATCCTAATTCTAAACTTTTAACTCTGGGTGACTTATATTTATATAGTGTTAGTATTAATGTTTGCAACTTCTACAATTGTTTTTTACTATCGTGTAATTTGTTAGATTGTGACTGCGTGAGCAATATGAATGATCGAATGCTTGATGTGGCGCTGACGAGTCTGGAGTTGGGGAGTACGCTGAGCGTACTCGGTGCGGCGCCGGGTGAGGAGCTCGTGAACATCGATCCCCACCACCCGCCGCTTCTTGTCCATGCCTAGTTTGATTTTTCTACCAAGGTGACCTTAGCACATCCATCAAACATCAATAACGTAAGAGACTGGAATTTCCCCAAAGCTGACTTTTAAAAATTATACTGTCTTTTAGACTAGGATTGGAACGGTATTTATAAACTTAAAACAGTAGATGAGGTCATTTGTAAATTCAATGACGTACTATATAATTTTTTCGACAAATGTATTCCTAAAAAAATGCGCAAATCGAATTGTAGTCGCACTTATCCTGTACACTACACGAAAGCAATTATCCGTGACATAACATCCAAAGCTCGTTTGCACAAAATTTGGAAATGGACTAAAAATGTGGACACTTCAAGCAGTTTCAAATCTTGCGCACGAAAATAAAAGAAAATATCAAAACAGCCCATGACAACTACGTCAATAATGTCTCTCGCAACCTTACCGCTGATCCTTCTCTATTCTGGCAATACGTCAATAGCTTGCGATGTCGAGGTGGAATCGAACCCGTTGTTACCCTAGAAACTGAACACCGTGGAGCGGAAGCGGCGTCTGCGTTTGCTACTCATTTTTAGTTTTGCCCTAGTTGCCGAGTCTGAATCTTGAAGAGGCCAGCTCAGAAGCTTTCGCTGGTGATAGATTTATTAATATCCAGACAATTAGTCGTGAGGCGGTACGCCACGCGGTTAAATGTCTTAAAGCGCCTGCTTGCTGTCGCGTGGCGTACCGCGAGGCCTACATCGGCAGGCCCCGACGACATTCCAGCCTTTGTCATTAAAGGGTGCATCGATCATCTGATTGTCCCGATCACCTTTATTTTCAATTTGGTATTAACTATGGGTGAATATCCTACATATATCCCGCGTAACACCAATCCCTAAAAAGGGTTCCAAATTGAAAATAGAGAATTATAAACCGATTTCCTTTTTGTCTGTTTTTGAGATGGTACTACATGAGTCCTTGCTGCGACAATCTTTATCATATCTTACTAGCTTCCAACATGCTTCCTTGCCCAAAATATCGGTAGCTACTAATCTGGTCGAGTTGGTTGATTTGATATCGAGGGAAATGGATGGTCGTAATCAGATGGACATTGTATATATAGATTTTCAGAAAGCGTTTGACCGACTGGATAACGAAATCTTGCTACAGAAAATGGGTGAAGTGGCATTCGTTCCTCGTCTTCTAAAACTGTTTGCCAACTACCTCAGGGACAGGTAACAGTTTGTAAAGTATGGGCCATTCCTATCCAAACCGTACAATACACGCTCCGGCATAAGTCAGGGATCTAATTTGCGTCCTTTTCTTCTCCTAGCCCTTATCAACGACCTCCCTGAAGTAGTCAATAACACCACCCCTCTTCTGTTCGCCGACGATGTAAAACTCTTTATGCCCATCAGGACCACCATCTCTTACGGGACATCGACCAGTGAATAGATGGAGTGAAGAAAATAAGCGCAATCGTCATGACCTCAGTCCTCACATGTAAATTTGTTAAATGACGATAAGTTTAAATGTGAGATTAGGCGGGGAGGCAATGGTCCGTGTGGACGAAGTTCTTGACCTCGGAGTCACCTTCGACACTTGCCTTAGATTTCGGGCTCATGTTCAGAATATCACAAAATGTGCATACCAAAGGCTGTGATTTGTGCTGCGTAACGTTGCCCCACTTTTCCCTGCAGCAACGTTGAGTCAGGATGGCCTAAACACATATTTAAATAAAGTGTTAGAAAAATTTGTACTATTTTGTACCACTTTAAAAAAAAAATACCCTTCCGTATCTCTAATTCTAATTTAATTATGTTATACAATATACATAGGTTTCATTTATAGGCGCGTTGCTAACAGTTAAATATGATCGGTACGCAAGGAAAAGCGCTGATTAAACAGCGCCTGAACGTTGTACTGAGGAGTTAATAAAACAAACAGTGTCTTGATGAATGCTGAATTAAGTTTTCTTCCTGATTAATTACCAGACTCGTGCGTAAAATCCTATGATATTACTAAACTTTAATGTGTTCTCACTGCTGAGGTGAAAAGTTGTATGTGGCACATGCGAGCAAACTTATTTGCATCTAGTGCTATTGATTCACTCCCTATGCTCAAGATTTTAACTATGAATAACTCGCTAGGCTCGTGATTCAATTTTAGAATCTTTCACTTGTTCGGGAATCAAAATCTGCACTCGCAGGAAAAAATCAACTTTGCTCTCTTGTTGCACAAATTACTATTTCTGTTGACTGAAGCCATTTTATTATATACCATATTTTTCTATACGTTCAACCCTTAAAAAATGAGGTACATAAATATGGAATTTGATTAGAGAGGAAATGCTCAACACGACATTATTCTTATCACGAAGCACAATTTACTGCCGACTCAAATTATTCAACAAGTAACTTCCAACTGTTACGAACTAAGTTATGGCCGACATAAAAGACGGTTTTTCACACTTTTTCAAAGTGTCCTTTCACTTTGTAACTTCGCGAGTTAAGCGCTGTTGATTCAATAAAATTATTATTGCAGTATCACTGGCTGAAATTGGTGTATTACGCGCGTGAGAAATCAATTTTCTTTCAATTTAACGCCAGAATTCGGTCGGAGTAAAGATTCTTCTATTTCGGGGCAGGAGGGAGTTTTGGGGGGCGTTTCCTAAATTCATTCAGTTTTCTGATCAGATAGGCCGAGGACGCTGACAAATGATCGCTGGAATGGAACGGTCGGCGGCGCGTCCGTGCGAACGTTGTTTTCCAATCTTCCCAATAAATCTATTTCGAAAAACTCAATTAATCTTACTAAGGGATGTTTTGTTACTTTTCCTACATGCTTACAGCAATATTTGGATTTGGTTTCAATTCTGGCTAATGGGGAAACCACATAAGCTGTTCATTACGTTATTGTTGAGGTAAGCAATTGCAGGCTTAGCACTGGTTTTAATCGGGCGAAGCTTGTGAGTCGAAGTCGAAAAAGAGTACGAAGACGGCAATCGCCATTCCAGCGGATAGTAATATAGGGTAGAACTGACTGACTTTTCTCTAGTAAACTTGTTACTTATGTAATATATGCGTCAATGCGTGTATACTGCCAAAACAGTTATGACTTTATACAGAAGTACCTACTTAATTTTTTTTTGAACATTGTATATGTATATTTTTACGTAAACTCACTAAGTAACTCACTTAAATACCTTTACCTTTTGTGAAATTATTGTTTACTAGTTAGTAGATACCTAACCTACCTATAGGTACATATTATACATTTTTGAAGAGACCCAAACTTTGCAATTAGGGAAATTTTAGGAAACATTTTTCCTTGTGGGAATAAAACCGGAAAAACGATGTCGGAAAAAAGGTAAAACTCTTTACTTTAATAAGTTTCATAATCCTTTTAGTAAGCGGATGTTAGAACTTGACGCGCCAATACGGAGTTTTCGAATATTCTAATCGATCAATATTGAGTTTAGAGAGTACCTAGTTAAAACATCCATACCCAATATAATACTATAAAATTAAAAGCGCTTGGTTCGAATAAGCGGAATTTCGACCACGTAAGGATGGTAGCTAGCCATACGTCTGTATGTCCGATTGTAGAGGTGGAACACTCACACACACTCACCATAGTACAGACATGCTACTTGGCATCTATGTGCTAGGCTCTGCAGCTTAGTTCCTACTACCGCCAGGGGGCTTGCAATGGGCAGCGCGCGAAGCTTTAGATACCTAACGCTCGCATGCCCCGGGGTCGCCCGTCAGTCGAGGGCCGTCGCCGCGCGAGCGAGCACATGCACGTCGTCTCAAGTTCCGCCACCGCCGTTTTCCGGTGATAAAGTAATCTTTTGAGCTATTAATTTAAACTTTATTGCACACAAATACAATGTACAAATGGCGGACTTAATGCCAAAGGTTTAAAGCTATATATGCTGTTCAACAGTGGCTTATGTTCAGCAGTGGACGTCTTTCGGCTGAAATGATGATGCTGTTCAAAATAACTTTCTATAAAAGTAGCTACGGAACCCTAAAAAAAGTATCCTAATTAAAAAAAATGCTTTATGAACTATTCTTACTTACGAATTAAAATTTCAAGAGTTCAAGATAATTGTGGGGGTGTTGTTTTATTTGTGACGTTACTCACAATGACACTGACATACACAGGTACAATTATGTGAAGTAACACATAGTAAGGTACTTAATTAATATGTGTTCAGTGTACTCTAGCGACCTCTGGTGAGCTAGAACATTTTTTGCCTTAATCGATGTTTTGGCGCGACAGCCCTAGCGCCGAGATGATACTTAGCCGAGCCATTCCAAAGACGACTACAATACTCCATGTAGTATCGGACTTGGGCTTTGGGATAAAGTCAGAAGCTGCCCAGCCGTTTATTGTTTGTGACCCCGGAAAGGACATGTGATAGGTTTTTTCCCGTAAACCAATGAAATTTCTATAGTGCTCTGATAACTGATACTGCACCTGTGACAATTCTAAGTATATTTTATCTTATTAGATACCCTATAAAAAATCGCCTATACAAAATCGAATAGGCTATTGCCTATTTGCCGTTCTATCTTGTATAAATTTTTGTATCGCAGGCAGAAGTTAATTATTTTATAATACACAATACATGTACGCACATACGCAGGCATACATTTCGTCATTGTGATCGAAGGTAATTGAAAAACTTGCAATATTTTTCAATAATTAAAACCAAACCAATATAAATAGAATAATAAAAAATATTTTTTCTGTAGTTGTTAAGTTAAGTTATTACCTACGCTTTCTACTGACTGAAAGATAAATATCCCGGCGAAAAAAAATACAAACTTACTTATGCAATTTGTAAATCTCTGAAACGTGACTGAATTTGCTATATTTTTAGGTTTTTAATGATGTGATAGACTAAAAAATAATTGCGTTTAAAATTTGAAGCTTCTAAGTACCTTATAATTATAATGATCGGTCAGTCAGTGTGTCAGTGACAAAAACAAGGAACGTTGACGGGCCATAGATCTTAAAGTACAACTTCAAATTGGATGTTATAGAAAATATATCTAAGTCATACTATGTCCTATATTTTACTGAAAATTCAGGGCCTGAGTGGCTTCGAGAAAAGGATGGTACGGTCGTGCCTCTTGTTTTGCTCGACTTGCAGGGGGCACTGCCGTGCCCCAGGTAACATTATAAAAGGATTAGTATTATACCGGATTGCGCACTGGTCTGAGGCTAATGGTCTGGTCCTGAACCCATTAAAATCGAAGTTTCTGGTACTCGGCACGAAACTCGGAATAGCTAACACGATAGCTCGGACTCCCCAGGTCCGTATCCTAAATAATGACATTGATCGGGTATCAGAAGCCAGAAATTTAGGTGTTTTAATGGACGGCAAGCTGCTATTCGAAAATCATGTTTCGGAAATAGTTAGAAATTGTTATTATCGCCTTAAAGTTTTGTATAGAGTTCGTGATTACCTAAACCTAGATATTCGTATTAGCCTATGTGAATCACTTATTCTATCAAAGCTCAACTACGCGGATACCGGTATTGGAGGTTGTCTGTTATCACGTACGAAACTGTTAATACAAAGAGTTCAGAATGCTTGTGCTAGATTTTGTTTTTCTATTCCACACCGAGCTCATGTTACACCATTTTTAAACAATGGCAAATTACTTAAAATGGATGCCCGACGTACACTCCACTTCTCCTCTCTATTATTCGGCATAATCCATAGCCAACAACCCTCTTACCTATACGACAAATTGATATTTTCCCGTATGCATGTAAGAAAAGCCCCGCGCCTCATCTGTCCGCCACACAGATCTGCTAGCTTCCGTGGCAGCTTCCGTTACGCTGCCACGCGCTGCTGGAATAATTTTCCGCCACCAATAAGAAACTCTCCTTCTCTGTTCACCTTTAAAAACAGTTTGAAACTCCACCTACTCAAAGTACAATTTCCAGCCTAGCTGATCTGTGTCGGCGTCTTGTATATGTGTCTGCTTAAGTTTACATTGAGTTGTTATTGTTGTATTGGTTTCCGCTAGTAAAAACATTAATGTGGCACAATGCAATTGTATCAATTTTTCTTTTTATGTTTTCAATCTTGTCACGACTGATCTCTTTAGTTTTAGTTTATGGGATCCACTGAAAATCAGCGTTGTTGCACTCTGTGCCTCAACACATGCTGAGTGGACTCCTTTTTTGTGACAACACTGTATATCTCTTAGATTTAAGCCTTTTGTAATGTATTTTATTATGTTGTTGTTGCAAAATAAATGTATTCTATTCTATTCTTCTATTCTATTCTATACTAAATTAAATTAATTAAATTAAGATACTTAATTTTCTTTCACTGTTTTAAAGTATTACTATTTAAAATATGTACCTACTTATTATTTCAGTAACCTTCCTTCTTGTAACAAGTTTATAACTTACCTACATAATTAAACTGAAATTAAAGAAACGCCCTCAGTAACATATAAGATTCATGCTTCTATTAAAGGTGTAGCCTTGTACCCAGCTAGAGTTAAAGTAGACCGGTACATGATGCAGGGCTGCTATTCACAACGCTTACCAAAAACTCACCTGATTTGAACCTGTGTAAGCGGTTTGCTTCCTCTTTTCTAATGCGAACAGTAAAGGAATGGAACTTGCTCCCGTCTTCTGTATTTCCGGCTAATTATAATCCAAACCTCTTCAAGGCAAGAGTGAATAGGCTATAACAGAGCCAGTGAGCCACATCTTAGGCCTTGTCGGCGCTTTCAATCAGCCGAGATTAAGGCCAATCGCTGATAAAATAAATAAAAAACATGAAATTCTAAATTAGCTAGTAGCTGTAAATCAACTGAACGATGAGTCGAGACAGGTTGTAAATCAACGCTTCACCCCATTTCACCTCAGCTTCGAGCTTGTGTAAGTCAAAACTCCAATTATGCGTCGTTATTTTATGAAGTATCTCAGCGTCAAAATATACTAATGAAGAGCACTTGAGCAGTGCGGTGAGGCGAAACAAGTTATGAATAGCATAGCCGGGTCGTAGTTGGGGACTGTGTTTACATTATTCTGTGTACCTTCTGAGAGTGCTTTGTAGTCGCGGATACAGAGTAACAAATAACACCCTTTTTAATAACCTCTAAAAATTTAAGAGAAATACTGCTGCACAGTTTAGGATATTGGATCCTATATCCTGGCATGGATTTTGTTGTTGGGCACAGAGGGACGTCATCTTTGGAGCAGCCCAGCTCATATTTGGAGCAGGCCAACTGAGGAAACACCACATTAATGAAGACTTCAGCCAGAATAATATCAGTTCTCTTGCTCTACAAGTATTTATTTATTTATCGTATGGTAATTTTGTTGCCAGTTTTTGTGGCACAGTTTAGGACCACCCAGGGGTCATGTGTACGGTAACGGCGGGTTATAAGTTAACTTATTGCAACGTTGTTGTACACCGTGTATGTTTATCTATATCATTATCCCACTTTCCACTTAATCCCTCAAAGGTTAGCTGGAAGAGATCCCTCATAGTGATAAGTTCGCCATTGTAACATTCAAAAATAATGAAAATGCTATACTAGAAACTGTTATAAAGTGGTTAGGAAGACATAACCTTACAGTATAGCGTGTGACAGTGACAGCTATATTTACTCGGTGTAATTAGTGGGTTATTTAGTGTCGCATTTGTATGGAGCACTTTGCAGATTTTCAACAATGGACGCCACTTGGCACAGGTATACCTAGTGGTCATCTGAGCAGATTTAGCCCTGTACCCACGAAATTCTTCCATGGGGAGGGGGGCGTAGTGGGGGGGGGGGACCCCATCAGCTACCGAGCTGTACTCTGAGCTCGATTTCTACATAATTTTAGTAAATAGGTCATGTTTGGTATCGTTTTTGTATAATTTGTGGACGAGGAATTAAATTCTGGAACAATATGTACACTATTCCTTAGAAAAAATCAGAGCTCTGCACAAAAATCGCAACAAAATAAAAATTTAAAAATAACAAAATCTTTTCCTACAATTAAACCACGGGGTAATTCGTCATAAGAAAAATATGAGTAAATACCCCATTTTATGTAGAATGTATAAACATAAACTTTATTGACAGATTTCACTTCCATATGTATAAAAAAAAACTATTTAGCGGCGCAGCTGCCGCCCGCATAGTTGTGCCGGAGTTTCTCCAGGCTACTTATGCCTACCGCGCAATCCTTTCGCTTTAAGGGCCGCGGCCAAAAAAGCCAGATAGAATTCAAAAAAATTGATTGTGGCGGGACCACGTAAGTACTTTGACTTTCGGAGTATTACGAATTCCGATAGGAGTATAAACCAATAATTAAAAACTAATTGTGTAATTGTTTAGTGCACAATACATATTCTGGGAAGAGATAGGATAGGACTCTGTCGATTGAGAATTGTAAGTATCTACTTATTCTAGTGAGTAAAGGTAGTGAATGAGTGAACAGTTTTGGTTTTACTAACAATATATTGTTTTGGCACCTATATTAAGCCGGATCGGGCCGGGGGTCTAATACGTTGTTCTATCAACATTTGTTTGCCGAGATGGATGGACAACGTGTTAGATGTTAGAAAACCATGAAACATTGGCGCAGCGGACTCGCCTATTTATATATTGCCTAGTTAGGTGCTCAGCATGTCTGGGACTGGGAATGACCAAAATAATGATAACATCAACTGGTCGCTTTGCTTTTTGTGTCAATCGATAACGAACAAAACTCCTACAAGCAATGGCTATGATTTAGCATCAAGAAATCTATTGCAATTTTATAAGCTTGCCGAACTGCCTTATGCTTTAAACGAGTCGTTGTTTATAAGTGAAAATAACCTAAATTACGTTTTAAATGAAAACTGCGCGTCATGGCACAGGTCTTGCTATTTAAAATGCAGTTCTTTGAACCTTGAAAGGGCACATTTGCGATATAATAAGAAAAGACAGGAAACTAATCCTCAATTAATGCTGGATAACACTCGCAGTTGCCAGTCGACTATTTATAATCCAGACACATGTCTTTTTTGCGAATTACCTGGCACGAAACTTAGTAAAGTTATGAAGAAATCGTGTAATGACAGTATTATCGAATGCGCTGAGGTATTAGAAGCCTATAAAATATTGGCGAAGGTGTCAGAACGATGCGATTTAATCGCGTTAGGTGCAAAATACCACAACCAATGTTTATGTCACTACAGAAATAGAAAGACCACCATTCAAAGTAAGGAGACAGATAATAGTAATACAAAAAAGCAAGTTGAAAGTATTACATATGCCATGCTTATTGCATACATACATGAAACAAGAAAAACTATGAAAAATCCAGTCTTTAAAATATCGGATCTAGCCAAGAGACAAACTGAAGCTATGAAAAATCTAGGAGTGGACTGTGGTGCCATTCACTCTAGTAGACTAAAAGAAAAAATATTACAGGATTGTCCCTATCTGGTCAGCTCGCAAAGTAAAACAGTAGCGCCTGGTTTTATTACTTTCAAAGATAACATTGATTACGTAATGCGAGATCTATAGCTGCCCGAGATTATGATTGTGAGGGAACTGCGTGTTATGCGAGGCTGCCAGAATCGTTAGGTCAGATATGTTCTTCAAAAGCAAAGAAGATGATGACAACAAAGTACCCGCGTCTCTTATAACCCTCGTAAAGATGATTTTATATGGTCCTATGTCGACTTGCAGTAATGAAGTTGATACTGATGGCGTGAGTCTCCGTATTGCCGAACTCATGACTTTTAATGCTATGGAGAACAAAAAAAGAGGGACCCCTGAAAAACATAGGCACCCAAAAGACAGAGAAACTGTTTTTTTGGCAGCCAAATTATATGCAGAGATGCGCAAAAAGAATTTAATTGATTGTACATACAAACTTGGTTTGAGTATTTCTTATCAACGGCTACAAACTTTGATCTCAGAAAAAGCGAATTCAGTTTGCGAACTATACCATAAAGAGAATGTTGTTTGCCCTCCAAAGTTAAAGAAGGGATTATTTACTACTGCAGCTGTAGATAACATAGACTATGACCCGACATCAACATTCGCAAAATCTGCTTTTCATGAGACGGCAATTACACTCATGCAGCATAAATTGCCAGGAGAAACAGGTAATGTATGTAAATAAAAACATGAGTAATTTATCTACCTTTGTAACATGCGGCATATATTCAAATTGTTTATTCCAGGTCTGCCACGAAACTTAACACCACAGTCGTCTGATGAATCTCCTACCTTGAATAAGACGTTCAAACAACTTCCCTCGGATTACGCAGTTGTTTCTTCGTGTTTTGTGGAGACAAAGAAATCTATATGCCCACAATCAGAAATTTATACCCATGACGCGTCAACTACACCGCGACCTTTGATAATGGAGGAAGACTGGCTAAAAAGTACAATGACAGATGATTTTAAGCCATGGGCTGTGCATCATGCAATGACTGATAAAAATGTACAGGAGAAACACATCACGGACATAGCTATTTTGCCATTATTTAAGGATCAAGCGCATTCACCCACGATAATGTTGCACTCAATGAACATAGTAGCAAAGGCAACCAAGTACATTAATCCGGATCAAATCCCTGTATTGGTGGCTGACCAACCATTGTACACCCTCCTGAAACAATTACAATATTTGTTCCCTTTAAAGGTAGGAGAAGACAAGTTTTTTGTAATGATGGGTGGACTCCACATTGAGATGGCTGCTTTAAGGCTCGTTGGTCAGTGGTTGAATGGAAGTGGATGGGTGGAGGCGTTAGTACAGGCAAATGTGACGACTCAGGGAAGAAGCGAGTCCATGTTAACGGCGTCTAATGTAACACGAACGAGATACGCTCATCAGGTAGAGAATTTTGCTTCTTTTTTATGTTAAAATTTGGCATTGAAGAGTATAAAGTAATAGGACCTGTTTCATTGTTATCTTTTGTCACCAATTATTTTAGGTGACTGCTGCAGCCCTGTATTTTTTGCAGAAGAAAGCCTACCAATTCAGTTAGACTGTGAAAATGAAACTCAAGAGACATCACTTACTTTCGTAGAGTGGCGTTTAGAAAAAAACGCGGGCATTCCGCAATTCAAATACTGGGATTTAGTTCTTAATCTTGAACTATTAATTCTACAGTTTGTTGGTTCCATAAGACAGGGGAATTACGCTGGTTATTTGGACTCTATTAGAGGAATCTTGCCATGGTCCTTTGCTTTAGACCATGTAAATTACTCTAGATGGTTATTAGTAAATCTCAGAGATTTGGCAAATTTGGAAAAAACACATCCGGATCTACTCAAGCATCTTGAGAGTGATCAGTTTGTGGCCAGAAAAACTGACCGGCCCTTTTCTGCAATAGCACTTGACCAAGCTCACGAACAAATGAATGCTCTCTTAAAGGGAGATGGCGGTAAGAATATACATAAATATTATTAAAAAATTAAAGAACAATTACTACTGCACAACTTACTTAGGTGCTTCCTTTTTTGTCACAGGCATGATCGGAATTACTGAAAATCCTGACTTTTTGCGCAAATGGTTGATAGCTGGACCAGAACTAGCGGCCATGATTGAAAATTATGAAAAAGAAATTTTGCGAATCGAGTCTGAGAACATCACAGGTGACGATAGTAATTGTCGTCATCATCTCGATACTGCTGCAATTCAAAAACAATTCATTTGTGACGTGAAATCACTAGAGACGACCATTCAAGACCTTGGCAATCCTTTTCTAGAAGAGACATTGGAGCTGTATAATATTTATACAAAGGTCGTAGTTTCTACCGAAGTGGTGAATACAGTGTTGAACATAGAAAAATGTGGCGAAGAACAGTATTTAACTTTTTGCAAGGAAAGATTGAACGGTGACAAAAGTTTACTCGACGCGATTAAAGCAAATAAATATCCACTTTTTACTACACGTCCAAAAAAAGCAGACAGCAAAACACAAGCTAAAATAGGTGGACTTAAAAACTACTGCAGTCTGTTCAGCAAATTGTACATAGCCACATGTGAGCACAGGGCAGGGGACCTGGATACATTTTTTGCTCACGAGAATCAAGCTTCTCCACCATCGTTACCGGTCATGGGAAAATGCGCTCGCATCGCGCAGAGTATTTGTATACCATACACCATAGCTCATCTTAAACTATGCAACAATTTTATACTTGATTGAGTAACAAACATACAAACTTTCTCGATTATATTATTAAATAATGCAGTCGTTATGGAGTTAATAAACCCTTTATAAATCATCTCTGTTAAAATAGACATGTTTGTTCCAAGTTTACCCTTTCACTCTCTTTATCTTTATTCGTGAAGTAATTTCACAGTGAAGTTACGTGCAGGCTTGTCTTGAAGTTTACCAAGTAAATATAAATTATGTGTAATTATTAACTTCCCTAGTAAGTGTGCAAAATGTAACATTAAGTTATGAAGGATAAAGTTTTAATGTTCCGTTTTGTACGCTAATGTAATACAGTTAATAATAATGTAACATATTCAATTAAGGTAAGCGTAGTTTAAATTAACATTATTCAATTTCGAATTATCTTTTAAACATTTTGCTCTGAAGCGGACTCTTTCAATAAAATTCACAGAACATTTAAAAAAAAAATATGATCATAAAAAATTAAGTCATGTTTTTTAAATTTATTTTACACTTTTTAGTGAGTCATTACCAGAATGCATCTCATAACGATCTCAATAAGATCAAACACGGCTAGGCTACAGTGTTTTATTACAGAGTTCCGTTGCCTAGGAGTTTTGGATGACCATCCGTGGTTTTCTTCATCAGTTCCCTAAATCAGTTCAGTTTTCCAAATGCTACTTTCTGAATGCAAATGCTTGATTTATTATCAAATATACAAAAATCGTAAAATCGCTATATGTTTCCCTTTATTTTCTGAGAAGTTCCCTCAATTTTTTATGGATCCCATAATCAGAACTAGATTCTAGTAACAACGGGACCTACCTTGAACCGAATCGGTGCTTAAACCAGGGACCGAAAAAAACCCTGAATTAGCCCAATATTTTGGACTATTTTTTGCTCTTTACGTAGGGCTGAATCATGTATTTAGGTAACAACGTCGTATTATTAGATTGTCCCATTAAAAACGAAATAATGAACCGGTGACCGTAATAATACCGATATTTTTCTATGGAGAAAATACCCGTATCCGATCCCTGGCATAAACAACGGGGATCTGAAGTAACACAGATTAGCCGTAGTCTACCCATGCCGGAGATCTCCGGGCACATAACAAACGAATGCTATTGTTTATTTTTTTCTCCGGTCGATAATGGTTTTTTTTGTTAAGCTGTCCTCGACCGGCGAAAAAAATAAAAACGGATAGAGAACCTCCTTTTTTGAAGTTGGTTTAAAATGCTGTTTATATCCGTAGGGCATTCGGTTCCGCTTTCCAACATCGGAATACATAGTAAATAGAATGGTTATGAGTGGAAAAATCACGTTGACTGTGAATTAATTTCTGTAAATTATTTTTATTAATAAGTGTACATAGATTTGAGGGCTACCAAGTTACTCTTTATGTCGGATATATTGTTTTCTGGTATTCAGATTATACTAATAGTTAATGCATAAAATGGTTACTAAACTACTAATATTATTTACCTAGGATAAGTCTTAAAGACAGATAGGTAACCAAACAAAGTAAAACACGACAACGATACGAGTAAGTAAAGTAAAATAGTACTCACATTCAAGCTAAAAAAATTATTCACTTTTTCATGACCGAAAAATAGCAAAAATTTCATTTTTGTCAAGAAATATATACGCCCTCGTTTATATTGCTCCGAGAAACAATAATTTTTATTCACAAAGACATAAAAAAGTAACGAATTAATTTAGTCAGGAAACGTTTCCCAATAGGCTTATTTTAAGTGGAGTACGTTTCAGAAAAAATATCTCATGAGAGGAAATAATAACCAATCATAAATAT
The DNA here is from genome assembly GCA_963556455.1 of Epiblema foenella. Lineage (NCBI taxonomy): Eukaryota > Metazoa > Arthropoda > Insecta > Lepidoptera > Tortricidae > Epiblema > Epiblema foenella. The sequence continues at coordinate 9,304,463 of OY747107.1, read as the reverse complement.
CATTTGGTACGTTGCCGCCAGCGTTCTGGGCACCTTGCCCCACGGCACCGACCTTGGGCCAGTTTTTTATTTGTGAATATTTGGGTTTATTTTATTTTAGTTTATAGTTAGGTTAGTTTTGTTTTGCTAATATTTTTTTTCCTGTATATTTATAAATAAATATTTTTTCAAATGTATGGAAGTAAACCTTGATTTTCATGTAACTTTAATCGGTCATAGAACAGAAACTTTGGTACGATGCTTTCCTTTATTTGGAAACTGCGATCAAATTGTAGGATCGTGGTTTGTTAATGCCCATAGATAAGAAGAAATGAATATCATCATAACGCTGAAATATAGTAAATAAAATATTAATATAAGTATCGCTTTAGATTAGTTAGAGACATGCACAATTGCACAGTGTAATATTATCGTTCATCTTTCTTTACGGAGAATGTTTCCTCCTTTATTTCACAAATTTTATTACATGCACCACAACATGGTAATACTCGTAACTAAGGTTGCTGTCACATTCCTTGCCAAGTGTATGGACCAGCATAGGTATATTGAATATGCAAAACCTAAGACTCCTGCCAAAACTTCTGCTACTTATACTCAATGAACTTTGCATAATCATCGTTCATATTTTCCTCAAGTGCTATGAATTAATCAGGCCGCAACACCAACAGACTTATAATGAAGTATGGGACAACTATTGATTTATAACTGTTTACCAACAATTGCAGCTGTTGGTAGACGCACGGATACGTCATTTAGAGGATTCAATTTGCTGAACGGAGTACAATTGAAATTACTTCTGTTGCCAGAATGCTTGATTGCTTGAGTTCGATTTAACGCTCTTTAGTTTACCGAGTTAGCTTTGCCTTAGTTGATAAAAAGATGTTTAGAGTTGGCACAAACATCAAAATAAGATAAGACACGATTTACTAAAAAAGGCGAAAGCAGCAAAACAGTTGAGAGGATGCCTAACCTAAGACTTAAATATTTATTATTTTAACAATAGGGATGTTGACACCTTCAATGTCAGATAGTCAGACGGTCGTATGCATAATAATAGTCTTTGAGACGGACTAACAGCGAGGGCATCAACTGGCTCAAGAAGTGTGGACTAGGTACGGAACCTTAACAATATAATACTACTATTAGTAGTAGTAGTAGTAAAACTCTTTATTGTACACAATAACAAAAATTACAAATACAAAAAGAAATGGTATGTACAAAGGCGAACTTATCCCTTTAAGGGATCTCTTCCAGTTAACCTTTGAGCAAATGAGAGAAGAAATGAACGGAGGTAGACAAATTCAGCATCCTGTACAACAAGGTATAAAAAAAAAAAGACAAGAGATATAAAACATACATACACATATAATTTATAAAGGACAAATATAAATACACAAATAAACGATATTGAGAAGGAAATTATAACCTGAGCAAAATAAAAGGTAAATATTTTATGAAATTAGCCAGAATCACTAAGCCACAGTTTCTTCAACTTCCCCTTGAGCGACGCAACAGACTGCGACTGCCTAAAGGAGGGAGGCAATTCATTCCACAATTTCACAGAGCGCACCGCGACCGATTTATCATATGCACGCGACTTGTGAGGAGGAATAGACAGTGTCAGGTTGGCACTAGACCTCAAACGATGGCCACTACCGTCTGCCATAAAGTGAAATTTTTCAGAAAGGTACTGGGGAGAAGAAGGGTTAAAAAGAGAATTAAAAAGAAGGGCAAGCACGTGGAGATCCCGCCTACGGCGAATAGGAAGCCATTGAAGTTCTTTTCGGAAATGCGATACATGGTCGTACTTCCGAAGCCCGAAAATGTAACGAATACAGACATTCTGTAGGCGCTCCAACTTGTCAAGCAGTTCTTCCTTAAGATCAAGGAACGCAAGGTCACCATAGTCGAGATGTGGAAGTAAAAGAGAACGAGCAAGTAAAATCTTGGTATGAAGAGGGAGAAAGTTTTGCAGGCGCCTAAGAGAATGGAGAGAAGAGAATATTTTCCTACTGACTTCAGATATCTGAGGTGCCCAAGAGAGAGTCTGGTCTATAGTAATACCGAGGTTTTTAACGGTGGAAGAAAAAGGTATAGGAGTTCCGTCAAAGAAAACCCCAGGTATATCCAGATCTGACAGTTTAGCAATGTAGTGAGGAGAACTATTAAGGCCAGGCCATTTCATTACAAATTTAATTATTATTAACCATCCCGCTACTACACGGAAGCTCTGCTACGCGCAGAGATGGTTTTGTAAATACATTTATAGTACATTTTAATTGATTTCTGGAACACTGGATCACTTATGAAAAACCTATCCAGTTATTGTGTTGGAACCCTTCCGGCCGCCATCGCAACTGTGTCTCACAACCAGTTGTCTATGAGGTTTTTTTAGTCTTTCACGGCAACCAGTTGTGATAAAAGAATATTTATTCTTCTTCCGCAACCAGTTGCCAACAAGGAAAATCTCAAAAAGCCTAGTAACAATAAAAAAAATATTTTTAAAAAACATATCACTGTCGTTGCCAATTATGATATCGGCAGCATTTAAGTTTATTTTTACGATGATATTTAGTATTTTTGGCAACTAACGCATTTTTGAACATGTCGTTCGGTATTGTGTTTCTTTTTCAGTCTTCAGTATTTTTTGTGTAGTGTAATTCTATCTTATTTCTTCACACTGGAAGCTAAAACTTCAATATTTTCGTTAGATCTCTGAATTGGCCTTGCCTTAAGATGAAACATTTGTACCACTTAGGTAAACCGTCTTAGCAATATTAGAGGCCCCGAACATTCCCGGCTACAGGAGATAAGCCTAAAACACGATGGCATTACTTAAGTTGACAGATTTTATTGCTTCCCCGTTTTCGTTTTTATGACACTAGAAATTTATAGTCCGCTCGAATGCCCACTTATTTCTTTTTATGTCCACCAGATCCTAATTTCAGCAATCCTTCAGCTGTTTAGATATATCTATCACTTTCATTTGATAAAAGGACTTGATGTATACCTACGCAGAGTAAGTAGGATTACTTTGACTTTGAGACTGATATTTAGGTTAGTATGCTCTTATTTCTTCATTGGACATTCTACTTTAATGCTAATGTAATATGGTTTCTTTTTTAGACAGTGTGTATCATGTAATAAAAACTCTGTTATATTAGTGAAAGAAAGTAGAATATGCCATGCAATAAGAGCATATTATGTCAGTGTCATGCTTTTATTAATTTAATTCTAATCCGTCATAGGAAAAATCTATGATAAGTTCATAAAATAATATCAACGCGTAGTAGTAGTCACAGTGCAAAATGATTTTCCTTCGTACTTTATCGGAAATGTAATTTATCGTGCTCTCTCAATTAGCTTCTGTACTCATCTTACAGCCGTAGGGGTAAGTCGCATCAGCAGACCAATATAGATATAGAGTGGCTAACACGCAATTCAAATATTCGCTGTAGTTATGATTATATTTACAGTTCACTTATAAAAATGATGTATTACGATGCCAAAACCTCGAAAACGGTTAAAAAATCCAGTCCAAGGAATTATATACAAAATACAAATACAAAAAGGTTTATATTTATATTTAATATATACCTGTATTTCATATCAGAAAATAGCAAATTCAAAAATAGCAATAACTAAACTAAGTATTTTGGCAAAGTTCAACAGCGAATTTCGAACGCAACGGGCATATCTAAACCTACAATAAGAAACTTTTTGAACCAGGAAGAAGAATATAGAAAAAATAAAAATACCAGCACAAACAATATTAAGCTGGGTAGACCACGCAAAAAACTCTATCTAGATCTTGATAATTTTGATTACGCGGTGATACGATGAATGGTTTATAACTTCCATCTGATGTATAAACAAGTTCCAACAATAAGAGCCCTAAGGCCAAAATTAATAGAAACGATGAATTTCAAAGGCTGTGATTTTACACTAAGAAAAATACTACGCCAAATGGGTTTTCTATTCAAGAAAATTCACGAGATTCAAGATCAAAGGTCACGTATCAAAAGGAACATAGACATGAATATGGGTACAGTAAAAAAAATAATTGAAGAAAAAATAAATATGATTAGCCCGGATGAATGGAAGAAAGTTTGTGATCATACCATCAAATGTGAAAACGAATATCGGTCACAGAAACACTCGATGGATGATCAGATTGATATAATTGTAATTAATGTAAATGAAAGCACTGACGAATCTGAAAAAGATATGTCTGACTGTTATTCAGATTGTGAAATGGAAAATGTTGAAAATATCGACTCAAATGTTTAGGTAAAATATTAATTTTAAGTACAGTTACTGGTATAAATAAGTTATCATTTAGTAACCTTGTCACTTTAACGTTGTGCTTGAAATGTCATACGAAATTGTCAAACGATTAAAAGCGACAAGCTACGGAAATCACAACTTATTTATGACGGTGACTGTACCTAGAAGTATACTAACGGGCCTAGTATGAAAGCCTTCATGTCGTTTGCATCCCTCTCACACGCGGGTTATTTACTTAGGTGCGATAGGGACGCCAATGACATACAATTTTTCATACTAGCCCCGTAAGTAGATGCTGTTTTCAAGTAGGCAGGTTGAGACATTCGTGTAAATATTTCCAAATATGATTTATTTTGTAGGTGGTTGTAACATCTCTATATTATACAACTAGCGACCCGCCCCGGCTTCGCACGGGTGCACTGGATGGATGTTATTATACATATAAATCTTCCTCTTCAATCACTCTATCTATTAAAAAAACCGCATCAAAATCCGTTGCGTAGTTTTAAAGATTTAAGCATACATATATAGGGACAGAGAAAGCGCCTTGTTTTATACCATGTAGTGATAACATTTTTCACTTTAAAACGTCACTCGTTTAATACAATCATTGATTGACAGTTCGGGTGCCATCGTATTCCGATTGAGATCCGAGTTTTCCCAAAGGAAAATCATTTTGCAATACATCTGTACTGAAGAAGCAATTAACCTATAATCGTTCATTTAGCTGTCACTTGCAAAATGTTAACTGAAAATAAATTTTCTTTATGTAAAATATCTCACATTTAAGTGTGAGATATTTTACATAAAGAAAATATATTCAGCAAAATTGTGATAATTATGTTTGTTAGTTCACCATAACGGCCGGCGGTTACCTACACTGCCAGTCATTTAAAATGTATTTTTAGTATTATGAAAGTACCTACCAGACATTAAATATCACTCGGTCACACTTTTTGCTGGATTTACTTTAGCTCGGCATATTCCATTTCATCCAACTTGAATAATTTATTTTTTGCGCATGTGCCTCTTGTGTATCATTTATCATTTCTTACTGCTGCAATCGAGCAGAGGACATTTTACCATACTGTCAATATAAATTTGAAACATGATGAAATGCTGTAGAAATGCTGTTTCAATAGTAATTATAACAATTGTGACTATCATAGGTACATAATCATCATATTACGATAATGTAGTACTATGTAAACGTCTGGACACACAATAATTGGACAGTGTTAAGTAATATCGAATTAAGTGCTATGGGTTTACATAGCGCTTAATTAGATATTACATAACACCGTCCACTTGTTCCTTTTTGTCACCTATATCTATATATAACCTGAAGAATCCTACAAATTTTTACCAGCACGGAAACACCGATGGTACATTTTAACATCTATATCCAACATATAAATTTATCTGGCACAAAAATACTTGCTACAGAGGGATGAAATCTAAATATCCGACATAATCATTTTACATAATAGGTAACTGGCAAGTTTGGTGTTTGAATTGACTATTAGCGGTTGTATTGTTCATCTGCACCTGCAACAATATAAGAATTCAATAAATTAAATGCATTAATTTTAATTTAAATACCAAATTGCTCGCAGCCTGGTTGAAGAGGAAACTTTGTAATAATTTAATTTAATATCAGAGGAGTTTACGTTTGTGAGGCTGTCTCATCCATGATGGATGGCTTCAGCTTTGTAAATAAGCAAGCCTTGGAACAAAAACTTCGGGTTGAAAGGGCTTATCTAAACCTTGTTTAAATTCATTAATAACCTTGTAGAGAATGGTGGGGTGCTCTTCCTTACAGCAGCAATGGTATATTTTTTGTTACGTAACATATTCACCCTATAGGTTGGGATTACAAAAATAGCAGATTCAAAAATGTACAGACAGGGAAAGGTTAATATTTTGAGTGACTTAAAATATGGAATACAACTATCTGTAATTTTAAATCCACACATATCTCGAATAATATTGGGATTGAAATACACTCAGTACTTATTAACTGAATTTCCAAAAAAAATACTCCAAATCTTAATAAACTGTCAAGCCAAAAAAAAAGGACGTAGTGCCTTGAGTTTCCAATGGATATAAGACCTTTTTTGATTCAATGTATTGGATAGTGGTTTTGAATGTGGACTAGTAGGTGTCGGTACGGAATCCTTCATTGTGCGTGATCGGACACGCTCTTGGGAGGTTTTTATTTCTTTGTGTGTTAGTAAAACTTAAGAAGTGTTTTAGCTTGAAAATCGTTTTGGAGTGATATTTTAAACTATATTTCTTAATGAAAAATTCAAAACATACATTTAACATTTATTATATTAGTTCGCAAAAGTCCTGTCTAGATAGTGACTATGAGAAAATGTCAAGATACGTCACAAATGAAACAGAAAATGGCCGAAATATATGAGTGTTTTACGTGATATGGATTAATGAAATAATGGAACTGCAAAAGTAAACATTTTTATTTGAACTATCGAAGATTATGCAATATTAACTAATGGTCATCTCAAATACTCAGTCAGTGTAGCTTATTCTGCTACAGAAGAAGAGCTGTTCCCCTTTAGGTTCAAGAGGAATACAGTTTTCTATGAGCTTCATACTCGAATCGAAGTAATGACTCGAATCTCTTTCGTAAGTTTTGACTCGAAACTTTGCTAGTCGGGAAATTTTAAAAAGCAGGCCCCATTAGTTGTATTGTATTAAAACGCCAAGTGTAATTAAAATACTGAAATTCTCTATCATTGAAACACAAAATATTGAAATCATTTTTTTACACAAGAAAACGAACTGGCTTGGAATATGGTAGCCGTAGCTGCCTTGTAATAATGGTGGTTTTCATGAAACATTTCAGTAATATCAACCATATCAATAAAGAAGCCCAGTCAGCAGAGATCAAAGAGATCCCACATAAAAAGTTGTCGTTCGAACACTGCGTACAAAATGCATGCAAATTTCTTTGACACCCTACAAATATCAGCTATGACAGAAATCGAACTACATGAGGTATTCCGGCTAGTTCATCTTTTGACGTAAAAATTCGACATTTGATCCAGAATAATACCACAATCTTGTAAGTTCATCGAACTTTTAATTCAAATGACACTAGAATTCGTATGCGTCTCTATCATTTTCTTTGATCTATGATTAATGAAATAAATATACTAAATGATCAGGTATGATAAGACGTGTTGGAGAATTGGAATTTAAGTTTAGCAACGCAAGTTTTTAAACCAGTGCAGCCATTATCTCACATGCCCGCAGTGCACTTCATAAATTTCGTAACCGCCAGCTTCCAATAATCTATATTTCATCTCACAGGAATTTCTCTGCTGCATTTGCTTACCCGGCTGATTTTATTGACATAGAAAATATTCACCCAACATCGAAAGTCCAATTTATACATACAAAAGGTGCCTTTTACGACGAGCTCGAGTGGTATCATACGATAAGGAATAATATTATTTGTCAATGCGGCGTTTCTGAAGTATTACTACTAGTATTTGAAAACTCCCGCGTATTGTTAGATGTACTGGTAGCATGCTTACTTGCAGCACGGGTTTTAAGGTTCCGTACTAAAAAGGTACAAAATGAACCCTAATGGTCCACTCAAGAACTACTAAAGGCTACTTCGCTTCGCTCATGCCTTAGTCTTCTGAACCTAAAATCATTAAATTAAGTCGGTTTTGCTCTGAAAGGTTTCGCTCGCTCGCCCGGTAGCCAAGTTTGTATGTCAACAATTAATTAATTGTAACTTGTTTCAGACAAATGCAAGCACTTAAACTTTTAACAAGTACGCAAGTGATACGAAATTTTTGTTTTTATTTCCTGTTTTTGTTTTTATACTTTTTTCTATAACAATTCATTTGAGTAAATGTTTATTGTATAAAGATTTTTTGCTTAAAAAGCAAAATGCCTGAACGGTATATTCCGTGGTAATATTATGCCGAGTGAAAATATGACTAAACCAAAAATGTGCCTACTAAAATTATTCCAAACATTGCATTACCAAACACAACGGTTGCCAAAACTTGTTTGGGTAATGAAATTTTGTTAAAATAACATTGGCAAAACGGCAGGATCCCGGAGAAATGACATTAATAAGCAGCCAAGCCACTCTGATTATATTGTACCGCAACATATAACCAGTGGATTTACTATGTAGTTGGCTGTAAATGGCAAATTTCATACAAAGTGATGTATGAGTTTGATTAAAAGTTGCTTTTACCCGCGACTTCGTCCGTATTGAAGTAGTTTATATCGCACCGCCATACAAACTTTTGGCCTCATTTAACCCTTTACAGGATGATTTCCGGGATAAAAACTGTTTTATGTCCTTCCTCGGGATACAAACTATCTTAATTTCATGTCAATTTTCATCCAAAATTCTAAATCCGTTCAGCGGTATAAGCGTGACTCTTCACGCTTATACCGCTGAACGGATTTAGAATAACAGAGAGACAGATACACTTTCGTATTTAAAATATTAAAGTATGGATGGATATCTAATGCTATTACGAATTGAATTCTCGGTAAACCGAAATTACAGTTTTTTTACCTTGATATGTCTGACATGATCGGGATAACCTACAGAAAAAAAACACGTGCGAATATGAAAGTAAACATATAAAAAATGGAGTCCATGATGAAAATTTGCCCTAACCAGGCGTCACATTTAATACAAGAGAATAGAGTTTTTAAAGCAAACGAGTGATCATTTTTGTCTTCAGGATTGTAAATTGTTATGAAACCAACCTAATCGAACTTACAAGGCTTTACAAAAAGTTTATTTAAATTATACTGTAAATGTTACTGTTTCCTTTAAAAAAAATCACTTTTATGGCAAATGACGATTATTGGAAAAAACAGTGTTATGACAAATGAAATTATGGATATCGAAGGGAGCCGAAACAAAATGCTGTAATTACGTCGCAGCTCGCCAAAGCCAGAAAACCAATTAAGTCAAAAAAGTATTCCAACATTAATAAAATAAACAACACTCACAAGTCGATGTCTTAGGAGTAAACAACCTTTTTTGGCATTATGGATATAATATGACGATATAAACGCAGCGATACCGCCGGGATAACATCCCAGCCGACACCGCCGCGAATAAACGAGGTATAATACGGTGTAATGTGACGCACTCATACTGATTTATAGGGCACAAGCTTGACAAGATAAATTGTGCAGCCATGCTGGGGTTCTACTTTTTACACTCGACCAATTAATTTTGCAAATGGGTTACCAAAAATTCGAAAATGTGTTTGAGGTATTTCGTATTTCTTTTTATTTCAAGTGTACAGATAAACGGGTACTTTCCATAGAAATTTTATACGGGCGGTCTGTTCCCGCTTTTATACGGCTCATAAACAGATAATATTCTGATTAATTTAAATGCCTTATTTTGTTACCCCATAAGATCAAAAGTGACCACGGTTTACGAAAGCGATTGAGGTAAACAAAAGTTTTAAAAAGGTATAATATTATGTGCGTACAACGAAGGGAATAGAAACATGTACGTTAATTTTTTGCTATTATTTCAATGACATTAAGTGTTTAAAAAGTACGTGTTTACATTTCCTCTACTGTACCTATTTCAACTTAGATAATTAGATATTCTAAAACAGGAGACATTTGTAGAACAGAAACTGTCTAAAAAAGTACGTTTGTGCCACAGTTCAGCTCGGCTGAAATTCAGGAGGACCTTGTCACAGATTTCTAAATAGAAACAGAATCAGCTTATCTACAGGTTTGGGTAAATTACAGGGAATAAATAAAAGAGGTTAGTTCCTAAGACTTGTTATTTATTCAGCGTTTATACAAAACGATTGTAGTACCTTAATTACTTAGTTACTGGAGATCAGATCATCATTCAGGTTGTTAAGTATCAAGTTGTTCAGTCGGTAAAGCTGGTCGCTTCGCGGTTCATGAATGATCTGAACTACCAGAAATCTAAACTATATGTTAGTCCCTAAATATTCCGTGCTATCAATAAAGACTTTATTTTAAATCCTACTTCCCTACATGTAAAATAAAATTCACACCGACCTTCTTTTCAGTTGCTTGTGTGAACGCTGCTGGTTGCCTTGACCCAGCAGACTACCTCAAAATGGGGACATGCGGAGGAACTTGGTCCCGGAGCAGAAATGGATCCCCGAAATACAGCATACAAAACATGCTTCAGAGCACTCTTCAAAGTACTTCAAAACAACTTCAGAAAAAAGTACTCGAAAACACTTCAAAACAATTCAAAACACCCAATCGGCTGAAAGAAATCAATTGTTTCTATTAGTATAGAACCATGTGTTTAAACCTAACAAAGGATGTTCAAAATGTTCAGAGAATCTCGCTTACCAGGGTAGACGCTCCAAAGTTGGATTATAGTTTCTCCTGCCGAGCCCTCCCTTCCACATGGAATTACTGCCCATGTCTGTAAAGAACCACAATATGGTAAGAAGCTGACAAAGACCTCATAAGCAAAAAGTCATACACAAATTTGAAAGAAAATAACCACTTACATTTGATAACTCTGGAAAATAAAAATATTCAGGCCATTTCCATCTGAACAGCCACCAAAAGAGGCACTCCGCCATACTGTTAATCGGTGCAGGCGGATGAAAATGGACAATACTCACAACACTCCCATGATCATTTCGAAGGGATCATGTTGCAGCTCTGGATAAAATTGCCAAGTCACAATGATACCAGCGCTGAAGAATTCAAGTAACTAATTATTGCTATTTATTAAGGAATAACTTTATCTTTGAATTTTGGACCTATGGTCAATAATATTATTTAAATAATTTTTATGTTTTAAACTTAATTAAGAAATTTAAATATTAAAATGTTATTACTGTTATTCCCTAAAAATACCCATATATTCCAACATTCCTCATCTGGTTGGCAACTCTGAATTTAATTAATTTTATTCTGATTGGCTTAATTAGATTTGACAATTACTTAATTATTGCTAGCCTGATGAGAAAATGTTGCTCCTTGAAAATATACATAACTAGGTGAGTTTGAGACATTAAATAAATTGCTCAAATCAGCCTGCTGCTATTTAAGAAAATAACGCAATGTAACACCCTGCCCGGCAAGTCAGAAAAAAGTAATGTTTTCTGTGGGTTAAAATTAATCAAATTAGCAAGGCAACGCTGTTCCACTTCCACTAGTAACCGCTCGAATTTGTCCCCAGGGCAGCATGGACAATTGTGGCTCGGGGGTGGATTACACCGTTTTCTGTCCCTGTACATATTTGCAATTTCAAAATTAATTAGTCTGTTATTGTGAAACATTACATAAATATTTGTAATCAGAATCACATTTAATATGTCCGATATTTTGTTTCAGATCTCATTTATTTTGGCTTTTATTTAATAACGCTTAAAGTAATTGGTTATTAACGAGGCTTAAAATACAAATAATAGAATAACCGCTAACTTGATTTCGCATGTCTAGCCGGCCATATTCCGATAGGCAACTACAGTTGCCACAATCGATTTGGGGGTTGTGTAAATTTGACGTAATAATGAGATCTAAGCTCATTACGTGACGCCATTGATCTTAATTCATTGCAATCGAGGTGAACAAAACGGGCAATTATTATTATTGACACATTTACTTAATATTCGCAGCGTAATCAATATTACCACTGCGTTCATTTCAATTAAGTAGTAATTATCATGTCAATATCACATAAATGGGTGGGCGGGGGGTCATATTATACGAAGATTCGTGGTGGTGCCTCTCTCTTTGACACCTTGAGACACCTACACAAATTTTCGCGTTATCGCGATGTATGCGCTCGCAGCATACAGTTGAAAACACAATATTCGTGTCTCCTGTGGTCAATACGTAGTTATTGAGTAAGGATTTTATTACATACATTTATAGCAACGGAAACGCCGTTTACTCGTATGCAGATTAAGAGGCCAACCAAAAATTAGGCTTTATTATTCCTTCATTTTAGATATCTCTATAGTAAAAACTCGAATCTAAATCTGTTTATGACCCAAATACAAATCATATAGACCTTTAGAACATAAAATGCCTTTTAAAATTAGTCTAAGGTCATGTGAAACACTTTTGATGTCACAGTTCGACGATCAAATTACTGTATATTTTCTTCACTTGAAAATATCATAGAGATTCGCTCTGTGATCTCTCGACCGTCCCAATCCATACGAGTTCAGGTGCCATCAGATATACCTGAGCGCACAAGTTGCTCAAAAATATAGGAACGACGAACGGCTCTATTATCAAGGCGTCAGGTCATTTAATCAGGTCATTTAAGTATCACGCGATAACTGGGACCATGATACGTGGCCGCGTAAGTTACACGAACTTTCAATTACAGACCGATCACCGTTAAATAATATGGCGCTGGCAGCTGTCATCTCAAACCATAGAAACTTCACTAACTTTCCAAAATCTGACTGATTTTAACGAACACCGCTTTTGTGCAATCCACCCTAAGACGGGTTTTGAGAGACTTTCTGATTTGTCGGTGCGGAGGTGGAACGATACGGGAAAAATGTCAGCTATCAGTGTCAATTGTCACTCAAGTCAGTACCGCTTTTTACTGCGCCCCTATATTTAAAACACCCATTTAAATCCTGACTGTCGCGGGACACGCGGAAGCGGGGCGATATAGATGCAGTAGTGCCCCGCTTTTGCGCATTATATTACTAAAACGCAAATGTAATCCTGACAGTATCCCCTTAAGTGTGACTATACGACATAAGTAAGCTAACTTCAAAGAACAAAATAACACACATCGACCCCACCCCGCCAAGTCAGCAAGTCGCCTATGTACAAACCATATTGCTTTTGTTTTACTACAACACTTTGTTATTTGCATGTTGTGTTTACCCACTTTTTTGTACACTTAGATCTAGTTTAAATAAATTGTTATGTATATCTTCAGTGTAACAAGTGCTGGTATACCTAATAAGTAAATAAATACCCAGAGGCGATTAGTTTATCCGTCACTATATGAGTTTATCAATTGAATAATATTATACACTATTGGCGGGGTTAAAACTCGCCTTCGCCTGCGTAAATAATTGCATTAGTATTATCTTTCCGTCTTTGGAGACAAATACCGACTACAATCTATGTATTATATTCTGATAAAATAAAAGCTCCTCGAATTAAAGCAATTAGAAAATCGTGACATTTTAAATAAAATACGATTTTTTTTGTTCACCAGAAAATACATTGAAAACAAGAGAAATTAAACATGTTGATGGTAGACAACAGGCGTTCTTATCGCTTAAAAGCGATCTCTTCCGGACACGAATACGATTTAATTTAATTATTATATGACCTGATGCTTTGCTGCGCTCAGTTCAGAAACTAGTTCTTTAATAAGGTTTCATTATCTAACTTTATGAGTAATTTTTCCTAAGCGATTAAAGAAGATTTTTTTATTAATAGCAGTCCCTTGTTTATTTCATTTTGGCTCGCGTCCTTAACGAGCTTAAGAATTACATGGATTGATTTGATTTTAATGACATCGTAGTCTTTGATTTACTTAATGGTGGCAATGTGCTTGCTTACACAGATGAATGCATAATTTTTACACTACTGCCAAAAAATTAGTGCAATGTTTCCAGGGTACATGTATGTATGTATGTGAGATTCGTTGTTTCCCCATCTTAGTTCCACCGATTCAGATGTGTGAGGTATTGTTGGAATCCTTTCGCCATCCCGAGTAACATATGTATGCGACGTTGTAATAAAAATAATATGGCAGACTATCTACTCCATTTTTTCGATCTTATCAGGTGGGCTACCTATCAAAATGAAGCATTTGAAAAGACTATTTCAAAAATATATACAATGTATGTAGTTAACATGATTTTACAGCATAGCGTACTTTAAAATGAAAATCAAAAATTACGAAATAGAATTAAGTATAATGAAAAAAATTAAAAACACGACAAAAGTTAACTAAAAAGATAAAAATAAGTTTCAAATAAAGAACCTACGGAAAAATTGTTTATGACTTTTTAGTTCACTTTTATATGTTTTCTGACCATGTAATATACATAGTTATTTAATTTCTTATTCAAATCATGACTTTATATTATCACTCAACACCTTTTATTCAAATTTTTAGTGATTATTTTCCTAATGACTGTGGAATTCGTACTTTTTGATAGTTTAGCGTACATATGCTGGCTTATTAGATGAATAAGAAAAGATCGAACATAATAATATCATAAAAGTATAATTATATATTTGTAAATCTGAGATGAATTTTACAAAATCAGTTTTCTTTTTTGTGTAAAAATGTCAGTATTATAACATTTCATTTACTTTATAGATGCCATTGATAGATACGGGTCTCATACCTGCACCCCAGAGACATGGCTTATGACTAAGCTATGTCCGTGCTCTGCAGATAAAGCCTTCAATATAATTGCGTATCCAATAATGCCTCGAAGGTTCTCTTGCGGCGCTCATTGTATTAACTAGATTATTTATTGGAGCTCATTTGTCTAACTAAATTGAACGTGTTCCATTATTATTAAGCTTAGTAAAATATTTGGAAGCTTTAGCACAGTCGTGCGTTAGGTGTTCATTTGTGTACAAAACAGAATTTTACACTTCTTTAGATCATTGGGTCATACCTAGGATGCTTAGAGCAATTAAGACAGGAGACGCTTTCAGCGCATCCTGCCCAACAAAATCTTTAACCAAATTTTGAGGGACGAGGTAACACACATATAAAAAAACTACGCACACTTGCAACACATTCTCCCATTGTTACGCACCTATCAGAAAACAATCACGCAAGCACACTCAAAACACTAAATTTGAGAAACGAAATTCGACATTATAAGCATTTAACCTAGGTCAATTATCGCATGGCTAAATTGACCAATGTCACTAAGGATTACATTTCATATAAATTTTCGTCCTTACGGTTTGAAATACGCTAACGTGAAATGTCAAAATAGCGGACAAGCGTGAAGCGTAGAGTACGAATGTTTTTAAATCGACTTTGTAATCGATGTTCGATTTCCGATTTTAACTAAAACTTTAATTGTGCAGGAAATTATAATTAAAGCGAAAACTTACGTGCAAGAGAAATGATAATTCATCATTTTGTTAAATTAAAATGTCTTTTGCACCCGAAAACAGCACATAAAGGCATTTTGACGGAGCTCTTCACATGCAGGGAACGATTTCGAGACTGACGTATAATAGATTAATGAAGTAGTTTTAATAACGTGGTAGATTTTTCTCCTGTGACCTAGGCAGACGGGTAAGTATATTAACGGCATCTTAAATTTGGCCCAAATCACTGTCAATTGGTAGGGTGCTCAGAAGGCTGGCTGCACGGTTATACTTATTCGCTGAGCGAAATAGAGGCCAGCCCTCTGGTCACCAGAAGCCTCTATTAGGCGCTTCGTCTGATGTTTATAAAGTCGACGATTTTAATTAATTTGTCTAATTTACTATTTATTGAGATAATCTAATGGTTTTCTATCCATATAGCCACACTACGTTAAAAATTGTAACATGAGCCATAATCCCAATTACAATATGCGGCCTTGACTTATGTACATCATTCAGTCGCGTAGCACATAATATTATCGTAAATATTTACCCTCGTGTTTTAGTTAGGTGGCTCCCAGGCTTGAAAAATTGCGAAAGTTTAAAACGAGGATCCGCCTGACCCAGTTTAGTACCTTTCTGCAGAGACCACCCAATTTGTCAAGTACACATATCTCTCTGTATTTGAAAAACGTTGTTAATATGTTTAGGACCCTTTTGGTACAGAACCCTAAAAAAACTCATTTTTTTAATAGGCAGGTACCACAAAGACGATATAAAACCGGATTCATTTAAATATAATTAAGTGATCACATTGAAATATAAGGAATTTTATGAAGTTTTCCCCAGGGGTTAGAAATTTATAACAGAAAAGCATTAAATTATTATAGGATCATGTATAATGTCTGCGTCTTAATTTTTCTGTTTTATTAATATCAAATATACTCTTGGCTCAATTGCGATCGTTATATACATGTGTCGTTCTCAGAGTATACTTTTCTAATTTACCCTGAGGTTCGAGAGTAACCTCTACTGAGATGCTCTACTAAGGGAAATGCAAAAATTCACGTATCAATAATAGATGCACAATAATTGAGGTTTGCAATAAAGATTATTTGCATTGTATTGTAATAGCATCAGCATAAGCATAAGCACCAAACGGGACTAAGTAGGTTATGTACTTGTTTTCACGTTACCGAAGTTTTTAACAACGTTATTTTACCATTGTTTTATTTCATTGAATTTATTGCTTGAAATAATTGCCATACAGATCTTAAATATAAATTATTTACAATACGTTATTTCACCGGACAGGCATGCAATACAAATATAGTTAAAAGAAAATAATCATAGTAATAACTAATGGTAATTATAAACTAGGTACTTGCATTAATAATTACGCATACATAAAGAAGTGGTCATAAACCCTAAATGGACAATTAAGTAATCGAAGTTCAAAATATCAGCAATTAAAATAGTTGAATGATCAAAATATCTACTATTATTATATCAGCGTCTAATGTGCCTACAATTGCAATGTCGAACAATTAAAATATCGAAAGTACAAAAATCGATAATTTTGTAAGCGACGTGTTTAAATTTCGAATTACAGTGCGTTGATCGTCAAAGTAGCTTGGTCTAAAACATCGAAAAGAAAAATGACAACAATTTATTTTAATTAAGCTCCAGAACCGACCATTTTCCCATAAATTTATCAGAGCCTTTTGCCTAATATTGAAATTAAAAGAATGTTAAACAAATAACAATTTTACGGGAAAAATGATCGGTTCTGGCGCTTCACCGGCCGCGACGCCGCCACGCTCGCTTCGCTCGCTCTATCGCTCAAATGAGAAATGTCATTTGAGCGACAGAGAGTAAAATACGATAGTGCTTTCGCGGTCGCAGCCCTGTTCATGAACACAGACGTCATGTTTTCATTAAAATTTTAAAAAAAATTGCTTCCCGGCCTAGGACTTCAATTTTGTATGAAATTTCTTTACAGTTCTCTTGAGTTGTTCCGCCCGAAACGTGATACTTTGAAGCCTGTTACAACGAATATAACGTCAATATTTCATTGCATGTTTGAGAAAAATATGTTATGTATGTAGAGGTCGATTATTTCTATCGTAGTTGCTCCTAAGCCTACTGCACTGAACTACCTAAATGTATAAAAAATAAATTATGACAATGGACATTTGACAGGTTAGGTTATATAGCGCCAGAATCGACCCTTTTCCGGTAAAATTGTTATTCAATGAACATTCTTGACTTTCGATATTTATCATATTGATATTCTTACGTTCGATGTTTAGACAATCGGTTATAAATAATTTCGATCTTATAAACATCGAGCTTATAATATTTCAAGCGTTTGGTAAATTGTGGTTTCGACATTTTTATTTTCGATCTTGCGACCATTCGTTATTTTAATTTTCGATATTTTGGACTTACTTCGATCTTTTAAGTATCGATCTTTCAATTTTCGATATTTTAATATGTACCCCATTTTATAGAAAAGAATTGAATGGTCAACGTAGTCAAATGCCTTACTCAATACCCAGGCCTAGAAATACAGCAATAGTAAAATCATTATAGCCCAGAGCGCTTAATCTATGTCTAAATAGATTAAAAGCTGCATGAGTTGTCGACTTTTCTTTACGGAACCCAGCTGATTACTCTGGGCACAAAATGACATTTTTATTAAGAAATTTGATAATCCTGTTATATATAACCCTTTTTAAATATTTTAGATATAATCGGCAATAGTACCACCGGTCTATAATTTTTAATGTCTTTTTGCCCTTCTTAAACAGAAGTTTTATTATAGTGTACTTCAGGATATCGGGAAGAATGGCATGCTCTAATTAATGAAAGGTTAATAACGCGCGATAGAGGTAGGTATAGATTTTATTATTTTGGAATTTATATCGACGATTTCCACCGAATTTGTATTTTGCAAAGATATTGTTGTATTCCAAAAAAATTGTTATTACTTGGTTATACGGAAATTCTACGCATAGGTTAGTATTACGTGGGCTGCTTTGTGTAGTTACAAAAATAAAAAAAATATTAAAGGTGTTGGCAATTTCACTTGGGTTGTTTATCATGCAGTTATTGTCTTCAGTCGAACTTATTTTGCAATAGTTGCTATTCTGTGCCAAAGATTTGATAATATTCCATGTAGCTTTAGCTTTATTATCTGCCTTAAGTATACGACTTTTGTAGTGTCGCTTTTGTGTATCAGATGAGCTTATATATTTTTTAAAATACTTAGCATACTCGTATGCCCGAAACCTCAGCTTGCTAAGCTCGGATTTACTTTTGTAGAATTTTTATTGCAGTATATTTTTAATTTTGAACCTTTTCTTTAAGCCTTTGGTAACTCAAGGGATGTTTCATTGATGTTTAAATTATAATTTTAGGACAACACTAATTTTGGAATAGTATTATCGTGTCATGCAAGATTTTAAATTGTTCATTTATGTATCATTATAAAAATCTTATATGATTTGTACTTTATATAAAAGTAGACATCTCGTTTTTAAGTCAACGTCAATTGAGGACCGTATTGTAGAAAATTGCCAACTTATTCATCGAATACGTAACTTCAGTTTGCAATTAACTCACTTAGGTTACCCAACTCAGTTCCGGAGTGGGTACACAGCCTGTTAATTATGTGATTAAAGCTCACAAAAGCTTTGGGAGGCTTTCGGAACTTTTCGTGATCGTGTTTTGAAATCATGTCTTACGTAATGTTTCTGGAGCTAGAAATAATATCAGGTACTTACAGCTATCATCAAAGTTTTGTACACACTTTCGCCTTTTTATTTCAGATATATAAGCTGTAGCTTGCTAAAGAGACAACACGACGAAAAGGATTAAATTAAATTACCTTAGCTACAGTCGCGGCTACAACAAAACATCCATAATGAACGTTTATACCCCCAAGAAATAAGGAAAAGGAAAAGATATTTTCAAGATCTTAACACAATTGTTCAGAATCGTAGGTACTAATACGTTTGCCAAGTAAAGCGGCGAATAACAAAATTAAGTAAAATATGATTTTGTTCTCATTTCAATTAAAATAATTATACATATTATTGAATATTACTAACTAATAAAAGATACCACATGTCATCGGACCTTGTCCTGACTTTGGGCAATACGTCTTGTTTTTTTCAGGTTTTCGCTTATGTCTTATACTGAGGACATTCTAGTTCCAAAAAGTCAAAGAATATTAAATTCCCTAAAACTGAACGCCTACCCTTCAAGCGCTTTTTAGGCCTACTATTAACGGAGATTCAGACAATCAAAGACGAACGTTTTTGACATTTTGTCTTTGGAATGTGTTTGTCCTAATAAGAGATATAGGCGAAAATCTGAAAAAAATATAGACATTTTGCCTCCTCCCAGTCAGGACAGGGTCCATTAAGTTCCGAACACTTTCCAGGTATTAAGTACACAACAGCCGGAATATTATTGATCACTGATTATAATAAAAACCTGATTAGTGTATAATATATCCTAACGTTCGAAATACAACAGACCAAATCAAAATGTTTCTTATATTTCTGTAATATTTATCTTTCACCTTAAATATTGACCCGAATAAAAACACAAAATCTCAGATACTGTTTGAGATATTTTTTAGGAGAAGAACACGGGAATTACACTAATACATTGAATCTCGGAGGTAAAATAGCTTTTTAAGGTTATGTGGTTGAATGTATTGTTGATCCGGGATTATTTGCTAGTGATTGGTCCTCCAAGAAAAAATAACAATAGCATTGAAAATATTTCAGTGACCGTTGGGTCACACTTTACTACTAACAGAAAACGTCTACGCCGGGTTATTTTTTACACTTAAATCTGTTTTTTACATTTCCGTTAGGCTTATCTCCTTACTTCTGCTGAGGAATGATGGATGGCCTCATAATTGAACTGTCAGCAACAACTGCTCTCTAATTTCTTTAGATCGTATCTCTTGTTAGAAAGAATAAAAAAATTCACTGCCACTCCTTTACCAAAAAAGAAATCTCTCTGCCTAAAACAATTTCCGCTATATTCTCCAGAAGTTTAGCTAAAGACTACAAGTACGTATAGTGGGGTGATTAGTAATTCCAAAACTGACAGCGGCGAATGTTCGTTTTTTGTCAGTAGGCGCTAATCATCACGTGGCGGGTAATTAGGGTTTTTTGAAAAGCAATTATGTAGTTGTAGCATTCCTGTGGCTATTTGGAAAATAAAGAAATGATAAGTCTTTGAAGTCTTAGCAGTCATTTGGTTTTTTTACTAGGAACTAAACCCGCCACATTACCAAACTGTCTTGATAAAATATAGTTAAGTCTGAGCAATACTTTATTGTTGTTCAACTGTTTCATGTAACAGTTGAACAACAATAGAATTTATATACATTGTACAATAAAATCAACAACAAAATATAGGTTTTTAATATTTACACGTATGTCAATTTTTTTCCATCTTTAAACCTGCAATTGCTAAATATGGCACTGGCATTAAATTTCATGCGCTCCGCCTACCCTTTTTGGCAATACAGGCGTGATTGTATTGTACGTATATTAAAGTCTATAGGTGAATGCTGATAATACAATTATATTATAACGAGCGGTTTCCTAACGAGTAAATATATATATATCTTTTCTGCTAAGTTAATGGTTCTGGGTACTAATTCCGGCAAGGAAAAAAATATTTACGTGATGAGCAAGTAATATTTATGTACTTTTTTCTTGAGATTACTAGAGGGCTTGTTCAATCTGTATAAAAATTTTAATTGTCCTGTATTTTTTGTTCAGTCATTGTCAGTGGCGCATGTGCCCTGCTTACCCCGTCTAGGAACACTGACGTGAGTGTATTAATGTGCGGACGACGAATTTGATTGGTTGTGACTTTTGGACTTTATTTTTATTTCTAGAGTCCAAAAGTGACAAACATTTAAATTCCTTGACCGTAAAATGAATTGGAGCATAATACCAGGACTCGGATGTTTTGCGGCGCAGTCTCTCGCCGCATTTCACGGTATTATTCCAATTATTTGAAGTCATAGTTCAGGAATAGTTCTAACACGGATTGCGCAATTTGTCACAGGAAGCGAGGTCATACATATCAAATTGGCGAACATTGCAACTTGGCTAACTGCTGCTTCGCATCGGAAACAGGTAGCAATTTCTATTGTAGAACTTTATTACTGTCGTGTTTTAAGTGGAAATATGGCATGGGGCCATGCTCATTAAAAAACTAAAATTTCTATTTGCGGTAGTCTAAACATATGTATAAGTCAACAAACTGTTATATTTGCCCCTATATTTAGTTATATTATTTGAAGTTGACGTTGTCAAGAAACGTCGGAAAAAATTAATTGTTTGTAAATAAATCTAAAATTATTCCTTTAGTCATATGATAATAAGTGTTTTTACGTTTATTCTTAGTGACTAAAACGTTGATGATCGTCAGCTATATATACCCCAAAGCCTATCTATGAACGGGCCCTCCAAAGTGCTTTGTCCACATTGTCCCGGCTCTTCCAAGCTGTACATCGCGCCACGAGGCCTCAAAATACACATAAACCGGATCCACCGGAACGATAGTCCATCTACTACGCCTCTTCTGCCCGACGCAAGTAACATCAACACCAGCTACTCTCTCTCCGACATCGCAAAGCTAAAACTTACGATACCCGTCCTAAAGCATATCCCGAAAGGTGCAAGACACATCGCCGCTGGCAAACTTAAGGACGTCATTGACCGCTGCATAAATTCGAATGATGCTAATGATTGGTTCTCTTTGCTGTCCTTCGCCTTCTCTGCCCTCAGAGTACCAGAGAGCTCCACCCGGAAATCACTTACCACAAAAGTGAAAGAAAACCTTAACAACGTAATCATAGACAGCCCCATAAAAAAAAAACAAAGAAACTTCTCAATTTATCGCTCTATAGAGACTAAGGTACACGATGGCGACTTAAGAGGGGCGGTTCGTCTTCTCCTCTCGGATTCAACACTCGCCCCTGACGACGCAAGTACTGTGAGAGCCTTAGTTGAAAAACACCCAGCACCATCAAGACAGCTCAATTATCCCCCAGACCCAAACATATCTAGCCCATACTTAAAAGCTTCTGTCACTGATGTCGCCGTCGCTATTGCCTCCTTCTACAATGGCTCTGCTTCTGGGATGGATGGACTTCGACCCCAACACCTAAAGGAGCTCACATCTTCCTCAGCAGGGGACAATGGAACAAAACTGCTTGAATCAATTACTCATCTTTGCAATTTTCTCTTGAGAGGCATGCTTAACCCCCAAATCATCCCCTACCTTTATGGGGCCTCCTTATGCGCTTTGACTAAAAAAGATGGGGGAGTGCGACCCATCGCAATAGGGAATACATTTCGCAGACTCGTTGCGAAAATCGGTTGCCGAGCAGTCAAAGAAGAAATAGCAGACTTCCTCCAGCCTCATCAAGTAGGGGTTGGCACTTCCCTAGGCTGTGAAGCCGCCATCCATGCATGCCGGTCCTATACGAAAGTTCACGAGGGCACCGATACCGTTATTGTAAAAGTGGATTTGAAGAACGCATTCAACAGCGTCGAGAGGGACACGATGTTGAAGAACATTAAGGATCAAATCCCGTCTTTATACCCATTTCTATTCCAGTGCTACTCATCACCCAGCTATTTATTCTACAACGACCATATGATATCATCTCAAGTCGGAGCTCAACAAGGTGACCCGCTCGGGCCCCTGATTTTCTGCTTAGCCATCCAGAATATTATCAATACTCTAGACTCCCCCTTAAACATATGGTATTTGGACGACGGCACCATAGGAGGAAGACCTAACGTAGTATTTAGTGACCTGCAAAAACTCATCTCAAAACTCTCCACCATAGGGTTGGAACTTAACACTGCCAAATGTGAACTTTTCTCATGCGGACCCCTCGCTAATAGATCCATCCCCAGTTTCAAATGCCTTCTTCCAAATTTAAATATTATAGACAATATATCTTTCACCCTCCTAGGCGCCCCAATCTTTCCTGAAGGTATTAGTACAGCCATAAGCAGTAAAACTTGTAAATTAGCTGCATCCTTACCCGATCTTCAGCAATTGTCAGCACACACATCCCTCTTATTGCTGCGAAACTGCTTTTCCATGCCCCGTCTAACGTACATCCTCAGAACATCCCCCACATGGAATTTCCAGCAAGAAATCCACAACTTCGATCAGACTCTTAAAAAGGGGCTAGAGAATATTTTAAACATTAGCTGCAATAATACTCAGTGGATCCAGGCCACCCTTCCCGTCCGCCATGGTGGTTTGGGCATTCGACGCGCTGAGGACATCGGACTGATTGCTTTTATCACTTCAGCTCACGCTACAAACGACCTTGTCACTCAGATCCTCTCATTTGATGGTGACAATGTTGTCATTCCACTCTTAGACGATGCCTTTACAGAGTGGTCAGTCCGATGCCCAAGCGGCGAATTACCAAATAACCCAAAAATCCAACGCCAATGGGACGACATTCTTTGTAAAAACACACAGGCAACCCTTTTGAATAATGCGTCTGGTACAGATGTAGCCCGCCTCAAAGCCGCTATGACCCCCGAGTCAGGGGCCTGGCTACACGCCCTACCCTCTCCACATCTCGGCACACTCCTCGATAACGACACCCTCAGGATAGGGGCGGCCCTGAGACTCGGGTGTCAAGTCTGCGAGCCTCACGCCTGTATTTGCGGAGCTGCAGTAGATGCCAACGGTCATCATGGCTTAAGCTGCCAACGCGCCGCCGGAAGATTCCCACGACATCACGCTATCAACGATATCGTACGACGCGCCTTAGTCTCGGCAAATATACCATGTGTCTTGGAGCCACAGGGCTTAAACCGAACTGACGGCAAAAGACCGGACGGACTCACACTGGTTCCATGGGTGAGAGGTCGCAGCCTACTCTGGGACGCAACATGCGTCAGCACCTTTGCTCCCTCTCACCTAGCTAGCACAAGGCGTACAGCTGGCGGCGCCGCTGAAACCGCCGCCAAACTCAAGCACGCCAAGTATAGCAACTTGGAGCCAGTATATGAGTTCGTCCCAATAGCCGTAGAGACTGGCGGGCCCTGGTGTGCCGAGGCTAAAGCGTTTATTGCAACCCTGGCTCGTCGCTTAAGAGATCGGGGAGGTGATCCCCGTTCTGGTGAGTACCTGGTGCAAAGAATATCCCTGGCCATACAACGTGGGAACTCCGCCAGTATACTAGGGACCTTTGCGCCGGGTAGTTATAGGAACGAGGAATCCCCCCTTCTCACTCATTATACTGATCTCATATAGTTTAGTTACGTAGTAATTTAATTGTTATATTATTTATTTATATAGCTGTATACTAAACACCTGTAAGCGATGGTTAAGTAAGTGGAGGTTCTTTTAACGTTTTACAATCGTCTCTAGTTCATTAACAAAAGCAGTTATCATTACTAGGTATTGCAACGCGCGGGATATTTAAATAATCAAATGACGCTAATTTAAAATGCATTTTAGTGTTTCCATTAACATTAACTATATTTAAGTTAATTTTCACGTTTAAAATTATCATTGAACTAACGAAGTTTGAGAAGCAAGTGACTCAAAAAAATAGTACCACATTTCCTAAAGCGACCCAGGCTTACGGTATTTCTAAAATGTGAGACACAGTTCAGAAAACCTTTAGATATTTAGTTTGATAACATTTTATGAGTACTCAAGCCGAAATCTTCTTAAAACTTTCCGTTTCATCTAGGATTTTGTGGGCTGCGCCCATTAACATCGAAGCTCCCACAGGAAGCCCCTACAAAAGGTCTCTCTTCCAAAAATTGCGATAAATAAAAATCTCAGCATCTGACCAAGCAGCGAATATAGCCAGCGTTCCGTGCAGATTTATTGCCCATAAACCGTTTCAACAAGCAGTAAGGGCCACATCTTTGGACTTATTACCACAGCGGTACCGTAAAACAGCGATGAAGCTGCATTAACAGTATGGTCAAGATTTTACTACATTCAGACGTACGGTTTTCCGTTGATATTTAGACGTGATTACCTACTACAAAGAGATTTCCTTAAGTTATTTATTTCGAAACTTGTTTTTTCTTTTTAGTTAACTTTTATCCAGTGCAGTCGTATTTTTATTTGTTAAATGATTATTTTATTTCGCGGTGTTTGATTTTCATTTTAAAGTATTGTTGTTATGCCGTAAAATCATGTTTTAAATACATACATCATATATATTTTTGAAATCATCTTTGCAAATGCTTCATTTTGATACCCCACTTGAAAAAATTTTTGGATGAGGTAAGTATTCCAATGATACCTGTAACAATATCTAAATCGGTTAAGGGTGTTGAGAAGTTCCGGGAACAAAGAATCTCACCTACATACATACATGAACCCTACAAACATTCCACTCCTTTTTTTTGGGCAGTCGTGTAAAAAAACATTACACTCCTTTTCTAGGCAGTCATGTCAAAAAAGTCTGATTGATATGGTATTTCATATGTAAAGGACAATATAGTCAAGGTAACCCAAAGTTTTCTACCCTCCAGCTCTATATCTTTCTCCACCATCTCATCTCAAAACTAACGATTTTTCACTTTTTTGTCTGCTCTGCAATGTTGTAGAATACAAAATTTGCTAATACTTTCGGAAAACAGAATTGTCTACAAATTTAACTTATTTTTCAACGTAATTGGGAGGGTCAAAACACCCTAAAAACGTTGTCACCCCAACTGTTACATGATTTGCGTCTTGCATTTTACTCCTTCAAAAATGGTCCTTGTCTAAATGTCTATCATGGTTGCCTGGTTGATAGCGCGGCCTGTAGTGTGGCATCTAGCCGGAAGGTACGTGAATGTGGCCTAAAATTACAAGAAATAAGCCATACGGAGGATAATTAATTCTTAAGAAAATTAAGGTACCTATTCAAGGAAATTGAAACACGTGCCTTTTTGCTCTTGTCACAGTGGCAATCATCAGGGATAGCAAGGCAAGAGGTTTGCGATTCATTTACAATCATCGAATTTCACCATTAATTTAGGAAATTAATAGCTGCACCAAGAAAGCAAAAAAATCAAGTACGTGTCTGATTCGATCAATAATCTACAAACAAAAGGATGTATCATTTTATTTATAACCAAGATACTTATATACCTCAATTTTTCCTTTGACCAGTTTTCTTCAGAAATCTTGACATAATGGATGCTAGATAAGAATCTTAGTTCTAGTTTAGTGTTTTCCTTGTTTCAAAATGTTTTTTTGGACAGTGAATGGTATATTCTCCGAACGCATTAACTGCGTACTGGTTATATTTTACTGTTTACTGTTTAGTTGCTAACGCAGCATTAACGTCTACGGTCGTAATACCATCGGTTACATTTCAAAGTCGAGCTTATAATTATAATCGTCTGTACGTTTGAGTGTTTGGGGCTTACGTTGGTGGTCTTAAATTGTTTGTACTGTATTTAAATAAAGGGTTTTTGTTTGTATACGGTTTTAGTATTATTCCAATTATTTTGATAAATAATGTAAGGAAACACTTTATGGAATCACTGTGTTAATGTGTCTATATGTACATTGTAGTATACTAATCCTAATAACGATAAACGCTGGAGCTAGTAAAATATTTATTACACGTGCTCTCGATGTACAGAAAATGTTCTCTTGGTCGCGTCGAAGTATGGATGGCTGGTTATCTCCTTAGCGCGTTGGTAGTGGCAGATGGACAAGTTACCGCTGACTATATCGCTGTCACCCATAAGGGCACCATATAGAGTTCATTCAGGCTTTTAGGCTTGATTTTTTCCAAGAGTAATGGCCTGAAGATGATTTATTTAAATATATAACTGGCTTGATACACTGGTTAGTCAAATATTTTTCAAAGGAAATGCCTATATTTTTCAACAGGATAAAATTATGACCACTAACAAAATAAATGCCAATTCGAACTTTCCACTACTACATGCAGGAATTTCATATTTATTTTCTTTTTTCGTTTCCGATTTCAAAAACGGAGCAAGCTTGACCCTTTGAAACCTTTTTTCAATATATAATAGTAAAGTCAATTGTTGATTGTCATTTGTTTCACTCTATACGCACCTTTGATTTTAACTCAACCCTGATTTGTAACTCGATTCCAAACAGGGTGGCCATTAAATTTTTAGTTTATGTAATAGTAGTGTACAATCGCCCTCGAGCAGGGAAATTTTGTTTTTTGCGAAACGATAGCTATCAGTTCTACTACAATAAGCGATGTATCTGTAACTGGCTTTTCTGGCTTACAGATACATCGCTTATTGTAGTAGCCCTACGTAACTGTCGCTAGTGAAGGCGTTTCATTTCAGGATATATAGAACTAACATGCATTAAAATTAACTAATTTAAGCAATGATGTCTGGAACCAACAAGTAGATTACTAATAAAACGATTTAAACGGATTAATGTTTCATGACATTAAACTTTTCTGGTTCATGACGCATCTACAACCAAATCATATTTTTGTACTGCCGTTAGGTAGATTTTAATTGTCAGTAAAATCTATCTATTGTTAGTACATAAAGTTACGTGATTCGCCTGCTGGTCCCCTATGAATTTCACAATTGTATTGACATTTGTCAAAGCTTTTTTTACCTGAATATTTCCATAGGTGACTTAGAATATACTTGAAGCACCGCTGGTTTACGTGCGCATTCGAAGTTTTTTCTTTGTATCAATAGGTATAGTATCCAGATTTTTCGCCGCAACATGATTCAAGTTACTGAACTACCTAGGTATATTGAAGTACCTAGATGTCACAACTCGATCTACCTTAACAACCTCGGGATTTTGTCTTTTAGATAGATGCTGCGACAACACGTCTCGGTTGGAAACGAAAATGGTTAATCGTGCAACACTTAATTTAAATATAGGAATAACACAGAATACAGTTGAATGACGGAAAGGAGATATTTCATTTCAGGTACACGTACTATTGATGTTGAATGTCGTGAAAATCGTAATTTTTTTTTTATACAACGCCGGTGGCAAACAAACTTACGGTCCTCCTGATGGTAAGCGGCCACCGCAGCCTATAGACGCCCGCAACTCCACAGGAATCACGTACGCGTTGCCGACCCTTTATAAAATTTGAGGATGCACTGTGTTGACAAAAGAAGGGACAAATTTAGGTCCCTCGCTCTCAACCCAGTGCATCCTCGGGAGGTCTGGCAACCTTGCTCACCTCCAGGAACACAATACTACATACTTACATAGTAGATAATGTTATTATGGCTGTGGTCTTCTGCAAGGCCTAAAGCCCAAATTCTGCAAATTCGAGCAAGATGACATTTTGCTGTGCCCTACCTCATTACTACTACATTACTCCTGGGAATACGCTCAAGTGTCTACTTTTTAATTCCTTTGTCTACAGTTTGGAGTGCAAACGGATTCGATATAATTCAACGATTTAACTTTAAATTATATATAAGCAAAACTTTATTCGATAATCAGTTAAATCACTGTCTTTTGCCAATTACTGAAATGTGCTCGTGGCGTCACTATAGGTAGAACCTAGTGAAAAGTTGGCTTGCTTGGTTCTCATAAATTTCATCGTGTTTATTTCATCTACTTCAATTAGATTGTGGTTCGAATATAAATTCACGTTGACTCCAAGTGTCGGTATAAACGAGTTTATAGTTAGCGAATGCCTCGCTATATTTCTTATTCAATCATGTTAAACCTACTTTCACAACTATTTTTCTAACGACTGCATGAACTTTATGTTTAAAACCAATAAATTACTGGAGAGTAAAAGTCTTACTCAATAGATTGAAGTCCTCCAAGTGACATAATCGGAGAACAGTTGTAAAATTTTATCTTAAAACTCCCGGACAAGACTGCAATAAATTTTATAGAGTCCGACTTGAATTTATTACAAGCGGAGTTTCTTTGGATCAATTACCACTGATTGTACAGATATTCTCAAAGGAATAAAATAGCTCAATTACATTCTTGATTTCTAACTCTGTTTCGCTTGATACAAAATCAACAGTTTCGATTGAAAGCCAAAGCGGCAGACCACAAATAAAAAAGGAGACCGGACGTTCAAATCATTTTGTTTTTGGCTTAAAGAGAACGAGCGTGCCGGGCAATATACGGCCAGGGCAATATTTTATGTACACTCGAAAACACAGTGATACTACGGTATTCTAAAATGACTTAACTTCATGAATGTTGTAAGGGTGTGTGTATTTTTATTAGGCGGGACAGCGGCACCGAGCCATTTCATTAGTTTCCGTCGACAAAGGATCGGTTTTATAAACATCCTTTAGACCTTGTAAGTTATGTCAAAAAATCTAGTATGTAGTAAGTAGCCAAAATTTGATATGATAGTTATTCTAACGGATTTTTATAAACCCTGGCCTAAAGGAATGAGGATTACTTAAACATTGAGCGCCAGTTCGGGGTGAAAATAGCCTTAAACATACACATACATATCCGCATAAACTCACGCACGTGCACATTATATAACCTAAAAATTGTATAAAAATATAAATGGGGTGTCTTTAGTTCCTTGGAGATTGGAACGGATGTTGGTGTGGGATGCTACCTGTGTAGACACACTGGCACCGTCCCATCTCCAACAAATTACAGTAAAAGCGGGTGCAGTGGCGAAAAATGCCGAAATATTAAAGCGTAATAAATGTAAGGGCCTCGGCAGAGAGTACAATTTTGTACCTTTTGGTGTCGAAACTCTTGGTCTATGGGATCCCGGCGCGCACAAGTTATTTACTGAAATCGCGAAGCGTTTCGTTGACGTAACTGGTGACCGAAGAGCCGACTTCCTTGCACAACGTACCAGCATTGCGATACAGCGAGGAAATGCGGCCAGCATCCTCGGTACAATGCCCCAAGGGCCTGTTTTAGATTTAATTTGTTTTAATATTATTTAAGTTATTGTTATTTAACTATTATTATCCCTTGTAAATAAATTAATATTTTACAATATCGATACCTTTAGGCTCAAAGGGCGTAAACGCATCCACATTTTAAATTAATAGTTATTTTGGGAGGCAAAAGAATCTCATATACGCCCCTATTTCACAAAAAAAAGTTTTCTGTGTCGTTTACGCCCCCTTTTTCATTAAAATCAATTTAGTGTGTCCTTTACTTCCTAAGCATTTTACAAAAACGGCAAATTGTGGGGTCTTATATGTCTATGTTTAATTTCTGGGGCGTATAGGACATCTATTGAAATAAATGAATCTGAATCTGAATCTATTCTCTTTGTTTATTACCTAATCTTAAATATTTTTTAAACTTACTGTTTATCTCGGAAATCTGTAAATTGGGACCTTAATACGTTAACGTAAACAACAGATTGTTATTTTTATAATTTGAAATGGGAACAGGCTGAGTTATGTATTTGTAAAAATGGTTTTATTATCTTATCGCTAAGTCGAATCGAAATTAAATTTTCAATGATGCTCTTGTGCGCTCTCATGCCTAACACGTGAGTGGTGCGTGCTGAAATATAGTTTTAATGTAATAATTGATTTGCTTGAAATTACGTAAAAATTTGAAATGTTTGTCATAGATGAACTGTCGAGGTAAATATTTGATTAGTGTATTATTATTTGAAGTAGTCACCTTCATTTGACTTTCTTGGAACATAATTTAAATTTGATTACATTGACCATTCTCTGTAGGTAAGTACAAGTAACAACATCCTTGTTGATTTGAAATTTGACCTCACAGTCAAACGGGTGCAACATTTGATAACACTTGAAACTGTTTCAATTACGCTTATCTTTATAATTTGGCTGGTATAGGTCAGGTCTAATAATATAAACAAGTAATCGGTAGTAGTGTGATATTTGGCTTCGGAGAAATGAGTGTACAATATATTGCTAGATTAATATTACCGCTCTTTCGAAAAAGACCTCGAAAGTCAAGCACCGAGACTTTTCTCTTACTTATTTTATACATTTAATCCTCAGAAAATCTTAGGATCGATTGATTTCAAAACAAATTGTAGTGGGTTAAAAATCTAAATGGTATCAAATTAGAACATTGCGGTAAAAAACCCTGAATATATTTTTTGATTTTTTTTTATTCCCTTGGATCATGTTTAAAACTCGAACTTTTTCCTAAGAATAAGTGCATTCGTAACGAGTGTGTGTACTTACGTCGCGGGCTTGTCACGAATACACTCATCCTGAGGAAGAACTCCCGAAGTGTTTGACACATGTGAGTTTTAACCGTTTAGTAAACTATAGTCCTGAATGCATCTGGTGCCTAAAAAGGCACTATCTATCAGACCCATCGAATAACATATCGCTATTACCCCCTTCTCTCCAAGGTGATGGAGTGTCTCATCAGCACAAAGCTCCTAACCCATTGAATAACAAGCCTATCACTATTACCCCTTTTCTCCAAGGCGATGGAGTGTGTCATCAACACAAAGCTCCTAAGATACCTAGAATAACACGATTTAGCTAGACTCATGAGCTTTGAACGGCAAGTAATGTACCAATAGCTGGTCTGCACAAAGGAGCTGGACTCTACCCAATTTACAGATTCAATTACGTAAGCCATTCCCTTTCATAATTTATTTTATTTAGGCAAGCAAGCTTAGAAACTTTAGCGGGAGCTCACAATGGCGGCGGTGCTAAAGGAATATTAAATTTCAATCTTCAAAAAAAGAAAGAAAATAATATATTACAAATGCAGCTTTCCTTAAAAATCCTAGAAAAGAAATTACAAAATATTGACAATAAAATGGCGAGCATGACAAAGACTGAAGCCTCTGACAATACCAGTAACACTAATAAGTACAATATGGACTCAGCACAAGTTAACGAAAGCCACATTCTAGAAGATAAGGAAGAAAAAATTAAGCCAAAACTCTTGGTCGTGTCGGACGTGCATGGTACGGAACTGTCATTTATACTGTCCAAAATAAGGAAGAATGATTATGACATCTGCACTGACGTTGTGTATTTCGGTACCACCGATCGGGTTTTATATAATTTAACACAAAAAACTAAGAATTTTACAAAAAAAGACTGTGTGGTGATAATGACCGGAGGAAGCGACTTTAATTACTGTACACCAAATGATGTAATTACTTACTTAGACAAAGCAATTGATACTCTTTCTAACTGTAACGTTATTATATGTACGATACCAACCTGTGTTAGGTATGATGCGTACAATTTTAATAGATTTATAGCTGAAATTAATAATGGACTTCAAAATTTGACCTGTAAATATAGCTATGTATATATTGCATGTATAGGAGAACATATAGCAGAAGGAGACTATAAAGATGGTTATAAATTAAATTCAAAGGGTAAATATAAAGTAGCTCTTTCAATAAATAAAACTCTCAAAATAATTAATGAGAAATTTTATAATAGTCTAACTTTTTTATGAATGAAGATAATGACGAGACCCAAACGGTTGTAACGATGGAAACTAATGTATTTTTCTTAATGCACCTTAATATAAACAGACTTCGAAACAAATTGCTCAGCCTAGAAGCATACTTAGAATGTGAAGTTCAACAGAAACCAAGGGTAATTGCAATAACCGAGACGTGGCTGGAGCCTTGCGAATCGCAATCGATTTACTTACCAGGTTACTGTGTTGCTGTAGATACAACCCGCATTTTTTCTAGAGGTGGAGGTACACTTATTTTTATTAGTAGTGAAATAGCGCAGCAATGTATGCCACTGGAGATATCATCGTACTACATAGAAAGGATATGTGAAATGTGTGGTATTTGTGTAGAAGTAGATAAGAAGAAATTTTTCATTATTGTCATATACAGATGTCCACAATCGAACTTCAAATCATTTATAAACAACTTAGACATGTTTTTAAATAACTTTGATAAGCATAATATCCTTATATGTGGTGATTTTAACATTGATACATCAGACACTTCAGCCCAGAACACCAAAGTATTTTTACAAACCTTACTCGAACATAACTTAAAGCCTACCATTATGGGGCCGACTAGAATTACCCAATCTACGGCCACTACCATTGATAATATATTTACTGACATCAACAACTTAACTAAAACTACGATCTTACCGTGTTCATTCTCTGATCACGACGTACAACTTATATCTTTAGATTGTAACTTAAACAACAAACAAGTAAATAAAATAATCAAAAAAAGGCAATATACTAAGACGGCAAATGCAAACTTTAGAAATGCACTTAAATCTATTAAATGGGTCGACATTTTTCATAATCTAGACTGTGAAAAACAAATAATAAAATTCTATGAACTTATAAAAATACTCATAAATAAATTTTATCCGATAAAAAACATTGTCATTAAAGCTCATATTGCGAAGAAATGGATTACTCATAGTATTAAGAAATCATGCAGAAAGAAAAGAAAAATGCTAATAGATCTTCGATATCATCATGACGATAATCTATATGCATATTACAAGCTGTATCAAGGTATACTTAAAAAAACACTTGTAACAGCGAAGAGAATTTATACGAATAATACTATTAAAAACGCAAGATGTAAGTCAAAAGCGGTATGGCAACTCGTAAAAGAGAATACTGGACAATCCAAATCACATAAACAATTAAGCTGGAAAATAAAAATTGGTGATGATATTGTTAAAGACCATAAATGCGTAAGTAATTCTTTTAACAACTTTTTTATAAATGTTGGAAGCTCCAACAAAAAAAATCCAACATTGGATTATAATTTTTTTCTAAAAAAGAGACGAGTAGACAATAATAAGTCCATGTTTCTGTCACCAATCCTAGAATACGAAATTATATCAATTGTAAAAAGTCTAAAAAATAGTAATGCGTGTGGACCGGATGACATAAACACCTCTTTAATAAAAAATAATATAGATTTATTATGTATACCATTGTGTAGAATATTTAATGAGCATATCAATGCGGGCGTTTTCCCTGATATATTGAAGCACGCAAAGGTAATTCCTGTACACAAAAAGGGGAATGTCTTGGATATTAATAACTATAGACCCATTTCGTTATTATCGGTAATAGCAAAAATATTTGAAAAGTGTTTAGCTGTCAGGATTGAAAAATACCTAAATGATCATCAATATCTATCATCAACTCAATTTGGATTTCGTAAACATAGAGACACAGCTGTGGCAGTGACTGGACTAGTCTCTGAAATAATGAATAATCTAAATGACGGAATGAAGTGTGCTGGTATTTTCTGTGATCTCAGTAAGGCTTTCGATTGTGTAGACCACGAAATATTGTTACGCAAACTAGATTATTACGGAATCCGGGGTTTAGTTAACACCTTATTATCTTCATATTTATGTAATCGTAGACAATATGTCGAACTTAGGTATACAGATAGTGCTGGCAATGAAATTACTACTAATTCTGATGAAGAAATAGTGAGGTGTGGAGTTCCACAGGGATCTGTACTCGGGCCATTGTTATTTATTATATTCATCAACGATTTACCAGACAACATCTCCTGTGGATCTCCATACCTATATGCGGATGACACTAGCATTATATTTAAAGCTCAATCACATAATAAACTACGGGAGTTAACAATACAAGGTTGGAACCAGCTACGTAATTGGTTTGATGCGAATGGCTTAAAATTAAACTATGAAAAAAGCTTCTACATGATATTTCGGCGAGCTGTTAACTCTGAGGACTGTGTTCTGGATCTACCTATAAGCAAAACGAATTCCACACGTTTTCTAGGCATTGAGCTAGACCCATATCTCAGATGGCATGGTCATATAGAATATATTTCTAAAAAACTAGCTAAAGCTTGTTATTCATTGAAAACGATGGCAAAAATTGTAGATACCAATACCCTAAAAGTCATTTATTTTTCTTATGTAGAAAGCCTAATTAGGTATGGCATAGAAGTTTGGGGCAACAGCACTAGCGTAAATAAAATCCTTTTAATACAAAAAAAGTGCCTAAGATTGATAGAAAAATGCTTTCCTGTCACACATAGACATCTTTTCACCAAACATTGTATTCGCACGGTCATTGGAATGTATATTTATCACATAGCCATTTATGTCCATAAAAACAAAAGCTCGTATAAGCTGGTTAACATAGCCCAGAATTATGCATTAAGGCGAAACCACGATCTGGCACTACCAAAGTCGAACTTCATCCAGTTTAAAAAGAGTATTAACTATATATCTATTAAAATATACAACCATCTTCCAAATGATATAAAGGATTCGGATCGACTTAATGACTTTACGAGAAAACTCAAAAATTATTTAAATCAAAGGCCTTTTTACAGTCTCAATGAATTTATAGGAAAATTGTTCGATTGATATTATTGCATGTAAGGATTTACTTTTTAATTAAGATTTAATTATTTAAAATTAGGACAATGTCAGCCAGTATTTATGGTTATACCAAGAAGCTGTAATTTATATTTTAATTGATATTTGACAATTGTTTGAATACCTACTTATTAATCCTAGTGTGTAGCTATTACCATTTTGTTTGTATATTGTGTTTCTTATTGTAACTAACTGTCACACATAGACATCTTTTGCATGGAACTTTCTGTGAGCAAAATAAATAAATGAAATAAATAAATGAAATGAAATTACATAGCACGAAATACAACGACTGCATTAAGAAATTAAGATAATCTGGAAGATGCCTCAGCAGTTTCTTGACATTTCCGGGCATCGGGATTAAAATCCAGGGAATCAAAGTTACTTGGAATTACTTTGATGCTTTTCAAGGGATTTCTTTTTGTAACCTTTAAAATATTGGAAGATGAAGCGATTATGGGCTGACATAGAGTTTTGTAAAGGATGTACATAATAAAAGGCTCAATAATTTAACGCTTAATAGCCCGAATGAGAATAACCTGAAAATAATTTTGATATTGAGATGGTGGTATTTGATATCGAAAAAATAAACAATTGTAGTTTTGGTTGAAATAATTTTCTTTTTTTATTTGGTTCTAAATGCTTCAAATAGCACTACACTTCAACAGATGTATGTATAAATAATTTTATTAAGGGTCAAGCTGATTTTCATTCGAACTAGGTAGTAACCGTCTCATCTAGTTTTTCAAAAATGCTTTTTTTTAACTCTTCAATTGATAATTTGTCTTGGATTGTAGAGAATGGAATCTTTAAACAATAGAAAATTCTGTCGGCGCCGTTGTATAATTAATCGTCATGAAGTTTGACAGTCACAAACTCTTGAAATGTTTAAATAGGTTTCGTACCTACCTCAAAATTGAACTTTTTTATGGTGTGGATGCTGTGTCCCTTCAGCGAATAATAAGTATTTTTCATTTTCAACAACCCGTAGTCCCGAATTGCTCCAACCGTAGTAAAACCACTAATGGCGGAGAGATAGCGTGCCACGCCATTTTATACATCCCTTGTAGACGGCACGGCACGGCTTTTGAGCCGTTTG
The DNA here is from genome assembly GCA_963556455.1 of Epiblema foenella. NCBI lineage: Eukaryota > Metazoa > Arthropoda > Insecta > Lepidoptera > Tortricidae > Epiblema > Epiblema foenella. The sequence goes on along the minus strand of OY747107.1, from coordinate 9,267,626 downwards.
GTAGAAAAAGGTCCATGTACATTCGACACAACACTAGTGACCGAGTTATTCGTGGAGTTTTATGAGGAAAAACCTGCAGGTATAAGAGTCTAATTACAGTATTATAGCAGATAAAAGAATACAAATATTCAATTTCTACTTGCAATGTGTTTTAAAAACCAATCTTATAAGGCTTGGATTTATAAAGATCCATTAGACCTTAGTTTAACTTTTTCTTGTATATACGTCAATTAGTTAGTTTTTACATTTCATACTTCGGTTACGGTTGCATACTTGCAATTGTGTGGTCACCCTTCTCCGTCCGCAGGCTGTGGTGTCGCTTGGTAGAGCTGTAGCCGGGGCGGTGGGGGCCTCACGGCGCGCGGTGCGGTGTCAATTGCGCGTCTAGCGGCGCGCTCTGCCTGCACTCAGTTCTTTTAAGTTTAGATATTTTTTGTGGTCTCTTTGGCCTTATAAATTAGCTAACTAATCCATGACTAAAGTCATTAATATAATTAATTTTGACTTTACAGATGAATATCAGCCGCACGAGACACACCATCAGCACCCGCCCTCCCCCAAATGACGGCCAGAAGCCCGTCCCGCCACAGCGGTGACGCGACTCGCCATAGCTCCCAAAGCGCCCAGGGCAGACGGAGCCATCTAACACCCAGGAGGGTGCAGAAAACACTCGAACGAACGGCCTGTTTGGGCCGGTTACAGTTGGGGTATTTAGTAGAGGTCCCCAACTTAGAAGCCTAGGTGAAAAAAAAATGTACGGTGTTACCAGATTTTGATCTGACATTTGGTCTAACGGATCTTTATAAAACACGGCCGGGTTTTATAAAGATCCGTTAGACCAAATGTCAGAATAAAATCTGGTAACGTGGTACATAACTTACGGACATAAAATGTAACGGGTCTTTATAAAACCTAGCCTAAATCCCGTCAAATGTCATGCAAAGACGTAGCAAAGTCTGTTAACGAAACTTTTGCATGCTTATTACAAAATTAATTTAGGTATATAACATTTTCGTTTTAGGAAACAAAACGCGATTAACAAAAATATATGACGTTGAAGCGAAGCAGTTTTGTAATTTCAAATGTCGGTTATGCAATAAACCTGCTGAAACTCCTAAAACATTCCGTTCCTTAAGAGGCAGACGACTGTTTTATATCGCGTGCCAAACATCTGTATCACTATAACTTAAGCTGTTCCGTATAAACAACGACCCTATTCGCACCTCCAGTCCAGATATAAATCAGGAAGACAAAGCCGAGTTCTCGTAAAAGCTTTTCTTAAATATGCGGGTCGCGTCGCCTTGTAAAACAGGTTAGGGACTGATAAACTAATCACATTCATCAGCCCCTTGAGTTTATTAGGAAAGTGCAAGTGGAGTGCAAACTGTAAACAAAGTGATTCAACATTTTACTACGATCGCAGCTTGTCTTTATAAATGTATGAACTCGAAATCGAAATAATATTTTACGCCCATTTAACAGGAAACACCTCAAAATTACATCTCGAATGTTTACGGTTCATTTCACTTTTGGCAAGGCTGAAATTTCCTGACAAGGTTTATTGTAGCCCAGCTGCGTTGTCGGTGTGCAATTTTGTATTATTATTGTAGATAAGTGTTGTACATATTACGACTTCGCCAGACAATATTATGAATGGCTTTGGCAATAGCTACCCTCAGTACTTCCTGTCTCATTTGAGATTCAACAGATTTATGGAGACGACGAAACGAGCGAGCAGCTATAACTGACAGGCCAACTGCATAAAAATCTATAAGCTTCATAAGACGCGTTCAATCTAACACGTTGGCCAGGACCCGCGAAAAAGCGAGCGCGCGCGACAGCTGATGTTAACCTGGTTTCAATCGAACGCTAGGCTAGATAGACTCCTCAGCTGTTAGAGAAATAAATTTGAAAACTAGGTGCGAATAACTTTTATAAAAATCTTGGATGGTTTCACGATAATGATTAGATTAGGATATAGGAACAAAATACAAGGTCAAACTGGATAGGATTTGGAAAACTTTGCGGATGAAAATAATATTAGCTCCATATTGTTTTAATCCTAAAAGTGTTATCTAATTTATAAAATGGGTGTTGAAATTAGAATAAGTGGCTAAAAAGACGCAATTTGTAGGTACATATTTCATAGAATTTTATTTAATGACAGCTCGAATATTGCCGTCCCCTGTCAGGATGTTCAATAGTTTTGATTGATACTGGTTTAATAAGTTCACTAGTGTCTAAAATTACGCAATACCTTTCAAAACTAATGCGAAGCACTTCTGTGAGCTCCCCGGAATTCCTGTTCCTAATTGTTGTCAAACTATCTATGTGGTAATACGTAAGTAACACAGTAATTGGGTCGCGTTTTATGGATTAAGTGAGGCAGCGCAAGACATGGGCTGCCAGGCGAGCAGAGAAATACACAAACATTCCCATAGTGGTCACAAATTGAATTGAAAACATGGATCATGTAAGAAACATTAAAATCTAATTAGTCATTTTGGTTTGCGGGCACTATAGGCAATGTTATATGTTTTTGTTTGCGCGAGCTTCTAAAGGGACCCCAGCCTCCATACGACCTGATCGATAATATCACTTGAGGTTCGATGTATTGACAACAATAGAGATGAATACAAGTCCCTCTCTCAACACAGTGGACTCCGGTTAATGAACACGGCCTTATTGCAGGGGGCTTGCAATGGGCGGCGCGCGAAACTTTAGATACCTCTAACACTCGAGCGCCCGTTTGTCGAAGGGCGTCGTCGTGTGAGCGAGCACATACACGTCGTTTCAAGTGCCGCCGCTGCCATTTTCCGGTGATAACTAATCTTTTGAGTTATTTGTTTTATTAAACAAACTTTATGTCACATAAATAAAGTGTACAAATGGCGGACTTACTGCTAAAGGCTTGAAACTATATATCCTGCTCTAAACAATTTTCTATAAAAGTAGATACGGAATCCTAAAAGAGTATCCTAATAAAAACGCATGCTTTATGAACTATTCTTACTTACGAACTAAAATTTCAGGAGTTCAAGAGAATTGTGGCGGTGTTATTTTATTTGTGGCGTTATTCACAATGACTCTGATATACATAGGTACATTCATGTGAAGTTACACGTAGGTACTTAATTAATATGGGTTCATTGTACTCGAGCGACCACTGGTGAGCAGCATTTTTTGGTATAATATATAACAAATAAAAATTCCTACATGCCTTATTGTGTATCACCATAAAATAAGTTCAAAGTCTACAAAGATATACCGGCAATATCTGAAAACATTCACGTCTTAGTAAACCATAATATCTACACTGTTAAAAGTTGACTTACAGTCATTACTTCAACTGATATCTGACACGAGTTACACGTTACAAATTCACATCTTATTTGTGCAAACAAACTCCAGATAAGAACTTGATCACGATACAAGCAACAAATTGTACAGTTTCAAAAGTTATTCTTAAGATCATAAAGCCGATTTTAGAACCGTAATATTAGTCTTTGGTATGAATTAGTTCTCGGGTGTACTCGATATTACTGTTGCAAAAACTTTACGTATTAAGCAAACGATTATTACCTATACCACTTCGCACAACAATAGTTTGTTATATCTGAGCGTTAATATTGTTTCTAGACTGTAATGAATGTTACCCTACAGAAGCTGCCACTGGAAACTTTGCCTCTCGACTTAGGCGGGTGGGCATGTTGAATACTTACATTACATGTATACTTACATTAGTTGTGTGTTGAGAGAAGGGGAGAAAGGGTAACTGGAAAAATAAATCAGACATTTTATCACCTCTATGGGTACCTAAACATAGAGAAGAACTTGATTGTGTTTTTATTCAACTCGAGTTTTCTTCTTTCAATCGAGTTCAAAAAGGGACAAGATAATGTCACTGTATTTTTTAGGGTTCCGTAACCAGAGGGTAAAACGGAACCCTATTACTTAAACTTCACTGTCCGTCCGTCCGTCTGTCATCAGGCTGTATCTCATGAACCGTGATAGTTAGACAGTTAAGTGATGTATTTCTGTTGCGGCTATAACAACAAATACTAAAAAAACAGAATATATTAAATATTTTAGAGGGCTCCCATACAAAAAACGTGATTTTTCTGCCGTTTTTATAGATACTGGTATGCAACCCTTCATGCGCGAGTCCGACTCGCACATGGCCGGTTCTTTTAATACTACGATACTGGATGGTTAATTAATGGCTGCGGTCTTATGTAAAGTGGAGATTCTTCTCCGTTAGGCTGCTCCAAATATTTCCGAGTTCATATAACCAAGACTTTTTTAAGGCACGAGTGAATAGGCAACTTCCTGGGCTAGCCGGCCTCATCTTTGCCCCCTGGCTAGATGCTGGCCAAGAGCAATCCCATTTATTATTTAAAAACAAATGAGCGATATAATGTTCCGCCTCCAATATAATATTCCTACCTCTCATAAACCACTACTAGCTTTAACTTTTTTGTGTGATTAGGTACCTACTTTTGGTTACCAAGAGGTATGATAGATCATACCCCAATCGCCCGTCTACCGGTCCAGCGGATCCCCGCGATCATAACAAAAGAATGCTATTGTTTATTTTTTTCGCCGGGAGAGGACGGCTTATGTATCGCACACTCGCTCGTACAGACACGTTACCTCGACGCTGGAAGCAACTGACAAAAATCTACCTCCACAACTGGGTCATATTAAATTTCTTGACTTCTTATCGTTTCTGATTTCTGACTGTCGGACTTTTGAACCTGTTTGAAATGATCAATGCTCTCATTTCTTCTTAGATGCATTGGTAAATAATTTAAAACGTGAACTCTTTACAGTACAATAATTAAAATAATGCAAACAAAGAATAATTACAGGAGTTGGTAACATATTTTACAATGGCGAACTAATCCCTATAAGGCATTGCTTCTAATTATTCTTTGAGTAATTGTAGTGGTAATAGTCGGTTCGGATATTTGACAGCATGTCCAATGAATGAAACGCCCCTTTTTAACTCTGGAAAATGCTTTATGCATACCGGCCTTCCTGGTGGTAGGCACGGTGATGTGGAACTCCTGAACATCATCAGTTTACCCACTAAAAACCAGCGGCTTCCCCTCATCGCCTGTGTAAGACGCCGCAGGATTCGCTTGCGCATGCCACCGCTGAAGTCTCGGCTTATGCCCGCATCGAAGCGAGATCAGGCCCTACAAGGTTGCTGTCTTGCCTCGGCAACCTCCGACAATTGAGCCAGTTAGATGATTCAGTCGTAGGGGCCCCCCAGTCCCTACCAGTGGCTCACTGGGGTGGAGGGAGAAGATGAGCGTATAGTCGCCTTCTCCATCCAATCCATCGTCTTCGGAGCGGATTCGTGAGGGGATCGTCCTCGCGCACCCGCTCCGCTGCCTCCTTCTGCGTGATAACGTCCTCGCAGAAGGTGGCCATTGCCTTCCAGCACCTCTCACTGTGGCGCATCGCGTTTACGATGCTTGACAGCGAAAGATCCCTCCTCACTATGCATGTTAGAGTGTGCCGTTGAGGGCTCCAGGCCGCACACTTCAACAATGTGTGGAGCGCCGTATCCTGTGGCGCGCCACATTCATAGCAGACGGGTGACTCCTCTCGACCTGGCACTCGGTTCAGGTATTCGCCGAAACACCCGTGTCCGGTAAGCATCTGCGTCATTCTATAGGACAGAGTCCCGTGCCGCCGAGTAACCCAGCGAGTCAGATAAGGACGAACCGCCTCCACCGTCATTAAATCGGCCACTGGGGACTCCAAATCTTCCGCCCACTTACGAAGTAAGGCAGCATATGCTGAAACTCTGATCCGATTTATATGATCGGGTTCGGGTTTTTCTCCCCTTCCCCGTATGTCCGCACGATACCGGTCCACTTGAGCGAGCACCTTCGCCTGGAGTTCCCAGGGAGGGTCTGCTGCCAGAAGTGTCGCCGCCGTCCATGATATCGTGCGATACCCTCGGACCGCTCGCACTGCTATAATCCTCTGCGCTCTCCGCAATAAAGGTTTGTTTTGAGCAGTGAGGGCATCTACCTATACGGGGGCACCGTAAAGTGCCATATTCTCAATTATTCCAGAGTAAAGGCGTCTGCAGGATGAGTTAGGCCCTCCTACATTGGGCAATAGCCGTCCAAGTGCCGCTGCAGCCCCCACCAGCTTTGGAGCCAGTTGCGTAAGGTGTGCCCTGAAATTTTACCTTCCGTCCCGCACTAGACCCAGGTACTTCATTTGGGTCCTGACCGGAATCGCTTGCCCGAACAATGTAATGGTCGCTGCCCTCGGAGGACCTCTTCGAGGGCCATGGAACAGAAGAACCTCCGTCTTGTCAATAAAATAATAATAGTAATAAAAATTCATTCATAAAACATGTTGTACAAAATTAAGAACTATAATAGGCTAGGAGTTTACACATATATGGTAGTAAATAACACGTGCCTGAGCTAGGAAGCCCTGTGTTTCAGGCAAAGAAAGGACTTACAATTACTTAGAAATATTCACATGCAAAATAAAACATATGCTATATCTGGGTTGTCAATGGCGACGCTCAGGCCCAGTAACTGGATCCTCTGAACAACAAACGCGAGGTCTCCTCATATGTGTTCCCCCGGCACGTTACCAGTGTGTCGTCCGCGTAACAAGTCACACTTGCACCAGGCAGGAGCGGACCGCGCAATAACCAGTCAAAGCCTACGTTCCACAAGATGGAACCCAGCACTAAGCCCTGTGGTATGCCGCATCCAAATCTTCGCTGGTGTAACTCCCCATCTTTACCGCCCCACATTACACTCCTGTCCTGGAGGTACGTTTCCAATAGCCTCCCGAGATAAGTCGGCACTCTATGGTATCTAAGTGCCTCCTTTAGCGTCTCGAAAGGGAGACTGTTGAAGGCGTTCCTCACGTTAAGGGAGACCGCTAGAACTACCTGCCCTCTATCCACTGCCTGCGTCATGAGGTTTTTCAGAGCCTTTAGGGCTTAGAATCCGTATTGAGCATCCGACAAACCTTATGAATGAAACCCCCGTTTTAAGACCAATTTTTTTGCTCTGAATGAAAATGGTGCCAATCAATGGGTCAGTGTTGCACACTGGGACATTTACTAGATTATCTAGTAACATAATTCTACGTAATTTAGTAATATTGGGAATCATTAGGAAAGCATTTCCTTGTGTCGAAGTAGTTATTGACCTATTCACGCATAATATAAATAGGCCATTGTCCCTGTGGTCTGTACATTTTCGATGTTTGGTTTACATTATATCTAATCTTACACTGACTACGCCAATGCCTCATGTAATAACTAAAACACAAATATTTAACAGTAGCTTTTCGGTGAAGGGAAACATCGTATGGAAAAAGTACAATCCCATAAAGCTCTGGGTTGGAATGTCTGATGGCAATGCTTTCGTAAAACTAGTGCCTACGCCAAGTTTGGGGATTAGGTGTCAAAACAGACTCACAGTAAGGAGGATGATTATTTGTGTATTTTTGCGAAGTGAGCAATAGGTAATTGAGGGTAGCCAGCAATAGGAATCAGAATTCATTGAGTTAGGACTATTACCACCCAAACTCGACCGCTTTAACCTAGTTGGTAGTGGCCCTGCCTTCGAAGCTGGAGGTCCCGGGTTCGAATCCCGGTCAGGGCATTTATTTGTGTGATGAACACGAATATTTGTTCCTGAATCTTGGATGTTTTCTATGTATTTAAGTATATATTTATCTATATAAGTATGTATATCGTCGCCTAGTGTCCACAGTACAAGCTTTGCTTAGTTTGGGACCAGGTTGATTTGTGTAAGATTGTCCACAAATATTTATTTATTTTATTTTTTATTTTATGAACCTATCGTGCGGGTCAAGAACAGGCATTTCGGAATATTCTTTCTGTTTCACCCATCGCGTCGGAGTCTTGCGCCCGCATGTGAGAGAGTCGTCGCCGTCGGCCGCTTGGCGCCTAATTTCTTGTAGAGTTAATGTTTCGGGCAGCAACGTTTTCCGCCCCTTAAACCTTTAGACAATATTGGCATTGATCGCTTCCTTACATCCTCAATAGTGTTTTATAAGTTTTTTGGTAATTTTTTCGCGTTTATGAAATAATAGCAAACGATTTTTTAAGGGTCCATATTTTCCCTTGTATGCAATTTACACGAAAAATGAAAACGTATAAACCTAGTATTTCAAGATATGCACAACATTTCCAAAAAACATGCAAATCGGTTCAAGATTAGGGAGTGGAAAGTGGAAAACGTTGCCGCTTTTGTATAGAAACATTCTGATACACAATCCTCTTAATGTCTATTATATTTTATTCTGTACGTATAGTACCCAAGCAGCAACACTGATCCGACACAAACTCCGAAGTGCAACTGTTAATTATCATCGGTAGCGATAACCTCGGAAGCTATATAAAGTCGTGTATTACATTCGTCGGGATACTGTCTTGGTGTTAAGTAATTGGTGGACGCTTTAAAATATTAAATTCGATATAAATTTTTACAATGGAAGGGCTAGCAGTGTTTATGTTGCTTGTATTTTCGGGAAGCGTGTTATCAGATGAAGGTAAATTATTTTTAAAAAAATTTTAGGCAATAACTCTAGAATTACTAGCGTGTATTTAACGTCCTTATTCACAATATTTATTGAACATATTTTTTATTAAATTGACGCTAAAGTTTGATTGTCCTTATCTCAGTTTTCCTTATATATTATATTAAATAAAGAAGTTCTAGTAAATTAAGCAAACGTTTCAGTTTTTAATTATGGTAAAAATCGAGACACTATGGATTTCTAATGAGAAAGTATCATTCACCATCAACAAAAAAACAGCACGGTAATAGTATTGTAAGGTTTTAAGATTAATATGTTAATAATTCAATTTAAAAATTATTAGGTAAATAAATAAATATATAACTATTTAGGATTGTGATATGACCATAGTTGCGGCTTGCCTTGCTTGTGGAATAGAGCAATTTGAGATAATTGGGGTTATCTCAAGTTGGTCTATTAAGTAAATTTAAGTTAATATCCATGATAACAATAATCATACGACCAATTATTTACCCAAGACTAAATATTATATTCCCACCTACTTTATCATCCAATTTGCTTTCAATTTTATCACCTAATAGCCAGAGCTCTGATGGGTATAAGGTGATATGACAGAGTGACATCATAATGACATTATTGCGAGTAAATGACCCCATCCGTCCGAAATCAGCTTTTAGCAGTAGTGGCTGTAACGTCATATGCCGGACCCAATATAGCGATAGGAGTGCGCGGTTGGAGTGCCTGGGGAAAATCCAAGGGAAACCTCAGACACAACCACGCGGGTGTTTTGAACACTGGAATACTCTAAAAGTTTGCGCTCCAGTGAGATTGGTTGGGCGATTTCAACCGAATCTGAGGTTTGAGTGGAATCGAACTACTGAGAATTTTGTCGCTGGTTCACTAAACCTAGCCTAGCTGAGAAGAGTTCAGCAAGAAACTCAGCTAGGCTCGACCTGGATCGGACTGACTAACTCCATGCTTTATTAGCTAGGTTAAGCCAGAACGACAAGGGTTTGGGTGGATTGTACTAACTTACGATGACAAACCGATCAACGTTAAATAGCATGTCTTTCAAATTGTTTTGGCCAACGATCTGAGTCTTCCTGCTTCCACCCCAATGGACTTTTCCTAACATTTCTGTGCCATCACAATTTGTACGTTATAGCGACTTCGTGACTTAGCAGCGATCATGATACAATAATATACTGCGCCAGGTATGGCAATCCGGTACATCGGTTAGTAGTGTGTGTGACACAACCTACGTCATCAGCCTTGCATCAGCCTATCGACGGTATGTGGACGTAAGTATAAGTGTGTCATCGTTAGTGACGTATGGTCGTGTCACGATCCGGAATGCCAGACCTTGTTTTCTTAGACCATGTTAGCGGTCGCGGGATGGGTTGGACGTGAGCTTTTTGATGTCGCCCAGATTTCTTCACTTGACGGTATAATGTCAGTATTGCATTTGCGCAGTAGTGATTAGTGATGTCATGTGGGCAGTAATGGATTCGTATCGTGCCGCTTCCGCGCATCCCGCGCCAGTCAGAGAGCAAACATTTAAATATAGGCGCGTAGGAAAGACTCGATATAGACCCGAGTAGACTGACGGCTTTCTGATATAGTACCGCCAAGCACTCGCAATTCAGGAAGTCGCCATAAGTCAGAAGCAATAGCCAGCATCAGAAACCAGTAAACTGTATTAGAGTTAAAATCTTACATTGTAAGTGGATACGGTACGGTATTCAATTCAATTCAATTATTTATTGATAACATTAGTTAAAAGTCATTGAACAATTAATAAATTGCAAATAAATGTACACATTCATATTTTAAGTACCTAAGTTACATTCTGTCATCAAATTATATAACAGTAGTAATATATACTTTATTATGCACCACAAAGTGAAAAAAATAATTTATTAACTAAAATTAGTATTAATAACGGGATATATATCATTAATATTTGTAAATGACCACGTGAGTTTGAAATCTAATAAAATTAATTACTCGTTTTTTGTTTCTCACTCATAAGTACGTTTATATTCTTGTTTCTCTTTTATTTTCAGAATCACTGCTGGTTCCATGTGCAACTGATGATATTGAATGTCTTAGCAAATCCACAGAGAAATTCTTAGAAAAAACACATAAAGGAATACCAGCCTACAATATATTGGAGATAGACCCCTTATTTATACCTTCACTCGACGTTGAATTTGAAAATGAAGGTTTGATTTATAAACATAAGAATGTGACTGTCACAGGATTTAAGAAACAGAAGGTATCGGATTTTAAGTAAGTGTAATTGCTACTCATCATCTCATCTTCCTAGCGTTTTACCGGTTGTGTAAGTGTACCTGTGTACTTGCAGAATACGAAAGTTCATTTATTTCATGTTTATTTTTCAGAATGGATACCTCAGAGAAGTCGGTGGTACTCTCAACGAAGGCCGATTTAATAATCGTTGGTGATATCTCAACAATTTTCATCGCGTCGTCAAAGAGCCTAGATGGGCATTACACATCACATGCTAGTAAGTTAGCATACAAAACATCATCATCATCATATCAGCAGAAAGATGTCCAGGAGGAGTTAGCCCTCCCCCAAAGAGTGCCACAATGCCCGGTCCTGCGCCACCCGTATCCAGCGGACTCCCGCGACCTTTACCAGGTCAAATACAAAATACCTGAAATCAAATAAAATTAATTAAGTGAAGGATTCCTAAATAGAATCCCTAGCGTAGCGAGGGAATACTGAGCGTAGTGCGAGATTCAAACCGCCATGCCCGAGTTAGAAATAATTTTGCTGCCGTATATATACAGTCTTCTTTTCACTTCTCCTATGAGAATAACTATTCCTCCAAATAAGTAAGTAAAAGAACCATAATTTACGTGAAAGAAAACAAAAATAAAAAATTTGCTCGATTAAGATACATAGTATATACACCTACATGGGTTGTTGTCATGAATTTAGATAAATAACTATCAAGTTAACCGTTAAATGTCTAAATTTCCAGGTGTACTATGCACGGCTACTTACGGTTACGAGCTGAAAAAAGATAAACTGGGCGTAGAACATTTCGATGTTGGCCCAGAGACCATCACCTGCAAAGTTGTCGGTACCCCAAAATTGGAACTGAATCCGGAGTTAGTGCAAACAGTATCCAATGGTGAGTTTCAGATCATACTAAAAATGATAAGGTAAACGTTTCAACGTCACCTGAATTGAATAACCAATAGTTCAGGATTTGGTTTAGCCAGATTTAGTCTGGCTTGTTTACTTCTGGTTTATAGATAGTTTGAAATAGAGAGTTTCATGTAAAGTATTGATATTTATAAATAATTGTACTCATAACATTGTTTGCCTTACGCAGAAATCTCAATTTATTTATAATTATTGATTTATATAGAAAGATGCGTACGCGCAACTTCGATGTTTTATTAAAATTGCTCGATTATACCATACTGTTACGGGATGAAAGTATGACTCGAAAAATATAGCACGCGTCTCATCCAGTACCAAAATCGTACAATAAACTAGGGGATACATTTGAAACGTACACATTAAACTTCAAACTGGTTTCGTGTGTTGAATCTGGAGTTAAATTAAAAGACTTTCATACTTTACTGGGTAAAATATTTTCCTTTTGATTTACCTATCTAATGATTTTTTTTATTTGTTTCGGAAATCTGGGATCTAATGATTTTGATGAAATGTTCTATGTGAGGGTTTTCGGAGGCGAACAATCGATCTAGCTTGGTTTTTTCTAAACTGCGGAAAACAAGAATTCCGAACGAAGATGGGTCGCCCAGGTACTTGTATTTTAATTTCATACTTTCTTCTAGATGCGGACTTCAAAAAAATTAGTCAAGCGAAGAAAGATGAGTTAAGAGTAAGGAATATCTGCAAAGCTGCGGAGAAAGCTTACACATACTGCATCCATAATATCAGAGCGGCGGCAAAATTTCTGCCCGCTTCAGCATTTTTCGAGAATCTCAACTAGAACTTTACTTATATGTGTTGTCCCCGTCATTACAAATAGTTTACAATGAAGAAAAACATTAAATAATGAAGTTTGTTCTCAGAACAATTAAATATTAAATTCCATACTCATATACGTTTTAATATTTTTTTCAATTGTACGTACTTCATGGAAATCATGGAGTAAGTGTAACAGATGCTGTTTAAATAATATGAGATAATATGAGATTTATTATTATTTAAATTTACTCAAACAAACATTTTCATTCATGTTATCTTACAAGTTTACGCTTCAATTTGATTCTTTAATATTAGTGTTATATTTATTTGATTTTTGTTAAATACTAATCAAAAAATAACCTACTATATTAACATACATCGTTACTAATTACTATACAATATTAACAAAAAAAAATTAGGTGAATTAAAGATGGTAAAAAAATATTACTAGTGACCAATATTAAGTCGGGTGACAACCAAAACTTAGATAAAAATCTGTCTCACGCTAGGAGCCGTATTCTAGATTCTCTTTTTACTCCTTAAGTAAGGCTATAAATTGTCACAGTGACACGCTCAAGTCCGACTGAATTTCACTGACTCCTTGGCAACTACTTTAAGTTAGACAACTTGAGGTAGACACAAATGTAAGGAAGCTTTAGATTAGTTTTATGGTACTTTCAGACCCCCTTACTTATGCTATATACCATCACTGTTCTAAAGGTTCCTTTCCGTACATTCCATTTCGATCTAGGTAGTTATTAAAGTATATAAAACCGGCAAGTGCGAGTCGGACTCGGGCACGAAGGGTTCCGTACCATTACCTACTAAAACGGCAGAAAAATCACGTTTGTTGTATGGAAGCCCCCTTAAATATTCATTTTATTTTTAGTGTTTGTTGTTATAGCGATGACCGAATAGATAGATAAATTGATATACCTAATCAATTGCAATTTATCTCTTTGAAAAGGATTTGCATAATTACAAACATAATTGCCTTGGTTGGACTTACCTACATTTGATAAATACCGGGTGTACAATCCAAATGGGTCAGTATGGAGAAGTCGGAAACTATGAGAGATAGCGAGATCTGTTCTTAGGAACCATGACGTCGATTTTAGATTTAATAATAATTACATTCAAACTTTTTTATTAACTCTCATACATAACCGGGAATCGAACCTGGTCAATATTTTTGTAACCGCGTTAAGTAAAAAGGGCGAAATTTGGCTATGAAATCTTGTGTAAACACAACTGACAGTAAATTAGACTAAAATGCCAACAGTTTTATTAATTTGCAAAAAGTCGTGAATAATATGAATCGATCATCAATTATCTGAAGAGACCACTTATGCATATCTTATCTGCATCGGTATTATGCATTACAAATAGCGTTTATTTAAAATTAGAACGAATTTGTTCAGCGGGCGTACCATTTCATTTATGAAAATGGAATACTGTTTTTGGAATTAACTTCATAACCTCCTCGTGTTGATTTTTGATAACTTTCACATTTTCATTCATTTGGGTTTTTCTTTCAATTATTTAAACAAGATTCCATTAGTGTTGTGCTTCTTGCGACTTGCAGAATTTATACACATTGATTTTGACCAGGTTCGATTCCCGGTTATGTATGAGAGTTAATAAAAAAGTTTGAATGTAATTATTATTAAATCTAAAATCGACGTCATGGTTCCTAAGAACAGATCTCGCTATCTCTCATAGTTTCCGACTTCTCCATACTGACCCATTTGGATTGTACACCCTGTATACTGTCATATGGATTTATCTAATTTTATTACTTTAAAATAATTAAGTATTATGATTTTAACCGTATTTTTCTCAAAACCATACGGAATTATACTTAAGCGATAAAACTGTATCAAAACTAATTTTTTACCCTGTATTTTGCATCAAATCTTAAAAATGACAGAATTGCATTTACTCGAGTGTGAAGTTAAGCGACTCAAATGTTAAATTTACAATAAATCAGAGTTAACCCCTTGTCGTATAACTTAAAAAAAAAATCGTTTAAATTTGAACCTTGACACGATGCAATAAGGTCTGCAACGATATCTGCCATATAGGGCATCATATGCGGGTTAAAAATTATATCCAAGGCGGTTCAAGTATTTACATCTTAATCAAATCTTATCAAAATGTATAGTTAACTTAAATCTAAAACAGCGGGGTAATCACGTAACTTTTTTACTACCGTTAGGTAGATTTTAATGTCAAATTTTAATTGTCACCTCATACATTTATACTTCAAAATTGACAGTAAAATCTATCTACCGTTAGTACATAAAGTTACGTGATTCGCCTGCAGGCCTATTTAACGTTGCTGGCGGCATTTTATCGCTGTATCATAATGCTGATACTTTGTGCGATGAAGTCACCAGCTCTTCGGCCACCTGTGCCTTTACCATGAGTTTACATGACCGTACACGCTAGCGACGAAAAGTACAGCGCCTCTGGCGGTTACGCAATAGAACTAAGAATCGGCATACTTAATCGTTTACGCAGTCGCTAGCGAGTACGGTCATGCAAACTCATGGTAAAGGCACAGGTTCGTCAACCAGACGCTTCGCAATTTCAGTAATTACTTGTGCTCTCTGGAACCCCACGTACCTATACATAACTAGAGTTTCGACTCCAAAAGGTACAAAATCGTACTCCCCGCCGAGGCCCTTATAGGTATTTAATAATCTTAATTAATGTGGAAACGAGTACGCAAAACAGAATTAAATATATTATCAAAAAGAAGAAATATTTCGGTGGACGGATGATACTTAGAATTAATGGTAGAATAAATAAACTAGTGGGTATGGTATGTAGAAATTATTACACTCCTGTATTAAAATTGAAATATATAGCAAAATACCCATAGTATAAGGATGACGACTCATGTTACAATTTATAACATAGTGTGGATATATGGATTGAAAACCATCAAATTATCACAATAAATAGTAAATTAGACAAATTAATTGAGGTAATAAAAATATATGGGATTATAAAGATCCGCAAACATGTTGTTTTGTTTATTGGCCCAATGTAAATTGAAAGTTACCTATTCTGATGTTTCAGTAAAAAAATAAATATATAGCAAATATGTACAAAAACGGCATTCCCTTTTTTCCATATAATGGTAGTACGAGGCCACGCAAGCGTGACGTCACGCCTGCGTGACAATCAGTATGGAGCGTTTTCACAGTGCTCGTTAGCTATGCTGTGGTTTGCCTCTCATTTTCGTCTTTTGTGTTGTTCTAATTGTAGTTAAAAAAAAAACATTTTTTTTAATTTTTTTACAATTTTTTTAATTTTTTTTGGTCCCATACAAACATTTGATCGTCTCAAAAAACTGGTTCGAAAGGTATAATGGATTTTTTGTCATCTAACATATTACCCATAACTTATCATAGGGTCTATTTAATATTGGCTCTGTGAGGAACAATTTAATGAATCGTACTTCAATTAATAGTTCGTATGATTTCAAAACTATTAATTAACCTCTTTAAATATTTATGTTCGTGATATGTTTGACAATTTCTACCCAGGGATATTAAATCAGCTTCTCTAAATTTCATTCTCTTTGTTTAAATAAGCAATCAATCTGCTGGTTAATTCATTTAAAATTAAATGGTCACATTTTGTAGCTTACAATTTTATTACCTACATAAAGGGGTGTCCTCCATGCGATCCAGGCTCTAGTCTCAAGGTTAGGCTCTAGTTGTCAACATAACGAGTCCTCTAGTCAATACAGGGCTGCCAAAGCGCTTATGATTCTTCTGGAGTCGAAAGTACGGTCTGCTTACCATTAGATAGGCCGTAAGTATATTGCCGCCGCCGTTGCATAAAAAAGATGACTAGGGTTCCGTACCCGAAGGGTCTAAACGGAACCCTATCGTCACTCACGAGTCCGTCCTTCCCTTCGTCGTCTGTCACACAGGTTTACTGCCAAATGGTTCGAGCTACAGTCTTCAAATGTTCACAGTAATAAGCGTCTTGTTGACCCAAAGCCATACGTGTTCCCATACAAATAAAGAAAAAAATGACGCAAAATTTATTTTTGACCTACCCCATCGATACAACGATACCCTATATTCTAACCTGATACAAAAATCACTGCGATTTCACAAACCCAATTTTACTATTAAACAGTGATGAAAAAAGAATGGCTAGGTTGTTGGGGGGCCGCAGATTACCCTTGCACTAGTGAATAGATTGGATATGATAAATATTCGTATAAATATTGTTTCCTGTAGTTCTAGTGTAAGATACTATTACTTGCCACATAGTTCTAGGTCAACGAAGTACCCTATAAATTTTAATTCCCTTGGGAGGGTCGAAAAATACTTTTATTTTTTGCATAAACGGTCGTATTCTTTTTACGTTAATTTAAAAGTTTTGAGCATATGATTTTAATTTCAAGTCTATACCTTTACGCCGTTTTCCCGAGATAAAGAATTTTGACAGAAAGACACAGATGGACAACAAAGTGATGCTATAAGGGTTCCGTTTTTTCTTTTGAGGTACGGAACCCTAAAAAAATCACAACAGTTACGTATGTAACAATTGCTTAGGTATGAATTATGTTACTGTGAAATAGTAAAAGCCGTTAGATAATAATCTAACTAGCGAGATTGTAATTTATCGAAAGACTGCGAACCGAAAATTGTTTTGTACTTTCCTTTAGCAACCCGCTGCGGGGCTTCTATTTCCGCTCTGAAGAACCTATCGAACGAACGAAGCTAACCTAAAATTGCAAGTTTCATGTCGTAAGAGTTTTAATCGTAAAATACTGCTTACAATTAAACGCATTATTTTTCCGTAGATTATAATCTTTCGACAGTTTACAATCTCGCTAGTTAGATTATAATCGAACGATTTTTACAATTTGGCGGTGACACGTATTATAGCATCAGACGAGTTGTCAGCTTGTGGCGATTTAGTCCATCAGCATCATGAAATGCCTCGAGCTAGTGTTAACGACCACTCATCCATAGCCAACCAGTATATGTTTGACTTCCAATAACGCGTAATTATCACGAACTTCGGGATCAAGTTATGCGAGCCTAGCGGGAAGGCGAGTCGATATAGACTTTTATGAATTGCATAATAACCTTGTCCCGACGACGATCATCTATCAGGTAGGATGTCTCTGTCAGCCTATTTACTGGACATATTGAAAATGGCCGTTTTCGATCAGTTACTCAGCTACATGTATCATGTATCAATGTTTTTGTTGTACGCCAATGATAAGCAAACTGTGATGCTCGAGACCTTAAATGTTCATTGTTGTGTGTTAATATTGAAAGTGACAAGTACTGTGCTATAACTGTAAAACACTGGCACCTATATTTAGTTTGACAATGCGAAAACAAATGTTTGGTCTTCAATTATGAGATTTTACAGATTATAGAAAATATTGTATTATTTCTCTCAAAATTAGTTTTTTGGCTATTCTATAAATCTGTTTTTTCAATTACTCACTAATATATTTCATATTATAATAAAACACATACACTTGCTTGTTATCACTGGCCGCATGGCAGGAAAAATGAGCCGAGGGAATACGCCTATGCGTTGGGGGCGAATCTGCGACGGGAGCCACTACGCTACACGAAGCCCAGGACCGCGCTGGATACCCTCAGTCGTCACGTCCCTCAGTCATGATGATACGACAAATAAGAAGAAGACTTGCTTGTACCTACATTGTTGTAAAACATCTTGTCAATTGATTTTTACCCGCTTCCACTGCTTACTTGCAGCGGTCCGGAGGGGGAGTTAAAGTATTGTAGGTTATCAAAAAAGTTAATACTTGTGACTTTCATTGTTTGGAAAAACTATAAAAGAAAAGCTACATAGGAATATCTTCTAACGGACTTGCGTGCGAAGACACTTAGCTACTACATTAAAAACATAAAGAATAATTATGTCGCCGACTATATATATGAAATTCTATTAAATCCTGAGTCACCTTTCTTACGAGCGCCTAAGGTACTTTTCCTAATATCTTTTGCCTCAAATTTAGTGTCAAGACCGCGAGCGTATCTTTCCGTGGAATTAAACGTCGCCTAAGATTGACGACATGGCACATAAAAGCACCTTTTTCACCCGTCCCTGTGATAGATTATGCCCAAGTTTATATGCCGGCCGTTGATGAGAGAATACTTGAGTGATTTTGACTACCGTTTCAGTGCCGAAAGCCGGCTTTGATGGCAAATGAGATAGAACACTAAGTTGCAGATACCCGCCCCTTTCTGATCCAGCCTGTTCTCAGTTTGGAGTTTAGTGGGGTTAGTCGCGTGTTTTATTACTCTCCTCACAAACAAGTAGCGCTATTAAACTTGAAGATACCAGTTTAATCTGTGCATTAAGCTTAAGCGTGTCACACACTACGCAGATACGATAATATTTTATCTGCGTATAATAACTTAATGATCTGAAACTATCACACACTACGCAGATAAGATAATATACGAGACGATACATTCAGTCTAAATCCTTCAAACTGAGTAGACTTGTTTTTTGGTGCGGATTGTTTATACAGGATGTTTTCGTGTTTATCTCTGCATCATACGCAGTACGCACGTCATCCAAAGGTAAACAACGAATGAGCTAGCAGCGCCAGTGTTGCCAGGTTACTTCACCTAAAAGTTACGTCGCCATTCCTGAAAAGTTCCATTTTAGGTTGAAAAGTTCCATTTTTTTCTAAATCACGAAATACTTATAAATAAGGCAATTTGCAACTGCGACAGAGAGGGAAAACTTCGTTTGCTGTCGCGGTAGCGCCCCTGACCCGTTCGCCCAATGAGCGGCCACGACCACGGCTCAAGCTTCGTGTGTATGCTCGCGTGATTGGCCGGTTTGGATCAGCTGTATTTTTGTGATAGGAACATAAAACATGATTATCTAGTTTTAACAGAAAAATGAGTCTTTATTACATTTTTAGAGTGTGATATATATATTAATGCCGGGACCTTAAAAGTTTCGAAAATTGACCTAAAACCTAAAGTTCCTTCCAAGTTCCGCGGGGTTGCCAAAAGTTCCGAAAAACGGAACAAACGGAACCAAATGGCAACACTGAGCAGCGCAGCGAACACAGCGGGCATCGGGGCGGAAAGGGGTGCGGGCGGGACGGGGCGCGTTTAGCGGGGCGGGTCGGGGCGCGGGCGGACAGTTCCGTCTCAAATTAACCTGCAGATAAAATACTATACCATATTTATATCGGCAGATATTATACGCAGATCAATTTATATACGCAGATAATATCTTTGCCATCTTTCGATATATGTCGGTGCCCACAGATACTTCACGATAAAATATAAACTATCTGCGCTGTGTGTGTTAGCTCATTGAATTGTATAGGGAGCAATATTGACAGATATGCGTTCAGATACAGATATATTATAGTATCTGCTTAGTGTGTGAGACGCTTTATTCTAGAGGTCAATATGACTGGACGTATTGATTTAATATCGATATGCGACGTCTTGCCCTAACCATAACCAGACGTTGAATATATGATATATTTGTATTATAACTAATAGCTTGGATTTATGGCCTACGTTCAATATAATTCACAAAACAACACCAAAAAGTAAAAGTAATTCTAATAAAATCTCGTAATACTCGTAAATGGACAGATTCCAGAAATAATAAAAAACAAATAGTATACATTACTCTTTTTCACGAATCAAATTATTTAATTAAATTGTTTATTGATTGGTGTTAATTTGGTCTGGCAAACCAGAGGCGCGGGTTCGACGGTCACGGTCTATGTAATGTTTTTGTGATACACGACTGAAATATTGACGGTGTAAGTACAATATATAAATACCTATGGAATTGGTCAGCTAATAAACGTAAACGCCTCGCCTTTTATTACGGGCATAAAACGTTATTAATAATTCAATAAAATGTTAAATGGCGTGTTTAGTTTCTTTAAAGGAATTCTTCCTTTCATAAGACGAGTCCCGTCCGTGTCGCTTCGAATCGGGCTCACTGAATACTATGTATCTTACGATATAGATGTGCATGATAAATTAGCGGAGCTAGCCCGGGCCCGACGTGAGTAGGAACCGTAACCTGCTACGCTATTCACTACTTTCTACATCACCTCACCATTAACCCCTAGTATATCTTGACTCACGGATTCGTAAGCTCATTGGGTAATCAGAGATTTCACTTACACTGATTTGCCTTATGTGAGCTGAGGTGAAGCTTTGTGAATAACAGACCAACCGTTTGCATGCTGAGATTACTAATGATAGAACGTACGACCATTTAAAGGGAAATCTCGAAAAGTATACCGACTTTTCTAAAAGGGAATTACTTCTTTCCGTTTGGGCTCTTGAACTAATCCCTATTAATCCTGGCCTACGGCGTTCTTAGCGTTTTCTTGTGCGTCATCTAATGTTTTATTAATTAACTAGATGTTCTTCTGTTTTATATAATCAAACTACATAATTGTATTATGTAAGCATATTTGGTTAATTTGACAGGCTAAGGCTCGGTTTTATAAAGATCCAATATAGACCTTATGTCGGTTTGTTATGTCAAAAAATGTACTGAGTTACTGAAATTTGATCTGACATTTGGCCTAATGGATCTTTATAAAACCCGGCCTAACAGTTCAAGAAAATTACGGTTCATCAAATCATTAATTTATAATATACTAGCGACCCGCCCCGGCTTTGCACGGGTGCAATGATGATGCATGTATTATACATATAAACCCTTGAGTCACTCTATCTATTAAAAAAACCGCATCAAAATCCATTTAAGCAGACATAGGGATATAGGGACATAGGGACAGCGAAAACGACTTTGTTTTATACTATGTAGTGATATTTATATATATTTTATACATTCATAAATACATATTCTAAGATTCTATATTTATGCATCCGGCCAACTTTCCACCGGGATGTAGGTTTATAAAAATAGTGTCAAATATGCGCCGATTTAAAAAATAATAATAATAATCGTGATGATTTTTGTAAACATACCAATATTTGTTAACAATGTTTATGTTCACTATAATTAAATAGTAAAGGAAAAAAACTTAAAGCCAGTTACTATATTTAGGTGCGTAAATATGGTAAATTAATAAAATGCCGGTGGCTAACTAAATATAAAATATAACATTCATTATTTTTATTTGACCAAATTACTATCAATGATACAAAGCACATAATAATGTATTAAAATAATGAAAAATAAAATTATTATTAATTATTGCCAATTATTATTAAGGACTTTTTAATTTTTTATTGTTAATTTATATCTCTAAATTTCTTAAATTTAGCCCGATTATTTATATCGACGTCATTACTAGCATTATGATATACCCGTTACGCAGGAAAATTCATCTATTATAAATTATTTCTATTTCACCATACTAACCGACCGTACCTAATTTTCCTGGGCTGTATGTGTTGAGTACTTACAAAAAAGTATTTTTTAGGGTTCCGTAGCCAAAATGGCGAAAACGGAACCCTTATGTTTCGTCACGTCTGTCCGTCCGTCCGTTCGTAGGTCACAGCCGATTTACTCGGAGACTTATAAGCACTACAATTACGTAATTTGGTACGAAGGTGTATTCTATGAACCGGTACATAAAAGTGATGTGAAATTAAAAAAGGCCTTTAAAATTATATAAACGTTTCTAAAAAAACTTTTCCATTTAAGTCAACCGTTGGTCAGATACCTATAAGCTGTTAAAATCTTAAAAAGTGTATCCCTCTCTCTAATTTCCAAACTACGAAGTTTAAAATTGTGAAAAAAATGAGACAATGAACATTAACAAATACTCTCAACGATTTTTGGTTCGGAAAAGATTGGTATAACGATTTTTGAGCTATCGCTGAAAAACTGTTCGGCCCAAAAAAAATGACGTAATTACCTTGGGTGTCCCTATGAAGATACGTCCTATTTTGATTCAATGTATTGGATAGTGGTTTTAAACGTGGACTAGTATAGGTGTGGGTATGGAACCCTTCACTGTGCGTGACCCGACACACACTTGGCCGGTTTTTCATTGCTTGGTTTTTGTGTTGCTTGGTTGTTCATTATTCGCTATTTTATTAAATAAAGAATTGAACTTGTAATGAAATTAACTTATACAAAGCATTCACATCGGGCGCCGTCAGTACCTTAAATATGTTATACGAAAATATACCTAATAAATTCAATCTGACCGTAAGCGTTTCTTGAAAGAGTTCCTAAGGACTTGGTCGTGACGGGGACAAAGAGCAAGAATCTGGAGCACAACAGTTTTATCAAAAGTTGAAGCAAATATCTCCTTTGCAAACGCCGCCGGAGAGTACGTATTGGCTATGTGGCCGATCGATTTTTATTGAGAACGATGAACGCTTCAGAGCAAAGTCTTAACTTTGGTACCCCGGTGATTGAATACTTTGTACTGAGCAGCAGCAAAGAGAAAATAATGGTATTTCCTGGGAACGGCTTTGTGCATACGGAAGGATGCATTAGTCATTGTAATGACTAATGCATCCTTCCGTAATGATGGGAGCTAGGAGCCCCTTAAAATGATTAATGTAGTTATATTATTCGTAAACCGAGTGTTTAGTTGGTACGTATTGCATAATCTATCACGGATAGTGGAGGTTTGGAGTACTTTGCGAGATTTAATAGTGTAATCCCTGGCATGGCATTTGGTATACTATACTACCTCTCATTAACTAGTTAAATAATCAATCTATATATGTAACACCAACATTGTGACAAGGTTATACTAATGAATAATGCGATATTATTTCCTAGTTATTTCAAAATATAAGTTACCTAATATGAAATCATCATCACATATCTCTCATGCCAATTCATGCTCATTTTATTATGTAATTTACATTGAATAATGAAGGAAATAATATGACTGACTACTTTCATCAAAACTAAACCGTAAGTTCAATTTTTTTCGTTTCTGACACTGACGTCAAAACGAGTGTTGTGAAAGTAAGTATGTCGATGGAAGATCGATGGACTATCCAAGTGTAATTTCTGTATCAAAAACTTTCAGCAATATGTCAATTTGTGTGTAGCTTTCGCACGTGTCAAAGAACATCGTGAGTACTAATCGAAAGAACACGACTTCGTCATTATCCGGAGTTTTTCTTGCACTAGAGAAGAGAAATGGTGTCATTATGATTCTGTTAGTAATTGATAGTAACGGCACAGAGTAGTATAAATAGTAATACATATAGAAAAAAAATAGTAATACTTACATACAAATTTTTACGTAGTTGCTAGTGTTACGTAGTTAAGTTTTACGTAGATGCACAACGCAGTGACAATGACACGCATCTAATTAAAATGGGAGCCTGCTGTGCATTGTTTGGGTGTATGTCGACAAAATATGAGAAGGAAAGGTTTCATAATTTTATAAAATATAACAATATATACGTATATACTTATACCTAATAATGAATAACGAAACGATGAAAAGTAATAGGTCCTATGGTTCTAAATCATAGGATCTATTACTTTTCATCGTTTATTGAAAGTGTTCTGTCACTAAAGTCACAGTGCAAAATGATTTTCCTTCGTACTTTATCGGAAAAGTTCGTATTTATCGTGCTCTCTCAATTAGCTTCAGTATCCATCTTACAGCCGTAGGGGTAAGTCGCATCAGCAGACCAATATATATATAGAGTTGCTAACACGCAATTCAAATATACGCTATAGTTTTGATTATATTTACAGTTTACTTATAAAAAGGTTATATTACCATGCCGAAACCTCAAAAACGGTTAAAAAATCCAGTCCAAGGAATTATATTTAATATATACCTGTATTTCATATAAGAAAATAGCAAATTCAAAAATAGCAATAACTCAGAGTATTTTGGTAAAGTTCAACAGCGAATTTCGGACGCAACGGGCATCTAAACCTACAATAAGATTTTTTTTGATCAAGAAGAATATTATAGAAAAAATAAAAATACCAACACAAACAATATTAAGCTGGGTAGACTTCGATTGGATAGATTTTGATTACGCAGTGATACGACGAATGGTTTATAACTTCCATCTGATGTATAACCAAGTTCCAACAATAAGAGCCCTAAGGTCAAAATTAATAGAAACGATGAATTTAAAAGGCTGTGATCTTACACTAAGAAAGATACTACGCCAAATGGGTTTTCTATTCAAGAAAATTACTAACAATAGAAAAATGCTGATGGAAAAAGATGACGTTAGACTTAAAAAGAGTAAAGTACCTGGACTTAATAAGGAAGTACAGATCTGAAGGCAGATATATTGTGTATACGGACGAAACTTATGTTCATACATCTCATTTAACAGGGAAGTGCTGGATCGATTCTACGGATAAAGAAGTGAAACAGTTAATCTCAAAAGGTCAACGCCAAAGGATTTGTACCGGGTACCCTACTTATGTACAAGTCTACTGATAAGAACGGTGATTATCACGATGCCATGAATAATGTCAATTATGAAAAATGGTTACAGAATCAACTTATTCCCAACTTGTCTCCAAATTCTGTATCAGTAGTAGACAATGCTGCTTATCACAATAAATATGTGGAACGCCCACCCAACTCTAATACCGCAAAGCCGTTTATGATAAACTGGTTACAAAAATAAAATATTCCCCATGATTCATCATTAACTAAAATACAACTATACGAAATTATTTGTCGACATAAATAAGACTTTGTAGAATATTCCATTGACAAAATTTTACATCAACATGGACACGATGTGTTAAGTACAGTCACCGGCATAAATAATTTAAGTTATCATTTTGTAACCTTGTCACTTTAACGTCGTGTTTGAAATGTCAAACGAAATTGTCAAACGATTAAAAGCGACAAGGGACAGAAATCACCACTTATTTATGACGGTGACAGTACCTAGAAGTATACTAACGGGCCTAGTATGAAAGCCTTCATGTCGTTTGCATCCCTCCCACACGCGGGTTATTTACTTAGGTGCGATAGGGACGCCAATGACATAATTTTTTTCATACTAAGTAATAAAAGTAAGTAGATGCTGTTTTTAAGTAGGTAGGTATTGAGAATTATTCATGTAAATATTTCCTAATAAGATTTATTATGTTTTAATGTGAAGATAATATTCCGTTTACTAATGACAATAAAACTGAGTATTTTCAAAGTTATTGAAGGCGGTTGTAACATCTCTATATTATATAATAACATTTTTCGTTTTGACATTTGACACTAAACAATAAAGTTCCATAATAATGGATATGAAAACGTCACTCATTCGATACAATCATTGATTGACAGTTCGGGTGCCATCGTATTCCGATTGAGATCAGTTTTCCCGAAGGAAAATCATTTTTCAATACATCTGTTGTAGTTCTTTGATTGTTTTGGATTATTTTTGTAGAATCACTCTAGGCTGTTATTATTTCGGATCCAGATGTTACTTCTATATTTTAATTTAAATAAGTAAAATTGGATTTTTATTTTATTCAACCAATACAACGATTGGGTTTGAAGCATTGATTTGGATATTCAAAGAAGAAATGCTGCCAGTATCTCCGGCACAAAGCCGCGGGAGCCATTATTAGATTTAATTTATTTTTACGTTTACGTTTTTGCTTCGTTTGAATTCGGTTGTAATTAGTTTTATTTTTGGTAGGTAATATGTTTTTGTAATTATGTAATTTCAAGAAGAGAATAAACACTTCAGAATTTGAGGATTTGGCCTTGCTTTTACTCGAGATGTCGTTCACGTGAAGTTCCATACCAACTTCACCCTAATTTTTTCTCCCTTCGAAATTATTCCGAGGTAAAAAGTATTCAAAGTCCTTTAATCCAGTTTTAAGCAGTCTTAATCAAAATGTACCCAATTTCTTTCAGCCATTGTTGCGTGTTTGTGAAACATACGCCCAAACCTCTAACCATCAACCATGCTTTAGTTAGTACTTAGTTTATCTAGCTTTATCTAAAACTGTGAGAAATATGACCTAAATTGACACATTTGATATTCTATCTATAGGGACTTTAGGAAAAATAAAAATGAACTCATTCAAAGTGAGTCATAGAAGTCTTTCACAGTTTTCGTTACATGTTTGCGAGAAAATCGGTAAGGCAAGTATCATGTAAATAATAAATAGAGTTGAACCCGGTGTTTGTCTACCTTCCGCCGAGAGTGCTTGAGGTCTATCTGACTCAATATAGTGATATGATGTTAGTGTGATATTTGTTATTCGCACTTGCTTTCACGCGCACCAACCGTAATGTGTCTGAAAGAGTCCGCGCAACAAATGTCACACCAGTATCATAATCATACGTCGAATCAGACTGACTATCTTTACTCAATTCGCGAGGATCGGAATGGATAGGTATTTCAGGAAATATTAACATCTCTACGGCCAGCTTCTACAACATTTTGTTTAGAATAGATTGAACTTTATCTCAAACATGTTTAGTATGTATGATCGTATACACCATTATTACGGAGGTGTTTGAAAACATATTTCCTCTAAAAACTATTAAAAATAAACCTAAGCTGCATTTTAATAATTGGGCTATTACAGGGATTCGTATAAGCCGAGATCACATATTTGAATTATACAATCTGAGGGCTGCGCTCTGTGATGAGTCTTTTGCGGAATTTGTTAAACTTTATTCAAAAATATTTAAAAAGGTGTGTTTAAAGGCTAAGGCAATATATATTTGTAATAGAGTAAAATCTTCCAGCAATAAAATAAGAACAACCTGGGATATCATCAACGAGGAACTAGGTAAATCTAAAGTATGCAAAACTAAAAAAACAATTAGTTGTCGATGATTTGACCCTTGAAGAAAATATTGATATTGCAAATTCTTTTGTGAGCTTCTTTGCAAACATTCCTATAGAAACGACTAAATCCCTAAATTCAAATTGAACAGAGGCTGAACACATTCTAAAAGAAAATGTTACAGAATTCAATGCTTTCGGATTCCATAATATACATGAAGTTTGTCTTATAAAAACTTTGAAATCCCTGAAACTTAAAAATACAAAGGATATTTTTGGACTCTCCGTAAAAGTACTCAGTACAGTCATTGATATCTTGGCACCTAATCTGTGCACCATTTTCAACTTATGTATAGATAATGGTACTTTCCTAATCGTATGAAATTTAGCAAAATTATACCGCTATATAAGTCCGGAGACCCTAATATCGTACTCATTTTCGACCTATATCAATTTTGCCAGCACTTAGCAAAGTATTTGAGAAAATTATGTTAAATCAACTCTTGAATCATTTTAACTGTAATAATATCTTGCATACTCAACAGTTTGGCTTTACGAAGGGTCGTTGTACAAGTGATGCTGCAGCCAGTCTTGTGAAGCACATATTCGATGCTTTGAACGACTCGCATGATGTCATCGGGATCTTCTGCGACTTATCCAAGGCCTTCGATTGTGTGGATCACTCGACCTTGTTGGCTAAACTTAGTCATTATGGGATAAGGGGCAAGTCCTTGGATGTTCTCCGGTCATATTTGACTAACAGAACCCAGTGTGTCGATGTTGACGGATCTCAATCTAGGAAATCATCGGTCAGAATGGGAGTCCCTCAAGGGTCTATTTTGGGGCCTTTTTTATTCTTAACTTACATTAACGATTTACCATATATGTTAGACGGCTTGACCAAAATAGTTTTATTCGCAGATGACACATCCCTCTTATTTAAAGTACCAAGAAATAGCGATATAGCTGCAACTATTATTAATCCGGTTTTACATAAGATACTGACTTGGTTAACAACTAATAATTTACTTCTGAATCCCAACAAAACAAAATGTATTAGATATTTAACTTGCCATCAAAGTCAAATGAATCATAAACCCAAATTGGTTCTGGGAGATACTATTCTGGAGTTCTCAGATAACACCGTTCTTCTTGGATTGACGATAGATAGTAAATTGCAATGGGATTCCCATTTAGACATTTTAAGTGGTAAAAAATGTTCTGCCGCCTATGCCGTTAGAATAATAAGACAGATTACAGATGTAAATACAGCTAAGTTGATATATTACAGCTATTTCCATTGTCTAATGTCTTATGGAATCCTGCTGTGGGGTAGATCTGCTAATGTAGACAGCATATTCGTTTTGCAGAAAAGGGCAGTGCGAGCAATTTATAACTTAAAGCCTCGTACATCTTTGAGGGATATATTTAGAAAAGTTAATATAATAACTCTGCCATCACTATACATTTATGAAGCTATTAGGTATGCTAGAAAACATTACGCGGATCTCCCAAAGAATTATGATTTTCACAAATTTAACACCAGAAATAAAAAAAAACTCGCAGTGCGACGGTTACGATTAGCAAAAGCCAGAAAATCATTATTGGACAGTCAATGCATTTTTACAATAAAATTCTCAGTCAAACAACAGATTTGCCAGACTTTAAATTTAAAAAGGTTATTAAAGAAAGACTGATTAAGAAATCCTATTATAAAGTCTCAGATTATTTAACTGAAAAGAATGTTTGGAAAATTGTATGATCAATTGTTTTTAATAAAATGTAAGCATTATTAGTGATAAGAAACAATATTTATTGACGAACATAAGTGTATCTCTGTATACTTATATGGGAAATAAAATAAACAATAAACGATTATTATTTTTTTATTTTTTAAAATCCCTGCAAAACTGTTTCAGACAGTTTGTCTGCAGGAAGACTTTTATTTTCTAAAATTACCAATGGTTTCTGATCTTATTTCTATGACAATGTTTTTAATAAATACCTTTTTAATTTTCTCTTAAATATCCGTTTATTTTCCATGTGCTTCATCACTTCGATAAATTCAAGGTAATGACGTTCCTTAGGTTCAAGTAAATGCTTCGATTTTGTAAACCACGTCCCCCGTGTAAGAGATACGCTTATGTTTTCCGCCCACGAGAAAACGCGATGCTAAACTTTTCGAGAATGGCTTTCTGAGACAAAGATCTGACTCTGTGAAGTTTTATTCATATTTTCTCTTGTAAGAGTTTAGATGTTTCACTTGACAGTTAATTTTAAAGATCATTTTACAACATACACTGATATAATAAATTCACCATCAAGGTTTACTTGAAACATAATATAAATAAATATTAGAGGACAATCTTACACAAATCGAACTAGTCCCACAGTAAGCTCAAGAAGGCTTGTGTTATGGGTACTAGACGACGATATATTTAATAGATTTAATAGATATAAATACTTAAATACATAGAAAACATCCAAGACTCAGAAACAAATATTCATGCTCATCACACAAATATTTGCCCTGACCGGGATTCGAACCCAGGACCGTCAGCTTCACAGGCGGGTGCACTACCCACTAGGCTAAACCGGTCGTCAAATATGATATGTATAACTACATTTTTATTTATGTATGACTATATTTTTCGAACCGTGAGATATTCTAGAAGACAGTACCAGTTTTGTTGCTCTTTTAGCATCACCCAGGGGTCACGTGTAGGGTTGGGGTGGGTACTCCCCCTACGGACGTGGCGCAACTTCGACCCCCTTTTATCAAGTGAGTGGGCAACTTGACTGTTAGAAGTTCTCAAGCCACCCGAAGGCCTCTATCTTGGCTTAAAGACTGCTGCCGTAAACAGCAGCCGGGATCAACGGCTTAACGTGCCTTCCAAAACACGGCAGCGCTTAGCTAGTAACCACTCAAAGCACTCACCCATCCAAGTACTGACCCCGACCCACATTGCTTCCGCGAGACGCTATCAAGGCAAAAAAAAACTTATCAATTGTATCGTCTACAGATTTAGTAAAACAATTTTTTTTTAGTTTTTCATGTGATTACGAGTTTAATTAAGCCGCTTTTCATCTCCTGGTTTGAAACATCATGACTTGCACACTGTACCTTACCAATTTGCTGTGGTGTGAGGGAGTCAAGTCAATCTGAAAGATACATTTTTAATTCTATTTTTTTGATCTATTCTTAACAGAAACGAGCCAGTCAAATTTTTTAAAATCAAATTACAAATTAACCTGAAAAGTAACCCGTGGCCGCCGCTAACACAGAATACCTAAGCACAAAAAATGTAATGGTCGTTCCTTTAATAAATAAATAATTTAACTTCAGTCGCTATTTTTGTATAACAGTTAACATTATTAGTAGGTATTCGAGAAACCTTTTAAAATGTCGGGTTACTTGCCGGTGACGACGGTAAGGATTTTCTTATATAAAAGTTGAAATATTGTAAAGTTCAAGCTCAAACTGGCCGCGTCAGAATAAAATTGAATAATGTATCAGGAAAATGCAGCCTACTTTTTGTATTGTATGTAGCCAATTAGAGTTACGTAATCGACTAACTGGACTCGTGAAATGATCAAGCGGGGTAACCGGTAAAAACAATACATATAGTGTAAGCATAAGGTCGCGTTCATCATGTTCAGGCTACATAAATCTACATGCTGCGCGCAGTGGCTTGACAAGACCAAAATTTGATGTAGGCAAGGTACATTTACAGGCCCTCTGATGACGCAAGAAGCAATGTTATAAATTAAAAAAAAACAGGTGAAAAATGAGGCGTGAGCCCCGTACCGCGAAGTCGTAGGAGGCAGCCCACGTCATCCACGCCTAAAGCCGCCTTTGGCTGCGCGGCACAAATGCATTTTATTTTCATACATACTCGTACATTCTGACAGACGTGCACTACGTCGCGTGCGGCGCAACGTGCGTTTTGTCGGTGTGTGAATTAGCTCGGTAACCTTTAGTACTAGACAGCTGTAATTCGGTAACAATATATCAATCAATTACGCTGTCAAAATTATGATTTCCATTCATTAACGTAGATAATGTTATTAGTTGTGTCAAAAACATAGTAAATATAAGTTTTCCATCTTTTAATTCCGCGTAATGTAACGGGTGGACAACTAAGGAACCCTAATTGCGCGTGGTCCGAAACGCACTTGGCCGGGTTTTTGTACATCACCTGACGTAAAATGATATTAACTCTTCAAAATAAGCGATTGTTGTAAAATGTTGCGTCAATGAATACATTTTATGGAATGAATTAACTGTAACACCTTATTTTCATTAATACTTCAAATTACGAGTACTTAAATTAAATTATGCGTCGTTGATGAAGTAAACAGTTTACCTGAATACAGGAGATTACCTCTTAACCGTTACCCGACCGAAGTCGTTAATCAAGTGCGTCACGTCACGAGTTAAGATGTGTTGGTAATCTTAGGGGCTCGATTAATGACTTACTAGTTAAGCCTACGAGATTTGCTGAGGTGTGTGGTTAAGATAACCTAATGTTAGTCGAAAAGCATCATGACCGGGCCTTATAGGCATGGTTAAAAAATGTTATGCCACGGCATAAAAGACTTCATTGGGAAAATTTTCTCTCAACTTTATCTGTAGGATATATTCAATGTGTACATAAAAACAAAATTTACTTTATGCAGTTACTAGCGGCCGCCTGCGACTTCGTCCGCATAGATTTTAGCTCCACCCCGAGGAACCACAAAGATGACACCCATATTGATTTTTAAGAAAAATAAATGTTCGCCATCTTTGATTTAAAAATGCATGTCACGTAATCGGCACCCCGAGGAACCTCGACGAAGACACCCATATCGGTAATTAAAAAAAGTAAAGATTTGCTACCCGTACAAACTTGAAACCCCCTTTTCACCCCTTTAGGGGAGCAATTTCGAAAAACCCTGAGATACGTTTCATATCTCTCACTTCAATAAATACGTGTTTTCATATAAACTTTCATCCCTTGTTTTATTCCTTTAGGGGATGGATTTCGAAAAATCCTTTCTTATCCGTAGCCTACGTTATAAATGTGATCTACTGTGCAAAAATCAACTTAAAAATGTCGCTTAAAAATGCTTCAGGGTCAGTTGAAAACACCCCAAAATTATGAAGGAAGAATCGTTTTCAGGAACAAAAGAAAAAACAAAACCTCTATAATTATGATCACCCGCATGTCTAACTGTCCATTCGTCAGTAACAACCAATTTGCTTCTAAAATACAGCATCGATTAAGTCAAAATTTGGCACATCTATGTAAGTCGGTGACGTAAACTAAGGACGTGTAAGGTAAATAAATGAATTTTACGTGATACTTATAACAAGGCATATACTGCCTATGTTCCTATGTTGTCACATTTTCTTGGTACCTAAATGATCAATTATCATCGCAGCCAACGTATTTCTGCTATCGACTACGTTTCAGCGAAATGCAGATGCATACCCAAATAGTAAATTTACGGGAATCGTACCAAACTTAAGGCTTAGCCCGTAAAATAGTGTAACGTGTTCAACGCCTAAAGGGTAGATAGGCACTTAAAATTGGGCTTGAATACGGGAACCGTAATCCGAGGTGACTTTTATTTGCTATTATTGGACAAACCAATTGATAGTGGCTAATGAGGGCTATCGTTTTTGTGCTCACCAGTTGGCGCCACAGTAAGGTCCAGCTGTCAAAAATCGTATTGGTTATTATGGACATGAGAACGAAGTTTACATTTAAATTATATTCAATACCTTAAAACCGTACCGTAAAAATATCGAACATACCACATTGTAGCGTGGTCCCGTTTTGTTCGGAAAAAAGGAGGAAATAAGTTTCCGAAAGACAAATCTGTCTCAAAGCCCCTGACAGTCATTGACTCTTAACTCATATTTGCCATAATCAAGCTCAGGTATTGCAAAATAGTCACCATATTGTTCCAATTAGATATCAACCAGCGTAGCGCAACCACAAACAGTGACATTTGACGTTTCGGAGACCCCATGCTACACTAGCGCCTCTAACGGCGAATTCATACGCGATAGCCCTCATTAATGATGTCCCGTATGCTTCAGTATCCAACCTCTTTATATTATATCGTATGTATATTACGTATACCCCTTAATTATGTTGTTTACATCTCCTTAATTACTCTTCTTCATGTGTTTAGATATTTCATTTCAATTCGTAGCTTGTTAGGAAGGACGCATTACATTTCTCCATTTTACTTCAGTGATGTTCTATACATATAATAATGCTGAAGTGAGTTGAAACTGTTGTAACTCTCTACATGGAAGATATTCGAAAAAAGTTGGCAGGGGATACTTAGAATCAATGGCATTTTCACTTTAAAATGTACCTCCCCTTTTGACGATGTCCCTCAACTTCAACTTCCTAGGTGAGTTTCTTGCTGGACTCTTCTCAGCTAGGCTAGGTTTAGTGAACCAGCGACAAAACTCCCAGTAGCTCGATTCCACTCACACCTCAGATTCGGTTGAAACCGCTCAACCAATCTCACTGGAGCGCAAACTCTTAGAGTACGTATATTCCAGTGTTTCAAACCACACGCGTGGTCGTGCCGGAGGTTTTCCCCTGGATTTTCCCCAGGCTACTCTCCAACCGCGCAATCCTATCGCTTTATTGGGCCCGGCCTATAAAGCCACAGTCAGGTTAAAAAACAAAAACTTCAAATATTTATTTGCCAATGTTTGGACGATGTGAAAATATGGAAAATTTAATAAAGTAATGGTTATAACAACAATTGATTGGAAAATATGCGTTAATTAATTATATTGAATTTTTAATGCACCGAGGGTAGCAGTTTTTATGTGTCCCACCTCAATACAACTTTTTATAAGTTGGAACACTGAAAATATTTACTAAGGAACCTGTTGTACTTGTTGGTCTAAATTTAAATATCCCTACGCAAAATATACATCTCTAAGGCCAAATTCTGTCAAACGAATGCAAGCAAAAAACGACTAAGAGCTCTGACCATAAGGTAGATTCTTGCTTGCTTTCATTTAACAGTATTATTGGCCTTACAGTTTAAAGTTTAAGAGGACGTCAGTACCATTTCAAAGAAATAAACTTAACAATATCGACTTATCTAAATTAATTACGTATTTGGTAAATAAGAAATTAAAAGATCGTAAGTAATATTAATAATACAAAATAAATGAAAATAAAAAAAATGGGTAGCTCCTAATAAAGATTGTCATTACAATATTGAAAAGAAGGCCATAAAATAATCACTGTCAATAAACCAAATTAAATACTTAAAAAAATATTTCCATGACTTCTTTAACCGAGTACTTATAGACTATAGGGTTACCGAATAAAAAAACAAACTCTGTTTACGCCTTAGCTAAAAGGTTCGTTTCATAGGTCGACGGCTAGGTGTCCCGAGGCTTTTCCTTAAAAGGACCTGGCGACGATTTACACTGAGTGAGAAAATGATTTCAGTAGCTCTTAAAAATTAATTTTACCCATTGACTTACAAGTGCTGCATTTATTTACGCTTGATGCTGATGATAGTTATCATTATGCACCATAATTCACTCCTTACTATATATATTTAACAAAGCATACTTACACACACTACATTGCTGACATGCGATTAATATTCAGGGAATTGCTAACGGAAGGCCCAAGGCGTAAGGCAATTTCTCTCACTATATCATGTTGGCAATATTATGCGTCTGCTCCCGATCACGTAGTTAATTAGACCTAGTGAGTCGAGCGATTAATTGGCGCATAAATTGGGTTTAATATTTTTATTATGTAGCGTACAATATTAGTATAAATTTAGTAAAAAATCCGCAACGTTCGAGTTACAGTACCACACGTGGTGGTCAACGGGTAGAACGAGTGAGTGCTATTAATAGTAGGGAAATTTCACTACTTATTGTACTCTTCCCTTTTTTCGGAATATAGAAATTATTGATCTATTCTGCTCAGAATCACATATGTATATTATTTATCACGATATAGAAAAATAGCGTCATTTTTATAGTTTTCCACTAAGCGACCGCCTGTACAAAATATATGCAAAAACCGTCAAACAGTGGAATAAAAAATAGGGAATGTTTTTTAAAATCATAGTCATAGGGGGTATTTAAAATCACAGCAAGAAAGCAGCGCAGTAATTCGAAAAATCTTTTCTTACCCCTAACCTACGTTATAAATGTAACCAACTGTGCAACAATCAATTCTCTTTGATGGACTTCTTCTTATATATATATATATAATGGGTAAAATTATTTTTTAAGCCCGACAGATTTCAATCGGCATTTGTGCTGATGTGCTAAATTAAGTCTACATGGTCCATACGCGCGTCTGAATAGTTGGTACTCGTCCTAAATGACCACACAAAATAGATCGAATTCAGTTTATTTTTATTATGGAAAAAGTTTATTTAACGAAAAAATGATGTGGGGTATATTAAGTTATCAAAATAATAATATATACAAAATAAAATAAATAACTTACTTAAAACTAACTTAATCAATAACTACATAACAAAAACCAAAGGTCGAATTCTAAAATAGGCCCCTGTGGCATGGTACCAAGGATGCTGGCAGTGTTTCCTCGTATGTATGTAGAGCTCACATTTTTTGTAATTCAATTCCAGACCAATAGATTCAAATTTATCTTTAAAGGCCGAGGGGTCAGAGATTACGGTAGCTAAGTCGCCTGCTAGGGTGCCGTCGTCTAAGTACCAAACGTTGAGTTTTGAACTTAATTTTTGTATAATCGGATTTATAGTCAAACTAAAAATAGCCGGCCCGAGGGGATCCCCTTGTTGGAATCGAACTTTCGAGGATAGTTCGTGAGTTCGGTACATTAATTTGGAGGGATCGGCATAACAATGAAGGAGGTAGTTGTAGAGTTCCGGAATATTATTTCTAATCTCTGCCAGCAGGATTTCTCTATTGACTGAATTAAAAGCGGTTTTGACGTCGATTTTTAAGAGCACTTAGCAATGGTCGGTGCTAAGATATGTGCATATGGCATGGACGGCAGCGGTCGCAACCACCTTTTGTCCCAAATCCTAATCATGTGGGTACGAATTTATTTTGTAATTTAGAAATGATACACTGAAAAAACGAATAGCTAGCAAAGTACCAATTTGGCTCGGTTAAAAATTATTAGTTACATACAACCAAGATTTATTTAGAACGCGCAAAAATGCTTTGTTAATGATAAACAAGCAAAAACTGCTAAACGTCTTGGTTGTTGTAACAAAATACTTATTCATTTCCAAATTAATGTCTTGGTAAATGTAATCTTTACCTGATTTGGTTGGAAATACTGATCACTGCCTCACTAGTGCATTATTTAATGATAGACCTTGCAACACTGGTTAAAATTTGTTAAGTTGTTTTGCTGCAAATGCCCGGTTGAATTACCAAAACATAAACAAGTGGCTTAAGTAAATACAATCCTTACTCTTATGCTGTTAAAAATAGACAAGTTTACACTTGAATTTGAAGACAACTGCATTTTTAAGACCTTGCAACACTAGGTCAGAAAATGATAAGTTGGAATGTTGCAAATACCCGGGTGAATTACTAAGAAGAAACAAGTTGCTTAAACGTGTCACACACTGCAGCGGCGTGCGGTGGCAGACAGTTGATACTAAAACAATCAAGGCCGCGTGTGTCTGAATGATTGTTAGGACAGTCATAGTGTACAACTGGCCGCTTGTTTGCCACCGTCGTTGTATAAAAAAAACATTCAAAATATCGTGGCTGTCGACTTCGCCGACAAAAGATTTGTGATCTGCCAAGTTCTGCGCTTAAGTATGATAATCCGAGTAGCACTGCTTAATAACCGAGCAGGCTGGCTGTAGTTACTGAAGAAATTGGTCAAGAATTACCAAGTAATTTGCTGCCACTGGTGAACAAACCTGTTGTAGTAACCGAAAAAATTGGTTTAGAATACTGAGTATATCTGCTTAGTTACCGAGCTGGCTGGCTGTAGATACCTAATAAATCGCTTGAAAATACCAAATAACACTGGTGTTATGTATCAAGCAAGGTGGCAGTAGTTAACTAAGTAGGTTGACTGTGACAAATAAGCTTCGTTAGGTTAGTTTTCTCTGATTACATTGGCTAATTGCAGCCAATTTTACTTTATATGTTTTTAACCAAATGCATCAGTTAATATTTGATAAGTAAGAACAACAGAGTTGACTTATTTAGATTTAGCTACAAAGTTTGCAGGTGCTATATTGACAAACACGCTGGGTTATTTTCAACAGTATTTTCTTTATTTTTAACCCTTACGTTTTTTCAGTGTATGTCGGACTGAAATTTTAGAGGCTAATCGTCGTAGGGTAGACCCAAAAAATTGCAATAGGTCTCACGCCGCCATCTTTTTTTATGAGGGCGATGAGATTGGCTCCATAGAGAATTGAGACTATTTCTCCGATGACGCAACCACTCAGCATAAAATTAACCAATTTAGTTAAAGAAGTAACCAGTCTTGTCCGCATCCCCGACCCCGTGAGCGATAAGATCCTTAAGATGTTGCGGAGAGATTCCGTCTAAGCCTGCCGCAGAACCGGTTTTAAAATTAGAGATTGCATAGATCACGTGTTTATCTTCGACCTGAAGGCTATCCTGTGTTGCTGTCGGAAGGTCGAGGAAACAAGACGTTGTCGGGGCTGGGGGATGTTTATAACGGAGGGCCGAAAGGGTGTCGGGAGTGTCGAGTGATAGTGCATCACTAGAAAACAAAATACCGGCAGTACCATTTTCATCTCAGTCACATATTTTGTTTTTCAAGCTTTCACTTAGTTAATTTAATTTTACAAATTAGGAAATATGTCGGTTTATTGGGTATTGGTTGTACAGGTAAATGTATCTTATGATAGCAGTAGCTATAACTTTATGACTCATGTTGTAATTACAGAATTTATTAAGACTGTTAAAATTTTGACAAGACACACTGATACACCAAATTATGTACTGCTTACAAGCAGCACTTAATTTTACGAAGTCTTTATATAACTTGTTATCTAAATCTTAATGTTGATCTTTACTAGCGCACACGTGCTCGTTTTAAACGTTAAATTATTTATGATCTGAATGTTTATAGTATGAGTTTTGAACTGTACGTTGATTTAAATATATTATTATTATTGCTGTAAGGCGATCCCTGAAGACTGGTAATTACGAGTAAAACCAATGATTAAGACAAGTTTTAAGTTGAACAAAATACTAAAAGAAGTTTGTAGCTTTACGGAATTACGGATTTAAAAACTTATAATTCACACTTTTTTGTTTTCCTTTTTACCATACGAATATTTCTCTTCTAACCTTTCACATTCACACACGACTATGTGCGTCGAAATTTTTTTTCATCCACCGGTTACATACATGTATGGAATGCCCCCCTAATTTAATATTTTTTGTAATTTCACATCACTTTTATGTAGCGGTTCATAGAATACACCTTCCTACCAAATTTCATAATTGTAGTGCTTATAGTCTCCGAGTAAATCGGCTGTGACACACGGACGGACGGACGGACGGACAGACATGACGAATCTATCCCTAAAAAGGGATGAGCCTAAAGCAAATCGATGGGCACATTAACCGACTATTAACGATTTCAGCGAGTAACCAGAAACGTTTTATATGATTACTAGCGGCCGCCCGCGACTACGTTCGCGTAGATTTTAGATGGTAACAAAGATACAAATGTGGTTTATTTGTTTCTGTCAGCTGTCTGATGCTATTAATCTTTTGTGAAAAATTACTCAAAAGAAAAAATAAATGTCCGCCATCTTGAATTTCAAAATGGATGTCATTTTCGTAATTGGCACCCCGAGGAACCACAAAAATGACACCCATTTAGATTTTTAAGAAAAGTAAATGTCCACCATGTTGGAATTGAAAATGGATGTCATTTTCGTAATCGGCACCCCGGGGGACCACGAAGATGACACCCGTATCGATTTTTAAGAAAAATAATTGTCCGCCATCTTGGATTTGCAAGTGCATGTCATTTTCGTAATCGGCACCCCGAGTAACCTCGAATATGACAACTATATCTATTTTTACTAAAAAGTAAAGATTTGCTCCCTACACAAACTTGGAACCCCCTTTTCACCCTTTAGGGGAGCAATTTCAAATAACCCTGAAATGCATTTTGTTGTATTTAAACAGAGAGTCTGTATACGAAGTTTTAAATCTCGCACTTCAAAACAGATTTGTTCCCCGTACAAACTTGGAACCCCCTTTTCACCCTTTAGGGGAGCAATTTCAAAAACCCTGAAATGCGTTTTGTTGTATTTAAACAGAGAGTCTGTATACGAAGTTTTAAATCTCGCACTTCAAAAATGATTTTCTCCCCGTACAAACGTGGAACCCCCTTTTCACCCCTTTAGGAGAGAAATTGAGAAAAACGCTGAAATATGATTTGTTGCATTTAAACATTGAGTCTATTTACGAAGTTTCAAATCTATAACTTCAAAAAAGATTTGCTCCTCGTACAAATTTTGAACCCCCTTTTCACCCCTTTAGGGGACGAATTTAGAAAAACGCTGAATTGAGTTTTGTTATATTGAAACAGAGAGTCTATAAACAAAATTTCAAGTTTGTAAGTCCAAAAAAATTACGTTTCCCATACAAACTTTCATCCCTTGTTTTACCCCCTTAGGGGATGAATTTCGCAAAATCCTTTCTTATCCCTAGCCTACGTTATAAATGTAACCGACTGTGTAAAAATAAACCCTCTAACGTTAGTTGTTTCGGCTGTGCGTTGATGAGTCAGTCAGTCAGGACTTCTTTTATATAGGTATATAAATTGTATTACAATTTTAAATGAATACAACGAGGGAAACTGGAAAAATACACGGTATGATCGCAATAGTAACTACGAAGACCTGCGCGTGCGAATTGACATTTATACCCTTTTTTAATGCCAAATATTGTATCGTTCAGAAACCATTTTCAAATAGGTCGATTACCGATTCATTCGCAATCTTTTCACGATGATACGGGTTAGGTACTGCATTAGATTTACGTAAGAAAAAAGACGCAAAATGTCACGTTTTCGTATCGTGTTGTTATTTACAATAATACAATACCATACAAATACTCTTTATTGCACACCTCAATAAAGGGACACAGTAAAGTACAAAATCACAATGAGTAAAGGCAAACAACAGGCGGTCTTATAGCTAAAGAGCGATTTCTTCCAGACAACCTTACGGTAGCGGAAATTAGATCTAATAATAACGATTCATAATAGGTGGTGCAGAGTTAATACATATGAAACCTACTAATAATTACAACAATAATATTCAATAATATGTAAGAGTAAATATAAACGCCATGTAATTAGTGTCGACATAATATAAATATAGTTTATAAGAGTCGGCAATGCGTACGTGCGTGCGACCGATGATGTTAGAAGTACGATAAAAATCGATCAGGTGAGAATGTCTGGGAAACGGCAACGCGTACGTGACTCCTTTGGAGTTGCGGGCGCCTATAGGCTGCGGTGGCCGCTTACCATCAGATAGACCGTACGCTTGTTTGCCACCGGCGTTGTATAATGTTGATAAAAAAAAACATGATTTACTACTACTAATAGTCTTAGTAAATGTTTTATTTTTTGGTATTATATAACGTGCATATTTACATTATATGGGTGCTGCTTAGTGTCATACATTACTTCTAACAGAAAAATACTCTGTAAGCCGTCGTTTACTCCGCTCAGAGATGAGGGGCGGCACACAACACACATAACAAGTTAACAACCACGGGGCCAGCACAACAACATACAACGATATACTGCGCCAGGGCAATCCTGTACATCGGTTAGTAGTGTGGGTGACACGACCTACGGCATCAGCTTATTGATAGTATGCGGCCGTAAGTGTGAGTGTGTCGTCGATAGTGACGTCACTGGTGTCACGATCTGGATTGTTAGATCTTTTTCTTAGACCATGACTGAAATCGCGCAAATTGAGACGAGAAAATGTACCCTGCTATTTCAAATTTGGACTGTGCATGAAAAAAAGAGACGTACGACTAGACAGCAAGTTGTGGTAGCCCACCAGAGGATTTTTCCATATGAATAGGAGTTCCTGCTCCAAACTTCGCCAGGTTAATAATATTTTAACTACATTTAATAAAAATCAACGTAAACTGGCAGCTTGATAAATGCCTTGTATTTTTTTCAGTTTCATTCGAATGTCAAACGAATTGTGAGGGTAGCGTGATATGGCTATAACTGCGATACGGGCATTGTGTTCGATTCTAAGCACGTTCTCATATCGCGGCAAAGCATCAGTCGTTGGCACGTCTTACAGTACACAGATTTTCCACGGGAACATCAAAAAATCCGCGCAATCATTTGTCTGAAAGGCTCGTCATTTCGATGTTCAAAATTCTAAAAGCTAAAATATCAATAAGTACCTATCGATGTATCAGTTAGGTTAGTTCAAATTGACATGGTGCTTTCGACCAAGGGCTGTACGGAAAACTCGGATACAACAATGTTACTTTTTTTATTGTTTATACAACGCCGGTGGCAAACAAGCGTACGGTCCACCTGATGGTAAGCGGCTACCGCAGCCTCTAGACGCCCGCAACTCCAAAGGAGTCACGTGCGCGTTACCGACCCTTTATAAGATTTGAGGATTCACTGCGTTGACAGCAGATGGAACACATTTAGGTCCGTCGCTCTCAACACAGCGCATCCTGAAGCTCTGGCAACCTTGCCCACCTCCAGGAACGCAACACTACATACTTGTATAGTAAATAATGTAACAATGTACTTGTTTGTAATGTACTTGTGTAGTAACTTCTCTTGTAGGGTATCTCTTCCTTGGCTATATTGTCACTAATACGTATTTACTTCAATGTTTTAAATTTCTTGAAGGCATGTTAAAATTGTGGGTCAAACATGGAACTAGTATGTGCATGTGGTTATAATAAACTGAAATACACAGAAGAAATAGAATACCCAAATTGGAGCCCGGATAATTAATTTAATGTGATCTCGTGATTGATATTGAAACCGGTTGTAATTATAATGAAATTGTATTCTTATAGGATACGAAATCACTCTAGCATTTTTAAATTAAAATAAAAACTTATGTAAGTTACTGTGGAAAATAAATGTGCTTTTGTCCCGATTTCTTGCCCCATCTTCCAAATAAAGATCACAAATACGTTTATAATTACTTTTTAGTAAATCGCCTTAATATAGGAAGGTAATTCAATTTTGTTTTTATAACTTAAAAGCACTTTGTGACACTTTTGAAGGTCAAAACGGTTTAGGACGAATTAAATAGAAATATTTTTGCGTAAATTGAAAGTTTTTTCAAGTTCGCATGAGAAGCAAATAAATTCCAATGAATTTAAATAGCCAAATTTTGGAAAAAAGTCAGTAATAAAATGGCAATACTTGCATTCATAGACTAACACTCTACAATATCTACTTAGTACCTACTCAGGCTGGCTGTATGCTTGTTTGCTGCCGTTATTGGCATAAAAAAAGGAAGTAGGTACCAATTTTGAAACAAACACTTCACGCGTATAAAAGCAATATAGGGTACCTAAATTATACTCGTTAATCCAAATAGGTAGGTACTTATTTGTATCGAGGGTAGCGTTCAAAACTAACTGCACGATAATGCGAACATTCTCGCTGTAGAGAACTCCCGTAAATCTGTAAGCGCCGCCAAACGCCATGCACATTTATTTTAAATTTTCACAAACACGTTGCACGGAAATAAAATAAGTTTTACCGGAGTTAAATATTTCTGAAGGTACTGAAGCGCTATAGGTAACTGATTAAACTTGTAATATGTGAAATGATTATTGATAAATTTTATACTCAGTCAACTGTAAACAATCAACGACATTTTTTGCTACCTACATCGGTGATAACTCCTGGGCCAATCCGAGATGCGTCACCGTGACTCTGAGTCCACTCGCGCCTGCGTGCATCAGACAGCGAATTTCGACTTGTCTTGACAAAAATAGTATTATTTTGTTTATGAAATAAGTGATATTTACGTTAAATTTTATAAAAACAATGAAATGTAGTGTTCATCTTATTAGTTTTTCCGTTTTATATCTGTGAAGTGACAGTATGTGTGAATTTCTTTTTTACCTTCTGTTCGGTAGTTATTTTTAACCCTTATTTGTGTTTTTAACTGTTTCTATGAGTTCGCAGCCATGTTATGCTTCAGTGGAACTGTTGAAATGTCCTCTGTGCGGAGATAATAAATTTTACAAAGGTAATTGTTGCCTGGCAATCCATACTGCCCGAGGACATGCTATTCGTGTAGTTGTCGACTCTCTCGGCGAAGATGCAGAAACTGTTCTGCAGAACTTGCAATTATTAATAGCCAAATTGGCGGATATAGGCCTCTCCCTTAACTTCACTAAGTGCGATTTTTTTCTGCTTGTTCACCTCTCTATGGATAGGAAAGTTGAAATTTTGACAAACTTTAACGATACTACCTAACATCTCCGTCCATTCCATTCCATCACTAACACTTTTAGGGTCTCCAATATTTGACGAAGCGATAAGTCCAGTTGTTAATTGTAAGTTAAATCAGTTTAATTACACCTCTAACTTACTTCAGGAAATAAATCCCCATATGGCCCTTTTCATCATCCATTTTTGCTTATTTACACCAAAATTTATGTACTTACTCCGTTGCTGTCCGATCTGGAAATATCCTTCCATCCTG
Organism: Epiblema foenella; assembly: GCA_963556455.1. NCBI lineage: Eukaryota > Metazoa > Arthropoda > Insecta > Lepidoptera > Tortricidae > Epiblema > Epiblema foenella. The sequence goes on along the minus strand of OY747107.1, from coordinate 9,223,587 downwards.
TCATCTATTGATAACACGCTTCAAACAACTCTATCAAAAATCTCCAACGTCCACTTTGATTCAACTTCATGGTCCCAAGCAGTATTTCCAGTAAGATACGGTGGTCTGGGTGTTAGCTCCTCGTGCAGTGTGGCCCTACCCGCTTTCCTGTCCATGCATACAGTTCGCTTTCTCTCGTCGGTATTATTTTAAATAACCAGTGGCCCGCTCATGTGAGTCGGGCCACTGGTCAAATGCCCTTCTGTCACGCAACATAGGCACAGTTTTTGACCCAGGAACCCTTAGAATAGCCATAAGTTTAAGGCTGGGTTGCAAAATTTGCATTCCTCACATTTGTGTTTGCGGAAAAGCTGTGGACCAGCTGGGTCGACATGGTCTTTTATGCAACCGAAGCGCCGGCCTCATGTACCGTCACAGCACCATAAACGACCTGGTACGTCGGGCACTCGCCACCGCCTCCATAGTCTATACCCGCATTATTAGAACCGGCGGGTATGAGCCGGCGCGGCGGCTGGTCCGCGCCTCAGGGGACACTTTCATTTTGTGGCAGACAAAAATTTAAACTATGACTAAGACCATGAAATCTAGGTATCTCTGTCCGTCACTTTGATTTAAATTTGCATATGACTATCTGACCATCTCGTTTAGTAGTGTTATCATTTTTGATATCAAGTCTAGTTAGTTTGAGCTTAGTTAACTCAAAAGCTTCAGCTAACAGAAGCGGAGCGTTTGCGTCGGAGTCGGAAGTCGCCCGGACGCAATCATATGGCGTTGTTGGCTAAATACCGTTAGTTTATTTATTATAAACTCGAAGTTTTAGTTAATTCATAAAACATTCTATTCCGTATTCAATTTACTGTTACTACCGCATACTTTTAATAGAGATTGTTATTATTCTACTATATTCGTAAATATTTATCATCTCAAACAAACCTCCACCTGTGATGTTGAGCCAGAGGCTGTGTGCGTCATACATATGCACTCCATGCAATAGAAAATTAAATATTAAACGGACTAAAAGGGAGAAAGGTTCTGGTTTCGTTCTGCCATCAAATCTATAAATGTTTAACACAACTATCCATGCATACGTTTTTTTAAATTGTGTCCAGTGGAGTATAGTTATTTTATTGTTAACTAAACACAACTGTGTATCTAAAATGTATTGAATGCTGACAAACGGTGAAGAGTGAAATTTAAAAGCTATAACAGACTGATCTGTGATTCACCCTAGTCTCACCTGATGGTACAGTCATGTTCACTAATATGTACGTATTTTTGGACCTTATTTCAAAGAAATAGAGTGCGAGTGTGTACATATATTAATAAACTCGACTATGTAAGTGACGAAAAGGTGGAGCTCACAGGATTAATAATAGCCTATATTCCACTTGCTTTGGCGACACCTATACACACTAAAACAAATTGAATACATTTTAATTTCGTTGATAGTATCAAAAATGTTATGCTTCTTTACGAATATATTTCTGGTAAATATAACTAAAAAATAACTCAAATAGTAATTACTTAAGGAACATGAATACTTATACATTTTTAAGTAAGCTTTATAACAAATAAAAACAAATTACAAAAAACACTCCAACAAAAAGTCCGACATTGAAGAAGTTAACTAAAAAATAATTTGACGTAATTTAAAGCGTCGTTTGCAAAATTAGAGAAAAAAAACACTCGCGCACCGAGGGTTTCGTAAACAGATCGTGTACCCTGTGTTATTATTTAACGACATGGGTACAGCTCAGCGCCATCTATAGGCGCATTTGAGCGACTGAATACTGTAGTATGTATGTTGGTTTTTCAAGGACTATTCTTTTTTACGTGAACCGATGTCAATAGTCAATATACGTATATATATTTTATTTGCAAGAAGGTACTTTCGGCATTAATCTCGTCGTAGTTTACTAAACAAAAATATTTGAAAATGTTAAATTACAAGCTTAGTATAGAAATGTGATATTTTTTTCTTGGTAAACTTCGGAGGTAAGGGGGCATGGTTATTTTTTTTCATTTTCCTTCATAAATCGAAATTTATCCACCGGAAAAACAGTTTCAGAATATGCAGCTCACGCCCTTTACCCTATATGATATAGTTATCCAATTTTTCACAAAAAATTATAAAAACATATTTTAAAAAATCATGTTCAATGGATGGATGTTCTTGTAAATACTATTGCAAATTTCAAATCGATAACGTAAGTAATTGAGGTGTTTACCGATGTGACAGACAGAGTGAAACCATATGAAAGGTTCCGTTTTTAACATTTTAGTACGGAACCCTAAAAATGTCATCAATAAAATCTACTAGGAGAGACTTTTAGTTTGTTTGCTCTTCTACTGTCGGCACGATAAAAAGTACAACATTAATTTTTAGAGTTCCCAACAATGATTATTCAGCGGGTTCGAAATGGTCTCGCAGCTGTCTCGTATAATATTGAAACTTAAAACGGAGGTTGCGCAGTCACAGGGCCAAATGTCATAAGGTGCAGCGCCGCTACAAATGGCTGTACATCGAGCTAAGAAGACTGTTACATTATTATTTATTCATATATCTTTGTCCTAAAAAGGGTGAAATTTTACATAACGAGATAATCAATCCTTCATATGTCATTTGAATTAAGATGCTTATGTACATTACACACACACACATTTAGGTGAATTATAAAGTTACATTATAGTGATTTCCCTTTATTACTAAAGCATCATGACGTCAGAAACAATCATCCATGTATATACAATACAAAACATAACAATTCTTTGTTAGGTTGACTTTAATCTGAATAGCATCATGTTTTGAGGGCTACTTACGCATTTGTCGGTGCGGTGTGCGTACAATCAGTCGAGTCAGAACAGACTAGGGAATGCAATCCCGACTCGAGATTGCAAATTCGAGATCCCGAATTTTCGGGATCCCGTCTAGTTTTAAAAAAAATAATAAATTTGGATGACTAAAAAAGCTAACTGCTTGTATGTGATAGTGAGGTTAAGTAAAATAACATATTACTCGAAAGAAAATAAAAACCTTTATTCTTTAATCTTACCAACCAAAAATAATTATCAGGTTTTAAGGAAATTAACAAGGAAAATTAGGTAATCAAAATAATAAACATATTTCAAAGGAATTAGGAAGTAGTTACCTAAGACGAGAGATTTTGAAAATGACTCCTTAAAAAACAAAGGGTATTAATAGTATCATCTGCTAAACGGCATCTAATGTCCTTTGCAATGTCGCTGACTACTGCCGCCCAATCCCGTCAATCTCGAACGGGATCTCGTTATATGATACGTCGGGATTGATCCCGAAAAATTACCCGAGATCTCGCGAGATCGGGATCTCGCGGGATCGGGATTGCATTCCCTAGAACAGACTCATAACTACGCCGGCCGTGCAACGAGAAATATCGCGTTATTTTAAAACGCTGTTCTGCGCAGATAAGGATACATTAAGGATTGATTTTCAGGTATATAATTCTTGACTATATTTCTGACTGTGTTTCTGACAATAACCGAAACATGATTGCTTAAGTATTTTTTGAGTCTTTATTTTCCTTGTTTTACCCAGCCTACTAAAACAACGCATTATTAAAAGCCACAATTAAGTCAAAATGACTGTATTTTACCCCATCTAAACTCTGGCAAGAGGAAATTTAATAAAACTGTACACAGTCAGATATTTATCGAGATTTGTCTAAAATAGCCATTCCCGAAGAGTGTTGCATCCCGTTTTGTCATACGTGAAAGACATAAGCGTGTCTGTTTCACGGGGGGCGTGGATGACCGAATCGAGGCATCCCCTTAAATGAGTGCTTCCTGACTGGCTGACCTTCCCAGAGGCGGGTTAGTACGAACGCAGTACTCCATCCACACCGCAAATGTAATACCGTTTACCGTTAGTCAGTTTACTGAAAAGGGTAGAAATCTTGACGACATGAGTAAGACCTATGTAAAGTAAAAATACTACATACATATTATCTCCCCCCAAGTCACAAACAGCTTAGCTTGATAGGAACAAAACTTTGCATACCTAATCTGTTCTTAATATTAAGTATAAAGAGGACTTTGTTTTATTCTATCGGCAATAAATCGAACTACTAACACGATTTAGAACAAATCAGGATGGACATAGGTATTTATAGATTTCGTTAAAAAGTCCGTGTGCAGCACATTTAAATGACATCAGGACATCACCATGCGAAGTGTCGCCCCAAATTGACCTCCAGTATTTTATATCAGTAAAAAAATTCAATTCTTTACAAGGGCGATTGCTAATTCCCGAAGGCATATCAATTTAGTTTCGTGCTCATATTTTCATGCCTCCAACACACTTGGCGACAAGCCAACAGCGGTTCGTGACCAGTCAGGGCACATTATTGCCCTCTCTAGTTCCATACAAATCAGGAATTTAATTTTTGTGATAAATGGATTAAGTACGCTGTGTTGGATTTAAAATACAGAGCCAAGTTGACGTGTCGCCAACATTCTTTTGTAATACGGCCATAAATATATACACAGTCTTTATAATAATATTAAAGAGTTTGCGTATATATTTATAACCGTATTAAAAAGGAATGTTGGCAAAGCGTCGACTATAATTTTCATTTTTTTTTCAAAACAAAAAGCCTTAACTAACTAAAACTTTAGACAAAACTACTATCTGTATCACCTAATTATTATCAACACATTAGTTTGAAAACCTCCTGTACCAAACCAGCAAGTTTAGTATCTAATCCATTTGCTCGATAGATAGAGATAGGTGACTATAACTTTAGGTGACTCATAAAGAATTAGGAGTTTAAATAATAGGGAAAAGTGTGTTTGGTGAAAATAGGCTCTGTCAATAATTTCCAATATACAACTTTTATGTAATTGGCCGCTGGCAGGCTGGCAGGAACGGCAACGCCCTTGTGACACACCTGGATTTGTACGCGTCCACGGGCTGCGGCGACAACTTACCATCAGGCGGGCCGCATGTTTGTTTGCCAGCGCCATAGGATAAAAAAAGATTTGAATAAATAGTTCTTACTTCTCAATTTTAATATGTTGGTTGTTGACCCAATAATTATGCCATGCGATGACATTGTATTGCGCTTATGAAGGTTTAATTTGTAAAGCAAACGCTTATGAATCCTAAACATACCTGAAGGTTGCGGATAAACAATTTACACAAACAAAGTTAAATCTGCTTTTCAACTTGAGAGAGCTGAGCTGAAATATACATATTTAACTACGATACATACTGTGTGAGCCAGTGATGTAGAACTTTAGCTTAAATTTTATCTTCAGAAAAAAATACCAAGAGTAAATATCATATTAAAAAAACCGGTCTAGTACGAGTCCGACTCGCGCACAGAGGGTTCCGAACATAGGTCGTGGATCCGTTCCGACCCTATTTAATTCAGGAAATAATATCTTAATAGCGCGATGTATAAAATACAAATTGAACACCGTGGGTACAGCGTCACAAGTTATTGTTGTGACTTTAAACCAAGCACTAACAACTCCATAAATTTTAGTTCACTCATAGGTTCTTAACAACTACGGTAGGCAGATATCAAAGCGCAATCTATTTAATCTCCTTTATTAAACATTAAAATTATTACGGCTCGATGCGTCAGCATGTTTTGGCTTATATTTATATCGCAGCTTTAGCTTTAGAGGCGGTCAGTGTATTAAGTAACTTTAATCTATTGTTTTTCATGCGATTATGCATGAAATTGCTAGAACTTTAGGGTTGATTTTAATTGATATATTGTGTTTTGGTTTGGAGATCATTTAGCTCTTGTAATATCAGAGCTCCATATATACGAATTAAATCTGTCAAAATATTAACTCATCAATCATCATAATCAAGTAGAAGCGTTATACTCTATTTGTAACTACGATCGTAAAAATAAAAACTAAATAATGCGAAACCCTGCTTTATCTTAGCCACGATAAGACTCAAAGTGTAAAATTATGTTCAATTCAATATCTTCACCTAATGTCATCGGTATAAAATGACACGTCTATGCCAATGACGTTGTGAATGTCGTGATATTGACAACTGTCTATAGAGTCGCCTCAGTATATGTCCTTATTATGTCTTGACCCTAAGATTCATGACAAATATGTGCATATTCGGAGGTCAGCCTTATACTGGTTCTTCTGAATCGAATTTTCCGTACGTCAGTAGGCATTGTAAATATCTACATGACTCTGGTCTGGTTCATAAGTTTAACTTCCACCCCCAAATTCATCGATTTGAGGGATGATTTATGGGATAAAGTATCCTACAGGTTAATCCAGGCTAATAACTCTATATATACAAAGTTTCAACATAATCCGCGTTCAGCCGTTTTTACGTGATTGAGTAACAAACATCCAAATATTCAAACATCATTCATCATCAACATTCAAACATCAATTCAACATTCGTATGTATAATGTTAAGTAGGATATTTTATATGATTTCATTACAAATATATAGTTTTTAGACTTTCCCTGTACTTGTAATATATAACGATATTACTTGCCAAATTTCAAAGTTCTAGGTCAACGGGAAGTACCCTATAAATTTTGATTCCCTTGAGAGTGTCGAAATATACGTTTTTTTGCGACATAAACGCCCGTATCTTTCTTTTACGTTAACTTAGAAGTATGATTTTTTCACAGCTTCAAGGGATAGTCCCTTGACCTTAGTATAAGGTTTTAATTTCAACTCCTTCCTGAGATAAAGGGTCGTGACAGACAGACAGACAAACTGATAACAAAGTGATCCTATAAGGGTTCCGTGTTTTTCCTTTTGAGGTACGGAACCCTAAAAATTATAAAGAGCGCCTTAAAAAAGCACTAAAAAGTAATAAAAAACACGTTGGCAAAATTCTAATAGGCTACCTACATTATTCAATAAGAAGCATAGTCTCATATTAACCTATTACAATTTAGGCAATTATTTATTTTTATTTTTAGTGTTTATTTTTGATGACAGTTATTATTTTCTATATTTTTTTCACACTTTTTAGTGAATCATAGCCAGAATGCATCTTATGACAATTTCAATAAATTCAAAAACGGCTAAGCATTCTAAGCAACACTGTTTTATTACAAAGTTCCGTTGTCTACCTTCAGGCTTCGATTACCAAATCAGGTTGATTCGCTTCGTCATTGCCGCTTCAGTATCTCGATTGAAATATCTTAGCGCTAACAATGAAACACTAGGAGTTACGGATAACCATCCGTGGTCTTCTTCATGAGTTTCCGTTGAGCAAATGATACCTACTTTCTGAATGCAAATGCCCGATTTGTTACCGAAAATACTAAAATCGGTATATGTTTCTCTTGAATTTTTGAGGAGTTCCCTCAATTCCTCATGTTTCCGTCATCAGAAGTGAACTTTGATAACAATGGGACTATTCTGAAAGTAGACTTTCAATCAAAGAAATAATTTTCCAAATCTGTTCATAAATGGCGGAGTAATCGCGTAACAAACATATAAAAAAAACAGTAAAAATGAGAACCTCCTTATTTTTTGAAGTTGGTTAAAAGTAATTAAGATATCCTGTAATACTTGGTAGATAATCTATAACATGACAGGGTTGTGACGTTAATGATTTGAGAGTTGATGAGTTTCCCGCAAATCGGAAATTACGTCAAGGCGGCATACGAGTATGCCTACTCTGAAAATGTTACATAGCAAAGGGAACGTCATAATAGTATATTATGATACAAGTGAGCGTAATGCGTAATGAAAAATATGAACTCCTGCTACTCATTATGCAAGAGAAAGTCCAAGGAAGAAAACCACCCGGAAGAAGGCGCCACTCGTGGCTAAAGATCTTCGCACCTGGTTCAACCTGAGCCCATATGATAGCCGACCCCCGGTAGGAGATGGCACTTGAAGAAAAAGAAGTACATTATGATGCAATTGAGATTACGTTGATTATTACACAGGCGGTATTATTGCTCGCTTACGGCGAGCGCGATAAGGGAGCCGAGAGTTTAATGATCAGTCCCTCACTAGTGATATACAACGTTTTTCAAAGCATTTGCGAGGATTAAAACAATTCTATAAGATAAAAATGTTATTGATAATTTTCTGTAGTTATTGATGACAACAGGTTATTTACATATTTTATTGTACTGTACCATCTCCAAAAGTGTTTCCAGGGATTTCATCAGGTCAATACTGTTTATTATCAAAAATATTTTCTCAATGAGCCCACTATTTTTGAAGGAAATTACGCAGTTTTTGAGCACTCATCATCAATGTAATTTACAAATATTTATAAATTAATGGCGCGTAAACTTTCTTTCTTGTTTTCACGCTAGTGCGCGCGCAGGTGCAAAGTGGAGCTAAAGCCCCACGAGGCGGGGGTTCGTTAAAGTTAACGAAATCTTCAGACAGCCACCACATATAAAAAATATACAGGTACTAAATGCTAATGAAATTGACTTTATACTATTAATTGTTATTCAATATTTAGCATCATCATCCCTCTAGCGTTATCCCAGAACAGTTGCATCCTGAAAGAGGCCCGGGGTTCGTTACCTAACCCCACGATTTGGCGTAGGCAATAGTTTTTACGGACTGCCATCTGAGCTTCCAACCCGAGGACAAACTGGACCTAATTGGAATTAGGTTTGTCAAGTTAGTGGCCAACTTGACTGTTAGTTCTCGAGCCGCCGGAAAGCCTCTAACTTGGCTTAACGACTGCTATCATAGACAGCAGCCGCGGGATCGGATAAGGTGCCTTTCAAAGCAATAAGAGAGGTAGCAAAATGTCATCTTGCTCGAATTTGGAGCAGCCCAACTGGAGAAGTACTTGCAGAAGACCACAGCCATAATAACATTATCTACTATACAAGTATGTAGTGTTGTGTTCCTGGAGGTGAGCAAGGTTGTCAGAGCTCCCGAGGATGCACTGTGTTGAGAGCGAGGGACCTAAATTCAACACAGTGAATTTTTAAATTTCATAAAAGGTCGGCAACGCGTGCGTGACTCCTTTGGAGTTGCGGACGTCTATAGGCTGCGGTGGCCGCTTACCATCAGGTGGACCGTACGCTTGTTTGCCACCGGCGTTGTATTAAAAAAATCACTCAAAGCGTTCACCCATCCAAGAACCGACCGCGGCCGACATTGCTTAATGTCGCATACCGCACGCCGTACGCGGGCTCCGCTGGGTCCACAAGCGCTCCCGTTATTCAAAATTGATAATTTTAGTAAATTAAACTTTTAGTTATATTTTGGGAAGAATTGTTTCTATTGTTTTAGCAGTGTAAGAATTCATGGGCAAAATTATAAAAAAGGTATATGTATAACCCGGTTAATTTAATAATGCTCCATGTCCTTAGTGCTTAGTTACACCTTGCCGCGAGGTACAAACGTATCTTAATTGGTACATAAAATATTACAGCACAACTGTGGTAATAAAATTACACCCCCGAATTATGACCCTAAAAGCGAAGTAATAAGAGCCACGTTATGAGTAAATGTGTTGAAAACGGTATAATTGGGTACTGTGTAGTTCGCCGCGTGCTGTCATTACGAAGCTTTGTTGACCGGTTAGTAATACCGTGTCAAACTTACGCTAGCTAGACTAATTGTCATTTATAGTACGTAAAAATGTCATTTAAATCTATCTCACGCACGCTCAAAAACTTTGGGTACTTAATTACTCCGCCGTTGTATCTATTCATGGTCTAAGAAAACAAGGTCCGACAATCCGGATCGTGACACCATAATACGTCACTGTTGACGACACACTCACACTTACGTCCTCATACGTTCGATAGGCTGATGCTGGCTGATGACTTAATATCGTGTCACCCACACTACTAACATGTACCAGATTGCCATACCTGGCGCAGTATATAATTGTATCATGTGTCTATTGTTATTTCAATACTTCAATAGGTACTACATAAATTATGAAAGAGATTTCTTAAGTTTTTTCTTTAAATAGGCACTGTATCACTGTATGTTTCAAGCCAATTAAGTCAACATCTTGCATCTCTATCTATACAAATATCTAACAGTCAATAAGTCACTATAGCAAGTTTTACATTCAACGTGTCAGGAAGCAATTTGCGCGCGTTGTTATGTGCAAGCCGTGATACTCAGGCGGTCAGAGGCTAAAATTTATGAACATGCACGTACTGTGACAAAAATAAAGGGACTTAAGTTTCGACCTTGCAGCCCTCGAGATAAGAGTCGTTTTAGAATGCATTCAGTGATTAGTTGTTTCGAAGGCAATAGCGAAAAACTGGATCGTTTTTGGTTTGCGGAATTTATGTTTGTGCAAATGTGTTGAAATAGAGGTAGGCAAGAGTAAGACCTTTGGTGTGTAGCAGCTAGGAGATATATATATGTACTTATATATATATTTTAAATTAAGAGTGAGGACAAAAGACTTGACATCGACAAATGTGGATATCATAGAATTAAATTATTTACTTCTTACGTATCCTTACCAAGCCATATTGTGCCCAAACTAAGCAAAGCTTGTGTATCGTTACCGAAACAATGCGTTTCTATTTAGAGATCATCAGCTTCCAGTACACACGCTTGCTGTTATGTATACTTTCTTGGTACAAGTGCTGTGTTTTTTTTACTTTGCCAGTTTTGCCACTGCACCAAAAAAATACGACAAAAATACGATATATAAAAAAACCGGTCAATTGCGACTCGCGTACCGAGGGTTCCGTACACAGATGTGTACCGGTTCCAACCCTAATAAAATAATTCAGAAAAATCTCAATAACATGGTATAGAAATTAAACGCTATGGGTACAGCGCCATCTATCGGCGAATTTTGTTACAAATTTGAGCGACTGAATAACTGTATGGTGGTATATCAAGTATAATTGATTCTTTTTCAGGTGAACCGATTTCAATATTTTTATTTTATTTAAAAGGGGTACTTTCAGCATAATCACGTAGGAATTTATAAAAAAAGACATACATAGGTGACTAAATTACTATAGAAATGTTTTTAGACGATAAAAAAAAGAAAAACTAGATAGAGCTATAGTTATATTTTTCCAGTAAAATATACATTGATATCAATGTTATGTAATGATATTTTTTCCTGGGTAAACTTAGGAGATAAGAGACGGTATTTTTATTGACTCAACGAAAAAAAAATATAAAAATTGTTTTAGAATGTGCAACTCAAACCCTTTCATATGACACTTGACTTGACATATCCACTAGAATTTCAAATTTTGAACCACCTATTCTATATCTGTAATTTTTCACAGAAAATAAAAAATTGTTATATGCATCTAGGTTACTCTTATGAATGTTCCAAATTTCAAATCGATTGCATAAGTAGTTCTTGAGATATTTAGCGATGTGACACACAGACAGACAGCCAGACAGAGAAAGTGAAACCATAAGAGTTTACCATTTTGGTACGGAACCCTAAAACTTACAAGCAATTTCAGAGCAGTCAAGTCTAAACGAAAGTTTATATATTTCCACTATATAGCATAGTACGTCCACACTTCTAATAAATCATGATAGTACAATTATTTGAAAGTCGAGCGAAACAAAGTGGCACGGCTATACCATCCTTTTCTCGAAGCGATTCGGGCCATTTTAACATCCAGTAATTTCGTGCAGGCTAAAGTTAGAACCCTGAATTTTCAGTAACATATAGGACATAATATGACCTAGATATATTCTCAATAATATTCACTTTAAACTTGTAGTTTAAGAACTTTTTTTTTAATAGCCTATATAGTATCCCACTGCTGGGCAAAGGGCTGGGCTTCTTTTTCGCCACTCGTCTCGGTCGTGTGCCAGCTCCCGCCAATCCGTACAAAATGTATCAAGGTCGTCCCGCCATCTCCTTTTAACAACTAAGAACTATTTATTGCCCTTAAAATTTTCTAGTTTTGTCACTAACACACTGACCAATCATCATTTAATTCTAAGGTATTTCTAGCAGACCGACAAGCTTTTAATTTTAAACATAAATTATTTTTTAGCCAATCAAGTCATAAAAAATCTAGAAATATCGCAATTTCAGTCTATACAAATACATGCAATACAAAGTTATACTTTGTAGTTCCTGTATCTATCAAAAGTTTTTATTTCTAGATGGATTCATAAATTTGTATTGACACATTTACGTACAAAAAGAAGTAAAATCTCATAAAAAATATTCCATCTATAAATATACCAAGTCTCGAAACTCTTTCACCGTATAAAATTGTGAGATACAGCCGTACAGCCAAGTCAGGCATTGCCATTAATTTTTAATTGCTTACTAAACAAAATTTTGTGACTTGGCAATCACACAATAGTACATAGTTTTAGGCATGCAAAAAATAATGAATGAGGTAAAGTTGTGTGATTCTCAAGTCTTAAATTTTTATTTACTAGGTACTAGGTAGGCTTAGGTAAGCAAATAAAGATTATTAACAATGCCTGACTTGGCTTTACGTAATATCTCACAACTTTTTACGGTGAAAGACTTGGCTTATTTTTACATAGTATATTTTTTACGGGATATGACATTACAGAGACAGGTTATTTTATCATTATAATAATAATATAATTCTTTATTTGTCAGGAAAGAAACTCATTACAAAATACAATAAAACGTTTAAAAAATAAAATAGAATCAAAAATAAGGCCGTGTATGCTCGCGTAACGATTTTAATTAATTTAAGAAGGTTGCTTATCGAGGAGCTGACAAGCACCATACCGTCTGCGTAGCTCAGAACTAAAGTGAAAATTAGATTTCATGTGTTCTACCACCTTTCGAGAATGCAACACACAAAAATATACATATGTACACACATAAATAGGTACGGGACCCTAATGGTTTTATAATTTTTTAGGGTTCCGTACCTGAAAAACGGAACCCTTATAGGAATACTTTTTTGTCCGTCTGTCTGTCTGTTAAGACCCTTTATCTAAGGAACGCATGGAGGGATGGATGGATGGGATGGAGGTATCGTAATAAAATTAAAACCATATACTCTACAGTCCCTTGAAGCTGTGAAAAAATCAAAGTTCTAAGTTAACGTTAAAAGAAATATGCCCCAAAATATATATTTCTACACTCTCGAGGGAATAAAAATTTATAGGGTTTCCGTTGGTCTAAAACTATGATAATTGGCAAGTAATTCTTTTACTACAAGTACAGGGGAATATCTGAAAACTATACATTTGTAATTAAAGTCATAAAAACCGTCCAAGTGCGTGTTAGATCACGCACAATAAAGAGTTCCGTACCAGCACCTACTAGTCCCCATTTAAAATCACTATCCAATACAATCAATCTAAAAAAGTCGTAGGGACCTCATGGCACTTAGGACTTTTTGTTTGGGCAAGACAGTTTTTCCTTGAAATCTCAAAAACTAAGAGCTATATATTGCTGAAACACACTTTTTATGATTTTGACAGCTAATATCTCACCAACGCTTGACTTAAATGGAAAAGGTTTTTTAGAAACCACGTAATTTTTAAAGGCCTATACAATACATGACTACGTGCGTACATTTTCATCCACCGGTTGTATGTTTGGAGTGCCCTCCCTAATTTAATAATTTTTTGGAAATCACATCACTTTTATGTAGCGGTTCAGAGTAAATCGGCTGTGACATACGGACGGACGGACAGACATGACGAAACAATAAGGGTTCCGTTTTCGCCAGTTTGGCTACGGAACCGTCCACGGACACGTAACCCAACTAGCAAAATACGGTTTTATAACTATCCCAAGACCATATTTTTATCAGGACTATAAGGGATTTATAAGTGGTTACAAGTCCGGAAAAGGGCCTACTTGCACTTATAAGATATTTATCCATTGAAATGGCAATACGCCTTGGAATTTGGAATATTTACATATAAATATTTTATAGTTAGCATTTCGAATTGCGTTATAGTGCTATAATAGGGACACTTGGTTTTATAAAGGCATGTGTCAAATCCAAAAAACTTTCCATGTTTATTTACTTACAACGGCCCGCAGATGTTCTCTTATAAGCCGCTATAAGTCTAAGTAACCGGAGTGATTACTCCTCAGTGTATATACTCCTGGTTTGGCTCTTATTGGAGTCATGGGATTATAACGGCCCGCAGATGTTCTCTTATAAACGCTTATAAGTCTAAGTAACTGGAGTGATTACTCCACAGTGTATTATATACTCCTGGTTTGGCTCTTGTAGGAGTCATGCGATTATAACGGCCCGCAGATGTTCTCTTATAAGCGCTTATAAGTCTAAGTAACCAGAGTGATTACTCCTCAGTGCATATACTCCTGGTTTGGCTCTTATAGGAGTCATGCAATTATAATGGCCTGCAGATGTCCTTTTATAACCGTCTAATGAACCGGAGTGATTACTCTTAAGTTAAATCAGCATTTAATTATATCGTTAGAAGCGTAGTAACAAATGTTGATGTTATAATCGGAGCTTTATAAGTCCGAATAGACTTATACAGTACGCGGTTCAGGATAATTTTGCTAGTTGGGAAGCAATATGACCTGCCGATTAATGTTTAATCGTATATAATTGGTTCGGTAAAGGCGTAGCATGATTTATATCCCGTACCTTTACTTGCCTTACTCTCTATTGAGAGATCGATTCAAACTCTTTGGGGCTTTATATTTCTCCTTTCTTTATTCAGGTTTTGCGAATCGTGAGTAGCATATATTAAGGTGAATGCTGTAACATGGCTCTGTTTAAAGCTTTCCACATCAAAGACAGCCTAAATTAAAGAGGCTTGACGTATTTTTGTGAACAAGTGACATACTCTAAAGTGGGTTAGCCGTTATTATTGTATTGCTTGTTCTTTTATATTTATTCACCTTCGGTTTTTTTATTTACTTACGCAATCGTCAGTCTCTTTATCCGAGTCTTAAGACAAAAAGGGGAAATGCATATTTTTTACATTTATTTCCTGCCTACCTTGTATTTACAATTGAGATTGGAAATATTTTTTTTTCGTACTCAAAATGCAATGTAGGTAAATAATAAGGGAAAATAATGTATACATTAATATAGAGTATGCACTTTCGCATGTATTTTGTGCAAAACATACGCTATTGATCATCAGTTTAGTATATTTACAAACACATCCTAATAAAATGCAGCACCATGAACCAATTTATCCGTTTATAAACGGATTTTAAAACGATCGAAAGGAATGAGTTTTAAATAGATAATTAACAGCCGGGACTACATAAATTTCCTGCAAATAGCTTGGTTACCTTACCCCAGCAGGCTTAATGGTCCGTCGAATAACTCATTCTGTACACATGGCATAACGAATCTACTTTTAGAATCTAGAGTTCCTATTAATTTAGGATCTCAGGAAGGAACCAGCTAGTCCACTCTTATACTACTTTGAAGTACAAGAAGATGAGGCTGTAAAAAGTAAACGCAATATGGCTTCGTTTGGCCGCTTCGGGCACGGAGGCCTAAAAACTGGGTATAGTGATTACACGGAAGCCTAAAAACTGGGTATAGTGATTACACAGAGGCCTAAAAACTGGGTATAGTAATTACACTATACCCAGTTTTTAGGCCTCCGTGCCCGAAGCGGCCAAACGAAGCCATATTGCGTTTACTTTTTACGGCCTCAACTTGGTATTAACCAAGATACCTTTATGCCTGATTAAATCGAGTTATTTAACTATATTTTACTGATCGGTTAAAACTTACGTGACAAATGTCACCCCGGGCGACTTGTTTCGATCTATTTCGGAGCTCTTTCCCAGGATGCGTGCGTTTGTGGCCCGCCAAAAGTAAAATAGTATTACGTAAGAAAATCAGTAGTTGCTGTTGTCATTATAGAAGTCAGCAAGAAGCTAATAAGTAGTATACGAAGACCTGCCCCACTCCTAATAACGTTAAAGACAAAATACAAACTAGTATGCAAAAAGAGAGGATGTATCTTCGTGGGTTAAACAATCTATAATTTTGCTCTTATTGAATGACAATGTTCAACAGAGAGATGGATAGGTAGATTGTGTAGACAAAAAAAAAATTTAGGTACACGTTTCGAACTAACATCTCATCAATACAGATCCTTTTTGCCAAGTAAAAGGCTAAAATGAGGAATAAAATTAGGCGTCGTACACACTACCTGAATATATAATGGTTCAATAGGAAATATGCATGCGGAATGAATAGTAGTACAAGATGTCACTATAACCATCAAATTATCACAAAAAAAGTAAATTAAGTTTCGGTTTTTTTTTTTTTGACTAAAAGTTAATTAAAAACATATTTTTTTGGGAAAACTATTAATAAGGACGAGTCCTGATGCAATATTAGTAGTAGTACAAAATTCAGGAAAAGCTGACAATATCCATTGTTATCTTTGTATTCATTACGCAGGGCGACACATTATATACGGCCTCAATTTCAGGCGCTGCATAAAACACATTTTGTCGTGAGACCGTGAAAAGTGCGCTTGATATTAAACCGTACATCACAACGATTAACACGCCAAGTTTACATTTGAAATTCTGAGCGGGCAATCCGGAGCTTCTTGGCTGCAATGGCTGCCTATTTTATTTATATTTATACTTCGCTACTGAACACAGTAGGACTCTTTATACATAGTAACATATTGCTTAAATCAAAGAGGGAAAAAAGAAATTCGGGGAATGAAACGAATATTTAGCAATTTCCGTCGTAACACGTCAACAAGAGTATATTAAGGACAAGTGGCATACAAACAGAGCGTTCTAGTCCCGGAGTAGAATACTATTATTATTCACTTTATTAACTTATTTGTCTTAAACTAGTTTTATTATTATTAACTCTATTCATTGTTATTATTAAAATATCATTATTATTATTCATACAACGGATGCTGTAAGCTTGTTTGCTATCGTAGTAAGTTGGTTTCTTCATCATAAACATGTTATTGAGCCGTTGTTGACTTGAAGATACGTTATGTTGACAATTAGAGACAGGTCCCTCAACCTCAACACAGTTCATCCTTGGGAGCTCTGGCGATCATACTCACCGACAGAAGCACTTTTGTGTTCCTGTGGTGAGTCCAGGTGTTGAGTTCCTTGTCATAATATGGTTATATGGTCTTTCTTTACGCGGTGTCCTACGTAGGCGAAATCCTCGCGAACGCGAAGCGAAGCGGCGCGGCGCGACGCGGCGCGAAAGAAACAAACAGTCTACACTCTATTGTAGTGTCCTATGTGAGCAATACATGCGCGGCGTGCGGGCGGCGCGACGCGGCGCGAAGCATACGCGATCAGTTGGTTTGATATTTTCGCACAAATGAGACGCGGCCGCCCGAGTTGTTTGTTAGGCCATTCGCGCGCACGTAGGACATGGCCGCCGAGTCGCATCGCCTCGCTACGCGTTCGCGCTGCATCGCGCCGCGCCGCTTCGCTTCGCATTCGAGAGGATTTTGCTCACGTAGGACACGGCCTTAGGTATATTATACCTGAAGGAAGAGCATGGAGGTGGAGGTGTCATTATTGTCGCCTTCTTTTGTATCGTGAAGGTTACTCGAAATTAAAAGTGATTGAACGGGTTTCAATGGCACGCAGTAAATTAGGTTATGACATGAGATTATTTTTATCCTGAAAACCCTAATAGGAAATAGATTTTTATTGAAACTGGTACGGCAAATCTCGTGAAGCAGTTCGCTAAGAAAATCCTGTAGGAAATAAACAAAGAAATCTTTGTTATTTCTTTTTCCACATAATAATATTTAAGACAGTTTAGAAAAAAATATAAAAATACGTATTTTGATACCTCTTAGCCTATGTCAGCTTGTACTCGTGGCTTCGAATAAATTCTGCCGTTACGCACCGCCCTGGGTACAATATTTACGCTACAACGACCAACAAACATTGACTTCATCATGTATAAATTGGTCCATTTACGTAAAAAATCTTTGCGCCAAATACGTACTTTTAAATGAACTTTAGCGATAAAGTTAAATAGTATCAGGTCAATTTGTGACAGTCCATATCATAGGGGACCTTATAGCAGGTATGGAGTTTCTCACGGATCTATAATCTACAATGCATAGGCTACCAAAAACAAAAAAATACCATGTCCCTAAGTGCCCTACTTTTAAAAAAAAAACATTA
This sequence comes from Epiblema foenella, assembly GCA_963556455.1. NCBI lineage: Eukaryota > Metazoa > Arthropoda > Insecta > Lepidoptera > Tortricidae > Epiblema > Epiblema foenella. The sequence goes on along the minus strand of OY747107.1, from coordinate 9,205,507 downwards.
AAGTTAGGTAACCTAAAAATGCACTTTCGAGACATAAGTGAAAGAAGTTTAAAACTCATTTAAAGTATGTTCCCGACGGAAGTTACATAGATGATGGTTGATTATGAATCCTGAGGTTTTCTTCTATATAAAAAAATCAAAGACTTTTCAATTTCACCGCCACGTAAAAACGTCTTGCACAGTAAAAAATTAAGAAAAATAAAAATCTGTAAATTGTCATATGATATTTTGTGATTTTTAGCATAGCATATGCTAGGAAACGTTTTTAATTACACCTAAGATTGAACATAAAAGCAAAAAAAATTAAAGCAATAAATATTATATATTTAATAACGAAATTGAGGTTTTTTCCCTTGTCACGAATAAATTTTACAATTTCCGTCTAATGTACTATACTGATCTGTAAAATAAGTCGAGAAAATCATTACAAAGATTTTTTTAACGCAATTAGTTTCTGTTTTATGACCAATTAAAATTACATGATAATCAAGGTTTACTTCCATACATTTGAAAAAAGGGCCCATATGGACTAAAACAACCAAAAACTACAGTAAATGATAATATTTACATTATCTATATAGCAATCTTATATCAGAACTTAATATTGAATTAAACTTGTCATTACAAGTTTTTTGAATTATGCTTACTTTTTAAGTTTTTATGTTATACGAAAAATAAATTTCGCATAGTGGAATAAAGCACATAATTATTTTTTAACTAAAACCGGCCAAGTGCGAGTCGGTTCACGCACAGTGAAGGGTTCCGTACCGACACTTACTAGTTCACATTCAAAACAACTACGAAATACATGGAATTAAAAAGGGCATATCTTCATAAGGAACTCAAGGCACTTACGTCCTTTTGTTTGGGCAGGAGTTTTTCAGCGACAACTCAAAAACCGTTAGACCAATTTTGTTCAAACCAAAAATCGTTGAAAGTATTTATTAATGGTCACCACCTTAATTTTTTTCATAATTTTAATTTTTTTTCTTATTAGTTTTGAAACTATACTTGTGACACACTTTTTACGATTTTGACAGCTAATATCTCACCAACGGTTGACTTAAATGGAAAAGTGTTTTAAAAACCTTAATATCATTTTTAAAAGCCTATTCAACGATACCCCACACGCCTATGTGTATTGAATTTTTTTTCATCTGCCGGTTACATTATGGAGTGCCCCCCTAATTTAATAGTTTTTCGTAATTTCACATCACTATTATGTAGCGGTTCATAAAATACACCTTCTTACCAAATTTCATAATTATATTACTTATAGTCTCTGAGTAAATCGGCTGTAACATACGGACGGACGGACAAAGCAAGGCACGGCACCGCTTTATCGCACCGCCACGCAAAAACTTACGAAAGTTCCTAACTTTTACTACTAATAATAAATAGTATTAGTCTCTCTTTCTACCTAACTCGTAAAAGTAAAATTGACACTAGAATTGAGTAAGTGTAGTTAATATTATTGCCTATACTTAAGTACATGTTTATGCATTCCGCTTTCGCACATTATAAACCTGTCTTTTGTTGAGGGTATCTTCCCTGAGAACTTAAAAACATCTATAGTGAAGCCATTGTTTAAAAAGGGAGATAAGCGTGACCTAAATAATTATAGGCCGATAGCACTAATCCCTATAATATCGAAAATATTTGAGAGAACAGTTCATACAAGACTAAACAACTTTTTATCCAAATTCAATCTTCTTCGTTCCGAACAGTATGGTTTTAGAAAAGGCAAATCAACCGCGCTGGCCTGTTTTGACTTTATCAAGTATGTTACTGAGAGTTTAAATGATAAAACCCCAATAGCGTCTATCTTCTTAGATATGACCAAAGCTTTTGATTTCGTTAATCATTCTAAACTTCTCCACAAGCTCGAAATATATGGAGTGAGAGGAAGGGTGCTGGACTGGATCAGGAGCTATCTAGAAGATAGAAGACAGTGCACGGAAATTAGTAGAATATCGGAGGTAAATGGGGTTCTTGTCAAAAAAACGTACAGATCTCAGTTTAAATTAACAAATACAGGGGTTCCTCAGGGGAGTATTCTCGGACCATTGCTTTTCAGCATATATATAAATGATTTGCCTAATGCTGTCTTTTGTAAAACTATTATGTTTGCCGATGACACGACGCTTTTGCTAAGATGTAACAATAGTTTGACTTACAAACAGGACTTGAATAATTTATTAATGCATGTTATCAATTGGATGAATAATAATGATCTACAGATTAATGTAAATAAAACTAAATGTATGCAATTTCTTTCATATAATTCGCCTGACATACCATTAGATATAAATTATAACAATGAAAACGTTGAGAAAGTAGACACGTTTAAGTTTTTGGGCATTGTAATTGACAAACATCTGAATTGGAAGCATCACATAGATCAAGTCTGTACAAGCCTAAACCGCTTTGTTTTTGCCCTGAAACGACTGCGGGATACAGTCTCGCCGGAAGCTGCGCTTACAGCCTACCACGGGTATGTTTCTTCGGTGTTACTGTATGGCTTGATTCTGTGGGGCAATTCGGTAGACGTAGATAGAGTTTTTAGGATTCAGAAGAAGTGCATTCGGGTCATTAGCAATGCGTGGTTAGATGATAGCTGTGTTCCCCTATTTAAGAAATTGCGCATTCTGCCTTTGCCTTGTTTATACCTCAGAGAAGTATGCATATTTGTGAAAAAATACGAAGGTTACTTTAATAAACGTGGGGAAAATTCGCAAAGGCAGACTAGACTTAAAGGGAAAAACCTGTTACTGAAGCCGCAATGTCACAAAGATATTTACAAGCGGAATGCATTTAATATGTGTATTGCCATTCACAACCGTCTACCCGAAGAATTAAGGATGTTGGATGGTAATTTGTTTAAATCTAAGTTAAATGGCTGGTTGTTAGATAAATGTTTTTATAGTGTTAGATGTTTTCTAGAACAATATAAGATTATTTAGTTATATACTTAGAACTTAGACATTGAATTAATTGTGAATATACTGTTATTATTATTTTCATTTGACATGTACACATAAATTTTAATTAATAATAACCCATTACTAATTACTAACCATTCTCTCCAATATTTCTACGCCGATGTTGGCAGAATATGCTGAACTAACCCATTTACTAACCTATAATATTGTACCATATTCTTAGAAATAAATGATTGATTGATTGATTGATTGATTGTATATTTGTAAGGTTTACCACCTGCCCCAATAAACAGAAGTTGCAAATAAATAATATTAACAAATGGGTCAAAGTAATTAGAATAAGTTGTTAAACTATTTTATATCATTATTATCTCCGCTCCGCCATAAGGGCCCTTTTTTACTAAACTTTACGACCAATTTTAATACATAAATACTTAACATATACGAGTGAAACCAAGCTACAAATACACGTCTCCTATACTTTATCAATATACAAAAAACAAAAAAAAAATTTTTGAAGAAACATAATAATATAAAGCTTTATAAATAAAAAAAAAATGAAGTATTTTACTAAAATGCTGATGTCTACGAAATTAGAATGTGTCATAAGGTCCCTTTTGATATGAACCGTCAGTCCGTCACATTTTATTATAACTAGAAAACTAGTTCGTAAAACACTTTATACACGGTGTTTGGTATCTAGGTCCAAGGACGTTAAGGATTGATAGAAGAGGTAATTTCAAACATTTTAAAAGAAGGAAAAAGTCGTCAGAACAAATTTAAATTACATTCAAAAACTTCCTTACTTCCCGCCGCTGTGAAATTACGATAAACCGGAAAAAATAAGAGAACGATTTAAAAGTAACATTTTCTCATTATATGGTTGTTAGGAAAAACCACAAATTTTAAAAATAAATTGGTGCATATTTTAGAAACTAGAAGACTTTGTATTATAAAAAGTATAGTCTAAAATTAATAAAATGACCTCTATCATTCGTAAAGTATTTGTACCTAGCTACCAAAAGTGGTAGGCGGTAGGTTTTTTGACATTCATAATATGCCTAAATTGAAGAATAAATAATTTTATTTCATTTCATTTCATACAGCCTGTATACGAACATAGAAATGTATTTAAAGTAGGCTAGCTGCTTTAGCACCAAATATGTAATACTTCTTTTATTTAAGAGCTGACTACCTTTTTACGGTGGAGCGGCCTGCTGTTTTTGTTCTCTTCTAGCTCCCAGTCTACGACCTAATATTTAAATATATACAGAAATACAAATATACTTATGTACTATATTACAATACCTGCAGTTTTTTTAATAAGAAATGTCGAATTATTTGACTTATTAAATTATAATCTTAAACTCATTCAATACGTCATAAGGTTTGCAGTAAAATAATAATGAAAGTTACGTTATACAAACAATTCAAAAATTATGAGATGTAAATAAAGCTACCGGAAAAGTCATAATAAGGTTCTCATTTTATTGCTAATTACACTGCCGTATTTCCGTTAACAAAGACTAAAAATAAAACGGCTACTATTGAATGTTTCGCTCAGGGTTTACTCTCCGAGACCCTTTATTGTGGTTGTAAGTAGTAAATATTGTAAATTTTCAGAATTATTTAACCCTAATTGTAAATATAATCCTGTCATTCAATAATAATAATCTATTGCAAATTCAATTCAATGTAATAATAAATGGACATATTTGATGGGTTAAATTGTTAATTTTCTTTATACCTGGTCTTAAATCTCAACAGCTGAATCTAAGTTGACTTTATTCTGCGCACAGAGCAGATAACCTTAGGTTATCTGGTATGTGATTCTGCGAGATTTATTCGGATCTTCTGAAACCGCCTCTTTTATTTTATTTTGTCGTTAAAATCTAAAGACCATTAGAAAAATAAAAGTATTTGACTATATTTTTCTCTAGAGGACACGACACGGATTAGAAACCTCCTAATTTATTCCTTAACATATTCAGAACCTCAGAGGAGTAGTAACGCCAGATTGATGGTCTTTTTTGAAACGCTAAGGCTCATAAAATACTTCCTCTCTCGCCGGACTAGCACGCTAGAGTAAACCTGCATATCATTCTTAGGGGCCGTTCAAGTATTATGTAAGCAGATTTATTACAATTATTTACCCCCTCCGTTCCCCCTTGTCAGCAAAAGTAAGCAAAGCTTAAGAGGTAAGAATTCTTACGTAAACCTTGGTACCGCGCGGTAATTCCCCTACTTGGTTCTAAGCGAGCGCTTATACGTATTCATTATTTGTGGGAACCCCGAAAATGCGTTTCGTTTTCAAGTATAGACAATGTGTGGGTTGCCATTTGTGTAAAAAAATAAATAACTATTGCTGAAGTAATCACCATCTAGACCCCCCCCCCCACTCCCCATGTCATCAAAAATAAGCAAAGCATAAAAGCCCCCGCCACTGTAGTGCTTACGTAATACTTGAACGGTCCCTTATATCGGTTCCATTCGAGTATTAAAGTTTTAAGAATGCCCGTAGAAAAGGTGTTAGAGAGTACTCTGTCTCTAACATCGGTATAACCACGAATCAGGCACACTATATTACAAGGAAAGGTTATAGAAAATCTGCTGAGCAGTATTATTTTTATACCCATAGTATTAACTAACCCTCTACAAGCACAATAATACCGGTTGAAGTATAATTTGAGAGTGAATTAACACTCTTGTGCAGGTACTGTAACACTTTGTGTGAGAGCAGGAGTGTTAATTCACCCTCAGCTATTATTTCAATTGGTATTACTGTGGTTGTAGAGGGTCGGTTAACACTATGGTTTATAGAAGCGCGTCGGCTAAGAATGATTTATCACTTAACGATTTTTTATTAAACCTATTAAAAAGTTTCAAATGACTATCTTACTGCTTCCTAAGTATATTATTTATAATATGGTATACTGTTACAAAAATATGTGAGAAAACAACTTGCTGCAGATTTGGCGGAATGTGTTAAGAAATAACTAGTTATTGAAGTGATTTTTGATAGTGAAGTGCAAACATCCTGCCCTCGTGATTTTACTTTTAATGTATACCATGTTTCCCATCTCAAGTCGTCGAGTCATAGAAAAAGTATTGTATGCAACGGTGTATAACTGGTACAAAAAGGCTCGTGGTGTCACACCACTCGCCTTTTTATACCCTTCTTATACACCAGTTGCATAATATACTATAGTGTTCGCTTAAGTGACTATTACGCTTTTTGAGATAGACAAGAACATTTTACAGTCTTTGTGTTCATAACGGTGCTATAATAGACTTAAATAATTACACTTACTACACGCTTAAGAAACTCTGTTCTGCAACGTTATTATTATTGGAAGACGGGACTTAATCGCCTACAACCGTAAAGGTAAATCAATTAGTATTGTACGCGATTAAGTCCCGTTATCCAATAATAATGTAAAAAATCGTGCAAGTTTAAATCAATAAATTTTGTTGTATTCTACAACCACGGTACCTTATAGTGCCTTATAACGCCTTAAGTTGTACAAGAAACTTCACGGCAACAACTAAACGAGAACTTAACGAGAGCTAGCGAGCACTCTTGTATAAATTTAAGTGCTAGGAATAGGTTAAAGCTAATAAGCTCTTAACTATACTTGCTTTGATAAACGCTATTCTAACTCTAAAACCTGTTTATAGAAAAAAAGAAGAGGGAAAATGATTGGTCATCTTTTACGACACGACGATTTTATAAAGAACATCATAGAAGGAAAAATTGAAGGAAAGCGAGGAAGGGGAAGACCGAGGATAAGCTACATGAAACAAATAAAGGGAAAGCTAGCAGTCGTGTCGTATAAGGAGGTCAAGGAGGCGACCCTGGATAGAGTCAGATGGAGAGAGCTACACCGACAAGAGTCTAACTCTTAAATTTATGATGATGATGATGACCACTTTTGGTGTTTATTGTTTTTGTGAACTCCTCTATAACACGATTAGTTACAACTGAGATAATTATAACTCACTTAAATAGGTTAAAGTTGTAATAATACATGTAACTAATGTCGAAATGTTAGTTGGGCGTTAATCTAATGGATTGTATCTCCCTAGAATGTTACATCGTCGCATTATACATACATTTATCTACTATTTAATTTCTCGGTACGGAACCGACCCACTTAAGCGGCGTTAGTGCGAATTAAGCCTGGGGCACTCATTTCTGCTTGCGCGTTCATAAGTATCCACCCAGTTATTGAACGGACAAATTAAATTTGCTGTACTTTAAGCACTGCTGCTGGCTTATTGTAATGGCGCTTAAATTATCTTTTTTATTTAATACGTACGTATAAGTAAGTAATACATTTTAAGATATTGATATAATACTAGAATTTTTCCGCGATTTCCTCAGCGTAGAACTCGTTTATCGCGATAGAATTTTATTGCTATTTTTTATATCAGGAGCTTACCTAGTCATCGCTCTTCCATACAAACTTCCACTCCCTTAACGGATGATTTCAGGGAGAAAAACTAGCCTATATCCTACCCCGGGACTCAAACTATCTCCATTACAAGTTTCATCTAAATCGGTTCAGCGGTTTAAGCGTGAAGAGGTAACAGACAGACAATCACACCTTCGCATTTATAATATTAGTATGGATAAAAAATGGATTATATCATATCATTAAATTATTGCGTTTGGTTTTTAGCTACACACATTTTTAAAGCTTAATACTGATATTTGTCAAGTTCTGCGTGATGTTTAGGCTGATGATGATGAAGTAGTTCTATTTGTTAATCAAAAAAATATGTTTTAATACTTTTCAATACATTAATTTTTCACAATCGAGGAAGATTGCTGTTGTTTCATTTAGCAACTGTATGTTTTATAAATAAGGTAAAGTACGTTTGAAGAACCGTCAATTTCAACAAAAATCTTGCTCTTATACGCCGCAAAAATAACTCTATAACACCTCATTTACACAGTACCCAAAACGCACAAACAACAAAATATCAATCAAAATTTAAATGAGCCATAATTGTGGCCTGCCGAGCCGCTAATTGTGCTGCTATCATGACAGCATATCATGTATGTAATTGTGTTAGGTTGGGCCTCGGAATTCAAATTAGTTCTAATTACGATAGCATGATTACCGCGCCCGATTCTACTGTAGAATAGCACTTACTAGCTACAAGATTCTTTACTTTGTTTCGCGGACGGACGAGATCACGTAATTCAATTTGCTGCCATTCTGGCAAAATTCTTACACTTCATTCATTTTTAGCATAAGGGTACTCTTTGACAAACCATTCTTGTGAATTTCTACAATTTGTTAGGAGAAGTTGGCCGAGATCTTCATTTGAATAAGAAAATGCGCTTTCATCATACACTCGGCAAAGAAGAATGTTTTGTAAAGTTATAGAATTTGAAGGATGATTTTTATGGAATTTGCACTGAAAATTCAAATTAATATATATTGTTAACAATGGAAACATATTTATAATGAAGAGACAATGGGGGCTATCGTTTTTGTGCTCACCAGTTGGCGCCACTGTCGAGTAAGGTCCTGCTGTCAAAAAATGTTATTGGTTATTATGGGCATGAAAACGAAGTTTACATTTAAATCATATTCAATACCTTAAAACCGTACCGTAAAAATATCGAACATACCGCATTGTAGCGCAGTCCCGTTTTATTCGGAAAAAACGAGGAAATAAGTTTCCGAAAGAAAAAACTGTCTCAAAGCCCTGACAGTCATTGACCCGTAACTCATATTTGCCATAATCAAGCTCAGGTATTGCAAAATAGTCACCACATTGTTCCAATTAGATATTAACCCGCGTAGCGCAACCCCAAAGAGTGACATTTGACGTTTCGGAGACTCCACGCTACACTAGCGCCTCTAGCGGCGAATTCATACGCGATAGCCCTCATTGTATCTAACCGAGACCAAACGAGACAATTTATATGCTTCCATACCGAAAAAGTAACAAATGAATCCACATGTTACGACTCTCTCTGACCGTCTGTATGTGCTTTGATAAGTAATTACGAAAAAGATAAAAACAGTAACCTTAAAACTTGGAAAACGCTAGGAGGAAGAGAAATGAGTTTGGAACCTATGAAAATACAAGCAATGCTAGTTTTACTGTGAAAAAAATGCCAATAATCGATTATTCCTGTATTAATGTTTAAGCGAATCTAGAACATTAACTTCAGCTAAGCTTATTAAATCTGACTGCGCGAAACATGTCGTTGAGACGCTTTCGAAGCCATAATACGAGTACGAAGGTACATAATTCGTATTTAAATTTAAGCAGTGGCCATTTAAAATAGCTATCGTATTTTCATTCGCATCTGAAATTCAAATCTGCACTGTGCAGGTATGCACAAAATTCGTTTTAGATTCTGGCCATTATTTTTGCATTATAAAATAGGTGCTTAAAGTTTTTATCATTGAATTTATTACACGCTGAGTTACTCGTATATAGGTGTAATGATTATATTGACAGATATGACCATAGGTTACTTTTCTTTCAATCATCAAAAAACCTTTATTCGTACAAATTGTAGTTTTACAAAGGTCCCCCAGGTCTGATCCCTGTGGAAGGGTTCCCGTAAGACTGGCTGCGTTTTCAAATATAGACAAATATTGTTTTATTGGACATTTTTATTACATAGGTGACCTATACTTATTATAAATCAAGTAATTGTCTCCACATCTTTCACACGGGATTGTTAACTATCTCGCATGTCATTTAACCTTCTTCTCATGCCTCATGGCCTGCCAGAGAAATTCAAAACAACTTAAATAAATTTAAAAATAGCAAAGACCATCTCCGCCAAGACTATAGGTTAAAAAACCGCACTCAAATCGAATCATCCGTTAGAAGGAGGGGGAAACGATGCCATAAACAGCCGTTAATTCAAATAGGGCATAGAAAGGAGCGGCGAATCAGTGTCCTGCCCGAAAAGTCGAAAATCATCAGGTACCGGAAGCCTCTATGACTTTCGCTTATTTTTATCACAATCCTATTCATCCCATAGTTTTTAGCCTACTCAATAGATTGCCATATGGTTCAAAATGATTCACATAGTACATAGATACCATATAATCGTAATCAAATGTTGATACTACTGGACTCTTCTCAGCTAGGTGCTAGACTCTTTTCAGCTAGGCTAGGTTTAGTGAACCATTTATTGCTGGACTCTTCTCAACTAGGCTAGGTTTAGTGAACCAGCAACAAAACTCCCAGTAGCTCGATTGCACTCACACCTCAGATTCGGTTGAAACTGCTTAACCAATTTCACTGGAGCGCAAACTCTTAGAGTATTCCAGTGTTCCAAACCACACGCGTGGTCGGGTCCGAGGTTTTCCCCTGGATTTTCCTCAGGCTACTCTCCAACCGCGCTCTCCTATCGCTTTATTGGGCCCGGCCTATAAAGCAACAGTCAGATTAAAAAAAAAACCGCTGATATTCAGTGACCGCTGCTATGTACCAACACAATTCGTATACAATTCAAATGTAACTATTTGTGCGGCGCGGCGTGTTCTCTCCTATTTGGAGCTAAAGGCAAGCTAAATCATGCGACTAATTAATTTCCATACCTACACATGTTATGTCAATTGACGCAATCATTCGAAAGAAAACTTTCATACCGGGTGGATTTTATATCATTTGTCAATCATAATCATCATTAGCCTGTATATGTTCCACTGCTAAGTACTGTACAGGCCTCCTCTTACTAGTCCCATTGTCCCAAAATGTATGTAAGTGATATATTTATCGATGTCGTGGTTTATTCTTTGACTTTAAAAATTTCGTATGCTCTGCCTATACTTTTTGGGTGAGTTTATGTAGATTTAATCAACCAGTTATGCGAGCGTGGTATTCTTCTTATTCGTGTAAAGGAGAGTCCAATTTTTGTTATACTATTCTAGAAATATGCCTTGCCAGTTCCACTGCCCGGGGTATTAGTAGCGTGGTATTAATGTCTACTAACAAAATGATAATTTTGACCACTAACGCCATACATTGTACGATCTAAATAAGGGGTGGCTACTTCTAACCGTTTGCAATGTGTAGAGACACGAAATCCGTCTATCTAGTGTACCATACTATTATAATTAATCGACCTGGGTGACTGCAGCTTTTCAGCGGTGGGTTTTATTTAATTAAATTTATGGAGCTCTGGATTTGGTGTGGATGATACCTAATTATGTATACCTAATTATGTGTGTGTGTGTGTGTATGTGTGTAGAAATTTTATTATACTATTGTCAGTCATTTTGGTTGAAGATAAAGTAGTGCCAGTAGACGTCCAAGGTACGTGCTTGGACGCCGACTGGCACCGTGCCTCTATAAATTGCAAACAGTTTGCCGTAGCTAGCTTCTCCGACTATCACACTCAAATCTTCGTTTACTGTGTCAAACGTAATGAGCGCAGCAGTAACCATCCCAAAATTAAATGTTTCGTATTTGGACTGTCTTCAGTTGTGAGCGTAGGAAGTAATTCCCAAAGCTCGTAAAATTCTACTAAATAGCAAAAGGCGCGAGGGCAAACATACTTTAATGTTTGAGTCGTGACATTTAACCGGGGACGAGAAATTAAATTATACTCGTAGTAGTAACAATTTTAACTCGGTAATTTTCTCTATCTCGAATAACATGTCTTGAAATTTTGAAATGAATATAATATATCGTCAACGTAGAAGCCGTGAATAACAAAACCCAAATTCATTGAAGTAGGTTTGAATACTACTCAGTAAAAATATATATATATATTTTTTTAAATTTCCTTATATTGAAAGCAACACTTGCAGGCCATCGAACCGTATCGTAAAGAGCTTCATATTGAATAAATTATTTGTAACTTGGGAATATTAAAATCTCGCTTCTTCACTCCGTTATTTTCGGGAAAGTAAATTAATTAATTTTGATATGTTCACTATAAAATGTTGTTAGGTTTGATATAATTACTTAATAACTTAAGACAGAAGGACCCTTAAGTAGGGACGGAATAAATTAACCGACGTGGTATTACTGCGATCTCATAACTTTTGTAAGGTAAAAGAACTGAGTTGCGAGACTTGCTTTTTTTACAAGTTATTATTTTTGATGGCATTACTTGTTATCGCTTGTCATCTCTTTACTCACATCCTCCATGTTCATATCGTCGCTTGCGCAGTACACCCACCTTTTCCTTAGTCTACCCCTTTTTTACATCCCTCCACATTTATATCTAATAATGAAGGGTTATTCACTAGTGGCTCTATGAGCTTTAGACCTCGCGAGTGTTTTTTTAATTTCCAAAATCTGACGTGACAAAAAAAATCTATTATTGAACTTGCTCACAAAATTTCACGACAGTCGGTTGTAATTGAAAAAAAAAAATATCCAAAAAAAACTATATAATGAACGAACCTGCTCACAATATTTCACGAGAATCGGTTGAGAAATTAGACCTGTAGAAGACAAACTATTAAAAAATATATTTTTACTATTTTCCGAAAACTAACTCGACAAAAAAAAAACTATAAAATTATCAAATCTACTCAGAAATTTCACGAGAATCGGTTGAGAAATGCCATCTGCAGTGAAGGACAAACGGAAAACCGTACGTACGAAAGCATTTTTGACGAAGCTGAAGCAGTCGCTCGTTTCAAATAGTCAATTAGTCACAAGAGTTTCATCCCTCCGCGTGCGATGTCCGAACCATCACCACCTCCCCACTTATGAACTAACTAAATATTTATCATAAAATTGTCTTATCCCATTGAGTTGTTAAGAGCTCGTTTAGTTAGCTAGTTTTTGTTTTCAACAATATTGGAAAACAAAGGAATGAGAAACCACTTATTAACTTTTCCCCCTTTAATATCTCATTCAATATTCATCACAGCGAAAAAGTGTGTAGAACATTTTTTGTAGAAAATTTTAAGTAGATTACCTGAGTGTTAAGTAAAGTATTCTTAGACATACTTAATTTGGCCACCGTTTACGAGTTTTTTACAAAAAACTAAAAAAAGGGACTTCAGTCTTCGGAAATGTATACGAACAGGAAGGATTTGAGTACATGACAGGCGATAAATAGGTATAGAGGAAAGAACTTGTAACCCCGACCCTAAGTAAATATTTGGCATAGCATAATGTACATAATTGGGTATTACTGTAAGTTTAGTTACAATTCTTCGGAGCACAGTTTTTCCTTAAAGAAACCATAATTGAATTTTCCATAAATAGAGCTCCTTCAACAGAATTATTCCACGCAAACAAATACGTACCTATCTGGTATTTTTTTTCAAGATCACTCCAAAGGAATTCATCTCTTTGAATTTGGGAATCTCATTTTCGGCCAGTGGAGGTGTTGATCTTTATTTACAAAATTATTTTTCGGTGCCGCTGTAATTTTTTTCCGAGTTTCAGGGTATGTACCTACGGTGGTCTCTAAATATATTTACCTACATTGTTCGCCTTATTATTTTTATATATTACCTTAAAAAACCTAAAGCGCAAAAGTATAAATATTTTTTTATAAATACTTTGACCATGCGTAAGTTAAGTAGATGCAGCTGCACCTCAAATTTGGTTGAAACCGCTCAATCAATCCTACTTACTATCAATACAAGAGTATGATGCCAAAACGATTTTTCTAGTACCTAAATGAACCATTCGGGCAAATGAAAATCGGGCAAGTGTTTATAGAGCAAATTAAATTATTCCATATGAATTTCGGACAAACAATAGACATCGCCTTTTGCTCGATAAGTTTTAAATTTGTGCAATAAAGGTTAATTACAAAAATAAATAAAAATATTGGTTCAATTTCATAAGAAGTAATATCTGACAAGTATTTTATGAGTTTAATGACCTTAGATGACAATAATCAATCTTCACATTTTTTACCTTGTACATGTATGGATGACAAATATCGTGGGACGGCAGTAATGACATCATATATTACCCGGCTCCCCTCGCTGATAAGAAATGAGCTTATCGCACAGAAACATCGCGGCAATATCCGCTGCAACATGAATGAAAGAAAGCTCTTACATAGTTAAGACCAATCGCAGTTTGGGTATTAAATTTTTATGGCAAAAATCTTTTTATAGAAACATATTTTTTGGCGTTTTCGTAAAATTTACCTTGAATATACCCTTAATATTCCAGGACAAACTATAATAATTACTCAAATACTTTTTTAAACTAATCTGTCATGTTATAATTATGCACCTATTAGAAATTAAATTAATACTTATTTTAATATTCAGAAAAGGAAAACCGTCGGCTTTTTTTATTTTTGGGAAAGTACGAAATGTAAAAGAGTCCCTATAAGCATATTTCGCAAAATGTTCAGTTTTTCATCAAAGATTCTGGCGTTAATATCCATAATTTTGAAGAAATTATTAAAGTATTTCATAGTTCGTTTCTTAATCTAGATAGTAACATCGCTTAATTGTCGTTTTTTTACCGTTAAACCTGGTAAAAACCACGTCAATACAGTGAATTGTCTTACACAGTTTGAAGTTACATAGCGTTCGAATGTGGTTTTCGTTTAGCAATAAAAACGACCGATCAAGCTGGACGTATGGTAAAACCTATCTTAAAATGAACGCCCTTATAGTGTGTTTCAGCCACATCTTAGTTTAGTTTAGTTTTATTTATCACAGAATACAATCTCGTGTAAATAATAGATATATTTTTGCTTATAGTACTATTGCATAATGATCGTCAGGCGCTCTAATTGCGTAACAAAAAATGAAAATAAATAAAAATATACGGTTCAGTATATTCTTACAAACACATAATTAATGTCAAATACAAAAAATACAACATTAAATTGAATATAAATAAAACCACATACAAAATGATCCAAAAAAAAAGTTAGGAACTTCGTTCCAATAAGTCACAATGTAACACAAAAATTTGTACTAATTAGTATCTTTCAACTGGTCTAATGTTAATTAAAATAGGGAAAATGTCAAATATAAGAAATAATTACAATTTTAAAATAAATATGTCAAAATATGTTACTTTAATTCTATTTGGGTATGTCAATATATTCTTTTACCTAGTAGAGTGACTTCTCCAATAAATGGTTCTTTAGTCGGCGCTTAAACACTTCCTCGGAACATTCATTTTTTACATTTTCGGGTAGATGTTCATAGTAGGTAGGCCCTATCACCCGCGCATTCTTTGCGTGTAGTTCTGTGCGCCGTTGCACTGTTCGAAGTTTTCCCGTGCTCCGCAGGCACTTTCGCGTCACTTCCACTCGCTTAAACTGTGACAGGTGTCTACGCATAAATAATATTACCTCGAAAATGTATTGCGAGTAATTCGATATTCAGCAAACAACGCCTTGCAGCGCCAACTGCCACTGATGGAGGCCAAGCAGGGTCCGGACAGCTCGTTTTTGCATTCGCATCACTCTCTCAGCATCGGCCGAGTTGCTCCATAAGGCACTTGTCCCACTGCCGGCGAGTAACGAGTAATCTCATAGTAATTCCACTCGCTTGAGCGAGAAAACGAGTAGAATTACTATGAAAGTACTCGCTGCTCGCCGGCGGTGGGACAAGTGCCTAAGATTGTACCGTAAGTCATAAGCGAGTGAAAGTGAGAAAAATACGCTTGCTTCAGCGCAGCACGGGACACCAGCGGCTTCAGTTTACGCAGCGCAAACACCGCGCTGCTCAGCCTACCACGAAGCAAGTCGACGCGTTGTTTCCAGTTTAGTGTAGGATCCAACGTGAAACCGAGAAACCTACATTTTTCATTCGTCGGCATAGGACACTGGATAGTCGCTCTCGAAATGCACCTACTCGAGAAAAGTCTAGGTAAGAAAAAACTCTAGGTAAGAGTAGGCGCAATACGTAATAACTAACACATTGATACAATTCCTACTAGGAGACGGACATTGATTACAGACTGGCACACAAAGGGTTCCGTACGATGGTAACGGACTCCTTTGTGTGTGAGTCTGACTCTGACAACTGTAATGTTCGAGTTGTATCGCGTTAGGCCAGGCGCGCACCACGATAAAAAATTTGCGACACTATTTTACAATCGCGCTGTTAAAATATCGCAGAAAAATCAATGCGCACATTGCGATGAGAAAATCAGTGGATTCAATAAATGTTTCATTTTTAACAGGAATTTCGCACAAGTTGCCTGCCCTGCCTTATCTATTGAGGGGGAATAAAAAATAAATCATCAATATGCTCGAGCGAACGCTCTATGATTTGATGTATTTATCCCATAAAGCTGATTTTACTTTTATTCCCATAAATAAATTATCCACGTCTATTGTCTCGCAAGGCGACTCCAGTGGAGAAGCAGGTTTCGCCATGTTGACGCTTCGAGTTTGGAGAGCGAAACGCCGACTGAGCGCAACCTCGAAGCCCGAAGGAATCCGGGGTACGATTTTGCTATCGCAGTGCGCGCGGGGCCATACCTACAACTTGATAATATGATGCAATTTTTGGCGACAATCGCGTCGCGAGCAGTTACGTAAAAATGTGACAAATCACAAATTTAAGATCGTTGCGAGTTTTGTCATAATATATGCGCGCACTCACATAATTATAAACCCATTCGTTGCATTTATGCGACAAAATTATCGCACAACAAAAAATCATGGTGCTCGCTTTACAGCGAATTGTTACAAGTCAGGCGTCACCTTAAGATATTTTGATTTCACTCCACGCTTATTTGGCACCACTTCGTTAAAAATAAATTACATACAGTGGAACATAGAAACTTCTCCTTTTTAAACGTCGGTTAAAAATAAAAACGCATAAAAATTACCAGAATAAACGAAGAATCGGCTAAAAGATCATTGCTATCAAAATGAACCCAGGACAAACAGACGTACCTACCTAATATGACTATTCGTCACTTTTTATGAGCTCGTTTTATTTTACGACCACCAAAATTCAATGCAGACATTTATCAAAGGCTTTAAATTTTAATAAGCATATTACTTTTAGCTATACAGTGGAATCGCGACAGTCAAGGAACCGGTGATATTACGTCACACTAACAGGACGTCGCACAAAACGGACTGATTTATTTTGAAAATGTTTTATATCAGGTCTAATGTCGGGTGATTTCGAAGTCGTTAAAAACGGTAAAATGTTATAAGCGGAGTCGTTATAAGCGGATTCTACTGTACTATCACATACCTTAAGAGTATTTAAGAAACTTTTCTAGGAGGCATACAAAATGGCCTTTTGCTAACGGTTTTATTAAATACTTAAAAACCTTGAACGACAACACAACACAAAATAAACTACTTTAAAAATGTTACCGGGACAGTTGCGTAAAATTTTGAACACGCGTAAGGAGAAAATATGGTGGTTTTTCAAGGATAATTAACCTTTCAATTTTTTTTATATGAAAGAAGTACCTACAAATTTAGTATAGAAATGTTCTTTGATATAGTTATATTTTTGCTGTAAAATATACATTGATATTAATGTTACGTAATAATTCCATATTTTTTCTTGGTAAGCTTCGGAGATAAGGGAGGGGGGGACTGGTATTTTTTTAGACGTAAAAAAATTAAAATTGTTTCAGAATTTGTAACTCCAGTCCTTTCATATGATACCACTCTCACATATTCACTAGACTTTCAAATTTTGAACCACCTATTTATTATCTGTCATTTTTCATAAAAAAAACACATGTTCTATGCATCTGGGTTACAACACTTCTTTATTCCAAACACATCGATACCATAAGTAGTTCTTGACAGAAAGATTAGCGATATGACAGACAGACAGACAGACAAAGTGAAACCCTGGTTCCGTTTCTACCATTTTGGTAAGGAACTCTAAAAATGACATTTAGATCTAGCTAAAGTACTCGTACGTATGAAAGGTTACGCAATCCATTTGCAGCCAACCTACCAAAATATTTACAAAAAGTGAGTGTCGCATCATATAGGTAGGTTCCTGTAATCTCAGTAATACATCTTGTCAGCATTTTCTGCTATGGAAGTAAACGTTCCGCTTACTTAATGGTCCCGTTATGTCGAGATTAACTGTTGGTAGGAAATTGGGTCTCTAATGGATGAATCTTGAAAATGCCGAGTTCGCATCTTTCGGCAAAGATGTGCGCCCAGCAGTCTTTAGAGTAATTGGATTGGTGGCAATAGCTTCACTTAATTGGTTTTGTTCCTAGGCGAACGGGCTACAAATCATATCTGAATATCAGGAATTTCTAGACTTTTCTTTTCCAACCGTGCTGATTATTTGGGTTTGCATATTAAAAGTTGTAGGTACAAGTTGGATGGAAAAAGCAAAAGACAGGACCAACTGGTTTACTCTGGAGGAGGCCTTTACCTGAGAAGAAGTTCTTGCTTCTGAATAGTTTTACTCGTATTTTCGTACGGCGCACCTTGGCGGCCCTGCGAACGGCCGATTCTCCGAGTGTTTGAAACGTTCGTTTCTAAAGTCATTGTCGACTCACGATTATCTACACAAAGTTACGATAAACTGGCGAAAACATTGATCAAATAAGACTCCCGGGCCGATATTTGGTTTGTTACGCTTTTTACAAAGTTTACACTGATCATCGTCCCTTTTAACAATTTTTAATGAAACGGCCATGACGAAAATAAACCGCCGTGAAAACGCTGAATATTCGCCCAAACATACCATGTTGTCATGGAGTCCCAGGGCCTAAACCGTACTGACAGGTACAGGTAGGGCCTAGCAGAGTTTCTTGCGGGACTCTTCTCAGCTGGGCTTAGGTTTAGTAAACCAGCGACAAAACTCCCAGTAGCTCGATTCCATTAACACCTCAGATTCGGTTGAAACCGCTCAACCAATCTCACTGGAGCGCAAACTCTTAGAGTATTGCAGTGTTCCAAACCACACGCGTGGTCGTGTCGGAGATTTTCCCCAGGCTACTCTCCAACCGCGCACTCAAATCTCTTTATTGGGCCCGCCTATAAAGCCACAGTCAGGTTAAAAAAACAAAAAAAGACAGTGAAACCATCATATAAAGGCTATTTATACAGAGCCTAAAAATGTATTTGGGACATCGCTTGCAAGTCGAAGTGCTATAGAAAATCATTGCGAGGGGTTTAAGCGCTCTGGGGTCTTCGGTTGTTTGGACAGGGCCGTGAAGACAGGACCTTCAAAAAAAGTTTAATTTGATTTAATAATTAGTTAAGTAATTTAGTTTTAACTTATTTTTTCGTTTAATTATTGTTTTTGTTATTTTACATAAGCATATGAGCTAAACCTCCTGTGTAGGTGCACGTACTTTCTGTCTTTTATAATTAACGACTTATTAAATTAGTTTGTCATTAAATTTCATGTATGCATACGTTAGCTTGATTAAATTACCTATTTACCACAAAAACAACGATCAAAGTTTTATTAAATGGGCTAATAAAAATCTTTGTTACCATGCAATAAAATTATGTTTATCCTTATTTTTTTGTTCCTAAATGTAATTGAAAACTCCAAGTTACGGACGAATTTAAGATTAAAAAAAATATATTTTAGTAGCTAACCAGAAAATTAAATTACCTGGTCTGACTATATAATTATATCTACGTCCAGCAGCCATCGCCAATAAATTGAATTCTATTATTTTATCAATCAGTCTTTGAGTATTAATTTTTGCGTCGCTATGTTTGTAATAATATGAAGACTTTGTTGTTGAGACAATATTCCGCAAATTTCTACTTGACAATTCCCGGATTCCATTTCTTCTGGGTACGCGGTTCTGTAATTTTAACATTCCTGGTTGTGGGCACTCCTTGCAAAGGATCCCTGAGTACACCTTCTAATACCTTTGCTTGTCTCTCCGGAACTTCAATTTAAAATTAATTAATTGATATCACTTTGAGAGCCTATCAAAGTGCTTCCTAATAACTTGCGTCAATAATTCAAACCCTCCACAATATCGACGAAAAGAGGAAATGACTATCGTTTATGCTGATACTCAATATAGAACATTAGAACTATTATAGGTATTCTTATTTCTGAATTATAGTGTATTGTGAATGTGCAAACAATTATTATAGAAATATTTATGTATTACAACGTTGCCGCTATTTATTTTGTAATGTATTAATATGATTTATTTATTTCATTGAAATCAGCCAACATGGCTCGTACCTATTTAATATATTATGAAGACTTATTTCTTTATTATTGACATGTACAGAAATAAATGGAATTTAACGTAACCTCAACTAGTTGCTAACAACGGGTTTTCTTGATGAGAGACTTAGCTTACTCAAGTGACTTCTTCGAATCTAACTAAATAGTATTTACATTCCAATCAATTTAAAGAATTTTTAGATTGACTGCCTGTGACTATATCTCTCTTGCTACTTCTTGATTTTAATAATAATAAATTCGGAAAACTCACCAATTACCAGACTTTGCTTCAAGTGTATCGAAAAATACTTATTAAGGACATCTTACTTAACCACTTTTACTGAATTCCAGGAACGTATACTTTGGTTCACAAATTTCAGACTAGGTACCGACATTAAAATACTTACGACGTAAATATTGGGAAACCAAAGGCTTGCATTTTAAATAGAGAACCCATTAGTCCAATAGCGGATAGCCTCAAAGAAAGTGCAAAGGTTTCTGTTCATAAACTCCCTAGTACTCCAACGTAAAACATTCTTATCGGTAACATTTCCGAAGAATGACAGTGTTTCAATTTGAAATGAATCTAAACTTAACCCAAGAAGATTGAAATTCCTTTGGTTCTAGAGATCTAGTTCGATCTAAGACAAGTGGTATGTTGGGGGCATGTATGGCGGGTACGATTCGAAAGTTTTTACATAAGTAATACTTTATTATTAAATCGGTAAACAAACTCTTTCCACTTAAATTTTGAATTTTGGTCAACCAAATTAAATGTTTCGTACTAGCGTAGCTAATAGTGGTCAAGCGCTATTGTAAGTTTTGTTATAAACGACTAGGATTATAAAATTCCTAAGCATAATATAAATATTATACGTTTTAGAAGTGTTTCACGCTCACGGGAGTAAAGTGTCCCGGATCTTGGGGCCCGTGCGTAGAGCCAAAGTACTGAGGTACCGGAATACCATACCAGTACAACGTAGCCTTTAATATTACAAACGTGTATGTAATATTTTAGTTTTAGTTTTTAGTCATATATTCTCATGATATATATATATATATATATATATATATCCCGCAATCAATCTGCCGTCCGCTGAAGGCGAAATTACATTTAAACTGGCGTCCACCGGCATAATGCGTCCGTATACCGGACGCCACTTTTTTTACCTATGCCACGTAAGTCCTTTTGGCCTTGGCTACCTGTACACCAAAAATCGATGGAAGTCAAAAAATCGGCCAGACGCTTGCAATTGTATTCTGAAAAGTTCACGGCAAAAACTCAGTCGACGTGTGGCGCTGCTGTTGCGCGGATATACGGCAGACGTATACTTCGATTATCTTCTGATGATGACACCGCGTATTTGGCGTCCCCAATGCGACGTTGCCAGCTCATTTACGCGGCATTAGATCGGGCGCAATATTGCAACCAAAACATATACAAATATATAATAGTAGGTGGCGCACGGACATTTGTTTTTAAAACGTATGTTGTTGTTTGTGATTTAAATACCTAAGTGTAAAAAAATAGGAAATAAAAAATAAATTTACAGAACAAGCGTTTATATTAAAAAAAAAAACTAAAATTAAAAAATATGTATAGGTTGTTTGTAGAAGTATGCGTTAAATAATGCGTATAATTTCAAATTGTTATATAAAGATTATAAAAGCCTGAGACGCTTACTTCAGTGCCTTAAAATTTTATAAGATTATATTACAATTAGAAATGATATATCTATATTACCTACGTTACTAGGCACTACTGTAGATTAAAACGTGGACGTCAAATAGGGGCGTAATAAATCTAAATATATAAAAGAAGAAACTGACTAACTGACTGATATATCAACGCACAGCCGAAACCCCTGGCTATAGAGATCCCAAATTTGGCACGTAGGTTCCCTATAAGGTCTAGAGGTGCAATAAGAAAGGATTTTTCAATATTCACCCTCTAAAGGCGCGAAACGGGGGACCAAAATTTGTATGAAAACACATACTTATTGAAGTGAGAGATATGAAACTTTGTATATAGACTTTGTTTAAATATATTAATGAAGTATTTCAGCGTTTTTCTAAATTGATCCACTAAAGGGGTGAAAAGGGATTTCAAAGTTTGTACGGGGAGCAAATCTTTTTTTAAGTGCGATATTAAACACTTCGTGAATAGACTCTGTTTAAAGAAAACAAAGTCTTTCAGCGTTTTTCGAAATTGGTCCCCTAAAGGGATGAAAAGGGGGTTCCAAGTTTGTACGGGGAGCAAATCTTTTCTGAAGTGAGAGATTTAAAACTTCGTATATAGATTCTGTTAAAATACAACAAGACATTTAAGCGTTTTTCGAAATTGCTCCCCTTAAGGGGTGAAAAGAGGGTTCCAAAATTTGTGTGGAAAAATCAATACGGGTGTTATTTTCGAGGTTTCTCGGGATGCCGATTACGAAAATGACAAGCATTTTCAAATCAAAGATGGCGAACATTCATTTTTCTTAAAAAATCGATATGGGTGTCATCTTCGAGGTTCCTCGGAGTTTCGATTAGAGAAATGACATCCATTTTCAAATCCAAGGTGTCGGACATTTGTCTTACTTAAAAATCGGTATTAGTGTCATCTTCGAGGTTCCTCGCGGTGCCGATAACGAAAATGACATGCATTTGCAAATCCAAGATGGCGAACAATTATTTTTCTTAAAAATCCATATGAATACTTAAAAATCAATATGGCTGATATCTTTGTGATTCCTCGGGGTGCCGATTATGAAAATGACATACATTCCAACATTAAAAAACTGGATCCCCGATGCGAAGCCGGGCCGCGTCGCTAGTAATAGAGAAAGCTAACTGACGTCCGTATACATTTTCAAAGCTGAGCGATACATATACGGACGTCGGTTTGACGCATACTTTTCAAACTGCACTATATTTGACGTCCGTATATATGGAATCTATGACAGTTTTTTTAAAACCTGACTGTGGATTTATAGGCGGGCCCAATAAAGCGATAGGAGTGCGCGATTGGAGAGTGGCCTAGGGAAAATTCAGGGGAAAACCTTAAACACAACCGCGCGGGCGGTAGTGCCGGGACGAATAGGGACTGTATGTGTCTGTGTTTTCGCGATCGCGCGGTGGACGTCCCCGCCGGCGGGAATGTCGTCGAGTTGCGTCGAGTTACGACAGAAGGGAGGAGAGATGGGAACATAGTCGACAGCCTTCCTCAATAAAGGATTTCTATGATGAGGAGCGTTGTCAAAATAACATCTGGCAGTCTGCTTAAAGAAACCATACATGGTGCCAATACCCATGTCGTGGTGCAGACTGTGGTTCGACTGGCACCACGGGGCACCAGTCGCCTTACGGAGAAAACGATTCTGAATGACCTGAAGCGGCCCGGGTGGGGTGTGGGTCCTAGTACGTTCCCTATAGTCTGTATCAAAAGCTTCGATTCCTGAGAAAATATCGTAGGTTGAGTACGAGTCTGTCAGGCATACCGAGCTAATATAACTTGTATATCATCACGTAATGCCAGACCTTGTCGAAGCCTTTGATACGTCGAGAAAGATCGAACCGGTCCTGAGCCCCTGGAATCGGCTGAAAGCGTACAGCACGTGCTCCGTGACACAGTGCACCTGTTGGATGCACGAGTGTGCGGATCTAAAGCCGAAGTGCTCGTCGATGATGCCGTTATTCTCAGCTGTAAATCTAGTGAGAAAGATTAGAGTAGAATCCTAGTGAGAAAGATCCGCTTATATAGCTTTCCTAGAGAGCTAAGTAAGCTGATCGGCCTATAAGAGACAGGCGAGGTCTGGGGCTTTCCGGGCTTCGCAATCCCTATGACTGTTGCACCTTTCTACGCGGCTGGAAAATGAGCATTGGTTAACGTGGCATTGAAGATACCTACCAAAATGAGGGTTTCAGGGAGAAGTCTCAGGATACGATTGGATACACCATCCGCACCCGGAGCCTTCCTAACACGAAGACGCCTGACAAGGTCACTGACTTCCTTAACCGACACCAGTAAAATGGGTTATGTTACGGGGAGACGCGATCTCCTGTTCACTTTGGAATCGACCCATCTAATATGGGCTTCGTCGGTGTGTAGGAGACTAGGCGAACATACTCGCAAGGCATTCGGCTTACTCACTATCCTCGAAAGTAGGGGTAGGGTGTTCCGGCCGATCCAAGGGGGGTATGGTCCAACGGGAATCTGATCTTATCCATCAGATTCCTGAACGAGATCTCCCGAAATTCGGCAATTCTCTGTTTGGACTCGTCACTAAGGATAAGGCTACAGGAGTAAGTCCTGATTTCACGATTTTTCCTAGTCACTAACTTTCTCAATTCCCTAGTGAGACTTATGCAATGTAAGTTACGTTTATAGAAAACTAGCTTTTACCCGCGGCTTCGCCCGCGTAATAAAAGTAATTTTTAACCGTCTACAAAAAAGGAGGTTCTCAGTTTGATCCGTATGTTTGTATGTATGTAGATACGTATGGATGTCATTTCCGTAATCGGCACCCCGTAGAACCTTAAAGACGACACCTATATAAATTTTTAAGATAAATTAATTTCCGCCATCTTGGATTTGAAAATAGATGTAATTTTCATAGTTGGCACCCCGAGGAACCTCGAAGATGACAACCATATCGATTTATAAGAAAAATAAATGTCCGCCATCTTGGATTTGAAAATGCATGTCATTTTCGTAATCCGCACCCCGAGGAACCTCGGAGATGACACCCATATCGATTGTTAGGAAAAAGAGAATGACCGTATATCCATTATATAACGCCATCATATTTGAAAATGGTTGTCATTTTCGTAATCGGGACCTCGAGGAACAACAAAAATGACACCCATATCGATTTTTAAGAAAAAGAAATGTCCGCCATCTTGGATTTGAAAATGCATGCCATTTTCGTAATCGGCACCCCGAAGACCCTCGATTATGACACCCATATTACTGCTCCCCGCACAAACTTGAAACCCCTTTTTCACCCCTTTAGGGGAGCAATTCCGAAAAACGCTGAAACGTGTTTTGTTGTATTTAAACAGAGTCCAAATACGGAGTTTTAAATCTCTCATTTCAAAAAGATTTGCTTCCCGTACAAATTTGGACCCCCTTTTCACCCCTTTGGGGAAGAAATTTCAAAAAACGCTGAAATACGGATTGTTGTATTTTAACAGTCTATAATATACACGAAGATTTAAATCTGACACTTCCAAAAAGATGAGCTCCAATTACAAACACCACATGGAACCACCTTTTCATACCTTTAGGGGAGTAATTTCCAAAAATGCCGAGTAATTTTTTGTTGTATTTAAACAGAAAGTCTATATACGAAGTTTTAAATCTCTCACTTCAAAAAAGATTTGCTCCCCGTACAAACTTGGAACCCCCTTTTCGCCCCTTTAGGGGAGCAATTTAGAAACACGGTGAAATGTGTTCTGTTGTATTTAAACAAAGATTCTCTTTACGAAGTTTCAAATCTCTCACTTCATAAAAGATTCGCTCCCCGTACAAACTTTGAACCCCCTTTTCATCCCTTTAGGGGAGCAATTTAGAAAAACGCTGAAATACGCCATTAATGTATTTAATCAGAGAGTCTTTATACAAAGTTTCAACACTTTTTCCCGCGGCTTTGCCCGCGGACTAAGAGTAATTTTTAACCGTCTACAAAAAAGGAGGTTCTCAGTTTGAACTGCATGCAGATATGTATTGGATGTCAATTTCGTAATCGGCACCCCGAGGAACCACAAAGATGAAACCCATATCGATTTAAAAAAAAATGTCAATGAAAAGTGTGTGTTTTGAAAAATACATGTCTGCCATCTTTGATTTGAAACTGGATGTCATTTTCGTAATCAGCACCCAGAGCAACCTCGAAGATGACACCCAAATTGATAATTAAGAAAAATAAATCTCCGCCATCTTTGATTTGAAAAAAACATGCCATTTTCCTAATCGGCACCACGAGGAACCTCGAAGACGACACCCATATCGATTTTTAAGAAAAATAAATGTCCGCCATCTTGGATTTGAAAATGGATGTCATTTTTGTATTCTGCATCCCGAGGAACCTCGAAGATAACACCCATATTGATTTAAAAAAAAATCTCCGCCATCTTTGATTTGAAAATGCATGCCATTTTCGTTATCGGCACGATGAGAAACCTCAAAGACGACACCCATATCGATTTTTATAATAATAAATATCCGCCATCTTTGATCTGAAAATGAGTGTCATTTTCGTAATCGGCACCCAGAGGAACCTCGAAAATGACACCCATATTGATTTTTAAGAAAAATAAATGTCCGCCGTCTGGGATTCGAAAACGGATGTCATTTTTGTAATTTGCTCCCTGAGGAACCTCGAAGATGACACCCATATTGATTTTTAAGAAAAATAAATGTCCGCCATCTTTAATTTGAAAATGAATGTCATTTTCGTAATCGGCACCCCGAGGAATCTCGAAAATGACACCCATATCGATTTTTAAGAAAAGGAAAAATTTGCTCCCCTCTCAAACTTGGAACCCTCTTTTCACCCCTTAAAGGGAGCAATTCCGAAAAACGCTGAAACATGTATTGTTGTATTTAAACAAAGAGTCTATATACGAAGTTTTAAATCTCTCACTTCAAAAAAGATTTGCTCTCCGTACAAATTTGGAACCCCCTTTTGAACCCTTTAGGGGAGCAATTTCAGAAAACGCTTAAATATGTTTTGTTGTATTTAAACATAGAATCTATGTACGAAGTTTTAAATCTCTCACTTAAAAAAAGATTTGCTCTCCGTACAAACTTGGAACCCCCTTTTGAACCCTTTCGGGGAGCAATTTCGAAAAACGCTTAAATATATTTTGTTGTATTTAAACATAGATTCTATGTACGAAGTTTTAAATCTCTCACTTCAAAAAAGATTTGCTCCCCGTACATACTTGAAACTCCCTTTTCATCCTTTTAGGGGAGCAATTTCGATAAACAGAGAGTCTATATACGAAGTTTCAAATATCTCACTTTAAAAAAGATTTTCTCCCCGACAAACTTTGAACCCCCTTTTCACCCTTGTAGTGGAGCAATTTAGAAAAACGCTAAAATACGCTATTAATATATTTAAACACAGACTCTATATACAAAATTTCATGTCTCTCACTTTAATAAATACGGTTTTTCACACAAACTTTGGACCCCCGTTTCATCTCTTTAGGGGGTGAATTTTGAAAAATCCTTTCTTAGTGCACCCCTAGACCTTATAAGGAACCTATGTGCCAAATTTGGAATCTCTAGAACCAGCGGTTTGGGCTGTGCGTTGATATGTCAGTCAGTCAGTCAGTCAGTTTCTTCTTTTATATATTTAGCCATCTTTAATTTGAAAATGAATGTCATTTTCGTAATCGGCACCCCGAGGAATCTCGAAAATGACACCCATATTGATTTTTAAGAAAAGGAAAAATTTGCTCCCCACTCAAACTTGAAACCGTTTTTTCATCCCTTAAAGGGAGCAATTTCGAAAAACGCTGAAATATGTTTTGTTGTATTTAAACAAAGAGTCTATATACGAAGTTTTAAATCTCTCACTTCAAAAAAGATTTGCTCTCCGTACAAACTTGGAACCCCCTTTTGAACCCTTTAGGGGAGCAATTCCAAAAAACGCTTAAATATGTTTTGTTGTATTTAAACATAGAGTCTATGTACGAAGTTTTAAATCTCTCACTTCAAAAAAGATTTGCTCTCCGTACAAACTTGGAACCCCCTTTTGAACCCTTTAGGGGAGCAATTTCAAAAAACGCTTAAATATGTTTTGCTGTATTTAAACATAGAGTCTATGTACGAAGTTTCAAATATCTCACTTTAAAAAAGATTTTCTCCCCGTACAAACTTTGAACCCCCTTTTCACCCCTTTAGTGGAGCAATTTAGAAAAACGCTGAAATACGCCATTAATATATTTAAACACAGACTCTATTTACAAAGTTTCACGTCTCTCACTTTAATAAATACGGTTTTTCATACAAACTTTGGACCCCCGTTTCACCCCTTTAGGGGATGAATTTTGAAAAATCCTTTCTTAGTGCACCCCTAGACCTTATAAGGAACCTACGTGCCAAATTTGGAATCTCTAGAACCAGCGGTTTGGGCTGTGCGTTGATAGATCAGTCAGTCAGTCAGTTTCTTCTTTTATATATTTAGATGGCTAATGCCATGCTGTAGAATAAAATATGGAGGTAAACAACAACACATGGAAAACATGAAACGTAATCAATAATATATACAGCTAACTGACGTCCGTATGCATTTCGAAAGCTGCGCGATACATATACGGATGTCGGATTGACGAATACTTTTCATACTGCACGATATTTGACGTCTGTATACATGAACCTATAGCACTACTTTAGAAAATTAATCGGACGTCGAATATGGTGCGGCATGAATAGTATATATCGTCAATTGACGTCCGTATACATTTCCAATGCTGCGCGATACATATGTATTATACGGATGTCGGATTGAAGCAGACTTTTCATACTGCACGATATTTAACGTCCGTATACATGAATCTATGGCACTACTTTCGAATAATAATCGGACGTCGAATATGGTGCGGCATGAATATTATATACTGTCAACTGACGTCCGTATACATTTCCAAAGCTGCGCGATACATATACGGATGTCGGATTGACGCATACTTTTCATACTGCACGATATTTGACGTCTGTATACATGAACTTATTAGACCTACTTTAGAAAAATAATGGGACGTCGAATATGGTGCGTTATGAATAGTATATACTGTCACCTGACGTCCGTATAAAAATGGTGTTAGAAACCCTTTCCTTAGTCTCGGTGATAAGTAGGTTACAGTGGCGGCGGCCCCCTACAACCCGATTCCCACCGGCTTGCCCTAAACTTTTTGCTTACGTATATCAAACTCATAAATCATCAATAAAAATACAGCACTTAGTAATGCGATTGACTATAGCTTCACACAATAGATTTCAGCCACAACATCTAATCACAAGTCACAACATTCACTACGTATCCATTGCGCTAAGAAACGGTAAAAAAAACCCGACGTAAATTAGCCTACCGCCTAGTAGGTTTCTCATTCATAAAAATGGCACACTACCATCGAAATTGCACGCACACACTCACAAATTCTGTCGTAGACACAGATCACATATAACCCGCAAAATATCGAGTTTTTGGAAGATGATCGAATTTGAATTTAAACCTTAAACATGAGCCGATAAGGTTTATATTAGAATGCACTGCTTGGCCATTTCGAAACATTGCCATACTTCTGTTATATAATACTGCGTGGAATAAATTGCGCAAAATTATATTATCAATTTCGATTCTTTATAATTAAATTATGCACAAGCTTTAGAAAAAGACATAAATCGTATCACAAAACACGAAAATCGAACGTAGCTTGAAGCTCGGTAATTTAATTACCTATAAGTGCGCAAAGAAAGTTTCTTTGCTTTTAGATTCGTTGGTAAAAAATTGAATGTAATGGCAACACAGTCATTTGCCCGGTTGCGGTACGAACAGTGTGAAAATATTTGTTATTGTAATTTTTATGTGAGTTTAGTTAATTTTGTGCATAGATATAGATTAGAAAATCAAGTTAACCAGTGAAATTCAGATCTACTTGTATCTTGTGCATGAATAATTGTAGTTTTGTTGCGAGTATTTGAAGGTCAGTTCGTTGTGTTCGTCAGTGTTTTGAGTAAAATAAAGTACCTATACTTTCTTTTACTAATGGCGTTATAGCTGCTTTAGTTAATTTCGATTGTTGTGTCGTTGATTATTTACTAAATGAGTCGTCTTGTTTTTCTAAGCTATCGTTTGAAAATAAGAAGTTTGTTGTGGTGCACGGTCGTGCTCGCCCAGAGATAAAAATTGATTACAAGCGGAGGGATGGTTTCTTTAAACACTTTCACAGCGGATTATATGACAAAGGTGGTATACACTAACTGCGAGGGGTTTGCCGAAGGACACATAGCGCACGCTTCACTATACCACTCACTATAGAGAATAAATGTTAAGGTAGGTTTTTTTTGCTCGGGGTTGCCCAGCGATAATTCTCACGCGCCGCCACTGGTAGGTTATCATACCACCTGCTCGACAATGCCAAAGTGTATATCTAATGGGTCTTATTGTTATATCCTTAAAGTCTTAATTTCGTGAAGTCCGCACGGCGACGCCGTCCGGGGCGCTCGCCGGCCGCCAGCGCGCCCCGAAAACAAGAGACGGCACTGACCTTATCCGATTCCGATTACTTTCAAAATTGATATCTGAGCATCCGAGAGGCCAGTTAGAACGAATCTGACGTCAGATTTTTAAAAAGTGGCGGCCATCATGATATTTTGTAGTTAAGGTCCAATTGCTTTCAAAACCGATCCGAGAGGTCACTTGGAAAGAATCTGACGTCAGATTTTTAAAAAGAGACGACTCTGATTTTCTTTATTTACAGTCCGATTACGTTCAAAATCGATATCTGAGCTTCCGAGAGGCCCGTTAGAACGAAACTGACGTCATACCTTTGAAAAGTGGCGGCCATCTTAATATTGTTTATTTAAGGTGCTATATATTCAAAATCGATATTTGACCCTCCGAGAGGTTACTTGGAAAGAATCTGGAATTCTGAATTTTTAAAAAGAGTTAACTTACAGTCCGATTACGTTCAAAATCGATTTCTGAGCGTCAGAGAGGCCAGTTAGAATGAATCTGATGTCAGATTTTCTAAAAGTAGCGGTCATCTTGATTTTGTTTATTTAAGATACGATTACGTTCAAAATCGATATCTGAGCGTCCGAGAGGCCAGTTAGAATGAATCTGACATCAGATTTACAAAAAGTGGCGGCCATCTTGATTTTGTTCATTTAAAGTCCGATTACGTTTAAAATCGATATCCAAGCGTCCGAGAGCAAAAAAAGTGAAAATGTAAATCATGAATAATTTGAAATAATACAATAAATTCAGCAACAAGTAAATTAACAAATTTTAGGGACGAAACAGCGGTAATTACATGACTAATATTGATATTGACTCAAAATTTTACTACTCCATAAGACTATTCCAAAAGATAAGGCAAAAAAATATGCCGAATGTTGAAATTCCCATTTACATATCTCAAAAAATAACAAAGCTACAACCATTTTAATGTCGCTGATTAGAGAGGTAAAGCGCATCAGATTAATGACGTCATTGACCACGAGCGATACAGGAAATGATGATCGTTCCAATACAAAGGTGCGTTTTTCGGAAAAGGGACAGACTATGCCCCCTCTTAAAAGTTTGAAGACATAATTATGTAATTATTTGTTCTTTTGAATTACTTTTTTCGCTGTTTGATTAAGAATTGGATCCTTTTTCGAGAAAATTCCAACTAATTGATTTTCTTGTTTGGTATCAACATCCGTATAAAGTGTAGTCCAAGTAAACTTTTACGCAGTTAAAATAATCGGACGTCGAATATTGTGCGGCATGAATAATATATACCGACAACTGACCTCCGTATATAGCTTCAAAGCTGCGCGATACAAATACGGATGTCGGTTTGACACATACTTTTCATACCGCACGATATTTGCCGTCCGTATATATGAATCTATGGCACTACCGTAAAATAAAATATGGACGTCAAATATGGGACGTAATGAATAATATACACCGTCAACTGACGTCCATATACATTTCCAATGCTGCGCGATACATATTATACGGATGTCGGATTGAACCAGACATTTCATACAGCACGTTATTTGACGTCCGTATACATGAATCTATGGCACTACTTTCGAATAATAATCGGACGTCGAATATGGTGCGGCATGAATATTATATACTGTCAACTGACGTCCGTATACATTTCCAAAGCTGCGCGATACATATACGGATGTCGGATTGACGCATACTTTTCATACTGCACGATATTTGACGTCTGTATACATGAACTTATTAGACCTAGTTTAGAAAAATATTGGGACGTCGAATATGGTGCGGTATGAATAGTACATACTGTCAACTGACGTCCGTATAAAAATGGTGTTAGAAACCCTTTTCTTAGTCCCGGTGATAAGTAGGTTATCATACCACCTGCTCGACAATGCCAAAGTGTATATCTTCTGGGTTTTATTGTTATATCCTTAGTCTAATTTCGTGAATTCCGCACGGCGACGTGGTCCGGGGCGCTCGTCCGCCACCAGCGCGCCCCGAAAACAAAAGACGGCACCGACCTTATCCGATTCCGATTACTTTCAAAATTGATATCTGAGCGTCCGAGAGGCCAGTTAGAAAGAATTTTACGTCAGATTTCTAAAAAGTGCCGGCCATCTTGATTTTGTTTATTTAAGGTCGTATCACGTTCAAAATCGATATCTGAGCGTCCGAGAGGCCAGTTAGAACGAATCTGACGTCAGATTTTTTAAAAGTAGCGGCCATCATGATATTATTTATTTAAGGTCCGATTACTTTCAAAACCGATCCGAGAGGTCACTGAGAAAGAATCTGACGTCAGATTTTTAAAAAGAGACGACTATCTGATTTTCTGTATTTACAATCCGATTACGTTCAAAATCGATATCTGAGCTTCCGCGAGGCCCGTTACAACGAAACTGACGTCATATTTTTGAAAAGTGGCGGCCATATTAATATTGTTTATTTAAGGTGCTATTATATTCAAAATCGATATTTGACCGTCCGAGAGGTTACTTGGAAAGAATCTGACGTAGGATTTTTAAAAAGAGGCGACTATCTCATTTTGTTAACTTACAATCCGATTACGTTTAAAATCGATACCTGAGCGTCAGAGAGACCACTTAGAACGAATCTGACATCAGATTTTTAAAAAGTGGCGGCCATCTTGATTTTGTTTATTTAAGATACGATCACGTTCAAAATCGATATCTGAGCATCAGAGAGGCCAACTGGTCTAACTAGAATGAATCTGATGTCAGATTTTCTAAAAGTAGCGGTCATCTTGATTATGTTTATTTAAGATACGATTACATTCAAAATCGATATCTGAGCATCCGAGAAGCCAGTTAGAATGAATCTGACATCAGATTTACAAAAAGTGACGGCCATATTGATCTTGTTCATTTAAAGTCCGATTACGTTTAAAATCGATATTCGAGCGTCCGAGAGTAAAACAAAGTGAAAATGTAAATCATGAATAATTTGAAATAATACAATAAATTCAGCAACAGATTAATTAACAAATTTTAAATTTTAGGGACGAAACATCGGTAATTTCATGACTAATATTGATATTGACTCAAAATTTTACTACTCCATAAGACTATTCCAAAAGATAAGGCAAAAAAATATGCCAAATGGTGAAATTCCTATTCAAATATCTCAAAAAATAACGAAGCTACAACCGTTTTAATGTCGTTGATTATAGAGAGAAAGCGCATCAGATTAATGACTTCATTGACCACGAGCGATATAGGAAATGACGATCGTTCCAATACAAAGGTGCGTTTTTCGGAAACGGGACAGACTATGCCCCCTCTTAAAAGTTTGAAGACATAATTATGTAATTATTTGTTCTTTTGAATTACTTTTTACGCTATTTGATTAAGATGATTAAGAATTTGATCCTTTTTCGAGAAAATTCTAACTTATTGATTTTCTTGTTTGGTGTCAACATCCGTAGTAAGTGTAGTCCAAGTAAACTTTTACGCTGTAAAAATAATCGGACGTCGAATATGGTGCGGCATGAATAATATATACCGTCAACTGACGTCCGTATATAGCTTCAAAGCTGCGTGATACAAATACGGATGTCGGTTTGACACATACTTTTCATA
Source organism: Epiblema foenella (assembly GCA_963556455.1). Taxonomy (NCBI): domain Eukaryota; kingdom Metazoa; phylum Arthropoda; class Insecta; order Lepidoptera; family Tortricidae; genus Epiblema; species Epiblema foenella. The sequence goes on along the minus strand of OY747107.1, from coordinate 9,171,656 downwards.
CTGCACGATATTTGCCGTCCGTATATATGAATCTATGGAACTACCGTAAAATAAAACATGGACGTTAAATATGGGGCGTAATGAATAATATACACAGCTACCTGACATCTATATACATTTCCAAAGCTATGGGTACTTTAGAAAATTAATCGTACGTCGAATATGGTGCAGCATGAATAGTATATACCGTCAACTGACGTCCGTATACATTTCCAATGCTGCGCGATACATATTATACGGATGTCGGATTGAAGCAGACATTTCATACTGCACGATATTTGACGTCCGTATACATGAATCTATGGCACTACTGTAGAATAAAACATGAACGTCAAAAATGGTGCGTAGTGAATGACATATATAGCTAATTGACGTCTTCTACTTACTGGTATCCGAAGTGCCTTGACAAATAAATTACCTTATAAAGTCCCAAGGATCAAGAGTAAAAAGTATAAAATAAAATAGTATATAACAAAATATTTTTACAAAAACTTCTATTTAAAAAAAAACTAAATATTACAAAAAAATATTTATAAGCTGTTAGTAGAAATATGCTTTCTAGTAACGGGGGTATGCTATGTATCAATTCAATTTGTCATATAAATATTATAAAAGCTTAGGCACTATCTAATATATATGTTACTTTACATCAGCTGTTATAAGATAATATTACAATTTGAAATGATATACAAGCTGTTTGGCAGATCGTCTGCCAAAAGACTAGGGTGGGTTTGTAGGGTCAGTAGCACACATTTAAATAAAAGAGAAAAATACTGAGATAAATTTAAAAATTAAATAATAGAAAATACCGTGAGCAGGAACAGTGTTAATTGGCCCAAAATGTGTTGCAAGTGATCCTACCTACCCACCTTAGTCTTTTAACAGACGATCTGCCATACACTCCGAATAAAATACCCACGTTAATAGGACGGATCTTTCTACTAACAGCCTATAAATGATTACATGCTTAAATATTTTTTTCAATATTTATTTAATCAAATACATGAAAATAAAATACTGTACAAGTACATATTTTTATAAGGCTACAAAATAAAAACATAATTAAAAACTAAACTAAATTTAAAAATGGCCTATCCGGCATTGTGCCGAAGACGCTGGCAGCATTTCCTCGCTGACTAGTAAGCCAAATTTTTTGTGCGAGGTAGCTGCCAGCTCTTTTATTGTTTTTACTTTTTAGTTATTTTTTCTTTTAAATAAAACTTTTTAAATGTATTGTTTTAAATATTATTTAATTACCTTTTAGGTACGTAATCCTACAAATGACCTCGAGGTAGCGCGGACTTTTTCCAAGAGACCTATCGAACTGCATTAAGTCGGTCTGAAAATTCATTGCTTAGGTATTACTGTAGAATGTGAATAAATTCAACCCGTACATTTCACATCTTTAGAAAAATACACGGACTTCGTCTATAGAACTGATGTCCCTATGTAGTTTCAATGCCGCGCGATACAAATACGGATGTCGGTTTGACTTATACTTTTCATAATGAGCGATATTTGACGACCGTATACACTAGTGGCTCTGTTAGCTGTAGGCTGTAGACCTCGTGAGCCTTGCAAGGCAAAATAATATATATATATTTGGATTTTCTAAAAAGTGGCACGAAGAAAAAATTCTATGTAATAATCGAAACTCCTCCAAAATTTCACGTAAATCGGTTGAGAAATGCGACCTGTACAGGAGAGCAAGCGGACACACAACCGGACATACGAAAGCATTTTCGTCCAATCTAAAACATATACCGAACGTTACACTCGGTCGATGAATGTATAGCACTGCTTTAGAAAAATACTCGGAAGTCTAATATGGGGCGGCATGAATAGTATATACTGTCAACTGACGTCCGTATATAGCTTCGAAGGTAGGCGACACATATACGGATGTCGGTTTGACGCATACTTTTCATACTGTAAGATATTTGACGTCCGTATACATGAATCTATGGCATTACTTTAGAAAAATACTCGGACGTCGAAAATGGGTCGGCATGAATAATATATACCGTCAACTGACGTCCGTATATAGTTTCAAAGCTGCGCGAAACATATACGGATGTCGGTTAGACTCATACTTTTCATACTGTACGATATTTGGCGTCCGTATACGAGAATGTATAGCACTACTTTTCGAGAAGTAGGGCACATCGGAAAGTCATGTCCCGCCCCACTGGGGAAGTACTTTCATCTCACAGTCCTTATAAAAGACTACAACTATAATAACACCACTACTTGCTTTGTAGGTATGTGGTGTTGTGTCCCTGGTGGTGAGTAAGGTGACCAGATCACCAGAGGATGCGTTGTGTTGAGAGTAAGGGACCGGCATTAGTCTTTAGCTGTCAACACAACGAGTACTCAAATTAATAAAGGGTCGGCAACGCGCTTGTTCTTCTGGAATCACAGGTGTCCATAGGCTACGGTGTCTGCTTACCATCAGGCAGACGGTATGCTTGTTTGCCACCGTCGTAGTATTTAAAAAAACACTGGAAAAATAATGGGACGTCGAATATGATACGGCATGAATAGTATATATCGTCAACTGACGTCCGTATATAGCTTCAAAGCTGCACAAAACATAAACGGATGTCGATTTGACCCATACTTTTCATACTGTACGATATTTGACATCCGTATATGAGAATGTATAGCACTACTTTTCGAGAAGTAGGGCGCATCAGAAAGTCATCTCGCTCGTATTTTGAGTAGCCCAACTGGGGAAGTAGTTTCACCTCACAATCCTTACAAAAGACCACAGCCATAATAACACCACTACTTGCTTTGTAGGTATGTGGTGTTGTGTCCCTGGTGGTTAGTAAGGTGACCAGATCTCCAGAGCATGCGTTGTGTTGAGAGTAAGGAACCGGCATTAGTCTTTAGCTGTCAACACAACGAGTACTCAAATTAATAAAGGGTCGGCAATGCGCTTGTTCTTCTGGAATCACAGGTGTCCATAGGCTACGGTTTCTGCTTACCATCAGGCAGAAGGTATGCTTGTTTGCCACCGTCGTAGTATTTAAAAAAACACTGGAAAAATAATGAGACGTCGAATATGATACGGCATGAATAGCATATATCGTCAACTGACGTCCGTATATAGCTTCAAAGCTGCACGAAACATATACGGATGTCGGTTTGACCCATACTTTTCATACTGTACGATATCTGACGTCCGTATACATTAATCTAATAGCTCTACTCATTCCTTCGCCTATAAATGCATAAACTCTCCTGGAAGGGTTTCGCAACAATCAGATAACTAAACTTATAACTAGGTACACTAGTGGAACTGTGAGCTGTAGACCTCGCGAGTCTGTCTTTTTTGCATAACTCCGCCATTTTGAAAAATTTTCAAAAACTCTTGACACAAAAAAATCTATATAATTGTCGAAGATGCTCACAAAATTGCTCGAGAACCGGTTGAGAAATGGGACTTGTAGAGGAGAACAACCGGACAGCCTCTGGACAGCTGGACAACCGCCGTACAGCTGGACAGCCGGACATACTAATCTAAAGCATTTTCGTCTAATCTAAAACAAAAAAAAAAAAATCTTGGAAAATCCAAAAAGAAAAATTTTTTTTTTGGATTTTCCAAGAAGTGTCTCGAAAAGAAATTAATTATCGTATTATCGAACCTGCTCACAAAGTTTCACGAAAATCGGTTGAGAAATGCGACCTGTAGAGGAGAACAAACGGACAAATCGCGGCCAGCCGGACATACGAAAGAATTTTCGTCCAATCTTAAAACACAGACCTTCGTTAACACTCGGTTAATAAATGTAGGTATTTACGGGCAAAAATTGCAATTTTTGATATAGCGAAGAAAATTTTCAGGTTCTGATAATATTAACAAATATGTCGATATTTGGATTTCTTGGGTGTACCATTTAAATAGAGTTTTGTGGTAAGACAATCACAGCTCGATCGGGTCATTCCTGGATGAGGCTAGCTAGTGGCGTACCTTAAGTAGGTACTCGAAGATACGCTCAGCAATTGGCGATTACATGCTGAGAATAATCTATCAGAAAAATCTAGTCAAATTAATCTTGTAATAACATCTTGTATATATACAAAAATGAGAATAACCAAATAAAATGGCGGTCTACCCATCTCTCATAGGTTCACCCTATAAAAAATAATTATTTAAGTACAATAGACAATACTTTTTGCGAGACTCCGTGAAAGAAAGAGACAAGTATAAATAAACGAATCACAATGCTGGCAACGTCGCACATTCAAATCCCAACCGTCTGATTTGGACGTAAAAATATCCGCGGCATGAATAAATAATATTGATATACGTAGGAGGCCGAAAAAGCTCCACTAGTGTGTGGGGTCCAAAAATGTTTGGGCCTAACTGCAAAATGAATATCGCGGAAAATAAATGAGCAAGAAAATGAAGTATCCTATGGAGTAGGAAATCAAAAAACTAAGCAATATTCATCGAGAGATGATAAAAAATATAAGGAGAACTGGTGGACGTCGTAATGATGCACCACGTGCATGACGCCAAATGAGTTCCTGGATGTATATATATATAATATTCATGCCGCGGATATTTTTACGTCCAAATCAGACGGTTGGGATTTGAAAGTGCGACGTTGCCAGCATTGTGATTCGTTTATTTATACTTCTCTTTCTTTCACGGAGTCTCGCAAAAAGTATTGTCTATTGTACTTAAATAATTATTTTTTTATAGGGTGAACCTATGAGAGATGGGTAGACTGCCATTTTATTTGGTTATTCTCATTTTTGTATATATACAAGATGTTATTACAAGATTAATTTGACTAGATTTTTCTGATAGATTATTCTCAGCATGTAATCGCCAATTGCTGAGCGTATCTTCGAGTACCTACTTAAGGTACGCCACTAGCTAGCCTCATCCAGGAATGACCCGATCGAGCTGTGATTGTCTTACCACAAAACTCTATTTAAATGGTACACCCAAGAAATCCAAATATCGACATATTTGTTAATATTATCAGAACCTGAAAATTTTCTTCGCTATATCAAAAATTGCAATTTTTGCCCGTAAATACCTACATTTATTAACCGAGTGTTAACGAAGGTCTATGTTTTAAGATTGGACGAAAATTCTTTCGTATGTCCGGCTGGCCGCGATTTGTCCGTTTGTTCTCCTCTACAGGTCGCATTTCTCAACCGATTTTCGTGAAACTTTGTGAGCAGGTTCGATAATACGATAATTAATTTCTTTTCGAGACACTTCTTGGAAAATCCAAAAAAAAAATTTTTCGTTCAAGGCTCTCGAGGTCTACAGCTCACATAGCCACTAGTGTATGACCGAGTTTAACGAAGATTTATGTTTTAGATTAGACGAAAATGCTTTAGATTAGTATGTCCGGCTGTCCAGCTGTACGGCGGTTGTCCAGCTGTCCAGAGGCTGTCCGGTTGTTCTCCTCTACAAGTCCCATTTCTCAACCGGTTCTCGAGCAATTTTGTGAGCATCTTCGACAATTATATAGATTTTTTTGTGTCAAGTTTTTGAAAATTTTTCAAAATGGCGGAGTTATGCAAAAAAGACAGACTCGCGAGGTCTACAGCTCACAGTTCCACTAGTGTACCTAGTTATAAGTTTAGTTATCTGATTGTTGCGAAACCCTTCCAGGAGAGTTTATGCATTTATAGGAGAAGGAATGAGTAGAGCTATTAGATTAATGTATACGGACGTCAGATATCGTACAGTATGAAAAGTATGGGTCAAACCGACATCCGTATATGTTTCGTGCAGCTTTGAGTTGAGGCTATATACGGACGTCAGTTGACGATATATGCTATTCATGCCGTATCATATTCGACGTCTCATTATTTTTCCAGTGTTTTTTTAAATACTACGACGGTGGCAAACAAGCATACCTTCTGCCTGATGGTAAGCAGAAACCGTAGCCTATGGACACCTGTGATTCCAGAAGAACAAGCGCGTTGCCGACCCTTTATTAATTTGAGTACTCGTTGTGTTGACAGCTAAAGACTAATGCCGGTCCCTTACTCTCAACACAACGCATGCTCTGGAGATCTGGTCACCTTACTCACCACCAGGGACACAACACCACATACCTACAAAGCAAGTAGTGGTGTTATTATGGCTGTGGTCTTTTGTAAGGATTGTGAGGTGAAACTACTTCCCCAGTTGGGCTACTCAAAATACGAGCGAGATGACTTTCCGATGTGCCCTACTTCTCGAAAAGTAGTGCTATACATTCTCATATACGGATGTCAAATATCGTACAGTATGAAAAGTATGGGTCAAATCGACATCCGTATATGTTTCGTGCAGCTTTGAAGCTATATACGGACGTCAGTTGACGATATATACTATTCATGCCGTATCATATTCGACGTCCCATTATTTTTCCAGTGTTTTTTTAAATACTACGACGGTGGCAAACAAGCATACCGTCTGCCTGATGGTAAGCAGACACCGTAGCCTATGGACACCTGTGATTCCAGAAGAACAAGCGCGTTGCCGACCCTTTATTAATTTGAGTACTCGTTGTGTTGACAGCTAAAGACTAATGCCGGTCCCTTACTCTCAACACAACGCATCCTCTGGTGATCTGGTCACCTTACTCACCACCAGGGACACAACACCACATACCTACAAAGCAAGTAGTGGTGTTATTATAGTTGTAGTCTTTTATAAGGACTGTGAGATGAAAGTACTTCCCCAGTGGGGCGGGACATGACTTTCCGATGTGCCCTACTTCTCGAAAAGTAGTGCTATACATTCTCGTATACGGACGCCAAATATCGTACAGTATGAAAAGTATGAGTCTAACCGACATCCGTATATATTTCGCGCAGCTTTGAAACTATATACGGACGTCAGTTGACGGTATATATTATTCATGCCGACCCATTTTTGACGTCCGAGTATTTTTCTAAAGTAATGCCATAGATTCATGTATACGGACGTCAAATATCTTACAGTATGAAAAGTATGCGTCAAACCGACATCCGTATATGTGTCGCCTACCTTCGAAGCTATATACGGACGTCAGTTGACAGTATATACTATTCATGCCGCCCCATATTAGACTTCCGAGTATTTTTCTAAAGCAGTGCTATACATTCATCGACCGAGTGTAACGTTCGGTATATGTTTTAGATTGGACGAAAATGCTTTCGTATGTCCGGTTGTGTGTCCGCTTGCTCTCCTGTACAGGTCGCATTTCTCAACCGATTTACGTGAAATTTTGGAAGAGTTTCGATTATTACATAGAATTTTTTCTTTGTGTCACTTTTTAGAAAATCCAAATATATATATATATAAATTATTTTGCCTTGCAAGGCTCACGAGGTCTACAGCCTACAGCTAACAGAGCCACTAGTGTATACGGTCGTCAAATATCGCTCATTATGAAAAGTATAAGTCAAACCGACATCCGTATTTGTATCGCGCGGCATTGAAACTACATAGGGACATCAGTTCTATAGACGAAGTCCGTGTATTTTTCTAAAGATGTGAAATGTACGGGTTGAATTTATTAACATTCTACAGTAATACCTAAGCAATGAATTTTCAGACCGACTTATTGCAGTTCGATAGGTCTCTTGGAAAAAGTCCGCGCTACCTCGAGGTCATTTGTAGGGTTACGTACCTAAAAGGTAATTAAATAATACTTAAAACAATACATTTAAAAAGTTTTATTTAAAAGAAAAAATAACTAAAAAGTAAAAACAATAAAAGAGCTGGCAGCTACCTCGCACAAAAAATTTGGCTTACTAGTCAGCGAGGAAATGCTGCCAGCGTCTTCGGCACAATGCCGGATGGGCCATTTTTAAATTTAGTTTAGTTTTTATTTTGTAGCCTTATAAAAATATGTACTTGTACAGTATTTTATTTTCATGTATTTGATTAAATAAATATTGAAAGAAATATTTAAGCCTGTAATCATTTATAGGCTGTTAGTAGAAAGATCCGTCCATTAACGTGGGTATTTTATTCGGAGTGTATGGCAGATCGTCTGCTAAAAGACTAAGGTGGGTAGGTAGGATCACTTGCAACACATTTTGGGCCAACTAACACTGTTCCTGCTCACGGTATTTTCTTTTATTTTCTTTTTTAAATTTATCTCAGTATTTTTCTCTTTTATTTAAGTGTGTGTTGCTACTGACCCTACAAACCCAACCTAGTCTTTTGGCAGACGATCTGTCAAACAGCTTGTATATCATTTCAAATTGTAATATTATCTTATAACAGCTGATGTAAAGTAACATATATATTAGACAGTGCCTAAGCTTTTGTAATATTTATATGACAAATTGAAATGATACATAGCATACCCCCGTTTCTAGAAAGCATATTTCTACTAACAGCTTATAAATATTTTTTTGTAATATTTAGTTTTTTTTAAATAGAAGTTTTTGTAAAAATATTTTGTTATATACTATTTTATTTTATACTTTTTACTCTTGATCCTTGGGACTTTATAAGGTAATTTATTTGTCAAGGCACTTCGGATACCAGTAAGTAGAAGACGTCAATTAGCTATATATGTCATTCACTACGCACCATTTTTGACGTTCATGTTTTATTCTACAGTAGTGCCATAGATTCATGTATACGGACGTCAAATATCGTGCAGTATGAAATGTCTGCTTCAATCCGACATCCGTATAATATGTATCGCGCAGCATTGGAAATGTATACGGACGTCAGTTGACGGTATATACTATTCATGCTGCACCACATTCGACGTACGATTAATTTTCTAAAGTACCCATAGCTTTGGAAATGTATATGGATGTCAGGTAGCTGTATATATTATTCTATTATGTGTATTATATTTAACGTCCATGTTTTATTTTACGGTAGTGCCATAAATTCATATATACGGACGGCAAATATCGTGCAGTATGAAAAGTATGTGTCAAACCGACATCCGTATTTGTATCACGCAGCTTTGAAGCTATATACGGACGTCAGTTGACGGTATATATTATTCATGCCGCACCATATTCGACGTCCGATTATTTTTACAGCGTAAAAGTTTACTTGGACTACACTTACTACGGATGTTGACACCAAACAAGAAAATCAATAAGTTAGAATTTTCTCGAAAAAGGATCAAATTCTTAATCAAATAGCGTAAAAAGTAATTCAAAAGAACAAATAATTACATAATTATGTCTTCAAACTTTTAAGAGGGGGCATAGTCTGTCCCTTTTCCGAAAAACGCACCTTTGTATTGGAACGATCGTCATTTCCTGTATCGCTCGTGGTCAATGATGTCATTAATCTGATGCGCTTTCCCTCTCTAATCAGTGACATTAAAACGGTTGTAGCTTTGTTATTTTTTGAGATATGTAAATGGGAATTTCAACATTCGGCATATTTTTTTGCCTTATCTTTTGGAATAGTCTTATAGAGTAGTAAAATTTTGAGTCAATATCAATATTAGTCATGTAATTACCGCTGTTTCGTCCCTAAAATTTAAAATTTGTTAATTTACTTGTTGCTGAATTTATTGTATTATTTCAAATTATTCATGATATACATTTTCACTTTTTTTTACTCTCGGACGCTCAAATATCGATTTTAAACGTAATCGGACTTTAAATGAACAAGATCAATATGGCCGTCACTTTTTGTAAATCTGATGTCAGATTAATTCTAACTGGCTTCTCGGATGCTCAGATATCGATTTTGAATGTAATCGTATCTTAAATAAACATAATCAAGATGACCGCTACTTTTAGAAAATCTGACATCAGATTCATTCTAGTTAGACCAGTTGGCCTCTCTGATGCTCAGATATCGATTTTGAACGTGATCGTATCTTAAATAAACAAAATCAAGATGGCCGCCACTTTTTAAAAATCTGATGTCAGATTCGTTCTAAGTGGTCTCTCTGACGCTCAGGTATCGATTTTAAACGTAATCGGATTGTAAGTTAACAAAATGAGATAGTCGCCTCTTTTTAAAAATCCTACGTCAGATTCTTTCCAAGTAACCTCTCGGACGGTCAAATATCGATTTTGAATATAATAGCACCTTAAATAAACAATATTAATATGGCCGCCACTTTTCAAAAATATGACGTCAGTTTCGTTGTAACGGGCCTCGCGGAAGCTCAGATATCGATTTTGAACGTAATCGGATTGTAAATACAGAAAATCAGATAGTAGTCTCTTTTTAAAAATCTGACGTCAGATTCTTTCTCAGTGACCTCTCGGATCGGTTTTGAAAGTAATCGGACCTTAAATAAATAATATCATGATCGCCGCTACTTTTAAAAAATCTGACGTCAGATTCGTTCTAACTGGCCTCTCGGACGCTCAGATATCGATTTTGAACGTGATACGACCTTAAATAAACAAAATCAAGATGGCCGGCACTTTTTAGAAATCTGACGTAAAATTCTTTCTAACTGGCCTCTCGGACGCTCAGATATCAATTTTGAAAGTAATCGGAATCGGATAAGGTCGGTGCCGTCTTTTGTTTTCGGGGCGCGCTGGTGGCGGACGAGCGCCCCGGACCACGTCGCCGTGCGGAATTCACGAAATTAGACTTTAAGGATATAACAATAAAACCCAGTAGATATACACTTTGGCATTGTCGAGGAGGTGGTATGATAACCTACTTATCACCGGGACTAAGGAAAGGGTTTCTAACACCATTTTTATACGGACGTCAGTTGACAGTATGTACTATTCATACCGCACCATATTCGACGTCCCAATATTTTTCTAAACTAGGTCTAATAAGTTCATGTATACAGACGTCAAATATCGTGCAGTATGAAAAGTATGCATCAATCCGACATCCGTATATGTATCGCGCAGCATCCGTATATGCAGCAGCGCAACGGCGTTTCTTGACCTTGAACGCGCGCAACGGGCAGTGATCAAGGTAATGTTGAGAAAACCTTTTCGGTTTCCCACTGACACACTATATCAGCAAACAGGCTTTCTTAGAGTTCGACAACTGTTCATCATGAATGCTGTTATTCGGGTCCACAGAAGTGCAGCAAAGTCTCCTCTTTCTGACGCCATCATGAGTAGACGCATATATAGAGTTCCCATTCCCACAGTCAGATCGGCACACGCTAAACGCTCTGCATTCTTCATTCACCCCTTTGTCTATAATGCTGTCTGTAAAGTCTGCGACATAAAACAGTGCACGATATACAATGTTAAGTCCACTCTAAAGAAATGGTTAGCCACTTTGTCATATAGTGACACGGAATACATAGTACGTTCCCGTTATTAAATAAGGTTGCTATACCGTAATTAATGAACACTCTGACACAATCATTCACACACACCGACACCCACACACACACACACACACACACACACACATACACATACACACTAAGCCTCTTACACTCAAATACCATATACCCTAGCTTAATAATCAAGATGTTCCATGTGTACTTAATTTTAATGTTAAAAATTAATATGTTCGTAATAACTAATAACCTAATTTTAACCAAACCTAACCTAATAACGTAATTTTCATTTTGTAATGCTCACGTCGTGCTATTTATGTGGAGTATGATTACTCACGTGTTTTGTTAACCGTCTCAGTGGGTCCCAAGATACAGGCTCAGCCTAGTTTGGGTCTCAACAGATATTCGCATAATTTGTATTTCTGTGTTTTTGTATAATAAATAAATTATTATTATTATTATATATAGCTTTGGAAATGTATACGGACGTCAGTTGACAGTATATAATATTCATGCCGCACCATATTCGACGTCCGATTATTATTCTAAAGTAGTGCCATAGATTCATGTATACGGACGTCAAATATCGTGCAGTATGAAATGTCTGCTTCAATCCGACATCCGTATAATATGTATCGCGCAGCATTGGAAATGTATACGGACGTCAGTTGACGGTATATACTATTCATGCTGCACCATATTCGACGTACGATTAATTTTCTAAAGTACGCACAGCATTGGAAATGTATATGGACGTCAGATAGCGGTGTATATTATTCATTACGTCCCATATTTGACGTCCATGTTTTATTTTACGGTAGTGCCATAGATTCATATATACGGACGGCAAATATCGTGCAGTATGAAAAGTATGTTTCAAACCGACATCCGTATTTGTATCGCGCAGCTTTGAAGCTATATACGGAGGTCAGTTGACGGTATATATTATTCATGCCGCACAATATTCGACGTCCGATTATTTTAACTGCGTAAAAGTTTACTTGGACTACACTTTATACGGATGTTGATACCAAACAAGAAAATCAATTAGTTGGAATTTTCTCGAAAAAGGATCCAATTCTTAATCAAATAGCGAAAAAAGTAATTCAAAAGAACAAATAATTACATAATTATGTCTTCAAACTTTTAAGAGGGGGCATAGTCTGTCCCTTTTCCGAAAAACGCACCTTTGTATTGGAACGATCATCAATTCCTGTATCGCTCGTGGTCAATGACGTCATTAATCTGATGCGCTTTCCCTCTCTAATCAGCGACATTAAAACAGTTGTAGCTTTGTTATTTTTTGAGATATGTAAATGGGAATTTCAACATTCGGCATATTTTTTTGCCTTATCTTTTGGAATAGTCTTATGGAGTAGTAAAATTTTGAGTTAATATCAATATTAGTCATGTAATTACCGCTGTTTCGTCCCTAAAATTTAAAATTTGTTAATTTACTTGTTGCTGAATTTATTGTATTATTTCAAATTATTAATGATTTACATTTTCACTTTTTTTGCTCTCGGACGCTTGGATATCGATTTTAAACGTAATCGGACTTTAAATGAACAAAATCAAGATGGCCGCCACTTTTTGTAAATCTGATGTCAGATTCATTCTAACTGGCCTCTCGGACGCTCAGATATCGATTTTGAACCTAATCGTATCTTAAATTAAAAAAAACAAGATGACCGCTACTTTTAGAAAATCTGACATCAGATTCGTTCTAACTGGCCTCTCTGACGCTCAGAAATCGATTTTGAACGTAATCGGGCTGTAAGTTAACTCTTTTTAAAAATCCTACGTCAGATTCTTTCCAAGTAACCTCTCGGACGGTCAAATATCGATTTTGAATATAATAGCACCTTAAATAAACAATATTAATATGGCCGCCACTTTTCAAAAATATGACGTCAGTTTCGTTGTAACGGGCCTCGCGGAAGCTCAGATATCGATTTTGAACGTAATCGGACTGTAAATAAAGAAAATCAGTCGTCTCTTTTTAAAAATCTGACGTCAGATTCTTTCCAAGTGACCTCTCGGATCGGTTTTGAAAGCAATTGGACCGTAAATACAAAATATCATGATGGCCGCCACTTTTTAAAAATCTGACGTCAGATTCGTTCTAACTGGCCTCTCGGATGCTCAGATATCGATTTTGAACGTGATTAGGACCTTAAATAAACAAAATCAAGATGGTCGTAATTTTTTAGAAATCTGACGTGAAATTCTTTCTAACTGGCCTCTCGGACGCTCAGATATCAATTTTGAAAGTAATCGGAATCGGATAAGGTCGGTGCCGTCTCTTGTTTTCGGGGCGCGCTGGCGGCGGGCGAGCGCCCCGGACCGCGTCGCCGTGCGGACTTCACGAAATTAGACTTGAAGGATATAACAATAAGACCCATTAGATATACACTTTGGCATTGTCGAGCAGGTGGTATGATAACCTACTTATCACCGAGACTAAGGAAAGGGTTTCTAACACCATTTTTATACGGACGTCAGGTGACAGTATATACTATTCATAACGCACCATATTCGACGTCCCATTATTTTTCTAAAGTAGTGCTATAGGTTCATGTATACAGACGTCAAATATCGTGCAGTATGAAAAGTATGCGTCAATCCGACATCCATATATGTATCGCGCAGCTTTGGAAATATATACGGACGTCAGTTGACAGTATATACTATTCATGCCGCACCATATTCGGGGTCCGATTATTATTCTAAAGTAGTGCCATAGATTCATGTATACGGACGTCAAATTTAGTGGCAGTATGAAAAGCATGCATCAAACCGACATCTGTATATGCATAAAGTAATAAATAACCCTAAAGTTAGTAATTAATTTATTTTTCTAATTCCTTATCCATATCCAATAAGAAAGCTACGACCAAAAATATCCTAATTTATTTTTTCCAGACAATTTTGCATGGTAAATTACCCAATTTAAACAGGTACTAAAATAAAAACAAAAGAAGTTAATAAAGTTCGTCTTATTTTTAAGTAGTTTCAAAGAAGTACTAGGTGATTTAACTCACCATTTTACTCACAAACCATTTTTTTAACTGATTTTAGACATGTGGTATACCGTTAGAATAGCCATGAAATGGAGAAGTTTTTATGATATTGGAAGATCTGAGGAGTTCCAGCTTTTTTTTGTGCCATGTAGTTGAGCTTGAAAATTTTTATTTTCTGTCCTTTACACTATGTCGGCTCATAACTTTTTTAAATAAAAAAAATAATAAGTTTTCTGTAGGATACTCATAAATTAGAGATTAAAAACATACAGGAGTTTTTGGGCTATCAGCTTAAAAAAAAAAAAACAAAAAACCTGATTGGTAAATTTTCGGTAAACGCCGAGACATAATTTAAAAAAATCATAAACAAAATACCGTGGGTAGAACGAGTGTAAATTGGCACTAAATGTGTTGCTACTGACCCTACCAACCCAACCTAGTCTTTTGGCAGACGATTTGCCAAACAGCTTGTATATCATTTCAAATTGTAATATTATCTTATAAAAGCTGATGTAAAGTAACATATATATTAGATAGTGCCTACGCTTTTATAATATTTATATGATAAATTGAAATGATATATAGCATAGCAGACCCACGTTACTAGAATGCATATTTCTACTAACAGCTTATAAATATTTTTTTGTAATAATTAGTTTCTTTTTTAAATAGAAGCTTTTGTAAACATATTTTACGACTACATAAGGTAATTTGTTTGTCAAGGCACTTCGGATACCAGTAAGTAGAAGAATAGACGTCAATTAGCCATATATGTCATTCACTACGCACCATTTTTGACGTTCATGTTTTATTTTACAGTAGTGCCATAGATTCATGTATACGGACGTTAAATATCGTGCAGTATGAAAAGTCTGCTTCAATCCGACATCCGTATAATACATATGTATCTCGCAGCATTGGAAATGTATACGGACGTCAATTGACGATATATACTATTCATGCCGTACCATATTCGACGTCCGACTAATTTTCTAAAGTAGTGCTATAGGTTCATGTATACAGACGTCAAATATCGTGCAGTATGAAAAGTATTCGTTAATCCGACATCCGTATATGTATCGCGCAGCTTTTGAAATGCATACGGACGTCAGTTAGCTGTATATATTATTGATTACGTTTCATGTTTTCCATGTCTTGTTGTTTACCTCCATATTTTATTCTACAGCATGGCATGAGCCATTTTCTATAAACGTAACTTACATTGCATAAGTCTCACTAGGGAATTGAGAAAGTTAGTGACTAGGTAAAATCGTGAAATCAGGACTTACTCCTGTAGCCTTATCCTTAGTGACGAGTCCAAACAGAGAATTGCCGAATTTCGGGAGATCTCGTTCAGGAATCTGATGGATAAGATCAGATTCCCGTTGGACCATACCCCCCTTGGATCGGCCGGAACACCCTACCCCTACTTT
This sequence comes from Epiblema foenella, assembly GCA_963556455.1. Classification (NCBI taxonomy): domain Eukaryota; kingdom Metazoa; phylum Arthropoda; class Insecta; order Lepidoptera; family Tortricidae; genus Epiblema; species Epiblema foenella. The sequence goes on along the minus strand of OY747107.1, from coordinate 9,155,987 downwards.
CGAGGATAGTGAGTAAGCCGAATGCCTTGCGAGTAGCTTAGAGTCCCAATGTTCGCCTAGTCTCCTACACACCGACGAAGCCCATATTAGATGGGTCGATTCCAAAGTGAACAGGAGATCGCGTCTCCCCGTAACTTAACCCATTTTACTGGTGTCGGTTAAGGAAGTCAGTGACCTTGTCAGGCGTCTTCGTGTTAGGAAGGCTCCGGGTGCGGATGGTGTATCCAATCGTATCCTGAGACTTCTCCCTGAAACCCTCATTTTGGTAGGTATCTTCAATGCCACGTTAACCAATGCTCATTTTCCAGCCGCGTAGAAAGGTGCAACAGTCATAGGGATTGCGAAGCCCGGAAAGCCCCAGACCTCGCCTGTCTCTTATAGGCCGATCAGCTTACTTAGCTCTCTAGGAAAGCTATATAAGCGGATCTTTCTCACTAGGATTCTACTCTAATCTTTCTTACTAGATTTACAGCTGAGAATAACGGCATCATCGACGAGCACTTCGGCTTTAGATCCGCACACTCGTGCATCCAACAGGTGCACTGTGCCACGGAGCACGTGCTGTACGCTTTCAGGCGATTCCAGGGGCTCAGGACCGGTTCGATCTTTCTCGACGTATCAAAGGCTTCGACAAGGTCTGGCATTACGTGATGATATACAAGTTATATTAGCTCGGTATGCCTGACAGACTCGTACTCAACCTACGATATTTTCTAAGGAATCGAAGCTTTTGATACAGACTATAGGGAACGTACTAGGACCCACACCCCACCCGGGCCGCTTCAGGTCATTCAGAATCGTTTTCTCCGTAGGGCGACTGGTGTCCCGTGGTGCCAGTCGAACCACAGTCTGCACCACGACATGGGTATTAGCACTATGTATGGTTTCTTTAAGCAGACTGCCAGACGTTATTTTGACAACGCTCCCCATCATAGAAATCCTTTATTGAGGAAGGCTGTCGACTATGTTCCCATCTCTCCTCCCTTCTGTCGTAACTCGACGATCACTGATTAGGAGCCGCACGGTCCGGCATCCTAGGCACACACTCACGGGCCCGGACGACGTAATCGCAGCATCCATCGAAAGATGGAACGCTCCGCTTACGGCGTCCAACTCAGACACGACGCGTACACTCAGGCATTCCCGCCGGCGGGGACGTCCACCGCGCGATCGCGAAAACACAGACACATACAGTCCCTATTCGTCCCGGCACTACCGCCCGCGCGGTTGTGTTTAAGGTTTTCCCCTGAATTTTCCCTAGGCCACTCTCCAATCGCGCACTCCTATCGCTTTATTGGGCCCGCCTATAAATCCACAGTCAGGTTTTAAAAAAAGTGTCATAGATTCCATATATACGGACGTCAAATATAGTGCAGTTTGAAAAGTATGCGTCAAACCGACGTCCGTATATGTATCGCTCAGCTTTGAAAATGTATACGGTCGTCAGTTAGCTTTCTCTATTACTAGCGACGCGGCCCGGCTTCGCATCGGGGATCCAGTTTTTTAATGTTGGAATGTATGTCATTTTCATAATCGGCACCCCGAGGAATCACAAAGATATCAGCCATATTGATTTTTAAGTATTCATATGGATTTTTAAGAAAAATAATTGTTCGCCATCTTGGATTTGCAAATGCATGTCATTTTCGTTATCGGCACCGCGAGGAACCTCGAAGATGACACCAATACCGATTTATAAGTAAGACAAATGTCCGACACCTTGGATTTGAAAATGGATGTCATTTCTCTAATCGAAACTCCGAGGAACCTCGAAGATGACACCCATATCGATTTTTTAAGAAAAATGAATGTTCGCCATCTTTGATTTGAAAATGCTTGTCATTTTCGTAATCGGCATTCCGAGAAACCTCGAAAATAACACCCGTATTGATTTTTCCACACAAATTTTGGAACCCTCTTTTCACCCCTTAAGGGGAGCAATTTCGAAAAACGCTTAAATGTTTTGTTGTATTTTAACAGAATCTATATACGAAGTTTTAAATCTCTCACTTCAGAAAAGATTTGCTCCCCGTACAAACTTGGAACCCCCTTTTCATCCCTTTAGGGGACCAATTTCGAAAAACGCTGAAAGACTTTGTTTTCTTTAAACAGAGTCTATTCACGAAGTTTTTAATATCGCACTTAAAAAAAGATTTGCTCCCCGTACAAACTTTGAAATCCCTTTTCACCCCTTTAGTGGATCAATTTAGAAAAACGCTGAAATACTTCATTAATATATTTAAACAAAGTCTATATACAAAGTTTCATATCTCTCACTTCAATAAGTATGTGTTTTCATACAAATTTTGGTCCCCCGTTTCGCGCCTTTAGAGGGTGAATTTTGAAAAATCCTTTCTTATTGCACCTCTAGACCTTATAGGGAACCTACGTGCCAAATTTGGGATCTCTATAGCCAGGGGTTTGGGCTGTGCGTTGATATATCAGTCAGTTAGTCAGTTTCTTCTTTTATATATTTAGATTTATTACGCCCCTATTTGACGTCCACGTTTTAATCTACAGTAGTGCCTAGTAACGTAGGTAATATAGATATATCATTTCTAATTGTAATATAATCTTATAAAATTTTAAGGCACTGAAGTAAGCGTCTCAGGCTTTTATAATGTTTATATAACAATTTGAAATTATACGCATTATTTAACGCATATTTCTACGAACAGCCTATACATGTTTTTTAATTTTAGTTTTTTTAAAAGCTTGTTCTGTAAATTTATTTTTTATTTCCTATTTTTTTACACTTAGGTATTTAAATCACAAACAACAACATACGTTTTAAAAACAAATGTCCGTGCGCCACCTACTATTATATATTTGTATATGTTTTGGTTGCAATATTGCGCCCGATCTAATGCCGCGTAAATGAGCTGGCAACGTCGCATTGTCATCATCAGAAGATAATCGAAGTATACGTCTGCCGTATATCCGCGCAACAGCAGCGCCACACGTCGACTGAGTTTTTGCCGTGAACTTTTCAGAATACAATTGCAAGCGTCTGGCCGATTTTTTGACTTCCATCGATTTTTGGTGTACAGGTAGCCAAGGCCAAAAGGACTTACGTGGCATAGGTAAAAAAAGTGGCGTCCGGTATACGGACGCATTATGCCGGTGAACGCCAGTTTAAATGTAATTTCGCCTTCAGCGGACGGCAGATTGATTGCGGGATATATATATATATATATGATAAAGGTTTAATAAAATGCCGAATTTGAAAATCTTGCTTTAAAATGACGAGCTTGCGAGTCCGTTTAATTAATACGAAGCCAGCATTTGCCATTCCGCCCGAGGCTATTATAGGTGCTTTACACAAAAATGGGAGCAATAAGACGAAATTTGAGTTAAGGTTCGATAAACATAAAATTAAAAAAAAGTTTGGAACACGACAGTATACCGTACATTTTATATTATCGTACATTTTTCATAGAATATAATAAAATCTACGAATGTTCAAATTTTCCATAAACTTGGATAAGCCTTATTGACAATCGCATAAGTAGTTCCTGAGTTAGTTAGGTAGATAATTGTGACTGATGGACAGACAGGCTCGCATAATGAGGTATGTATCCCTTGTTACCATTTTGTTACGCCTAACCCAAAAAGCAATGACAATGTAACAAGAGGTCGGGGCTTTTCCGAAATCTGATATTATCTACGATCTGGCTAATCCTTGTTCCTCATATTAATTCTCATATCCCAAGAATTAATTTCCTTTAGGCTCGTGAGTGCAAATTACGACGTCATTAGTTGCGGGTCATTTCGCTTCTCTATATTCACAACCCGAATCGAGGCAACAAAACATGTGCCTTACCGGTCAAACTCTAACCGATCACTCATAGTTGTTACGAATCTTGAGGTCAACTTAGACTAGAAACACGTGTTGAGGGAGAGCAAGATATTGCTACTCGCTAGCTGTTCGTATTTATAGAGTGACGGATGTTCAGTTTCCATAAGGAAAATGGGTTATTGCAGGTCATTAACGTCTGTGACTTGGCGTATTCATATTTATTGATATGGATACGAGTATTTATAAATAGGTATTTGTTTTTTGTGGGTACTTTTACTTGCCTTTACTAACTGATTTTTATTACTAGAACTAGAAACTAAGATAAATTATTAGAGCGACAACTTAACTATATAACGTCGTTCATTTATATTACAATCATTCTATTTATAAGCTTGGTACATAGCGGATACATAGATCAGGTTATAGCGTAATAAAATTTAATACCGGTTGTAGTAAGTATGTCACGTATCTGTATACAATTAATCTCGTTGATATCGTGTTATATTCACAATAATCTGTTTTTGTTACAATCGTTAGTTATTAATCAGGAAAGTAAATACGTTTCAATTATTTTTTACATTGTGTTAATTTACGTGAACTTGAAAGTATGAAAGTTAATTAAATTATAATTTGGCGGCCTTCATCAATAGCAGGTTTTATTCAATACATTCCAATCAAAATCTATAACGGGTCGTTTGATGTTGTCAATCAAAAAAGTAATAAAATTTTGAAGAGAAATATTGCATAACGAGAAGTTGAACTGTAATTAATGAAACCTTCCAAATAGGTACATTCATAGAAATGCACATAATAGGTACTCGTAACATAAATAAATCTATTATTTGATCAAAAACTTAATGTAGGTACCTACTTATGTAACATAAAAAATTGCAGTGGAAAAAATAACATATTACTTTTTAAAGGTACTTACTCGCCTTACCCTAGCAGAAGAGCTGTTTTATGTACAAACAAAAACTACGAGTAAATACGCGATATTAAATTTTTAACAGTGCTTGAAGAATCAACTAGAAATATAAAGTATTTTAGCCTTTACGCTGAGTAAACAAAATCTTACTCACAATGTACATAAACTCCAAATAACAGAAAAGGAACCAATAAGTATCAGTTAATGCGACGTTATTTTTTATCACAGTGGCAAGTGTAATCTTCGCACTCGATCAATGGGATTACAGTGGGGTTTTTCACTTCCGGAAAAGACAGTCCGTTTATTTACTGACCCCAAATTTAAACAATCCAAAGCGAGTAATGAACTGAGAAGAATTTTATTTAATGAGATGATTTTTTGGCGTGTCTTTTTATTTTATTTTTATCTTGGATAGGATTACCCTTGACCACTAATTATTATGGTAAGCGATAGATCGCCCTTATCTAATAAAAACCGATTCACGCTCGCCTTGTAGGTTGTAGATCACGGGGAAGAAGTTAGACAGCTTGGTTGTTCTCACAATAAATGGCCCGGCGTTCATTAGGCTATATGCATTCATAAACCGTCACTGTAAAATGTATCATGATTTCATAACTCTTTATCAGAGAAGATAAATAGGAAGTGAAGTTCTAATTATTTTATGACACAGCTTTATTTTATAATTAACGGTATTTGTACTATGCAGTGAACGAAAATATTTCCACTGGTACTAATATGTGAAAGTTAGTTTTGCAGAAAAAACATTGCATGAATTTACAAAGTTTCTAATCAATGATCATTAGAAGTAGGTATTTTATAAGTCGACTTGTTTCGTTATCACATTAGTTTACTATGTATTAGACTACAAGTGAAGGTTACTACAATACCAATTTATTAAGTCATTTTCCTGCACTTTTTCAAGTGTTACGATTGTTGAGATTACTGCATAAAATGTCGATAAAACCAATTTATACATTGAAACTTTTTCTTGTATCTATTACTATTCACGTTGCGTCGCCGATAAGCAGTTTCTGGAAAATTAAACAGTTCTACTCCAAGTCTCGTATTTGCACCATGCAAGGTTCAATGTTCATAACGCATACCGACAAATCGCTTACGAACCAGTAATGGGCTGTCTTCTCTCTCGTCTAAGTTGTTATAAAGGTTTTTTTATATGACATGGTATCAAACAAGTATGTGGCCTGTCTGATGTATAGTGGACACCGAAGTTGAATGGTTGCAATGCTACTTTACGGGTCTTAGCTTAGTCACGGGCGCGTGGCCAGCCTCTTTATTAACTTATACATTTATACTGATATTTATTATAATATTTGTATTTTTTAAAATGTTATCATTAAATATTGCTTTGAGGATTCACAGGTTGACTACAAGAGACAAATGCAGGTTCCTCGCTCCCAACATAGCACCTCGGAACAATCGTCAGCACTGGTGATGTCACTCACTCACACTTCGGAAATACACTACTACTTGCCAGTTAGTCATGTGGTGTTATTCCCGATCTTTTGTAAGGTCGCCATCTTCTCCACATTCTACCGAGTCCCTATTCAATTGTCGTCGAGATCAAGTTATGCTAGACGCGACGGCTAGGTGTATCAACACAGGTCGTGAATCACAGCAGGATTGTATCAGATTACGGCGGACGTGACGAGTCGGACTTGAACTGTTTACTACGTTTTTTTATGACGTACATAAGGTGCTAAGGGTAATTTAATTTCCCTGAAGGACACTGTCTGTCATGCGTTATACCTATGCGTTATCTCGATCGGTTAATGATAGGTTAACGTTGTCATACGGTGGTTATCTTAAAATCACTGATGCATTCTAAAGAACACTGTAAATGTGATGTTAAAAATATTGTAAAGTTTACAATTTCCTTTTCTATAAGGTGTACCTAAAATATGAACATAACATGCTTCGCCGCCAGTTCCTTTGCTTGATGTTGGCTTGACACTTTGCCGCGATATTTGACGTCGCTAGCGTCGCCGACAATATAGTTAAATGAGTACAAAAAGGAGCAAACACGGGGCATAGCAACGAAATCCGAAATACACAGACCTACGTATTATCACAAATGAATAAGGGTGCAGTGCCATGTCATGCCTGAGAACGCGATGTCGTACCTTTGTTGATAAACAATAACGGGCGCCACTATGATGCTCATTGCTCTTTGTTCGATACACATTGTCCGGTGCGATGCGATAGTAACGCGTTAACGGGGGTCTATCAGACTAAATATTTTGTATTGAAATTTAATTTGCATTCACTCTAGCCGCTTTGGGTACCTGTACCTCGACTCACTCAGTGCGTACTACACTCACTCAGTGTTGTGTCATGACAATGTTGCTTGGTTACATGTCGAACGTTTAACCTTCATAGTTCTAGGGTTTAAAAAAAAGTACGCATTATGAAAGAAAGAACGAAATCAGTATATACAAAATTAAAATTATAATAAAACAATGGAAAACAAAGAATGAGTATGACTATATACTGGTTCTGTCAAATATCGAGTTTATTACATAGTGTTCTGTACCCTGTGTAATATTAAGCGGCGGTAATCACAGCGGGCTTATTTTCTTTGTACCTTATCGCTTTAACTTCATATTTAAACTATTATACCAAATTACCAGGGGTGAAAGCATTTAGTACAAAGTGTTTAGCTATTTCGCTGTACGATTTAGCTACTTCGACTGTACGTAAATATTAAAGAAATCGTCCTTATGATACGTTTAGTGACATGGACCTAGGCAAAGGAAATTCATTAATTAGTATCAGACATGCGCAAGCTTCGACGCAAATAATTCCATGATAGAGTGCACCTCTAATAGCAAAGCCTGAATCACAGGAGATTAAGAGGAGAGGCGTGTCTGTGGATAATTGGGCTAGGTCCCTCTTTAATAATCTGAAAGGCTATGTAGTCAGGATGAAAAGTCTGCCTCGGATGACAAAAAAAAAAATATTCATTTTATTTAAGTACAACAACTTTCATAAATAGCATGTGGCATCATGACAAGACACACGACACACAGGACCTGTTTTTATGAAAGTGCGATTTATGAAACTTAATTACTTAAACAAAAATCGTATCCTGGATACGATATAAATTAGTTTTCAGTTCTTTACGTTATAAAAATGTAATGTTCACCTAATTATAATTTAATAATCAACAACCTCAAATTAGAGCAAATTGAAATTCTCATTCTGTAAATTAACGACGTTAAATAAATTCAGATGATTATCTAAAATAAAAGTATTTTTTTTTAATCAGACCAGTTTTGAGCATTTGTAGGGTGCCGGAACAAAGAAAACAATACCATAAAGCTGTGTATCTCCTGGGTGTCCCCTTGTTTTGCAGACAGAAATTTCATAGAATTTTGTTTCGCAGAAAATGTTTCAAATAATATTTGGTCCTTGTATTTTTATTTCGACTATTATTGTTTCAATGACTATTTACTTGAATGAAACATATTTCACAGAAACACTATTCAATTAATTTTGTAATATCATTTTTTTATTTAACAAACTTATCAAACAGTAGAATTATGTTTGGTGTTTCATTGTTTCGCAGACGGAAAAATCATAGAATTTCGTTTTACAGAAACTTATATTTAATAATATTTGGTCCTTGTATTTTTATTTTGAATATGATTGTATCACCGCTTATTCACTTCACAGAAACGAATTTTGCTAAAACACAATTCAAGGAATTAAAAAAAAAAATATATATTTAATAAACTTATCAAACAGTAGAATTATGTTTTAACGAACATTGTTTGTTCGGAGTTTTTTACATGGTATTTCAAATACATCAACATATAATAACTATGTGTACATATAAAAATATAATACCTATCATAATATCTATATATAATACAGGTTTTTTTTTAATGAAAGCCCAGAAAGAATTCTTGGGGCAAAATCGACTCTAACGCGGATAGGTTGGAAGATTAAGACAGTTCAGTTTTATTTTAATAAGTTATATGATTTGTAATTATATCGTAATATATATCGAAACATTAAATTTTCTTTGTAATAAAAATCTACAATAAAAATTTCTACAAAGTAATTATTTTATGATATTATATGATAGGATAATATGAGATTTATTTTATGAGAAACAAAATTCTATACAACTATTGTCTTGGTAATAATTTTTACATAAACTAAATAATATAAGAAATTTTTGATTTGAGTTTCTACAAAGTAAGTGTTCGGCGTAATTATTATTTTGTGAAATGATAATATGAGAAACATTTTCTGCGAAACAAAATTCTTTAAAAATGTTGTCTATAAAACAATGTACAACCAATTTTGTAGTGTAGTTAAAAAAATCTTCGGAACAAAATTTTGTGACATACGACGGACGGACGGCCGCCTGAGTGACAGCAATAGGGTTCCGTTTAGGCCCTTCTAGTGCGGAATCATAGAAAATAAATCCATACTTGTCAAATTATAACAAAACATATTATAATATTTAGATATGTCATAATAATACAGTATATGATTTTCATTAGGCAGAACACATTCTTTTTCTAACGGCTTCGTTCAAGGGCGGTATTGTTTTCACACTGTCTTTTATACTCAAATTTACTCATCAAATGAACAAATAAATGAAATAGTAACTTATTTTGAGCTTTGAATTTATTTTATTTTAATCGTAGAACAATCAAAAGCAGAATTTTTTACAGGTAAACACACTGAAAAACGTGCGGTTAGCGGGGGATTTTCATTGACTGAATGTCATTTTTCCTTAGTCGTTTCGATATAATATGGATCTGACAGAATTTTTAAAAGTTTAACGCAGCGGGAATGATGGCTTTGCTAGAATTATTATACTCCTCTGCATGGGAGAGTTTTAACTTATGGAGCGGATAAGCCGCTTTCGTAATAAAAACGAGGAAATCCGCGTTACTCGTTAAAAAATATACGAACATCTCCGAGCACGTTTTAGAAAATATTTTAATAATAGTTAGCATGTAAACATGTTTTCAAAATTGAGCTAATTTTACTAGAGTGAACACAAACCATGTAAACAGCAAGCGAATATGCCTTATACACTCCACAGGACCTCAGTGTCTGAATAGCCGATGATAGGACAAGTTTGCTACGAGTATAACTACTCACTTGAATTAACGAGATAAGGGATCCGGGGACGCATGCAAGATGCTCACGAGCGATAACGCCACAACTATGATATTACGCTCTTGATAGTAGAATAAACACTATGTTTAGATACTATAAGATTAATAACACTAAGGGCTGGGATTTGAAACAACAAACAAACTGAAAAGGCACATACCTACAGTGTTCGGAATAGGAAAAGTTTTGGCCCGAACTTACCTAATGTTTGGTTGAGTTGTTATTTACCTAATAAGTAATTAGTGAAGTATTTTTAAGGTTTGTAACACATGAAACAGGAAGGGAAATAAGCATACATTCACACACTATACAATGGGATTTTATAAGCTCACTCATTATTACAAAATATTGATATTTACTTACGAGTTTTTAAGTTAGCAAAACACGTAGTATTTTATGAAATAATAAGTCACATTTATTATTTCCTGTTGGCTCAATGGTAACTTGGTAATTATGATTAAAATATCGCCAGGGCTTTTATGTCAATGTTTTTCTTTCACAATTAAATTTTGATCTTCAGAATTAGTTCAACCCCTTGTTATTTAAGCCTGCATTAAACTTATGTATGGTGGATCCATGCTCAATCGCACGTGCAATGGGTTAAATAAAAAAAAAGAATTAATAACAGGAACTCGTTTTGAAAACTTATTAAGAACCGTCTTTGGAACCATCTTGAATTTTAAACAAGGACACAGTAGGGACTAATTAGTTCTTCTTTAGCAAACCCGAAGTCAATTATTTGGCAGTTCCACGTGCGGAACCCGGCGACTCAGCCGTTATTCAAACATAAAGTTGTCATACTCGCGAAGTTGCGACACACGTCTAATTTTGAACGACGGCAATATTTCGTGAATCAGACCACCGCTTAGCTAGAACATGAAAATGATATATTTACGACGAGGACGGTATATTGAATCCTGAGTGAAGCGAAAGATTCTAATGTAGAATCTTGAGCTTAGCGCGGGATTCAAGTGTTTACGCCCAAGACGGAAAAATTCTGCTGCCGTGTGACACATACTGCTTTTCACACCGCCTTTGAGGGCCGATGCTAAAAACATGAACTTATTTGAGGGCAACTATGATACCCTTTCTGAATAGCAGGTGTGAAAATTAATTTGTTCATTATTATAGCTTAACTATTTCAGTCTGAGCCAATATCCAGGGTATTCAATTTATATTTTTATAAATAGTATTAACTACTGGTGGTTCTGTGAAATATAGACCTCGCGAGTGATTTTTTTAATTACCAAAAACTGAAAATTTGAGAGGAGAACAACCGGAAATCCAGATATCTAGACATACAGAAGCATTTTTATCGATGCTGAAGCAGAGACGTTAGTTTTACTCGGTCAATTAGTACAGTGTCTGTTGTGTTCTCCAGCCTTTTGTCAGACTCGAATATCAATTCCTACCTACCAATAAACTTTTATTTTCACTATCACGTCGTTTTGTCATTAAATTCCACAATAACATCCAAATTAATTCTTCTCCAGAAATCTTGATATCAATTCCCAGCATCGATCGGTTCCTATCCTGGAAAGTTCGTGAGAACTAAGTCAGTTACACACGGCGTGGATGGGATTACGGTCAGATCGGGGAACATTGGTGAAGTTCACAAAAGTTTACCTAACTCCCTCCGATTTTAGGATTGACTTGCCTTTCGTGAAATGCATTCAAACCGGTTTTAATAATAGCGAAGTAGTAAAGTAATTGTATTAAACCACTGAAAACCCTCACTTGCATTTATTAAAAAAAATCATATCTATCGAATGAAATTAGTTAATTATAGGAGCGCTCGTTGCCCAGCGGCGCCCACGTACCGCGTGCGGTATGCGAGGTTAAGCAACATCGGCCGAGGTCAGATCTTGGATAGACAGATAGGAGACCGCGTTGAGTGGTTATTAATTGAGCGCTCCTGGGCTTTGGAAGGCATACTACGCCGATGATCTCGGCTGCTGTTTATGATAGTAGTCGTTAAGCCCAATTAGAGGCCCTCGGGCGGCTTCAGAACTTCTAACAATAAAGTTGCCACTCACTTGACAAGCCTAATTCCAGTAAGGTCTGGTTTCCCCTCGGTTTAAAGGCCAGGAATGACTGTCGATTTCGTAAAAACGAGTGCCTACACCAAATCTTGGAATTAGGTAGCGGACCCCGAGCATCCTTCAAGATGCAACTGTACGGGATAACGCTAGGATGGTGATGCTGATATTCATCGAATGAGCTGAGTTACTTCAGCACATGCGCGTATTATTTGAGATGCTGATTTTTACCAAGAACTGTTAGTCGATTACGTAATGTTTAAAACGTAATTTAATCATAAAGGAGAAAAAAATACCGTATAAACCTAGTTAAGGATGTAAGGAATCGATCAAGGCCAATGCCATACGGCATTAAGTCCGCCTTTTGTACGATAAGGTTTCTTTTGTGCAATAAAGATTAAATAAATAAATAAATAATGTCGTCATTTGATAAAGTTCTAAATAGTAGCAAACGTTGCCGTCCGAAGCACTAATTCTACAAGAAATTAGGCGCCAAACGGCCAACGGCGAGGACTCTCTCTATCGCACGATGCGGGCGCAAGACCCCGACGGGTGAATACAAAAGAAAGTGAAACAGAATTCAATACGTCTGTTCTTATCCCGCACGATAGGTTCACAATAGTCTTGAATTCTATACCTTACCTACGTTTCAAACTTCAACCTCTTCCTGCGTGTCCCACGTTAAGTCGCTTGAGATTGGTTTCATAATTTATATGCGTTCAAAATTGTATCGTTCACTGGGCGACAAATTTTCACGCTTGTACAAGTACTCACGAAATTGACTGCATTCATTCCGATGATTTCAACCGTGTTCAAATTATGAACATTCCAAATTGCGACATCCAATCAATTGGACAAACAACTAGTTTATTGAGTGTGCCCACTTTGTTGGACTGCACGTCCAATGCAGTGCAGGCGTACTCAAACAAATGGCTCCGTTAGATTAATGGGGTAACTATTACTAAACTATTCTAAATTCAAGATTCGTATAATATATGGTCTTTTATCTTACAGCCGAATTGATAATTAGGGCAAAATGGTTTTTTAATTCGAAGAAATAGTTCTCCAGCAAACCAGAAATCGTTTTAATACCTACATTTGGTCTGAAATGCGTGTAATCCGAGTTTGCAAAATCTCAGGTGAGCATTTTTTGCTCTTTTTCAATTTTTTTTGCTTGTAGCTCGAAAACGATAAGTCCCACGGAAAATGTCATACTGATCAAAATTAAAAAGGATTAAAACTCTGCATCGAATGAACATCTAAAACTTCAAATTCAGTGTGACAGACGGGCAAAGACATAGCGCCTTTTTACCATTTTGGTATAAAGGATTGATACATATGGGCGGGGAATTTTGTTATGTTTGTTTCTTAACTAGTCCACACAAAGTTACGAAGTCAAAAATTGCGGTCTGAGCAAATGCTCAAAAAAATGTATAGAGGAAAATCCCTCTATACATTTTTTTGAGCATTTGTTTACTGAACTATTAGTTACTATAAAATATTGTTAATCACCTAAAAATCTCATATTCAGCTTTTCCTTTTTCCTCTTTTTAGTACGTAACCCTAGTCAAAGAATATATAAAAACTTTTAAGCACCCATCTCTGTTTTTTTATACGAGAAGCTCTATATAAAAAAAAAATTAGATACTAGCAGAACGTAAGTAAAACAAGATATAAAAATAAATGTAGGTCGGACGATGATCACGGAGTCTTGAAAGCTTTTTTACAACTTCTTTTAACATTTCGTCTTTTTTGCAAGGGCATGTTTACTAGGAAGAGCAGTTTTTGTGGTAGCGGTAATGTGAAAAAACTATTTGTAATTGTTTTTCGCAAGTTCATATAACTATTTGATTCATAAGCATTAGAAAGGGAAGTCTCATTTTGAAATACAATAATACAGTCGTACTAATTGTAAATTACAAGATAAATCAAAAATATCAAAAAAGCAGAGGTTTGAAGAAATATGCTGTTTTTCTTATCGTCCAAGAAAATTAAATGTTATCCATAGAAATCTTCAACATCCTCCTAGCGTTTTCGCGATTGTGCCATGTGGAGCCCTGGGTTCGCTTCCCGAGGTTAGAGGATGATTCTAATGGTTCAGTAAATAGGAGATTGTATGACAAGGGTCTGAAATAAGCCATGATGCTACGAGATGGTTATTTTCCCGAACAAAGTGAGGGAAAATTGTTCGAGTGGTAATATGGCTTTTAGGCCAACTCTACTTTTCACTTCAATTGTGAGAAAATAAATAAACAAAGATTATTGACCCACAATTAATAATGAAATATAATGAGTATATGGAGGCAACTTTCTTTTAAACTGTTTTGACTGAGATACATAATAGTAGTTGAAATAGGGATAAAAAAAAGATCTAATGTTTCAATAGTTAAATTAGTTGAACAAAGTAGAAAAACAAAAAGAACCCAACGTTCCGATTGACTGTCGACGTGTTTTCTGATTGGTGGATTTAATATGGTGAAGTTTTATGATTGGTCAAATTAGAATATTTTGTAAATCATAAATATGTATTCATATTTTCCCTAAGGGCTAAATATAGCCCCGCTTGATAAGCCTAAAACGACACACTTTTCGAGCATGAGAAGTGAAAAATATTTTTTTTATAGCTATATTAAAGTATGTATTACGTAGTTAGTGTGTTTTTTATATTTGAAGTTGAAACTCCCACAATTTATCTGCTTTGCCTTTAACGTGTGAAGATTTATTTACGTGTGAAGATATATTAGATACTAAAGAAAGATTTTTGAATAGGAGACTGTTATGTACAGTACATAACAGCCTCCTATTCAAAAATCTTGTATTTAAGTACCTTTTGAATACGTCAAACTAGTTATTACGTTGCTGGATTCGGCCATCTACGCGTCCAAAGTTAAAACGGCCGTTTTATTGTTGAGCTCATTAAAGGCACATTTTAAAGGCCTGTTGAGGTTGACCGGCAGAGTATGTCGTTCTTCTTTCTTTGAATGGCAGCAGTTCAGATGTTGGGCTCAACTTTCGCGACCCTGCAACAGGAATTAGTTCTTACCTGAAGACGCACATCAGGTCCTCTTTACTGAGTTGGTCTTAAAGGTTTTATTAGCGATCGCTAGGGAAACCCGATAAAGAAACATGATGGTGGGGCTATTATGTTTCTCTGTCCTTCTGTAAAATATTGCGGATTGAATATCAGACCAAGGCATAATTAAGAGGTGTGATTGCATTACTCAATTTAAACTTTCGTGAGACATGTAATAATAATAACTATATTTTACTAAACCATTAAAACTCACAGTGCGCAACCAGCGCGGGTCACTCATGCATTCATCCTGAGAAAAAAACTCCCGAAGATTGCGAGACATTTCACCCGGAATGACAATTAACACATGTAAAACAAGTAAAATAAGATTATTTGTTATTAAGTTTTTATTTTAAGTTTAGTTTGTAGGCCTTTTATTATATTGTATATTATATTATGTTATGATTTGTAAATGATAGTAAATAAGTCGTAATTGCATAACTTTTAAACGAGAGAGCGTCAGGATAAATCGACTTTCATTCGAAACGCTCCGTAATCGACCTGCAGTTTAATTATTTTCGGCTGAATGCCAAGATTTACAGTTCTCTTTTATAGAACAGTCCAACGTACCGTCACGTGGTTTTGTTCAAAGGAGTTTTTCTTAAAAAACTCACCCACCGGAAAGATAATGAATAGAGAAAAGCTTCAAAGCGCAATCGTATTAAATTAAAGCGTTTCAAATTCGATTACTTTTTCACGCTTAAATAAGTTTGAATTTAATAACTGTTTTAAATAGGTTTGGTTAGAAAATCCCGAGAAAAAAATCATTTAGCATAAGACGTAGGTAAGTGCAAGATAGTCCCCATAAACATACCCATGTATTAGATAGCATGAGGATTTTAAAGCCGTAAGCTTCAGACACTCACCCTCGCTGGTTAAAATTAGGTCACAAAAATCTAAAATCTCTCTCTCTCTGAGATGAAGAATTGTGACGATGATTGGGAGAGATCAGTTGGTTACGACCAAACGACGACAAATAACTCTCAAGCGTGTAATGGAGACTGGATTTTTAGCTGAGAGCGCACGCGTAATATAATTAAGGCTAAGGATAGCAAACTCTGTACTTAAGCGAAAAAGAATAATAGAGTTTTCAGCGGAAACTAATCACGATGTTTCACTAAAACCCTGGATTTAATCCGTTTATTCGCATAAACGCGGGTCGGATCAATACAGGATATTTTTGGATTTAGATTTTTCCGAAAGCAAAAGAGGAAGGATTATGGATTACAAAACTAATCCCGATAGGCATGATGGCAAAAAAAAACATGTCATTGGAACAAGTCTATGTTTTATGGGAGCTTTGTTGAAAATGAGAGGCAAAGTACAGTACAGCTAACGAGCACTGCAAATGCTGCATACTGACGTGACGTCACGCCTGCGTCGCCTCGTAGTACCTTTGTATGGAAAAAGGGAAATTCGCCGTTTTTGTCGTGAAATATTGCGTTTATGTACATAGTTGCCGTACGATTTCTTTTTTATTAAAATATGAGAGTTCTATTGGTAACTTTCAATTTACATAAAAATTTTGCCAATAAACAAAAAAAACACCGTTTTTTCGAATCTTTATATGATTTTAATTAATTTGTCTACTTAATTAACTATTTATTGTGATAATTTCATGGTTTTATATCCAAAGAGCCACACTATGTTATAAATTGTAAAATGAATCATCATCCGTGTTGGATACATTAAGTACTTTATTAGACTTGATTTTTCCGACTTTTCAGGTCACACGTAGAAATGTATCCAACCGTCCGTTGCTAAGCGGTCAGCCTACTTAATTTATTGCGCTGTAATGCGACGTGATTTACAGAAGCCATAATTAAACGACCCTTAACCACAGCAGTTGTGAATTTTCCCAAAAAGTATATAATATGTATACATGTTATTGTCATGCTCATGTGGTATAATAGTCACATTTACCTTGTAGCAAGCAAGGATGCTTACAAATATTTTAACATAATCTTATTCGCTTACCCTACTCATCAATCAGGTCAGGTACATTCCAATTGATAGCAGCTGTCACCCCATAGAGACTTGTGGAATATTCCATACAATCATATTGTAACGAACACAGCTTACTCTCAAAGACGGTTTGGTGCAACCAACTCATAAACTCGGCGTGAATTTATGGGTTGGTTAGGATACCATGTATTTCCAAGAGAGACAGAGTACGTGAAATTTAATTTCAGTGCCTTTTTATCAATTGAAAGATGTATTTGGTCACTGCAAAACTTAAGGGCGTCTCTCATAACCACTCAGAAGTATATGGCAAAGCGTGTGGGTGCCATGACACATCCTTGTTTTACTCCACTCGTAATTTTTATCTCCTCAGGGAGTTCGTTGTTGAATGAAAACGAGAGTGGATGAAAGCGCTCGTCATTTTTATGGCAAAAAAGAACTTTAAGGGTCCTTATCAGTTAAAAAATGCCCATCTATTTAGACCATTTGTTTTTCGGCTTAAATTCTAACACACAATAAAATCTAAAAATGGCCATGTTACTATCTAAAACTTTAATGAAATTATCGTATCCTTTAATCACTTTAATGGTAATATAAATAGTTTTGTCATAATTTAAAATCAAAACATTTTAAAACTTATAAGGCCTCTTAAACATCATCATAAATTTTAGAGTTAGACTTGTTGGTGTAGCTCTCCCCATAGGACTCTAAAAGGCCGCCTTGATCTCCTTATACGACTTTTAAACATGGAGTTACAGAAAAATTCCCGATATAGAAATGGGAATATTGGCAGAATACTATACTAGGAGAAAATAGAAATATTCTCGGTAACGGAAATGCTGTCAAATACAGCCACACTCGAGGTCAAAAATTTGGGGTCATCCTAAATTAAATAACCGCAATAGGTTTTTCTGAATATTTTACACTGGTTTTATTTACATGATATATTATTCTTCGTAATACCCAACAGTGTTAGCAATCCTAATTCCAAAGTGATCCTATTATAAAAATATCAATTTCCAAACCTGACGATTTTTGCGATATCTCGGTCCGTTAATATTGTTTTCACCTCACCCGCTCTGAAAGGCTTACTATATCGTTTCAAATCTGCGTGCAAAAGTCCATTTTATCCTCTAGCGGATAAAGTGATTTTGAAATTCGAACATGACGGAGTACCGCGCTACCCAATTTTTTTATGGATGCGTTCAGAATCATGGTTCGGCCATGCGGTCTTAAGGCCGTTTCTACACTGATGCGGTTTCCGCACGACGGTGCGGTGTGCGAGTGAGTCAGCGCTATACATGTATATAGCGACGGCCCGCTCGCACAAGGAATGTGTCATCCGATGAAACATTTTATTTTAGGTACTTACATTAAATTGAAAATCATTCATTTTTAGTTTTATATCATTATTTTACCTACTTTTTTAATTTATGGAAATACAAAAATAAGCAATATATTCAAACAATATTCGTATTGCAATTTTCTTAATAATACTTGAATTGTTTTCTTGTACAGTCGCCATCAGATATATCGAAGCGAACAAGGTGTTCATTATTTCTGAACACGCCTCTATTACCAAGGCGTTAGAGTGCACGTTCAGATATTTTTGATGACCCTGAAGAGTGCAGATATATTTGATGGCGACTGTACCTACGTTTCCTCGTTAGGGTGAGGTGAAAAGTTGTGTGTTTCGCTCAGCAGCAAAGTTATTTAGCTTCTCGTGTCTTGAAACCCTCGCTACGCTCAGGATTCTATTCTTGAACCACTCGCTACGCTCGTTCAATTCTAGAATCCTTCGCTAGCTCGCCTTTCAATTCGAGCACTCGCTAAACAACAACTTTGCAGCCTTGCATAACAAATAACCGTTTTCCCTCCGCTTTAAACCTGGAATCGTTAATTTTTTTAACTGTTATTTTTGCAGATTATAGATGCTAAATTAAATAAAGATCATGTCAGGATTAAAAAAACTGTACAAGTTTGCAATATTTTAGGAAATATGATGGTATTTTACAGACCCGTATTCTTTGTCCGCAAGTGTAGAAATAGAATATAATTGCTGTAATTTTGTTTAACTTTAAAGTTGAGGCTTAGAAGATCAAGTCTTCTCCGGCTCCTTTATCTGAAGGTATTTCTTCGAATGGAAATAAATTTGCACTGGTTCAGTTTGGTTCTCAAACGCCAAATTTTTAGCACCACCCATGGGTCACGTATAAGTAGGGCTGCGGTGGGTACTCGCCCTACGGACGTGGTGCAACTTCGACCCCCCTTTGTCAAGTGAGTGGTCAAGAAGTTCTCAAGCCGCCCGAAGGCCTCTAATTTTACTTAAAGACTGCTGCCATAGCCAGCAGCCGGGATCAACGGCTTAACGTGCCTTCCAAAGCACGGGAGCGCTCAGTTATTAATCACTCAAAGCGGTCACCTATCCAAAAACTGACTCCAATTAATAAAAAGTGCGCTTATTTTGCTCCAGGCTCCGAATATGGCTAGGAAAAACGGCTGACCAGACTATGATGAAACTTGTATAAGTACAATGATATTATAGCCTGAAGGTATAAAATTAATACTTTATTATCCCGAGAATCGTCTATCGAGGGGATGAAACTGGGGGGTGGAACTTTACATGTACGAAGTCGCGGGAAAAAACTAGTAACTATGAATGTCTAATATTAAAAAGAGTTTATTGTGTGTTCAAAATGTGTATTTAATTTTACCTTTAAACCGCTCATTAAGTTCAAAAGCGAGCCGAGAAGTTTCAAAGTTTGAAACTTCTCGACTCGATTTTTAAAATTCAAACCACGCTTCTCTGTCGTGTTTTCATGGTTTCGTCGGTTAGTTCAATTATCAGCACTTAAATATTTGTAGAGGAGATAAATCCTCCGCTTAATTAACTTGCCGGTTTTCTTACAACAACCTAAACTAAAGCCAGCGAGACAGAGACATTAGGTATGACATGAGAGAGAAAAGGAGCGAGACACTAATGACTTATCAGACAAGGATGGAGTACCTAAGTAAAGTACATCTTGTTCTGGCTTGGCTTTAATTACATTTTTATTGCTTCGAAGCTAAATGGGTCGGATTAATGAAAATCGACGTCCATAAAAGATATTAATCTGAAATTTAGATTACACTAAACTTACTGTGAGTAATATAGTATAGATGGGTGTATCGAATATCTTTGCTAGTATATATGTATAAACTCTTTATTTTCAGGTAATGGTGTTAGCATTAGCGATCAGAAAACATTGCCGGCGCACTACATAAAGAAATAGTTTGTTAACTATGATAGACGTTTTGACACTGATCCAATATTTGACACTTTGAATCCTATATCAGGCGAATAATATTATGGTATTAAGTAGCAAACATTGGGACCTTTACCTTAAATATTATATTGTACTTCAAGGATAAGCTACGCTAACCGAGTGGTCCAAAGCTACTGTAGCCCAGTGGTTCAACATGCATAGGGACAAAATTTCAAATGACATTTCATCAGTTACCCTTTGCTTTTCGGTGAAGGAAACTTGCATATATTTACGAAGAAGTTCAAAGGTATATGTGATGTCGCCAACCTGCACTGGGATATCGTGGGGACTGTTGTCAGTTCCCTGTCATCTAAGAAAGGAGGCCTGCGCTCATCAGTGGAACGTAGGCTGATGATGACGAGTTCAAGGTAAGTAAGGTGTGTGTCATACGCACGGTTTTAGAGGAATATCCTCCCGTGGACGCTCCGGTTGTGAAATGAACGCGTTTGAAAGTTCAGAGACTGTAACGTATTGCTGGGTGTTTGGAGTGGCGAGGTTACCAGCCCAACAAAGCGAAAGTTAACTGAGTGGCGAACAATTTACCACTATAAATAAATAAAGTTCCATCAGCTGGCGATAGATGGAGCCATTGGGGTCAAGACTGACTAGTAAAATTTTAAAAGTTTTAATAAAAGTACTCGGGCGCCAGGAGTCCATTACCATATATGTCAGCTAAATGTAGAGCACTGGAGCTGTGATTTTGAATTCGTGTCTAGACGGGTCGTTGGAGAAAAACAAAATAAGTTTAATTTTGTTTATATTGCGCTTTCACTCTTACTGCAAAAGTTACAGACAAAATTGTAATTTAAACCTAGGTTTATAACTAAGTTTATTACTTTATACATAATTTTCAGAGCACTTCATAAGTAAAAGGAAAATATCACCGACCTTTAGATTGGAATATGCCGAAGGCTCACTAATAGTTACTAGGTCTTCCGTTAACTCTGAACCTCCCTCGTCTATCGCTCTCCACAGTCGCCGACGTCAAGCTCCAAACTGGCAGTCCAGCAGTCGGGATTCACGTGAAGACACTGGCGGCACGCTCGGTGAATCTCCTCACAGTTGATGGAATTATGTTATTAAAAAGGAAAATTATGTAACCCACTAACGGGTGAAAGATTGAACTAAGTGGTTGAACACAAGGCCTTTAAAAGCAAACAAAGTTGCTAATAGATATTTAAGGAAGAGGATGACATAACAGCCACCACAAAGATAAGCATTTAAAGAAGGTTTAAATTAAGCTCATAAGGCTAAAAATTCTATGGCGGTCACAGCCCTGCAAATAATTATTAGAAAGAAAAACAAGGCATTGCAAAAGTTATTTGGCAAAAGCGTAGGTAAGTACGTAAGGTTTAGGAAAAAAAGGCAAGCTAGGCAAAAGCCCCGCTTATAAAAAAGTTAGAGAAAGCGAGAGGCTCCGCCTAATAAGGCTTTAAAGAAAACGGGACTCAGATACGGCCCCGCCTACGAAGATTTTAAAGAAAGTGGGAGCAAAACACACCCCGATCAAAGAAGGGCTTCAAAGAAGAAACTAATGCATTGAAAAACAATTTATAAAAATAACGCCAATGTCCAAACTAGCGGTCATATTACAAAAATACTCACTCAGAATACAACTTCAAAGCGGGAACATGTGATCCACCCTTTCCCAATAAGGGAACACATCTTCAGGCATGGGATTTCACAAGATCAAAAAATGTATCAGAGCAAAAAAAACAGAATCAATCAAAATGATATGGACAGCAATCATCCCGAAGAATGGGAAAAGAATTGACAGCTCCCACCACAGATAACATCGATCTACGAACGATCATCTATGCTAGGTGTTCCGAAACCTCTCCGAATCTAAGTTGCAGGAAATTAAAACTGAATCTTTAAAGCGAAAATATGCTAAGTATTTATTAAACCAGCAGGTATGTAACGGGTATGATAATAAACACGTTACAACACCATCTACATCTCTGGGATATTATATTAATTTCATTATACTCTTTGATTAATTAGACTGAGACCTAACACATATCTCACTTTACTGATGTTGTAGTATTTATAATAGATAACTTTGCCTTCCATTGTCACTCAAGCGCAAACTTGTCGACATGTGTATTCTGCCCGTCCTAACCTACGGTGCCCAAACATGGTCACTCACGCAGAGTCAAAAGTCCAAATTGAAGGTTTGTCAACGGGCTATGGAACGTAGCATATTAGGTGTTAAGAGGATGGATCGCATCCGGAACACCACGCTTCGCTCCGAAACACGCATAACTGATGTAGGCGAAAAACTGCTAGGCTCAAGTGGGACTGGGCCGGTCACGTCTGTCGCATGCACCCGGACAGGTGGGCTAATATAGCTACAAAGTGGATGCCACAAGAGCGACGCAAACGAGGCCGGCCTAAGCGGAGATGGCGGGATGACTTAGACGCCTTTCTTGCCAACTGGCAGGAGGAGGTGCTGATGCGGCAGTCATGGCATTCATGGGGAGAGGCCTTTGCCCAGCAGTGGGACACCCATATAGGCCAAGAAAAAAAAAAAAAAAAACTTTGCAAGTTTATTTTCTCTGTATGACATTAATTTTCTTATATTTGTAATCTCGAAATTATTATTCGTTCTTGAACTGTAAATTAATATGTTGACTGTAAAAGTGCCCTTGTGGCCTATTTGCAGAATAAATGTTTGATTTTGAACTCCTCACTGACGTTTTATCGAGATACTACATAGCTGTTCAAGAAAAATATGTACAGTTATGTTTTAAAGGATTGGCAACGCCCATGCGTCCTCAGGCGACCATAGGCAGTGAGCGCTTTCCATCAGGCAGATAGTAGTACGCTTATTTGCATAAAAGTGACCTCTGCCTACTTTTCTTGGAAATAGTTGTGTCGATATACGCTCAAGAGCAAAAATAATGGGTACACTTTATATTGAATTTCCATAGAAAGTGTACCCATTATTTTTGCTCTTGTGTGTATATAACAGGTAACCTAAGATGAATGTAAGAATTAAGATAAGAAATAATAGGTTTCTGTCAGTAATTCCATTTTTGGTACAAACTTTTATTGCCGACTGTACTTCTTTTCCTCACTCATCAGCTACTTGTGGAGACGGTGTATCTTGTGTAGATTAGGAGTTGCTATGATCTCCAGTCTCCAACAGCAGAACAGCTCGGTGGTGCCATAATATTGTATTATCACTGAACTTAGTACCTAAGTAGGCCAAATTCCACCTCAATTTGATACCGGCACGCAGGTGAAAAAATATTGGAAATTTTAAGGACAGCTTTTAAACCGTTCCAAAATTTAAATAAAATTTATGTGTAAATATTTACATACTTACTTACATACGAACAGTGCAAGTTAAATAAAAACTCTAAAAGGGATTTCGGTAACATCGTCGCCTTCATTAAGACGTTAGTTTCTGGTAGCAATAAAGATCCCATTTGAGGCTTCTGTGTACCGCCACACGACCCTATATGGCCCTAACTGCCTCGAAGGAACTCTGTACAAGTTTGATTGGGGTCTAAAATTAATTCTCCCGAGGGACATCCCAATGTAATTTTGTGAACAGTTA
Organism: Epiblema foenella; assembly: GCA_963556455.1. Lineage (NCBI taxonomy): Eukaryota > Metazoa > Arthropoda > Insecta > Lepidoptera > Tortricidae > Epiblema > Epiblema foenella. Next base: position 9,132,162 of record OY747107.1, on the reverse strand, counting down.
TCCGAGTGACTTGAAAGTGTTTGAGCGCAACCGAATAGTGAATTCGTAGTGGTTCGGTTCATTAATAATTTTATGGTATTCTTGTCCATTTACGTTTTAAGATACGGATATATGACGACTGTGGAATACTTGTAGCACTTGTCAAGACAATGTTTAAGTATCCTTTTTAAAACAGGTAGCGAAAAGGCAGCACGACGGACAAATCGTGAATGGTAGCTATATAAAAATGTCTCTATAAAAATCGCAATAAATGGGCTGTCGAAAAGTCGCTGGTTCGATTCTAATTTAAATGACGAGACTTTTCATAATAACCGCGATGCAAGATATTCAAATTAATTTCATTAAATCAAATATGCCTCGGATAATAAGTACCAACTTCTAATTAATTTCAAATCACTATCACTTGCCGTGACAAGATACTGGCAAATATTGCTTTCCTACGTGTCGTACAGCTAAATTACGTAATTTCGTTAATTATCTTAATAGGTATCTCATTTCATACCGTTTTCAGTAAACGATGATTTTATCCCCGTGCCGACAACGGATAAAATAACTTCGCATACGGAATCAGCGGCACCTATCTGTGCATCTGTATAAGTGTTATAATTAGTGTTCGGAGTTTCGGTGGCACAAAGGTAAATGGAGTCGCCTAACTATTTTTTTGATTAAACGAATAACGATTAAATGATAAATTTTACATAATACTCATTATAAATTATCTTGCGAGCATTACCTACTTATACCACGATAACACAGGACTAATAATAACACAAGTATGTAGGTAAACATCGTTTAATAAATTTATATATATTTATTTATTACATACGTACAAACATGTCACCTAAACAGTCGGGACAGCATAATATTTGTACCTGCCGCCAATTATACAATTCGGTATCACAAACATCATACTCCCTATGTCTACATCTGGAGGAAACTTCGGTAAAAACCAACCTTTCTTCGTCTAGATCTATATCTTTTGATGGTAAAGATAATTCCTTGAATAAGGTTTTTGACAAATTCAAATCATATACCCATCCGCGAAAATTCATCATCAAAAACAGTAAAGAGAAAATAAATAGAAAAAGAGTCTTATCAAAGACGGTAGATATAGTAAAGTCATACCTATGAATAAAAACTTACTTTTTCAACAAAGTCAAATTCATCCTTTTCAACTAGATAAATTTATATGTTGAGATTTAATATTTTAGCAACACTCTTTAAGGTAATATTTTTCAATGACTCTGGAGATGAATGATTTCCGCCCATTTTTAAGATGTAAACGAGACTTTTCAATATGTCAACCAATCGTAATATATTTGGTTCCAATTTTATTTTTTTACATTTGAGCACTTAATTGCCAGTTACACCACCTACTCAAAAGTGTGTATATATTATATTTAAAATCCCTTCAATTATTGGTGACTGGAATTTACGAGTACCTACCTAATTTCATACTATGTACTTCAGGTAAATGAATAATTTATTTATTCAAATCTTAAAAAGTTAATCATTAAAACGACTCCATTACCCACTGTGTGAAATTTGCCACCGATACTCCGAACACTAGTTATAACATACGTTGTATTTTAAATAAAGTATTTTTGAGAAATTAACTAATGTTTGATATAAGTGCATACGTCGCCCAATGTCGTGCTGAAACTGTATTACGTAGATAGGTGTGTATGGTTTTTGATGTTATAAAATGTTGTGACCATCAGGATGGCTGGACCACGCAAAATTTTGCCTAACATAAGATAGTTTGTAGGTAGCTATCGTGGTTCACCAGAGCAAAACCTACTATATCTTTATTTTTGTATTAGGCGTGTCCGATGTAATTTCGTAGAATCTAAAATGGTTTTATTTTATTCTCTTCTTTCTTTTTCCTTAATTCATGTTAATCGTTCTTTATTTTTTTTTTCGTACGGTTACTCACTGTGAAATCACTCGACGGTCCCATCGGAACATCAGCTCTGGCGATTGCCCGCATTATGCTGAGATGGTACCGTTTCGAGATAACACAACTTTTTAATTTTTATTCATTTTATTTTTTATTTTGCTGAGTTAATTGTTGTTTTTGTCTTCAATAAATATTTCTTATTTCAGCCATCCTGGTGTCAGAATTGTTGTTTACTCTCATTGTCACATTTTATGTAAGGAACCAAATATGTCGTATAAAATAGATTCGAAATTTGGGTTAGCTCAAGTTTGCAAAATCACTCTACATTTTTATTCATTCTTACGGAGCTTCTCGGTTATGCTTTCCGATACGGTGCCGTGAACTTGTAGCACTTCTGCGCCATTATTATCACAAACTTAATAAAATTTTCTTATAAGTTTTCAAAAGTTTTATACCACATGTTTCTGCTCGTAAAGCTTTGCTGCAGATGCAAAAGTTTATTATACCGCATTGCATATCTGACCATTGTTCATGCTAGGTATATTGCATCTCAAACAAACCTGAGAAAAATCGAGCAAGCGCTCGAACGTCCTGTTCATCTCGAGGTTGGCAAAAAGTGGAGAAAAACAGGCTTTTCTAACGGCAAATGGAATGCAGCCGCTTTAGGTTGCGGAAATTCATTCTGAATTAACATAAGTGGTTTTCGTTCCACTTCGCTGTTGACTAGGACCCGTGTCACGCTTAATTAAATTAAAACATCCGTGGTGAGATGGAACTTGCTAATTCCGGCCATGATTGTGGTTACTTCATTAATTGTTTTGGAAGGGTTAGATGGAATATTGCGTTGAATTAAAACTACAGGCTGATTTCATTTTACCTCTCATACCTCTTTACTTACTTTACCTTACCTATCTCTTATACCTCTTTCTCTTTTAGGGTTCCCTACCTCAAAGGGAAAAAAGGAACTCTTACTTATAAGATCACTTTGTCTGTCTATCAAGACCCTTTATCTCGGGAACGCGTGGAGGAATCAAGTTGAAATTAAAACCGGTAACCTATCGATGTTTAGTACGAAGTACCGATGTATGCTACCAAGACTCCCTGCCTGATAGTCTTGGTAGCATACCTTCGACAGTCAATGGGTTAAATTCATAGCAAATAACACAGTATTGATGATTTGCCATCATGTTACTTACATACGAGTAACATGATGGCAAATCATTAATACAATACTTTTGTAAAAAATATGTAGTGCCGTTAATATTTTTAGATTATTGCAAGGTTACTCAGTAAACTAGGACTAATAGAAGAGTAATTGCGTAAATTTTCAAGCGCACGTTAATATAACTACTGTTCTTTACAAAATATGACATTTAGAACTACGTACTTGCAATTCGTTAAGATATCCACCTGGAGGGCTTGATCATAGGAATCACACCCCACAAGGAAACGAATATTTGATACTTTCAGGAGAACAGAAATTAACTACTCACAGTGTGTCTCAAAACTTAGCTACGACATGCATGCCCAAGTAACTCTGGATCTCGAGGGATCTAAAATTATTCAAGCGATCACTGCAACCTTCAAAGCCACGGTACTGCGGAACAGTTACACCGTGACTTAGTATACAGAGTTACTAAGCGTGGGCGTGATTAGGTAACGTTTTCGAGCGGGCGTAAGGTTGATCTAGATGTTATTTTCCATACTAAAAACGTCAGCTAGATCTAGTAAACGTAAGTTTAATACGTTAAGTAAATCACAACTATTGCGGCATTATCTCAAATCTACCGCCTAGATTTCAGTCTAAGGCCGCGTTTATGACGGGTATACAGGGTCAATGACGTATTTTTTTGACCTGACTGTGACTTTATAGGCCGGGGCAAATTAAAGCAATAGGAGTGCGCGGTTGGAGAGTATCCTGGGGAAAATCTAGGGGTAACGCCGACACGAAAATGCCGGTGACGTATAGCGTACAGGTCGTCTGAACACAAATATACGACTTTGCTTAGGAGTGTTCATACAGTAGGTATTCATAGTTGCCTGACAGCGCGCTTCTACTGCCGCCGCGCGCGTCGCCAGTCTATAAATATGGCCGGAGTCATATTCTAAGATTCATATCAAACGGCCGAAGTAGGCCTACGTCTTACTAGATTCCATGGAATTGGAACTTTCAACACAGTAGCTATGTTCCACAGAACACCTCCCACTAGAAAGCTAATATTTATCATTTTGTTCCCGGCGCGAGTCACCAAAGTATGAGGAAGCGGAGAGGGGAAGGGCGGGTGCTACCAGTGTTGCGATTGGTCGATGAGCTGGCACGCGGATTGCGTAGTGATGGGACAGTCATGTTCACTACAAACTGGTGCCGTAATTTATTATTGGTAAATTACGGTAGGTATTTACTGTATATTAAATTGGTAACAAAACGATTTATCATTAATTGGTTCTAAAAATTAAACAAAAAATATTTTGTAAAGGAGAAAGACGATTCTAAAAAACCCACAAAACATATATCTATTTCAAACTTCAAACCAATTCCGAGCTCCCTCGCATTTCCTCGAAGTTCATCATCAGGCTCATCTTGTGACACTGGACCCAACTGCTCACCAAGGGGATTCTAAAAGGCCCACACAACATATACCTATCTCAAACCAACTCCGAGCTTCCTCGCACTTCCTCGAAGTTCATCATCAAGCCCATCATGTGATACTAGCCCCCTGACGACTACGTATCAAAACTTGGCAGAATAAATGGTACTCTGTCAAATTGACACAGAGTCAAAACTTTATTGGGGCCTGTGTACTATGTATAAGATGCCGGTCGTCAGGAGGCTAGACCCAACTGCTCATCTAGAGGATTCTAAAAAGCCCACAAAACATATATCTGTCTCAAACCAACTCCAAGTTCCCTCGCTCTTCTTCGAAGTTCACCATCAGGCCCATCTTGTGACACTAGATTCAACTGCTCACCAAGAGGATTCTAAAAAGTCCACACAACATATCGTACTATTTAATTTACTTTAAAAAACTAACAACTAAACAAAAATAAGATTCTACAGAATAACTAGTAACTAATCAAACTAAAATAAAAAACAAACGTGAAATCTTTATTTTTTTATATCTTTAATATTGGTATGAACAAAAGCACGTGGAATCGGTACTTGATCATAACATCATCGGCACATCACTAGTCGTGACGTGTTATCGTAATAAAGGAATAGCATATTGCATTTTCAACTTGATGAAAAGGGATAGACATAGTGTGTTTGTACCGAAGTATTCGCAGCGACCAGTATAAAATGGCCTCCGCTGGCTATAAATATTTTCAAAGAAATAATGAATTTGAGTTATCTGTGGAATATATTCATGTGACTTGGACGCAACTGAAAGGCAGGCGGGCGACCGCGGATTATATAAGTCCTACGAATGGTGACTCGCATCAGGAACAAAGTGACCGACATTAGGCTTCTAGTGGGAGGTGTTCTATACCAATTGAAGTTGCTGCTACCACTTATATATGAAAGCTAACTGATGTATTCCAACTCTAAGCAAGACGCGCGCCGACTGCAGTTGTATGATGTGAATTCTACATTACGTTTCGCATCCCTTTACGAAATCAAACCTTTAAAATGGATATAAGCAATATTATGTCCCGTGACTACGACTGTGGCTTCCGTGCAATACCCCCCGTATTGCAGTGGCCGCACGAGATAATTCAATAATAAAGTCTGTCAAAATTTAATGTGACTTTGCTAATAAAACGACATGCTTGCAATTTAATAAGTTACCACTAATGGATTGGCCGCACTTTTAAGGTCGGTACACAAATAAATAAGGGTGTTAGTCCATCGACTAAAGGGTCCATTCTATCTCGGCGTAGGATTCCTCCATTCGTCACTCCGACAAGGGGTCTCGATTAAATGTATCCTCGAAAACAGGTTCATGTAAAACTAACAGAATCAATGATTACGATGGAAATCTTTTGATCTGTTTAAAAATGTTAACTTAAAGGTAAAACAAATAAATAAAAAGTTTTTAGAGATTAAAAACTGTGCAGCCGCCGGCCGAGTCTTATTGTATGAAACATAGAACTTATTTATTAAATTGATCGAATTATTGACAGGTAAGCATATTTCATGCAACGAATTCAGACATGATTCTTTATTCAAATCGTTAGGTACCTACATTTATACATGGTAGAGATATAATTCCAATTCCATCAGTAGTTATTAGAGGTAATAATTTAAACTTATTTTATGTCGTGTCACTTAACATTTAACTAAAATAACACAAACGAACGCGTTTGCGTTTAGTCTCAAATCGTATGTATATAATTAGTTACCATCGAAGGCCACTAGAGGCGCTATTCGCGTTGCCATATAAATTGAGACTAAACGTTTGTGTCTAATTTTGAAAAAACTTGTACTAGAGTTACTGATCATAACGAAATATAACATTGGATAATAAAGATTTTTACTATCGCTACACTTTTTTTAAAACAACGTAGGTACGTACCTAACCGCATGTTTTTGAATATAATGTTATGTGCCTAAATTTCAGGCAATCAGATGTACTTAAAAACAGTTTAGATACCTTATATAAATACATTGGCAACCAAATGATCAACTGAACGCCATTAAGTGGTGTAGACAATGTATATCCGGGTGACATAAACAATCATATTAACATTACGATCACGTTAGTTTATTTGTATTTGTAATTCCAAATCACATACTCCTGTTTGCTGTACACATAAATGAGAGGTTTTTTGTGTCAAAATGGAATTTCGGTGTTTACTATATCTGTCCATAGTTATGCAACTTCATTTATTATGTCATTGTGTGTATCAAGCGATGTTAGTGAATGTGCTGCCTTGTGGTACCCCTGACCCTCCTTACGAACGAGATAGAAGAGTATCAGCAAATCTTTCCACTCACACAAAAGATAACGATACTTTCATCAAAGGCAGCATTGACGTAAAAGACAATCTGGTTGGATATTTATGGAGGCTCAAAACTGGTATCATAAAACATGATGTAGCGAAATACAACTTGGATACTAAAGGCATGACTTGTAATAACATCTTGGCTCGTGTTGTTATTATGGCAGCAAAATTAAAAGTGGATAAGTCTTGTAAATTATACAAGGGGTTTTACGTCTTTGAGAATTTCGATGTGAGGAAGATCGATAAAGCTGTGAACTTTATACCGATGAGAGAAATGGGTTTAAACAGTTGGGTCCTCTCATTATATGGACCTAAAGGTACGTCCTTTTGTTTCGACGTTCGAATGATGTTGAAGTATTTTAAGAATTGAAGCAATGTAATAAAACATTGATAAATTTGTATAAGCAAAATAAAGAGTAATTTATATATAGAAACACGACTTAAGTATAGTCATACTACTTTCTAAGGCCGTTTTAGTTCCATACCAGTCTTCGGCGACGACCGCTCAGTGACGTCCAAAGTCAGTGGACTCTCAACGCTGGTGGTGAATGCTTTCATTCCAAAGTTATTTTAAGGACCCAATCGTCAGTTTGGTTTGCATACACTATGTCTAGACTAGGAGAAGTTGAAAATTATCATTTAATTGGCAATCTAGACCGGTAGTTATTTCTAAAAATCGCTCTCCTTTTTGATGTCAACGGTATTTTGTGAGCCATTTTGGCATCATGACTTTTGCGAATTAAAAAAGCCTGCTGAATCCGATTCTGAATATTGCCTCGCTGAGCTCTTGAGCTGAATTTTGGCTCCTTTGCTTAAAATTTAAGATGGCAGCCAAAGCGGCGAAATAACCTATACAATCCATAATGTAACTCGAATCTGGTTGTGTCAGATATCCTAGAGTGAGTGGACTTTGGTAGTCGCTGAACTCAATTTTGATAACCAGAAGTCGGTCCTGCGGGGTAATCATGTAACTTTTGTACTACAGTTAGATAGATTTTAATGTCAAATTCTAATTGTCAGCTCATACATTTATACTTTAACCATTTATCTACCGTCAGTACATAAAGTTACGTGATTCGCATGCTGGTACCGGAAGTGGACGCAAACCTTTAGGGTTCCTAACCAACCCCATAATTAAGTTACTTTTAATAGGAAAAATAAAGAATATTCAAAAATGAATCCGACATCAATATATTCGTATTTGTTGGTAAATTATACTTAATAATAAAGATTATCACCAAATTTCAAGTTCATAGGTCAATGGGAAGTTAAAGTTCCAGTACACCACACTCTACCAGATTCGAATTAGGACTTTTATCTATATCTGTATACCTATCGGATTTTTTAGTTTAAGTCCGCTATCTTGAATTCTGAGCAAAGGAGCTAAAATTCGGCTTGGCAACATTCGGAATCGGATTCAGCAGGTTTTTTTACTTCGAAAATTTCATGTTGCCAAAATGGCTCTCAAAATGCCGTTCAACTTGAAATAATGTCATAAAACCACCTGTCTAGGAACAAACAAATCAAAAGAAAATAGTGCATAGAACTTAACAAAACACAATGCCCACATTTATTTCAATGTAATAAAGTAAAAACTAATTCTATGTACATGTAAAAAAATACAGCATCTGTAAGGCTAACTTAGTCTAATGTATTTTACTCTGAAGATTTGGGTTCCTCTGCCGCAGTTGGAGATTTTTCCACGATCACTGTTTTATTTGCTCTTCTCCTTGCGTGACGGCCCGCCCTGAATCTTGTTGGTTCTTCAACGCCATCCTCAGATACCTTGTTAAAAAGGAAAATTATTGAATTATTGAGTTAATTCTTACTGATGTAGGCTATTAGCATCTGAACAAACAATTTTATACTGACAAATAAATATATCGAAAGCACGAAGTTGCCGCTACAAGCATCCCTTACGCCTCCCCATAAGCCCCGAAAATGCGAGCGATAGGCTGATGGCCCTTCAATACTAAGAATGATGCTTTCATACTATAGAACCTAGATTAAAACGGACTATACCTAAAAGAGTGTCGCGGTACATATTTCCTTTATATCAGAAAATAGTTTTGTTTACCACTTCACTAATAAAATCGAGTTCGAAGGAGTGTATTTTAATTAAAATCATTGACTCATAATATTTTCCCCTCGCACTGCATTTGACATTAAATACCGTTACTATGAAATATTTATACATTACACATAAATATTTGAACATTCTTGTATCGTTATTCTCATGACTATGTAAATTATTTTGCTTACCTGAACCTTTTTCCTTGCTGGAACATTGTTCTCCAGGAATTTGTTCACTGCGCCAAGCGTATTTATTGGGATCTAGGAGGAGAATAGAAAATAAGAATAAAAATAATGTAAAATTCTAAGAAAAAAAAATAAAACTTTATTTTTATTAACTTGAATTTAATAAAAGTTTTATTTTTACTATTATTCTTGCGTTTAGTTTTGCTCTAATTGTAGTTGGCCTCGTACATATACATTTTAATCCTCTTAAAAAGAACTTTAATAGGGAAAAAACCTCCTGCATGCCACTGATAGCGTGAAACAATACTTATTTTGGCCAATGTCTAGATACGTCTGCTTATAATTTGCGGCATTACTAGTGTATGGAATAAACACGTTGGTTATGCCTACTATCGTATGGCCTTCATTTTTTCTGCTTATAGCGTGGTTATAAGACAAAATATATACAAGACTTTTTTAAGTCGCCTGTATACCTACGGCAATTAGATACACACATAAAATTACCGGGAGCCAATTTATTTGTATAAATGAATTTCATTCTGCAAGTAGCCCGCAGTGGCACTCTTACTAGTCAAAAACTACTATCGTTTCTCAAAACTGCCGAGAAGAAACGCCGAAAGAAACTCGACACAGTCAGTCATTTTCCCTCAAAATATGCTTATTACAATGATAATACTCAACCTACTTAAGGCGCCTATACCCGCGAACGACCTTGCGCGTTGGGGCGTGGCTTAGCCTTTCCCGCCGCACTACCCGCGCCCCCCCGCTGTAACAGGTTTTTGCAGATTTTTTGTATGTGTGTATGTATTTTTTATATTATTATTTTCTAAATACGTAGGAATGTTTGAAGTAATTAAATATATAAAATAGTTAAGTAGGTATATTGTCTCAGAACCGAACTCTTATATTTTAGCGTCGCGCGCAAAGCGACACAGCCTTCCCGTCCGAGAGCCGGTGGCAGACTGCCGCCCGTCGCCCGCGCACGTATCCGCCCCAACTTTTATGACGGTGTGGTAGTTATTCCAGGTTTTTGACAAAAGTAATGATTATTTTACAATATCCAACACAGAGATTATGAAAAACTGAATTAAGTTTTATTTTCTGAATATCCCGTGTAAAAAACATGTCTAGATAGTGAGCAGTAGCGATTTAAAAGGTTGAAAAATGCCTTATTTGATATTTCTTTTTTGTTAGGACAATCTAGGCGTGTTGCAATTTCCATCACTGAGATTGAAGAGGACATATCAATTGTTCAAGTATAACTTTTCGAGACCTATATTTCGGGCCAGTTTAGAGTTTTAGGCCTTTGAACTCGACCAAAATGTGGTATTTCACTCTATTACGCGCCTTAAGTAAATCTGATCTGAAACAACAAAACAGTGTTTTTAATTGCTTTTTACGAGTGTTTTTATTTTTATGTAAATTTGTGTGTTTTTGATATGGGTGTTTATGCCTGAAATAAAGCTATTATTATTATTATTATTATTATTAAAAAACATACATAACATAAACTCACGCCTGTATTCCTAAAAAGGGTGAGCAGAGCATATGAAATTTAATTTCAGTGCCACATTTAGCAATTGTATGTTTACGAGTAAATATGGAGAAATCTGATATTGTAGTGATAGATTGCTAGCCCATCGCCTACAACACATTACAACCCGGTTCCCATAGTCGGTTCTTACGACACCAACGGGACAACAAACAAGAAAAAAAAGTTATTAATAATGTGTACAACAAGAAAACATGTTAAGACTGTATACGTATTAATCCTATTTTTACTGTTATTTTATATACATTGTATATTGTTTTGAAAAAATGACACCTCGCCGAGTTTCTTACGCCGGTTCTTCTCGAGGCAGAGGTTTATTTTATGAACCGGTGGTAGTTTTTTGACATTCATAAGTGCATGTAACATGCCTAAATTGAAGAATAAATGATTTCATTTCATTTCATTTCATTTCATTAGCAAATACCAGGCAGGGAAAATAATAATAATGGAAAATACTACGACGAGTATGTACGAGTTAACCGGCCAATTTCTCCTTAACTTTTGTATTTCTCCAAAATTTGCAAATGTACATTTTACCGTAAAATTGTAAGAACAGTTATTTTAATTTAACTAGTCAGATTATAAACTGCCGGTTAGGCGTCAGATTTTAAACTGACGATGTTCACAATTTTACGGAGTTAACTTTACCACGAGTGCTTACGGATAGAAAGTTTTCAAAATTACCATACTTACAAGTTTTTCTTTTTTTTTAACTTACCTTTGTATTACGGGAATAATATCACATTATCCGCATCCAACAGCTCTCAGTTCTCGTTGTTACTTTACCAGAGAAGTACCCGAAGCATCCCGCAGTGAAATTCTCTCAAACTTACTAAAAGCGGCACACATGTATTTATACCTTAACCAATCCAACCGTGTTTTTGTTCTTTGTCTGTATTAATTAAGTTCATGCAAGGCATATTCTTAGATGACTTCCTTGTATGGCGAGGCGGCATCGGTTTGTGGTATTTTATTCACTGACGTGAGCTTCCTACTGTCGCACAGATTTCCTACATTGAAGGGTTAATGTTAATTTTATATAATACATATCACCCGCGAATTCGCGGCAGTAGGTATTGCATTAGTAACGCCCCGCTTCCCCGTATCCGGCACCAGTCAGGGAGCCCTTATTTAAATGTAGGATCGCAGCAAAACATCCATACTGACTCGAATGACAGTTTGATACTGACAGTTGACAGTTTTTTGATACCGTGCCGCCTCCGCACCAACAAGTCAGGAAATTGTCTTACACGCAGTTCCTCAGAAACGGTATTCGACAGCGTCGTCCGTCGGCCTGTTATTCCCATAGCCATATTTGAAGTGGAGATAATTTTAATGCTATAACTTATCTGAAAGGCTTATACTATGTATTTGCAAACATTCATCTGCAATGCATTGCTATTTGGAAGGCACTTTGTCATATGCATTAAATTTTGCCCCGTATATTCCAAGGTCCGGTCATGTGGATCGCAAATATCGATAAAAAATAGCTTAGTCTTGTTATCGAATACAGCGCCTGTACTTCGTGCTCGCCATGTTTCAAGCCACTCAAAGTGCAGGTACAAACTTTTTAACTGTCTCTTAACTATCCTATGTTTCTGTATCCTAAACATCGTCATACCAAATAATATGTAAATTATCAACCTGCTGATCTTACCGATTTGTTTACTACAAAATTACCTAGTCTTCTCGCCACCTAACATGATGCTGCAACACGTCATAAACGTCCAAAAAAAATGTGAGGAGCGTGAAAGATAAATAAGTGAATTCCTTGAGTTTTCTATACAAAAATGCTCTCGACGGTAACTGATATTATCTGGCATCGATAGATATGTCGGTACCGTCTCTTGTGAGGATTAGTGGGCATAAGTGAACGACCACCTATCTGATAAAAAAATACGTAATTTATCCCTCGGGATTATCCGTAGACTATAAAGCGATTAAAGGATCGATATTTATGTGGAATTTGTTACTGTTGCTGTTTTTCAATGTGTTGACTAGTTAATTAAATCATACATGCACACATTAAAGTGAAATGGCGACAAACGTGCAAGTTAGTAATGTGAATGGAAAAATTAAATGAAGATGAACTTACAGCGAAAATGTCATCAATGAATTTTGATGCGTCCGGTGTCTGTATGGACAATTGGGTCTGTTTTGATGATTCTGATGACTGACCATGCTTCGGTGATATTGAGTCGGATTCTGAGGAATTGAATGCCCAACGTGAATACGGATTACAGAAAAAATCATATCACCCTAAAGTAATGTAAATTTATGATACTTATATTATTCTTACATTTGTTTATGACTAACATCGCATTTTTCTTGATTTATGATTACATTGGCATAATTGTCGTATTTCAATAATATTAAAAAATATTTCTAGAAAAAGGGTCGGGTTTTAAATCAGACAACTCAAGGTCATCAGTAATTTAGAAAAATACGATGGATTCAATAAAAAAGAATTAAATTATTGTACGAAATAAAAATAATTCACTTATAGGAATAAAAGTTGTCCATGGATAGGAACAGAGTATTATAACAATATTAATCAACTACACACTACACTAATTTGTTGGGTACAGGGTGCAGCGGTATGTAATACAATATATTAAACACTTATATTTTAAGGTTATAAATTGCTCTGGAATATTATAAAAGATTAAACGTTTTCCCAATTTAAAAAAATGAAGAAATCGCTGTACCCAAATATTATAAACAACCGAGACAGTATTTTAAAACTGTAATAAGTAAGTAATTTAAAAAACAGCGTTCTTTAGATTAAGTCGTGCCAGATTTTTTTAAATAAGTGATAATACACTCCGGTTGTTATTAAAGAGAATATCATTTATCATCTCAACAAGTCAGTTAAATCTATGCCGGCTTCCATCTCAGGGCCTACTCGTAAAAAATAAAACGCAATAAAAGCTGTAAGATAAAAATATTATCAGAATTACGGAGGGGAAGAGGCACCAGGGTTTTCTGCTCCTTGTTGGCGGATACTCGCCTTATTTTGCACATAAAATACTGCTTTATATTTACAATTCTTACTTGAAAGGAAATAAGATAAAGCGATTCTTTCACTGGACTAATATAAAAAAATGCATTGGTTGCTTCAATGACTTAGCGTAATAGGAATTAAGTTGCAAGATTAAGCGACTACCGATCTGATGAAATATTTAATGTTGTTTCTTTTCCTTCATAGAACATAAGGTGTGAATAACATAAAAACACTGTAGTGTACACTTTATTACGTTAGGTTTTCTACAAAATACATATAAAAATACTCAGTTTAAACTCAATAGTAAGCACCCGCACCTGCGCCCGCTTGCACTGAGGCTGATTTCTGCACCGAGACGCTGGTGCTGCCAGCGGTGTTGCCGAGGAAATTTCCGACGGCTTTTAAAGTAGAAATCGGAATCTGCAAACAAAAAAACGTTGCATCATCAATCTAAGTAATGGGACCAAGGAACCAAGTAATTCCAAGATCTAATTCCGAGTTATAATAGGCTCATTTTCAAATTAATTTCAAAATAAATACAATTCAATAACAATGCTAAATATATATATGAAGACTACTGCAATCCCAATTTATTAAAAATTAAATTATAATTATTTAATCTAAAAAGGCCACCCGTGGCATCGAAAAAGATAAATTAATTGCTATATTCGTTGACAGATAAACCAGATAAATTTCTATAATTTTTAAAGGATTCGCTGGTATAGAATTATCATTTTCTATTAGTTGGATTTAAAGTAGCAAAAATATGGTTATAAAGTTTATATTTGAAGATAGTTGGATAGCAAATGGACTCCGTACTTGATCAATATATAAAATCTTCTTTAATAGTTAAATAACAAACTCACGTTGAAAATATCGGCAAAGAATTGAGGGTTCCTCTGGAAATTAACTTGCTTTGTGTAAGAGACTTGATGAGCACCGCCGTTGTCAATACCGGCACCTGCTTCAGCGTTGGCCGATCTCTCGACTCCGACATCAATCCTCTTTTCAATCGGAGGAGGGGGTGGCAAAGCCCCGTTTCCACCAATGTACCCATGAACGGAATACTTATTATGTATGCGATGCGGCTTCTTGTAGTGGATATGCTTTTCTACAACCACCGGTTGAGGATGGTAAATATGCTTCTCAATGACTACTGGTTCTGGCTGAACAAATTGTTTTTCAACTACGACTGGCGAAGGTTGTTCATAGCGTGCCTGCAAACAATCTCGGTTTAAATTACGTCAGTCTACTTTTTATAATATTTTTTGTGGGTTCGACAAATATTACGTGTTGGTAAGTATTGTCTTTGTCAATAAATTAATATTTGTTCGTTGGAAGTATCTCTCCAACAAGTCCGCTGGAATACCAAACAGGTGCTGTTCCACTTGAATAATGAAAAAAAAATGTTAGCACAATCAGTGGCTCATGAAATAGCTAGTATTACTTGGATTTATTCCAATTTCTACTTCATTTTGTAGGTAATACAGCAGAATGGCAATGAATGTGATTGTGTCGTACGCAATTGGAGCTGTCTGGGAGCTTCTAGTGCAAATAAAACTTTAGCTTCCAACAAAACAAACCTTTTGTGTTTGAAAAAAACCAGACGGTTGTTGAAAACGAAATACGGGCGGCCTGAATACTTCTGGAATCCTAAACAGAGAACTAACCATTCCATCAAAATTAAAAATCGATCGAGGACTACTGTGGAAAAAGCCTGGTTCTCTTATATTACTCACTTCCTTGACTTTGGTTTTAGATTTTACAACAGTATTGGTTAAAGGTGCAACAGGTGATGCTGCTGCATCAAAGTTGAACTCAGAGTGCACTTTTTTATTGACTTGGCCAATAGGTTGCTCAACGGCTCCAGTCGATACTCCGAAAGATTTGTCGCTTGAGTACTTAAATCCTGATGAACCTTGAGCACCAGATTCACCGCCCTGAAATAAAATAAAAATACTTTCGTAAAATAATTAATGGCACACTTAAATGTCTGTGTTTTTATTCTTTTTTCGCGTCTATAGTGTTTTGATTTGTCTACTGGTCGAAGATCTTCCTCCTTCATTGATGTATTACCTCTATTTATTGCAACATCTAGCCAGCCGTGCTTTCGAAACTGCATTCAGTCTGCATTGCATCTTAAAACATGGTGTCATCTCCACTTAGTCTTTACTCAGATTTACCACTCACAACTCCTTGATCTTGACATGTACCGTACCGTAGGTTAAGATGAGTGATATATTATACATACAAACTGTCGATGTGCGTCCCTTCAATGGCCTTTTGATTAACTACAAATTATACATTTCAGGCGTTCGCGATTAATAACAATTAAGGTTAATATAATGCAGGTACAACTCGTACTTACCAAGCCAGCAGAGGCAAAGCGGTTCCCAGCGGTAGCTCCCGCGTACCCAATGCCTGCAGACTTCTCAGAATCGACACCGCCTGCTAGTCCAGCTGCCGCCCCTACGTTGCCACCAGCAGTAGCGCCAGCATATAGACCACCTAATAATATATGACAAAAAGGTTATAAATAAGAACGGCAAAGGCATAAATATATGTACGTTCCCAAAGTGTCACAAATATCTGTACGCTCTTACGCCCTTGTCATTAAAGTCATGTTCGCTTAATTTGTCACTAGAAAGCGTATAGATATTTTCGATGTTGACTGTACATCGGGTTCTAAACCATACACAATTCCACGATATTGTAATTCATTGAACAAGTATTTATTCTGATGGTGGGTTTAATCGAGCGAACGGCTCTTAACCCGTCATCTCTATTCATAAAATGATCCCGGTATAGACATTTATCTAAAACTGTGCAGAATGATGTATGATCGCGTCGCTTGTTCGAAAATTTGTTCAATAGCCGCCATGATCGTATTACGATATATAAGTATATATAATTTATAATTTGATAGTTTT
Source organism: Epiblema foenella (assembly GCA_963556455.1). Taxonomy (NCBI): domain Eukaryota; kingdom Metazoa; phylum Arthropoda; class Insecta; order Lepidoptera; family Tortricidae; genus Epiblema; species Epiblema foenella. The sequence goes on along the minus strand of OY747107.1, from coordinate 9,115,573 downwards.
TAATAAATTTATATATTACCTAAGACTAACAAAAGGTCAGACTTCAGGGAGGTAAGTTACGCTAATTATATCATTTAAACTTTTAAATTGAGTCTCGCAAGTATGTGGATAAGTTTTTAAATATGTACTTATGAGTTATTGTTAGCAGCTATTACAGCATCATCGTTAATAAGTCGAGGTGACGTTTAATTACGCATCTGATAACTACCACCATTGTTTTCTTGTGTGTCTAGGTCAGAAGAATTAAGTGCTTCAAGTTTTAATATTTTTATAGTATGCATCGTCATTTTTCCTTATCTTTATTCAGAAACAAATTAACATAATTATAAATAATCAATTTTGTTAGTAAATTAGTTCTTGTATTTATTGAAGTTAGTCTCAGCAGCAATGCACATGACTAAGTGTAAGTAGGTAGGTACGTAAATTGACCATTACTCGTTTATTTTGGATGAAAATATGATGTCGAAGAAAATCATAAATTTTTTGTTTGTAAGTATTATTCCAAACTAATCATCTACATAATGTACGGCAATACCATCCCATTAATTACCATTACGAATAGGTAATATACCTACCTACTATTAATAAAAAAACGAATATCTATTACGAAATCGGGCATGATTTATAAAGGAATATCTTAAGATGTAAAACACAACGCTGATCGGGGATCTGAAATATTAATTAGTATCATTAATAATTATTCTTCATAATTAATTCAAACGAATTTAAGTTCCATTTTCTTAAAAATATTTTATGTCTTCTTAGAATTAGCTATAAGCAGTAGCCAAATAATTAATAAAGACTAAGAATGAAAGAACTTATTTAGTAGGGGAGAAGTGGCACGAAAGACCCAGTTTAGTAAATGGAACAAAAAAATACAGTTCCAATTTAATATTTACCTATACATTTTAATTCCAATTAGTCGGTTTTCTAATAAAAAAGTTATAAACATTTTCTATCATAATTTTACTGCTAAGAAATTCGATAACTCATAAGCAATACAGATACAGAATTTAATTTAAAATGATGAGACCACCCAAAGGTTTTATTTAATGGTAGGTATATGGTTTAGATTCAAAGGTTGACTTCATGACGCTATCAGTAGCTAAATATAGCCGCCATGTATTTACGTTAAAGATAATGTATTTACGGTAAATGCATTAGTATCGAGCGTCAGGGAATTTAGCTTATTTATATTTTACGAAATCCCAAAACAGATTAATTATAGATATATGTTATGTATATGTTTTTCTTGCACTATAATAAATAAAGTCGATCCCCTGAGTATAATTTTGTAATCTAAACTTACCGTCTCAGTAGACCATCGCTCTATACCTATTTGGCATAGTATATACATACCTATTCAACGACAACCCTAATTCCATCCTCTGGGAAACCAAATGACATTACACAAAATAATTATTGGGTGTTCACAGGAATATTGTGACAGAGTATTATGATGAGTTTCTGGTTTTAAGGTTCCAAAGTAATTTGGTTTCATTTATATTTCTATACGGGTACGAATTCTGTTGCATTTTGTCATCACGGTTTATTAGTTTGTTGATAAATGAAGTAGGTCATGCAGGAGTTTTGTGAACATTTTCTGTAGCGTGTAGGTAGGTATACACGCTACAATAGGGATGATGACTCATGTTACAATTTATAATATAGTGTGGCTTTATGGAAAGAAAACCATTAAATTAACACAATAAATAGTAAATTAGACAAATTAATTAAAATAATAAAATGATATGGGACTATCAAGATTCGCATAATCTTTAACGCTGTTTTTTTTTGCTTTTGGCTAGTAAATTGAAAGTTACCAATAGCATTCACAAGTTTATATAAAAAAGAAATTGCATGGCAACTATGTACATAGACGTAACATTTCACGACAAAATCGGCAAATTTCCCTTTTTTCCATATAACGGTAGCACGAGACCACGCGGGCGTGACGTCACGCTTGCGTGTGAACCAGTATGGAGCGTTTTCAGTATTCGTTAGCTATACTGTACTTTTCCTCTCATTTTCGTCTTTTGTGTTGATCTAATGCTAAACATTTGATCGTCTCTAAAAATTGGTTTGAATTGCATGATTTTTTTTCATCATGCCTATTACGCCATACATATAAATACTCTGCACCGACACAACCTTGCATGTATACTCTTGTTTGTGCCTTACAAATCCCTGTACATTTTAATCTTAATACGGTCATTCTATGTTTTCAGACAAATTAATTAATAAAGTTAAAAATTTGTATGGGATAATACCTTTGGGTAAGGTTTTCAAAATTCACAACTCCTCCCTTTCCCCTCCTCCTAATGCAAGTTAACGATAATGCAAAAAAGTACGTAGTGGGGGATAATGGTGCCAGTAAGCATTCACGGTTGTCTCAGGCAACGCCGCTTGGCACGATTGTTCCTTTGGTCAAACTAAGCTGGTAAAGCCTTCTAGCCATGCTCAGCAGCTCAACACCTGGCTACCCACTAAAAAGAGTTATATTTCTATCTGCCTGGAGCTACCAGGTCAAGTTTATTATCATTTTCATGTAATTCAGGGATGAGTTATTCATTTATGTATTTAACCTTTAGTATTTAATAAAATTACTTTTAGTCTTATACCCTGTACATGAAATAAAATTGAAAAAAGCAAGATCTAAGATTTCAAAGTTTCTTTCATAAAACATTATTATTCCCGTATTTTGTTCTTTTACTTATTATACATGTACGCTATAGTAGTAGTTTAGTAAAATAAAATATTTAAAAATGTAGCCCATAAAACACTTGAATACTAAGTCTTAGTATATAGGAGATAAAAATGGTTTTTCTGTAGCGCGAAGGAACTGATTACAACGGCGCGGCGCCGCGGCGGCAAGTACGGTGGGGTGCGGTAAGTAAGATTTTCCGAAATTAAACTACGTAGCTGTAGCTTCAATACCGTCAAGCCTAGCAAAAATGTTACGGACCTTTTTTGTTAAGTTTTTAATGAGGATTATTTTGGCCTTGAAAACTTTTTTCGTATCTGTAATAGTTTACGAAAAAATGTGACTGAACTGGAAAAGGGGACACGTATCATGGTGAGGGGGGAGGGGAGTTGTAAGTTTTAAAGACTATCAAAGGTATCATGCCACACAATAAGTTTCAAAACATTATTAATTTGTTTGTCTTCCCGTTACATTAGTTACATAAAATGACCGTATTATCTGTGCCATACCATCGGACCGCAGAAGGAGGTATAAATATAATAGGTTAACAACAGTACCTATTTCTATTTTAATTGTTGGCACAATGTCAACAAACTCCTGTTTTTTAACTTATGTACCTCTTCTTATATATTTAGTTGTAGTACACAAAAAATTGATCATTACAAAAAAACTAATACTGTTACTAAATACTGCTGTGTTCGTACATCCGTTCACTTCAATAATGCAAAGATCTTTAAATAGACAAACGGACTATGTACTTACCTACATTGTTTACAATCACTCCGCATTTAAATAATATTTTACTAAATTGTCTGTCAAAACGTGCCCAGCTACGCTTACTGTTTAATCGAAAAATGGAAAAAAATCTTTAATTTGTTAATTAATTTTACTGTTTGCAGGCTTTAAGTTCCTTAAGATTAAGTTAAAATTTAGGTAAATATTTCAGAAGTTATATCCAGCATCAGATCGCTTCCTAATTTATGAAATTTGTTGCACGCACTCATTCTAGATTTGAGATTCAAAGAAGCGAGCGCGAGCGGCAAATGACATACCAATCCCTAGCTAAATCAAGATTAATGCGTTTTCTATTAAAATGTATGCAAGCTACCTCCACTGCAAAGTCCCTGACACATTTGTCTGTTGTGTATCAGTTTCATACATTTAATATGGTTGCATTCACATTTCTCTGATACATACGGCTTCAGAGAAATGTGAATGCAACCATATTAAATGTATGAAACTGGTACCATTCTGATGCGTAATAACACAACACGACAGACAAATGTGAATGCGGCTTAAGTTATATGTAAGGATATCCAGAAGCTACACCTCTAGGAAGCAACAAGTGCCTAACAGACTACTACCGTTCACATAGTTTTCTTTGTTTATTCTCGATGGATCATTGTATTCCAAAATACTCATCAGAGATTGTCATAATGCGTATGAATGCGTCAGAACGCATCAGATAACGTCATATCGCCACAGATTGATGTGAACGCTCGTCATCCTAACATAAATACATCTTTGTACACATGTTGGTTTGTTCCTATTCTCCACTCAATTCCTCAAAGGTTAACTGGAAAAGATCCCTTATAGGGATAAGTTCGCGTTTGTGCGCGTCTTACCTAATATGTTGTGTCTGTATTTTTGGCTTCGTCTTGTGTACAATAAAGTATTTACATACGTACACAATATCATGAATCCGACTTAAGTTACCTCCGCTCCCGCCTGCGCTGGTCCCGCCGCCCAATCCAGCTCTAGCTGCTTGTCCGAAAGGTGTGCCGGCCTCAGCGAACAGTCCACCGGCACCACCATCACCTGAGCAAAGCAATCACAGAATGTAGAAATGAAACACGGCATGAACGAAGTAAGATATTTATTTATAACACTGTAAATAAAACTAAGATATTAAAGAAGATTATTTCATTTCATGTTATACTATACTTCCTTTTTTACATAGGCATCGATCCTGTCTCATAGTAAACAAGCATTATTATCTAACCCTAGACTAGTATTTGAGCGCCAATATTTCTAGGCAGAAATGGATGATCTCACCCTAGTTAAACACTTGTTCTAATTTCGAATATGAGGAAACAAAAAAATTACAAATATGCACGAATACTTTCTGAACCCGTGAAATAACAATTTTAGCGGGAACTGTTGCTCATACTCATTATTGCACATCAACCTCAACAGAAAAGCACAGTACAGTACATAATTACAATGAGTAGAGGCAAGCAACAGGTGGTATTATCGCTAAAGAGTGATCTCTTCCAGACAACCATACGACCGGACGTTAATGGTATGGTTATGGTGGTGTATGAACCATTTTATTTTATTTATTTTTAATAAAGAATTAATGTTACTTACGCTCAGACTAACCAGACCCGACATCAAATAATAATACTACTACCGAGCGAGATGGTCGTATACAACTTTATATTAAAGCGACAGAGAGAGACATGTAGTCCTTATCATAGTTACACTTATTTTACTTTTTTTATCTGCCACAAACTATTAATATATATATATATATGTTTGACTGTGGCAGACATATGATTACTCGCCCAAATTAAGCAATGGTAAAGCCGTCAGCCATTTTAAATAAGTTTTCAATTTATCTGCATGGTGGCACGCGTATAGGATCTCTACAGAAATATTTAAAATGTGTATTATGCCTATATAGGTTACTGCCATTGCCCAATATAACTCCAATTCACCATGCTGTATTTTTTATACTTTTCTGCTCTGGAGCAGAAATTGACTACTTTCAGCACGCCATCTAGATGAACAATGACTCACTTTCAGAGTATGAGATATGAAAAATACGATACTGCGTTCCAAAACCCAGCTCACACCGCCACCAAACTTAAATGGGATTGCGCTGGACAAACCTATCACATGTCGGAAGATTTGTGGACTAAAATCACCACCCAGTAGGTCCCACAAAACCGAGAACGGCGTCGCGGTAGATTTCGTCGCAGATGGCGAGACGAACTTGACGTCTTTGATCAGGACTGGTGGGAGACTGTCCAAGACAGGAATGCGTGGAAGAAAAAGAGGGAGGCATTTGCCAAGCAGTGGGACACTTGAGGCTCTTTAATAATAATAACATAATAGTAGTACGGGGCACGTAATACCCCGTGTAGTTGTTCCAAATAAACATTTGTTATATTCCCAATTAGAAAGCCGCCTTATTGAAATCCACAATAAAGCTTGGGAAAAACACGTAATAATACCTAATCTTTACCTGTCCGTAAAATAAGTAGGTATTGTTGATTCAACACACCCCAAATTAAAACCCTTTGTAGCATGACCCAAAATTACTTGAAACGTGGGAATAATAAATTAGGTTTGTTTTATTTTAGAGTATCGAAGCATCCTTAAATTCAATTGATATTCCATTTGTTTCTTTTTACGTCAATAAAGATTATTTCCTTATTACGTCAATGAAGGATCCCATTAGGTAGCTCTTGTTTCAGGGCCTCATTCCGCTCGTATTTTGAATAAAAAGAATTGCAGTGGTTTCTTTTTTCTCACGCTCTTTTTTTCCGCGCCTCTTCTTTTGAAAACTGATTCTAAATTTCATATAGAAAACTTCCGTGAGTTTCAGACATATTGAAATAATCACTCATATATTTAAAGTCGAATATCGGTCCATGATTCTATAAGCGTTCGCGGGACCTGCACAGTGCCCGACGTTGCTAATGGGGCGTCGAGCTCGACGTCACATGGCGTTTCATCGTCGTCGAGAATCGCGGATATATCCAAATGATGTTGAAAAAAAATATATATGTGCGTGACCCGTTTAATTATATTATAATAAACTTATTCTAATTGAATACGCAGTCAAATAAGTAGTTAAATTGTGCAGATATTGTGATGTGATTTCACCAAGTCATCAAGTCATCTAGCTCTGTTGACGACTATACCCTCGATGGGATTCTATCAGCTCTGAAATGAGAAACGAGTTCATAGGATATCTATCTGAAGCAGTAACATATTTTTTTGTTATGTTCTCGTTTCACACTTAGGAACGGAAACATAGACTGTGGCTATAGGTACAGTCAAGTGTAAAAATATGTATCTAATGAATCCTCTGTTGAATGAATTGGGAACGTTGTTTCTCAAAATTAGATAAGGTAAGTACATCATACTAGAAAGAAAGATGTATCAATTACAATGATCTTAGTATCCCTATATTCTTCTTTCGAGTATGATGCACCTTATCTACACAAACAAACAACAACAGAACAACACAACAGAACGACAAACAGAACGTTCCCAATTCATTCAACAGATGTATCAATTACAATGATCTTAGTATCCCTATATTCGTCTCGCTCTTACAGGACAATTGCAATCCGCTACGCAAGACCATCTGGATGCGCAGATACTCATATAATATGTCATCTTCTACATAAAAATAGTGTTTTGTTGGCGTTCACTGGCTCAATAATATAACTACCTACGCTTTTCAGAAAAGTAGTTGCATATTTATTTATAAGATTATTAAGGACTTGATTTAATTCCATTCACAATCAAATTTATCAACCGATTTTTCTTCTTCTAATTTTATAGAATTTAGGTTTTTGATTCTAGGCATAATTGAATATTGAATGTGAAACTTTAAGTAACACAATTAATCACTCCGATTAAAAGCAATTTACGTTTTTACGAAATACGTATTTAATACTTTTTTCACTTCTCATGCTCGTAAAGTGTGTCATATTAGACTTGTCAAGCGGGACTAAAGGGCATTATACCCTAGGGAAATTATGAATACATGTATATGATTTACAAAATATTTTAATTTGAGCAATCATAATACTTCACCTATTAAAACCACCAATCACAGAATACTAATATAACTCCATAAAAAATATTTTGTACTGGGTATCAACCAACCAGAGCTTTACTAAAATCGACCAATCAGGAAAGAATTCATTTATCTATAGATTAAGTTTGTAGTAGTCCTTATTGCGCAATAATAAAAAAGTGATTAAATCGTTAGAGAAACGCTTTGAAGCGCTCAATGGGGAAGGTCAGTAACTTTGATTCTCGCGTGAATGTTGCGCGCGAACCGTGTGTCAAAGCAGTTGCAAAAAAACAAGCCGCCAAATTATACATAATGTTCGCCGTGGATTTTATTATTAATTTTGGGTGGATAAACTTTGTTTATTTATTTTCTCGCAATTGAATTGAAAAATAGAGATTAAAACTCTGGTCTAAAAGCCATATTACCCCTCGAACTATTTTATTAAATAACTATCTCGTGGTAATATGCCTCATTATAGACCCTTGTCATACAGTCAACTATATTTTATGCCTTTGCGGTTTTCGGCTTGCGGCTTCACTAAATTATTTAAGTTTAATTTTATCTATTTGTCTGCTTATTCCTCTCTCACACCGTTATAGGTACTTATATTAGTGAAAATAGGTGCAAAAGTTTCATGACAAGAGATAATTTGTGTCGCGAAAATCATTTTTCAGAGGAGTAACGGGCAATAAAACTTTGTAAGTATAGGAATGCAAATGAATGGAATGCAGAAGCGACTTTGTAATCGATGCTCGATTTACGATTTTAAGTAAAACTTACTTAATTATGATAATTCATCTTTTCGTAAATTTGATAAACGGAAACATTTTTTTACCCGAAAACAGCACATAATGGCATTTCGACGGAGCTCTTCACACGACGGGAACGATTTCGAGACTGACGTATAATCGATTAATGAACTATTTTTAATAACGTCGCAGATTATTTTCCTAGATACCTTTGGCAGAGGGGTGGATATATAAATAGCGTTTCCAGTCTCAAATACTCTAAGCTCAGCACAAATATATTTCTTCCTTCAGTCCTTTATTTGAACTCCTTTCGTGACGTCTATGAATATTCAATCTGTCGTGTCACTGGCTGTAAACAATAGACTGCCTCGATGAAGAGAATTGTTTTTGTACTTAATCGTTAGATGGAAAAATAATGTTGTATATGCAAATGTTCTTAAGGTTAGGGTACTATTGGTGGAAAGAATATAATTATATTGAATGTTGCACTTCTCGTTAATACCTGTAGATTAACAAAAGAGTGGCAAAACTATATATACTTGCGCAGTAAAAATTTCGAAAGCAACGTAAAACATGTGCCGTAAGTCAAATTAGTCAAGGGTATGAAGAGTTACCAGTAAATTATGCGTTACCTATAGTGTCAAGGTGATTAATTTAGAAAATTACAAACACAGTATCGTGCGTTGTGAGGCAATGTTTTTTATGTAGTTTTTTTTTGTTATGTTGAATTCCGTTCTACAGTGATTCGCTGAATGAACAGCCTCATACATAAATAAATTAAATAAATACATATAAGTACGTAATATAAATATCGGGGGAAAATTCTTACACATATCGATATAGTCGCAAACTTTATTAAGCAAAGTTTGTACTGTTGGTACTAGACGACGAGAAACATAATGTAAAATTTACTCAACAGTAACTTACTTACTTAAAGTCCCCAAGTATGTATGATTGAAGAAGTAATTACTTACCTAATAGTCCGCCCAAACCAGCTGCTGCGTGGTAACCGCCGAAGTTTACTCCTACTTTGCCGTCTTTGAATGTTATGAACTGTGGAGCCTGTAAGAAAACAATCATTGATTTAATTTATTGAAGTCGTACGTATCACATTGTAATTAATATCTTATTAAGATTTTTTGTTTGGTTTGCTGGGCGCATATGAAAAACAATGTAGGTATACGTCAAGTAGCTATGCAAATTTTAAATCTGTGTTTGACGGCTGAGACAACAACGGGTTTTTTGTATAATAAAACAACATGTTAATAGCATTAAAGTGGTAGTTCAATTTTAAAAAATGAATACGTAATTTAATGTCCTCATTTGCTTTGACAAATTCACAGCGAGCGTTTGAACGTTAGTTCGAAACATACCTTTACCACGGTAATTGATTGGGACACATTATGGTCAGGTTCCTACTCTTCCATCGGAATTTACTCATTGACACGCACCGTGTGGCATTAATTGAGTTAGAATTCTGCTACGCAAATTAGTTGAAATTAGTCTATACCTACATTAAGCCTTTTAACAAAACGCACGCCGAGCCGAATGTGGACATACAGGTTAGGTAATCAATCGCGTTTTGACGTGTTGGATTTAAATTTGTTTCTTTATTTAAACAATATCAGTACAAAGGGCGGACTTAAAAAATCCTTGAGACATTATCTACGATATCGCTCTGATTCTTGATCTTGATATTAAATGTTATTTGTCACTTTTTGACAGTTTCCATATAAAAACAGGTGAGGGGTGAGGTGACAGGTGAGTAAACGTTGGTTTGTGAATTACAGCCCAGGAACAATCATTGCAATATTTGCAAGAACCAGGATAACAACGGTCTGAGGAAATCGTTCCTGAGCAAGTAGAACAGCCGGCTCCTGCAGGTGTTGTCAGTATGAGAAGGTAACAGATATACAGACAGTTATACGAACGAATTCATAATATTAAGTACGGATAAATATTACGGGCTGGGGATACCAATGACCTAAATCCACCTGATAGAAACACTGCCTATGGCTAAACAATAAAGCAATTAAATAAATTATTTTGTAATAATAATAAGTGCTTATTTCAATTTCTTTTTGTGTGCGAAAAGTATTATTCCTAAGAGAAAAATAAAACGTTAAACCACAATTAAGTAGTAGTACATTTGGCAACATTCCATTAGCTGTGTGTCGCTTTGAGACACCTTGGCTATAAAGTATGTCTACAGCAATATAATGTATATTATCTTTTACATAATATAATAATAATAAGGTAAACGCTATTTACGGAATTTGGAGTCAGTAAAATTTCGTTTAAAAGATGGATAAAACTAACTAGAATTTAATTCGTCCATAAACTATTTGATTGATATAAGTAACAAAAAATAGTTACATAATTTATATTTTTAGGTAAGTAACTTTCTTTAAACAATTAACACGATAAACGATAAGAAGTACGAGTATCGTAAAAAAACCTACCATCGCACGCATCACACGCACGTAAAATTGATCTTTACTAATTGTAGTGAAGATCGATTTTGTAATATTTAGTCATAAAGACCGATGTAATGATGACTGGTATAATTTTTTTTAACTTTCTTCGTACGAATTAAGTACTTATATGTCTAAATCGAATTTATATCAATGATGGATTGGTGTCTTTTAATAGCTGTGTAAAGTGCTAGCTGCTAGATAAGCAACGTTCGGATGTAGTTTGAATTATTTTGGAATGTTAAAGGAGTTAACGTATGCTTCAGTATGAAATACGATGTGAACGTCGTAGGACGATAGTAAATAAAAAGAATATTTTTAAAGAAGAGTTTATCATTACTACATTTGCGGCCCAACCGTAATGAACGGAGACCAAAGAAAACCCTGGACAACAAAGACGACAAAGAAAGACTAAAAATAACGTCGACAAAGATTAAGAAGGCGAAAGACGAGAATAACGACGACGAAGATTGAAAATAAAATAAAATTAAACGCAACGACGAAGACTAGACATGGCCAGAATACAAGATATCATGAATGACATGATGCCAATTTTCACCGCGCTAGTCGGCTACGACCTACATAAATTTGTAGAAGAAGTCGGGAGGAGCACATTTTTATACGGCTGGATGCCACAGCAAAAGTTTAATAGAAAACCGGCCAAGTGCGTGTTGGATCACGCACAATGAAGGGTTCCGTACCAACACCTAATAAATCACTATCCAATACATTGAATCTAAAAAAGTCGTATCTTCATAGGGAACTCACCGCACTTACGACCTTTTGTTTGGGCAAGACAGTTTTTAAGCGAAAACTCAAAAACCGTAAAACCTATATTGTTCAAACCAAAAATCGTTGAAATTATTTACTAATAATGCACACTACCTCATTTTTTTTCAGAATTTTAAACTTTACAGTTTGGAAACTAGAGGGGGGCGGGGGACCGCCAACGGTTGGGATCACCAACGGTTGACTTAAATGGATAAGTTTTGAAGAAACCTCCATATAATTTTAAAGGCCTATCCATCGACATCCCACAAGACTATGTGCATTGAATTTTTTTAAATATTTTTTTTGTAATTTCACATCACTTTTATGTGATGTAGCGGTTCATAGAATACACCATCCAACCAAATTTCATAATTGTAGTGCTTATAGTCTCCGAGCAAATCGACTGTGACATACGGACAGACGGACAGACGGACGGACGGACGGACGGACGGACGGACAGACATGACGAATCTATAAGGGTTCCGTTTTTGCCATTTTGGCTACGGAACCCTAAAAATGAGGCTCGGCGCTACGGCGGCGTTGTGGCTGCATTTTTGCCGACTGGCATGGCTTCAAACTGGCCTTGCTGAGCGAATTTTGCGAAAGTGTATATATGATTGAGTGCGAAGATTTACCTGGAAAACATATAAACGATGACCATGGCGAAGAATCTAAATAATATTATGAAGATCATGACAGCAATGATGATGTATTTTTGTATGTTTCTAAGGTTCGTCTTTATTTATACGGCAATTTGATAATTAGCGTTTTTATGACGATGTAAATAGGCTATAACGACGACGTAAGATGACTGCCGATGAAGTGTAAGTAAGGTGTCTGGAGGTGCATGACTGTGGGACCAGTTTATGAATGCAAAATTGGCCGAATGAAAGATTGGTACTTTTTGATGGCTGTGTAAGATGCTACGAGTAGCTGCTAGGTGATGATTATGATGAATAAGGAACGTTCGGATGTAGTTTAAATTATTTTGGAATGGCGAATGAGTTGACGTATGATTCAGTATGAAAGACGATGTGAACGACGTAGGACGATAGTTGATGTAAATAAAACGAAGATTGAATAAGAGTTACTACTAGTTTTTTCTTAATACAAGCGTACGGTCCACCTGATGGTAAGCGGCCACCGCAGCTTATAGACGCCCGCAACTCCAAAGGAGTCACATACGCATTGCCGACCCTTTATAAAATTTGAGGATGCATTGTGTTGACAGCAGAAGGGACAAATTTAGGTCCCTCGCTCTCAACACAGTGCATCGTCGGGAGCTCTGGCAACTTGCTCACCTCCAGGAACACAACATCATACTTGTATAGTAGATAATGTTATTATGGCTGTGGTATCCTGCAAGGCCCAGTTGCGCTGCTCCGAATTCTAGCAAGATGATATTTTGCTGTGCCCTACCTCTCTAGTGGTAGTTTCATCTCAAACGACAATCTTAAGTATTTACCTAACTAATCATAAATGTTTCGTTTATTTTAATTAACGAATATTTAATGAGCAACTTTTGAATGTCAGCTAATTACCATATGAAAATTAAAAATGTTAAGAAATTTTAGATTTTAAATTTTCAGTTAGCTGAGTAACCATAATATTTATGTCTGGAACATAAATTCTAACAAATAACTGCTTCTGTCAAATAACTATGTTTTCAGCGAAAACGTTATAAATTATCTAAAGTTTACAGACGTTCAGTAAACTTGTACGATTAAGTACTACGTATTTTTATAAGCTGCTTAGCTTGTAATTCAGCTATTTATACGGATGAGATGCCTAGTCGCCTACGCTTCCTAACGTCATTGTATTTTATTTTATAACTTTTATAATTTTGGAAACAAGTTAAGAACTTTACTTTAAACATCAAATGTTTAGTGAAAGGTAAGAAGATTTAAAATACAAAAACAGATTTATAAAAATGCTTCGCTAGCCGGATGGCGTCACCAGAATCTACAGAGTGCGGAACAACCACATCACTAGATCATTAAAATTCGCTAACATCGGCGACAAAAAAAAATAACAGCCGACCGCACGGTACTAGGAGGGCCGAACCCAAATAACGATGGAAATAATAATGGCCAGGAAGACCAACAACAGTTTAAAAAAAAATGGACCAGAAAAAAGTCTCAACTCTGTAAACATGACTGTTTCAATAAAAAAATATGCAGCACATATGTAAAAAGATACTAGGTACTGCGGCGCAATTATATTCGGTTTTGTTGTCAGAACCAAATCTACTTAAACCTAAATACTTAAGTATATGTTTTTAGTTTTATACATGTATTATCTTATTTTGCGATTCTCAAAGACTGTTATTAAACTTATAAAAGTAAGAATACAACAATACAACATGCCGGGGATGTGTTACTTAATTTCCGCACTGATTTCTATGCTCTGTATGTTTCTAGGGGTCATGTGTAGTTTTTTACTGTCAACACTGCGATTTCCTAAACATTTAAAGGGTTCACAAAAAGGTATAAAAATTCAACCCATATCATCTCTCGCAACCACTTTTAGATACTCAATAACGTTCTACTAAATAATGAATTAATAAATAAATAAAAACTTACTTCTTTACTTGGAGAATTGGATAAAATATTTTTATTAACATAAGAGTAATTGTATTTACTTAGTAGCAGTAGTTTTTATTGCTTAGGCCTCCCAATTTCCTTCTACAATTGTTTTCTCTAGCCAATATTTCCAATTTCCGGGATAATGAGGAAAATACGTATACACTTTGATTTTATTCTATTCGCCCTAGTTTGCTTCAAACCGTTCGACCATTATTTGTTAATTCTCACTTGACAATGTCAAAAAGTTATATCACAGTGTCAAATCTCAACGTATTCCTCTATTATTCATAATGCAATAATATACTGCGCCAGGTATGGCAATCCGGTACATCAGTTAGTAGTGTGAGTGATACGAACCACGTCATCACCCTTGCATCAGCCTATCGACGATATTCGGGCGTAAGTGTGCCGTCGACAGTGACGTATGTGGTGTTACGATCCGGATTGTCAGACCTTGTTTTCTTAGACCGTGCATTAATTGTAAGCACCGTCTGAGCTCTTACCTACTGTTAGTGCAGCCGCATGAATAACTATTAGCTGACAGTAGTGTATGTTCAAGCTCGTTACTAGTTGACAGTAAATTATGTTGTGAATTTTGGTTAGGTCGCCTGTATCGTTAATATTTGATATTAGTATAAAATTACTATGCTTGAAAATTGAGGCGTGCATCTTTTTGTTTGGTACCTTGTTCAGTGTCATTTGATATTCAACAGAGGATTTTCGGTTAAGGAAAACGGCGAGGAAATCCTAACAAGGTCTAATTTCCTATCATGGGGTTGGAAGGTCAGATGCCAGTCGCTTCCGTAAAACTTGTTCCTACGGCACTATAAAGTCTAGGATTCCGGAATATAGGAAGTCTAGGTCGTCTAAATAATACAGGTTATACTATCAGTTGGAGGTTTAATCGCAGACTGGCTTGTGTGACAAAATACATACATATCTACCCTATACTATAAATGCTAACTTAATTCTACCCACATACCGTAATATATATATATATATCACACCTCCCCGCTAAATCTATTACACGGTTATGATATGACATTTCCAATAACTAATCTATTTCTAACCTACGAATTCTATTCGGTAGGGGTCTGAGATTCCGCGGCGACTGCCGTTGTGGCACCGGAGACGGACGTGGGGAGGGCGCGCAAGCTCTAGATGCCCCATCAGAACCATTTGACTCTTCATTAATCACATCCTCCCTCTGTAATTGCTCCCCGTTCTTCCTGCCCACCTCCGTCTGCAGACCGCCGGGCGCGGCCACGTCCCCCACCCCAGAAGACCGCTCGGCCTCAGTTGGTTGTTCCGTAAAAGGTACACTCGACAACCTTGATCTGCGCCTGATTTGATCAATATGTCTAAGAACTGGTCCACCGTTATCCCTATCCAGGGTATATCTCACTGAACCTGCCGCACCTAGTACCGTTCCCTTAACCCATTTGTCATCCCCGGTATAGTCGCGAGTCCAGACCGTGTCTCCGGGCTGGAAAAGCCGGCGCGTGCCGCCCGCGTGCGCGACTTGCCGCTGTTGCGCGGTACTCACCCGGTTCTCCAGCGCGATATCGCTACGTAGCAAATCTAGCCGGGACCGTAACGGCCTCCGCTGCAATAATACGGCCGGACTTTCCCCCGTAGTGCTATGAACACTGTTTCTATACGACATTAAATATGTCTGTAATGCCGCGTCCACGTCAATCTTATCCCTCAATGCCTTACTAATTGCACGTTTGCATAATTTAACAGCATTTTCTGCGGCCCCGTTTGATGCTGGGTGGTAGGCGGGTGAGAACGACTGCCGTATACCATTGGTTACCAAAAAATGTTTGAACTCTGCACTCGTGAATGGTGGTCCCTGGTCTGATACTAGTTCACGTGGCAAACCAAACCGCGCAAAAGTAGTCCTAAGTTCCTTAATTACTGCCGTCGCGTTTGTTCTGTTCATCTCAAAAATTTCTAACCACTTTGAGCTTGAGTCAATCAGCACTAAAAAAGTTTTTCCCTTGAATGGGCCTAGGAAATCCACGTGGAGTCTACTCCACACCTGGGCTGAGTGAGGCCATGGGCTTGGAGTAGCGTGTGCCGGCGCTGGCGCCTCCGCGGCACAGGTCTCGCAACGCCGGCACTGCGCCTCCACATCTGTGTCAATATTTGGCCACCACACGTAACTCCGGGCCAGCGCCTTGGTCTTCACGATGCCCATATGACTTATGTGTAGCTGTTTAAGGATCGTTTCCCGTAAAACAGCCGGAACTACCACGCGATATCCCCACATTAAACAACCACGGTCTACATACAATTCGTGGCGTCGCGCCAGGAAGGGTTTAATTTCAACATCTTGACACCAGTCCGGCCAGCCCGATTGTACATACACTAGCACCCTACTTAGCGTAACGTCACGAGCTGTAGCCGACTTGATCTGTTCGTTAGTGATAGGTAGGAAATTTTCAACAAAATTGAGGTACGTCACTTCGTTGCTGCTTCGCTGGCCTTGCTTCTCTTGTGGGACTTGTGGGAGCCTCGACAACGCATCTGCACAGTTTTTACTTGAAGGTACGTACTCAATCTGATATGTATAACCTGATAGCAAAATAGCCCAGCGTTGCAGTCGCGAAGCGGCCATGACCGGGATACCTATTTTATCTCCGAAAATGTATGTGAGCGGTTTGTGATCAGTCCTAAGTGTGAATTCACGGCCATATAAATATTGGTGGAATTTTCGAACACCATACACTATAGCTAGAGCTTCCCGGTCTATTTGCGCGTACCCCCGCTCAGCCTTCGTTAGCGTCCGCGACGCATAGGCTACCGGCCTCTCGCCCTCTGGTGTCAGATGGGAGATGACACATCCTACCCCAACCCCAGACGCATCCGCTGTTAGTACTAAAGGCAGAGAATCCGAGTAGTGTACCAACACCTCGCTCGAGCTCAAAATTTGCTTAACCTTGCGGAATGCAGCTTGACAGTCCGGACTCCAAATGAACTTGGCTCCCGTCTTTAACAGATTGTATAAAGGCGTAAGTATTGAACTAACACCCCTAATAAACTTCGCGTAGTACATTATCATACCTATAAACGCCCGAACTTCCGACACGTTGCTTGGTGCTGGAGTATTCACAATTGCCTCAATTTTATCCGGGCATGTGTGTATACCGGCCTTGGTTATGACGTGCCCTAGATAATTTACTGATTCTTCGAAAAATGCACACTTATCTTTCCTGACCCGTAACCCATAAGCCTGCAATCGTTCAAATACCTTATACAGATTATTTATGTGTGCTTGTCTATCTTTACCTGTGATTATAACATCATCTAAAAACACGCCTACATGCGGAATATCCGCAAATAACTGTTCCAAATGTTTCTGGAAAATTCCTGGAGAAGACGAAAGCCCATAAACCAAACGATTGTACATAAATAACCCCTTATGCGTATTTATTACTGTATACTTTCTTGACTCATCCAGTTCAAACTGTGCATAGGCCTGCGAGAGATCGATCTTGCTAAACCGTTCCCCCCCGTGCAAACGTGCTAGTAAATCGTCCACCCTGGGTAGCGGATAACGGTCGACTTCTAAAACTCTGTTTAAAGTTAATTTAAAATCAGCGCAGATACGAATGTTACCGTCCTTTTTAACGACCGGCACAATGGGCGTCGCCCAGTCGGAGCGGTCGACGGGAGTGAGTACGCCGTCGCGCACCAGCTGTTCCAGCGCGCGCTCCACGGGCGCGCGCAGCGCGTACGCCAGCGGCCGCGCGCGCAGGAACACGGGTCGTGCACCCGCGCGCAGGTGGATGCTGACCCGGCCACCGGTAAATCGCCCCAGGCCATCCGCAAACACATCAGAGAATCTGGAACTGAATTCATTATAATTAAACTGGGCATTGTTTACATTATTAACATCGCAATATTTCGCTACGGATATTGATATTCCTAATTCAAATAGCCACTGACGCCCCAGCAATATAGTCTTTCCATTCCGAATTACAACAAGATCGAGGTACTTTTCAATATTTTTATACCTAACTAACGGCCTAATTATACCTACGGGGTTCACTAGCTCCCCTGTGTAATATCGCAACTTAAGATTGCATTCTGCCATCTCCAGATTCGCAAACCTTTGTTTATATAACTCCTCACTTATGCAGGACACCGCACTACCAGTGTCACACTGCATTTCTAAGTCTATACCTTGTATATTCACTTTGATCATAATGGGTTTGTATGCCATGGCCGACCGTTGATTTAAAGACATAATAAATACCTCGTCACTGTCTTCACTGTTCTCGCTCCTCTCGTTCACAATGGTGTTTACGCGCACTTCACGCAGCTCGTCGGGTTCGGTAGTCACCTCCATACTGTACTGGCCCGCCATATTAGGACACATCCGCTTCAAGTGCCCCTGGCGATTGCACACCCTGCACACGTAACGTGCAAAGTGACACCCCGCCTTGTCGTGCGCGCCACCGCAGGCGCTGCACTCCTGGCTGCCGCGCGCCGGTCCCCTGCCCCGGCCGCCGCCCCTGCCTGCCCCGGTGCGCCCGTCACGGCCACCGCGAGTCGCCGTCTGGCCCGCTCGCGCGCTCGTGGCCCCGCCTGCCCAGCGTGACGCCATAGCCTGACACTCCACCGTGCCTGCTGCACTTGATGGTCCCGCGCGCCTCTCCACGATAGCTGAGTCTTTCTCTGCCGCCTCCATACTGACCGCCAACTTATATGCCTTTGCGAAATCCAACGTCTCCTCTGTGAATAAGCGTTGACGTATAGTCTCACTATGAAGTCCACAAACCAACTGGTCCCGCAAACTGTCTTCCAGCCAACTACCAAATTCACAAGTCTTAGACATACGTTTCAACACGGCCACATATTCCGCAATCGATTCACTGTTACTTTGTTGTCTGTGTCTAAACTTAAAACGCTCCGCCAATATACTCGGTTTAGGTTGTAAATGTTTCTCAAGTATCGACGTCACCTGTGCGAATGTCTTTTCCGTAGGTTTATCCGGTGTGCACAAATTAACTAGAAGTTCGTAACACTCCGCTCCCATCACTGTAATTAACGTCGGCACATACATTGTCGCGTCGATTTCGTTAACTATAAAATATTGTTCTAATCGGTCCACGTATAACCGCCAGTTATCGGTTCCTATTTTAAACTCTGGTATTCTACCGACCGCCATTGTTCGACACTGCACCGTCTAACACACAAAAAAAAACTTATCAATGCGCCCGCGCAACTTCAGTCCCACACGTAATCAAAAAAAAAAAGGTCCAGATCGATTCGTCGCCACTATAAAGTCTAGGATTCCGGAATATAGGAAGTCTAGGTCGTCTAAATAATACAGGTTATACTATCAGTTGGAGGTTTAATCGCAGACTGGCTTGTGTGACAAAATACATACATATCTACCCTATACTATAAATGCTAACTTAATTCTACCCACATACCGTAATATATATATATATATCACAGGCACAAAACGCTATACTCCATTTTTTTAAGATTAGAAAAATCGTTCGTTATCTGTCGTGCGATTTTAAAGAAAACAAGCTTAAAACGGGAAAATATGCTATCTTTGAAAAGTGATAAACTACTGAAAGATGTAAATTTAGTACAATGTTATCCTCAGATATCCCAAAAATCCTAATATTAAAAAAACGAGGTATAGATGAAGGAGGACGATGACGTTGTTCAATCAGTTACAGTCTCATTATTGTATCTATTTTAATTCAGAAACATTTTAATACCAAACAATATAAAATTTTAATACAAAACGTCTGGAGGGAAAAAGAATTCTAATTAGATTTCTAGTTTTCATATTTCTACTAGCTAAGATGAAAATTGAATATCTTTTTCTCACAAAAAAATGATGGAACTTAATAAGCAGGCACGTTTTGGCACCCCAATATTTATTATTAAGAATATAATTATTCTTGTTGTTTCTTCGTGTTGTCCCTTCTGCTGTCAACACAGTGAATTCACAAATTTCATAAAGGGTCGGCGACGCGTACGTGATTCCTTTGGAGTTGCAGGTGTCTATAGGCTGCGGTGGCCACTTACTATCAGGTGGACCGTACGCTTGTTTGCCAACGGCGTTGTATAAAAAAAAAATATTTATTTACTTATTTACGTTGATCAATTAAACTTTTTCAAACTTTGACTCTGTTTTATACCCATTTTAATTGAAACCTGTTATACTGTTTAGGTAAGGCTGTCGCCCGAGCCAACGGAACTTGGTCACATAAAATTATGTATGTCATGTGACGTATAATTTATCAAATCGGGTTGAGCCGTTGAGTAATTACAAGGGGCCATGCAATGTCAAACACGTAACCCTCCTTTTTTGGGATTCGGCGCATTCGGGTAACAAGATGCCGTCAAACACCAATAGATGTTGGGCAAATCATAAACCTTGACTAACCTAATCTTCAATTTACGCCTTGCTCATAACCTCAAATAAAGTGCAGATTCCTGATCGGTCAAATCCTGTTTGCAGAAAATCGTGGTTAATAAAATGTTTAATGTTAATAAAAAGTAAAGCCTTGTACCATAAAACTCCACAGTGTGCAGCCTTAACGCGTAACTTTATGTACTACAAGCAGGTATATTTTAATGTCATTTTGAAATGTAAATTAGCGATGCCCTTAACAATGACATTAAAATACACCTAATGTTTGTTCATAAAGTTACATGATTACCCTGATGGTATTATTGAAGATCAGACGGGACCGTTTTAATTATTATTATAACTAATTATTCCATTTATGTTACTTTTTAGTCGGAATAATTATCCTATTTTATTATCAAACACAATTTTAAGGTATTGTGTCAAGAAAAAAATGTCAAAACCGCATCCATAAAGTTACTGCATGATGTGCAGGATAGTCCTACAATATATAGTCAATATAGAGTGAGCGAACCAGTCACTCATATTTCTATATTTTATCGAACAGAACTGCCATAAAGATTCTGGGTTTCTGAATTATTGGCACTTTTTATCGACCACGGATATTACTTCGATTTAAAATATCAACATTGGCAGCTCAGTTAATCTTTGCGGCAATTTAAAGATCCTTAAACGCGGGCTCTGCAGTAAACCCAAGGATAATAAAATGTTTTTTTTTCTGCAAAGTTAGTTCATGAGTCTTCTTTTGATGGCATTAAGGCAAGGCCCATTCAGATCTGACGAAAATACTGAAGTTTGGCCTTCCAGTATAAAGAAGTAATGTTCGTAGTAAGTTATAAAAAAATAATGTCTACTGGAAAAGAAACAAAGATACAGAGCGAAGAACAAAATAACCTAACAAAATATTGAAAAATGCATAGTTAACTGTGTCAAAAAATCCTAAATATCATCGTAAAAATAAACATTCATGCTGGAGATTTCATAATTATCAACGACAGCAATATGTTTTTTTTTTTACAAAAAGGATAGATATTTTACTGTTCTAACAAAATAACGGAACATATTTTTCATAAGTGATCCAGTGTTCCAAAAATCAATTTAAGTGTACTAAATGTTTACGCAATTACGCCCAGAGCTTCCGTAGAGGGCGGAATGGTTAATTGCAAACTCACGCGTGTTAGAGGGGGTCATTTGCAATGGAAAGGCCTTGCCTAAGTTACTTCAGATAAGGCCACATAGATATAAAAACGGTTGAAACGCAAATAATGAGCGTAAATGTTGAATTAAATGTCGTGGTAGTCCTATTATTGACGTAGTCTCTCTTTGAGGGAAATAGTACTCCTTAACCATTTTATGCACGTAAAGTAAGTTGCATATAGGTACATAAATATGTCACTGTGCTGCTGTGTTGTGCCGTAATTGAAGCGCCTTCAAATCGGAACTATATCAGATTTCTGTTTCTTTTTATACATAAATCTCTATGTAATTGACGTAGGTGCTAACCTAATCAATTTTAGAAATCCGCATCTGCTGATGTTTTGCATCACAGGAAAATCCGTATGACGCACATAAACTCATAAAGATTCATTAAAACAGTAAACAGATAGGTATTAAACTTTGATCTTTGGTAATATATGTTATAAGTTTATCTGGAATAGATCGCTCTTTCGCGATAATACCGCCTGTTGTAATGCTAATGTTCTGTACTATATATTTTTTTGAGGTTTGCCATGAAGTTTATTTGCATTGTATTGTATATAATAAGATCTTTGCCCGTAATAGAGAGCGTAACTTGCCTATGGTTGCCCACCCCCCAATAACTGGCCCCCTCGCAAAAATTTGCACACGGAAACCAATTATTGGTATTTCTGCAATAAAATAAAATAAAAATAACAGGGTTCAGATCTGACTTTATGTATTTTGTTAAAGGCGGTCTTCACTGCATAAAGGTGGTTAATAGGTAACTGAATGACATTTTCTTAAGTTGCCATTGCAATGGTGATTTTAGTTCTTATGTAAGTATTTTTGTTATGATGAATTAATAAACCTGATAGATGATCAGAGGATTACGTAATATGAACTGGTTGGCACCAAAAGGCTGATTAAGGTAAATGTCCCAGAGCTCGGCACTAACCAATATCTGATAGTTTAAATCTTATGTCATAATCATAAAGGTGACCAATCAGTAGTTATAGTAATTATGTGTTTCCTTTAGTGTGACTAAAATATCTTTGCCTTAGCAATATTTTATCTGTGAATCTGTATCTGTACATGACAACGCCGAAGATAGGGCACTAATTAGTCTTGATACTTGTGTGTGCAAGTGCAAATAACATAGACTTGTAATAAGATGAAAAAAAAATACGTTTGAATACTAATATAATATTTTTTCTTTTTTTTACTAACTATATTATTACGAGTTATGCGTTGATCAGTATTGTATTGAAACATTTTGGTTAACTTGTGTCTGTAATTAGTGAGTTCAAAATTTATACGTATCTAGAGGTCTAGAGTATTTAAAGTATTTAAACTTTAAATACTCTAGACCGCAAGTCAGAATAAAATAAGCAGGATTATAAAAATCCAAGTTTAAACAAATCTAGCTTTAAATAAAATGGCATGTATGCGTGTGCCTATAAAGTTGCTCGCTTTGGCTTAATATGCCTGAAAAAAAATATAGTTTCAAGATAAAAGGTAGTAGTGAAAAATTGCATCAAACGTAAACATTGCCGCTTTTCAGCAATAACTGCTTCATTGTGTTGCTTAACAGCTTCAAAATTATTTATCATGCCGAATAACAATTCTCGATCACCGTTTTTGTATGGTTTGCCTATGACTCACACATTAATTTTATAAAACCAATGGACACAACTAACTATAATGACTATTCGCAAATAAACAACTTGGCAACCGTCACAGATACAAAAAATTCCCATACTTATTTTTTATTTGTTTGACAGTTCAATTGCTTGGAAGATTTAAGAGGCCTTATAAGTTTTTAAATGTTTTGATTTCAAATTATGTGTGTGGAGTGATGTTTGAAACGATATTTCTTAATCACTACATAGTATAAAACAAAGTCGCTTTCTCTGTCCCTATATCCCTATGTATGCTTAAATCTTTAAAACTACGCAACGGATTTTGATGCGGTTTTTTTAATAGATAGAGTAATTGAAGAGGAAGGTTTATATGTATAATAACATCCATTAAATAGTGCACCCGTGCGAAGCCGGGGCGGGTCGCTAGTGACAAATATATTTAAAATTTATGACATTAGGTCGCAATACTCCTGTTCTAGGTAGTAACACGGACAAAAAGTCAAGATACGTGTCAATTAAATCAGAACATCGTCAAATAGATGAGCATTTTTTAACTGGTAAGGACTTTTAAGGTAGCCTGACTCTAATGCGCATTAAATTGTCGAGCATTGGGTCGTTTACCTTAATCGTATTCTAATGAATGTAGACTTGAAAATTAATCTTTTTTATTTGTTATTCGACATGAAAAGTGAAATTTCTGTAACCAGCACCAATCATTTTTAGGTAGGTATATATCTATTTCAACGCTATGCTTATCTGTAGATACGGCCTTACTTCAGCATCTCGCTGTTACTTAAGGTGATTATAAGCGATTGCGTTGTAAGACTGCATTGTCTGATGATCATTATTTTAACGTCTTTGTTCATGTAATGTGCAGTAAAAATGTATGCCCATACTCTCTAGGTACTGAACAATGAACATACCTAAACGTATATAGTCATTAGTTGCCAAACTAATTACGAGATTCAACGGCTGATGAACACAAAAACTCGATGACTCAAACATTTCATGATGCTCACGAAGTATGTAGGTATTGGTGTTTGTATTTTATTCTTTATTGTTGTTTTTCTAGTTTGTGAATTAAGTAGTTTCAATTCCAATATAGTACGGCTTGTTAGTTCGAAAATATGTGAAATACGGTCCCATCTGGCAGAAAGGCTGATTATTCCGATTCCGATTGTAACCCGATGCGCACAAAAATGTTAGTAATCTGCCTCCCTACTACTGTACTTACCCCAATGAATGCTCGCATATTTTGAAAACTTTAGGTCCTATCAAAATACATCCAAAGAATGTCTTATAGATAATTTTACAAGGAACATTTTTTCTATTGATGGTTTTCGCTTAGCTTCTGCTGTTTTCAATTAAATAAAAAAACTGTGATTCTGTAAACAAAAGTGGTGGGGAGGGAGGGAAAAAAGGGTTGTACACGTTTTTATCCATAAATATTAAAGCTCATATATGAAAGCTACATGCATGCCAAGTTTCGTGCTTTCTGCCAGATGTGACCGTATTTCGAGCTAACAAGCCGAACTAATAGCACCGATTCTATTTAAGTCGCATTTATTTCGTTTATCTGCTATATGAACTGTATCTATAATATCAAATATCAAGTCATCAATAGTAAAGTTGATATAAATAATGAAATTATTGCTTTCTTATTAAGAAAGGCTTTACAGAAAAAAAACATTCTAATTACGCTATTATTAAAAAAAATTGTTGTTAATTATAATAACTGAATACCTGTATAGTATAATACATGGTACCTAAATTTAATGCAGCAGCATTTAAATTTTTAGTTCGATTCACTTGATTTCACGGTATTTAATAGAATGCGCCAAATATGGGTTTGACCGAATACGAACATTAGGCCGAATATAAGGTCCAGCTGTTGGCGAACCGAATATTCGGCCGAATTATTCGGTTCAACGTAATTCCTTCATCAATTGTTGTAAAAAAGACTAATTGAATGGTATGGTTCATTATCAAAGCGAAATATTGACAAAAAATAAGTTAAATAACTGTTAATAATGGTTCAAGTATTAATTTCACAAAGCGGTAACTATAATACACTCTTGTAACTTATAACAAAACCCTCTCAAAATTGTTCGGTAAATATTCGGCAGCTAAACTGAATAATTCGGCCGAATACCGAACATTGCAAAACATGCCGAATATGCAGAATACCGAATATTCGGCGCATCCCTAGTATTAAATATCAGAAATTTAATATGAATAACGTCGACTTATGAATAATTAGTGAATAAATCAATATGAGCATTAACTATTTGCATTTGTGGTTTTAGAAATAGCTGACTATTAAAGTATCATACTGCATTACTGTGGCATTAATGCCATTCAGGAAATAAATACCGATCATTATTAAATCGTTTTAGCGATGTTCATCATCATTATCATGTTTATATATTTCACGTGTCGATGATGAGAGGGACCGTGCAATAGTCTTCTCAGCCGAATTTGTATGATATAAGTTACATTAAAATGCCGATATTTACTTAAAACATTAGAGTTATGATAATAACAATATAATAAATAAAAAGCTACAAATCAATATACCGCCCGTTCGCCTGCATGGCACAGTCCCTATGACACTGCAGCGTTCCTAGGGGCGGTGCCACAAGCGGGTGGCGCGGTGGAGCGCTGGCGACATTGCCTTTGCAGTTTCACCGCCAGACTTATAGTTAAGTGCCTTTACCATGAGTTTAAATGATTGTACTTGCTAGCGACTGCGTAAAAAATTGTATGGGCAAAAGTACAGCTCCTCTGGCGGTTACGCAATAGAACTAAGAATCGGCTTACCAAATTGTTTACGCAGTCGCTAGCGAGTGCGGCCATGCAAACTCATGATAAAGGGACAGGCAACGAATGCTCAAAAAAAGTTATAGAGGGAAATGCAGGGAACACAATTTTTGACTTTGTTACTTTTTTTGGACCAGTCTAAGATAGTTAGGACAAATCAAGAGTCCCCGCCCATAGCGAGCCGGGAGGGAGGGGGTAGGTTGAAGGTTGATTAGAGCTCGCTGCGTGCATAAATACTTTATTTTCAAGGTTCCGTAGCCAAAATGGCAAAAACGGAACCCTTATAGATTCGTCATGTCTGTCTGTCCGTCCGTCCGTCCGTATGTCACAGCCGATTTGCTCGGAGAGTATAAGCACTACAATTATGAAATTTGGTAGGAAGGTGTATTCTATGAACCGCTACATAAAAGTGATGTGAAATTACAAAAAATATTAAATTAGGGGGGGCACTTCAAAATGATGTGTACCGGTGGATGAAAAAAAAATCAACGCATATAGTCGTAATCCGATGGTAGGCCTTTAAAAATGATATGGAGGTTTCTAAAAAAACTTGTCCATTTAAGTTAACAGTTGGTAAGATATTAGCTGTCAAAGTCATAAAAAGTCTGTCCGTCCGTCCCCCCGTCTTCCCTCAAATCTCCAAACTATAAAGTCTAAAATTCTGAAAAAAAATTGAGGTGGTGTGAATTAGTAAATACTTTCAACGATTTGTAGTTTGAACAATATAGGGTTTAGGGTTTTTGAGTTTTCGCTTGAAAACTGTTTTGCCCAAATAAAAGGTCGTAAGTGCTGTGAGTTCCCTATGAAGATACGACTTTATTGGATTCAATGTATTGGATAGTGATTTTAAATGTGAACTTAGTAGGTGTTGGTACGGAACCCTGCATTGTGCGTGGTCCGACATGCACTTGGCCGTTTTTTGTTATTAAAAATATTGAAAAACAAAGGAATGAGAACCCATTTATAATTTATTAGAATTAAGTTTCCCTCTTTAAAATCTCATTAAATATTCATCCCAACGAAAAAGTGTGAACCTTTGTTGTAGAGAATTTTATTTAAATTACTTGTATCTGAAATTTTTGCTATGGGCTTCCGTTTACGAGTTTTTTTTACGAAAAACTGAAAAATTGTAGGAGAGGCAGCCAATAATATACATATTTATTATTACTTCTTCGCATCAAATTCAACGACGGTAGGCCCCCAATAATCACGGATTTTTCGTCATGATATTGTGACTTGCAGCCATAATGAGTTTAAACAAATTTTAATGTCCAATTGTATAGCTAAATCGTAAATTACTGTTATTACACCAGTGTATGAACTTGGTCATCAGTTCAATCATTTTGGTAATGACACGGATACTGCCCAATGACATTCATAGTCTTTCATGCATACGTTTAATGATTACTTATACCAAGGTCTACCCTATTCTTGCACAATGGGATGTTGCCTGCGCTATTATGCAAGTGTTGAATAGAGAAATCACCAGCATCGGATATCCGAATGTTAACTAGCAACTGACAATTATAATCCTTATGAAATTGTTAGTTTTGCCAGTAAATAAATAGTGATATTTTATTAGAAATAGGTAGACTGGATATGACTATCAGTACTAATTATAGAAAAATAGGTCATTGATAGAAAATAGGTTTTGCGAAAACCTATTTTCTGCCTTAAATTAATGACGTTTTCTTAAGTCACTCTCAAGTATCAATTCTCTTTATTTACTTTAAGACTTAGGTTAGATTTTATAATAATTATATAAAAAAGTAAAATATAAAACATAAAATCATTATAAAAACCTAACCTAATGTGCCGCCGGCAGCGAGGCGGGGCCTAAGCTACCGGTGGTTAGGGCGATAGAGAGAGGAACCTCCTGACTATCCGCGCCGTGTCCAGGAGTACCGCCTTCTGTATTTGACCCTTGACCCAGCCATCTAGCGAGAGTCTCTTGAGGTGTTGGTCGAGACTCTTCGCTATTAGACCGTTCGCAGAGACGACTATCGGGACAATGATCGTTGAATCAATATCCCACATGGCGGTCACCTCGTGTGTCAAGTCTAGGTACTTGCTGACTTTGTCCTTCTCGGCCTTCACGAGGTTCTCGTCATGGGGATGGTGATGTCAACGAGCACTGCCTGGCGCTTCGATCGATCTGTCAGCACGATATCAGGTTTATTGGCTACAATAGTCCTGTCCGTGATGACAGATCGATCCCAATAGAGCGTGGCACGACCAATTTCGAGGACTGGTGCAGGTGTATACTTATAGTACGGCACTTCGAAGTCCACAAGACCGTATAAAAGAGCAAGTTGCTGGTGAATGATCCTGGCTACTAAGTTATGTCTGTGTAAGTACTCGCCGTTAGCAAGATGACACAACCGGAAATGATATGCCTGAGTGATTCTCCGGGACGGCGGCATGCCCGACAAATGTCGACCGTACCGTCCTTCAGGATATCAAGTATCAATTTACTATTATGTCGCCAAAGTTTTAATTGGGGATATACTCTGCCCCTTTTCCGCAAAACGCACCTTTGTATTGATTGATAAACGATCGGCATTTACTATGGCGCTTGTGATCAATGACGTCACTGATGTCGCGCTTTCTCTCTCTAAACAGCAACATTAAAAAAGGTTGTAGCTTCGTTATTTTTTGAGATATTTGAATAGGATTTTTACGATTTGGCATACCTTTTGCCTTGTTTCGTTTATGGAGCAGTCTTATGGAGTAGTATAATTTTGAGTCAACATCCCTATTGCCTAACTATTTATACTGCATTATTTACTGTTCAGATAATTGTAAACCTAAAATCTCCATAGCTATCATTTGTCAGCAATATTTTAAGAACGTACGTAATTAGGTGCCACACAGTATTTAGCTAATTACTTACCGGGTACCATAATCACTCTGCATGTTAATGGTTTTTAGACGTCAGTATTGAAATAATTAATGAGTCCACAATCCGAAGTATTCCGCGATTACAATTATTACCTCGATCTAAGTAATTAAACCGGTGTTACGACACCTCTTGATCCGAGGTAATGTTATGTTATGACGCATTTCTTGGTAACAGCATCAACAACGTATTAAGCAAGTTGCGGATTAAATTTATGATACAGTATATTACATAACTGTTACTTTGTGTACTTAAAGTAATTTACAACGCAATTTACATGGATAAAATTTAAAAATGCTTTCAATATTGAGTCTTATTGTCTAAAAAATAATTCCTGAAATGTGCAATAGACTGCCGACGTAACGTAAAAATCCGTATTGAAATGTAACAAGCGGGTCACTCACGTCTTTAAGGCCGAATATCGCTCGACATGCTCGGCCGCCGCGGCTGGTTCTCATCCCGTCGTCTACCGGTGCCTGGGATCCCAGAGATTATAGCAAAAGAATGCTATTTTTTTTTTCGCCAGGAGACGACGGCTAGGGCCATGTTTTGGTCAGAAACCTGTCGAGTGATGTTCGACCTTAAAGACGTGAGTGACCCGTTTATCATAGTTTAATATGTCTGAAAGTCACGGGATTTATATAATATTTAAAGTAAAAATCCTTGCCTAACTTTACATTAAGGTAATAATATAAAGAAAGCGAATGATTTGATTAGTACTCAATTTCATGAAACAATGAAATTGAGTACTAAGAAAAATTTAAAAAATGTATGCACTATATGTTACTTACATTTAGTACGTACGTTAGTCTGTATGGCTGCCTGCCAGTCTGTGGCGCTAGTATGTTCCCGAAATTCATCCTCTAATGAAATGAGATTAGAGATTTTTATGTCAGCAAAGTCCGAGGCGAGTAACTTTATGAATATTATGCCCCGATTACTGAATGCAGTGTAAATCGAGTACTAACTTAAAATATATATATATATTTTTTATATTTGTGGACAATCTTACACAAATCGACCTAGTCCCAAACTAAGCAAAGCTTGTACTATGGGTACTTGGCGACGATATACATACTTATATAGATAAATATATACTTAAATACATAGAAAACATCCAAGACTCAGGAACAAATATTCGTGTTCATCACACAAATACATGCCCTGACCGGGATTCGAACCCGGGACCTCCAGCTTCGAAGGCAGGGTCACTACCAACTAGGCTAAAGCGGTCGTCGAATATACTTGCTTTACACAGATATGTACTTTAGTAGGGTAAGTTTTCATATTTTTAAGTTACAATACCAATAGTCAAATACAATATCAGTCATGTACAAAAATGGTTTATAAAAATGTCCTCATGAAGTATTAAGTATACGTCACATAGGTACCTAATACCTAATTGTTATTACGCAAGCGAAATTTATTCTAGCCATCAATGTCGAGAGTACCAAAACACAATATACATTACCTATTCATATTTACTTCTACATTATGAACGAAAATATGACTCACATTTGTAATTTGACGTCGGAAAAACAATAAGTTAAGTACCTACTGTCTTTCATCTGTCTCAGATGTTTATTACATTTACCGCTCCCGTTCATAATCTATACAAAATCACTTATTGCTACTTACATAAAATATGAGGTTACGTAAAAGGGAAATAATAAAATCGACATCAAAGATGAGAGCGATTTTTAGAAATAACAATTGTCCATATTTTTAATTTTTTTTTGTTTATTTGTAATTAGTATTATGTAAGTTTTTAGTAATTTTTTAAATTAGATGATTTGTATTTCCAGACGATTCTGAATCAAAATCAAACAGTTATTTTGCAAATAGGCCAAGGGCACCTTCACGAGTCAAAATATTAATTTACAATTTAAATCTGACTATATGAAAACATTTTTCATGTCAAAATATTAATTTACAGTTAAAGAAAGAATAATAATTTCGAGTTTACAAATATAACAAAATTAATGTCATAAAGTGAAGATAAACTTACAAAGTTATCTATTACAAATATTACAACATCAGTAAAGTTAGATAAGTATAAGGTCTCAGTCTGATTAAACAATGAGTATAATTAAATTGATATAATATCCCAGAGATATACATGGTCTCTGAGTGTCCAAATACAACAGGATGATGTCTCTCATCAATCACCTATAAAAATACACTAGTATTAACGTAGTTACTATGTCCTTGCAAGCATGAACAGACCAGGGACCGATACCGGTATTTTTAAAAAACCCTGAATTAGCCCAATATTTTGGATAATTTTTTGATTTTTACGTAGGGCTGAATCACTTATTTAGGTAACAACGTCGTATTATTAGATTGTCCCATTAAAAACGAAATAATGAATCGGTGACCATAATAATACCGGTATTTTTCTATGAAGAAAATACCGGTATCCGATCCCTGGAACAGACCGGATCCACAATAATTTTAGAGGCAATTTTATTATTAATTAATTTGCTATGTATTTTATTTTAATGTCTCGTTATGTTGTATTACTTTTATTATGTGTTTTCATTATGGGTACTGCCTGAAATAAACTGATTATTATGATTATTTTTCAGTTAAAAACGCCTATATTATCACAAAAGCACATTATTATTAATAATAAGCGCTCATACTTTCAATGCCAAGAACTACCCTGTGGAGTTTTATGGTCATAGACGCCTAGCCGATAACATGTGTAGCGAAAGTGTTAACATTATCCTGCTCATTACCGACTATAGCTTCAGTGGTAAGAAACAATATGACCAAATTCCCGTCGGCGGGGACGCCCACCCCGCGATTGCGACAACACAGACACATATATGGTCTCTATTCGCCTCGGTACCGCCGCATAACGGGTAGAGTCAGTCCGGCCCAGGTCGGGCCTAGCTGAGTTTCTTTCTGGACTCTTCTCAGCTAGGCTAGGCTTAGTGAACCAGCGACAAAACTCCCAGTAGCTCGATTCCACTCACAGCTCAGATTTGGTTGAAGCCGCACAAACAATCTTACTGAAGCGCAAACTCATAGATATGCCAGTGTTTAAACCGCCCGCGTGGTGGTATCGGAGGTTTTCCTGTATTCATCCCAGGTCACTCTCCAATCGCGCACTCCTATCGCTTTATTAAACCCGGCCTATAAAGCTACAGTCAGGTTCAAAACAATAAGATAAAATATCTATACAGTGTAATTCAGAATTTTCAAATTGGAGTTTATGGGACCGATATAGTGACTGAAGTGGGTCGCAATGTGGAAGGCCAAGCCTAAAATATGTAAAAAAGTATATTAAAAAAAACTTAAAAAAAAAATCCGTAACGATTTTGGTGGATCCTTCGAAAATCAGGGGTAAGATGATGATGTAACTGACAAAATAACGTATGTATGTTCATTGTTCACCCTTATACTATTTCTGACGACATAATAGAAATAATTTGAACGGTTCCATATTGGGTTGCATAAATTTGAAAGCCGTAATGTCGGTGTGCATAACCACTTTTATCATAATAGTTTTTGCGCATAAATGGATCCATAATCCATTTATTTCATTTTATTTTTATTTTATATTTGATTAGTCATTAATTGATCCGCATAAATTTTATGACGTTTGTATGCATAACTAAGTAATGTCATATGGTTTTGGAGCATAGCAACCTAAATCATAATCATTAAGCAGCATTATGTTTTCATGCATATAGTGTTTTGGCGCATGATACTAAACAACATAATAGTAGATTGTACACCACGGGGATAAAGGACTATGTTTTATGTCACGGGCGCGATATTGAATCCTGAACGTAACGAAGGACTCCAGATTTTACTCCCGAGCGCAGCGAGGCTGTAATCAACCCATTACAGCCTCATTTCAGTAATAATTAGAAACATGCGCACCAGCAGCCCGCTGCTGGCTTCGTCGTCGTGTTTTGTTTCGAACGTGACAACCGCGGGCGAGCAACGCGGAGCTGGCGCTTCCCGTGCGCCTCCCGTCGCCGTGTGGACTTTACGAAATTAGCCTTTAAGAACTATGAAAAGTGAAATCACATTATTACCCGGCAGGTTATAACGAAATTTAGTACAATATTACCGAGGGCTATAATGATTTGCTTTCGGTAAGGTTTTCAGGATATATAATTAGCCATTGTTGAGCAGGTGGTGTGAAAATATCATTATCAAGCTCCATAATAATATTTTTTTAGGTTCTGGCGCTTCGGCGGCCGCCAGCGAAAGTATTTTATGTTCTTTCCAGCCTCGTGCAGTATTATCCTGTCACTTAATGTAGATTATAGAAATCCTGCGTTACATAGGTACATTTTAACTACATACCTTTATTATAAAACAGGAAAACACCCACAGAGTTTATTAATTTGTTTTTGTTAATTTTACAACTTTACATCATTTAGAACATGGAAAGTTTTTGCTTAGTTTATCAGAAACTGCCACTGCAAGAAGGCTGCCACAGAAATACAAGTATATAGAGCGGTAGACCAATTCAGCAATAAATTGTTTGGTTATACATATGTAATTATAAGAACCAGTTATTCTAGTTATTAAAATTACTTTTTTTTTTAATTTCTCACGTGAACCTACTTCTAGGAGAAATTTAAATGGGCATTAACAGGAAACTAGTATCAAAAGTCGTAGAAATAGGTAAGATTAGATAGATATTAAAATAATTGTTCACACCTGCTATTCAGAAAAGATTCATTATTGCCCAACAATTACTCTTTTCCTCATATGGGTGAAAAGCAGTATGTGCCATTCGGTATCAACATTTTATAATTATTTGTTAGATATTTCACTTCAATAAAGAATATTTTGGGTTTAGGTTTTCATGTTTCAGCAGCGGGCCTCATAGGCGGTGTGAAAAGCAGTATGTTTCACACGGTAGCAAAATTATTTCCGTCTTGGGCGTAAACACGTGAATCCCTCGCCACGCTCAAAATTCTACTTCACAATCCCTCGCTACGCTCAGGTTTCTATTGCAGAATCTTTCGCTTAATTCAGGATACTATATATCGCCCGTACCGCCGATACCGTAATTATGTCATTTTGCTCCCTTGAGACACAATCTACTATTTATTTAACAAAATCGTCTGAAATGATAGCTTAAATTATTTTCACACTTTTAAATCTCTTAACGAATTTTTCAAGTTAGTGAACTCGAAAATCTAAGGAATCTTTGAAAGAATTACGATGTTTCAAATAGTTATGCGACCGAGAAAGCCGATTCGGGAATTGTTTTCAGGGTTTCAGTTTTTGCTTAAGAGAAAACTTTGGAACGGACTTTAAATTTGGTATTTTTTATTTGAATGGCGTCGGTGTGGCGGGTGTGGTGGCGTGGTGGAAATCTAAGGACCGATTTTCTACTGTTTTCTTCTCCAAAATTGGGCCTGTGCGTAAATGTGGCCTATACTTTATTGAATCAAAGTGGAAACTCTAGAAAGTTCTATTACCTACGCTATGGTCAAGACACAAACCAGAACGCATCGAGAAAGAAAAGGAGAAATAATTGACCTCTATAAATAGATTTACCTATTACATGACCAGCGGTGTAATCACGTAACTTTAGTACTACCGTTAGGTAAATTTTAATGTCAAATTTTAATTGTCACCTCATACATTTATATTACAAAATTGACAGTAAAATCTAGTTTACAATCGGAATAGGAGTCATTTCATATACACTTTGACGTAATTATATGGAAAAACTGTCACCTCTGATTGTATTAATTGCGGCTAAGTAATACACAGTTATTTAAAGTTTGATTATTCAACAAAGTAAACTTTTAGTGCCGACAAATTTTAAAATTTGAATTTCGAATCAATTTTACTAAGCAAGTTTGTAAACGGTTCGTAGAATGTTCGGCAGACATCACCTGGGCGCTTCTTCCTATTCTCACAGAGCTGTAGTGCTCTAAGCTCTTATGCAATCATATAACGTCTTTAAACATGAGTTACGAGTATGGCAGAAACTTGAAAATATTACACAATGTGCAGCGCTCGATGCAGCGAATAATGTAGCACAGCTTGCAGCTTCTGACATTTAAATATTTTTGAAAAGTTGTTTTCGTTAACACTCCTACCGGTGCGCGTGAAGTTAAATCATTTCACGAATAATGTTTAGTCACCAATACTCATAAACGTGATAAATTAGAATGAAACAGTTTAATTTCATTTACTTCTTTAAAGTCGAATATCGCTCGAAATGTTTCGAATATATCCGCGATTGTTAATCATGAGCGTTCGCAGTGCCAGCGCGTTTAACTATATTGTTTTTAGTCAATGAGAACTTAGCTTCAATTTAATTTGAAAGTTCGTCCAATTTAGCAAAAATCGTAAAATTTTCCTTTTTAAAAATGTGACTGATTTCGCTTCCTATTATATGTATGAACACCGGGTGGATTTAAGATATAGCCCTAATTGTAACTAGACTAATAAGAGTAATAAGTTCGTAACAATACTATAAATAGTTTATAGTGTAGTAATAGGTTAAAATGTAATAAAGCGATATTGCATGTTCAGTCTTAACTGTTGGTTATTTAGTATAGCCTTTTTTTAAGCACTGTTCTATGTACGCTAATATTGACACGTGTACAGAATCTGATCTAATCTTGTTCAGTGTAGTGATACATTGCGGGCTGAATTTTTAGTAAGAATAAAAAGTCCTAATTTTTAATAAAAGCATGATGAAAGTCTACATATAGTTGTATACTGCATCTCTAGTTTTTTATTAGGTTCGCTGAACTGGGTTGCCACGAAGACGAAGAAAATGTTTGTATATGTTGTCTCAGCGTTAGTTCGCTAAATTACAGAGTAGTTTCGCGCTTTGAACGGGTAATAATCTTTACTCAGAGTCTAACATGGCTGCCCTACATTGATTTTTCGTATCTACTCACCGTGAAAACTTGTGATGCTAATGTCAGCAGTAAGAATATTGCGCTTGAGTGTCCCATCTTTCCTGAAACAAATGGATACATTGTAATTATTGAAAGTTCTTGTAATATTTTATGGAATTGTATTTAATAAATTGAATGAGTGAAAAACAGAATATTATGTATCGCTTGCTTGTCACGAATAAATGTTTGAATCTTGAATATTAACTAATAAATAGGGTCAATAAATATGCATTACCTTATTTTATCTTATCTAAAATGACGTTAAAATGTGTTTGTCTTTATCTATCAATTTCATATTTGTATTTCGTGAGAAAGGGACAAACCACAGTTTCGTTAAAAGTTTACGTTCTTATAAATAAATTACCTAAAAATATTTGTGGTTGTTATCAAACTGACCCACATTTTATCATTTTATGACATGACATTGAATTTTGTCCAATAAAGTGCAGTGAAACTTTCGCAGCTTTTCATTTTATCTCAAAACAACGTAATTCTGTATTTTATGATACGACGTGAGTTAGTCCCGCTTTGTTGAAATAAGTCCACTTTGTTTAATATTTTCTTAGATTATGATTACAAATTGTTAGTTAAATGCAGTCAAACCAGGCAGGTAGGTGTTCAGCTTGCTTTATTTATCGACCCTGTAAAGCATATTTAGTTATATATATAACCACAAAACATTGGTCCTGAGTCTCGGGTGCCTCCCATGTATTTATATTTTTATTTTTTTGTATGTATTATTCATATTTTACACAAACACAAAAAATATAATAATAATAATAATAATAACATACAAAAGGCGGCCTTAATGCCATGAGGCATTCTCTACCAGTCAATCTCCAGGCACAGCAGAAAGATTCGATGTATGGTCGTTTGAACACAATACGATTCAAAGTACGCATGACGCAGCGTTAATGTAACGTTAGGACCATCTACGCTGATAGCGTTAGCTTTTATTATATCCGTTATGACACAGTAATTCGGTTGATCTTGATTACATCAGCACCGTAATGTGACGACATGATTACTTTCACTCGTCTTGACGTTGCCCGCCTCACTTTATTTTATGTTATTATATTGCAAATAGACAGTGAATAAGATGTGGTTGGACTAGAATTCCCAACAGGTCAAGTAGTCTGGCCCAAGTAACCAATAATAAGCGATGTTTAAAAAAAACACTTGTTAAAATCGCAATCTTAATGAATCGCCCACGCAGTCAGAAAATGACATGATTTTTTGAAGACATGAAAATGTAGATTAACGCAATAACATAAAGCAA
Source organism: Epiblema foenella (assembly GCA_963556455.1). Taxonomy (NCBI): domain Eukaryota; kingdom Metazoa; phylum Arthropoda; class Insecta; order Lepidoptera; family Tortricidae; genus Epiblema; species Epiblema foenella. Next base: position 9,078,349 of record OY747107.1, on the reverse strand, counting down.
ACAGAAAAATAAATAGTCATACTCTTCTGTGTGTACATGTCATTCATTATATTAATTATGTAAAGAAAAAAGCTAATGGATGTTACATATTCATTAGGTAAATTGCTCTCAACTGTAATTGGTGAATGTGACTCATGATTTAACTACATAATTATGTACAGTAATAAAATAATAAATAAATAAATAAATAATCATTAAATATTAGAGGACAATCTTACACAAATCGAACTAGCCCCACAGTAAGTTCAAGAAGGCTTGTGTTATGGGTACTAGACGACGATATATTTAATAGATATAAATACTTAAATACATAGAAAACATCCAAGACTCAGGAAAAAATATTCATGCTCATCACACAAATAGTTGCCCTGACCGGGATTCGAACCCAGGACCGTCAGCTTCACAGGCATGTGCACTACCCACCAGGCTAAACCGGTCGTCAAGTAATGACGCATTTATTTCTTGTTTCTTTTAGTTATGAACCACGTTCAATTAAATACGTAGCGTTTTCTTGTGTGAAGGTTGTTTGTGCGTTAAACCGCACTGACATTAAGAGCAAACCCAGAAGCAATATAAAACCGGTCTATACAAAACTTTATATGTTTTAAAGTGTAACAATTTATCTAGTAATGAATTTTATTGAGTTTATCGTAGGTTATCATTCAACCTCTTCTTCTGAGGGTGCTCTGCTTCTGTGGGTGTTTGATTTCCTTTGCACCGCACTGGTTTTGTGCTATCGCATACCTTAAATCATAGCTTAAACTGTCGTCTCTCGGCGAAGAAAATAAACAATAGCATTCTTTTGTAATGAGCTCTGGGATCCCCTATGAGAGCAAGAATGTCCCAAAACGATTCCAATATAAATCAGTACGTTAGTAACGTTCTCTGGAATGTGTCTTCAGGTATAAACCTTGAGCGTATAGTACAAGTGTTTTATGAAGAATAATTCCGATGCAAATCTCCAAAGAGGGGAACGTCGCATGAATTCCTCGAATGTGCATACCAGCATCTATACTGAGAGTATAAAATATTTTTATGACTGAAAAACAATCTCCCTATAAATATTTTTATGGAAGGCTGTTTTGATGAAGTATATCGATTAATGGATGCAGCTGATGCTTTGCAAAATGTGGCATTTTACCGTTATTTGAAATTCATCTTTACAAGAAAAACCTAATTAGTTTGTTACGTAGAAATCAAGCTATTATATAAGTCTTCTATTAAGGTAATTTACTAATTGCCCGGATCACTTATAATTTCCAATAACAGTAATCAAAAGCAAAAATAATTGGGACACTTTCTATGGAAATAAAACAAATCGTACCTATTATTTTTGTTCCGGAGTGTATGTTGGTAATAGGAATAATTTTTGATTTTACCTTCTATCTTCATAAATGAATTCTATGCTTGATTGTAATAGTTACTCTTGTTCGCTTCTATAAAAGTATACATTTATAAGCACTCGCAATTCTTTTATTACCGTTATATCACATACCGTTATGTTGTTTATCCTAAAGGATGAATTATTAGTTGCTTTTTAACTGAAATGAGGTCACATATGTGATGATCGTAACAGACTCCTACTCGGTCTTAATATCTGTGCACTTCCCCAGAATGCGTCATGCCCAAAGCTCCGTAATGACGTCACGCGGCTAGGTGCACATTGTAACGTAATAAAACCCGATCCAAGTAAAACCATCCTTTCGAAACAAATGAATGTACCTCAAGTGTTAGGTTTACTTGTGGATGGAAAACTTATAAGTTATGCAGGAACAGCAGTCACTGGTGACGATAACCGATTACTTGAAATTCTCAACTTCCACCTTACACCAACGTATCTCTGTTTCACTCTTGTCAGTGACTGAATTAGGAAGGCGTAATAACTTCAAAATTCTTGACTCGAGTACTGAATTAGGAAGATGTAATAAATGTTTTATTACTATCTGCATAATGAGGAGGCATTAAAAAAGGGTTATTAAAATGGGGAAGGATTATAGACATTATTTTAGCCTGAGGCAAAATACGACCCGTGTTTAATGGATGTAGCCTAACCATGCCGCACATAAAATAAATTAAAAAAGTATATTCTGAACTTGAGTATGTAAATAGATGTGAGTTTTCTATGTGACATCATAATTGGGCAACAAAGAGAAATAAAATGTTGCTGCTTACCAAATAAAAGGCTTTAAGGCCAGAGATTCAAATCCGGTGTTACCGGATTCGTGGGCAGGGATAATCACCAACTGCGCTAAAGTGGTCTTTCAAATAATTTTAGTCATCATCATCAACACTGACTTGTTTTATTGTAACCCTTTAAAAGCAACCTTTGTGAACATTTTATTCCCAATTTGGGTAAATATTGTAGTGCTTGACATTGACCCGATACTCGTCAATCATAGTTCATAACAATAGATATAAACGTTAGATATAATTGAGATCTTTTTTAAAACTTTTTTTGCATTTTTAATTTTCTGTTATACATAATAAAGTCGCTTTTTGTACGGATTACTTTCTTTAGTATCAAGTATTGGGTCATTTACCTCATTTCCAGAGGTTGTTTGCTACGTCATGATTATATAATTTAGTTAGGCATGCAGGAATCTCTACTGTTGTATTCATAAAGCCAAGGAGCCAATCAGATGTAGCGACGGTGTGGAATTGCTTTGAATATTAATGGTGTCATGCCATTCTGTTGCAGAACAACCGGCTTGTTGCTTATTTTAAATTATAATTGCAGTTTTTTACGGCTTGGCTCGCAGTTCTTGGGTTTACAGTTAAGGTACTTCTACAAAAAAATAATGTTATTTCGACGTTACCCACAAAAATTTTAAAAAAGGTTATAAACATAATATTTTAAACCAAAATTAGATAGATGTAAAGGAGGGTTACTTAAGAAAATGCAATAATCGCTTAGGTACTTAATCTTTAAAAAACAAATTGAGAAAAAAAAATCGTCGGAACAAAATTTATTCCTATATTTAAAAAAATATATATGCTATTTGTCTACTGAACAGGCTCTAAACAACGATACCCCGCTCGATGGGGTAGCTCAATTTTTTTTTCATGCCTCCCTTTGGCTGCATGGAGCTCCTCTTAAAAGCATTTAAAATATATTTTTACAATTTTTATGGCTTTGGGTCAATAAGATGTTTATACTGTGAAAATTTGAAAACTGTAGCCAAAACCGTTCGGCTGTATATGTGTGACAGACGACGGACGGACGGACATGTGAGGTTCGGTTGGACCCTTCGGGTACGGAACCCAGGTAAAAACCAATTACATCCTAATCACTCCGATTATTTGATAACAAACACGGGAGATAGAAGGCACATTACTGCATCTCTACTTTTTCCTCAAGAATGTAAAATTTAATTTTATATCAATAAAATCCATTCTAACAAACGTTTCATTAGATAACTGTGACTCACAAAATCATGAAGCTTTTACGTGACTTAGTATCTGCTAATATTCGTATCGTAAGCTCAGATCAGATCTCTAAAAGTTTTGTGCAGGAAGTAAACTCGAGAAAATTGAAAAATTTATTCTGCAAATGTACGATCGGGAAAGTGACAATTGTACAACTATTGTGATGAAAATTGTAGTCTATATTAAGGATTTATTTTAAAAATACTTTAAGCGACGTTACTTTTAGATTAGGTTATCGATAACGGATAAAATAAGTTCCTTACCTTTCAAATCAAATCAGTAAAATCCAGGTAGCATGCACACAATAAATGAACTTTAATTTAAAAAAAAACTAAAATCTTTCGGTCAAGCAGATAATTCGCTCGTCGCGTGCGTCGAGGAAGGCTTTGTGGAAAAAACTACTTTTAAATGCGTACGAGTAGGCAGTGCCGTTCACTCCGGCCTCGGTAAACTTATTCATTTGAGTTGGCAGAGTAGCATCAAAGTAATTCATTCAAAAAGCTTTTTTACATTTTATACGATAAGGTTCGAAATACAGTATTTTTTTTTTAGAAATTTGGCCAAGAAAATAATTTCAACTATATCGTTGTACGTCAGAAGTCAGAGCCGACCGGTTGCTTTTTAGCGAGTCACTAAAACACGGATTAATAAAAATTTCTATCCTGTTCCTAAATGTTAACGAACTGCAGCTTTATTCGTGGTTGTAAAATACAATGACCAATAACCAACGTTGACGAAGTTAGGGCTTAGGTATATTAAAATTTTTAGGTATCTAATGGTCCCAATTCCATCTCCCTAAATTTCGAGGACTGTGACATTTTGAAGGTAAAAATTACAGAACTCTAACTCTTGTTAGAAAAGTTACGCAATCACCCTGCAAGAGAGACGATTTGTATAATAGACACCACCCACTTCCTTCACCGCCTTCTTTCGTAGATAACAGTTTATTTATTTGTATTGTTTAATGATATTGAAATATGTCATCATCCTCCTAGCGTTATTCCGGTACAGTTGCATCCTGAAGGATGCCCGGGGTCCGCTACCTAATCCCAAAACTTGGCGTAGGCACTAGTTTTTACGGAAGTGACTGCCATCTGACCTTCCAACCCGAGGGGAAACCAGACCTTATTGGAATTAGGCTTGTCAAGTGAGTGGGCCACTTGACTGTTAGAAATTCTCAAGCCGCCCAAAGGCCTCTAACTTGGCTTAACAACTGCTATCATAGACAGCACCCGGGATCAACAGCTTAACGTGCCTTCCAAACCACGGGAGCGCTCAGTTAATAACCACTCAAAGCGGTCACCCATCCAATAACTGACCTGGGCCGACGTTGCTTAACCTCGCATACCGCACTTGGTACGCGGGTGCCGCTGGGCCACGAGCGCTCCTTATGATGGTATTGAAATATGTATTTGTTTATAAATGTTGTTGGGCCAGTTTGCTTAAATATTACCTTTTTACGTGTACAGAAGTTTTACCTACTCAGAATCATAATTGTGTGTTATTGATTCTGGCATAGAATTAATCTCTCCAATTTGGCATATTTTTATGAGACGATTATACACATAAAGTATATAAAGATCGTCGCTTAGATAAAAGGACATTCTTTTTTTATTCATCGAATCAAAAAGTGCTCATGATTCGGAGAAAGAACTAAAGCTTTCTAAATTCTGTAAAAAGTAATAGGTAGGCTTTACTTCTTGAGTAAAAACGCATTGTTGCTAGTACCTTTGTCATTAATGTTCTTCACTAACTTACACATACACATTTGTTTTATTCCAGTACATGTTTTCGAAACATATACACAAACGAATATGCATTTAGTCTCTATTTCTGTGACAAAAATAGTTACCACCAAAGACCAGCAGAGGCGCTGTTCGCGTTGCCATACAAATTGAGACAAAACACAATTACGCGCAAGTTTGTGTTTGGGTACTGTTTGGATTCCTGTTAAATCTATGACAAAAATAATTTAAATCAATAACGAATGCATGAATATGTTAAGTTAGAACGAATTAAATATAAAGAAAAACTGAGAAGTTTTTGCGAACTAGGGTCGATTTTTCAATCACCCGATAAAATTATTCGTCGTTAAAATTATCCCTATCACTTCCTAATGTCATATGAAAGAAAAGGACAGAGCATTTATCTGATACATGTTTTTATCTGGGAATCAAAAATCTGCCCTAAGTGTAGTATTTTTTTTATAACTTATTTATATAATAACTTACATTCGTAGCCTCTCCCTATACTGCAGTAGGGGAGGCCACGATGCTAAATGTGGATTTACTTTCTTTATCTTAGGGACTTATTGAGTTTTGAAGATTGGATGATGGAAATAAAAAAGGTTGTATATGATGTGTACCAGTGTTCCACACCAAGCGGTGGGGGTAGCGTCTAAAAAATATTGCATTAAAAAACATTTATATGAACATACTTCAAAACTATATTACAGATAGTGTATACGTCCCACGTATCTCTGATAACTGAAAATTACATGAAAGGGTTGTACGAAAGGGTAGAATATTGGCGAAAATAAAAATAATCGAACGTCTCAGATTTTTAGAGACCGGTGGTTTCTGTGGCGGCTTTTTTAATGAAAAAAATCGCACATAATTACATAGAGGGCTTAATTACAACGGTGGACGTACTCAACAGAGTACAGAGTCTCCCATGTCTTAAGCTGATGGGTTCGAGTAAATCCCGATATCCCCTCTTGCGCTCATGAATAGTAGCTTGTAGTAGGGATACTATACTTAGTACAGTAACCTTGTCGCCTGGAAGTACGGGATATTTGCGTCAAACCCGGTCGTTCTGATTTTTTGCAAACTTGTTTATCATGTTCGGCCAATCCGAGTTTGTGACCTCGAGCGTCGAACGCAGCTTTGTCTAATGGGTTTAGCGCAAGCTCTGATGTATAAAGTTACTGGATTATATAACTATCAACCATGCAGTTATAATTAACAAAATAATTATTATCACGTTTCCTCAATAATGAGGTCCATGTTTATGTTCATAATGGATATTCTTCAAAACAAATTCACTGCAAGAGTAATATTATTTTATAACAACAATCTACTAATTTAGTTGTTATGAAATTGCGAGGTCTCCTAATTGGTTCTATTCTGAAGCGATTGAACGTAAACAGAATTATTCATATGAATTATTTTGAGCGCGCTCATAACTTTACTAGTCTCGGGATTAGGTATTGTTTGGTTTATAAACCTTTGCAATACTGGCTACTAGTTAGTATTTGATTAGTGTATATTTAGAAGCCTAATATTTTATAGGTATTCAAATAATTGTATGACTGGTTTTGTTTCATGCACCGTACGCGCAGTGTGTGTGATAGGGACGCACAGATGAGTTGTATGAGCTGACTGGTATTTAAATTTAATAATAAATGTTGTCCACAAATATTTTAAATAAAAGACAATTTAGTCTTGATATTGTTGCTTTCTACTAACGTCCTACATTTTATGGTCAGGTTCCACAGGACTAGCAGATGGCTTTGTTCATTACTATATTATCATTATTTGTATTTCAGTTTATTTTGCGCGCGTCTTTGTTAGGACAGATTTAGACTCACAAAGAATAGTAAAATGTACCTTCTTATGTAACTGTTCATGAGCCCATTGCGTACAACCAACGTGTTTACCCAATTTAATATTATATCCACGAAACGTAGCGTGTTTAAATAAATCCCTATAATTGGCTCGAGAACCCTCAAGTATCTCAGAGGGCCCTTATCCCTAGCCACTCGGCCACAATATCGAGTTTTATCAACTTATGCGTACCTATACTCCACTTCACGGGAGTGCAATCGAGCTATATGATCAGCAAATTAAACTTAGGAACGGATTGGAATCCACGAGCCACTGTAGCCGCTAGCCGGGCAGTAAGACACGCGACTCTGAATCTGGAGGTCGTGGGTTCAAAGCCCGGCTCACACCACTGGGTTCTTTAAAAAACTTATGTACTAACTAGCTTTTGTCCGCGACTTCGTCCGAACTTCCAGTCCCTATTTCGTCCCTACGTGGGATGATTTTCAGAATAAAAGTATACCAAGTTTCATCATTATCAGTTCAGCCATTTACCCGTGACTGAGTAACAAGCATCCATACATATAAACTTTCGCATTTATAATATTAGTAGGAAGTAAGATATTATTTAATGTTATTGTTGTAATTATTAGTAGGCTTCATATGTATTAACTCTGCACCACCTGCTATGAATCGTTCTGTTTAGATTTCCGCTACCCTAAGGTTGTCTGGAAGAAATCGCTCTTTAGCGATAAGACCGCCTGTTGTTTGCCTCTTCTCATTGTGTTTTTTGTACTGTACTGTATCCTTTGATTGAGGTGTGCAATAAAGAGTATTTGTATTGTATTGTATTGTATTATTTGGTACTAGTTTCTGCCCGCGACTTTTTCCGCGTAAACTTCCACTCCTTATTTCATCCCTTCGAAGGATGATTTTCAGGATAAAATGTAATCTATGTGTTAATCCAGGTTAAAAATACACTGTATACCAAGTTTTATCATTATCCGTTCAGCTGTTTTTGCGTGATTGAGTAACAAGCATTTAAACATCTAAACTTCCGCATGTATAATATAAGTAGGAAGGAGAAACATCGCCAGGGTACCGGTATAATACCAAGAAGGTCTAGTTTTCCCTCTTGTTGGAAGGCCGGGATTCGAACCCATTTATCTATTCTGTCGTATTCTGTATCTCGCTAAATAGATGTAAGTGAAACAAGTTTAGGAAATACAAGTGTCGAAATAAAGTCAGTTCGATTGCAATCGAGCATAATTTTCTGTTTAAATAAATATAAACAAATACAAAATTTTATTCGTAACAATTGTTGTAAGTCGTGCAGATTAAATATAAAATATCAAATAGGCGCCCCACTAAAACTAAATGTAATATTTGCCAAGCAGAATTATTGAACATTATTTCATCTTGCTCGCGACTGCCATCTAACCTTCCAACCCGAAGGAAAACCAGACTTTACTGGAATTAGGCTTGTCAAGTGAGTCGGCTACTTATTGACTGTTACAAATTCTCAAGCAGCCCTCTGCTATCATAAACAGCAGCCAGGATCAACGACTTATCGTGCCTTCTAAAATATGAGAGCGCTCAGTTAATAACCACTCAACGCGGTCACCCATCCAAGACCTAACCTCGGCCGTCGTTGCTTAACTACCTGAGGTCCGGCCTTAAAAATTAACAAAATATTCTCTTTTTAATAAATTTATGTATAGTTCAAAATCAATTGTATTTTATGTAGTACCTATATCACACGGAGCCTCACGAGGATAACCTCGCATACCGCACGCGGTACGCGGGCGCCGCTGACCCAAGAGCGCTCCATAGAATTGAACACATTATTTATCTCCTTTATATATTTTATGCGCTGTAAATTAGAAGCAATGTATTTACAACCCTTTTGCTCCTTAAAGCGTAATAAAAGTGACTGGTTCTATTTAGTTATTGCAGCTCAACGACACTTAGGAGACTCCGTGACTCCATCTCCTCGTGTCCCGTCTGAGCATTAATTTGTAAACAAAGAACCCGGGGAGCGAAGTATACTAGACAAACCAAGATTAATTATGAAACAGCGTTCAAGTACCTGAAAGGAATAACGTCTCAAAATTATTTGCAATCGTTTTGTTTAATAATAACCTATGTTATTTACCGTCCTACGCGATTTTTGACAAAGACAATTTTCAATTCAGGTCTTGTTTTGATTTATGATATTTTATATTCGCAACTCGTTTTGTTACCGTTTCACTTTGTAGGTAAATTAATGTGTTATAATAGATAACTTAACCAATGCGAAGAATAAACCAATTCTAGGTAAAATCGAAGAAAAACAAAAGAATTCAGGCAAGCAAAATAGGTACGTTCACTTTTGCCTGAATAACTTTAAACTGTTATGTCGCTGGCTAAGTAATTATAGCATTATAAGACTTTTCTTTTGAAGTTTCTCATTATTTTTGGAATAATGAGTTGTTCTATAACTTAATCTGACTGTAATTGACAGTCTATCAAGATATTTTTAATCTATGTAGGTAGGTATTTAATTAATAATATTAAAAAGGTAAACAATTTATAGTTTTTTGGACGGTGATAAATATTTCATCCTCTATGAAATAAAAGATGTACCCCGAATGATATACTAGCAGCGCCCTGCGGTGTTACCCGCGGATAAAAGGTAGCCTATGTCCTATTCTGATGTCTAAGTTACAATACTGAAAAGTTTCATAAAGATCCGTTCAGTAGTTTTTGAGATTAAGCGGAACGTACATCCATCCGCACAAACTTTCACGTTTATAATATTATAGGATGTAGAAAGTACATAAGAATGTACTAGGTCTAATTTTAATTTAAAAAGTATCTACACATTTAGAAATTCGAGTTTCCTCTTCTTAATAACTGCAATTATCCAGACTTAAGCCAAGTCTCCATTGGACCAATTCAGTATTCGCTCAGCCACGGTTCCAGCAGCAAATGAAGCAACTTTGAGTGCCATCGTCAGATCGCAGGAAGGTCGTGAGGGGTGAACCGTTGTTCAACCCTCAGTCCGAAATTAGACTTAATAATAAAAACCTTTGTGTACTATTTTAATGAAGTATACGTCTTCAAACTACATCCTGATAATACTGGTTGTTTTTAAGGCTTCTTTCTATCACATAGGAAACATAATGGGTGGGTTACGAAATTATTCCATTTTAGGGTTCCGTAGTAAACAAGGAACCCTTATAGTTTCGTCATGTCCTTCCGTCCGTTTGTCAGTCCGTCCCTCAACGAATCCTAAAGTCAATAAAGGATCTTGCGATTCATCTGGAGGTACAAGCGTCGATAGGCTACGATATCTGCTTACCATCAGGCAGGCCGTAAACTTGTTTGCCACCGTTGTATAATAATAACATGGCGTAGTGGATATATGTAGGCAGAAATTGAGCTCAAACTGCGACGCTAAAGATGCATTTTCCTTCTCATATATCCTGGAGGATTAAGAGGAGCAGAGCTAGGAATAATGTAAGGAACAATCGTTAAATGTTTTAAGTTTTCCTTACTAACCTGACCAATTTTTCACAATAGTACATTATTGCCGAGGCTCGGAAAGTAAGGGATTGCCTGACGAGAGACCGAGTTATGCAATACCGGTTTCCGAAGAGGTATAGTAGGGTATAGTGCTTTTCTCAAACATTAGGAAATAAAGTAAATTAATTAATTGAAAATTAAAATATATTTAAAACAAATCCACGCACTAATAAACTGTAATTGCCGCCAATTCATTACTTATAAAAGTTATAAATTGTATTTTTGTTACCATAGATATTTTAAAAAGTAAAATTAAAAAATGACACACATACGCAGCACTGTGTTGAAAAACGAGCGGGTTGCTTGGCTGACCGCACAATTTCTCAAGTCTGACTGAATTAACTGTGAAACTGTCAGATAATTAAAAATGGGTTTTGGTAGGATTATTATACTCCTAGGAGTATAATAACGCCTAGCGCAGGACGAATTTTAACTTTTTAAATTTAGGCGGATAATAACTAGGCACTTCCCTTGTTCGTTTTTCAAACAAAATACGACCTTTTCCGAGCATGTTTGAGAAAAAGAAATTTCTTACCTATACAAAAATTACTTTCTCGGTATTTCTTTTGTATGCAAATAAATATCTAAATAATTGTATGCGTAAACATTTCTCTTTCTAAATATACAGTTAAAATTTCTCCCAACTTATAATAACCGGTATTATGGTTCCATTGGCTGTTGTTTACTTCTATATTTATCCGCGAAACTTTATTTAGAATGAGTCATTAGAACAGTAGATAATCTTATTTACAAACTTATTGAGCACGCCTTAATTAATTCATTCACCAAATTGTGTTTGTAAGTAAAATGAACAATGCAATAGAATGTTTTAAACAAGAGAGACTGAGTAGGTACTTAATTCAAGTTAGCAGATAAGCAACATAAGTACGTAGGCACGCTAACGTGACACGCATTAGGACGAGAAGACAAAGGATTCATGGATAATAGAGGTATAAAATTGTTACTTAGGTACATCTTGCTTAGTCTAGGATTCCATTATGACATAGCGCAATTATGACAATAACAAATTCCGTAATATACCATCTACTTAGAGTCTAGAGAATAAAATGACGACATAATACTATCAATGGAATCTTTACGACGCTCGCACAGACTTGGATCTATTTTCCTAGGATTTAATTATTCTTATGCATATTAATAAGCATACAAACCAATACATTATTATCGGAAACACTATATTAGCTGCAAAACAATAATTATGACTGACACAAGTTCATTAACCTGCACTCTTTGTTTAAACAAATCCATGTCTTAAAATAGTCTTATAATTTCTAAGTTAGAAATGAGAAAGCAGAATTTACTTTACGTTGAGTACTAATACTGCTTAAAATGTATACGTTTAAGCCTCAATAGGTGTATTATAACACTGCTTAACTTTCTTAATACTCTTATCTACAATAGTCGCCTAGGCAACATGTGTACAAAGCCACAAAATAAAAAATATACGGAAGGGCCGATCCCGCCGTTCTTGAAAATACATACCTTTTGCCCGACTTACTAGGGTTGCTTCTGTATTGATTCTGAATTTTAAAAAGGAGTAGGCAACATACATCGATCATTTATACATACATATTATCATGTTTACATTCCTTAGAGACTGCTTAGATGTTAAGGAGCATCAAATGTCCATTAAAGGTCCCGACACCACACATAAATATTTAAATAAATATTTTTGGACAATCATACACAAATCAACCTAGTCCCAAACTAAGCAAAGCTTGTACTATGGGTACCAAGTGACGATATACATACTTATATAGATAAATAGATACTTAAATACATAGAAAACATCCAAGACTCAGGAACAAATATTCGTGTTCATCACACAAATAAATGCCCTGACCGGGATTCGAACCCGGGACCTCCAGCTTCGAAGGCAGGGTCACTACCAACTAGGCTAAAGCGGTCGTCAAACGCATGACGAAGACTGGAGCGTAACAACTTGTTACAACTAACTACTAACTAGCTAACAAGATATAACTATGATAGTGATCCCACTAAAAACATAAACGTGAAAAAAGTTCGACAAAAACATAAATGTAAAAAGGGTGTGAATTTCAGCGAAAAATTGTTGAAATCTAGAAGGATTACACGTTCCATATTTTTTTTTAATAACAATTTCGTCTATGGACTTCAAATACGTAATTAATATTTTCTTAAATGATGATTTTTTATCTTGTCATCTTCAAAAATTTAAAAACCTTTATCCTTTATTTGTAGAAAGTAATAATATCGGTTATTCATTTTGACGTACGTGACACAAAGTACATACGTAGCGGCGGGCACGTCAAGTGATTCAACGCGCGCACAACTAGCACTCGCGACAGTCGCGACTAAGCCCTGTCCGAGACTGTCCGAGAATGCCTGTCTGTGTGCGTGCGGCGAACATGGCACTTTGTACTGAGCGAACTATCTGCTGCCGCGCGCGCGCCGCCGCTATTTGCTTTGTGACAAAGCTGAAAAGGTTTTAAGTATACTTAGTACGTTGTTGTTACCACTGACATTGCCTTAAAATAAAATATAGGCTCAGGAGATTTTTTGTTTGGATTTAATTTGACTTATGATATTAAAAAGCCTCTGCTTGTATTACAAGTTACAAGCTCTTATGCGACAGGGCCATAGCAGCTATTTATCGGCAAGGGCTCCATTGCCTCGTCTTCTTGAAAGTCTAGATGAATCTAAACCCGGAAATTATTGAGTGTTGTATATTATTCACCACAGTATTCACGTAGAGTAGTTTAGGGAATATTTTAGTTTCAGTATTCCCAGGGGAAGTTAACTTTTCTCGCTCAAAACCACTGGCTCAGGATATTTCATGTTCTGAAAAAAGTAACAAAATACGAAAGAAAGAAATTTTAAAACTTTACACAAGAGTCTTTCGTTACTTTCTTTTTACTTGTATTTAGGTATATTCAGTTTGAACAAAAAAGTTGGCTTAGTAAAGCTAAAAATTAGTAAAGCTACTGACCTTCCCCATTGAGCGCTTCAAAGCGTTGCTCAAACGATTTAATCTCTTTATTTAATTATTGTGGAACAAGAACTACCACAAACTTAATTTGTAGAGAAATGAATTCTTTACTGATTGGTCGATTTTAGTAAAGCTGTATTCTGGTTGGTTGACACCCAATACGAAATATTTTTTAAGTTAAATTAGTGTCCTATTGTGATTGGTGGATTTAATAGGTGAAGTATTCGTTCAAATTAAAATGTTTTGCAAATCATATATATGTATTCATATTTTCCTTAGGGTCTACATGTACTACTTTAGCCCCGTTTGACAAGTCTAATATGACAAACTTTTCGAGCATGAGAAGTGAAAAAATATTTTTGTATCATTAAACAAGACCTACATTTTTATGTTGCTCGCTTACTAGTGGTACGCTGTTAGCTCTATATGGCGTGCTATTCGCTCGCGCCGTGTTCTGTATAAAAAAACACACTATACGTACACGTATAATGGATATCAATGTATACCAATTTCTTTTTGCTGTGCCAAATCAGATAGTTTTTGTTAAAATACTGTTAAAATAAAGCCAATTTAGACGTGGTCAGCGCGTTTATGTCAAACAAACATACACCCAATCCTCATCAAGTCCTGATTGTTTCAGTACTGTGCTGACTCAGAAAATTTCGCTCGCACGTTCAATAACGTGATGTTCCAGCAGTCCAACGGTCCCGACACAAAATACACAAATATTGAAAGGCGCCACCTCATCCCGTTTTATCTTCACATTAAGCCGCTAATAGGAATTATGTAAAGGAATTTATTTTCAACCAAATTGTACCACCTGCTCTGGGTGTTTGTTTTTCCTAAGGTTCCTAATATTACGTCTGACATTCATATTTCAAATTAGTTTATTTGTTTAGAAATGAAATGATATTTAAAAATAGATTAACGGCCAAGTGCATTAGTCCAAGCACAATGTAGGGTTCCGTAGTTGTCCACCACACTAAGCGAAGTTAAAAGTTCGCAACTTATATTTACTAATGTGTTTGACGCAACTAACAACACTATCTAAGCCATCAATGGAAACTGTACGAAAGTTTACTTTTCAAAGTACATTTTTTAAGTTCGGCTATTACTAGTTAATGAGACTTAGTTTTTAAAGTTTTTTTACTGTACATTTTGCATGCATATTCCTTATTGCTATTTCATAGCAAAGGTCTTCAATTGGCTTGCCGAAATGTATAAAGTAGTTGTTCTTTTTGGCATGCAATTATTTTTTGTATCAAGTTCAAAACACCACCCTTTATTATGTACCTACTTGATAGATATAATTCAGTATTCGATTAATTATTTATTACTAACTATACTAATTAAACAACGCCTGGTTCAAATTAATTTGAACTCCAAAACTTTACAAAAAAATGGATAGGTACCCAGTTTTTGTCTCATCTCATAATTCAAGGTGTAAAGGAAATTTCCCGAATCTATTATAAAAATTGCGATCATTTATCAAACCGGGTTTTTAGGAAGGCGAAAACGTAAATAAGCGAGTGAAATATACGCCCAGGAAGTTGCTTAGGGCCAACCAATGGCCGTGGTCTGTTGAGCAGAAGATAATGTTGTGCTGTATTTTATGCCGAAATCGTAATGAGGTCCAGATATGAAAGGTCAAGTGCTTCGTTCCAGATATTACTACTTCTTGTCGAGGTAGGGTTTACAGATATCTTTTTTTTCTTTTGACATCTACGAAGACACCCCAGCAAACATTTTAAGTAATTTCTCTTAGATCACCGAAGACATTACCAATTAAATTAAAAATTACGTTCTAAGCACCACTTATTCACTTATTGTACACTTTTACTGCCAAGGAAAATGAAAGTACATTAAAACGTCATTATTACTTAATGCTTTATAACACCGATAATTCCGAGACTTAATGGTTGAAATATGATTAACTACAAATCCTGACCAATAGGAAATATATACCTGTAAGTGAATGTCAGATTTATTTGTTACGTTAATATTTCTTATACGGAGACCTTCTGTCCGTCAATATTAAGTCGATGCTGCTATTAATTTGTAGTAAATATTACTTTCAGTAGACACAAAATTACGACTATAAAGTTAAAAGACTTCTAAAATGTTAACAAACCATAAGGTTATTGTCCAATAATTTAATAGTCAACTTACTCCCAAATTCAACCAATTAGTTGAGGACCACTTCTGGTAAAATTTGTTGTATTTACAAGTAAGGCACTATTCAATGATAGCGGACGTACTTACTTTGTGGTTATTTTATTTAAACAGCTCACGATTTATAATGGGCAAAGATAAAAAATTAACATTAAAGTGCTTACTATAGAAACTGTAAAAATAGAATAAAGGTTCAAAACGAATCATTAAATTGTGTGAAATCCCATGATCTTCAATCGGCGTTTATATCAAATTTTGATGAAAATATAAAGAGTGAATTTACTACTATAATATTAAATCCCGAGTGCAATAAACAGGCTCATCGGTATTGTTTTCAGAGCAGTTAGAAAATCTTATATTATATATTTATACTACGCTATTAAATTCAGTCGCTCAAATTAGTACCTATCAAAATGTGCCGATAGATGGCGCTGTAGGTACCCATGGTGTTCGACTTCTACATTGCGCTTTTTCCTAAATAAAGGGGGGTCGGGACGTACACGATGTGTTTACGGAACCCTCGGTGCGGACACGCATTTGACCGGTTTTTATGTTTTTCTTGTGCTCGCTTCTACTCGTTCCAGTTAACCTATTAGGGTTATTATATTTCAAAAATACAATTTATTAATTAAGTATTCTGGGAGCATGGCACTGTCCCCTCTAAGTCGAGGAAAACAAAGAAACAAATGCACGGCTGTGCCATCCTTTTTTCGAAGTCATTTGGGACGTTTTAGATACCCCATAACTTGTGTGGGTTATTATTATTAAGTATCATACCGTACCAATTTTTTCCTATTTTGTTACGAAATTTCGTATTTTTATACTACTTAAGTACATTCGTATTTTTGTTACCTATTGAAGATTCTGGTACTAAAATAAAGATTTCTAAATGTATTAGAATTTACAAAAAGAGGGTGAAATGTTGAAGTAGTCCGTTCTGTCCTGCGATTTCGTTTACATCTTAGGACAAACCGAACAACAAGATCCGTTTTGTTCTACGACAGTACCTACGTTATGTCGGATTTCATAGGACAAAACAGACATAAAAATCCGTTTTGTTCAGTGCTTATAATTAAACGGATAGAGGCGGTAGTATTACTCGGACTATTATCTAGAACTAGAATGTTAAGGATACCTAAATTTGATGTAAAAACATTTTTTAGAAATATTTTTTCACTGCTTTTAAAATACGATTTCTATGTGAAAGAGCTGAACCAACCCTGCACTGTCACGTATAAGTACGGATCGGTCGTTGAGATTTTTAGAATGTGCACGCATCGCTGACATGTCTTACAATTGTATCCAAAAGGTGCTCTTAGTGAATACTTTGTTGAGAATTATGTGCTTGACCTTTCAGTTTTGTTTTGTTAACCCAGAAGATATTCAAGTCTCCGTAATTGAAATAATGTCTATTAATTTTACTATAAAGATTTCGTTTACCACAATAAATAAACTTGATAAATTAATTTATTAGTCGGAACAAATTCGAGGAAATGAGATAGGTAATTTATACGTTCCCAACTGCCGATATTACGAAATGAAACGATGTAATTCTCTGTTATAATATGAAGGTTCCATTAGTACTCATTAGGCGTGGAAGGTGTTGTATACTCTCTGCAATCATGGAAAAATCATACTAATTATTGGACGATAACGTTATGAAACTAGTAAGTGTCCGTTAGTTTACTTTGCTAATTAAGGCTCGGTTTTATAAAGATCCGTTAGACCTTATTTTGGTTTGTTATGTCAAAAAATGTACTGAGTTACTGAAATTAGATCTGACATTTGGTCTAACGGATCTTTATAAAACCCAGCCTAAGTATTGATATTGTTGATTAAGTTGTACATTTCGATAACCGATTTGCACCGAACACGCTGGAGTGCATTCGACATTTTTAGCTTCACCAAGGAATATGTACCCAAATATGTTAAGGCTGTGCAACGAGAAACATCGCTTTCTTTGAAACGCTGTTCTGCCCACATGGGGAAACATAAGCATTGATTTTCAGATAAGTACGATTATACCTTTAGGCTCAAAGTGCGTAAACGCCATTTTGGCCAAAATGACTTTTTGATGCAGTATTACTCAGTTTTTTTTTCTCTATCGATCTGTGTAGTTGAAGTTAAGATATTCCCAAAAAAAAGTCAAATACGACCTAACTTTATTACATCTCTAAGAACGATTTCTCAAAAAAAGGTCGTAATTGTTGTAAAATTTGATTTTCTTAATTACTTGAGTTGTATAGACAATGTTTGATCGAAATGGCGCATACGACCGTGTTATTCCCGATATAATTTATTTATTGACTCATAAGACGTAGCAGACATCTTAGTTTAAATTTTTAATTGACTTATACGACCTAAAACATCTGGGTGTGAAGCTAGTAATTGGTGCTATCTCGTTTTCGCTTGCGAATACCGCCAATCTGTGCGAGCAAGATAGCGTATAAGCGACCGCTACACGAGCCACGATGATAATACCTAAATTTATACCTTCGGTTGGTCCCGGCTTTCTTTAGTTGTTTGTAAACAAGCGATGAAGTACCGTGAAAGTGTATGCTGTGTTTAATAACAACTTTAACAACTGTTCAAATTATGCAAAACTGAAGATTATAAAATAAATAGGCTCGATGCTTTGAAACGGCGCCGCGAGATCTGAACCCGTACTCCCAACTTCGTATCGTGCCGTCCCTTTCACTCTCATGTTATTCACTATATGACTGAGAGGGATGGCACGATACAAAGTTCGAAGTAGCCCCTCTGATTTCGTTGGCTACCCGTCACCGCTTAATTAAATACACAACGGTGAGTAAAGAGTACTTGATTATTGTCGATACCTATTACCGTTTTTAAGGCACGAGTGAATAGGCACCTTCTGGGTGAGCTCGCTTCATCGTCGGCCTCATCTTTGCCCCCTGGCTAGATGCTGGCCAAGAGCGATCCCATTTTTAATAAAAAAAAAAAACAAAGTTAAAACTTCACCTAACCATTAGATTACAGAGAAATTATCACTATGTTTAATATAGGTAATGACTTATTGAATTGTGTTGTGAAATTACAAGTTTGCGTTTATTAATAAATATTGCAAAGAAATGGGGTCTTATTTATGTTTTCAATATTAAAATGAAATTTAGAGTACCTATGTAAGTTTGGTGACAACGAACTGTGGCGGTTAATTTATCCATAAATATTTAATAAACGCAGAAGTATGTGTATTGTCATGTGTATGTCTGTTGCTGCTGTGTATTGCTATTAAGTTTTTACGTTTAAACAGCTGAATTGATTGTGATGGATTTGGTTTGAGGATAGCAAATTCAGGGGATTTTTTCATTTCGGAAATAATGTCTAAGGAAGTAAAATACTTAGCGGGTATCCAATTGTATGACTGTTCGATGAACGAAGATTTTTACCAGCCTAAGGAGGCCTACTCAAAGCACTGCCTGCAGGTCCCTGTTGTTCTAAGCAAGTGAATTCACTATAGTGAATAACTCGTATGATTGTTGTTTTGTTTAAGAACGCTATAATTTAGCTAAGAATTTTAAGTGATGATTAAGTACCATAATAAATATTTTATTAAAAAAAAAGCATGAGCTGTTTTGTTTCTACATTTGAATAACTTCTCTAAAGTATATTTGTACTGAACTTTAATATAATTAAATAATTTGAAAATGGCCATTTATTGATAATAGCAAGGGCATGTAGTTGGAATAAAATATCCATTGAAAAGGCATCTACATTTTAAATTAATAGTTATTTACCTCCCAAGCGAACCTTATAATACGCCCCAATTTCTCTAAAAAACAGTTTTGTGTGTCGTTTACGCCCCTATTTCACTAATAAACAATTTCGTGTGTCCTTTACTCCCTAAGCATTTTACAGAAACAGCAAATTTTAGGGTCGTATCTGTCATTTTTTTTAAATTTCTGGGTTGTATAAGACATCTATTTTCTTTGTTTATTACCTGATCTTAAATATATTTTGATCATTCTGTTTATCTCGAAAATCTAAAAATTGCGACCAAAAATCATCTTTATAAATCTTAAAACCAAAAAGTTATGTTTAAAAAAACAGAAAATAATTCTTTTTTTGCTCTCCTGAAAAGTAGCGTTTTGGCGTTTACGCCCTTTGAGCCTAAAGGTATCGAATATTAATATCTCTGAAAATCAATCATATATAGTCAAGAATCATATTATGATCTGTCTGACAACAGCCGAAACATGATTGCTTAAAATTTGCTCCATAGGAAAAAAATCCAAAGTCGATTTTTTATTGTCCATTTTTTTACTCAGACTACTAAAACAACGCATGATTAAACGACAAAATTAAGTTAAAATGATGATAGTTTACCTTATCTAATCGCAGGAAATTTAATAAAACTGTATACAGTCAGATATTTATCAAGATTTGTCTAAAAAGCCATTCTCGAAGAGTGTTGCATCCCGTTTTGTCGTGCGTGAAAGACATAAGCGTGTCTCTTTCACGGGGTGTGGCTGACTGAATCGAGGCATCCCCTGTATTTTAATTACAATTTCATAAATATTGGATACAAAATATGACTGTTATTTTTCATCCATTCATCTTTCCTAACGAAATACATCTGACATGAACAATACATTATACATTTAGTTGGATGCTTGATTAGAGTTGTTGCAGAAAACGTTATGACACATCTCATGATATTGTTTGAAACTGATGGATCATACCGTATATTTTATTAACATGACTACAGCATTTCTGTTTAACCTTTTTCCAAAATCCACGTTTCGCTAATGTTCCAGAACCCAAAACGACGAAACATTGATTGTAGAAAATGTTTGCATAATTTAAACAATGTGTAGATGTTAAGATAGAGGGAATGCAATCGGCAATACACGTGTTTTTGTATTTCTAAGCCATAATAACAAATTCTGTTAAAATTTCAAACGTTACAGTCCTATGACGGGCATACAAACAGACAGGAGAGCCATAGTAATAGGATCCCATCGGCATATTTTGGGTACAAAACGCTAAAAAGTAGCTCGATTTATGTATTACTTTGATCCCGAATAAAATTATTAAATAAAAATCAAAATCAAAGTTGTTTTTTTTTGACGTAGTTCGTATTACATAATTAATAATTAATTAATTAATAATAATTATTTTCGCTGGGCATTATTGTACATATGTACCTACATAGTCAAAGGCATAAATATATGTACATTCCCAAAGCGACATAAATATCTATACGCTCTTACACCATTGTCATTAAATTCATGTTCACATATTTTGTCACTACACTGCTTATAGATATTTTCACGTGTTCACGCGTATTTTTACGCTTGGGCAATTAAAAGCTTAAGCTTTATGATTTTTAACGTTAGTGCAAAAACTCCGAGCATATACGTAGTACGTACGTACGTCGCGCTGGTTCAATATTTTGCTCACCTATAAATAACGAAATTACATTTGCGATACTTAAAATTACCCACAATCATGACTCATGTCATGCCTCTACGACCCATTTCCGTTTCAAAGCATAAAGATGGTGCTACAAAATAAATTAAGTCAAAATTGAAACAAGTATCAGATCACGCAAGTCCCATTGTCTCATCGTACCTTTATACCCATTGTGATTGAAATCGTAATATATTGGACTGTCACTGAAATCGACGTATACGAATAATAAAGATTAACGAAAATAAATTGTTCTAATAACTCTGACAAGATAATCTCCCCTCCCGTTATCTCAGGGAACATAATTAGAAGGACAAAAAGGCCTTTCATGAAATCATAATAAGATGTGTTTTTCAATTACTGTTTCAGGGATTGGCTTTCCCTGAATTTAGATCTCTTTTAGGGTTGCGTAGCCAAAATGGCGAAAACGGGACCCTTACAGTTTCCTCATGTCTGTCCGCCCGTCCGTCCGTATCACATTTTTTTTTGATCCTGACTGTGGCTTTATAGGCCGGGCCCGATAAAGCGATAGGAGTGCGCGGTTGGAGAGTAGTCTGGGGAAAACCTCCGGCACGACTACGCGAGTGGTTTGGAACACTGGAATACTCTAAGAGTTTGCGCTCCATTGAGATTAGTTGAGCGGTTTCAACCGAATCTGAGGTGTGAGTGGAATCGAGCTACTGGGAGTTTTGTCGCTGGTTCACTAAACCTAGCCTAGCTGAGAAGAGTCGGACTGACTCTGCCCGGTGTCCGGCGGTGCCGGGACGAATAGGGACTATATGTGTCAGTGACGTCGCGATGCCTAAGTGTACGCGTCGTGTCAGAGTTGGACGTCGTAAGGGCAGCGTTCCATCTTTCGATGGACGCTGTGATTACGTCGTCCGGGTCCGTAAGTGTGTGCCTAGGACGCCGGACCGTGCGGCTCCTAATCAGTGATCGCCGAGTAACGACAGAGGGGGGAGGGATGGAAACGTAGTCGACAGCCTTCCTAACTAACGGATTCCTATGATGGGAAGCGTTATCAAAATAACGTCTGGCAGTCTGCTTAAAGAAACCATACATGGTGCTAATCCTCATGTAGTGGTGCAGGTCATGCTGAGGTTCGACTGGTACCACGGAGCACCAGTCACCCTACGGAGAAGACGATTCTGAATGACCTGAAGTGGCTTGAGCGATGTCATAGGCACGTGAGCAAAAGCTACACTTGCAAAAGACATGATTGGACGAACACAAGTTTTGTAGAGTGTCAGCTTATTTCTAAGTGACATTTTACTAATCTTGTTAATCATCGGCCCAAGCCTTCCTAGCACAATCAACGCACGGTTGCGTACCCTACTGATGTGGCTACGGAAAGTCAGTTTTCTGTCGAGGGTCACTCCAAGATATTTGACTTCGTTGGTCCAGGAGATGGGCCGGTCAAACATCTGAATCGGAGCCACACGTCTTTCCGTGCTAACGCGGTCAGACGGGTGGAAGACTATCGCAGTGCTTTCTTCGATACGCCAAAGATTAAACCAACGACCTAGATCAGTGATTGCCTCCTGGAGGTATCGCCGGATAAGTGTACTTACAGTGAGTCGTAAAGAGCGCGATATCGTCCGGGAACAACCCCAGTTGCACTTTAGGGTGCCTGGGAATATCGTTCGTGAATAAAGAATAAAGAGTGGGAGAGAGCACGGAGCCTTGCAGGAGTCCGGCCCAGATGGGGTGTGGGTCCGAGTACGTTGCCTTCAGTCTGTATCGAAAGCTTCGATCCCTGAGAAAATCTCGTATGGTGAGTACGAGTCTGCCAGGCATACCGAGATAATATAACTTGTATATCAGCCCGTTATGCCATGGATCTTGTCGAATGCTTTTACCACGTCGAGAAAGATTGCACCGGTCCTGAGCCCCTGGAATCGAGAGAAACCGTCCAGCACGTGCTCCGTGACGCGGTGCACCTGTTGGACGCACGAGTGCGCGGATCTAAAGCCGAACTGCTCATCGATGATGACGTTATTCTCATCCGTGAAAAGGATCCACTCATATAGCTTTCCTAGAGAGCTAAGTAAGCTGATCGGCCTATAAGAGACAGGCGAAGTCCGGGGTTTATCACTAAATAAAAACAGCTACGCGCACTGTGGCCGAATCTCTGGCAGTTGTGATACTGCGACATGTAGTTCCTCTTGTTGGGAGGTTCTATCCTAACGGTGGTTTTAAGCACGTCCTTAAGGGCATGAACTGCCTTACGTTGGTCTGGGTCGGTGACTATTGGCACGATTTCGTATTTACCCCTCATCTTATGGTAGAGGCGATGAACCTCCCTGATCGCGATCCCCTTACTTTTGAGATCCGCGAATATCTCATCTTCCGGGATATCCTTATGGAGCCCCCGGACGATGGCTCTATAGCCTTTCTCTTCGGCGGACTGTCTCCGGTTGTAAGCCATCGACAGCTCATCGAAGAGACGGGTCAGAGCGCGCCGTATGTCACAACTGATTTACTCTGCGAATTTAAGCACAACAATTAAGATTTTTGGTAGGAAGGTTTCTATGAACCGCTACATAAAATTGATGTGAAATTATAAAAAAAGTGTTAAATTAGGGGGGCACTCTATACATGTAACTTGTGGATGAAAAATTAAATTTCAACGCACGTAGTCTTGGGACAGTCCTTTAAAAATGATGTGGAGGTTTCTAAAAAAAATCGATTTAAGTCAACCGTTTAGTGAGATATTAGCTGTCAGTCATGAAAAGTGCCCCCCCCCCCCCATCTCTAATTTTCAAACTATGAAGTTTAAAATTCTAAAAATATTGAGTTGGTGTGCAATTATAAATTCCTTCAACGATTTTTGGTTTGAACAAGATAGCTTTTACGGTTTTTGAGTTTTCGCTGAAAATCTGTCTTGCCCAAACAAAAGGTCGTAAGTGCGGTAAGTTCCCTATGATGATACGACGACCTTTTTAGATTCAATGTATTGGATAGTGGTTTTAAATGTGGACTAGTAGGTGTCGGTACTGAACCCTTCATTGTACGTGATCCGACACGCACTTGGCCGGTTTTATCTACTACTCTACTAATATCAGTCATAAATGACGGATAAACTGTTTATAGTTGTTTACTAATACACAATGACACCGATAATAAGTCGGTGACAATTCTATGCTCTATGATCAATAAAGGCACTATTTGGTGTGCTTTTGTATTTTATATTTTTTTCATAAAAGCACTGCTTACCACGATAAATCTTTTTTACAACACTGTTTTAACTAAAGATTCGGTTTAATTCGATTTTTTTTGGTTCTATAACAATTACAGTTAACAAATAAGTCAATGATTTACATGCAGACACACGTTCCATTTTTTCAGTTTTTACTATTGATACTAATAATCTCAACTTAGTCATAAATAATATTTAGATGAAATACTCGTAAATCGAATCCTGCTAAATCCCTATATTTTTCGGCGCTTGGATAACGATGATGGATTTATTTATATAGGACAGGACTAGGCACTACCGTAATGTCATATATTTCCTAAAATCACTATGGTCGCACATAACTTTTTCTTTATGACACAAAATATTTAACATTTCGAAGTAAACTGTTATTTTATTTTATATTTATAAAAAAAAGATATTTCCTTCATGTTATACGGTATTTAAAAGCAGCCAACTAATTAACCTAATCTCTGCAAGGGGCAATATTGAACTGGATTACTAAAATATTAGCATTATGCCACATTCAGTTAGAACAAATCGGACAAGTGCGAGTCAGAAATACTTGGATAATTAGTGATCCGTATTACCAGTAACTCATATATGTATAAGTTTTTTAAATAGACTTTGTGCGTGATCTGACACGCACTTGGCCGGTTTTAATCGTTAACATTACTAAATGAATATTCCTTAATCTATTAAATTTTATTTTTATTGGTTTGTAGTATTTTAATACTAAATAATACATGTTTTAGCAGTCACTTGAAAGCGATTAAACGAACTAGACATTTATTTTATCCTCAAAGTTTATTTGTTCCATTAATTCTATAAATTGTTTTATACAACGACAATGAACCATTTAAATAGCCCGTTTTAAATAGTTTATTGTCGTTATTTTAAATGTGAAAACTAAAACTGGTCCATATAATACTATAATCAATTTATAATGAATTTTATATTTGTGACTGCCAGAACTAGTTCCACCAATTTCCATATTTATATTTTTTATCCAATCAAGTAATTACACTATTATATAACTAATGAGGAATAGAGTTGTTGACTCAAAATTTGACTACTCCAAAATAAACAAGGCAAAAAATATGCCAAATGGTGAAAATCTATTCAAATATCTCAAAAAATAACGAAGCTACAACAGTTTTAATGTTGTTGGATAGAGAGAGAAATCGCGACAAATCAGTGATGTCACTGACCACAAGCTCTATAGTAAATAACGATCGTTTCAATACAAAGATGCGTTTTGCGGAAAAGGGACAGAATACGCCGCCTCTTAAAACTGAATACTTATAATTATGTAATTATTTTTTTCTTTTAAGTTTCTTTTTTCGCCATTTTTCGCTATTTCGAGTAAATTCGAACTTATTGATTTTTTTATTTCGTGTCAACATCCCTATTGAATAAGGAAACAAATTTCAAAGTCGGTGTTAAAAAAAATCGTTCTCCGGTTCGTCATGTGTACACTTTAAAAAAAAATCTCTTTTGCCGTTTCGGCTACGGAACCTTAAATAACCTTTTTATTGAATAAATAAGTGTAAAGACAACTCAAACAAAGTGAGGAAATGCCATGGTTATGAATGTATGCAACGCTGGGAACGGTTTTCGATGTATTTTGATGGATAGGGACATTTCGTGGCAAAATGTCACGAACAGAAATATTATTTTTTGAACTGAATGCATTTCGTAGAGCGTTTTGTGTTGATTTAGCACTTCAAACCACGGCTTTTGATGCTAGGCTTATTTACGAATAAAATTCACCCTAAAATATGACGACATAATACGAACTAACTATTAGATAAAAGATAAACATTAAATATACCTACTTTCATGTATGTTATTACGTGTTACAATATCCCAAATATCACGTAAGACTTGAATTAAAAAGAGTACAGTTATTATGGTATTTTTTAAAGAATCATAATGTACACAATAGGTTTGTTCACACTAACAGTTGACAATTTACCGTAACTGACCCTGCACCACGAGATGTGGAAGGAATATTAACTTATAACGTAACATTGTAACGGCACGCAGCTATGTGCATTAGTCACATTCATATAGAAATAGATTTAGACAGAATTGTGGGAAAGCAAGTTACTCCATTCTATACGTCGTAGGTTTAAGAATAAGACAGAAGTTCAAATTTAGAGCTACCGCATCGGCACTTGTTAAAAATGATGTACTATCTAATCAATGATCAGCGTGTTTTGATATTAGTCTTCATTAGACCACGTGCAACAAAATCTATTAAAATCGCGCATGTCTCTAATGTACCAGAAGTCGCTAATGTCTCGGAAATCTTGAAAATCTCTAAAGTGGCGTAAGTCTCTAATGTACCAGAAGTTCCTAATGTCTCGGATGTATCGGAGAGTCAGAAGTCTCTAAAGTCGCATATGCCTCTATTGTACCAGAAGTAGCTAATGTCTGGGATGTACCGGAAGCCTCAGAAGTACCTAAACCTAAGTAGTAAGTAGTACTTAGAAGTCGCGTATGTCTATAATGAACCAGAAGTCTCTAATGTCTCGAAAGTCTCTTAAGTCTCAAATGTATCGAAAGTCCCAGAAGTATCCAATGTATCGGAAGTCTCAGAAGCCTTTAATATATCAGAAATCCGCCTCGAACGTCTCTAATGTATCAGAAGTCTTATGTCGTGCATGTCTTTAATATATCGGAAGTCTCAGAAGTCCTGCATGTCTTGGATATTAGGGTATAAAAGGACTGAGAAATTTCAAACTTGGGGACTCAGAATTCGTCATTCAGACTGACAAGATCGTACGATTACGTAATAGAAAACTTTTGGTGGGTGAATTTATTGATGCAGGAGAGAAGGCTCTTCATGATGGGGAATCGCTCCATGGCATTATATTTAATGTTTTTTATGGGGTTTTCGAGATATTTCAAAGTTATAGCCAGATATTTGTTAAGTTTTATAGTATACCTGAGGAGTCATTCCCACCTATCGTTTCCAATGGGCATGACTGAGTCTTTAGCTACCAGATTTAAGGGTGCTCTGGCATCTCCTTTTTACCAACATAGGAGACGTTTAAATCCCTTGCGTTCTCTCAATTCCCAGCTAGAAACGTAAACGAGGCTGCCATAGTTTGGATCAGTATAGAAGAGTAATCCTCGCGTTAAATATATTTATATATTATTATTATATACACAATAGGCGTCTTACTTAATGTACCCTGTCTGCGGACCAGTGGAAGGAGACAACCTATACAGGATTTAGTGTTGCAATCCTCAGTTTAGCCGACTGAACTTTTAAAGCTTAGTTAGGGAAATGAAGTCATTGAAACTAAATCTGATAAGGGACTTTAGTTTCATCAGTTTCTGTTTAGAGTAGTGATAGGTTAACTTCACACTCTGATATTTGAGATTGAAGAATTAGTATATCAGTTTGTCATTGAATTACTTTAATTAGTTAATTCAATGAGGACTGTTTTGATAATTTGGTTTTTGGGAAAGGTTTTGGAATTAATTATATTTTTCTAGTGCTTTGTTAATAAATTTTCCATATTCAATAATTACGAATGTTACGATCTTTAGCACGATTATTAGTCACAAGCTGAGCAGTTCACTTATAATTATGGTTTTACTATGTGAGAAGCAGAGCAGTTCACGGGTTTAATCTATATAGTGACAAGCTCAGCAGATTACTAAATATAGCTTTACAAAGTGACAAAGCAGTTCACTGAATTTTAGTGACAAGCAGAGCAAATAATAATTTATCAGGTTTTAGGTTTATTTTAGAATTAATTAATATGAAAATCTTCCTGGAGATTGACAAATAACACAGTCTGGAGAGTTTCTTGGTGTTTCTTCTCGTCAGATAACTAGGTTCCGAAACAATGGTAGATTTTATAGGACATTAAATCTATTAAAAATTAAACACAATAAAATAGATATTCATTAGCTAGGTGATCACCACCCTCTAGGCATCAACAGTAGTGAGGTAAGTGTGTAACTTTGGGACATAATAATCTCTCATATACGAATGTTCATGTGAGGTGTAAATATACAGAGAAAAAAAGTTTACGTAGTAAGTACACGTAAACATATATACTAATAATAATTGAGGGTAATTATTATATAGATGTTATTCATGTGTCGTGTTGATAAGCAATATCACCAAAAACCCGATCTCTGATTAGATACGTAATTTAAAAAAAACGGAAGTAGTATGACCGTAATGTATTTTACTTATTTATTCAAAAACAACAGTGATAATTGGAACGTCACATGAGATAAAACTTTCACAAAAAGCTACAGTAAAATTTTATATAATATATGTATGTAGGTTCAACACTGCACAGCACTATGGCCAACTGAAGCGCTGTGTACGTGCATCTCGGTGCGATACGGAGTTGCTAGTTATGTCCAAATAGTGCCCGTATCGCACCAAAGGATATTAATTACCTTTCTGTGCGTTACGCAAAAATACTCTCTTACTTTTTTCTTTTTAAATGTAAATATACTTGAAGTTAGAATGTCGGGAATATAGTTATCTATTTCTTACGCACATGGAAACATAGTAAAACCACTGACGCACCGAGCGTAAGACAAACACAGCTAGCTGCCGCACAAGCGGAATGTCAAATACGGTCAAATGCTTCCCGTAACGCAGCGAATGTGTTAATTTCTTGAATTTAGTTACTGAAATCGATTACGCGTTGCGGAAAGACAACATACCTAAAAGTTTTATAGTCAAATTCAAGTTGAAACCCACCGAAGTTTGGCCATCCGTTATCACTTTTCAGCGGAGTTGTAAATACTTCGTTCTCATAAATCAAGCTAGTGCTCTATTTCACAACTAAAAATTTAATTCCATCTCAATCTCAATATAAGTGGATCTCACATCTCACTCACACAAGCATGACTGCGGGTTTGTACAAGAGGAAGCGCATTCAGCAAGACGATTCGTATGACTCCTTGTGTAGGTGAAATATTTTTATTCTGAATTGAGGCTTATGGCGACAATAGTTTTTCGTATTCATCCGCAGTCTAGGTTTTCAATCATGTTGATATTGGCATCGATATGGCTGCGTCCAGTTTTGAATATTCGCAGTTTTGTGAGCAATGATAGCAATTTATTGAAAAGGAGAACTTTATGCTTATATATTGTTCGTTGTCAGAGAAAAGGGTCAGACATAGTTTAAAAAAATATATTTCCTGTGGTCCATATACATACACATTACAGTATATGTACAGTCAACTTAGAACTTATCTTATTTATATAATATAAGCACATAGTGAGTGCCGCGGCCTCCGCCACATGGAAAATTCGCGACTCCCCGCGAAATGTATAACCACATTTAGTCTCCTTTTACAGACAGTAGACCTATTTTTGTCCGAGCCTATACTCGCCCTAAAAATTTAACTAAGCTGCACTAACTTCTCGTCTACCGACCAAAAAAAAAACAATTAATTCGACTCCACCGTCATCTAGTGAACATTTTAAATTTACTTTAGTTTTTTTTTCTTTTGAAAAGCTTTACAACTTATCCTGATTTAATTTCAATGACGCCGTTTATTACTAGCCTTTGATAAGTCTGAATCACTTGTTTTCAAACTTAATCGACTTAGGTAATTAAGTATCTATTGTTAACAGTATTATTGGATAGAATAAACGTTTAGTTACAAAAGTTTCGATTCGATTTACTAATCGCCTACGATTTTAAGGAAAATTGCGTGACTGAGCTAGTTTCGATGTAAACGAGTTTCACAAACTTGTTACACGTCGGTCGGTTGAAACTTCGCAGTATTAATTAGATAATAAATCAAGTAACACCCGTATTTGGTGGGCCGAGATGTTACAGAAAACCTTCTTGTATGGGATGGACTCAAAATCACAATTTAAAGACACGATAAGGCTGTTTTTATTGACAAATAATAACATTTTATCAAATCACCCATCAGTACACAATTTTATCAAATTCGAGTTAACTTATTAATAAATTTCATCGCGATGAAATTTTCTTTTCAAATGCGGAGGTGAAATCTAATATCCGTTCCTTACGCTCCAGGAAGCGATTAAAATAAGACTAGATTGGTCCGAATCTTATTGGAAATTGCAATTCTGCAATCAAACCAAGCCGGACTTAAATCAGAGTACCATCAAGCATTATGAAAAAGTTAAAAGGTTGTTCTTTTTGATTTGAATTTATTAGACAGTTAATTATGATCAATTTCACGTCACTTGCCGAAAGTTTACAGTATACAGTAACTGAGTAATTACGTAATCTGTACATACTTGGCTGAATGCAGATTTAGCCTGTGCCTTCACGCTTTAGCATTTTGCACTGGCTCAGAGGTGTTGAGCACGCATTGTATTTGAGAAAAAGCCGCCATTTTTAATCTTACAATTTCTTGTTTAGTGTTTTATTCGAAGTCAAATTGTGTTTTGTAAAAAATAAGCTTGAAAGTGACGAATCAGATCAATTTAACCCCAGAAAATGACATTCAAGAAGCACAAAATATCAACCAAGGTCACTTGCCGGCTGAATCAAGATTTAAAATCTTATAATGATTTTTGTGGTGTAATCTAAAAAGTTACTGAAAACTATTTGCATTTATAAAAAGGAAAAACGATGGTTTTAAGTCAAAATTCCCTAAGTTACAAAATTGTCAAAGTTCGTGGGTATGTCAAGAAGTTGTTAAATGAAGCTGCAGAAAATAAGTAATGTATCAAGCAAGGTAACTTATACTTTTTAATTATTAATAATCTAACCTTATATTTTTAAATACCTTTACGATACCGTTTTATTTTCTCGCACAATGGAAAACGTTGAATAATACGCGCACAACGTTACGGCCCCGTCACGACATCGAGAGACGGCGGCAGCGGCAGCGATTTTTCCTAATACATTGCGTGTGATACCTACTAACGGCAGCGCGTTGCGTGTCTCGGCCGCACAATGAACAGATAAAACTTTTCTCGTGTCGCAATTCGCTCAAAGTCGTGGCCGGGCATTGGCCGGGCTGTTAAGATAATTTTCCATTGGAATTATAAAATCACTCGCTACGAGATACACAAGCGGTATAAGAATGACACTCACCGAAAATCAGCCACTCCGCACTTATTGCATAAATAGCTATTTTACAAACATACGATTTTTAGACAGTGTGTACATAATAGATACTCTAATCTAATACATTGGTGTTAAAGTAGAATAACCAATTCAATTAGAGTACATGTTAGTAGTAAACTTAAAGTAATTTACCTGTATCTTCATGCAAGCATTGTATTATAGTCTATCTAGAGTTACAAAATGCCATTACTACCTATTGATTAAGGGATAAAGTATGAGTCACATCTATACATCATTTTACACCAGCCACTGCTGGACATGGGTCTTTCCAAATACAAGCCGCTATCCGCGGCTAATCTCATCCAGTTCTTGTCAGCCACTCTTCACCTAGTCTGAGGGCCGCCTAGTCTGGCAGTTCCTTTTTTTTACGTTGGGAAAATACGTTACGTATCCCACCCGGAGAAAAACCACGGTGAGTATGACGGACTATCCGGTTAGACCGTACTACCGTCTAAAAACCCAACGAGTACAGACTGCGCCTTCAGTTGGGCGCCGCAGGATCGCAAATGGAATTCTACTGCGACGCACCGGCGGGTGGCCCGCAATTTAGTTTGCATGCCGCAATTCATACGCAATACTCACCTGGAGTCCTAGCCCTATTTTTTTGCCCATGATAGGCAAATCGCTTTAATTTGGAGGCAGCAGATGCGCATATCGCCGGCGCCTGCCTTCTTCCCTGCGCTTTCGTAGCGGGTGTGCGGTAGGGTCTTTTTCCCGCATCCGCTCTGCAGTCTCCTTCTGCGAAAATACCTCTTCACAGAAAGAGGCCACGACTTTCCACCGCCTATCGCTATCGAGCATTGCGCCTACCACGTTCGACACCAGCCTAAACGTAAGAGCCCCATGACGTCGCTTCACCCAGCAATCTAGATGAGCGCATCTGGCAGTTCCTGGCCACAAGGCTTTTATAATTACATAATATAGGTTAACAGATAAATAACGTCATAAGATCTAATGCAGTTTACAAAGTTTTCTGTCCTAGACACAAGGTGCTGTCTTGACATCTATTATCACAGTAATCATTAAATTAATCAAAGCGTACATGCGTGTCAGAATCTCTGTCAACTGGGATTTAGGATTGGCTTCCCACAAGGCAATTTAACCCCACTAAGTCCCGTTAAAGTAAATATGCTAAGAAATTATAATACCAATTATTTGTGTGAACATAGAAAACTCAATTTTACTCCCATTCTGTATAATGTATTAGTACCTACAATTTTCAGCACGAACAATATCCGAATGCTAACTAGCGCATTTGCATTTCAGCGCGATATTTGGAACAAAATTAGTCACGTCTGATATCGTTTGAAATATTTGTTCGTATGACTCTCAAATGCCATATTTTAATGCATGAGACTTAGTGGCTTAATTCTCATTCATACTCTTAGGCTATTTTCTGACAAGTCGGGGAGATTTCGCCCCGCCATATATTATACGCTATTTTCAACTTTACTGTCTTACTGACATCGGCCAGATTTAATCACTTGTCAGTTTACCCTCAGTGCTACATTTGCGCATATTGCGCGGAAGTGGTACATCAATACAGCACTGCATCTCGCGCCAATCGAGAAGCACTAAAATAAATATATGGGTGCAGTAAAGAAACTGTACTGACTCGACTGACAGTTGACACTGACAGCTAACTGATACCGCACCCAAATGCAGAAGTAACCTAACTTTATATTAGTGTCCTACTTAACGCATACTTGGGTGCGTAATTATAAAAGTGTGACAAATATTCCTTAGTAACTTACTGTTATCTTCCGATAATTAAAGTCGTTATGATAATTTTGCTACGAAACATTACATGTAGTACCTATGCAGAGAAACGCATTTATATACGACCTAATGATGCAGAAATTGGTTTATTGCCATTACTGTACCCAAATTGAACACAATGTTATTTTGACTTGCCACGACTAAAATTATACCTATAAGTAAATTCTTTATCACCTATGTGTAACAGAAGTGTTCTATAATTAAAGAATCATACGGATAGAAGCGTGGGCATCAAATACAAATACTCTTTATTACACACCTCAATCACAGGACACAGCACAGTACAGTACAAAATCACAAGTGAATATTTAAGACCTTATTGCACGAAAGGTACCTACAGAATACTAATTTATGAAGTGAAAGGCGTGGTTATAATGAAACATGATATTAATAAAATAAATGTTTATATTGCTACAAAATCTTTGTACAGAATTAATTAATACATTATAAAATTAACTTTACTAGTTAAGTTGGGAAACTGTGGACCAATATGATTTAAAATTAGATAAACAAATAAATATCGGGCTACCTACCTCAGTACCGGGAACCCAGTTGCGATCTTTCGTACCAATTTAAAATTCCCTGTGATAGTAACTTGACTCAAGCTAATGGAAATTTAGATTTTAGATCACTTATACTTGAGGACTGGTTGGCAGATTTGTTAATGTGCTCAGAAGTAATAATTGTTGAGTTGTTTTTCTATTGCCATTGTCTCAATTGACGTGATGACTTGGTCGTATACTTTCGGAAGAGACGACAGCAGGTAACATATTTGGTCTTCAACGTCTACATTCACGTTTATTGCCGCCAACTCACTTAATAAACTATCAAATTTGAGAAAATATTGTCGTATGTTGCTCTCGTTGTTATATCTCAGTGTAATCAGCTTCTTTTTAGGTAAAATTTATTGCACACTGTTTTTCTTTTGAAAATCGCTTCTAAAGACGTAAGCATTTCTTTTGTAGTCTTCGATTGTTTTACGATGTCAATATATTCATCACTAAGACTTTGGACTAAAGTTGATTGGAGCTTTTGAATCGTCCTTGTAAAATGATTTTAGTTAATCTTTATCCGCAGGTTTTTCTAGTAATACATGACTTAGTTGTTTTTCCTCCTGCAGTAATTTAAATCGAAACTTCCAATGACTGAAGTTTCCATTGTCGGTCAGCACCGGCAAAAGTGACCCCGTAGTGGCCATCTTTTCTTCTCTTCAATTTCTTTAATTCGTGGATCGCAACCCGATATAGTTTTTTTTAACTATTTACGCTCTGCTACAATGTTGAGAAATCACAGTAGGGATTACACAAAACACTATTTGTACTGAATTATTTATTTGAAATATTTAAATAGTAAAGACGCTACGTAATGTTAATGAATACGCCATGACAGCCGGCACATGCCGGCACACTGGGCCACAGATAAGTAAGTAGTAGTGCGGGGACAAACTTGTGATGTAGTACATCTCAACAATAATAATCAGTGATCGAAATAGGTTGAGCCATTGTACCTAGTTTTTTTGTGAGAGGACCTAATATAGAAAGGTTTAAACAAGTAATTAAAATACAAGACGAAATTTAAGACTAAAACCGAAATTCCCATATCAGTCGTAAATATCGTTATTGTATTTACCTACACTACGGGATATAATTATTTTAAATTAGTTTACGGTAAGATAAACCGCGAACGGACGGACGGACAGGCGGACAAGTCGAAACTATACGAGTTCCTTGTTAACTATGAGACCATAAACATTGGAGTTGCGGTAGTCAAAATGTCATAAATACAATAGAAGACAAACGTCACTGTATTTATTTATCGTATGACAATTATTTCGAACCTTGAGATCTTTTCGCGAAGATACGGTTGCCAGTTTTGTTGCACTTTTAGCACCACCCAGGGGTCATGTGTAGGGTAGCGGTGGTGGTGCAACCTCGATCCCTTCCCCTAAAATTTGAGGCCGTCAACACTTTGTTTTATGCGTATAGGTTTATCAGTTGTTTTTGTCGATGTTAAAAATGTCCTTCGCTTTGCTCTCTCCACTGAGAGGGCCCGATAAAGACTCGCAATTTAATTTGATTGAAGAAATCTTTCTTTGTCGTTTAATTGGATCAGCGCAGACAGCGCAGCACAGATTGAAAAAAATGAACCGAATTGAATTTGATTTAACGTTTTGCTGGCGCGGAACATTACTTTATTTTTCTGCCTGACAGAATAGCGACAATAGTTTCTTGTTTGTTTAAGATTACAAGATTGTGATGGCAACATAGACATGCTATATGATTGAGCATAACAAAAAGACGTAAGAATAACAAAAAAACACAACATTTAGAACTAAAGTTCTTTAACAAGGAAGTAATATGTTTCAAAACTTTCTTTTAATACTTAGAAGTGGCGAATTGGCCTTAAATAAACAACTACAACTTATGTTTCTTAACGTAAATTGCTGTTATTGATTAGACAGCATGGTGAAGTGAAAACAAGAGGCGCATAGAGTGGGTTTGAACAATTAGTGAAACTTAAGTACCGTATTTCGAAGAACGCTTCTGTAAAAATATGTTATTTTGAGCAACCAAGTAAAAAAAAAACACGACGTTTGCCACACTTGGTATAGTGCATATTTTACTATTCAGATGCTAAGGTTTTGTCTCAATTCCAAAGTTACAAAAAGATGTGGTCATCAGGCGGATGTATCATGAGAGGTTCCCACTATCACACTTAGAGAGCGAGACGGCGCTACACTTCCTGTAGCAGGGAGCAGGACCGAAAACCGTTTGCGCAAATTGGCTGAGTGGAGGAGACAACCAGAAATAATTGCCGACGAAGAATATTTATTATATTGTAATTAAAACGAAAATAATTATAAGAGATGTTATAAATAAAGTTGTTGTGTTACATAAGTTTAGGTAATAAAGAAATTACACACTCAGCTAAATACATTTCAGTTATTAACCTATTCATCCAGTATTGTAAACGAGTGAAATTGTAAGGTGGTAGGTAGTAGGCACACTCTAGTGGCGCACTGTGAATGTGTCCCATACTAGCGGTTGGACATCTGAGTTCTAACTGAAGTTTCTATTTTTGGGTTACAAGTTAGATAATACTGTAGTACAATAATTGATTTATTCGAATACCGCAGTATTTGTTTTTTAATTACTTCATTCAATATGATACAACAAACCTTGCAAGTGGTATGAATGACAATTTGGCTAAAATCGTATTTCTATAATAGTCGGTATTTTGAGTCTATGTTTGTAACAAGCAATTGTATTTTTTTTAAAGAAGATATAATGGAGTATTCGCTTTTATTATTTAGAATTGCATGAATTCGTTCGTTTGTCTTACACGATTTTATAAAAAAAAACACTTATTGAAATGACTAAACTTTGAGTTTTCAATAAGTTCTAGAGAAAACTCCAAGTCGATACTAAAACCATCATGAAGTTCATAGATGTGGTAACATGTAGGTAAAAAATTGGTTTAGCCTAACCGAGCTTTTTCAAAATAAATGACTTTTCCAACTAAAAAAATACTCCTTGTAAAATAATCATAGCAACAAATCACATCACGAAATTACTATTCAAAAGATTTTATATAATACTGCAAGTTTTCTCTTCTGGGTTGCAAATTAATAATAAATGTATACATGCAGTAAACAGCTGTTTTCATCATTATATAATTGGTATTACATACCCGTTACAGTGCATAAAATTTTAGTACATGCAGCGGACACGATTGCACACAATTGTATTTTACCTATTGATAATCTGACAGAAGACACAGGAAGCGAGCCTCAAAGTATTTCAGCACATGAGATTTCATCACACACGCAAGTGCAGTTGGGACGCGTCAAATAGGGATTTAATACATGCTATGATTTTATTATCAGACCCAGTTTTATCAAACAATGTCTCACGAGAAAATCATAAACCATTAAGCATTGATCGAAAAATGTAAAGGTGGTTTATACAAATTAAATATCCAAAAACTAGTACGTTCTCGTTAATCAATTTTCCTGGATGTTATAGCATACCTAGGCACTAATCGGTTCTTGTCATTCAATTTGCGTACGCCTGCGCCTCTAAAATAGCATTGTGCACGTCCAAGAACTTATTCCTAAAAAGGCGTTTTATTAAATGTTGATAAATATAGAAATACATCACACCTCATTTTACCTTATTTATTTTGTAATTATCCAACATCGCGTATATATCAAGCAATTTTAATTTCTTTGATGTAGTAAACAAAATAATTTTAATATTTTTCTTTACAATAGAAAATTCATTCCTATTAATATTTTAATGAATGAATCACAAAGAAAATATATGACTTGATGTAAGGCAAAAATATAAGAGTTAAATAGCTTGTGGTTATTAAAATATATAAAAAATATTTGTATTTTTCAAACCAAACATCAAAACGCAAAACGCATGTCCAACCGTGTGGCGCACCCCAGTGTGGTGACGCCAAATATTCACCGATGCCGAACCGAATTAAGTAATTGAACACAACGTTTAAGTATAGCCCATACAGAGAGGGAATGTTGTACTGTCAGCGTCTTTGGTACGATGCCACCCCCCTTTTTAGATACAATTTAACTACTTTTAAAATTAGTTTAGATTTTGCTATTATTAGGTTATTTATCAGTTTACATTCATTTTAAATATAACATTTTATGTTACCGTTTTCAGTAATTGAACTACGTGAAAGAGGAATATCTATAATATATAAAAGACTAGCGACCCGCCCCGGCTTCGCACGGGTGCACTATTTAATGGATGTTATTACGTATACATATAAACCTTCCTCTTCAATCACTTAATCTATTAAAAAAAACAGCATCAAAATCCGTTGCGTGATTTTAAAGATTTAAGCGGATATAGGGACAGAGAAAGCAACTTTGTTTTATACTATGTTAGTTAGTGAAGAAGTCCTGACTGACTGACTCATCAACGCACAGCCGAAACCACTAACGCTAGAGAGTTTATTTTTACACAGTCGGTTAAATTTATAACGTAAGCTAGGGATAAGAAAGGATTTTTCTAAATTCATCCCTTAAGGGGGTAAAACAAGGTATTTAGGTAGGTTTGTACGGGAAACATAATTTTTTTGGACTTAGAAACTTGAAATTTCGTATATAGATTCTCTGTTTGAATATAACAAAACTAAATTCAGCGATTTTTTAAATTAATCCCCTAAAGGGGTTTAAAGGG
Source organism: Epiblema foenella (assembly GCA_963556455.1). NCBI lineage: Eukaryota > Metazoa > Arthropoda > Insecta > Lepidoptera > Tortricidae > Epiblema > Epiblema foenella. The sequence goes on along the minus strand of OY747107.1, from coordinate 9,039,929 downwards.
GCTACAAAGTTTGTACGGGGAGCAAATCTTTTTTGAAGTTACAGATTTGAGACTTCGTAAATAGACTCTACGTTTAAATACAAGAAAAGATATTTCAGCGTTTTTCAAAATTGCTCCCCTAAAGGAGCGAAAAGGGGTTTCCAAGTTTATACGGGGAGCAAATCTTTTTGAAGCGAGAGATTTAAAATTTCGTAAATAGGATCTCTGTTTAAATACAACAAAATGTGTTTCAGCGTTTTTTGAAATTGCTCCTCTAAAGGGGTGAAAAGGGGGTTCTAAGTTTGTACGGGGACCAAATATTTTTTGAAGTGAGAGATTTAAAACTTCGTATACACTCTCTGTTTAAATACAAAAAAAAACATATTTCAGCGTGGCCACTTACCATCAGGTGGTCCGTAAGCTTGTTTGCCACCGGCGTTGTATTAAAAAAAATGTATATCTGAAAAAATCAATCACTCACATTTCTCATATTTCTGTGTTATGATATTTGTTTTGATGTTCATTATACCAATTCTTATATATAATTTTGAAATGTATGCATTAATATAATTTCTATATCATGAAATGTATAATCTAATTTTTCAACTAGGTACGTCTCCTCCCACGTATTCGGCTACGTTTTTTCATAGTAGGTACATTGTCTTCGCTGTAAACTATGTTTACGGGTAGTTTACGTTGCCTTTGTCAATCCTTTGTCACCAGGCACTCCCACATTTTAGATAGTCTCAGTTTACATTGTAAGCCACTTTATGGGGGAACGGCTAATTTAAAATGAAAGCTTTGAGGAGAAGGCTTATCTACAAATTATTGTATATACATGCCTCAGAATACGTTTTTATAACTGAATGTTGCAGCTGTGATGCCCCGATGGCCGTCTCTGCGAATGGTCTAATAAAGAAGACTCTAAACCAGCACCTTAAGAGCGCTAGATGGCTGCGTCAAGGTCAAGGGTCAGATACAAAAAAAGGTGGTACTCCTGGACACGACGCTTTTATCGATTATTTAATACGAGTACGAGGAAGAGTTACACACATAATGACACATATGGACCACGCGAAACAACACACACGCAAACACACGAAATTATAGGTAGATTTGGTTCAGATGCGCGAAGGGTATATCTACCATACAAGTATGTAGTGTTGTGTTCCTGAAGGTGAGTAAGGTGGCCAGAGCTCCCGAGGATGCACTGTGTTGAGAGCGAGGGACCTAAATTTGTCCCTTCTGCTGTCAACACAGTGAATTCTCAAATTTCATAAAGGGTCGGCAACGCGTACGTGACTCCTTTGGAGTTGCGGACGTCTATAGGCTGCGGTGGCCGCTTACCATCAGGTGGACCGTACGCTTGTTTGCCACCGGCATTGTATAAAAAAAACGTAAACCGCTCAGAAATAGGAGCCCCGCCCAGCGGGGCTCAGTTTCAACAGTTAATTTACGTGTTTTTAAAAAAAAATTTTCATTTTGAGACTTTCAGTTCAACATATTGGGATTGAGTATTTTCCAAATTCACAATGTACTATGTAATCTAAGAAAAGGGAACTTACATGATTTCATTGATGCAGTCTATCTTAAGGATTTAAGGATTACGTAAAGATACCAAACACGAATAAAGTTAAAATATTCACAAATTATTTATTTTATTCAAATAAAAAACCGACATTTCAAATTTCGCTCGTAAACGCTGACTAGCTTGACTTGACGTCAATGCATAAGACGTCAAACTTTGCATGGCGCATGAATATTATTAGCATCGCAGAAATAATACAGCGTATCTCTGACTATGGGGCTTTAAATGTAAAGTTCGTTTGTACTCTCTTACCTAATCTTATTTTGTATTGTGACATTAAATATATATATATATATATATATATATATATATATATATATATATATATATATATATATTAAATAGTTTATTAGACCTCAAAGTTTAATCGTTAAGTCAGTGTAATCGAGAATTGCGATATTTTCGTTATCTCATAGTAGGAGGGTATGAGGTGATTAACCTTGGTACGGGGGCCTTTCAATAATAATTTTCAATTCCGCTTTAAAACATTCTTTTCTAATGTGCCATAAAGAGGTTTATTTTGGTAAAAAAATAGAAAGTTGTCAATCAAACATTTTTCATTGACGTATGTATTTCTGTCAAAGAAATTTTATTAAGTTAATGTTTACATTGTTGGTTTACTGCAGCAGAATTAACTGATATGTTGTTATTTTACGGGAAAACACAAGTAAATGGAGCCCGGGCTTTCAGACTTTACAAAGAACGGTTTCCCAATCGCAGGGAACCACATAAATTTTGTGACCGGATTACTGGCAACACGCGCCTGGAAGCAGTGGGATATAATCCTTTGTCATCACGCGTCCAAGACAGTATTAGATTATTTTGCTGACTATCCTCACTCAAGGGTCGCAGCTAGAGTTTTTGGAGTCGACCACTCGGTAATTCATTAAGTTTTAAAGAAGCACAAACAGCACCCTTTCTAACCAGAGAAAGTTCACTCGTTACTTCCGAGAGATTTGCCAATACGTAGCGCTTATTATGAGTGGTTTTTAAGACAACATTGGCAAAATTCAAATTTCGAAAAAGTGTTCTCTGACCAGATGAAAGCACATTTCGACGTAACAGTATATGGTATAGCAGAAATGTTCGAATTCAGGACGCGGCCGAGAGTGAGTGTTAATTAATAATATAAGGAGCTGTTTGAATTTAATGTTAAATTTTTCTTGTGATTACTGCAAACAATAAATTAAGTCCCTTAATAAAAACATTGCTTTTGCTATTGTTTTCACAACGATTGTCTTCATACAAATCATAGCCTTAGTGATACTTGCGAGTAAATTAGTTTACAATCTAATGAACTTGACTTGACATTATTCATTTGACAAATGACGTCTCTTAAAGTTAAACACTTAGTATGCTGTCAATTTAGCATTGTATTGCGTACATTGAAAATTTCATTTAACATGTATGGAAAAAACAAATTAAGACTGGAGATGTTTCTAAAAATTGCTCAGTTTGGAGAGCACAATTAAACCTTGCATTTAAAGCCCCATGATCAGAGACATCGCGACTCGTTGCAACGTGGTCATTAGTGTTTTTTGCGGATGATCCCAACACAATATTTTTCAAGTGCAAGATTACAAAACAAGTTATTCGCAGCCCCATCTAAAACAAGACTTATGTCAAAAAATATTATGAGAATGGCCCCCAGAATCTTCAATCATCTACCTGTTGAAATCATGGAAAAAGAAACTGTTCTAGAATTTAAGCGGGCTCTAAATAAATTACTTGTTGGAAAAACTTACTATTCAGTTAAAGAATACCTCAATGATAGTTTTAACCAACAGCAATGAGCATGTTAGTCATAAGATCTTTGTACGCCTTGAGGCAGAACATAGCTGGACTATTTCGTATGTACCTACCATCTAGCATAATTACATTATGTGTATACCTATTGTTCACAAATAAATGATTTGACTTTGATTTAAGTGATTTCTTTACTTTATTTTATCAAACCAAACCAAACCAATTTTTTTTGGGTTATGTGAAAATATGTACCTACCTATGTGCGCAGTTTGTTATGGTAATAAAAAGCAGAATGTGAGCGGCAGTGGTCGTTAGTGGCACCCGCTTCATGCTCTCGCGAAACTTTGTTTAAAATTCAATCGTAATGGCTACCATGTATTCGTTATAGGTAATTTTGAGACAACGAATACCTTTTTCATTTTTTTGTCGTTCCATACAGTTAAATCTAATCATAATCAACAGCGTACGTATCTTCCATACACACTTTATTACAAAAAACCTAGATAACAGTTCGTAATATTTTTTTAAAAAATTTCTTTAGTTGCTATTTAACGCAACACACATACACACTTAAATTGTCTGTCGAATTGATCTGTATGGGAAAATATATATACTCGTAGGCTAACTTGACATATGAAATTTTGGTAATTTGATTCAAGATTCAAACGTTTATTCGTGACAAACAAAAATATTACATAATAATAGAGGTCGTGTCACGAAATGGACCCAACTCAGCATAATTATTATAATATTTTATACTTTCATCCCATGAAATATAGGCTCGTATGAAAGACGTAGAGTCAGTCCGACCCAGGTCGGGCCTAGCTGAGTTTCTCGCTGGACTCTTCTCAGCTAGGCTAGGTTTAGTGAACCAGCGACAAAACTCCCAGTAGCTCGATTCCACTCACACCTCAGATTCGGTTGAAACCGCTCAACCAATCTCACCGGAGCGCAAACTCTTAGAGTATTCCAGTGTTCCAAACCACACGCGTGATCGTGCCGGAGGTTTTCCCCAGGCTACTCTCCAACCGCGCACTCCTATCGCTTTATTGGGCCCGAGCTATAAAGCCACAGTCAGATTAAAAAAAAAGAAAGACGTAGACTGTGTATTTGAGCTTAAGCTCTTGTAGGTAGAGTAATATATAACTGTATTATCCTTTAATTCTCTGAAAGGTGACACATATCTTGTTTAGATGAGGGCCCTTGCGGATGTACTTCTACCCAGTGGGATCTTTGGAACATCACCGTGGCTTAGGTAGGTACAGTCAACAACAAAACATTTGTAAGAACTGCGAGTGCCAAAAATAAGCAACCAACGACGTACGTACCTATATAATAGTTATATATATATGTTTCTGCCGCTTTGGTAACGTAAATGTATTTATAACTTTGACTGTACGACTTGTACGATTACTATAGTTCAAATTAACAAACTTAATGATTGAATTGAATAGAGGGTCTATTTATTACTACTTTATATGAAGGAGTAGTGAAGTAAAACAAAGAAAAAAAACACAATGGCGACATGTCCTGTATAATAAAAATGTTCAAAAAGCAGAAAATCAAAGGAAACCAGAACATTACGTTCACTGATTTTCGTGGCTCAATTAATTCATTCACGTATCCATAATTTTACCTTTATTCACTAGGAGACTTCAAAGAAAAAAAGAGTTCTGCACCTGAACTATCTGCAAAAAACTATGATTTACCATGACAACATCCTAAATACAATCATGATAAGCACCTGCTACGTGTAAATCACTTTTATGTACGAAACCTGGAGTTTGGATAACTGAGCAGCTATTTTTTGAGGAAAATCATGCGGAAAGTTAGCAGGTTTTACTATTATCTATTATTACCACTTAGAATTTTATGTATGAATATAAATTTCCTGTTGTTGAGTTGGGCACCAATAAGTTTATTATTATTATTAATAATAGTATTATTATTACCATATTTACAAATTAATAGAAAATATGAAAAAGTTTATTTCATTTACTTAAACCTCGCGATATCGCTGTAGATCTTATAGCATCGTATCAAGGTTCAAATTTAAACGAATATTTTTTTTCGTCATGCGGCAAAGGGTTAAAGCGACGTCCTTTGTCGGTGCGGAGGCGATAGGTATATTAAATAAGGGTCGCTCGGAGATCAGGTTGCGTCTACCGATGCATGAGGGCGGGGTCTGTTGGTGCTACTCTGTGCCCGGGTTAGCAGGGAAGAGCAACATTAGCGCATTATAGCCGCGAATCCATCGACCCACGCCTCCGCTAACATACCCAACGCACAACAGTGCCGTGGCAGACCCGTCAGTATCCTGAACGCGTTATTATATTGGACAAGCAAGTCGCTGTATGCCCGTTGCGTAAAATTAACCCATAGGCCGTACCTGTAAAATTACTGATAAAATGCTTTAAATAAAATCACCTTAGCTGGGTGTGAACATCGTGCGAACCTGCAAGCCAACATATTGCATCTGACGGCCAGCGATATTCGTTCCCTCTCTATGTCATCATTGTCTTCCTGATCGTGCGTAACCCAGTGACCTATAAGTATTTAAATAGTTGCACCCTATTTGAGAGTCTGCTACAAATATAATACCAACAGTATCCCGTCCATCCGTCCCATTTTTGCGACAGTAATAAGCTCACCGCAAAAAACAAAATATCACACCGATCCCACCCCGCCAAGTCAGCTTACCTGAAAAATGTGTAAGCTAAATTATATTATAAATATTGTATATACCTGCCAATTTAATCATATCTCAGTAAAGTATAAAACAGCCATAGTAAAACATGATAATATAAAATCCTTTCTCCTTTCCCTTTATTTTATTTTTGCATCAATACAAAGTCAACGCTGGCTTTATGTTTAAAGAAATTCGCTGAGATTTTCAAACCAAAACTTCAAAGCATAGAGCACATTGGTCGTCCCTTTCGTTTTTTAAACCAGTAAATGTCCTGGAAACCAGCTTTTACGGGAATCCATTTCTTCTGTCGCCGAACAATAGATACCTAGCTTTAAAGTTACCTAAACATGTACATTTATTTATGCTGTATTCATGAAAGGTTATTTATTTCTATGTTTTACTGAAAAGAGAACACTTTCACTGATTTATATTTTGTATGGGCATGAAAATACCCAAAGAAAATAACAAATCGCGACTTCATAATAACTAGTCCCTTCTATTCTATCAGCAACCAAGTTGAGAAGACCCCTAATTCATGACTTCTGAAGTCCATGTAGCTATCCTATGAATTCTATTCGAATCGAAAGTGTGCCTTAATCTGTAATCGAAATGAATGCAAACGCTCACCCACAATTTGAATTCACTGTACGTATATATAGGGTTTACTTTTGAGAAGCAATCATTGATTTCTGGGTGTTTTATAGTGGTCTCTTCATCATTAATGCAGCGAATACTGGGAACGTTTAGTCCGTCGGGATCCCGCCCCTAATTACGTTAGGTCGGCAGCGCCCGGCATTACGAATGCAGGCATTGACAACGTCCAAAGGTCAATTACGAAGCGCGTTTCAGTACCGAGGGAACAATTGTATATGGAAAAGTCCAAATAAATTGGAATAAAACATTGGCAGACCCGCTGTTCCGCTGCGGTGTATGACGCCCCGGTGCAGTTATTATTTTTACGCCTGATAAAATTGCCAGTATAGTAACCTAAAAATTTGATTCAGTGTTTTCAGAAGTGAGATATAATCATATCGTGGTTTATAGTAAGTATAAGTGTAGTAGTACACTATAATTAGGGTTCCGTATCAAAATAGTAAAGAGGAACCATTATATTTTTATTAAATGCTTATATATTCGTGCAATATATTGGTACATTTTTATAGTTAAAAAACCAGATAAGCTTGATGACTCGCGCACCAAGTAGAAAATAAGTTTATTTAACGATTTTTGATGATTTAAAAAAATACCTAAATAGGGATATAGTTATATTTTCCCTGTAATATTTTCATTCACCTTAATCATTTCATCATTTGCAATAATTTTCAACCTCAAGAATAGAGGAAGAGGGATTTATTTAAAATTTTCTTTTATACACAACACATAATAAAGATAATCATTTGGGGACGCAATTATATTTATTAAAATATTTACTTCGGTTACATATATTTTAAAGCTAAAATGTAAATGTTAAGACCTGGTAATTTTTTTTTAACCTTGTTTACTGAGCATAATTTATTTTTTGAATTTGCTCAAATATTTAAGAAAATATTATACCAACTTACAAAAGCAATTCTCACACTACAAAACTATCTTCAAAATATTTACCAACTATAACGTAACTTAAACGATTTTAATGCTGGGTCTACATACTTACACTCCAATGATTTCGGACTATAACACTGACGATGTCAAATAAATTTTGTCGTAGGTTGCCCATTAAAACTTTGGCTTGCTTCTTGTATGAAGGAAACCTTTTTAGCCATATATTAAATGCTTTTGTTGGGGCTGTGAAACTGCTCACTAGTTAAAATGGGTATACCCGCAGAATTTATCATTTTCCAGTGACTTGCCTTCAGGCACGGATCGCTTTTATCTCTGACCCTTGCGGCTGGGAAAAAAGAATAATTCTCTTTCTCTCGATTCACAAAAATATGATAAGTGTAGCGTTATGGCTTTTAAACAATTTCTGTAGTGATTTGTTTGTTTGTAACATTATGGTTACAAAATAACTTTTAAGCGGTTGCTGAAGTAGAGCTACGACTCTTCATAAGTGTTAGGAATCATTAAATATTCCTGGCGTATTTACAGATCTCAATGTTAAAAATGAATATTGAAGTCTGGTCCCTCCAAAAAAAACTGTCTTGTCCAAACAAAAGGTTGTACGTGCCTTAAGTTCCCGATCATTATCTATTGTTAGAACCTTTTTAGATTCAACGTATTCGATAGTGGTTTTAAATGTGGACTAGTAGCTGTTGGGACGGAACCCTTGATAGCGCGGTTTTTTTTATCTTGTATCTCTTGTCTTTCTGACATGTAACCGTAAAGTTTGTATAGATAAACATATTAGATTGCATAAACAATATGCATTTTATTCAAGTAAAATAATTCAATGAACGACTCAAATTAAAAAAAAAATTCTGATATTGATTCAGATGCCCTGGATTGCCGGAGGCAAACTTCCTTTACATGGAAACTGCTAAGTTTGAAACCGTGTCAAAGGATTTTATTTACTATTTCCTTCATTATTATACAGTAAAATATTTAAAATTATAAAGTGTTCAGTGATGTTTTTCATTAATGGATCTACTTGCTTTATGGATATTTTTAATACTTTAATAGAGTGAGAGTAGAATTAGGGCGTCCCTCAATACTTTTTTGTTCAAATCGAACAAAGCATTCTGAATTTGTGCCAAATTTGTTTTTAACATGTTAAAATTGTTTTGGATTTTTTGTCGATAAATTGCCTTAGAAAATAAATACAATGAGTATCCTATGAACATACTTTATATTTTAGCTCTGAGCTAGCTTAATCTTTTTGAGTTTTGATATATGGATTTTCAAACATAATCTTCTTGGGAATAGGTATGTGTGTCATTAATGAAGCCAAATTTATTAACAAGTGAAATATGAAAAATATTTTTAGTAAAAAGTTGACATATTTAATTTTAACCATTTAGTTCTTAAAACGTTGATTTTTCATTAATATATGTTACATTGATAATTATTTATAATTAAGTAGCAGCTATTCCAAACTTATTAGCAATCAAAGTGAAATAAGAAATAATGTTTTAGTAAAACGTTTAGACGTTTTCTTAGCCATTTACGCTATGTATTGTTTAACAAATCGATTACGCAATATTTCAAGGACTGGTTTTCCCAATTTGAGCAGCTGAATCGCATTTTCTTTTATACTGCCTGTGGGACTGTGATGCCTAATGGAATCCTTTATTTCAGTACACATTAAAACTGAAACATTCAGCGGGAGAAGTTTTGAATGTAATACCAAATAAAAAAAAGTGAATCTCTTTGTACAACTACACCTATATTCTGAACAATTTTAGCGACTATGGGACTAACAACTAGTTCGCAGTTTTCGCAACATAAAATGGCGTTCATGGGAAAAGTATTCATTCAAAAACATATAATAAAGCTGATTATTTGGCACGGACAAAGTTAGTCCCATAGTATATGTTGTGAATAATGGAAACATTCACATGTTTTATTTTGTATCACTTTCAAAATTCCATACTATAAGTAGTTATACACCTATGTCCTACATTTGAAAACTATTTTGAAATATTCGTTTATGACTAGGAAGTTCTAAGAAAGTTTCGTGCACTATTGATAGACTGACCTGCATGATGACCTTCAATATAAAAGAAAAATTATTGCTTTGTTAAATGTGGTAAAATAATGCTCAATTCAAATCGTATGGAATAATTTCTCTACAGTGAATCAAGCAGCACGGACAAAGGAAAATTAAGTAGGTACTAACGTTCAGACAGAATTCCTTTTACCGTCTGGTGGTTATGAAAGGTCTTATTCGCACATAACTTGTGGAAATTTTGATACGTGAATTATACAATAGACTTGGTATCAGATTGGTTTTAAATATATTACCTTATGTACCTTATATACATTTATACAAGGCTGGTAGGTACTTATTTTAAAATTCTGTTTGTGCTATCTCGTTCTAAATAATTAAAGTTCAATGCACATTATATGAAAAGTTCAAAATCTTCATTGTAATTAAGAGCTTTTGATCTCTTCATTTGAAAATTTACTTTTAATGCTAACTTACTTACAAACTGTTATTAGGGTAGGTTCACGCGGTATTCTCTCAATTTATAATTATTAGTTAAATATTTCCGAGAGAAATGAGTAGTTCCCATCAAGTGTTGATTTTCTTATTTGGTGTCAACGTTTGTTCGCTAAAATTCAAGAACTTCGAATTTTCTCCAAAAGGTTCAAATTCTTAATCAAATGGCGAAAGGAGTTGCTCAAGAGAATAAATAATCACAAAATTATAAGTCTTCAAAATTTCAAGAGGGGGCATACTCTGTCCCTTTTCCGCAAAACCCACCTTTGTATAGGAACGATCGTCATTTACTATAGTGCTCGTCACTGGTCTGTCGCGCTTTCTCTTTCTAACCAGCAACATTAAAACGGTTGTAGCTTCGTTATTTTTTGAGACATTTGAATAGCGTTTTCACCACTTCACATATTTTTTACTTTGTTTCTTTTGTAGTCGTCTTATGGAGTAGCCAAAATCCTTATTCAGTTTTAACTATCAAATACCAATATTAGGAAGCCTTTTTTATAAAGCCTATATAAATTGGCTATATATATGCTTCTTCTTGTCCAATCATCGTCGAAGTCATCTACGGCTAGGCAGGGATCCTGATCCCTGCCTAGCCGTAGATGCCCTGCCCTGGCATTTATTTGTAAGATGAGTGTGATGTTTTTGTGTTCAGGGTATATAAATAAAACCACCAGTCACAGGTTTAAAGCTCAGGTATATAATTAATAGTACATTACTGAAAACGGTGAAAAAAAAATATAATTCACCTGTTTCGCCAGGAGCGCTACCGCGAAAGCACTACCGTATTTTCTTTCTCTACATCTCCAATGAGAACTGTAATTTGAGCGTCAGGGAGAAAAAATACGATAGTACTTTTGGGGTTGCAGCTCTGTTCATGAACATAGACGCCATATTTACATTAAAATTAAAAAAGAAACTTCCCGGCCAAGGCCTTCAATTTTGTACGAAATTCCTTTACAGTTCTCTCGAGTTGTTCCGCCCGAAACGTGATACTCGGAAGCCTGTTTGCAGCCTGCCTATAACTCACGTACTGACGACATTTCATTGCATGTTTGAGAAAATATTCTCATTTCGTGGCTCAAGTGCGCAGACGTGACCCCTTTCGCCGGCAACTCGACGGCAAGTGCCGCACATTCTCGGTTAGCCTTACCACGAAAGCTACCCTCGCATATTTATTTATTTGTAACGCCAATTCGTCACAATGGGCACGAACATGGTCTAAAAAAACAAGGTCTGACAATCCGGATCGTGACACGACCTTTTTCACTGTCGACGACACAGGCTTCACTGTCACACTTACGTCCGTATACCGTCGATAGGCTGATGTCCAAGGTGGCGCAGTATATTATTGTATCATGAGCGCGAATGATTGTTTCCCAGTCTTAGATTGATTTCTATTTATTTATTTATATTAGTACTAGCGACCCGCCCCGGCTTCGCACGGGTGCACTATTTAATGGATGTTATTATACATATAAACCTTCCTCTTCAATCACTCTATCTATTAAAAAAAACCGCATCAAAATCCGTTGCGTAGTTTTAAAGATTTAAGCATACATAGGGATATAGGGATATAAGGACAGAGAAAGCGACTTTGTTTTATACTATGTAGTGATGTATATCGTCATCTAGTAGTACATTAGTAGTATATATGATACAAGCTTTGCTTAGTTTGGGTCGATTTGTGTAGAAATAAAAAAACATATATTTGTCGGAAATCTTATACGAATCGACTAGGTCGATTTATGTAAGATTGTACACGAATATTTATTTAATTATAATTTATTTATTTCAAATGGTGATTCTGAAACATGTTTAGTGACGCCAAAAATTATAATATTAGCGTCAAGCATATTGGCCACACCTTTTCCTACCTTAAATGAAAGCCGCGTAGGTGGTACTCTCAATAACACATGTAACAACCAGGAAAGTACGACATAATTTTAGTAGGTAAATAAGTAATATCCCTATATTTGTTCCGTCTTGTTTATATTGATTGGGAATAAAGCTTGATACAGACAATAGGCATTATAACAATAAATGTTTTTCATGCCATTCCAACTACTTTTTAGAGACCATAAATGTTTGCATGGGACCAACTACAATTAGACCAACACAAAAGACGAAAATGAGAGGCAAAGTACAGCATAGCTAACGAGCACTGAAAACGCTCGGTACTAATTCACACGCAGGTACATGATACATTAATATACTGAGCCAGGTATGGCAATCCGGTACATCGGTTAGTAGTGTTGGGTAGACTGTTAGGGTTGAAGCGTTGATTCGTTTTGTGTGTTGTGGGAGAGATGCAGCAGCAGTAAAAGAGGATAATTTGTAGGAAACAATGTATTGCGACATTTAGGCTTGCACACGAAGTAGACAAGTATGGCGACAAGTGCCACAGATAATAATCCAGACAGGAAACACTGAATCTTAATACTACGTTTAATCTAGAATAGCAGTAGTACCAACTTAATGATTTAGGTATCTATTGTTGGACTCTCCAACATGTAGTGTTGGTGACACGACATCATCAGCCAGCATCAGCCTATCGATCGTATGCGGAAGTAAGTGTAAAAGTGTCATCGACTGTGACATGTGGTGTCAAGATCCAGATTGTCAGACCTTGTTTACTTAGACCATGCGCAGATAGTACGAAGCTACGCAGTGACGTCACGCCTGCGTGGCCTCGTGCTACAGTTGTATGGAAAAAAGGGAGATTTGCAGTGTTTGTCCTAAAATATTACTTTTATAGGTTTAGGTTAGGTTTAAAGACATTTATTCTCATATAAGATCTACAATCACTTCCATAAGAACATGGTTATAGACAAATACATGTATTCGACTTGGTTGTTGTCACCGCAAGAATGAAAAATAATATTTAAGGTAGACAACACAGGTTTATGTACATAATTGCCATACAATTACTTTTTTATTTAAGCACCAGCTTTTTCCGCGACTTTGTCCGCACATAAATGGTACTTTATGAAGTTTCAAATCTCTCACTTTGTAAAAAACTTGCTCCCCGAGCAAACTTTTAACCCTTAACGGGAGGAATTTTGGAATGCTGAAATACGTTTTGATATATTTAAACAGTCTATTATTCAAATCCTTCACTTCAAAAAAATTCTCTCCGTACAAATTTAGAATCCCTTTTTCACCCCTTTAGGGAAGAAATTTAGAAAAACGCTGAAATCACCATCAATGTGTTTAAACAGAGAGCCTATTATATACACAGTTTTAAGTCTCTCACTTCAATAAACACGTGTTTTCATACAACCTTTGGACCCCTGTTTCACCTCCTTATAAGATGCCAAATTTGGAATCTGTAAAACCAGCGGTTTGGGCTATGCGTTGATATGTCAGTCAGTCAGTTTCCTCTATTATATATTTGGATTACAATTCTGTTGGTAACTTTCAGTTTACATTTGGCCAATAAACAAAAAACAACGTTTTGCGAATCTTTATAGTCCCATATCTTTTTATGATTTCAATTAATTTGTCTAGTTTACTGAGTTTACTATTCATTGTGATTATTTTACAGTTTTCTATCTATATAGCCCACTGTGTTATAAACTGATTCATCATCCCTATTCAAATAGAAGGTTTCGCAAAATAATGCGTTTTATCTTCAATACAATACAATCGTTTATTGGTAAAATAAAGTCATTTTACATGTCAGTGCTACATTATATGGGTCACCACATGTTCACAGAAAATAAAGGAAGTTCTTACATAATTCGAGTACTTTTTTATTGTACTTATACGTGTAAGAGGGGCTTAATGGTCAGGTCACTGCTATGCCCTTGCTACGCAAAAACATCTCTTCTGTCGGACGTATAGCATTCCACCTTCACTAGCAAGTATGTCAGTGCAAGAGGACGAATACTATACGTACGTAGAAATAAACGCAATAGTACTGGCTAGGCTGATCTAAATAAATAAAACAGTGTTATGTAGTATGTTTTTGTATATTAGTATTTTTGTATTGAGGCCTAATACAACGGTATCTATATTGTCTGTGCCGTGTGTGACAACCTTTATCGTTACGTATCGTTCATAATATGTTGACGTTTGTAGGTTCTCTAAGTAATTTCGAAGTATTATTACCATATAAAAGTTAGATACACGGTACTTTCCTTAAAAATATGGCCTTTTTTTCTACCTAGAGTTATAAGGGGCCGTTTCTGTTGCCAGCCACTTTAAATGAAGCCTGTTACCTGATTTTGTTTGGAAAATGAGCTGCCTCTACTTTTAGAGAATGTGTCACTGGCAATAAGGCAAAGGATGTGGCTCCAGCATGATAGCTGTCCTGCACACTATGCCCTCTCAGTGAGGAATTTTCTAAACCAAAATTAACCTGGGAGATGGTTTTGGTGCCTAGGACCAATACTGTGGCCACGGCAGTCTCCGGACCTAAATTCATTGGTTTTTTTTACTTGGGATGCCTCAAAGAGAAGGTGTACAAAGAACGTATCCAAAGCATTCACGATCTGCGAGAGCGCATCCAAACGCTGCGCGAAAAACAAACGGCGCTGGCTGGCTATGCCAGCAAAGAGAGCATCGTTTAATCGGAGAAGGGCAGCTGGTGGCCATATTGAACATTTTTTTTTATTTAGTAATTTGACTTAGCAATTGCATTTTACGTAAGAAACGAACCAAACTGAAATCCCCTACTATTTTTAGGAATAAGGTCCTTCGGGATTGAAATAGTAATAATTTTGGTTACAATAAAAAAAAAACTGATTTTTAATTTCTGTTCCTGAATCTGCATTAAATGTAGAAAGAACTCTTAAGGCTAATAGGCACTGTGCTCGCAGTACTTTTTTTTACACGACAGGACTCCAAACTTCAAGGAAAAACTGTGTTCGGTTCAAAATTTTGATATTGATAAATTTTTAACGAAGAACTGTTAACACTTCTGAAATTTTTAATACACATGGAACATTTAATTCCATGCAATAATAATAAAAAAACCCGTATTGAAGAAAGCAAGCAAAAAAACTAAAAAAAGGTAATTAAAAAAATCTGAAGAACCCTAATTATTTCGAAAACGTTAAGACTTTTACTAAACCTATGTTGGTTTATTAATATAGGAAATTGTCTTATCTATCGACAGTTTTTGTCTGGACCACTTCTTACGTGATACCTAATTAGCTACAGTCATCGTGAGTCCTGACTTCAGATTAGCTGGCCACTTTCACATTTCTAAAATTTTAGCAAGCTACTAAATTACTTTATAGTAGTTATCGAATAGTACGAAATATGTAGGTGTGCTAAGTATGTGTTAGCTCGAACTTACAAAATCTCTCGTGCTCCAGCAAACCTGACGCTCTAGGGTGCAGTTATCGTTTCCATTATGACAAGGCAACCATCGCCAATAATAAAGTTTTAGGTTGACGTTAAAATGCGGCACTTTCAGCCTGGGGACTTTTGGGAGACGAAAACAAGGCCATCAATGAATACTCGTACCAAATTTCATCAAAGTACCAACCCAACAGCTTGCGGTTTTTCTTCCTCGAATGGGTTTAGGGTTAAATAGACGACAATTAGATTCATATAATCAAAAATTTGTCTATATCAAACATCTGTTAATAGTTAAGAATATTCTGTGTGACTGTTTTGAAAACCACTTTAGCCGCTCATTAGCCTAGTTGGTAGTGACCCTGCCTACAAAGCGGATGGTCCCGAGTTCAAATCCCGGTTAGGGCATATATTTATTATTTAATTAGGTAATGCTTTCTATGTAATTCAACAGAAAATGTGGAAAAACGCAAAAACCTCTTGCATCTAGCGTGAACTTTCTTAGTTATTACGAATAGAACAAAGTATTTGCTGTCTGGAACCGTGTAAGTAAAAAAATATTATAAATTGTAATATTGTATTTTGACAAATATTATCGGCAGCTTTACGAAAACGGGCCTCTCTCGAAGGCAATCACTCTTAATTTGTCGGTAATATTCGTCAGCTTGACATAGTTTCGCCATCAAGGCCCCGAGAGGATTTAATTTTGTTTGCGATGATTGAACGTTCAGGTACCATATAGGTATTTAGACACTTTTTTAACTATTTGAGTGACGTGAAATTCTTGTTTCATCTGTGGCAAAAAATAAATAAAGAGGGAGATCTTTGGCAGCTCAAGCCGCAAGCATTTAGCTGTTTTCAATGAATTTCTTAGAATACCACTGTAAGGGGTAACAATAAATACAATAATGGAAATTCGTACCGTTTCGGGGCCGCTGCAGCAGGACATTAATGACTTTTAACATTTTAAATATGCGCTAGTCGATAACAAGAAACTTCACCGACTATTTTTGTGACAGGTGAACATTTCCGAATATATTGGAGAAAACAATAATGCATTTACGTATCTATGCGCAAAAAAATAATGTTCAAAAAAATTTTTTTTATTCTGGTTTTGGTATATATTAATTAAGCAAATGACGTAAAGCGTGAGCGCGTGCATTAGTGGTAATGCGCGGCAACCATGGTCTAAAGGTCTGACAATCCGGATCGTGACCCCACATACTCAATACTTTATTGCACATAATGGTTAAACAGTTGGGATTTCATGCTTATATCATAGGTCTAAATATATATACCCTGTTGGGCGCCTTTTTTTGGATTACACGTTTTAATAATTACACTATACTATTACAAAACAAATATTTATTTAGATAATGATGTTAAAATTCCACAAATTTTTTTAAAAGTGTAATAACATTTTTTTAATAATAGTTTTAATTTGTTTAAAAATATTGTATCTTTTTTTTCGCTTATTAACACTTCCGGTAGTTTATTGTAAATTTTGATAGACATTACTAATGGCCCAGATGAGTGTTTTTTTAAGTCGTGAGGATGGTAACATTTAGCCTTTCTCTAAATCTAATTATTTGGGTGTTAAAAACATCTCTAGAAGGGTGAGTATGTTGTTCTGCATGAATTAGGGTTTGCAACTTTCTGTTTAATTAATGTTTGTTAAAATACGGATAAGTTTTATTGTGTTATGCACAAAATTGTTAGAACCTGCGTATAGGTAAACTAAATGTCCTATACTGGCTGCATAACAGCTGTAGGTAACGACGTTTCTAATATGTGACGGTTACTATGTTCTATATTCTAACAGCTGTACTCACAACGTATTCACGGATTAAACCTAACTTATACTTTATTAAAGTGGTTTTCCTCCGTAGGTCAACCAGTTATCTGCGTATGCATAATAGGTCTGCAGCACAGTTTTAAAATCAGTGTTTTTTTTTTAATTTGGCGAAGAGCGTAAGTGAATTCAAATAATTTATTTCTTAAATTTTGAATATGCGGTTTCCAATTAAAGTGTTTGTCTATGACTATGCCGAGTAGTGTGAATGCGTCGATTACTTGCAGTTTCATGTTATTATATGTATAGGATATATTACTTGGTTGTTACTGATGTGGGTAGAATGTCATTAGTTTTGTTTTGGAAAAAAAATCTATATTAGGTATGTTCAGTTAACCAGTCTGATACTTGATTCAAAATAATAGTTAGATATGTATTTAAATTATTATTAATTATTAGATATCGTGGGCAAATAAGACACATGATTCTTTCATGATTTTTGACAAGTCGTTAATGTACACCAAGAAGAGCAGACAGCCGATTACATTCCCTGTGGAATTGAAATATTAAGTTTTTTTATCCGACCGAACTTGATTTATTATTTCGCCCGTCATCGCGTAGTCAAAATGATCTAATTCGACGAGCTGTTCCCTGTCTTTTAAGTAAGAGGTGAGCCACTTATACGCCACGCCGCGAATCTCTATTCCGTATAATTTGTTAAATAATATATTATATTGTACGCTTTGGACATATATAAAAATAGTCCAATAGCATATTGTTTTGAATCTATCATGTTTAAAATATTTTGGAGGTATTTATAAACCGCTAAGATGGTGGATCGTGGATCGTGCGTCACTGTCGACGACTCACAAACTAACGTCCGCATACCGCCTATGAGCTGATGCACGGCTGATGACGTAAGTCGTGTCACCCACACTGCTAACCGATGTACCGGATTGCCATACGTGGTGCAGTATAAGTATTATTGTTTCATGGCGGCAGCAACCATTAAACAGGAAAACAGGCCGCCTAAGTGTGCTGGCTACATGTACTTGTTGCGACGCGACGAAATCACGGAGTGAGCTGCCCCTGGCGGTAGACCTATACTCATTACATTTGACTAACTGGCCGTCATTTCAACAAGTAAATGTGGATGTTGGATCACATTGTTAATTACATAATATATTTACCCAGCAATGTCATTGTTGTTAAAGGTTACCAACATCGAATTTTTATTTCTTGTTTAATAGGCCAAGGATCTTCACAAATAACAGGAACTCCAGTTGGTGATATATTCCATATATTGATTTATTCTCCAACTTACAATATCAAAAGATACTCGGATCAACCCCGTCACAATGTGTCTCTCCACGCGACAGCCGCCAGAATACCCGCCTGTTATAGTATTTTTTTTGTAATTTGCTAGTGTTGCTAACACTTGGTAGATAAAAATTGGTCGAGCTAGAATAAGACACGTATTCTCGGCACATTTATGTACTAACGTGCAAATTTATTAAGTTGTAAAGCCTATTAACCTAGATTTCCCACAAAATGTGAATATCATACGAATGGAGTACATTTTTCAAGATGGCGGCGGTTCTACTAACTCTTGGCCGGGAGACGAAAACAAGGCTTCGTACTAAATTTCATTAAAGTTTGGCTTTATCAAGGCTTGAATTTATCGACTGGGTTAGTGAAATAGTGGCCAGGGACGTTCTAACCTGTAACAGATCTATTCGTAGATTTTAGCTTTATCCTAACACTTTTTTACAAAATTGCTGTGATTAAGAAACAAGCGCTATATTTTAATTGTGCATTAAGTGGAATCAGCTCTCAAATAATGTGAGAAATTTTGGCTTTGTTTAATTAAAAAAATATATATCATTTTAATTCTCTTTCGTATCTGTTCGACGGAGCAGAAAGAGTGAAATTGAATTTTGTAATCGAATTAGGTATTTAAATATATATATTTTTTAATGATTTATCCTCCTCTACAGGTCGCGTTAGCGTTAGCGGTCTGATCAATTTATGGAAATAAAAAAAATCACTCGCCAGGTCTACAGCTCACAGAGCCCATAGAATTTTGGTTAGCTGATTTCAGAGCTTTAAAAAAAGACGACCTAGTAAAATATCAAACCCAATTTTACAGTGCCGTAGGTATCCACTAAATAAGAAACGTCTCCGGTACATTTTGACGTAACTCTCACTTCACTGTAAGATAACCTAACCCACAGATTTAAGAGGACAACGCGGATATTCCTCTTCATTTCGTGGTGGAGAGAAAAAAGAAAGAATGCAGCACATTTTGACAAAATGTATGTTTAACTTTTGCATTTTATGTACATACGTAGTCATCCTATATCTCAATTATGAATCTGTCGGTTACTGTTACGAACATACGTAGAATAAACTTGTAAGACTAGGACCACTTTTGAAGAAGTCGAATGCAAGAAGCAAATCATGTAACAATTGGGGTTTTAAAGGTATTTTGACCCTTCTGATTATGGATCTGCCTGTCGCCATTGCGAAACTTGAACCGGAAGTACGGTATACCGGAAAAGGTGCAGCCCAATAGAAAAAATGTCGTCATATATTTAGTAAAACCCGTCTAATCCTCTGTTTATACAGTAAATTATTGTTAATACAATTGACCTTGACCCCCGCTCCGGGTCATTCTTGATGCAAAGGTTGTCCATTGCAGTCCAACGCGGCAACGCTGCAAGCGTTTTGGGCACCTTTGCACCAGGAATGACTCGGGGTGGGTTATTAGATTAGAATAGGTTAAGTTTCGTTTTTAATTATTTGTTGTATTTATATTTGATTTATTTGTGATTAAAAACTTTACTAATACAATAATATACACAATTTAAAAACCTAGATTGATAAAAGAACATCATTCCATACATTATTTATCAGTAGATGGTTCACACAAAAACGACCCTTAGGGACGTCCCGCGCCGACCGTATAAAAATGAAGTTTCTATAAACACAAAAACTTTTTGACAATATCTAAGTAACTTTATATCTGTTCTATAATTTGCCTTAGTATATATCAGAGCAGTGAAAACCAGTTTTACGCGCTCAAATATACATCAAACCCCAGGTGTGCCGATTATTTTTACGGGTAGCAGCGGGAACGTGCCACTTAATCCGAAACTGAAAAATTTCGCCTGCACACCAAGGGTTCGTGAGATGAGATATATACCTATTGTGTATCGAATTTCCATATCAATTGATTTGCTTACAATACTCTTGTGTGTACATAATTTCTCATCTCTAGCGACAGGCCTGTACTGCACTAATGTCAAACTCTAAGAAACAAATCCTTGATAAGTTTATCACTAATAGGTCAGTACATTAATGTAATTTTTACCCAAAATAGTTAGCAAAATAACATGATTTATTGCCTTATTTTTTCATGCGCATGATACCCGTCATCTACCGATCCCTTAGGATCCTAGGGCTTATTACAAAACAATACTATTGTTTATTTTTTTCGCTGGGAGACGAAGTCTTAAACTAAATATTTATTAAGGTTTTGGCACGGGTTAGCAACAAATGAATCCAGCGTTGTTAGGACGTCTAACAGCAAGAGCCACTGTTTTGACCAGTAATTCCGCGTAACTGATACAACTTTAGGAGGAATCCTACTAGATTCGAGACCAAAATTGGGTTATATCTATTTTGTGGATAGATTGGCTCGCCGCAATTACTTGAATACAATGAATAAATTATAAACTTATTTCAATACCTTCGTTTTGGCAAACGGCATTACTTAAAAATCGGAAATCATTTATTTCTCAAAATCTTGAATTACGATTGTAGAAGACTTCTTTTATATTCACGCAAAACGATCTCATTTGAATCTCATTATACTTGCTTTTGCAGTGCTTCAGTAAAAAAAATCTGAGAAATTACAATGTTCTTAAATATGAATTTTGTCGGTTATAAGGGGGTTTCATTGGGGAGGTTATTGGTTTGCAATTAATGAGACAAAGGGTTCGATATGAGGACTATCATGTGCTTGCAAGTTGCAAATACCAGTCATTTAACCACGTTAATAAATATATTTTTGAACTGTCGGCAGCTATATGAATATGTATGATATGAAATTGTATTGTCTATGATATCATAATGTGTATTTTTTATACTCGTAGCTACTCAGCCACAACTTTCTAACCAAGCGAACAATCGAACTATTATGAATACCAACACAAATCTTAGGAATACAGATTTAGGTTTTTGTACAAACTGTGTCGGTTAGAGTACTGTATTTTTCTACCGATTTTGCCAATTTAATCGGCTGTAGTATACGATTTGTGCCCTCTCTATAATAAATGGCCACCATACCATACGTAAAAAGTTTGTAACTCGACATTAAATGAAATTTATATGACTCAGTTAAGGTGCGTGGAGCGAGCCTGCAATGGGTTTTTTTATTTAATTTGGTTGACCTTAAACTATACACTTTACCTTCCACTAAATGTAGGAAAGAACCTTCATTTTTTGGGCTATTTCTGATAACAATATTTCTTTTATATTGACATTGTGTACAGTCTTTAAAATTCACAGTATTAAGTATCTAGTTGACCAAAAGCCATTTACATTGTCAGAACTTATTTATAAATGTTTTTTATTTCTCAGACTCGAAAAATGTGTCATATTCGGCTTATCAAGCGGGATATAGTGGTAAGTTTAGCCCCCAGGGAAACTATAAATACATATTTATGACATACAAACCATTCTAATTTGAGCAATCAAAATACTTCACCATATTCTTGTCTTTTCTTTGAGGAAATTGAAACCATTGATCTCAGGGGAGGCACAGAAACAAGTGTACTATGCTTACTTCTACTCTCTTATTTCCTACGGCACACTCGTCTAGGGAAACTCCACAGATGCTAGAAGAGTGTTATTCGTGCAAAAACGAGCAATCCGTTCACTTGTTGGAGTTTAACACAGGCACCCCTGCAGATAACTTTTCAAATCTCAACGCATTATGACGCACTACTCACAATACATATATTATTTGATATAGTATTATTTGTAAGAAATAATATTTCTCAATTTGTACGCGTAGACCTCCCGGGGAAACAGCTTCGTTCTACAGGCCGCCTCAGAACGGTTCATCGTCGCATGGCGCTTTCAACAAAGAACCCTCGCGTCATCAGTCCTACTTATTACGAACGTCTACCCGCCTATCTAAGGAACGAACCATCTGACGAAACTTTTAGGCGCAAACTGACAAACCTTTTGTTGGAAAACCCACTGTACTCCGTTGACGAGTACATGGAAATGACTTTTTAATTACCTGACATTTTTATTATTATATTTTCTGTTTTAAGTATTAGTGACAATCCTTATTAGGAGATATGTTTCAGGTTTCATATTTTATTAGATAATGTAGACATAGTTTAAATAATATTATTTCGAGTAATTAATGACGATTCTTTTGAGATACCGAATTACTCTGATACCTAATTATTATTATTTTACATTTTGAAACATTGCTTGTTAATTTATACCTACATTATTTAGTATTGACGATCATGATAGAAATTCTTGTAATTTTGACATACACTTAAATTTATATTGTAATTTTTATCTTGAAATAAATGAATCTGAATCTGAATCTATTAAATCCACCAATCAGAAAAAGATCTTTAAAAACAGTTGCCGCCATAGTCTCATTGTATGTTGTTATTAATTGTGGCTGAATAATCTCTGTTTATTTATTTTCTTCGCAATCAAAGTGAAAAGTAGAGTGTATAACTCTGGTCTAAAAGCCATATTACCACCATATTTAGAACTTATCGAATAGATAAATACCATATTTAAAAAAAAAACATTGAAAAACAAAGAAATGAGAAGCCACCAAATTCAGTTTTTTTTATAAAATTTTGTTCCGAAGAATTTTTTAACTTCCCATTGACATACAAACGTGAAATTTCGTGGTAATTTCAATTTTATGTATATTTTATCAACACATACTAATACACTGATAAATTAGATTTGTTTAAAGTGAAATATCCTTATTTTGACTACTAAAACCAGCTAAATTTTGCATTTGGTTCAGTACGTACCCTAAATATCGACACGGACTTGAAGGTCTTTTCATTTCTTTTGCCTGTACCTTCGCTTAAGTTCATTCTAGTGCCAAACATATAGATATGCAATATTGTAAAAAATGTTTGTATCCAAAAGTTTTAGTAAGTTTTTCATTTTACAATATTGAATAACTATGTTTTGCACCAGAATTAACTTTAAAGACGGTGCAGGCAAAAAAAAAATAATTAAAAATTAATTTAATTATTAAAATTATGGCGTAAAAATTGTGAAATAAAGTAGCAATTAAAATAATTATTTTTATTATTTTATTTCGAAATAAAGTAATAATTATAATTATTATTTTATTTGGCAATTTTTACACGACTGCCTAAAACAGGAGTGGGATGTTCTTTTATTTTACTTCTAAAGTATATAATGCCGTAAAATCATGTTTTAAATACAAACATAATAATATATTTTTGAAATCGTTTTTTTAAATGCTTCTTTTTGATACCTAAGTCACTAAGATGAAAAAATTGTTTTTCTTCAGAACATACAAAATGGAGTACATAGTCCGCTGTCCTGCACGCAGAGAAAAAATTAGTAGAAACAAGTAAAAAATATTAATCATTAGTGAAATGTTACTGTTCGGCGCGGTTCTGTATGAGCGTGTTTGCGCCGAATCGCCTTGTACGTGTAACTTCGGGGTTTGACCTAGCGCAGGCCCACTCCCGAACAACGATGCGCGGCATCCGCTTATGAGCGTGCGGGTGCTGTACGGCGCGCAGCGTCGCAGTGGAGAGGCGAAGTGAGCGAGACGCACGCGATGCCGTCGCACTCACTTTTCAGTTGTGGACCCGTAGGTTGGAAGAAATCAAACGCCAGTCTTGAGTGAAAGAGAAGGCTTGATGGTGAAGCTGGTTGCTGAGCGAGATGGGTAGATGTTGTTGGCTTGAGTTTCTGGCGTAGAATGAGAACGGCCATACATCCGCCATTTTATTTATATAGCAGCCAGCTTAACCATATGGTAGACAATCTTTTATTTTCCAAAATTCAACTTTTTTACATGATTTTTTCACTTTAGATCTAGATTTTACATTCCAGTACTGACTAAGTCTAGTTATTTCTAGGTGTTATATTATATTATTTCGATACAGAATTACTTATGAAATGACAAAGTATGTACTATATATGTATTAAACAAACCAATTTTGTAATATTATCCGATTTCTATGTAATAAATACTAAGTTATAACAATTTTAGGCTTTATTTTTCGCCTGTAACTAAAAGGTGGTTTTAAACCTAAGACCTAAGTATGTTGCTGGTACAATACCTTAATGCAGAATTACTATACAATAATATCTATGGGTTTAAGTTAACGGTTAAGCGAATACAGGTAAGTGAATGTAGAATAGATAACAAAATTTGAACTTTACATACAAATTTGGTATAGCGAAAGGGTGAGAAACGCATTCTTATGCGTTTAAACTTAAACTAAGGTTTGGCGCAGTGCCATTGATGCAGAACTACTTTATAAAAACAAGGTTGTGGTGACTCTAAAGCAAATATTCTAAGTTAACAAGTGATTTTACGAAACAATATGGACAACCTTGATATGAAAAGAAAATAAAATGTGAACCCAGTTTTGGTAATGTGTTAACTACTATTAGTAAACTAAGTAGTAGAACACGGCTTTTAATGGAGCCACCCGCTATTGGCATCTTGGTAAAAATATATTTTTTCCAGTTAAGGTGGGGCTATTCGAACACCATAAATGGTGTGACCCCGTGCGAATACACTTGTTACAATTGTTTTATATGTATATTACATATAGTTTTGTGATCGCACACGTATATATGTCAAGTCCGGTAGTTTGGATGGCAAGTAAACTTAAACCGATCCGTTCATATTAAGATGTTATAAGTAAGAATGACTGCCTGACACAAGTATGAAACTATTGCCAGGAAAAAGGCTATTCAGATGGTAAAATAACGAATAAGGCTAGTAGGATTGACATCTGCCTTAAACAGTCTCCCCCCCGTACGCAAGTACATAAATATGCTAACCAAGGCAAGTCGATTCTACTAATATGAGTCGAGAGGTCGGGCGTCGAATGAGTCCAGCGGTAGTTCTAACTTCCGTGACTCGTACCTTGCCGTCAGGTCCAGGATAAACTTTGTCAATGAGCCCGCGGGGCCACGTTCCTCTAGGCAGGGTACTGTCGGCTATTAATACGACGTCGCCGGGCTTCAAATTCGGTTGATCAGGTGCTCGCTTACGCGGTAGTAAAGTTGGTTTGTATTCTATTAGCCATTTTTTCCAAAATCTGTCGGCGAGCTGTTGGACTTCTTGCCAGCTATTTTTAAGAGATTTTTTATCGCTGAAGCTGCCGAAAGGTGTCATACCGTTAGATCGATGTATAAGGAAATGGTTAGGCGTAAGCTGTTCTTCATTTAAGTTAGCGTTTATAGGTGTCAATGGTCGCGAGTTCACAATATGTTCGGCTTCCAGCAAGAGAGTGTGGAGCGTTTCTTCAGATGGAGTTTTATCTCGTAATGTGGAGTATAAGGCGTTTTTTATACTTTTAACCATGATTTCCCATGCGCCGCCCATCGATGGCGCGCCTGGCGGTATCTTTTTCCACACGATGCGTTTGTTTACAAGAAAGTCGTTGAACTCGGCGCTGTCCATTGCCTCTTTGATCTCGCGCTCCGCCCCGATGAAATTGGTACCATTGTCACTATAAATGATGGTGGGAGTGCCTCTTCTAGCTATCATGCGTCTAAGAGTTAATATCATAGAGCTAGCCGAGAGGGAAGTGGCTAACTCTACGTGCACTGCCCTGGTTGTTAGGCAAGTGTATAAAGCACCCCATCGCTTTTCTATGCGTCTACCTATAGTGACTTTTATGGGCCCGAAGAAATCTGTAGCCGTGGCTGTAAAGGCAGGCTGGTGATGTAGGAAACGCTCTTGAGGTAAGTCGCCCTGTTGTTGTCTGACAGGCTTCGCTCTTCTTAACTTGCACCATTGACATTTCGCGTGTATATTTTTCATGTAGCTACGCAAACCGATGATATGATATTTCTGTTGTAACTCGTTAATCACGGTATGATGGTTACTGTGATTAAATTGTTCGTGGTAGTGGTGTACGAGCAATCGAGTTATGTGGTTGCGTATGTCCAATATTATCGGTTGTCTCTGATTACTGGCGCTATTGATCTTGTATCTTCCGTCAAGTGATAACAGCCCGTCTGTAGATAGTTTTACAGCTAATCGGTACAGCTTTGAAGATTTCTGGATGTTGTCATTGTTACGTAAGCGAGCGAGTTCTTCGTCGAAATCCTCTTGTTGACATCGTTGTAGCAGCAGATGATCGGCGATAAGCAAGTGTCGTGACGTCAAGTCATTACCCGACGTGGTCTTAGTTTGCCTTAGGGTAAATGCTTCAACAGCTACCAACAGACGACCGAGTGCGCGTTGTAACCTAACATATCGCGAGAAACGTTGCGGGTCGGGTAAGTGATCGAATCTTCCCTTTGTGACATCGCTAGTGGTGATCGCGTTAACCTGTTTTTGTTCCTCACCGGTGAGAGGATCGGCCTTGGTATCCTTTTTTAATTTAGGCCAGTGATCAGGTGTATCTAAGATAAATTGCGGGCCTGAGAACCACCGGTGGTTAATGTCGAAATCCGCCTTAATACCGCGAGTAGCGAAATCCGCGACGTTCTCATTGGTCGGTACCCAATGCCAATCTGAAGGCCTAGTGAAAGTTTCTAGTTCGGCTAAACGATGCGCAACGAACGGTTTGAATGTTCTAGGGTCTGAGTGTATCCAAGCGAGTACGGTTCGAGAATCGGTCCAGTAGTAGGACTGACAGATTTCATAGTCAGTTTCGCGTCGAACCGCGTCGGCCAGTCGGCAGGCTAATACGGTTGCCTGTAGCTCTAACCTAGGTATCGAGATACATTTTAGCGGTGTTACTCTGGCTTTACTACTGACCAAATGCGATGTTTTGTTACCCGCGGAGTCCGTAACTACGATATATATTGCCGCAGCATACGCTTTCTCGCTTGAATCTGAAAATGCGTGCAAGAACGCCGGCCCTTTCGATCTAGGTATATGTCTAGGTACAGCTAGATTTTGCAACAAGTCTAGACTATCTATCCACTCGCGCCATGCCTTGTTCAGGTTTTCCGGTATAGTTTCGTCCCACTGGCACGATGTTCGCCACAAGTCTTGTATTAACATTTTACCTAAAATCGTTACAGGTGTTGCCAGACCAGTTGGATCGAAAACGCTAAATACCGCGCTTGTTACTTGACGCTTAGTAGGTACCTTGAGTCCTTTGGCCACGTCTGAAGGTGTATTACGTAAGTTCAAGTTAAAACCTAAACTGTCACTTTGGTGGTTCCACAAAAGACCTAGGGTCCGTTCCTGCTCTGATTTACCTAATGCCGTGGTGGTTTCGCTAGACACGTCCTTTACGCTGCTTAAAACTGCGGGTTCATTAGATGCCCAACCGCATAATGTGAACGAGGCCTTCTTGAATACCTTGTCCATGTCACAGATAGTTTTCCGCGCCTGCTCTACCGTGTCGAACGCGCCTAAGAAATCGTCCACGTAAAAGTTTCTTTCTGTGAGTCTAGCTACATCAGGGTAAGTGTCGCGATGATCGTTTGCGTTTTTATTTTTAACATAGATAGCTGTCGCGGGACTCGACGCGCTACCGAATATTAACGAAGTCATTCTGTATGTCTGTGGTGGCGAGTCCCTGCTATCCCCGCGCCATAAAAATCGTAAACTATCACGATCTGACTGCTTTACCTTAATCTGAAGGAACATTTGTTTAATGTCCGAGATTACCCCGATACGGCCCTCACGAAATCTTATAAGAACGCCGAAAAGCGACTGGATTAAGTCCGGACCTGGCAGTATAGCGTCGTTTAACGCTTTCCCACTCGTACGACACGCAGCGTCAAAGACGATTCGCTGTTTTCCTTTAGTCGGATGAAAGACATTAAAGTGAGGTAGGTAAAAAGTACGTGGTGTCTCGGCGGTATCGTTTACCTTTTCGGCGAAACCTTGCTCTACCAGATCGTTCATTTGTCGGTTATATTCGGCCTTAACTTTCAAATCGCTATCCAACTTTTTCTCTAGCGTGTACAGACGTTTCAATGCGTGTGCCTTGTTATTGGGTAGAGTTTCGTCGTCCGTTTTCCACAATAAGCCTGCCTCAAATCGGTTCTCGTCAGGTAAACGTTTACATGTAGTTTCTAACAGTTTTATCGCTCTATCCTCCGGGTCGTTATTCGGTTTACGCGGCTCTACTCCTAGCGACTCTATGCTAAAGTGCTCACGTATTAAGGCTAGAGCGGGGTCTTGACTATTACAACTAGGCTTAATGTGATTAACGGTCCCTGTTAACCTACGGGGACGTTCGTTGACTCCGTGTAGTACCCATCCTAAGTTAGTTAGAGAGGCACAAGGTGACGATCTACCGGCCTCACATACCTGCCTACTCACTATCAAATGCCAGGCGTCTTGACCTATGAGTATAGTAGGTTGTGCAGAGTCGTAGCATAGCTCGTCCTCTAAGTGTCGTAAATGAGCGCATTCGCGAACCACCGATCTTTCAACTGATTGCGATGCTAAATTCAGTTTATCGACCGTATGTGCGGTAAGTTCGTGAAATTCCCTACTGGCTAAACCTCTGATGGCGAGCGTAACGCGAGACGAATCCTCGTCTACTACCTCGTGACCTCCTACTCCTTCGAAGGAGAGGGTTTCCCGTTTTCCGGGATGCGTAACTTCGTTCGCTATTTCCTTATGAATTAACGACAATGTCGCGCCTTCGTCCATCAGAGCGTGAGTGACAACAGAGCCTTTTGAACCTTTGATCTCTACCGGTATTATTTTTAAATACGCTTGCGATTGATTCGCGTGGTTCACTGAACTGACGTGTTCCTTAACAGGCGCCTTTACCCTATCCTTACGATCGGAGCTACCTGTTCTGCCGTGTAGTAGAGCGTGATGTGACGCTTCGCATCCGCCCTTGCCGCAAGCTACGTACTTACACTTGTTGGATGTATATCTGTGCGAATCGCCTAAACATCGAAAACACAACCTAAACTTTCTAAGGCTTTCCCATCGATCGTTTACGCTTGACTTTATAAAGTCGGCACAGCTAGCTATAGCGTGGTTACCCGAACACAGTACACACTTACTCACGTCCTTGCTTATGTTAACGTTGTTGTTATTTTTAAACCATTGCGGCCTATTATTCCTGTCGTTATTATTTCTAAACTTATTGTTATTGTAATTATTAGCGCCTGGCGTTCTGCGCTTGTTATTGGCGGCTGCAACATAATGTTGCTCCGCCTCCGATTCGCTACAGGAGTTATGTAGTGTTGGTGGGGCCCTGTCGTGTCTATCGTGTGACATGGACAAGCTCGAGACCTTCCGTGTCACGTAATCATTCTCGCAATGATCGCTACTTTCCTCTTCACTTTGCGATGATACAGAGCTTTCCCTATACCTATGCCTATTACGCGAGCTAGTATTTATGTTATTTACCTGGCGCGAACGTATACCGGACCTTTGTTTTGATTGTTCGTACGCGAACATAGCGTTAAAGTTAGTACTCAACTCTCTTAGAAACCTAGACATGGCCAAAAGCTCAGGAACGTTTTCGTTGCTGCTTTTGTATCTGTACCACTCGAATTTAACTATGTTATTTAACTTGTCCACTATACGACTCACTAACTCGGGAGCGTATAAATACTGTGGCTTGTTCAGTGCGGTAATTGAAGACACTATGTTACACACACGATTGCTGAATTCTGACAAATTGCGACTATCTTCGCTCATACGCGGCATTCTTTTAACATTCTGAATTTCAGCTAGAATAATGACGTCCGGCTTTCCGAACGACCTATCTAACGCGTCTATCACCTCGTAAGGGTTACTACATGTGTGTATTATGGATCGTACTGAGTCGCGCGCCAATCCCTTGATTGCTTTACGCAAACGACCCATATTAGCTATATCGGAAAATGAACTTTCCGTATCTACTCGTACGCGTACGCGTTTAAAAGAAATCCAATCCGAAGGATTACCATCAAATATAGGGAGATCGCCTATATATTTACTAGAAGCGGTCATATTTGGCGGCTGAGGGGACACGTGACTGTCAGTCCTAGTCATACTGATGGCTTGCACTATAGCGTCGCGTAACGCGCTAATTTCCCCTGCCGTGGTGTTGTGGTTCCTACCTAAATCTTCGGTTCTATGGGGTATATGCTGCGGTGACCTATTTCTACCTATCTGTGCCCTAACGGGAGACGTGTTAGGTGCGTTCCTAGCATGCGTCGCTTGAGGCAGACTAACAACGGCGGGCGGCGGCGCTTGCACGACAGTCGAATGTTGATTTTCAGCTAACAACAATTCGTACCTAGAGGCGGCATATGCTGCGGCGGCCCTTGCCTGCTCTAATTGCGATGCGCGGAGTTCAGACTCCGCTCGCAACCTAACAAGTCTATCATCTACAGTTCTTACTGGCTCCTCACGTGAAATAGTACCTAACCCCGGCGGTGTCTGGACGCACCCACCAGCGTCTGAACCGGCTCTCGAACCATTACGCGGAATAACTACGTTTCTATAATCGTTCGTATTATTTACACTGTGCGCGTTGCCTAGATTACCTAGGTCAGCAGTCGCGCTAAACGAACGTACCCTAATGTCGCCCGCGATATTTTCGCTGTGCGCATCGCCTAGGTTACCTATATTCCTGCCTAGACCTTCACATGCGCTTAACGACCGTGCGCCTAAACCTGCGCCTATGTTTACACTCCTAGAAGGGTCGCCCGTGACATTTTCACTATACGCGTTGCCTAGAGGGCCTAGATTTCTACCTAAACCAGCGTTTGCGTTTAACGACGAAGTGTTTAACCTAACTGCACTCCTAGAGGGGTCGCCCGTGATATTTTCACTATACGCGTTGCCTAGAGGGCCTAGATTTCTACCTAAACCAGCGTTCGCGTTTAACGACGAAGTGTCTAACCTAACTGCACTCCTAGAGGGGTCGCCCGTGATATTTTCACTATACGCGTTGCCTAGAGGGCCTAGATTTCTACCTAAACCAGCGTTCGCGTTTAACGACGAAGTGACTAACTGCGCGGCCTCGTTTGCGTTCCTATCATTGTCGCCCGTGTAATTCACACTATACGCATTGCCTAGAGGGCCCGGATCTCTACCTAGACCAGCAATCGCGTTTAACGACGAAACGCCTACATTCGAGCCTAAATTCGCGCCTAAATCATAATTACCGCCATCAGTAGCGGGGTTCTCGCGCGTGCCCGCGCTATTAATCGATTCTACGTTATCTACCCTATCCGGACTCGCGCCTAGACCACTCGATCCTCGCGGAGTTGTGAGCGATGCAGTACTAGTCGTCTGTTCGGCAGTGTCAGTCCCGTGGCTCCACGTATGGGTTTCTTGCGATGCGGAAGTTTCGTACGACGTACCGCTATTACCTTTCGAGCCCTCACTGCTGCTTCGCTCCTCCTCTTCTGTGTCCATTCTTGCTTGGCCCCTATTCCTGCCCGACCTCAGTGCTGGTCCTACTCCCTTCTCTACCCCCTTTCCCGACATCCTACCTACCTAACACTAACCGGCCCTAGCTGCTCTCTCGGCGTACTACCGCGGTGATGCCGATTGAGGATAGGAATGTAGGGGAATGGATGGGTAGGGTACCGTCTGGCAGTGGAGAACTGTACGTTGTTAGTGCTCTGCGACGTGGGGGATAGTCACGCCTCTCAGCTTGCCAACCTGTGGCCTAACACCGCAAAGTTTCGTACCAGCAAGCGGCCGAGCTATAATGACGCTCTGAAAAGAGCGCTGCGATACTCGCTCGATATATCGCACTAAAACGTGTATATATCCCGGTTGCCACCGTTAGGCCGGGACCACGTCACCTGCCAGAAATCAACGGGGATTGACGAAAACCCGGCACTGACAGGATTTAGGTAAACACTCACGACGGCTTGAAGCTTGTACTTCGAAGTCTTCCTCGCTGGACAGCTGCACAGTCCCGTTCGGGATTTTTCTCACTTGCTGTCTTCTTTTTTCATTGGCCTTTGGAAGGCTTTTCTTTCTTGAGGCTTCTTTACTTCTTTGGCCTTTGGAAGGCTTTTCTTTCTTGAGCCTTGAGACTTCCTTTCTTCCTGACGAAACACACGATATAACGTTGTCGTAGGCACTAGTTTTTTCTTGATTATGTGAGGTTTCTTTCTTCTATAACGGTTTTTTCTTTTTTCCGGCTTCGGACTTGATCGAGGACAGTGTATTTTCTTTTTTCTATAAAGTTTCTTCTTTATTCTTTCTTCTAAAACGTATTTCTTCTTAGTTTAGGGGCTTCGGACTTGATCGAGGGTAAATATATTTTCTTTCTTGAATTTCCGCCTTCTTTCTTGAATTTTCATAAATAATCTTCTATTTTCTGGCTTCTTTATAATAAATCTTCTTTTCTTCCATAATATTCTTCATAAATTCGGCTCCTGAAGGACCATTGTTCGGCGCGGTTCTGTATGAGCGTGTTTGCGCCGAATCGCCTTGTACGTGTAACTTCGGGGTTTGACCTAGCGCAGGCCCACTCCCGAACAACGATGCGCGGCATCCGCTTATGAGCGTGCGGGTGCTGTACGGCGCGCAGCGTCGCAGTGGAGAGGCGAAGTGAGCGAGACGCACGCGATGCCGTCGCACTCACTTTTCAGTTGTGGATCCGTAGGTTGGAAGAAATCAAACGCCAGTCTTGAGTGAAAGAGAAGGCTTGATGGTGAAGCTGGTTGCTGAGCGAGATGGGTAGATGTTGTTGGCTTGAGTTTCTGGCGTAGAATGAGAACGGCCATACATCCGCCATTTTATTTATATAGCAGCCAGCTTAACCATATGGTAGACAATCTTTTATTTTCCAAAATTCAACTTTTTTACATGATTTTTTCACTTTAGATCTAGATTTTACATTCCAGTACTGACTAAGTCTAGTTATTTCTAGGTGTTATATTATATTATTTCGATACAGAATTACTTATGAAATGACAAAGTATGTACTATATATGTATTAAACAAACCAATTTTGTAATATTATCCGATTTCTATGTAATAAATACTAAGTTATAACAATTTTAGGCTTTATTTTTCGCCTGTAACTAAAAGGTGGTTTTAAACCTAAGACCTAAGTATGTTGCTGGTACAATACCTTAATGCAGAATTACTATACAATAATATCTATGGGTTTAAGTTAACGGTTAAGCGAATACAGGTAAGTGAATGTAGAATAGATAACAAAATTTGAACTTTACATACAAATTTGGTATAGCGAAAGGGTGAGAAACGCATTCTTATGCGTTTAAACTTAAACTAAGGTTTGGCGCAGTGCCATTGATGCAGAACTACTTTATAAAAACAAGGTTGTGGTGACTCTAAAGCAAATATTCTAAGTTAACAAGTGATTTTACGAAACAATATGGACAACCTTGATATGAAAAGAAAATAAAATGTGAACCCAGTTTTGGTAATGTGTTAACTACTATTAGTAAACTAAGTAGTAGAACACGGCTTTTAATGGAGCCACCCGCTATTGGCATCTTGGTAAAAATATATTTTTTCCAGTTAAGGTGGGGCTATTCGAACACCATAAATGGTGTGACCCCGTGCGAATACACTTGTTACAATTGTTTTATATGTATATTACATATAGTTTTGTGATCGCACACGTATATATGTCAAGTCCGGTAGTTTGGATGGCAAGTAAACTTAAACCGATCCGATTGCCAGGAAAAAGGCTATTCAGATGGTAAAATAACGAATAAGGCTAGTAGGATTGACATCTGCCTTAAACAGTTACTGAATCCCAGGACAAACAAGTTTATACTAACGGTTATAAACCAGTTTTACTAATAGTATTTACCAAAATATCTGACCTTTTTAGAAAAACAATATTGTTTACTAAAAAAAAAGGAAACTTTTATTTGAATTCAGTAGTGTAACATACTTGCTTTTAAAATTAAAGAAGAATGGTTTTATTATGTCTAGTAATTTTTTTATACCTGTTACTAGGAATTATAAAAAATAGTCATATAATTTATTAAGCCGAGAAGTTTTATCTCGTTTTGTTTCTTGGTTTTACTAATCCCATGACTAGAATCCACAATAGTTTCCTTGGAAAAAATAAAGCAGCAATCTTATTTTCAGTAAGCTGCGATTTATTTTGTTTGTTTTCTTCGAGTTTCCAAATGGTAGAGCACGATGGTCATGGTGAAACATTGGTTAATTTAGCTATGCGACTCACTGATAATCTGATTGATCTCGAAACGAATACAAATTCCTACTCCGCGTCCAACTTTATTGTTTAAAATTCCATGAAATGGTTTGTAATATTCAAGTGTTATTAGTTTTACTCTCACTTATGTGCTTCAAGGGTGCATGGGCAGTTTCACAATAGGTTCTCGTTATTATACTTAGATTGTTTTAAATAAGTAACTAAACCTATTCTACTTTAATGTCAATAGTGTTCTATCAATTTTGACCATGAATTCCATTGCAGTGTAGCACTGTATTATAACGTCGTTACGTAATCAACCATGATTTGCGTGAACGTTGTGACACGTTTACTCGGCGCGTGAGCATGTGTAAAATTGAAACCAATTCTATACCAAATTGGAATGTGTAAAGTATGTCTCAAATAGACCTCTCAGATTTTACGCTAAGCGTTAAACGCTAGGTCATTAATAAGAGCCAGGCCGGGAAACAATGGCACGAGTCCCATTGTTGCCGCGATGTTGTGCACGAGGACTTTCCGACACAATGCCCCACTGAGTGACTTTCGGGTAGGTAATCCTCTTATCCTTGCACAGGATTATCAGGGAACTAATTAGTATGGAAACATGTACGCTAGTGTTTTTAAACGCTACTAGATTTTTTTAAAACGGCGATAGAAAATTGAATAGATGAGAGCGAAAGTCGCTCCCTCTTGTACATCTACTTTTGGCATATTCGAGTAGACATTTACAGGTTTGTTTTTTATTTATAGATGGTTTTTAATATTTAACATGTACAATTTAATTAATCTATACATAATATAAAAGAAGAAGTCCTCACTTACTGACTGACTGTCTGACTGACTGACTCATCAACGCACAGCCGAAACTGCTGATGCTAGAGAGTTGATTTTTGCACAGTCGATTACATTTACAACATAAGCTAGGAATAAGAAAGAATTTTTCGAAATTCATCCCCTAAGGGGGTAAAATATGGGATGAAGGTTTGTATGACAACACTTATTTATTGAAGTGAGACATTTGAAACTTTGGATATACTCGCAGAGTTTCTGTTTATATACATTACAGTGTATTTCAGCGTTTTTCTAAATTGCTGCCCTAATGGGGTGAAAAGAAGATTCAAAGTACGTAAACGCAAATATAAAAACGCTGTGGAAGAACCTGAAAAAAAATATTAGCTGGCGGCGTTACCCCTTTTGTGTTGTATTTTTTCAAGGTGAAATTGAAGTATGTCAGATGATGAAAGTAACAGTCTTAACATTCCTCGTCTTTCCAACTCCGTCCAAGTCTTTTATCTAAGATTGGACGTTAGCGATCTATTTTAGACGTTAGCTGTATGAGGAATAAATAACACTGCAAAAACTAGAATTCGCTTAACAATCCGCTAAGAATTTTCATCTCCGTCATCTGTAAAAGTAGGCGTGAAGTGCAGACTCACCAGTCATTCCACGTACTTTTTCATTACGCATCACTATTCTGAAAACAATAGTGCCGCCCTCGACAGTTCGCTTGTTTTTCTTCTCAACATGGCCTCGATTGCTGTGAAAATATCAGTAGGCTTACAAAAAAAATCGCGACCAGAACATTTCTTTCTATGTTCTTTGTCACGCTTAATTAGTATACAAAAGTTTTATAGATTTAAGTTTCTTAATTCCGAAAATAAAATTAAAACCAGTAATCCTTCCATGTTTATTTTATATGAAATCGCATAACGGATAACGCACAAGTTTTGAAATCTGAACGTTTCTGATGTTTCGTGACGTGGGTGCTGTCGTGCCCTTCGTCGAGACGACGGGCTCCGCCGATGAAAGATGCCCGACGCCCATCCGAAATGTAAGTGTGTTTGTAGGTTAATTTAGATTTAAGTCTTAGTAATTAAATAAGTTAGTGTAGCGTGTATCGCGGGCGTTGTTGTCTCCTGACTTTAGTAGGGATAAAACAATGAGAATTTTCCTTCAAATAAGAAACCGGTATTTAAGATGTTGGTATAACTTCGTACTTTTTTTTAATTTTGATGTTTTAATGTTTATTTGGGCACAAACTGTACAATAGTTCTTAATTAGTTATCAGCAACTTATATCAGCAACCAACAAAGTTGCCACAACTAAATACTACTTAACCTTATACTACCTAATTAATACTACTACTTTTTTTCAATTTACAAAAATCGTGCGTTATCCGTCATGCGACTTTACGGAAACGAATCTTGAAACGGGAAAATATTTATCGCACTATCTTTGAAATGTAATAAACTACTGAAATAAGTGAAATTAGTACATTATTATACTCTGTCATACTAGGGAAATGAAGAAACGTGGGCGAAAATTACCATTAAAATTATTATCTTTAAAAAAACGAGGTATAGAGAAATTATCAAAGGTTAAAGACAAAGGTCTCTAATTTAATGTCTAAGCTTGGTAGAGTCATGAAATAGTACAAAACAATGACGTACACGTACATAATAAATAATATATTTTTTTATAAAACCTACCTACATCATCTTTAAGCCGACAGGCTTGACGTATATACCACAAAGCGACTTAAGCTTACAATACATTGTAGTACATATATTTTTTCGAAACTTAAACGCCTTTGCGTTAAGTCTCAATTTGTGTGGCAACAAATAGTTACCAATAAAGGCTTCCAGAGGTGTTAAGATTCGAAAAGATATGTACTAGAGGTACTGAGCTGCCCTATTGTAGGCTAGTATATCATAAAGAGGGCCTCGTTCAACACGTTTCCGTTATGTCAGCGTCGAAACTTGTCGAGACACGTTATTGCGAACAGGCTAGACAACGACGCTTCAGTTCTCAAGAGTTTCGTCCTTTATTAAAGCTGGATTATTTTCAGAAATAAAATCAGCAGCAGTACGTCTCGCCAATTTTTGGAAGTGGAAAAATCAATTTGCATTTATTTTGCATTTTATTATTATTTTATGCATGTTATTTGCATTTTATTATTATTTTACTTATTTGCATGTTTTTCTTAATATGACTAATTATTTTTGTGGAAAGAACCTTAGCTTGTTAGTACCTAATATATCGCAGGGACATGACAAAATGACAGCAATCAATTTACCTCAGGAATTAATGTTATAAAGGAAATGTTGATCAAGAGAAAAAGGTTATTTATATTTAAAAGACGGGTCAGACCCAATTAATTAACATAGTGTAGAAATTGAACACCATACAGCGCCATTGAATTTATATGGTGGTTTTTCAAGGATAATTCTTTATGGCGTGAACCGATTTAATTTTTTTTTTTTAATTTGAAAGAAGGTGTTTTCAGCATAATCATATAGGAATTTATGAAACAAAAATACATGTCATGGTGATTGGTGAAAATTACAAACATAATATAGAAATGTTTTTGATGATAAAAGAAGAAAAACTAGATGGAGCTATGGTTATATTTTTCCTGTAAAATATAAATTGATAAATATTAATGTTACGTCATAATTCCATATTTTTAGGGTTCAGTACCCAAAGGATAAAACGGGACCCTATTACTAAGAAGACTTCGCTGTCCGTCTGTCTGTCCTTATATCACAGCCGATTTACTCGCAAACTGCAATTTTGAAATTTGGTAGAAAAGCGTATTTTATGAACCGCTACATAAAAGTGATGTGAACTTACAAAAAAATAATAATTTAGGGGGCACTCCATACATGTAACCGATGGATGAAAAAAAAATCAACGCACATATTCGTGTGGGGTATCCATGGACAGGTCTTTAAAAATGTTATGGAGGTTTCTACAAAACTTTTCCATTTAAGTCAACCGTTGGTGAGATATTAGCTGTCAAAGTCATAAAAAGTGTCCCCCTCCCCTCTAATTTCCAAACCATGAAGCTTAAAATACTGATAAATTGAGGTAGTGTGCATTAATAAATACTTACAGCGACTTTTGGTTTGAACAGGATAGCTTTTTCCCAAACAAAAGGTCGCGAGTTCCCTATGAAGGTACGATCTTTTTAGATTTAATGTCTTGGATAGCGGTTTTAAATGTGGACACCTGTAAAGGTGTTATTACGGAACCCTTCATTGTGCGTGATCCGACACGCACTTGGCCGGTTTTTTTTTGGATAGGTTGTTTTTGTATGTCTCTTTATAAAGGGTGTAACAAAACTAGTGAGGATCCGTTTAAGGGCATATTCGGAAAGGTATGAAATAATGTGTAATAAATGAACTTATTATTTTGCTTTGTGATTCGAACATTGCGAGTGAAACAAGAGCGACTCAACCAGCACGCGACGCTACTTGCTAGCAAGTAGTGCTATACGTACATACTAGTAACTAAATTTGAGTTTAAAAAAAACAGACGACTTAAACTAATCATAAACCATATGTAATGACTTCAAGGTCATTTCATAAAGGCCACTTATTCGGCGTTCAAAGAGCAATACGCCCTAAAACGTGTTAAGGACTCAGAAACACTTGTCTTCGTCACGTCTCAAGCCTTGGCACATCCAATTTGCCGTGAAATCCATGACAATAGCATCTCGAAGCATGAGCTCAGCGTCTAATATACTACTTGATGTTTTCAGACAATACTGAACCTTATTACAATGAGACAAGATCTACGTAGAACACGCCTACTGCAATGCAATGTAAAAGCAAAATTAATTTGGCCAATGTTCTTGATAGATGATTCTTAATGGTACTTCGATTATTCCAGTTTGATTAGATTTTTGTACGTCTGTCGTTAGTAAAATGAATCCATATATATTTTTTAAATTAAGGACTAAAAACAATTACACACAAGGTTACAGCTTTAAGTGTAGAATTTGTACAATTATAGAGTGTGAAACCAACGACATTGTCCACAGATCAAAAGATTAGTACGTATGCAGCACTAAGTACTAATAAATATCTTAAAATTAGTACAAATTATGGGAACGGTAGCTATATGCAACAATGATAAATAGTGGGTACATTTAAATATGTGAAATAGTAGGTGACAAACAACGCACGGATAGTTATTAAAACGGTACAAATAAAAACAAAACCAGAGCCGTGTCGGCATCTAGCAATCTAAGCAACACCATTTTTTTCATACTGTGTCGGAGACCATGAAGATGTCAATGTCATTAAAGTATTTATTGTAAGATTTGACCCACAGAAATATATCGAGATAGAAGGAAAGAGTGTATGTACCTTGCGTGCGAGAATTGGGTCGTTCAGTCCCCTCCCAACCTCCTTCCACGCGCAACGTCAGGTTGTAAAAACGAAATGCCTTCTTGTTCAATAATTAACTGTTTAAACCGCACCAATAAAGGTGGAGCTTATAATCGAGTTATTTCCTATCATATGTAAAAACTCTTTGTCCTAAAATGTCTGTTATTTATAAAATAATTTATTTTCTTACTCCGTATTATTTTCACCAAAACAGTAGCTAGTTTTTTATTGCGGTTTTAATTCTATGCGTCAGACTTGACGTGCTTTGAAAACCAAAAATGTAGAGTCGCGTTCAAGGTCGATTTATCATTTTTTTTGTCAAAAGTAAGAATAGTGCTGTGTTTTGTGATTTTCTGTGCGTGCGATGGTTTCGTACTTCATTCTTATCGATGTTTAAGACGGAGGAAACGATAATTACATTTTTATATTATTATGTAGATTACATTTTTATATTATTATGTAGCTACATAATATAGGTAGTTTGCATCCGTGTCGTACGGCTTAAATGTTTCCAATCAATAAATTACACTTGTCAAGTCAAAGTACCTACGCAAAATGTTACGCTCGGGCACAGATAAGTAAGAGAACTACGTATAGAAGGCCCACCGCGCAAAATTCCCCGTTTAGGTACACCAAACGTGGCCATCTCTTTCTATCGCACTCACTTCTACTCGCTACATCACCAAGGCAACATGTAAGTGCCTGTAGCGGCGCGACGAAGTCACGAAGTGGGCGCCCCTGGCTCGGGTCTCATGCTAATCGACGAACTTTTTCCTTCTATACTGTATGAGAAAAACCAAGACCTATTTATGATTATTTTTCATTTCCTCGCTTGAATCGGATTATCATTTCCCCTGTCGATTCTTATCGATATTTTGTATCGATACAAAACACACCTATAATTTATTGCAATCACCGCGTGCTAATCGATTGCACGGGTTATGTTTCCCATCACTAAATTACACTCATGACGTCACAGTACCTACGTAAAATGTTACACGCTCGGTTTCCGTACGAATCAATGAACTCTTTAGTTCTATCTCGATATATTTCTGTGATTTGACCAGTTTATGTAGGGGGTAGGAGATCACGTTCGCCCGCGTGGGTAGGGCAGCGCGACGTCGCAAACAGTTGATGCTCTCGCGCGGCACGCGCATATTCACTTAAAATATATTTTCTGTGGCAGTAAAATGGCGTGACTAGCGAATTTCTTATCGCTACTTCGCTGGGCGCGGTTAGTTAGACGGTGCCTCATCAGCCACGTCACCCTGCCTAAATTAATTAAAAGTTGATTCATTTGCTTAAATAAGTGTCGCAGCATAACAGATTACCTCACTCTAAATGAGTGTTAATGACTTAAGAGTCTTATGATAGAGATATGTATGTATCATCAATTGTAAGTTGTTGCATTTGGAATTACCTAGAAAAGGAAGAAACACTGAATTCTAATTAATTTGGCGGGACGTTCACCGCGCGATCGCGACAATACTGACACAGCTTTGCTTAGTTTGGGACTAGGTTGATTTGTGTAAGATTGTCCAAATATTTATTTATTTATTTACATATAATCCCTATTCATCCCGGAACCGCCGCACACCGGGTAGAGTCAGTCCGACCCAAGTCGGGCCTAGCTGAGTTTCTTTCTGGACTCTTCTCAGTTAGGCTAGGTTTAGTGAACCAGCGACACAACTCCCAGTAGCTCGATTCCACTCACACCCTCAGACTCGGTTGTAACCGCTCAACCAATCTCACTGGAGTGCAAACTCTTAGAGTATTCCAATGTTCCAAACCACACGCGTGGTCGTGTCGGAGGTTTTCCCCTGGATTTTCCCCAGGCTACTCTTCAACCGCGCACTCCTATCGGTTTATTGGGTTCGGCTTATAAAGGCACAGTCAGGTTAAAAAAAAAGAATTCTAATAAGCTCTTTAGATTTGTTTAAGTAGATGTTTTCAATTTATCCAAAATTCAGTAAAGGACATTAACACATGAACGGGCATGACGTAACGTTAACCATAATAATGAGCCTTACGTATCTAACGTTTGCCTTGTTCCCTCAATAGTTACATTTTTTGCCGTCTGAATTTCAAGCCTTTTATTAACTAATAATTAAATTCTATGATTAAGTAAATGAAATAGTTTATTTATTTACCAAGCTTTGGGTTTTAAGTCATAAAATGCTACATTGCCATTTTTAGGGTTCCGTACCCCAATGGTAAAACAGAACCCTATTACTAAGACTCCGATGTCCGTCCGTCTGTCTGTCTATCTGTTTGTCCGCCTGTCACCAGTCTGTATCTCATGAATAGTTAGATAGTTAAAATTTTCACAGATTGATGTCTTTATGTTGCCGTTAAAACAACAAATACTAAAAAACAGAATAAAAAACTATTTAAGGGGGCTCCCATTCAACAAACGAGATTTATTTGCCGTTTTTGTTGATAATGGTACGGAACCCTTCGTGCGCGATTCCGGCCGCCCGACCGGCACTTGGCCGGTTTTTTTGCTTTATACCTGTGACGGAACGATGGTTTAACGTATTATATGTGAATCAGCTAATAGTGTAGCTAGTAATTATGGTTACCTCTATGTTTAGTTTTAGCAGCATTTTATTATAGTTATTAAATCTTTCTGTAATACCAACAATCAAGTTATGGGCACGAGTGTCAATTAGAAAACAGCTCCAAAAACATGATCCTCCATATGGGGTAAAAAGCGCTCCGCTAAACTTCAGCATTTCTTATTAATTGAACTCCAAAACCACAACACAATGTGACTTACTTAGTATACGAGTTCTAATCGTACATACGGGCGCAGCTGTGCCGAAGCGAGCTACGATGACTCCGCAAAACGATGCGCATCTCCAACTTTGTCTCAGCAAGTCCGCACCATGTTCCCGCACATGCTAAACTTCCTGCATATCGATGTTTGTGGCCTTTTTGTAGGTCGAGCCGGCTTTAACTTCACCTTAATACAGCTTTCAGGGCTCATTAGGTAAAGTATCTCTTTTCAGTTTTTATCCAATAACCTGACTGTAGTTCATATTTATTATTCAAGATGTCGAGTGAATTAGCGTTATGCATATTTTTTGTAAGTCGGGTTTCATTTCAACGTAGAGCTAATTCAATACTGTACTGAACGAAGCAAGGATTAATAAATGTTCACGCAAATGAATATTGGTCAAAAGCTGTAGGCAGCAATTTCCTTTCTGTTAATATGAAATCCTAGAGCAAATCCGAATAGAACTTACGAATGATTCTACGAAGGAATAACGTACATGGTGTTATCTATTGCTATGTATCCATTTGACTAATAAAGATATAGCGAAAATAGAACAAACCAAACTACCTTCGGTCAAAAAACAAGCCCAACAGTAAATTTGTGTAGCAGAGGCAAACATTTGCAAATACCTATGCTTACACTTTGGTGGAAATAGTTTTCTATTAGCCTTTGTAATGTTGGCATTGGTTTTTTTCATTGAAACTGGAAGTAAATAATATATGGAATAAAGTCTAGGAAAGTGGTGAACTCATTTATATTCAATTCGATACGAAATCAATGTTTACCTACTTCAGGTACCTACCACTTCTCCCTTGTTGAATACATGTTTAAAGTAGTCATTAAACATAAAGGCACTTCGACATTCGGCGGTACAATTTTCGTAAGCTGTCAACTGTCAGTGTGAACTAACAATCAAATAAGTTTAAATTAGATTCTTTAGTGCGCGCCTACATTCAAATACGAGTAAGTGCGTCCTAATTGGCATGGGATGCATGAATGTAGATACGCCTATATTCATCCATATCCTCCATCCACCTGCTTCCACGCAATTTCATCTATACTGAAAATTTTATGACAAAATCTTGGCTGAATCTCGACGACATCAGTAAGTTCTCGTTGAAGTAGAAAATGCATATACAACCCCGCCAAATGCGGAAGTAGTCTAATTAAGACACGCTCACCCTGAACTTAGTTCAAAGAACAGTCTCACAAATTTCAGTGTAAATGGCGGCAGGTACCTACCTAAAGTTTCAACATAACACTTGAGTAACGGAATTAAATCTTATCGGTACATTTCGGTCTATGTAGAGCTCCAAGTGTTCACAGGCTTAGCTAGAAGCCTATATAATATAATTATCTGTATACTAGGTGGTATTGTAAGCTGATAATTATTTTACTAATAGTTGCGTCATGTATACGTGTGTATTTTCATATCCATACTAATATTATAAATGCCAAATTGTGTCCTCTTCACGCTTAAACCGCTGAACTGTGTGACATAATATAATTGTAAGCTCGAAATTATTATTCCTTCTTGAACTGTGAATTGATATTTTGACATGAAAAATTTATTACTTATTATAACAGTCACAGTCGGACTTTCTTAAATTGTAAATTAATGTTTTGACATGTAAAGGTGCCCTTGTGGCCTATTTGCAGAATAAATGTTTGATTTTTTTTTAACCGATTTAGATGAAATTTGGTATAGAAATAGTTTGAGACACAGGGAAGGACATAGACCACGTTTCCTGCAAATCATTCTTTAAGGGGGTGGAACTTTTTATGATAGAGCGATG
Source organism: Epiblema foenella (assembly GCA_963556455.1). NCBI lineage: Eukaryota > Metazoa > Arthropoda > Insecta > Lepidoptera > Tortricidae > Epiblema > Epiblema foenella. Next base: position 8,995,593 of record OY747107.1, on the reverse strand, counting down.
ACTAGGTAAGCGCCTGATATAAAAAATAGCAATAAAATTCTATCGCGATGAACGAGTTGTACGCGGACGAAGTCACGGGCAAAAACAAGTCGGGAATATTTTTATGCCGATTGCTTCGTCAACTCCTCTAACCTTTGCCTACATGAATAATCCATAAATAAATAAAGGTGACCCGATAGCAAGGCAGATAAGCGGTTTTCACGGTAGGATACAGATGAGAAACTACAAAGGGGTCTAACAGAGACCTACGTTTCGCATTTAATTTGATTGCAATGTATTTCTCTTGCTCGCTTCATCTTGTATAATTCATACGAAGCCTACGATAACAGTCAATCTTGTAAACGCCGGTGATTGGTTGGGGATAATTTCTCCCTTTCTTGATGGCTTACTTACTGGGTTCTGCAGTAGTGGATATTAATTACACAAGTAGTTACAATCGATTCGCTCGTGGTTTAATCTAACAATCCTCCGCGAGCTCTGCTCTCAATGCAAGTACTGGCGTCAAACAACAACTTTGTATTACATAACAAGCTATTACCTATATACCAACCCATACTTAGTTAATGTGACTGTGCATTTTTTTAAACTGCGTGCTCGGGACTAATCCAAAATAGTTTTCCATCGCATTTACAAGTATGACGACGTCAGGAGTGAAATAGTGCTATATGAGCCTAGTCTAATAACAAGCTTTTGATATGATAACGTCTTATAAATCGAAGAACGGATGCCAACACGAAAGTGTGACGTAATGTATGACTAACCTGAGCCTTGTTAAGCGAATTTCTATAAAAACGTTATTGGATTTTGTACCTTAGTGTTCTAACGGTAAAATTGATTTTTGAACCAATTACTTTATGCAACTCGGCCAACTGAATGATTTTAAGCAGGGCTCGGAACCGGTTTTTACTATTTTTGAAATATCTAAGGTACTTTTCATATCTCCATTTTTATTTTTAAATATGTTTTTGTTAGCCTTCATCTATGATATAAATGATTTAAAATACGAAAAAATATCGTAAGACGTAATTAACCGAAATTTTTATCCGGTTAATTTGAATGAACCGGTTTCCGAGCCCTGATTTTAAGTTATACCTAAACAGTTGAGTTGGTGCTGGTTTCTCTCCTCGGCTGTTATTCACAAACCGACTCGCCCTCATCTGTCACCTCACCCCTCATCCGTTTTTATATGGAAACTGTCAAAAAGTGATAGATGACATTTATTTATTTATAGTTTCCATATAAAAACGGGTGAGCTGTGAGGCGGAAGGTGAGGACGGTGCTTAGTGAATCTATACGATGGTAAAACGCGTAAGCGCCCGGAAATTAGCCGTACTCATTCATACTCAAGCCCTTTTTGGCGAACTCGCTCTTGGCGTTGTTGCTCGCCCTGGCTTACCCAAAGAGCGCGGGCGGCTCTATCGGCAAAGAAGGGGGATCCCAGCGTCTCTTCAATTAAGGGTCGGTTGCACCAACATAAGATGACAGGCCGGTCATCGTCAAATATGGCACCGGCAGCTGTCATCCCATAGAAACTTGTCAAACTTTCCATACAATCAGATTTTAACGAACACCACTTGCGATTACAGATGGTTTGGTGCAACCCACCCTAACTCCTTCTTTGTATTATACAAAATAATGATAATTTAGTGATAACAATTCAATTCAATTCATAAAAATAAGCAATTTTGCGTCAATGTTTTCTTATGACTTTATCACGTAAAATTATCGTCTGAAAACCGACTTTACAGACAACCATTTTTCTGTCGTACATTAAATAAACTTTATTTTTGGTTTTCCATTAAAAATATGCCTTAAAACAAGCTGGCATACTTTGTTATTATTATCTATTTTTATTTGAAGAGACAACTAACAAATAACATACTAAAGAAACCTTGGGCCGAATCCATCCGTTTTATTCTCATGGTTTCCTTACGCTGATAAAATAATTGGGAATTCACTCCGAAGCTACATATTGTATTCAAGTCCACAAGCTTCACTATCACTACATAGTATTAAAACTAAGTCGCTTTCCGCTGTCTGTCTGTCCCTATGTATGCTTAGATCTTTAAAACTATGTAACGGATTTTGATATGGTTTTTTTTTTAAATAAATAGAGTTATTCAAGAGGAAGGTTTATATGTGTAATACATGCCTCAGCATTGCACCCGTGCGAAGCCGGTCGCTAGTTATAACTAAAAAAGAAAAATTCCATCCATTTAAATAACACACATTCACGGGTGACAAGATTCTTAACACCATTTGAGCAATTTCTTTGTAATAAAAATGTAATCATGAAAAAAACGCACGCACTTGAACGTCTTCATTTAAAAAACATTTTACTTGAATAGAAAAACGTTTTCTCCGTTATTAAATTTCTCGCAACTTCAATATAAACCTTTAATATTTCGTGACTGCCTGTCTTCCGCAAACATTATTTTATGGCTTCAAAGACAATGTACTTCTAATATTCAATTTTAATAACGTTTATTTATGTGAGAGTCGTATTCAATAGAAGTGTAGATTGGGGTAAGGACTTAATTCGATTATTTTTTAATTGGTTCTTTTGTGTTACGAAAAATTTCCATACGTTCATATGGGTTATTTTCTAACACAAAAGAATAAATTAAGAAATAGTCAAATTTTAGTCCTTAACTATGTACACTTTTTTAGAAAACATCCACTATATTTTAAAATTAACAATATAAAAAGATTTTTTGAACGTATTTCTGAGTTATTTAATCGAGTAGGTACTTCATTTTAAGCTACCATTGAAAAGGGCGTCTTATATCGAACCGTAATCCACGTTGACAATAGTGCCCATAAAGTGGTGAAGGGTCCAGATAGCTAAATCAAATTTCCTCAGCGGAGGCTTGAATAACATGTGGCCTTGTGGCCGCATATATTTATGTAAATGGAGGTAAGATGGCGCGAAGTAATAGAACTATAACAGTTTGTTTTATATAACTTTATTTTTCGGTCACTTGATCTTTGTTGATGGTTGATGTTGCGGGGAATAACCAATTTATCGAGGTAAGACTGTCGCCAAGTATTACAGAGCCCAAAGCCATCCATTATTAATATCCGTCTACCTCGTCTCTATTAATATTCTAGGAAAGGACGCTATGTATTATGAAGCTTATTAGCTATATTATAGAATGCGAGTAATATCTTTCTAATGTTTTCGTTATTTTCGTCAGAGAAAAGACTTCATTCATTAAGTGTTCGGTTGCTTAGTACAGTTTATCTCTAACTTGTCTGTGATCTACGACAAAGCTTTACAAAATACTTTAATACATAAACTCACCCAACACTTTTGTCCCTGGTCATAGCAAAGGTTTACGTTAAATATGAAAGGAAAATATTTACAAAAAAATGAGAGGTTCTTTTCTTTACCTGTCATGAAGTAATGGACTCATGGGTCATCTTGCAATCGCAATATGTCTTCCTCAAGCAAACTGTCGCTCTTATACAGAGATACCGCCTTTACCGACGAGACCAGAATAAACACACGAATTTTTGATGGCATGGGTCGAAAATTTGAGAAGAGTAAACTTACGTAATATGATATAATATGATATAATATGATAAAGAATGAAAGAAAGTAAATATTAAGGGGGCAATCCAACACAAATCGATCAAGCATCATGTAAACTCAATAAGACTTGTTTTATGGGTACCAGACGACGATATTCTATAGCCATAAAAGAGGTAAGATTAAGTATGAAATTAGACGTTTTATTCTGAATGTTATATTAACGGAATATTTAAATAAAAATAGCGATGTCCTGAAATGTCAACGACCCCAAAATACACCGAAGCCTTAACAACTATAATAAACGTTTAAAAGTTTGATAAAGTTAATGAAATTCAAATGAGATTAGCGTGGTTATATAAGGATTCACTATATATAATATTTAGGCATAACTGATTGATTAATTCTAAATTATTAGATGCTATTAAGGCTTCACGCTCAATTTAGTTACGTGATTTTAACATAGGATGAAACAAGTAGTACGTTGTAACGTTTTAATGTTTTAGTAAGCCGAGACAGCTTATAATTAGTAAATAAATCCATACCCAAGAGCGAGCTAATCTTTTCTACCTGTTTTCCGGTACATGATTAGATTTTTATTCTGGTGTATTTTCTGTTATTTTCACATAACTGCCTCTTCTGACATTATTTCCGTTAGGTCTATATTACAGTATTTCTAATGCATTTAAAAGTATTTTAATTTCTACTGCAATATGAGTAATCTTTCCACGCCGAAGGCTTGTTGAATAAAAGTTTGTTTAAAATTAAATATCTATAATTTTAAACAAATTTTATTCTATCCTGTTATACATGACAGTCTAAGTAAATGTATAAACAAAAGCGTAGCAACTGAAAATACTGGACACTCTTTTGTGATTCAAAATAAAACGATACGACGCTGTTTAAATTGATAACATTTTAAATAAAAATAGACGAAAAACAACAGAAGGTTCTATTCGCATTTTTAAAAGAGCTAGTTTGTTGCGGAATGAAATGGTTTGTCCGTTAAGTATACACACCAGACTTGGCGCTCTCCGAATATAGCTACCTGGTGCGATCCGAAGTTGGGCTCGGAAATTATTTTCAAGTTAAATGTTTTGACGCTTCTAGTGTTAGTTAACAATGAAGGTACACTTGCAACAAATGAGTGTAACCGTTTTCATTGGTCATGGCGTGATTCTATGTGGTCATTTATTTATTCAGCCAATACAATGTAAGTTTATAGTTTGGTATTAAGCAAAGCACGTATATGTTAGGCAACAGACAATAATATCAAGAAACGATCATAACTTCATGAGATAACTTCAACCAATTGAATTTAAAATTACTAATATAAAAAAGTATTATAATTAAAATTTAACTACTCATGTCTTTTCTAGTTGAAGTTATTAAAGTGTTACTTACATAATGGAATAATGACAGGTACCTACAGTTGACTGAAAGAAGATGACTGTATCCAGTTTATCGCTTTATTGTATGTATGAAGGTATGAAGTTAAAACAAAGTTACAAAACTGGCTGCAGAGTTTGACTTAGGTATCATGAGACTGAAAGTCTCCTTACGATATTATAATTTGAAAACCGGTCAAGTGCGAGTCCGACAAGCGCACCGAGGGTTCCGCACATGGATATGTACCAACCTTATTAATTCAGGAAAATCTCAACAACATGGTGTAGAAATTGAACTCCAAGGGTACAGCGCCATCTATAGGCGAATTTTGTTACAAATATGAGCGACTAAATAACTTAGTATGTATGGTGGTTTTTCAAGGATAATTGTTTATCACGTGAACCGATTTCAATTTCTTTTCTTTATTTGATAACCGGCCAAGTGCGTGTCGGGCCACGCACAGTGTAGGGTTCCGTAATTGCCCGTCCATCACGTCACCGGTCATATACGGAATCACGGACCTGTAGAAGGGTTTTTACTAATCTTAGTACTGATGATGTACTTTTTTGAGATGTTTTGTTGTATACATATTTTTGCCCTTTACGGCAATGTCTACTTAGCTGTGATAGTTTTCCTTTTAAATTCATCGTATATTACTACCATGATTTTTTTCACATGCCTAGGTAGCCACCGTTTAGCTGGCAAGGGGGGCGGATACTTGACCATAGCAAAAATTATCACTTCAAAGCTTAATATCACGCCAACCGATTCTTGAATCAAAAAATGATTTTAGAAACCATATAATATTTTTGAAAGAGCTATTCATTCGATACCCCACACGATGGGGTTTGGAAGAAAAAAAATTGCACCACCACTTTACATGTAGGGGAGGTACACTAAAAAAAATTTTTTTAATGATTTTGTTCTACTGTTTTGTCGGTGTCATTGATATGTATACTCATGTCAAATTATAGGTTTCTAGTACTAACGGTTACTGAGAAAAGCGGGGGACGGACGGACGGACATGGCGAAACTATAAGGGTTCCTTGTTTACTACGGAACCCTAAAAAGGCACTTTCAGCATAATCGCGTAGGAATTTATAAAACAAATGTTACCCTTTTTTATAACTGTTCCAAATTTCAAATCGATAGCTTACGTAGTTTTTGAGATATTTAGCGATGTGACAGACAGACAGACCGACAAAATGAAACCAGTGGTACGGAACCCTAAAAATGGAGCGCTCGTGGCCCAGCGATACCCGCGTATCGCGTGCGGTATGCGAGGTTAAGCAACGTCGGCCGGTCAGTTATTGAACGGGTAACCGGTTTGAGTAGTTATTAACTGAGCGCTCCTGTTCTTTGGAAGGCATGTTAATCCATTGATCCCGGCTGCTATGATAGCAGTAACTCGGCTTACGAATTTAGAGCCCTTCGGGCGGCTTGAGGTCTTCTAAAAGCCTACTACAAAAAAGTGGAAACAAAATTTCCATACGACAAATAATTAATTTAAAAAGCAACAAACACCTCACCATCTTACCTTAGATTAAATAACATTTTATTCTGAAATTCACATGACCTCCCTATAATTTAAAGAATTAGTAAATCCCTTTTTTAACCATATTATCACTTCATCTGTTATTTTTGCCACTAAGGTATATTTTTAGCTTTTACTGTTACCTACATTGTCCAAACACTCCTAATATTCACAAACTCAAACCCCTAAGACACAGGTTTACGCCTAGTTTTGGTGTTGGAAGTTTTGATCATATTACGCCTATCTATTTGTACAAACCCTATTAAACATAAGCCTCATTTATATAACACGCCATTTTAATGTACAATAAAGATTACTATTATTATTATACAATTCTATTACTAGAACTTCGACGATTTAATATTAATGTCTGTATTTTTATTGGCACATAATATTATTGTAATCAATACTGAATATTATGTACATACATAACATGAACATAAAGTTACGCTTGTATTTCCAAAAGGAGTAGGCAGAGCACGTGAAATTCAGTTGCAGTGCCACATTTAGCAGTTGTAAGTAGGTTTAAAGATGGAGAAAATGTGATATTGCAGTGATAGGTTGCTAGCCCATCGCCAACAACACAGTACGAAACCCAGTTCCCATAGTCGGCTCTTACGACACCCACGGGAAGAAAAAGGAAAGTGCTGTTCTAACCTGGCGCCACACGGGGTACCTAGATTAGTATGATCAATTATTGTTTAAAGTAAAACAAGGTTTTTAAAAATATCCGTTTTAAAGTAATGATCTAGTTACACTTCTAAAATTTTTGTTATCATCATCTTCGAATACAATTATACCGATATATTTTCCACATTTTAAACTTTTTGTTCCGTTATTTTAAATTTAGCATATTTAAATTATCATGTGACACCATATCATATGATTGAAATTACACAGGTCCCAACTATACATAATGATCTACACGGCGGCCGTTCTTCCGCCATAAAACAAACTTCGGCACCCAACTATCTCCCACGTACGGCCTATTTATTACCTCCCTCTCACGTATAAGCTAGAATGAGTGGTGGTGGTGGTGAGGGAAATAGATTTTTTATAGCAAGGCTGTGGCAAAAGATCAGCACTTTCTAGGCCTGAGTTGAGTTTGTTCATAAAACGTGTATGGACTTTATAATTTAACCCGCAAGTAAGTAGGTACTTATCTAATAGGGATGATGACTCATGTTACAATTTATAACATAGTGTGGCTATATGGATAGAAAACCATCAAAATATCACAATAGATAGTAAATTAGACAAATCAATTGAAATCAAAAAAGATACGGGACTACAAAGATTCGCAAAAACGTTGTTTTTTGTTTATTGGCTAAATGTAATTATAAGTTACCAATAGAATTCTCATGTTACAATAAAAAAGAAATTGTAAAGCACATATGACATAAACGCAATATTTTTACGACACAAGCGGCAAACTTCACTTGTTTCTAGGTATATACAACTGTATAAGTACGAGACCCCGCAGACGTGACGTCACGCCTGTGTGCGAATCAGTATGTAGCGTATTCAGTGCTCGTTAGCTATGCTGTACTTTGTCTCTCATTTTCGTCTTTTATGTTGCTTTAATAAAAATTGTAGTTGGTCCCATACAAATTTTTGATCGTGAAAACTAGTTCGAATGCCTATGCCTATTCAAGCTGCTTAGGCTGGGTTTTATAAGGATCCGTTAGACCAAATATCAGATTAAATTCTGTCAACTCCGCACATTTTTTGACATAACGACATAAAGTCTAACGGATCTTTATAAAACTGAGCCTTAATGTAGTGTTTTGAACGTTCGTTGTACAATCTGGTACAAATGAGTTGTTTGCTTTGATATTTTTTTAATATAAAAACTAAAAATAAACGCTATTGTTAGGTGTATCATAAAATCAGCTAATTTTGAATACAATGCTGCCATCATATTCCTTAGCACCTTCCGTGCCAAGAACCAGCTGGGCTCGTCTCGTGGGCGGTTTCACTACATACGGTTTTTCGTATGTTATTAGCAACGAGCGTTAAGATTTGATTTACCTAAAAGTACCTAATCTTATTTAAACTTATGCTCAATTTTCTTTTGTTAATTTTTGTATTTATACAGTCAGTAGCTGCAAAACTCGCCTTTGTACTTTACATGGTACCTCTATATATGATTTAAAGCTGTTATGGTGTACAATGAAGTTAAATACATACCTACTAAATAAGAGAGGGGAAATTACTGTTTATAAAGGTGAATCTTCCTTTAAAGTTTTTTAATATTTCACTTAAATCACTTAGGCCCGGTTTTATAAAGATCTGTTAGACCTTATGTCGGTTTGTTATGTCAAAAAATATACTGAGTTACTGAAATTTGATCTGACATTTGGTCTAACGGATCTTTATAAAACCCGACCTTATAATATCCAACACGTCAATCAAACGAGTTTGTTAGAAAAAAGTTTATAATATGGACTCCAAGCATACTCATGAGATGACCCATGTTCAAATGAATTACTCATCGGATTGGAATGGATACTCACCGCTAAAAGTTATGTTTGGTAGATTTAAACCCTATAAAATCACAGTTTTAAAGAGTGACCCAGGCCTAACCATGGTACCGAGCGACAAAGAATAGTTGATCCATCCTGTAACCTAAATTTGGATATTTAATATTGACGAGGGAGAGAGGAGCGCTCGTGGTCCAGCGGCGCCCGCGTACCGCGTGCGGTATACGAGGTTAAACAACGTCGGCTCAGGTCAGTTCTTTGATTGGTGACCGCTTTGAGTAGTTATTAACTGACCGCTCCCGTGATTTGAAAGGCACGTTACGCCGTTGATCCTGGCTGCTGTCTGTGATAGCAGTCGTTAAGCCAAGTAAGAGGCCTTCGGGCGGCTTGAGAACTTCTAACAGTCAAGTTGCCCACTCGCTTGACAAGGGGGGGTCGAAGTTGCACCACGTCCGTAGGGAGTACCCACCGCTACCCTTCACGTTACCCTTGGGTGATGCTAAAAGTGCAACAAAAACTAGCAAGTGTACTGTCATCTCGAAGATCTTACTGTTCAAAATAATTGCCTGCGATAAAAAAAACTACATAGATGGCCTTTGTGTAACAGTTACAAAGCAATTAAAATTAAAATTGAAAGACGGCGGCCTGTAACATTATTGAATATTAAGTTTACCGTTATACTGTATAAACATTTATTGATTTACAGACGGTAATAATAGTTAACTAGCAATAAGTTAAATAATATTACAACTTACTTAAAACTAAAACAGTTATACTTATTAATCACTGCTTTCATGTAAAGTTCTTGTAAACAAAATTACATATAAAGGATGAAGGAATTCTCGGTACTGAAGATATCTGAGCTCCTTGGGTTTGTGTGCGGTTGATAAAAACGTATTTAATATTCTACTTTGACATGTTATATTAACTGTGTCCCATATTAAATTGTATCCAGGAATTTTCGTATTTCATATCATAACCCTTATTAACCCTTTGTAAGATCGTAGATTTCGAAACGATGGGAAATATGATACTAAAATAATGAAAGCTTCCTCCTTAAGTGCTCTACAGTTTTTTTATATATAGAAATCAGTTTGCGAAATATTTTTTTTTCAAGTGACCATTTTTATAAAAGTAAGCTCTTCCACCCTAGCAACTGTTCCACGGTGTTTGAGTATGTGAAATGTTCTCAACGCGTCTGCAATTAGTTCAGAAAGTACTTATGAATCAAATTGCAAACACGTTCTAACAAAAGTATTTAGGGTGAGGCTAGGTATTTAATTCCTAAGATTCTGGTGGCGTCATTCCAACTTACATTATTACATTGGTCGTTGGAAGTATTAGGAGGGTTTCCATGCTATATTACCTAGATTTTTACCTTTACATTGATGACGTAGATCATCATTGGCTACATCATCTTTGCAGATGATTCATCGTGAAATATAGCGGGGAGGCTGCCCGCAACGTCTCCCATGGCTATAAAGTCCTATAGCAGAGCGACACTTTCTGCCGCAGCGATCACACAGGTAGAGGTCTGGCAATGCGAATTCCCTTCTGCCACAGGCTCTCTAACCAGTCTTCATCGTGCTTTTCCACACCCTTTCTGAAGTCACGATGCCACTCTGGTCTCATTTTAGCCCGAGTCTCCCAGCATGGGGTTGAATGTTAAAGCAGACTAGGTCCCTTTTTTTACTTACCTAGATAACTTCTTTCTGTCTCGCAATGAAATCTTTAAAAAAATATAAAGGGATAAATCATTTACTTTCTGGGTTGTATTTGCAATTTATTTTTAACACAAAATCAATCATTCAATTCCGATATTTTTATTAAGTGAATTTACTCTATATCGACTAATATTTCATTATAGAAAACATAAAATTAAGGCTTTTTTCCTTACATGATATTTATTTTAAGCCGTTGTCTACCCATCCCGGAGATCTCCGGGCACATAACAAAATAATGTTATTGTTTACTTTTTTGTCTGTCGAGGACGCGTTAATAGAGACTGTAATAAAGTCTGTTTGTACTACGATAACTTATTTTGTTTTTAACTAATTTTATTTCGGAATTATTTTTAATAATGAAATGCAGTCCAATGCACTTCCTCATAATATTATGAATGGATGGATGTAAGTTTTTCTTAATCTCAAACACGACTAAACTGATATCTATGAAGCTCTCCAGCAGTGTTGTAGCTTAGACATAAGAATAAAACATAGCCCATATTTTTTTCAAAATTCATCGCTTTAGGATGTAAAAAAGGGGGTTGAATGTTTATATTAAAAACGTCTAATATCCGAAGCGAGGGACTAGAAATACTGGACTGTGCGAAGCCCGGGCGGGTTGCTAATAATGTAGTAAATGTCAAATGAAATCTAATAATGGTATGACGTGCACATTGTTCAATTTAGAAACAATAGCAAATTGTATAAGAAAACAACTTCAAAACATTTATCATCTTTATTTACATCTACTAATTTTATTTACAATAAACTCATCTGTATTCCTATAAACTTCCCTGTACAAATTTTCATTATAAGTATCTGAATATTCCGTGAAACCAATTGTGAAAAGCAAGTTATGATGAATATTCAATTGATAATAGACCATAATACACCTAAATTAAGAATTATATTTAAGAGGTCTGTGACATAGATATGACTTCCGAAAGATCTCGGTACGCGCTCGTCTGACATAACGCTGGACGCAACGACGACTCGACGGCTACCGGATGCGTCGCGATTGTCGTCCGCAGCAACACTGCTCACTTCAGGCTGTACACATTTAGGTACTTGTACCTGGAAAAGGACATGTATTTTAGAATTGTATAAATCATTGTATCGTTCTATCCAACTTCAAATAGGTACTTTAACTAAGAGAACTAGCTGATCAACTCGCTTATTCACCCTCATGAATAAGTGAGTTGATCAGCTAGTTCTCTTAGCAACAGAGAATAGGAGAGGTTGGGTTGTTATAACTCATGTTAAAATTTATAACATAGTGTGGCTATATGGATAGAAAACCATCAATTTATCACAATAACTAGTAAATTAGGCAAATTAATTAAAATCAAAAGAGATTAATGTTTATTGTCCAAATGTGAATTGAAAGTTACCAGTATAATTCCCATGTTTGAATAAAAAAGAAATTGTACGACAACTATATTCATAAACGCAATTTTTTACGACAAAAATGGTAAATTTCTCTTTTTACCCACGATGGAACGGGGAAGGTATATGCGTTTAGGGTGAGAGGTTGTTTCGTTGTTTGTTTCTGTCACATCAATATCTTCAAAACTGCTTAACCAATTTAGAAACAGTTTCTTGCAGTAGGTTTGTAGTTTAGTCGGGAAGAATTTTAGCTAGGTGTTACGATGATAACTCGCCAGGGGCCGCTGCAGTAAACATTTTTCACTTGCTAAATTGCGTTTGAGTGTATTTTCTCCGGAACTGCTGGGCCAGCGCTTACGATTTCCGTAGGGCTTGGTCTGGAGTACATGCTTTTTAACTCTGAGGAGCTGATGATGGTGCAGAAAAGCATAGTAGTTTACTGTGCAGAGGTAGATAATCTTTTTGTTTGTTTTTGGTCCCTTTACTTTATGTTGCATTAAAAGACTTTGTATATGACCTTCTGAAGGTCTGATGATAGAGTAGAACTATACGACAGAGAACTTTGCGATGACATATATAGTAACTTAATCGTGTCTGGGCTCTTTAGATTGTGTTTGCTCAGATGCATGATTTGCTGAGGAATACTGTTTGTTGAGTAGCTTCTGTGCATGAACTGCTGAGGGCTTAATGATGGAATCGAATAACACCGTAAAGAAATTAGTGCAGGTTCGTAGATAGAGTACCATTCTTCGGCTGTTTTGAAATATGGGCCCTTACTACTACTATAAATATTATTTTTACTGAAATTATATATAAACTTCCTTAGTTCGAAATGTTTTAGTAAGGTAAACGTCCCTGTGCTTATGTGTGACAGAGGTGATTAATTGGTGTCATCTATTGGGCACTAAGGTGTAGGTTACTGGGACTTTTCGCCTTAATTTTGTAAACGGAATAAGGTATACTTCAGTCTTCTGGCAGCCCTCGTAATTTTCAAATGCATTATTTAATTATTTTTGAGTACAACCGTCGGGGGTATTTTAAAAATATTTTAATTTTGCCTTTTATATTATAGGTACAACGATAGTACGAGGCCACGCAGGCAGGACGTCACGCAAGTGAATCAGTATGGAACATTTTCAATGCTCGTTAGATACTTACGTTCGTTTACTTTGCCTGTCATTTTCGTCTTTTGTATTATTCTAATTGTAGTTTTCCCATACAAACAATAGGTCGTCTTTAAAAATTGGCTCGAATGGCACGAAATTTTCTTTTTGGCCCTCGCTGCTAAATGTGGCATGAAATGCCGTTCGCCCCAATTAATCGATTAAAGAGATAATTAAGTTCGTCGTTTAGGGGACACAAGTTTCGGTCGATTTAATTTATACTTTTATTTTGAACAATCTGGAAGCTGAATGCAATTTTTTGTTCATGATAATTGATATCATGCTGTTGATGAAGCTAGGGGACGGTGATATCTTCGAAGTTAAAAATTACAGATTTGCTTTCGTTTTCTTCAAAATCTTCCCTTTTATTCTCTCATTTATAAAAGTTATATGCTTATGATGGGCGGACCTATAGAAAGGGTTGTAGAAGCAAATAACCTTGGCCTCCTCATGGACGGCAAGCTGCGCTTCGAAAACCACATACTTACAGTTGTAAGTAACTGCTTCTACCGCCTTAAAGTTCTATACAATATTCGCGATTACTTAAGTGTTGATATACGTATCAACCTTTGTGAATCGTTGGAATTGTCTAGATTAAACTATTGTGATATCGTGTATGGTGGCTGCATTACTGGTCGTACAAAACAATTCATACAACAAGTGCAAAACGCATGCACTCGTTTCTGCTTCCGAGTCTCTCCCCACTCCCAATATCACTCCCTACTTGAACGCCGCTGGTCTGCTGAACATGCCTGCACCTCGCTACTCTTCTTTTTCGCATAGTGCAGTCTGGGGTTCATATTAGCTGAGAGTGCGCGCAGGTGTAAAGTGGTTATTTGTTGATGCTCCAAAAATCCTATTCCTTTTTTTCATGTGTTTTTTTGTTAATTTTGATTGTCCTAAAGCTGTTGAGTAAATTCCTCCTCATGTGCAGACTAGTTTGCCCTGTTTTGAGTTAAGTCTCATCTGTATATATATATTACCTATGATTTTATTTATTATATGTATATCTTTCCTATATAGTATGTTGTGATTCGTTCTGTGGATCACGTACGGTGCTATCTGAAAACCAGCGCTGCAGGTGTCTAACACCTCGGCATAATGCTGAGACAGCAACCGATTCACTGCCGCGAAGACGCAATTTATAATTATATGTTCAATTTACTGTGAGTCTATTCTGTTTGTAACGGTGTGTTTTTTCGTGCAGTGAATAAATGCTTTCTTTCTTTCTATGAAATCAATTCTATTTAGAATTTTAGAGTTATTTATTTCACAATATACAATGTCACTCAAAATTACACATAGTCCATTTTGGGGAATTTATATTGTGAGCGTCAGTTTTGAAACATGTACAAATTAGGTAGATACATTAAAATTTATATTACCTGCGGCTGAGTGAAGTTAATCTTTTCCTGACATCTGCGTGACTGGTGAGCGAGACAGGCTGCGTAGGCGATTGCGTGGGGGATGTAGCTCTGTTCGACCACGCCCGCGAACAACACCGTCGCCATGGGCCCTGGTAACAAACGAAAAAATATCTATCAAAAATTACGTTGTCAAGCATAAAGTATCTTTTTATGTAGTGCCCACGCTAAATCATCGAATTAGGTACCAAAGCGATCCAATCAGCCTCTTTTAGGAGACAAGAAAGAAAAAGCTAAGACAAGGATGAAGCCTTCAAAGTTAAGCGTGGTATTAAAATATTTTTGAATACACAATAACCTCGTAAACTTTCGAGCGTAATAATTGCAAAAGTACCCTCCAGGTTGGCCCATGTTCCGTATTCAAACCGCAAGCTTTTTGCTTGTCTCGTTTCGGGGCTGAATATTTTTACCTCTAACCATTTGCAATTTCTCGCAAATAGATATTAAAGCAACCTCATCACATAAAGGAAACCTTTTGCAAAACTCCAATATAACTTAAATAAACGAAACAGATGATTAAATTAAATATGCAAATGTAAACTTAGAAAGAAAATTCCCAAGCCTGCTCTTGTAATTTTATTTACCCACTCATTGTTAAGTTAAACTTTACAATGCTTCTTAAGTAAACCGCGAACTTTTAATAGCCCTCCTTCTCCGCATTGCGTGTACTATAGACATACATTGAAACTGTATATACATTTTAAGACCAGCACTTGGTTCGAATAATTGGCTTTTTAAATTTATGGTGATATACGGACCAATTTTCGGAGCGCTCGTGGCCCAGCGGCACGCGCGTACCGCGTGCGGTATGCGAGGTTAAGCAACGTCGGCCCAGGTCAGTTCTTTGATGGGTGACCGCTTTGAGTGGTTATTAACTGACAAGCCTAATTCCAATAAGATCTGGTTTCCCCTCGGGTTGGAAAAACTAGAGACTGCCGGAAATTAAAACTAATCAAAAATATCTTCAATGTTTTACATCATTTACTCTAGTGCAATTCAAAATCCAAAATTCAAAGTAATTAATTGGGTTTTAACATGTGTTCAACAGAGACAACGGTTGGCACCTTCTAGTAAGCATAGCAATGCTTGTGCCGGAAGATACCGCTCTTCCATCTCGGAATGATTGTTTATAAACCAACAATAAACTGGTTATCAGTTACTATTACGTAACATTATAACTATATACCACTTATTTTACAATGCCTGTGTGTTTGTGTGTGTGTGTGTGTGTGTGCGTGTGCGTGTGCGTGTGCGTGTGCGTGTGCGTGTGCGTGTGCGTGTGCGTGTGCGTGTGCGTGTGCGTGTGCGTGTGCGTGTGCGTGTGCGTGTGCGTGTGCGTGTGCGTGTGCGTTTGCGTGTGCGTGTGTGTGTGTGTGTGTGAAAATCTATGCTCGGATAGCATATACATACGTACAATTGAGATACAATTTCACTAAGATGACACTCTAATAAATCCTGCAAGCACGGAAAATATTTACGGTTTAAGTTTACTTACGGATATTTTTGACATTAGTTGTCCTATTACATTTAGTTCATACTCATGTGTACCGTTAGGCAGAGCTAAAGAAACATTACATCTATATGTACAATATTAAAATCACAGACTCCGAGAAAGTGACAGCAAAAATCTACAAACCTGTCATGCTATTGCTCCATCATCGCAACTTAACAATTAGGGATTTGCTTGTTCAGCGGGAATTATAATAGGCGAATATTTTTTTAGAAGATTGGCGTCTAGCCTGCGTGCCATGATCGTGTTTATTGCGGATGTAATATATTCGTTCTTCACTTACAAGTGAATGCTTTATGTGGCCATGATATTGTACTTTATTGGAGTAAGTAAAAATACCACGTGTGTTATTGGTTAAGCAAGGTTCATAAATTTTGTGACTAGACAAGCTTATTTACTTAATACAATTTATTATTTATTTAGGGTTTCACTCAAATACCCAAAATGCTGGTGGTAGCTGTAGCTGCCAAGAGAATGTGCGTCAAAACATCTGTAAATAATCAACGTCTATCAATACCGTAGACAGAATGACAAAACTATAAACAACATCAGCTACCAGCAATAATAAGTGAAAAAAGGGCAGTATTTTTAAATATCTAGTTTCGTTTGCGGCCGTCCTATGGTTTCGTAACCGCTGTCCATATTTATTTTATAAAACGTGAGCTGGTAACTGAAACCAATGACGTCAAGATTGAATTACCGTTTATTTGGTCTCAGCTTTATGAAACCGGGCCTAAATACACCCACCGGTTGGCTAGGTGTCAAAACGAACCACAGGCTCCTTGGCCACTCACTTGCTTTTCGCAACTCTGGTTGCCAGTCGTCACCCTTATTACAATGAAATAGAGTTTAACTCAAAATTCAAAGCCGGGCACAACTGGGAAAACGCTAGGAGGGTGAAATATACCGACCAGTCGGCAACAAACACATTATTTTTTGACTTACTAACAATACTAACTTCCACAAGAACTTTTAATTGGAAAAACTGTTTTGTTTGTGTATTTTACATTACAAACTGAAAATAAACTAATTTCATGCTTGAGTATGCTATTTGAAATCTAATTACAATCTCGACTTTCAATTTAAAAATATAAATGAGTCCGTTTCATGTGAGGTATGCAATAAATAATATTATTATTGTAAGAATTAAAATTACTAATGTAGGAAATTAAATGCAAAAATAAATGCTTTGTTTTTCTTTAATAACAATCAGTACACAAGTTTAAGACGCTATTCAAAATAATGAACCTGAACGCTCAGTTGATGCCTCCAAAAACGATAAAATTGCGGCGATTCCGCCCCAAATGGATGTAAATATCGTTGCGTTAAATTTTCGCTTCGGGAAAGAAGGTCTCAAATATTTGCTGAGAGATTGTGCATCCAGTGCAAGTCTTATTTGAACTTAAGTCAATAACGATAGTGCTGCGTATGCTGTGAATATGAGTGAGATGATCTGAACAATTACATTGAGTGAGATGTCAGGCCTTAGGTTAGGTTAAGTCATTAACATTTTATTGAAAATATAGTGTCATAGATAACAATCGGGATCAAATACTTTACATACCATAAATCCCGCCTCTTCCCCTTGGTGGGGCCCACAGTGCCATTAGCTGGGTTATGCCCGTGCCATACAGCGGCTGATGACGACCGATTATCCGCTATTTAAATGCGCCGCTTAAGTAGCACAGTAACACAGTTTTACGTACCTAGAGCATAAATAGGCACGTCTTCTCCGCCATGTGTGGCCCATTGTCGCGGCGCAGCGGCGGCGTGGACCGCGTCGGCCGACGTGATGGTGCCGTTCGCCGGGATAGCCCGCGGCTCCGCGTGGCCCGGCCCCGTGCCGTACAGCAACGTAGTGTAGCGGAGACCGTCGATGTCGGAGACGACAGTGTCTGCGCCTGTGTTTTGTAATATGTAAACTTACGTCAACATATGATACTCAGAATCGATCAACGCTACAACACACATCAACATCACCAAATGGATATCATTTTGTATTTTATTTAAGGTAATAAACGTCCCAGTGCTTGAGATTGACCAAATAATTCACACGTGTCATATCAACAGAGGTGAAAAATAAAATAGGTGTCAAAAATAGTAACATTTTATTTATAGATTTTTATAGACTTTATAGATAGCGAATAAATAAAAACTAAGTAATTATCTGACCAAATTTCGGAAGCGAGCACTACAGAAAAATGAACAATACAAAACAACAAATGAAATGAACAATTTCCTTTAAAAGTAAGTAGGTATCTTCTTTGTTCACAATTTTTTACCTTCTTTTTTATCAGTCGTCAGTTCACAGAAAATCCTAACTACCTAGAACTTAAAAAGTTATATCTTATATCAAACAAAAGCGTCTTTTTATCAAGAATCTTAGAAATGATTAAGGACAATCAAAATGTATCTGTCTCATTTTAGGTTTCATTTTGCAAGCTTCCCAATCTGTCATCGCTTCACTTCCTGTTACAAGTTAATTACAACTAAACAATGACATATTATTTAGTGCTGGTAGTCAGCCATCTAAAGTTTCTACTCTAGTTAGACCAAGGTCTCAATACATGCTTTATTTGTGATTAAGTTTAAGTTAGTTTTAAACTCGGAAAGTCAGATCAAACCACTTGTATTTCATAGACATTTTAGTTAAGTGAGACGGAAAAGTCTCCGGCGAAAATCCTCGCAACTTACTTGCGAAGTATTCGACCGGCATAATTCTGTGATATTTTAATAAGAAATTAATCGTATCGAAGCCCAAAGGACGCTGATGATGCGCTTATAAAGAGTTGTTTTTAAATAAGTATGCCCTGTATTTTACAAGCATTTATTTTATTTGCAATTTTGTATGTATGTAACTAATGTAACTAAGCATGTATGTAATTTGTGTGTTAGGTGCAAATGTTTCAACTTAATTTTAGACCAGTTATCCTCAACCGATTGGGCTTAAAATTTGTCTTACTTATGTGAGCTTGATACCAATGCAATATTATGATATATATCACAGAGCTGATCCGATGATGAAGACAGGAGGTGGCCATAGCAACTCCTAAACTACACAAGATAAACCCGTCGTGTTTGAGCTCATTAGAACTGTCTTGATGACTGTGGGAAAAAGGTACAGTCGGCCAATTAAAGCTTGTACTTGTAAACTTATTTGGTTGATGACATCGTGTGGTAGTGCCCTTGGCGTCACCCCTCTTGCCTCTGCCCCGTCACACGCGCAGTTAAAAACCAATAAACGTAATACACGCGATTACTTAAATCCGTTTCACTCTTTAATACATTAATATAGAACTCAATTGATCACTTATTGAAATAATTAATGATTCGTTTTTAGATAAAACTTACTGTCATACAGATTCCGTGTAGAGGCGAACCTTTTAATCATGACGCGTACGCCGTACGGCGATTCACTGCATAAACATGGCATGAACCTACATATACTCCAAAGCTTTTACCTATTCCTAAAGGCGTACAGGTTGAATTCCCGTAAACGGCATTGGTAAATAGTGTCATGATTGAGTCGGTATTATTCCCCAAATTCCATTTGTTGCAGTGTCAGACACGAGACATTGTATAGTGTGCCCTGGAAGCAACTGCTTGTTTGCGGAAGCGAAACGATGTTTATCTAACGAAGTGGTCAACAACACGGGTGCGCTTGAATAATTGCAGTCAGTGACGTGTCGTTGACCGCAGGTTGATTTTAAACATTTCGTAGGTACATTAATAGATCAATGTCATTTGTAAAAGACAAACACAGTTGAAGTGATGGAATTTAATACGATATATTTTATTTATTCAGCGTACATATAATATACATATAGACACTACTAAGAGTATTACTTGCTCAGACATGGACATATATTAACACAATAATTATCTTAATAAATAAAACGTAGCAGAGAAAAATCTACAAAAATTAGTAATAAGAGATATACAGAAATAGTTGCAGGAGTAGTCCGTAGAATAGTAAACAAAGGATTGCGTAACTTTCCCAACGAGCATTAGCATAAGTCAACTGATTTATTTTTAATATTGAAATAACATAGTAGATCTACCTAACGTACCGTACGCGGTACGAAACGGGACGCGATCTGCCGATGAAATGAAATTATCGCGCAAGCGAAGAAGAATTCTCATATTTTACCAATAATCTACTTACCTTACGTACTTTCTTGCTAGAGTGATTTGGCATATCGTTTAAAGTTTATTTCAAAATGTATACGTATTGCAGCTTTTCTTGATCGAAATTTTTAAAAAGTTACCTAAAACGGGATGACCTCGAGGAGTGGCCTGGCCGCCGAAGGTCATGACATGCCCATGGTCCGCCGTGACCACTATAAGTGTCTCAGCTGGGTTAACACGTTCCAGTGCTGCCAACAGGGCGGTTTCCAGCTCCAAAGTCTCATCCAACGCTCTGTACGGGTTGTTGTAATGGTGAGCGTGGTCTATTCGTCCACCTGATAAAGGCAATGCAATATTTGTGATAATTCACATTGAAAGGGACTTTATGGCAGCAGGCGTTTACGTTGCACTGCGTCGATTCAATATTGTATTCGAACAACGACATAGGCGCAAGTGCCGGCCGCCATAAGGCCCCTTTCAATGCCGTTTATTACATTTAATAACGAGTATTTTGACACTATAATATAAGTAGGGGGCCCAATCACGTAATTTTATGTAGGTTTTAATTACCAAAAGATAATCCAGTAACTTTATATATTATGAGCTTGCGTCAAATCCGGTAGTTCTGATTTTGGCCCAATGAATAATCCAAGTTTGTGACCTCGAGCACCGAACGCAACTATTGCAAAAATCGAAAAACCGATTATAACCCTAAAGGACTAGTTGCTGATAGTACCTTCTCGGGTCGTTTTTAAAGTAGACTAAAATTGCTACAGTATCAGACTAGAATTGTCACTGTAGACCCAATTGTTTCCGCGATAAAGCCTTTCAAAGTTAGCGAAATTGGAAAAAAATATAAAATTTCAACAATTTTAGTCTTATATTGTATAAAATTTAGTTGTACTTTAACTGCATAAATGGCAGCCCCCGACGGATTTTTCTGGGCTTGTAAATATACCTCGCAACCAGTTAACCGTTTTAAAAATATATTTTATCATGAGTGTGCATTCAACTTTTGAAGTTCATACATTTTTTAACCTATACTTATACTAATAACAAAAAAAAAGTATCAACACTTGTTACTTGATTCGCTTTATTCACTGGTGCCGGTTTGATTACAAATTAGTTTTAACCCTTTACTATATGACATAAAATAATTTGAATAAATTTGAACCTTTGCCCCTATCTATAAGGTCATAAGCTATATCTAGTATATATAGTGCTACGTATAACAAAAGTTTAAAAAACTCCATAGGCTTACACAATTTTTACAAAGAGCGGCACTGATTGACAACTAACAGCTGACATATCATGAAATTAGTAAGAGGACTTCCAGAATTACACCCAATTGAGAAATGTAGTATGCAAAAATACCACCGATCGATATTCTGTATCAAGTTAACTAAAGCTCAACCTTCAGGTTGAGACCTCAGACTTCATGTTCATTACTTGAGAGCTCTCAGGACGACCTAGCCGCTGGCCAGAATATTAAGCAGCATGGCGCTCTGCGGCAAGTTGTTTGTACATAACAGTTTCATTTTCATTAAAGAATGTTGTAAATGCCCAGTATTCTTCTAATAAATATAACAAATAATCATCTTAGGAATAGGAACTTTTAATTTTGATCATAAACTAATAAAAAAAACCGGTCTAGTGCGAGTCTGACTCCCGCACCGAGGGTTCCTAACACAGGTCGTGTATCCGTCCCGACCCCATTTAATTCAGGAAATATCTTAATAGCGCGATGTACAAAATACAAATTGAACGTCGTGGGTACAGCATCACAAGTCATTCTTGTGACTTTAAACCAAGCACTAACAACTCCATAAATTTTAGTTGGCCCATAAGTTCTTAACAACTACCGTAGGCAGATATCAAAGCGCAATCTATTTAATCTCCTATATTAAACATTAAAATTATTATGGCTCGATGGGTCAGCATGTTTTGGCCTATATTTATATCACAAGCGCTTTAGAAGCTATATATTAAGTAACTCTAATCTATTGTTTTTCATGCGATTATGCATGTAATTGCTAGAACTTTAGGGGCTGAAAAGCGTTGATTTTAATTGACATAAGTCGTTTTGGTTTGGAGATCATTTAGCTCTTGTAATATCAGAGTCCTATATATACGAACTAAATACGTCAAAATAATAGCTCATCATAATCAAGTAGAAGCATAATACTCTATTTGTAACTACGATCGTAAAAATCAAAACTAAATAAAGCGAAAACCTGCTTTACCTTAGCCACGATAAGACTAAAAGTGTCAAATTATGTTCAATTCAATTGTGTAAAATTATGTTCATCAGCTTCAACTTCACCTAATGTCATCGATATAAAATGACACGTCTATGCCAATGACGTTGTCAAATGTCGTGATATTGACAACTTTCTATACCTAGAGTTGCCTCACCATACGTCCTTATTATATCTTGACCCTAAGATTCATGACAAAAATGTACATATTCGGAGGACAGCCTTATACTGGTTCTTCTGAATTGAATTTTCCGTACGTCAGCAGGCATTGTAAATATCTACATGACTCTGGTCTGGTTCATAAGTTTAACTCCCACCCCTAAATTCATCAATTTGAGGGATGATTTAAGGGATAAAAAGTATCACTCATGTTAATTCAGGCTAAAAACTCTATATATACAAAGTTTCATCATAATCCGTTCAGCGGTTTTTGCGTGATTGAGTAACAAACATCCAAATATTCAAACATCCTAACATTCGTATGTATAATATTAAGTAGGATATTTTATATTATTTCATTACAAATATATAGTTTTTAGATTTTTCCCTATACTTGTAGTATATAAATATTACTTGCCAAATTTCATAGTTGTAGGTCAACGGGAATATAAATTTTGATTCCCTTGAGAGTGTCGAAATATACATTTTTTTGCGACATAAATGCCCGTATCTTTCTTTTACGTTAACTTAGAAGTATGATTTTTTTACATCTTCAAGGGACTGTAGACCTTAGTACAAGATTTTAATTTCAACTCGATACCTCCATGCCTTCCATGATAAAGGGTCTTGACAGACAGACAGACGGACAACAAAGTCCGTTTTTTCCTTTTGAAGTACGGAACCCTAAAAACGACTAGAAATGTACGGTTCTTCTATTTAAAATTGACGTAATTAGTGATTTTTCTTATGAAATACCTACTGAATATTATAATATTTCGATTAAACTAAACAAATTGACCGAAAAACCGTTCACTAAAATAAAATTCAACAGCTCCACTAAAATTAAAATATCCACTTTGCTAATTTCATTTCAACTTTCAGTTCAATAAACTGAAAGATGAACTCAGAAATAGATTTATTTTTCATTCACGGTATCACTTTTCAGCCTTTCAATATTTTCTATATCGTACCTTCAATAAGCAAGAAGAATCCTTTGTCGTTTTTTAACAATATGGACAGGGCCGCTCGAGTCATATCGGAGAGAGATGGGTCATCAGCCTTCACTGTGGACCCGTCAGCTGAACCCTCCTCAGCATCGTTCGCTGCGCCTCGCTCTGCGTTGAATTCCATGTGGGAGTATCCAAATAGACCTGTAACGAATACACCCTTTAATCATACACGTATATAAATAGGAAAATTTTCACCGAGAATCCATACTAATTAGGAGATTTGTTCAACGAAAATGCACTAATGTATTTAAAGACGAGCATCCACACCTGCGAATGCGGTAAACACTGAGCTTGAAAGTTGTTCTCCGAGCGTAGTTCGGCTAAAATATATAATAATACGTACCTATATTTTAAGCAAGTGCGGTAAAATGTGGTCGAACAAATCTTTTTAATTCTTTCTATGCAAAATAAAATACAAAGCAAGGACTTTCAGGAATAATTGATTAAATTTTCATCATATTTCAGTAAGGATAATTCAAAATTATTACATATTATAAAATTGTTCTGGCAGTATGAGAAACATTATTGTGCATATGTACACTGTTATACAGGAATAAATAGACTGCTAAATTCATAATCCCTTCATTTTGGTTTTGCCATCGTCGTCGGGTAAAAAACAGAGAGTTGAGCCCATTTTGTACACGTGCATGCATACGTAAGTTTAAACTGCATTCCGCATTTTTCTTGTTCATTAGATCAACGGAACTAATTATACCTCGGTAACCAGCAATGTAGGTCGTTAAAATTGCGTGCGAGTATTGCACTTGCAGTAAAAGTGAGGTAATAGTGGACTGAGAAAATCCTCAGTAATATGGTATTCCAGCTAAATACGATTAGATAAGGTTTAGTACCGACGTGCAATATTTGTCGTCGGGTACTGCACATATGTATGAGAGTAGGTAATGTACAAAAGTATCTTCTCGCAAGTCTATTTCCCCTGTAGTTCTCGCCCGGATACGCTTGGTTTGCGTCCTTCGTGTAAAATATTGAAACTGGAACAAACATTTTAGTTTATATTGGCATCGCACGCAACCATCGTCCCGCTTATCTTTATGTCAGTCAAAACGAACGGACAATGGAGTTTTGGATAACTCTACAACACTGCGAAATTTATGGTTTGCCAACGCTTCACAGAATAACTTTAAATTATTAATAGTTTTTTTTAATAACACAATGCATGCATGTGTGTGTGCCTTAAACATGTCCACTCATTTCTTAGAACTACTCATTATTAGGTAAATAACAGTTTTTGGTCACTAAACAATATTTAACACAATGTTGTTGATTCTAGTTCATTGATGGAGAGTTCAAAATAATGACCCACCCAACTCCGTATCTGCCCTCTCATATTACTTAAACATCTTCAACAAGCAGTATGTTATATATTTAGATTTAACCATCATAAAAATTCGTCACATTACTGACCATAATTATATGACTTCGTTTTGCATGACTATGTTGTGTAGCTGTCAACACAACGAATTCTCAAGCAAGAAAAGGGTCAGCAACGCGCTTGTTATTCTTCTGGAGTTGTAAGCGTCTATAGGCTACGGCATCTGATTAAAAAAAAAAACTTTATTCTACAAGTAGGCCGCAACGGACCTTTAATAAGTCAAAAACTACTAGCTTTTCTCAAGAGACCACTGCCGAGAAGAAACGAAGAAAGCAACCCGATAGTCAGTAATTTTCTCAAAAAATGCTTATTACAATGGTACTACTTATCCTACTTAAATTGAGTGGTAAACAACAAAAAATAAATAGAAAAAGAGGAAAAAATAACAATAGGTATTTACAATGTGTAGTTACACAAAGAAACATGTCGAAACTGTATACGTATTACCAAATATGAGATAAGGAAAATAATGATAATGGAAAATACTTCCCCTAGACATTAAATTAAATCGTTTGATATGCTTTTAACTGTGTCAAGTAGATTTGCGCTATTTAGCCATTTGGTTTGGGCCACGCATTTCTGTTTGTTAAACCTAAACCCTATAATAAGTAATAAGCCTTTAACATCAATGTTTTTTTTAATTATTACCATCAGGCAGATTGTAAGCATGTTACCGTCGTTGTATAAAAATATCTTTTCTAAAATGGTCTAATGAACCCTACTCGTATTTCTGAAACGCTGACCGCTATCTACGCACGGGTAAAATGTTTGTATGATAATGTACGAGTAGATCCTTACTAAGTAACACGAGCAAACTAGAATTAGCAGAATTGCAAATCGCTCCCAAGTAACTTACCAGTGCCAACAAAGTTGTCTTCCTAAGTTTGTCTTATTTATAAGGTTTCCTAAATGGCTTCCTTATCCTTAATTAAATGTTATTGTTGTAATTATTATATGTATTAACTCTGCACCGCCTGCTATGAATCGTTATGATTATATTTCATTTCCGCTACCCTATGGTTGTCTGGAAGAAATCGCTCTTTAGCGATAAGAACGCCTGTTGTTTGCCTCGACTCATTGTGTTTTTGTACTATACTATGTCCTTTAATTGAGGTGTGCAATAAAGAGTATTTGTATTGTATTGTATTGTAAATGGCGCAATGCTAAGATGTGTGTTAAATCGGAGTTATTTATAAACAGTATTCCGCACTAGAAAATCATCAAGAACGGTACATGTTGACTGAGAGCGTTTATGGTGCGTCAGCGTATTTTGAGCAGTGGTGTGGCCGCTGTATAATTTAAAATAAATATACATGACTAGGCCGCATCCACCTTTAGTGCGGAATTTGTAGGTTTTGTACTTTAACGAGAGCCTGACTGATATTGCCCAGATTTCCTTATTATTCGTACGTAGATAGTATTACGTTTGTCTTAATATCCTATGTCCCCTGGATGGAGCAGAGGGCGTCCACAGTGATTCTCCATCCCATTCGGTCTTGAGCTTTGCGCTTTGTCTCGCTCCTTGTCTTCCCGATCTTCTTCACCTCGTCTGCAACTGTGCGTCACCGGGTCTGCTTGGTTCGGCCACTCTTGCGTTCCTTGTGGGTTTCAATCCAGTGCTTGCTTAGAAATATGATCGGAATCACTGCGGAGTGTGTGGCTAATCCAGTTCCATTTGCGTCGCTTGATCTGCTGGCTGGTTGGAATTTCACGGCAGCGCTTCAGGAGATTTTCGTTGGAGATTTTATCGGGCCAGGAGTTACCGAGGATTCGGCGGAGTCAGCGGTTGACTGGAGATAGTGCGAGATGACGTATCACACCCATATATCAGTACGGACTTAATTAAGGCTATTGGTACCTACTACATTGATATCGCCCTGTTTTCTCGAATCTGACACCAATCAGGAAACAAACACTCTTTGAAATATAGGCGCATTAAAGAATCTGTACTGATTTGTGTAGCATAAATTAAAGAGAGGATAGCCACAAGAATAAATGTTTATTAGTTACAAATACAAATGAAAAATACTTACTATTTAATTTAAAATAATAAATTACGCATCAGTAAAATAAAAATCACACAGATGTAACCTGGAATAGATACCGCGAAACAAATAACTTAAAAATCAGGAAAAAGTAATACGTCTGGAAACAATTAAAAATCACACAGATGTAAATGAGATTAGGTGACACAATCCGGTCGTCGCGCGTAAATACACTAATCGTTACGTGGTTACAAGATCTCCATTTATGACACGAAATTTGATTTAATGGTTGTTGATTTAGCAGTACTGTCGGATAAATGTTAGACGAAACAGTTTGCACGGTGCGGACAAATTACGTTTTTTGAATTTAGAAAAATGAATATGAACGGATGAGAACAAGCTGAAAAGAAATTATGCAAATATTCTACACCACAAAACAACTACGCTACAGACTAAAGTGAGATCTAACTACAATTCCCTTTGTCAAAAATAAACATAACACGTCTTAAAAATATCGCGTATGATCGACATCAAATACGATATTGCATCACCTTAAGACGGTAACTTGGACACAAACTCTCGTTAAACGTTATTAACTTAAAATAGATATTACAATTTAACAGGTAAGAGTTAAATAATAATAACAATGGCGTAACTGCGGTACGTAGAACGGTGAATCCAAGACTTCGTAAACTTGTTCTCTTCATGCTCGGGGTAGGAAAACGACCTTGCGCCGTGACGGCAATCTCCAAAAATCTGCCGTAAGGACGCAGTTCTTTTGACGGCAATGGGCACACTATACTGCACCAAATCGAAGACTTAGAACTCGCCCAGTGGGAGTAGCTGCAATATAAAAACACAAATAAGCGAAGAACCTAGTGATAACCCGACCAGATGCAGACCAACAAACTTACCCGCAAAAAGGTGAAGGATGCGGCTGGACAGAGACTGATGCCGAGCTGGCATCAGCTATTATTATACACGTGCACGCACAGAATTTAGGTACACTCAAATCCACAAAATGTTTACATCAAACATTCAATATGCACCGACCAACTTCACAAATTAATAACCTTAGGTGAAATACTCCGTTAGGGATTAAAATGGCCTCAGGAGAACGAGATGTATTCACTTCCCTAAATTATAATCTCAATCCATGATTGATGACATGAAAATTTTCCTATCAAGTTCAAAACCTTCTAGAAATTCGAACTGACAGTCAGAAAAATAACTACAATCTTCGAAAGAGGACGGTTAAATCTCTTAATTGAAAAGAAGGACATCTGTAAAGAAATTATGAATCTAAGTCATCACATGTAGCGATTACGCTGCACTTGGCTGACAGTTAACACTGATACCTTACCGATACCGCAACAACTCCGCCAAATGCAGATGTAGCATCAGAATACGGCATTTTAACACGTTGGCGTCGATCCTAGTTTCCAGTTAAACAAATAGTATTGCGATAAGGGTGCGCAAAGTTGTCTTTTCATAAGAACGGAACTGTAACCGAGCAAGACTGAGTTTTATTTTGATTGATATTCTTTCACTTGTTATTCCTTTGCGGTATTTTTCATTTGGGTGTAAAACATTGCTGTAGTTTAAAAGAGTACACGTATAACCTACGCTCTTATCCAGCTAAATAAACTGATGTTTTGTATCAGTGGTATCATGCTGATTGCATGCTTAAAATATAGACTAATTACTTACTGGTAATTAGTATGAATGGTAAATGTAGGTAACAGTTTTGTACGCGTACGAATCGAAATACACAAGCATAAATCTGGGTAAAAATCTAGAGTTATAATGTGTAATAAATCATACTTTATCTGCCTACAAATCTAGCCAAAAACGTGTGATAATGACAGGTATGTTTGACACCTATTTATCTACGTACCGAGTAACCTTTAGTCGTGTCAACCCTCGTTAACCTCCAGACAAACTCAAAGTCAGAAGTTATAGTCATTTATGTCATCTCCTATTTTAAATATTTCATTTTCCAACATGGACAATGTTAACAAGCTGCATTGGATATGGCGTAACCGTGGTAAATTAAATCTGAACAAGCATAAACTAACTAAACTATGTATGAACCTAAAAATATCTTTATCTACCCCTACATTGTTACCACAGACAGGACGCCCATAATGCTAGCCTTGTTCGCTGAGTGGCAAAATTGCTATCCCTACGGTTACCTCAGGACCGGATAATCTAGTAACTCAATTTTTAGAAATGTTAACATAAATAACTATATCGAAATAATTATCAAATTATTGAAAACGTGAGTGGATAGAATCATTAAGTAACATTTTAGATTTTTGATTTTATGCAATACATGGAGTTAAATATTAAGTTTAAGTAATTAATCATTACATTTTCACATTTCAGGCTTATGACACGTAAAAGCCTCCGTATTGTTGATATTAATAGTATGCATGGTCCATTATATTGAATGTTATATTTGTAGCAACGCGCAACTCATATTTATTTATGTTATGTAATCATTAAAAATGCAGATATTTTTGACTGGGAAAATCCTAAACTCCAGCGAATTAAATCAACGCTGGAATGAAAATCCAGCGTTTCGCGAAAAGGACCTAAAAACCCAATCAAAGCTAGGTTTATTCAGATTCTAATTTTTTGTTTAGTTATTTTAGGACAGCCTCTTCCGTTTTTCACATCCGCTTATTGTCAGTAAAATATACATCGCGATTATTGTCCGTAAATTGCTGAAATAATTAAAAAATGTATTGTAAGATAACATTTGACGAAAAAACATCTCGTGTTTTCAACTTAGGTACTTACTCCCACCTTGTACGATTTTATAGCCTTATCTGGACTATGACAAAAAAATCAACAGTTGATAAAATAAACAGCAGAAAAAACTTATCAGAGGCAAAAATATTGGAAATAATATAATCATTGGTAATAAACGTTATAAGAAAAGAGAATATATTCACAGAAACAACTTTACCGTTCATGCGAAAAACGAGGCCAACTACATTGGGCCAGTTTTAGATTACATACCTACTGATTAAACGAAAGGCGATTATTTGAGGACACTTAAGTGAGCCTAATTAAGTTAACGATCTATAATGGAAAAAATCATTTATCTGTGACCATGTCGGTTTTATCATTATATTACACTATTACACTTCATAAACAATACCATATTCGTATTTTTCTAAGGTATGATGTATAAGTAAAAGGTCGGTATTACTGCACTAAATCGTAGGAAACCTAATGTAACACAAACTGAAACATTATGTACAGATATTAAACGTTAACTTGACGTAAGCCTCAAGCTCGAACAAGCCAGAAAAGGGTCAGATTTCTTTCACATTATAATACAAATCTTGCAAGAGCAAAATAAAGGGCATAGTGAATTAACGCAAGTAATATAACGGTTCTCAAACTCATTTATCTTTAGGGCTTTGGATGTTTGGTTAGGCCACTTTGAAGCAATTTAAATATTAAAAACCAGTATATTAAGCACAGATAGGAAACAAATAGACAAAGGACAACGTTGCGCCCTGGGGGCTAAAGCACGCAATGTTTAATTTTAATAAGGTCGACATTGGGTTTTACTGTCCGTAAATTGGGTACGCGCATATTAAATTTAGCTCGTCCGTTTAAAATATCGTTACGTGATTCCATTAGGTTAAAATATATAAATAAATAAAACAATAATAAAAAAAGCCTTCATTCTATCATAAAATTACAGTATTACACTAAACTTAAATTACTTCACTTTTAAAATACTTCACTTTTAAAATACATACTACACTATTTAGGGTTTTTGTACTACTTTATTTATGAATGTCGCCTGAGCGGCGTAGGCCTCCCCCGTTTTTCTCTAATCTTTTCTGTCCATAGCCCGTTTTCTCCACATATTTCGCGGGATACGTCTTCCAATCGCTTCCTGGGCCTACCCCTTTTCCTATGGCCGTTGCGAAGTGTCAAGTCCGTCACTCATTTAGTCCACCTGCCATCGCTTAATGCGACAGATATGCCCAGCCCATTTCCACTTTCGGGTTCTTATTTGTTTGACAATATCCGGCACTCTTGTTCTGTTCCTAATCTCTATGTTGTTTATTCTGTCAATAAACAACATACTATTATTTTATTATTACAAAACTAATCTAACCCGAAACATACTAGCGTTTAAAAAAAAATCTTGTCGAAACAGGATGTAATGGACATTTGAGAAAGCCAGTATTTTATGAGTAAGTAGCATTAGCAAAGTTATTGACATTAAGCTAATCTGTTTTATTTATAAAACTACCCAGAAAATGTGTTTCGGGGAATGATTTAATTAAACAGAGATAATCTTCCTCGTTTTAGGATTCTTCCGGTATCATCCTCAGTAAGTTCTTGGCTCTTTTACTATCTACGTACCTCTAAGGCCAAAAATTGCCGCAGACACTACTTTTTATTACGGAAGCAATTTCCATTTTAACGCCTTACAGGGAAGAACTGAACTTTACTTAACGACTGTGGTCATAGACAACAACCGAACACAACTGATAAAGTGTCATTCAATGTATATAAGCACTCTGTTAGTAAGTAACCACTCAAATGACCCAAAGCAGTATCCTACCCGGTGGTCGATCTCAGCCGTTATGCGTCTTTACTTGCACAATCAATAACGCGAAAGTACGGGAGCCACAAGACAACGAGCGCTTGCCGCGCGGTTACTGAGCACATTTTTTTAAAATAATGAAATTGAAGAAATAACTTGATATTGTAAACAATTTAATTTTGCCCAGTGAAAATATGGAATACGAAGATATTTTTAATGCTACGAGTATCCAGTTTATACCTGATAACACTGACTTTCCCCCTTTATCAAGTGGTGGGTGTCAATTGTATAGTTTTTTTCGTTTTACCTTTTATAGGGCAGTTCAGCGCACGAAACATATTCATATCAAATTCGGCTACAAAAGGTAACACTTGGGATCGAACCCCCGCTACTCAAATCAAATACAATGTAAAACCACCCATAGCTTGTATTGCAAAATAAATTCCTTTTAAATTTCACAAGCTGTAGGTACGTTGGGCATGAAATGACACCATCAAAAACATTTTTCATTTCACGCGTAACCAACCAGAGAACACACCAATTGTATTTAATTTAATATTTTGGTGTCACGAGTATTTTGCGTATCCAACCAACAATGCTATTCACAATTTGTTTCACCTTACCTCACCATTCACCTCTAGCCCTGCTTTTATGGTTCTGTAGTATATAATAACTAAGCATAATCGGAGGTCTGACTTATACTGGTTTGCCTCAGGCGAGGTGAGATGAAGCATTGTGTATAACAGCCCAGGACTTAACAAGCTTTAAGGATTTTGTCAACGAAACCGCGCATGAGCACACAGCACAAAATGCCCGTGTTGAACTGGCTTAACATCTGTAAGGTTTCGCTGTAAGCTTACGCGGATAATACGAGTATAGTTGTTAAAATTAATCCAACTTTATTTTTTGGCCAAAAAAATTAAATGCCACAGGCAGTGAACAAGTTAACACGTTCAATGGGGATCTAGACGCGGATCAAATGCGGTAGGTACGTATCAAATCTCGTTAGAAATTTATCAAGACTCGTTAGAAACTTGCCGTTCCTGCGTTATACATCATTTTTGATGCCTGAGGCCTCCCTTCAGAACCTTCCTTTGCACGTAGGTATTTTTATGGAAACACTAGCAGCGCCCTGCGGTGTTACCCGCGGATAAAAGGTAGCCTATGTCCTATTCTGTTGTCTAAGCTACAATACTGGAAAGTTTCATAGAGATCCGTTCAGTAGTTTTTGGGATTAATCGGAACGTACATCCATCCGTACAAACTTTCACGTTTGTAATATTATTAGGATATTATATTTTTTGGGATTTAACAGCAAAAATGGAGAATGATCAAACCAAACTAAACTCTATATCTATAGCAAAACTTATGAATCATAATTTCTGATTTAACACAAGTATCAAAGTAAACAGTCTGACTACGAAAATAATGAACACTTTAGCACTTTGTCAAATTAAACCAGAATAAGGCAGAGTGGCGCGCGTGATTAGGTTGTCAACGATTTAAATTAAGATTAGAAGAGATTTGTTATGACACTCATGCAAAAGAGTGTGGACTTTTCATTGCCTGCCATTGCATATTTCTGTATAATATGTTCCGCGATTCAAAGATTGAGGAAAATATAGAAGTTTGAGCTTCAAGGGTGAAGAAGTAATGTAGAATTACACTACACGAAAATTACTGTGGACTGAAAAAGAAACAAAATAACCGAACAAAATTATGAAAAATGCCCTTAGTAACTCTGTCAAAAATCCTAAATATCATAGTAAAAATAAAATTTCAGGCTGCAGATTTCATAATTATCAATGACAGGGATATTATGTTTTTTAAAAAAAAAAGGATAATCAATTAAAATCTACTAAATATCACGAAATCACGCTCAGAGCTTCCGTAGAGAGCGGGATGGTTAATTGTTAACTCACGCGTGTTAGAGGTGATCGTTTGCAATGGAATGGCCTTGCCTAAAGTAAGGACTCTTAAATAAGGACTAAATTAAAGACGCGTATAACACAGGAACTTATTATTATTATTATTTAAGAGTTTCACTCTTGTCCGTTCAGTTCTCTCCAGTCCTTTCTGCTTAACGCCAGTTCTTTGACTTCGGGATACGACACGACGTCTACCCTTATCTTTAAGGAATAGGAACTTAGGAGTTCAAATTGATTCCTACCGCCCCTCGATTTTATCTATAAATGAATAGGGATGTAAAATTTTATAACAAAATTATTGACTAGCGATAAAAATACATTATTTAAAAAAAAAGTACATAACAATTTAACTGAATAATAAAATTAGCTGACATGAACGTTTTCGTGAAGTTTCTGGAACCAACATTGGCAACTTGTACGTACTACCCTATTTTCCAAAACTTAAACTTTTGGGTCTTCACTTCGGTATGAACTCGTTCTAATAAATATATTGGGTGATATTTTCATTTTGACGGTAGAACACACAATATAATTATCGCAACTACTTATCGCAATGCACTGCACTAGTTTCTGTACGTATCATAACTGATATGTATAGCACTCACAGACCAGATAACCTAAAGACGTCGCGTAGTCGGGCGACCCCCTCTGCCACTCATATGGTGAATTCACTCTATGTTTGAGACACGCCCCCTTTGCTAACTTCAGTCTACAGACGTCGTCCGTGCAAGTAAGACTATCACTAAAATAAAGTTTTGACGTGGTTTTAGTGATGCAAAATGCATTATTTTTGTGTTAAATTGTGTGGAAATAACACTAAAACATCTGGTGTGCAAAAAAACAGTATTTCATTTCACAGGTAAGTAGATTTTAATAAAATTACAAATTAATTTAAGCGAAAGCATTGTAGGTACTCGTTGATGTCTTTTAAGAAAGTCTCTTTCTGCCATGCTGCGCGGAATAATCGCTCCTTCCTTGTCTATCACCCTTGCATTGCTTAGTGCGAACTAGTGATGTCCATAATATGTGTTCATTTACTATCGATAAGATAATTCACGGAAGATGCAATACATCGCAAGTAATTTACAAATAATACCTATTATGTTGGCAAAGTATTTGTGCGCCGTACCAAATTATCTATGATCGAATTTTCCGTTGCAACACGGGATGAATAACCTTTATGATCTTTTCAAACTAATGTTACATTATAAAGCATTCTAAGCATGTTTACTAAAATGTGCATCCTTTGTTTTAGGTTTCCTAAAGGTCCAAACATATACGTAAAAGAAATGTGGATCAATGCTACAAATCGATCACATGATTGGTTTCCTTCTCCAAGCAGTGTCATATGTTCTCGGCACTTTAAATCTGAATATTTTAGATTAACAAAGTCTAATAATAGGCTATAAAATTCATCCAAATGCCGTTCCTACGCTTCATCTATCAACTGTCGTGAGTATATTTAGGTGTATTTTTTTGTTGTTTGTTCATTGCCAGCGTGGTAAGTACGCACTCACTTACATTATCACTTAAATTATGTATTTTAATGTAAACATCTCGTTTTTGTTGTTCTATTATTTGTATTGCGTGTTTTTAATATGGGTACTGCCTGAAATTAACAGAAGATGATGATAATGATAATTGTTATTATTATTAAATAAAAATTTGCAATTCAGAGTTGTTTTATTTATTTGACAAGGAGAGATATGTATGATATTTGTATTTTTATCGATGGATAAAGCATCTGTTACTCATTGACACGTAGGTGGTAAGTGCAAGAGTGACGGACGCTTTATCCATTTATAAAATGCGGCCATCACAAGCTACTTCGTATCAATTATAAAGCAAAAAGCTTCTGTAATAAATTTAATTTTTGTGATAAGCTTTTATTTCTGACTGTAATTTTCTTTGAACATCTGTGGCGTCACTCCTGTCAGCTGTCAAATCTGACATGTTCTGCATCGCGCTATCGAAGTTTCTAAAATCAGTTGCATATATATAACTTCGAAAAAACTCTCATTGGACTTCGGTTCCTGAGAGATCTCTCTATTGTCGTCTCTTCCTGTGTTTCCTATCTATTTTATATATGTATATAATTTGTAGATACTCCGTTTCCTGTATATATTCAACCTTGTACATTATTCTATATAGGAACACATTACTTATCTACATTGGTGACCTCCGACAATGGACGTAAGCGCAACTCCGAAGATCCTGACGCCGCCCTGCAGCAAATCCGACTCCCTCTCTCTCTCTCTGAGTGTGCCACCTAGCGTGTCAGCTACACATGCCTGGTACCTCGACTCGCAGCGATTCGACTCCTCTTCTCACCCGCTCGTCACCCTGGCTCTGAGCACTCGCTCGCCACGCTGACTCTGAGCACTCTACCTACGTCGTCGCCAACTCCTTCGTCTCAAAGGGGGGCTGATGTGGCGTCACTCCTGTCAGCTGTCAAATCTGACATGTTCTGCATCGCGCTATCGAAGTTTCTAAAATCAGTTGCATATATATAACTTCGAAACAACTCTCATTGGACTTCGGTCCCTGAGAGATCTCTCTATTGTCGTCTCTTCCTGTTTCCTATCTATTGTATATATGTATATAATTTGTAGATACTCCGTTTCCTGTATATATTCAACCTTGTACATTATTCTATATAGGAACACATTACTTATCTACACATCCATCAACTACTCATCGAAACAATACTAAAGAGCCCAAACTCGGTTGGATTGAGTTCCGGCTCCATAATCAGATCAGCTCGATGGTATTGTAATCTTGCATTGTCACCAAACTTACATTACTATGCCAAATTTTAGCTCAATGGGATACAAGAAAGTAGTTGAAAAATGGTTTAATAATTTTGAAACTTACATACATGTTGCTAGTTAAATAAAAGCTTGTAAAAATGCACATCGCGAATAAGGAATTGTCATAGCGCTATACCGTCACATACTTGCAGAGAATTTTAATATTTCTAATCATCGATACTATTGATAATATATTTATTTAACGCGTTACATCTCTAGCGGCCGGCAGCCATTATCGTCTGACGCTCAAGTGACCTTCATTCGACAAATCACGGCACGGTAAGCGCTCGCTGCGTCCCCCGCACCCCTGTATTTTTGGCAGCATCGGTTTTAATGAAATAATAGCGCAAAGCGACGTCTTTAGGTTATCTGGTCTGTGATAGCACTGGACTAAAAGCCATACTAACAACAAATAAGTGTAATTTACTCAAAATAAATGCTTATTAAAACTATTTAAGCTGATAAGTAAGGCATTGAAGTGAAGTTATTACGATAGAACGCGTTAGTATATAAAAGGATTCGTACTTTTAAAACGGCATCTTAGTAGTCTTTGACAAATCATGCCCAACTGTATATATTTTTTTCTGGTCTTAAGAATTGTTCCCTTTATGGTCTCCTGCAAGTTGCGACAGGCAGAGGTTATCGCTTCCGCACCGACGCAATATACCAAAACGTGTTAAACTCATCTCTGGCTAGGCGGAGCTAAGATGCTGGTAAAATTCTTATTTTAAGTAGCAAGTCGCTTTGCTCCAACGCCTTTTTTATATCAGGAGGTCTGATTGCTTATCGTTTCATATTTGTTTGACATTTCTATATGTTTCGCGAGCTCGTTCCGAACTTGTCAGAATACGAAACAGATGCGGTAGCGATAAACAGGAGAGGACGAGCCTTTTGTAATGTTAACATCTCGCATGAGCTAATGTATGGAAATGAGATGAATGAGTAATGCTGTTATTCGAATACAGGTTGAAGTTATTTACATATCTAACGTCCAATAAATACAAGAACCGAAGAAGGGTTCGAAAAATAATGCAATGACTGCAGCTAGCAAAAATAACTATACATGGTCAAATGTTTCCCTGAAGTCCGCAAATGTTAAGAAAGCACGGAAGTTTAGCATTCCAATTTGAATTCAATGTGTTTCGAACTTATGTATATGTCCGAACGAGTATTGAATGGGAAACGTAAGTCTGTTATCGTTCCTAGTACAGTAAACCGGAGTTTCTTTCAAATTGAGAGGCGACTTTAAAAATGTAGTTTTTAAGCCGCGTTTTAGTTTTTACTAGGTTAACCTGGGGTCGGTGTTGTACCTTGGTATATTTCCTAACTATTAACTAAACTGAATCAAATTAAAAATACTTAGTGATGATTATATTAGTGTTCTAAATCTAACAAAGTGCCCCCGTTTTTTTTATAAGTCACCCCAGTCTACTATACTGAAGATATCTTCATTTATCTTTATTATCACCCGTCATCAAAATATTGAGTCTGTAGCTGTAGACGGCTTCAATAAAGCATCGTATTTTCACTGATTACCTATTTCTTATCATATGAACTAAAGAAATATTTAATGTTATTGTATCTGTATGCAGCTATCTTTACTTTCCTTGTTAATACTTAACTCACTATAAATTATAACATTAAGCGAATTCGTCAATATTATAACAGGTTTTGCGTTTCAGTTTCATTTCAATTGGTTTTGTGCTCTCGCTTAATGAACATGGAATACATTAAATTAGCCCTGTGATACTACTACTGCCAACTACTAGTTCAAATCTTGTGAAAGTAGCGAAGACGAAATTAGAAGTATTTTACGCCACAATTTTGCATAAAAATCCTTTCCTAGTACTCCTCAATAAACCAGTGTAGGAAACGTAGTCCATTTCCCTCTCGCCCATGAGGTACAGCCTGAACTCAATGGGTCGTTTACAGTGTGTAAACGAAATCACCGAAAAATCGTATTTCCACTACATTTATTGTGACTGCAAGCTACGCGTCAACGATGACACAGTGGCGTGTGCAGTTGCAAGTTTTAGATTACAAAACAGAGTAAAAAAGCGGCATTGAAATACAATCTCTGTATATGTAGATGTAATGTTTCACTTTCTAGATAAAAAGACTTATGTTTCACATTCCATAATAGTTTGGACACAAGTTCGAAACGCATTGAATTCAAATTAGAATTCTAAACCTCCGTGCGTTTATGCAAAAGCGGCTGTTATTGACTTTCCAAACCGGAGCAGAGACTAAACCTAATACGCGGATGTCAAAATTGTCTAACCAAATTACGACTTTCAGATGTGAAACAATAGGTTAAAAATTTTGGCGTGGATCAAGCATTCGAAGGGTAAAATACGAAGAGTAAGCAATAGAAAATGATAGCAAACGAAATAATATCACTTACCTAATAAATAATCCACTGATCTTGGATCAAGTTTAGCTAGCTGCTCCCTTGAGTGTATGTACTGGGCTCGCAGCCGTCTCCTCTTCTTCTCTCTTGCCCAGTCTTCGGCCAGGTTTCTCCCATCAAGCCTGCGGCCTTCGCGACTCGGGTCTTCGGGGTCTTGTGTTACCGTAGGCAGGAAGTGCCTTCTACCACCTCCCATTATTACCTGAGATGGAATAATAATAAGTTACAGGATTACCAGTTTGGGTGATTTTTGGGATTTTTAACATCTAAAGGCTATAATTAATATTTAGATTAAAAATGGTAGTTGAAGCTCACGAGCTTCTGCTTCAAAAAATATGCAATTAACCTAGTGGTTATAAGGTTTTGGAGAAGTGTTCCTAAAAATTATTTACTAAACAGATAAGTCGAAATGAAATTCCAGTATTTATTTTGTGACTATTTATCTTTCACACTTACTGACAAAATCTCTGAATGTATTCGAAATTACGAAATAGGGGCTATAGAAGAAGAGGGGTATAGACACGTGCTAGGACTTTTCACTCGGTGTTTTGCTTAAATGGCATCATAAAAGATTTATATGCCCCCGGCGCGCCATTTATCTCAAAAGAGTGAACAGGAATTAAGTGAAATAAATCATCAAAAAAATATTTAATGTTAATTTTAGCCGTGTAAGCCGTTACTAAGGCATCATGTCTTTGCTTATTATGACAAGGTTACCTAAGTTAATTCATTTGCTTTCCTCATAGATTAAAACTATTTCTATTTAATTTATTTGTAATGTTTTAAATACTTTATCGGGAGAAATAACAGTATAAAGAATTTGGCAACATATAATCTATTAACTATTTTATTTCTCAATGTATGGCTCGTAGAATTTTTTAATCTATACATATAAAAGAAGAAGTCCTGACTGACTGACTGACTCATCAACGCACAGCCGAAACTGCTGATGCTAGAGAGTTGATTTTTGCATAGTCTTATTACATTTGTAACGTAGGCTAGAGATAAGAAAGCGTTTTTCGAAATTCATCCCCTAAGGAGGTAAAACAGGAGATGAAAGTTTGTATGAAAACACGTATTTATGAAGCGAGAGATTTAAAACTTTGTATATAGACTCTCTGTTTAAATATATTAATAGCTTATTTCAGAGTCTTTCTAAATTGCTACATAAAACAAAACATGGTTCAGCGTTTTTTCAAATTGCTCCCCTAATAGGCTGAAAAGGGGGTTCCAAGTTTGTGCGGGCGGGTGCGGGGAGCAATCTTTACTTTTCTTAAAAATCGATTATGGATGTCATCGTCGAGGTTCGTCGGGGTGCCGATTACGAAAATAACATCCATTTTCCAATCCAAGATGACGGACATTTATTTTTCTTAAAAATCGATAAGTCATCGTCGAAGTTTCTAAGGGTGCCGATTGCGAAAATGGCATCTAATTTCAAATCCAAGATGGCAGATATTTATTTTTCTTAAAAATTGATATGTGTATCATCTTCGAGGTTTCACGGGGAACCGATTAGGAAAATAATATCTATCCATAGATACCTACATACGTAGGTACATACAAACATACGGGTCAAACAGAGAACCTCCTTTTTTGTAGACGGTTAAAAATTACGCTTAGCACGCGGGCGAAGTTTAATAAATCTACGCACAGGTACTGTTTTGTAATTAAGATACTTATTATAATGACATATTTATAAATCATCCTATATAAATACCTAATAGCATAATGTACCTACAATAAAATATACTGCTTTATATATATATATATATATATATATCAGCACATCCCATGCGATTATCTGCGGATATTACGGGTACATGTTTATTATGATTCTATGAAAAGGCAATAAAAAGACAACTTAA
This sequence comes from Epiblema foenella, assembly GCA_963556455.1. Lineage (NCBI taxonomy): Eukaryota > Metazoa > Arthropoda > Insecta > Lepidoptera > Tortricidae > Epiblema > Epiblema foenella. The sequence continues at coordinate 8,954,917 of OY747107.1, read as the reverse complement.
GATTTCCATATACATTCATAGGACATAATATGCAAATTTTGTGAGAGCTCTAAGGGAAGACGAGTATTTTCTTATTTTTATTGCAAAGTGACTTTTATCTTTGTTTTATTATGCTTTGCGATTTCGTTTTAGCTTCTCGAAGAGATCGAAGTCTTCAAGATGGTACAGAAATATACTATTGTTGCTGTTTGATTGAAAATGGCAGTTAGATATTAGTTAAGTATAAACCCTTGAAATAAAAAAGTGCATGTTAGAAGAATGACGATGAAACAACGATTTTTTCTATAAGTGATTTCATCTTCTCCATTAATTATTGATTAGCTAAGCCTGTCAGTAGTAATGCATGATTTAAAATCATTTATTATCAACTTCTATTCTAACTAGTTTCTTACGCAATAACCTTACATTTATGCTCCTCCCCGGTTCGTTCTCCACGAGCTGCATCGCGATATCTTTGCAGTCCTTCCTCACGGTGGGCGGCACTCGGCTGTCGTCCTCCCAGTACCGCGACGGCGCGTGCGCATACAGCGCGGCAGGCGTCGCGTGGGTGATGCGTGCGGTCGTCACTATTCCGCTCGATTTACCTGAACATATTAAGAATAGAGAATATGCATGCGGAATGAATAGTAATAAGATGTCGCTATATGAATAGCAAACCATCACATGATGACATAAAGAGTAAATGAATAAAATATGCTTAAAATGGTAAAGATGTTCGGCTTGTTAGCTCGAATATATGTGAAATACGGTGCCACCTGGCAGAAAGCACGAAACTTATCATGCACGTGGCTTTCCTATATGTACTTTCATATTTAAAGGAGAAACAAGTTGACAAACTTTATTCCCCCCTCCCCCACTTTTGTGTACCGAACCACAGTTTGTTTTATTGAAAACGGCTGAAGCTAGGAGAAATTCGTCCAAGGAAAAATGTTTCTTATAAAATTATCTACAAGTTATTATTTGGATGTATGTTGATAGTAATCTGCCATTTAGCATATCTACTACTGTACTTACCAAAATGAATGCTCGCATATTTTGAAAACCATGGGTCGTATCAACATTACAACTAAATGGCAGATTACTAACATTTTTGTGCGCATCGGGTTACAAGCATGGAATATGTAAAAATGTCGTTTTCTTGTAAAAGAGACATCAGGAATTCATTTTTAGGGTTCCGTACCCGAAGGGTCTAATCGAAACCCTATTGCCGTCACTCACGAGTCCGTTCGCTGTCTGTCACACAGATTTTACAGCCAAAAGGTTTGAGCTTCAAATTTTCACAGTAAAAGTATCTTGTTGACCCAAAGCCGCACAAATTGTGAAAACTTACTTAAAAATGTTTGTAAGGGGGGATAATGTTCAATCGAGTGGGATAATGTTCTTTAGAGCTCATTGAGTAGATAAGTACTGTATTTTTTGTGTAAATATATTTGAATACAAAGGAATTAGAAGCCATCAAAGTCAGTTTTTTTTACAAAATTTATTTGACCTATGAACTTGAAATTTGGTGATAATGTTTATTATTACGTATATTTTACGATAAATCATTTTTTTTTTCATTGAAATTCCCATTAAACTCGTTTCAAAAGAAAAGTAAGAAAACAGGATTCTTATGATTTAAATACAAAAAATTGTATGGCAACTATGTACCTAAACGCAATTATTTAACGACACAAAACAGCTAATTATGTACTAGGTACCTACTTGTTTTTCCATACAATGGTAAGTAGTACGAGGCGCACAATATGTGACGTCACATAACACGCTCAATTAGTAATGGACATTTAGGGCTCGGCCGTTATGCTGTACTTTGAAACCAATTTTTGTTTTTCTTGCAGTTCTAATTGTAGTTGAATATATATATATATATTTGTTCCTCTTTAAAAACTGGTTCGAATGGCATGATGAAAAAACATTGCATATTTTCAAATATTTTTCATTATCTTTCGGGATGGGAATAAGGAGTGTTATGGTCGCACACATTCTTATCATATCATGACGGATTCACGGCTTTAAGTGATAGGTAACATACGTAGCATACTTATGCTGCTAATAGTTTTTTTTAATCTCATCCTGTAAATGAAAACATCATTGATTACAAATTATACATGTAAGATTATTATAAAGTGATAATGAAGTAAAGTGAATTATTGTAACAGCGACACAAATTATAATTCGCATGACACATTAAATACATAGTTTAAGAGCCGACGACACTGAACCTAGTTCGATAAGACTCCCAGATGAGATATATATTATAAGATGCGTCATTCCTGGGGGAACACGAAACGGCTATGCTGCCATGCAAAATTCCTGGTGGCCACAGTAAAAAAAATTTTTCAAAAAAAATAAAATTTCCGGTTTCTAGTACGATAAGTCTCCCAGGTTTCGTTTGTTCCTCGATACAGGGGAGGGGTAGGACTATACGATAATGCAGTGCTGCAAGCCTCCCTGACTGGCCTTGTCAGTGGCAGCAGCATGATAAGTGACGCCAATATTGAGGTATCTAGTATGATCGGTCTCCTAAACAAAACAAGGCTCATCTGAAAGATCATCAATTTCTGTGTAAGAAAAACCACTGCTGCCTTTTCCTAATAGTGGAGAAGGTGGTGCTGCAGCGATTGAAGGAGCTCAGTACACTGAACCTAATTCGATAAGACTCCCAGGTGATATGTATATTACAAGATGCGTCATTCCTGGGGGAACACGAAACGGCTATGCTGCCATGCAAAAAACCTGGTGGCCATAGTAAAAAAATTTTTCAAAAAAAATAAAATTTCCGGTTTCTAGTACGATAAGTCTCCCAGGTTTCGTTTGTTCCTCGATACAGGGGAGGGGTAGGACTATACGATAATGCAGTGCTGCAAGCCTCCCTGACTGGCCTTGTCAGTGGCAGCAGCATGATAAGTGACGCCAATATTGAGGTATCTAGTATGATCGGTCTCCTAAACAAAACAAGGCTCATCTGAAAGATCATCAATTTCTGTGTAAGAAAAACCACTGCTGCCTTTTCCTAATAGTGGAGAAGGTGGTGCTGCAGCGATTGAAGGAGCTCAGTACACTGAACCTAATTCGATAAGACTCCCAGGAAATATGTATATTATAAGATGCGTCATTCCTGGGGGAACACGAAACGGCTATGCTGCCATGCAAAAAACCTGGTGACCATAGTAAAAAAAATTTTTCAAAAAAAAAAAAATTTCCGGTTTCTTGTACGATAAGTCTCCCAGGTTTCGTTTGTTCCTCGATACAGGGGAGGGGTAGGACTATACGATGATGCAGTGCTGCAAGCCCCCCTGACTGGCCTTGTCAGTGGCAGCAGCATGATAAGTGACGCCAATATTGAGGTATCTAGTATGATCGGTCTCCTAAAAAACCAAGGCTCATCTGAAAGATCATCAATTTCTGTGTAAGAAAAACCACTGCTGCCTTTTCCGAATAGTGGAGAAGGTGGTTGCTGCTGTGATTGAAGATCACCTTCAGCGCAGCTGGATTCGGTTTTTCAATTCAGTTTTGTCAGCAATCACCCGGTTCCTTTCGATTTGTACTGATTTAATACGCGTGCCACGTACACTTAAGAATAATTTTGCTTGTCGTTGATTGCATAAACAAATGATTTTGAAAAGTTATTCTCCATTATACCGAAATAAGAGCTCCATAGAGAATCCACAAAACACTTTTTATACACTAGCTGAATAATTGATAAAATGTACATCAACCTTGTGTGATTTGAAGATGAGATAAAAGCGGTAACTCAAAATGAAGCTTTTTAAATAAAAATCAAGTACACCTATTCAGTTTCCATCTCTGTTAGTTCGCTGTAAAATATAAGTGTATTTCCATTATATCGAAATAGACTCTATAGAGAATCCAGAAAATACTTTTTATACAATAGCTGAGTAATTGATAAAATGTACAACCTTATGTGATTTGAAGGCGAGATAAAAGCGGTTAATCAAAATGAATCAGTTATTCAACTACTGTATAGAAGTTTTTCCTGGGTTCTTTATCCTCCTGGGGTTCAAAGTGATAATACTAGGACAAAATCAGTTTGCAGTGAAAGCCCAAGTATTTTAACAGAGAGTTGGAGCAATGACCCACTGTGATAGTACTAGAACAAAATATACGGTTAACCAGATATGAACAATTTTTGGTCCGGGCGTTCAGTACTTTATTAATTAGTTCTAATATTATGACATTGGGTCTTCCTCGGAAGTACCGTCTTCGAAATTGGGTCGTAGGAGGTTAAAGAGCTTATTTCGATATAATGGATATACAGTTATATTTTACAGCTAACTAACACAAATGGAAACTGAATAGGTGTACTTGATTTTTATTTAAAAAGCTTCATTTTGAGTTACCGCTTTTATCTCATCTTCAAATCACACAAGGTTGATGTACATTTTAGCAATTATTCAGCTAGTGTATAAAAAGTGTTTTGTGGATTCTCTATGGAGCTCTTATTTCGGTATAATGGAGAATAACTTTTCAAAATCATTTGTTTATGCAATCGACGACAAGCAAAATTATTCTTAAGTGTACGTGGCACGCGTATTAATTCAGTACAAATCGAAAGGAACCGGGTGATTGCTGACAAAACTGAATTGAAAAACCGAATCCAGCTGCGCTGAAGGTGATCTTCAATCACAGCAGCAACCACCTTCTCCACTATTCGGAAAAGGCAGCAGTGGTTTTTCTTACACAGAAATTGATGATCTTTCAGATGAGCCTTGTTTTGTTTAGGAGACCGATCATACTAGATACCTCAATATTGGCGTCACTTATTATGCTGCTGCCACTGACAAGGCCAGTCAGGGAGGCTTGCAGCACTGCATTATCGTATAGTCCTACCCCTCCCCTGTATCGAGGAACAAACGAAACCTGGGAGACTTATCGTACTAGAAACCGGAAATTTTATTTTTTTTGAAAAATTTTTTTTACTATGGCCACCAGGTTTTTTGCATGGCAGCATAGCCGTTTCGTGTTCCCCCAGGAATGACGCATCTTGTAATATACATATCACCTGGGAGTCTTATCGAATTAGGTTCAGTGTACTGAGCTCCTTCAATCGCTGCAGCACCACCTTCTCCACTATTAGGAAAAGGCAGCAGTGGTTTTTCTTACACAGAAATTGATGATCTTTCAGATGAGCCTTGTTTTGTTTAGGAGACCGATCATACTAGATACCTCAATATTGGCGTCACTTATCATGCTGCTGCCACTGACAAGGCCAGTCAGGGAGGCTTGCAGCACTGCATTATCGTATAGTCCTACCCCTCCCCTGTATCGAGGAACAAACGAAACCTGGGAGACTTATCGTACTAGAAACCGGAAATTTTATTTTTTTTGAAAAATTTTTTTACTATGGCCACCAGGTTTTTTGCATGGCAGCATAGCCGTTTCGTGTTCCCCCAGGAATGACGCATCTTGTAATATACATATCACCTGGGAGTCTTATCGAATTAGGTTCAGTGTACTGAGCTCCTTCAATCGCTGCAGCACCACCTTCTCCACTATTAGGAAAAGGCAGCAGTGGTTTTTCTTACACAGAAATTGATGATCTTTCAGATGAGCCTTGTTTTGTTTAGGAGACCGATCATACTAGATACCTCAATATTGGCGTCACTTATCATGCTGCTGCCACTGACAAGGCCAGTCAGGGAGGCTTGCAGCACTGCATTATCGTATAGTCCTACCCCTCCCCTGTATCGAGGAACAAACGAAACCTGGGAGACTTATCGTACTAGAAACCGGAAATTTTATTTTTTTTGAAAAATTTTTTTTACTGTGGCCACCAGGAATTTTGCATGGCAGCATAGCCGTTTCGTGTTCCCCCAGGAATGACGCATCTTATAATATATATCTCATCTGGGAGTCTTATCGAACTAGGTTCAGTGTCGTCGGCTCTTCTACTAACATGATAACATTGATAACTTAAATAACCTAAAGAGGGACGATTCCATAACTTTTATTGTTGTTGAATGAGTTGAGATTGAGGAAAGCTACTAAACCAAAAGGGACAGCATTATCTTGAAATCACTAAGCAGCATGTTTGCACTATTTCAACAGAATTAGGTAGAACTCTTGCAAGTGTAACAATGGATACCCGTAATTGTGCAATAGATACAAATTCACAGACACATACTCGGACAATTGATATAGTTACCCATAATATAGCACGTAATATGATAGTACCATGCTGACATGAAAGGTACTTGTAATATGGTTCGATATGGTACTCGAGTGTCTGTGCCTTTACCATGAGTTTACATGATCGTACTCGCTAGCGACTGCGTAAAAATATGTATGGGCACAAGTACAGCGCCTCTAGCGGTTACGCAATAGAACTAAGAATCGGCATACTAAATCGTTTACGCAGTCGCTAGCGAGTACGGTCTTGCAAACTCATGGTAAAGGCACTGCACCTGCGTTTGAACATATATAATAATAGCAGTAGAACTTATAGTGATAATATTTTTATATTTATTTATCTTTATCTATAGTTACTTAGCAACACTATGAAGGCATCGTTTTTGAATTGTTTTTAGATCCAGTGAATGGATCAGTTGTGTGAAATTCCTGATTGAATACGTGACAAAACACTATTAGTACCTTAATTAGTGGAATAAAGTGGTACTTGGAAAAGAGTGGTGTGTCTAGTGCGACGCTTTGGGACTCGTAATTGCAGATTGAAAGCCGCTCAGGACAATCCACACGACTCCGAATAATATCGTAAAGTAAGTTCATCTCGGCTAATTTACGTGTATCCTCGAGTGTTAGAAGATTGTACTCGCGGCAATTGTCGGTATAACTAGATAAAGATTTATTAAATTTGTAATTCAGATGTTTCAAGAACCTTTTTTGTACTCTTTCAATACGTTCCTTGTGAATGGCATAGCTGACCGACCATACCGATGAGACTTATTCCAAAATGCTTCTGACATATGCGTATTAAACGACTTTCATACTTAATATGCTTTGAAATGGTTAACAGGTCCTGATTACGAAACCGAAATTACGAAATGATTTATTAACTTCAAGGTAAACGTGGTTTCGCATTGTCATTTTGGCGTCAAACATTATTCCCAAATCACGCACTAACGTCCTCCCTCTGTATAGTAGCTCCATTAAAATTATACGCATACGTAAGTGGGTTAAGTCTTGCGGGTGAAGCTAATACGTTACTGATACTTAATGTGATCCTATTTTATTAATAATATTTGGATAAATTGTTACTTAAGATCATTTTGCAACAGCTCGCAATGATAATAATATATGTTTCTGGTAAATTTTATAAATAGCAAGATACCATAAACTATTTTACTATAACACTGATGCGTAAAGTACGGACTAAAGCTTTCTTGGCTTAATAATTTACACCCCCACCCCTAAGAAACTCAAATTATAAAAATATAATTTAAATGTTCGATATCTAAACGGACTACTTCTTAATTTCTAATACCTAGTTGACATCTAATGCACCTATATTTCTATTGTTTTGAATTAAGATTGAAAGTTTCAAGTATTAGGAAAGTTCACACTAGGATATTTACATACCTAAACTTCCAAGCGAGTATTCCACTGAAAACTTTAATATTGCGACAAATATTTTCCGGATAACACATCCATCTCTCGACAACAACTTTCCTGACACTTCAAGCGGATAACCAAAATCTGGGGGCTGCGGGCTAGGAGACACATTATTTAAATATGATGGAAAGCGAGTTGCAAGCAAAGTGAAATTTAAAATCTCCAGCGTTGAGCAAGTTCAACTGAAATAATATCCAGAAATCTATTTCAATGAGACTGAACTCCGTAGCAGATTAAGTCAATGAGCCAGTAGTGGGATCACTTCGATGTTTGCATTTTGTGGGCATTTAGAACTTTCGATTTTTAAGGTTTCTAAAAATACGTAGTCGAGCATTCATTTAGCAAGTGACCAAAACAAACATTTGGAAGCCACTGTCGCCTTTCTCAAAGTAACCAAATTAGCCTTCATAAATTGATCGGGGTAAGTGTACCTTGTTTGTATTCAACATTTTGGTTTTGTACTGAGATGTACACTCAAGTACTACCTACCTAACTTATAACCTATTCCAAAAGACATAATCAACAGCATAATCTGAAATTTTCTCTATTCAGATTCTTACTAGGACTGAATTTGAAAATAAGTTTATCTCATAATTGCTAAAGTAGTATAGTAGGTAACTCTTTTATCTCAATCTAAATATCAAAATACCAAATTTTTATAAAAACAATAATCTGTTTTTAAGGTCACTTTAAACGCTTGTCATCAAGCGAGTCCAATGCATCTATACCGTTGACATGATATAAAAAATTGGAGAGCAGTTGAGTAACTTACCAGCGTCATGCGCCCAGTCGATCAGTGAGGTAACTTTCGAGTTGATGGCCGATGCACAGCTGTTGAATCTACCACCCGCATCGAGGCCCAAGGTTTCGTACCGCGCCTTCACTCCGCAGAGAAGAGCCGTAGCGCAGGCAGATGACTCGCCAGTTTGGGCATCCACGTTGTATGTCTGCACAAATTAATATTTGTCAACTTTTTGTGAGTTCTTTAGGACACTATTCTATTTAGAGTTTTACATCAATCCCAGTTCATGCAATACAGATAGCCTCTAAAACATAATCTCGCATAGGTACCTAAATTGATCTTTTTAATATTTTACCTAGTAAATTGTAATTTTTCCAATTTCTTTTTAACGCTTTTCTCTGAAAATAAATTTAGCATAAATCTATGACCAAGTGAGCGAAGCGGTCGAAGGTCTCCGTTTCAGCTTGGGCAAACTAGCCACTAGTAAAAGTAATTCTAGATGATTTCCTTTGGTGCTTCATGTATTGTTTTCTACTCATCAAGTTTTATGTTCTAAATTCAGACTTCGTAGGCCAAACTATAATTACACAATTTCCTCTATGGAGCTCACGACTCAACTATAGGAACTCATAACACAACATACTGAACTATAATGAATTTTACCAATTGGACGTCGCCACGCACACAGAAAAAATACGTCAAGGGACGCTTACCCGTTATTCGATTGACTCATAGAAAAAAAAATTGTCCACAATAGTTATATAATTAGCTTTTTAAGTCGCAAACCTTACACGGCAAGCCTCCTAGTCTAAACGCGGCACTCGACCAAAAATATAATACATACATTATTTAATTTTATTATAACGATTGCATAAAATAAAGCTAGAAGTGTACATTATGTTAAAAAAGTTCAGTAGATTAAAATTATATTACATTGTTGTTTCCGATGTCGTTACTTAATTAAATTAGTTGCTTTGTGTATTTCTCTTTTGCATTTTTTGTTTGTGCCATTAACATCGGAAGTAATTTGAGTTCTCAGTTTACCTTCCCTTTTAAAAACCTTTTTAGAAAATCTATGCTTTTATAAAATAAGTTCAAAGTCTTACGCCTCTTAGATTTTATATTAATAATAAAATTATTACGTACTTTAGAATTATACTAGTGTGGCTCTGTGAACTGTAGACCTCACGAGTGCTTTTCTTTTACACATTAATATTAATATAATGGACATTAATATAATGACAATGCTTTGTCAATACATCTATGACAATATTGTGTATGTACATAAAAATATTGTAAATTTTAGGCAGAACTGTGACATACATAATATTAATACTAGAAACAAATATAAGCTTGCGGTACCCTCCACTCGGCTCCAAAAAATAAGAAAATCATTCATGTGTAATTGTGTAGTTTCATAATAAACTACCAACAAACGTGACTAACTTATCTTTTAATAAATTCAAGACTTATGTAAAGCGTAAACTCATATCGAAAGCATATATTATAGCACAAAAGACTACATGAATGATAAAACACCGTGCGTATAATTGTGGTTGAAATACTAATGATATTTTAATAACTGTGACATTACATCTTAATGACTATTTTCATAACTATGACATTAGATGTTGACGTTAAATTCTCCTCTTGACATTCAGATTTTATTATAGAAACTGTCTAGATTATACTATTTTTTATGTTTTATATTTTACATATTGATGATCTTTTTGTGAATTTATTATACTTTCTTTTGACGTACATTACAGTAATTCATTTTTTTTTATTTCATATGCATCAATAAATTGCTCTGAATAAATAGATTCAATTTATGTAATACTAGCGACCCGCCCCGGTTTCGCACGGGTGCACTATTTAATGGATGTTATTATACATATAAACCTTCCTCTTCAATCACTCTATCTATTAAAAAAACCGCATCAAAATCCGTTGCGTAGTTTTAAAGATTTAAGCATACATAAGGATATAGGGACAGAGAAAGCGGCTTTTTTTATACTATGTAGTGATAAATTGCTCTGAATAAATAGATTCAATTTATGTAATACTAGCGACCCCCCCAGCTTCGTACGGCTGCACTATTTAATGGATGTTATTATACATATAAACCTTCCTCTTCAATCACTCTATCTATTAAAAAAAACTGCATCAAAATCCGTTGCGTAGTTTTAAAGATTTAAGCATAAATACGGATATAGGGACAGAGAAAGCGACTGTTTTATACTATGTAGTGATATAACTGACGATTCAAAAGGCCTATTTGAATAAATAATATTTTGAGTTTGAGTTTTTTTAAATATTCATAAAATTTACGAATTTAGATTAGACAAAAAAAAAAATTATATAACTATCGAACCTGCTTACAAAAAATCACGAGAATCGGTAGAGAAATGCGACCTGTATAGGAGACCAACCGGGAATCCGGAAATCCGGACATACTAAAGCAATTTTATCGAAGCTGAAGTCGACCTACTCTTATTTACTATAATAAGACCTTCGGCAAAGGTGTTATTGAAACATAAATCCACCGTCGAGATTGCTTGGAAAACGGGCTATATCGAAGCGATCGAGCGAAAATATTTAACGTCTTAAATGCTTTTCATTTGGGCTCTAACCGCAGGCATGACACTCGATAAATAAGGCACACGTTCAAATAAATATATACCGCAATCCGGAAGACAGATATAGCATTCACAACATTGTTTTACAATCTTTCATGAACTCGGAGACATGTCAAATTATACGTCATCATCAGAAGCGTATATACGTCTCACTGCTGGGCGCGGACCCCCTCTCAAACTGGTAGTAGTCCCCAAACTGGCCCAATGCGAGATGGGGACTTCACAACTTTGATTTTCTTCACAGATGCACGCCAGGCACTGACTGTATGCAGGTTGACTTGCTATATTTTCGATCACCGCAAAGCTAACGGTAAATATTAAATGATGTTTCGTACGTAATTTCTACTGATAGGTTAGAAATGAAAGGGAAGCTATAATCATACCTTAGCTAAAGCAACAGCTGGAAACGTGTCCCAGGCCAAATCAGTATCTTCACCGGTCTGGCCTCTCCGCTGGCCGCGCAGGATCCTGGCTGCCGTAGCGGTCGTCAAGCTCATGCCATCGCCAACCACCAGAATGATGTTCCTATTATACAAGATAACGTTAATAAGTCTTATATCAAACTTGATCAGAATTAGAATTAATCCGGAGTCGTTAATATTTATTTTCTTACTCTGTAGCTTTAATTAGTATAAACACCTGTTCGTAAGAATATGCAAACATTTGTAAATTAATTTTGTCATAATTAATGAAAATTAGAACTTTAAATTTACAAAAGTCTCATGGTTACCTACCCTTCTTTTTTATGTTGAACCCTGTAACAGATCGACATCCGTCTTGGAGTGAAAAGTTCATGAAAGCTTCTAAGCTTCGGAAAAGCTTTAGATGTGCTTCTAAGCTTCATTATAGCTTCTTAACTTTAGAGGAAGGCTTCTGGGAAGCTTCTCAGCTTCGGGAAAGCTAAGCTTTCAGGAATGCTTCTTGGCTTCGTAAAAGCTGATTTATATATTCTAAATGTTCATCATGAATGAAGCCTCTCATTGTAAACAGATGGCGTTTAAATTAAGTCTAAAGAAGTTCGATTATTTATAATGAATATCACCAATCTTTTGAATTTCAAGTTATTTTCATTTTCCTAAGAGTAGTGCTACTTTTGTAATTTGAATAAGCTTGAACAACGGTTTCCTGCTTTATATTATTAGCATTTCTCAAGTTGCAAAGGTCAAGTATGGACACCTGGTGTCGAGGATTTGAACTGTTAGTAAATAATCCGTCCGCGTAGAAAGGTTGTCATTATGTCTATATAGTAGCGAAATAAGTAGCCATCTGAAATTGCACGGTTAGTGTGGAGTCAGGGCTGTCTTTCACAATGTTGAAACTAACGCGAGCACCAATTCACTTTAGACTAACCAGTGTAGGGCGGATCTCTAGTTGAGCATTTCTAATACGGGTCTCGACGTCAAGATATACTAGACGTCAGCGTCGAGTCTAGTTGAAGCAAGTGGCTAATTGTAAAGCAGTAGCTGCATCGCTGCCTTTGGCGGGTATTTGAAAAAATGTTATGCGCGTGGCTACCCTACTAAAATGAGGAATATTTAAGGACGAAATAATTTTGTTTGTGTAGGTGTCTATTTATTTTAGTCAGGTTTTAATGGGATAGACATGGGAGAGACATCTGGTGTTGAGTAGGAGATCGGAAAGTTATTCTAGACCAATGAGAAGCCAGATTTAGCTAGTTGACCAATCGATGGTCTTCCCTCGGGAATTATGGAACATGAGTTTATCGCGTGATCTTAGGGGTTCTCAGGAACGAGGTGAGGTAATATAAGGAGATACACAATGGTTTCGAGACTTTTTTCCCTTTGGACTTCTCTGGCGGGTAGACCTCACGAGAGCGACGTGCAACGAGGTGAACCTTCAGGAACGCTTATGTGAGTTTTTAAAGTTTATTTGTTGTGTTAGATAGGAATTACGTAGGGATTCATCATGTTAGGATAAAATAGGGTGTTTAATCCTTTCTGTTCACAGGATTTATGATGACGGAGTGTGTAAATTCCATATAGCAAACGATAGTGATTTCTTATTCATAGTGTATTATGAGAGCGCGTTACACTGCTTATATAGGTACAATTACCTTTGTTGTTACGTATAGTGTTCAGTATCAAGTTCAAGTTAGATTGACAATACCTTGCTTAATTTGAATAACCTGCTTAAGGTAAAATCTACGTTAACAATATCTATGTGGGGTGGCGTATCTCCTTATAAATGATTATGGCTTTAAAATGCATTTAAGTACGTTAATCGTTTAATTCATTGTTACGGATATAGTTTTACCATTAGTGCAACAGATATTTAATTGATAATGTTTGCTAAATGGAATATATTCTAGGCACATCTGCGTTGTTGGAGTGTTACTACCTGATTTAATAAATACATTGTGTTTTATTATACCCATACTTATTGCGCATGTTAGTTATTAAGATTTATGTTGGTGTTTTGTGCATGCTATGTGAATTCGTGTCTATTTTTGATACTATTCAGTATTATTGAGATTTTCATGAATAATGGAGGTAGGCGCTGTTCATACAAGCTGGATTTAATATTTGAGTATTACTATATTTGACTATTGATTTCAATTAGTTTTAAATGACTATTTGACTTTAAGGAGATTATTTATTAGTATACAAATCGTTAATGGATTGTAATTTTACTATTAAACAGTAATTGAATTAATGTTTTGCTAATGTAGGTAGTCATTATATTCTTACACTTATTATTTAACGCATTAATTATTTCATTTTCATTAGGTTTGTTATGTTTCGTTGGTATTTTAAGTATGTTCTTATTGATTTAGTACAGTGTTGTAGGTCATAATCGTTACTTTAGGTTATTAAATGAGTACGTTTTATTTATGAATATATCTAAAGATTACAACGCCATAGTTTGGGTATTTGGAGGGCTTTGCGAAATCAAACCTTTATAAGAGAAGGATACATGACATCGAATGACGTATCATCGCACTGGTGTCAAGAAGATGACTTTGTCAACGTCTCCACGCAATCACACTGTCAACGACGATATGCCTTCCACCTATCGTTTGGACCCAGGACATTTCTACGGGACGTGTACCTGCCAGCACTTTTGTACATGTGGGCAATCGACGACCAGAGCCAGGCTATCCTTAATCCACCGCTGTGCCATGACAATATGAGACCCCTCATTGGCTGATCCTGCCAAGCTGATCACAGTTCCGGCGTTTGGACAACGAGGCTGTTCCTGCATGATGACCTCATAGCCTACCACTGTACACACGCAGATGAAGAGATCCTTAAATGGTTTTCTAAGTTTCGCAAAACTTTCTGACTGCGTTGACTATGGTACTTATTCACGTTCCCGTTCTATGTAAATGTCATACATAATGTTACCTTTTAATAGGCCGAAATGCTATCGTTGTGTTGTGTGACCTGACATGGTTATTGCACTCTTTATTTGAAGTGATCTTGGCTTATTTACCCTTTTATGGAACCTTGGTTCTTATTACGATACTTAATAGTCTGTTGACTACGTAATTAATATTACGTCAATACCTTCACCGTCAATATCTTCGCCTGTGCGATAATTATATTTATTTTATTGGACAAGTAAATACTATTCCAATATTTCACATGTATGTACCAACATACATACATTTACTAATCTATTGTAGTTGTTGGGACTGGTCGCAGTGGATTTTGATTATTCGTGACTGTTCCAGCAATGAGGTAATGTCACAAGTTGGACTGCCAAACGTGTTATTACGATTTTGTATGGTATGTTCCAGCCTATGACGAAAGGTTTGGTTGTACAATGTAGTACCCAAATATGCCTAATAACTATTACTGTTGCTATGCAATGGTTTTACTCCAGATCGACGAAATATGTTCATAAATGGGGTTTAGGGCCAGTCTCACAGATTCTTAACGACAGGCTTTCGTCTTTAGTCTCGATCCCAAGACGAGCTTTGAAAAGGGCTGCGGTCTTGTTTAGGCACGCGGTGCGCCTTTAGCTGCTTGTCGGAATCTTTGATTCATACAAGACACTATAGACCCGCAGAGACGAGAAATCTGTATTGCCGTTTGCTGAAATTGAACATTAAAGACCCCAAACTATATATGGGCGAGATGGAATGTGAACGTTCAATGGCGATATAGGTTGATTGACGACTCGAGCAAAACTCCTTGCTGTCGTGAGAACGCTGGTCAATGCTGAGGTTTTGCGGTTGCATGGCTCAGTAGTGATATTCGCTAATGGGATGACCATATGACTCGATTTGGACATTAAACCTGAATAGCAACAACTTGTTTTGTTTGGACAATATTTGGGTACGAGGTAACTAACTCGTATTTAAGTCTACTTCAAAGTAGATACATCACACGTGTATTATAATATACATATATATATATATATATATATATATATATATATATATATATATATATATATATATATATATATATATATATATATAACAAGATCCTATTCCAACTGGCTTTTAAATAAGTTCAGTATTATTTACTTTTGCTGTATGCAATAAAATGGCTGGTCTCATAATATTATGGGCTACGCTCTTATTATTACCATGTATATGTTCATTCGTCAGGCGCTATTGTCACATATCACTTATAGTCTCGGCCCTGTGCCACTTGCGAGGATACTCCGTTTGCTCGTGTTAGGTGTTAGGTAGGGATATACCCAATGGGTTAGCATCAGGTATTCCTTCGCGAGACTGCTGCCTCGACATAGTCGCCTCATCATGTCCAGAAATGGCTTGGTGTTTTATATGACTTATGCATGGTACTTTTATGAGGTACTGTGGCTTTATGGTTGCTTGCAATCAGCTATTTTATTCTCACATCTTTTAGATTGAGAATTATATTATATTTTGTAATAAGCCAGACCTGTCCTATCCTACCTTGTAGGAAATATAATACGACATATCGATACCTCGACATACCAAACACTAGTTTTAAGGTTTTATAAATATATATTTTATTCAAGGTTTGTCCATGACTATACGCCTCATTAACCGATAACTGTAACCATTTCTAGCACTTAAATTCTTCTGAATCAAACTATGGAATATTATTATCTGCTCCGTATCATATTACGTCATTTTACGCTTACTCCTTTAAACTATAAACAACTTATTTATGCTATGACTTATCACACAGCCAACGACGGTATTTTACAAGTAGGTTAGGCTCTAAACTCTTAGTTACCTTAATATTGTGTTCATGATTAGTTTTCTATTAAACTTGTGTTTTAAGTTTTATATATTTCTAGTAATTTAGGATCTAGGTGTCTTAGTATTGTTTTCACGATTAGTTACGCATTATAAATAAGATGCTATAGGAAATTGCTATGTTTATTCCTTTAGGTAGACTTACAAGTAGCAATTAATTTAGTTTAAGTTGTATTTGTCTAAACATTGTCCGATTCTCAATAGTTCATATGTTTCTCACACCTCAGTGAACTTAAGTTGCTACAGTTCATAACTAGGTCTTTAAATTGCCACTAGTCGATCACGCCATTAATATTTTTAATTATTTAGTCTTGGTTTATGTTTAATATTCTCCAATTGTGTAATCAACCTTTTCATTTGAATTAATTTCATTTCATTATAAATTGTAATAGGTTAAGTTGGCAGCAAGGGTTTTTGTTGAGTCCGCCTTGTTTTCCCTTGCTTAGGTCTTGGCCTAGGAATCAACGCGGATGTCTAATAAAGTTCTCACCGGACTTTATTAGATAAAATAGTCAAAGTTTCGAGTAAAATCACTTTTATGAAATAAATGTATTGTTTCGTTTATTTTCTTTCTCAAAACCTTTTGTTTGATTTATATTCTTTCCCTGTAGTTATTCCCATATCTTTTAGGTCTGCTGAACTTGAAAGCTTTAGTAATGCTTTAGGAAAGCTTTAGAAACTTTTAAGAGTTTTAGGAACCTTACGAAAAGTCCTGGTTTTCAGACTTTCAGATGGTGTAAGTATTTGTAGGTAAAGCTTAGGTAGGCTTTAGGTTTTCCATTTTCCGCTTTCCATTTAGGCTAGGGAGGATGTTACAACCCCATTGCATGTTATTAAGGGATTTCAATTTAATGTCATTGTATTTGCTGGCTCGAAAGTTTACAAAAAAAATACTTCGTTTAAAACATTTTAGCGATTATTAGGTAGTTTACCCATCGAGCCATAATAATTTTAACGTTTAAAATAGGAGATTAAATAAATCGCGCTTTGGTACCTGCCTACCATAGTTGTTAAGAACCTATGGGTCAACTAAAATGTATGAAGTTGTTAGAGTGCTTGGTTTAAAGTCACAAAAATAACTTGTGACGTTGTACCCACGGCGTCCAATTTGTATTTTGTAGTTGTACATTGCGCTATTAAGATTTTCAGACAGATATATGCTCGGAACCCTCGGTGCGCGAGTCAGACTCGCACTTGACCGGTTTTTTAATCCAAATGATTCACTCTGTGTGTTTTCTCATTTATAAAAATGAATCAATGACCAAGATAGAGGTGCTAATAGGTGAACACGTCCGTGTTCTTAGTCCATTGCTAGGTATAAAACCCTAGTGACGTCACATTTTTCACAAAGTTGTTCATAAAATCACGGTGTATGTGACATGTACTTAAGTATAAGTCTATAGTGGCCGGTGCTAAGAGTGGTAGGACATTTGCCAGACGCCGCTAGTCGGATATCGTTGATAGGGTGAGGATCGCGGCAAAAAGATAAGATAATGCTGCATTTTGCTCAATCGGCCCTTGGGGCGGCATGCTTGATTGATTGCCTTGACGATCAATGCGCATTTCATAGGTCAATCGACTATTTTTTGTTGTTATTCTTTCCTAACATGACAGATATTCCTATTTTTTTAACTACATCTATAGGCCGTCTATAGCCTGCGGTGGCCGCTTACCATCAGGTGGACCGTACGCTTGTTTCCCACCGGCGTTGTATAAAAAAAAGTAGTGACCCTGCCTACGAAGCTGGAGGTCCCGGGTTCGAATCCCGGTCATGGCATTTATTTGTGTGATGAACACAAGTATTTGTTACTGAGTCATCGTGCATCGTCACTTAGTACCCATAGTACAAGCTACGCTTATTAGTTTGGGACTAGATCGATTTGTGTAAGATTATATCCACAAATATTATTTTTTGTTAACTATACCAATAAAATGTGACCCAGGATACATAACTATGACAACTAGCTACCAAATAAGTTTATGATCACTGTTACCGAACTAATATTAATACTAGCTTTTGCCCGCGCCTTCGTCTGCGTAAACTCCCTATTTCATTCCTTTCGAGGTACGATTTTCGGGATAAAAAGTATCCTATTTATTAATCCAAGCTGTAACCTCATTTTATACCAAGTTTCATCATAATCCGTTCAGCAGTTTTTACGTGATTGGGTAACAAACACCCAAACATCTAAACATCCAAACATCTGAACTTTCACATTTATAATTTTAAGTAGGATTCCTTAAGTTAGAATAAATGAACTGTGCTGTGAAGTTGGGTGCTACGATTTATTTATTTATTAGGTTTGCTGGTAATTGTTACACAGACAATATACAAATATATACAGGCGTGTCTATGACTATGGGGCTTTAAATGTAAAATTCGATTCTACTCACTTAACTAATCTGATTTTGTTTTGTGACACTAAAATTTTAGATAGTTTATTAGACCTCAAAGTTTAATCGTTAAGTCAGTATATCAAAAATTGTGATATTTTCGTTATGTCGTAGTATGAGGATGACTTAAGCTTGATACGGGAGCCTTTCAATAATAATTGATTGATCAAAGTAACTTACATGTTTAAGTAACTTTGAACGTAACTTTTTGTTGTTTTAAGTTCCTTATAAGAGTTATCTTAAGTGTTGAGTAATAATTAATTGTTTTTTTTTGAGACTGATTGATTATGTTTAATATAGATATTTTAATAGTATAATAATAGGTAGGTAAGATGGCCCACTATGTAGACTGATGAATAAATAATTAAAATATAGCAACATCTACATAGTTACACAGAGGAGGCGTCAACGAATATAATTGATTGATCAAAGTAACTTACCTGTAAGTGACGTTCGATCAAAATTATATGAAGTTGACGCCTCCTCCGTACAAACCCAACCCTAATATTTTTCTCTTAATCCCTCCCAAAATGTTTGTCTACTATTTTAATTATTTAAAATATTGTTACTTTGAACTATAATGGTTGACATTAGCATGGAGTATTTCTAGTGATAAATGGGGATACCAGTAAAAGTTTTATATTTCCCGCTTTCGTGTTTTTTAAAATTTCGTGTCGTAAGGTTCGTCATAAACAGAGGAGGCGTCAACAAATATAATTATTCAAATCCGCTTACAAACTTTCTTTTCTAATGTGCCATAAAGAGGTTTGTCTTAGTAAAAAAAATACAAAGTTGTCAATCAAACATTTTTCATTGATGTATTTCTGCCAAAGAAAATACAGTTCAAACACTACAATTATACAAACTGAGATAGACTGGCAACTCAGCCATATTAAGGGGCTTGGTTACAGGCGCCATCTCTTTACTAGCTGTGGAAACTTTTTAACCGACTTTAAAAAAAGGAGGAGGCTATCAATTCGGTTCCCATTTTTTTATATATTACATTATGCTTCCATGTTTCCGTAGCAGAGCTATTAACAGTAGGTTTAAAGAAAACATCGCTTGGAAACGCTTGGATACACTTAATATTTACATTGTTAGTTTACTGCAGCAGAATGTTAACTGATATGGCGTAGTTTTACGGGGAAACACAAGGAAATGGAGCCCGGGCTTTCAGACTTTACAGAGAACGGTTTGATCGACCAATTACCAACGATACGCGCGTGGAAGCAGTGGGTAATAAGCCTTTGCCTGTACTTTCCAAGACAGAGTATCGATTATTTTGCTGACTATCCTCACTCAAGTACAAGGGTCGCATTCAAATCAGAGAAAGTACATGCGATGCTTCCGAGAGATTTTCCAATACGTAGAGCTTATTATGAATCGTTTTTATGACATCGTCAAAATTCAGATTTCCTAAAAAGTGTTCTTTGGACAGAAGCACATTTTACCGTAATGGTATATGCAATAGCAGAAATGTTCGAATTCAATATGCAGCCGAGACTCAGTGTTAATTAATTGGTAATATGGAGCTGTTTCAATTAAATGTTAAATTTTGTTATGATTACTACAAGCAATAAATTAAATCTCTTACTAATAACATCGCTTTTACTGTTGTATTCATAACGATTGTCTTTATAAAAATCATAACCTTAGTGTTACTTGCGAGTAAATTAGTTTATAATCTAATGAACTAGACATGACATTATCCATTTGACAATTGACGTCTCCCGCCGTGGTAATGATCCCGGGGATCCCCGGGACCGGTAGACGACGGAGTATTTATCGGTATGCTGTCAATTTAGCATTGCATTGCGTACACATTGAAAATAACATTTTGCTTGTACGGAAAAAATCAAATTAAGACTGGAGATATTTTTAAAAAGTTGCAGAACAAAAGATGCTCAGTTTGAGGAGTACAATTGAACCTTTCATTTAAAGCCATGGTCAGAGACACCCTGTATAACACTTGAACTAGATCTTAGTGTACAATAGAAGTAGGTAAATACTGCATGCATTAACAGTAAATTCTAGTATAATTAAAAAACCAGCCAAGAGCGTGTTGGGCCACGCACAGTGTAGAGTTCCGTAGTTGCCCTTCCATCACGTCACCGGTCATATGCGGAATTACGGACCCGTAGAAGGGTTTTCACTGATCTTAGTACTGATGATGTACTTTTTTGAGATGTTGTGTTGTATATATATTTTTGCCCTTTACGATAATGTCTACTTAGCTGTGATAGTTTTCCTTTTAAATTCATCGTATATACTACTACCACGATTTTTTTCACATGCCTAGTAGCCACCGTTTAGCTGGCAGGAGGGAGGGGGACACTTAACCATAGCAAAAATTATCACTTCAAAGCTTAATATCATGCCAATCGATTCTTGAATCAAAAATGCTTTTAGAAACCTTATAATATTTTTGAAAGAGCTATCCAACGATACCCCACACGATGAGGTTTGGAAGAAAAAAAAATTGCACCACCACTTTACATGTAGGGGAGGTACCCTAAATAAATTTTTTTTGACGGCATCATTGATATGTATACTCATGCTAAATTACAGCTTTCTAGTACTAACGGTTACTGAGAAAAGCGGGGGACGGACGAACGGACATGGCGAAACTATAAGGGTTCCTTGTTTACTACGGAACCCTAAAAAAGTATTAGGGTAAGGCATCCATCAGAGATGTATGAAGATGTGTTCCATACATTAGGCGCCCAGCTGTCAAGCTTGCATGTGTCAAATATGTTATGAAAATACAGCTCGTATTAGAATTAAACAAACACACAGGGTATACTCGTATGCATACCTAATACAGGCAAATAAGCTTTGGTACAAAATCCATGATACGAAATTAACTAATCGTAGTACACATTATGCCGTGTGAAGTAGGTAATTTCATTGTCAGCTCAATTGCTCACTGAACATCAACTAAACAGTAAAACTAATAACTCGTTATTACTGAACAAATTGCGGACACTGTGGCGAAAATTAGGAATGTTTACAGTCCGTGGATTAACTTGTTTCCGTTAACATGGCATCAGAACCAGTGTCGGTTGACCTAACTTGCATAATTAATTGCAAGGGTGGCACGTGTAGGCACCATTTAGTTAATTATTTTTACATGATATCAGTAAGCTCTCGATAAAATGCAAAAATAGACATTGAGAGACACAGAGCGTTGATTACGTATGATTAATTTTACTCTACATTAATTTAGTACATTCTCACTCTAAGCCCTAAGGTTAAATCTATTGTTCGAGGCCGGATTCGACACAACTTAATCTTAGTTTCAGTGTCAAAATTGCAATGGACTAATGGAGAATAAACTCTATTCTTGCTTGCAAGAGCCGAAATATTATACCCAGAATACTTACTTAACTTTACGAGAGCGCGAAGTAACGAAGAAGTTTTTTCAAGAAAGCCTTTTACTTTTTTGTTCACTGGATACAAGCCGGGTTAGTTATTTCGAGAACAGTGATTTATTTAGATTCCTTATTTATGCTTTCCCTTTACCATGTAAACAAGAGATCATTAAACATGCTCAATATATTTAAGATATGTTTCCTCAACTTTATTACTGAAGCGAAAGTACGGATACATGAAATTTCAGCTTTGATGAATCTCAGCTCGTCTGTTGGTGAAGTACAACATGATACCTATTATCTTCTACGTTATTACTACGCAATACTCTAATAAAATCCACTAATCCAATAATTATAGGGGATTTTGTCAGATTTTTTTTTAATTACCTGATTCAATTTTATGTTGTTGTCGGATTTTATTTTTTAGCTGAATTGGACGAAAATAAGTAGGTTCGAAAAGCTCCCGATTCTGTATAAAATACGTAATATCAAAATACGTATAAAATTATAATACGTACTTTAAAATTTGTTTTAGTTTAATGGATTTTATCCACTGACTTATGAAAATCCTATAAGTTTTGTCACTCAATGGAAAAGCATTGCAGGATACTGTAGGAAATTTTGCAAATTTTCATGAGAATATTAAGGAACTCAATCTACCAACCAATTTTTATTGTAATCTAAAAAAAACTAGGTACATAAAAATTGGCCCACCTAATGATTAACATTTTTTGTTGTTCTTATTAATGTTATAAAGTGCTAGACTACTAATACCAAAGTGGTAAAACTTAGTTTAAATTATATTCCCACGCTCCCGCTCTTACCGCAGGGTAATCATAATACTCGTATCATGTATAGTCTGTCCGGTGGTCTAAGGCTGAACAGCCACAAACCTAAGCTAATTAAGTAATCTATTGCAAAAAAACGTAAATGATGTGTTACACTAAAGTTCAATATCAAATGACAACAATAAAATTTGTAAAGCGACCAAAAACTTTGACGGTTGTTGTTGAGATAATCACTGTTTACGGAAGACGCAGGGTACTATTTTAAGTTTTAAAAAAACCAAGGTTAGGTTGCAATTAAAAAGTTCGTGTTACAAATTGTGACCATTCAAAATAAAAAGTGCTATTGTTGCACTATTAATTTTATTGCTTAAAGTTTTATCGCTCTTTGGCCTTAGACGACCGATAATTTCATGAACTAATGTTACATACTTTAATGTCATTTTTCGACCCAAGCTCATAGATTTATACATCAAAAATGACATTAAGCATTACCGTTAGTACATGAAGTTACGTGATTAAGCCGCTGGTTCAACAATTATTTGTCGCAAAAAAGTGTGTGGCAACGCAACTAGTATTGTTGGGACCTTTGGACCAGGGTTAGAGTCGGTCATAATTAATTTATATATATTATTTTATAAATATTTAATATGGCTACATAACTAGTTATAGGTCTTAGGCAAAATGTACCTAAATACTTTTTTTAATAGTTTTCTTTGTCAATAAAATTTTCAGACTTTAACGGGTAAAATTCATTTCGTTACACACTGTTTAATTTAATGGTTTATAATATCTCCTACTTATATTATAACAGTATATCTTATAACAACAGTATATCTTACTTGGCCACCGGTTTCTTGTCTGTAGCGTACTGCAGTCTTTTCTGTAGTGTTTCTTGCGCCTGCGTGTACCAGTAGTGGCGATCTGGAGCAGAACAAATTATAAATGAACGGGAGCTAAAGTCCGTTTGATTACAGAACGGAACGGAACAAAAGGTTACTAACGACTTCCCGCACAGAGAGTTTGAAAAAAAATAGTTCGCGCAATAATATAAGTTTTCTTTTCTTAGATTTTGTGTGATATTTTTTTGGAGTGGAATGAAAAAGGCAATAAATATTCATCGTTAGGTATAAAATAGTTGAGTCATATACAAATTTAGGTTCGTTCCTGTGGACTTATCAAACGGTAAGGACTACAAAGCTTAATTATGGATTGGACTACTAACACGCTTAAACAGCGTCTCCAGTTTTTATAAATCCATGGAATAAAAACATAACTTACATTGACATAAGACATTAACTATTGACCACAGGAGGGACGACTTTAGTTTTTTCAACTTTGCATGGCCCATTTATATGGTATTTTTCTAAAGTAATTGCAGGATTTCATTTAAAAGTGTACCTACCAGTTTTCTAAAAGTGCCATTCCCAAAGAGTGTTGCATTTCAATTTGTCGTACGCGGAAGGCATAAACGCGGGGCATATAGAAATAAGACGAATCGAGTCATGCCCTTAATTTTCATATTACAATATATAATAATATTTACGTGTTCAAAATGTTGTCATTTTTACGATAGTTCAACTATTTACATTGTCTCATTATGTATATTATATTCATCAGAAAAATTGGTAAACTCCACCGATTATAGGTACCATAATTCTGCCAGAAACGTTCATTGGTGTATTGTATTTGTTTATATCCATATTCAGGTATACAATACAAGCCAATTAAGGTGAAACTTTTTTGTGTCATATAAATGTTTTGTAACTCTGTTTAATTCCAGCGGGGCAATCAATCACCTAACTTTTGTACTACCGTTAGGTAGATTTTAATGTCAAATTCTAATTGTCAGCTCATACATTCATACTTCAAAATTGACAATAAAATCTATCCACCGTTAGTACATAAAGTTACGTGATTCGCCTGCGGATAACATTAGACATTACAATTGCAAAGAGGCAGGTTTGAAAACATTCTGCGAGAAGGTTTCGTATGAATTTTCAACGGGACGAGATTGTCGAGCAATTTGGAATACCAGTGTAGCTAGGGAACGCTTTGGAGTGAAAGAACGACAAAATACTAGGACATTATTATCCGGTAAGTAATTATTGTTAAGTATTCTTTTTGAGAAAATAACGATCTTTAAACCGAACTACGATACAAACAGACATTGTCGGACTGTCATTCATCATTGTCAATTCAAAGTGTATCATAAAATTAGGACAAACTGTTCAATACCATTTTGAATTAGACTGTTCTTGAACTAGCTAATTCACGTACCTAATTCGTTACATTTCTCTTATGTTATCTACATAATTCATCCACTAATTGCCCAGAAACCTTGCTGGCGCATTGTTTTAACGTTAACTCGTGCGAACTCAACTGACTACGAACTAATCAACTGTACTTAATTAGTTATATATGCGATAATAGTATATCGAGCCACTAACGCGTTTAAGCTAATTAGAGATTAAAAACTGGCCAAGTGCGAGCCGGACTCGCGCACGAAGGGTACCGTACCATTATCTATAAAAACGGCAAAAAAATCACGTTTGTTGTATGGGAGCCCTCTTAAATATTTATTTAATTTCGTTTTTTAGTATTTGTTGTTATAGCGGGCTAATAAATTTCTGAATATAAAACTTTGTAATTTTCTAAATTATCAGAGTCGATTTGATACTATCAACAAATTCCTTTTCTTGTGTGTCTTCACCTTCATTAAATAGTTGTTTTTTTTTATTATTATTAAATGATTTCATTTTGGAATATGTACAAGTATGTTTTAGTACAACTCTTTGTGGAAGAAATATGGAGGGGGCATAATAGAAGATGTTTCTATTTTTTTAAGTACTTATAAATAACATGTCTATAATATATGAAAAAATAACATTTAGAGATTGATTATACATGAAACCAATTTAACCAATTATAAAAATGTAATAAACCTGGTGCACTAACCTGGTTTTAATTATTCTGTGCTAAAACGCCCATCTACGTAAATCATCATCGTCGTGTTTTTATCAATTAAATGTCCCGCACGTTTTATGTATATCACATTATTTCATTCAAAAATTGAGATTGAATTAAATGACCGACATATATTTGTAACTCTTTCTGACACACGTAAAATTGTATGAAATAAGTACCTATGGGATATATTGGAATCAAACGAATGTTTCTAATTAATATGACATGAAAACAATTAGTAATTTATACACACCTAATATTAGTTATGATTTATATAAATTATTATTTCTACTCCTGTACTTTACATATTTAGTTACCTGTAGTAGTTATCTGTGATTTACATAGTCACGAATACTAATATAAAGACATACGAAATGAGTCTGTAGAAAGTCTATAATCTCTATTCCCCAAAACGATACGCATATCGATACGCCTAGGTGCCACAGACTACTACAGCTAATATGTTTAGTAGTCATTATTTCGTGCGTTCAAGTAAAACTTTTAATATTAATGTCTCTTTTGCCAACTTAACGCAACTTAGCCATATTCTTATGTAATAATTATTGCATGTCATGTTATTTACTCATATAAATAAGTGCATTTATTATTATTTTTTATGGTATGGACAAGAATTTCTATATAGTTCCAAAATATTTATAAAAACAAATAGGACGATTTGGTCCGGACGGAAATCATTTTAGGTCAGATGCCAAGTCCAGCAAATAAAAATATAAAATCAAACCATAAACAAAGTGTCATATTTTTAATTTCCCACCAAATTTCCAATTGAAAATAAAAACATTCACGCGGATAAATAATTACATTACTAAGAGGATGCCTTGATTCGGTCAGCCACGCTCCCGTGAAAGAGATACGTTTATGTCTTTCGCGCACTACAAAATGGAGTGCAGCATTCTGCTGTAATAGTTTTTTTAGACAAATCTCGATAAATATCTGACTGTGTGCAGTTTTATTTAATTTCCTCTTGACAAAGTTTAGATGAGGTAAAATACCATTATTTTTACTTAATCTTGTCATTTGATAATGCGTTGTTTTAGTAGGCTAAGTAAAAAAAGGAAAAAAAGACTCAACTTTGTATATTTTTCTATCCACTAAATTTTAACCACTCATGTTTCGGCTATTGTCCGAAATACAGTTACATAGTCGATAACCATATACGAGCCCCAATGCAAATGAGTACGTCTGGTAGGAAAAAAATGTACTAAACTAACGTTAACCTAAAAATTCTGGGGGACGAAGGTGTTTGGAAGAATTAGCAATATAAAAACAGTATAAGTTATAAATCGTATTTTATTTATTCAATGAAAAAAAAAACGAACTTTCCTTGGTAATAAAAAAAACATTGTTTCACCAATTGTACTAAAATGCAAAAAAGTTCGTCTTTAGTGTTACCGACGCAGATTAGAACGTCTACCACTTGGTGGCGTCTCCTTTTGCATCTAAAACGGCTTTAATTCTGAGCGGCATTGTATCTACCAGCTGTCGACACTCTTCCGGGGTTGTTTCATTCCAAACACAGGTAAGTTTCTCTTTAAGATCAGCTTTTGATCTGGACGGGTCCTTTCGCAACTTCTTCTTCATTTTCCACCACAACGTTTCTATGGGAGACAAGTCCGGGCTGCTGGATGGCCACGACATGGTAGGTATTTTTTTCTTTTTCAGCCACGCCATCGTTGCTTTAGCGGTATGGCATGAGGCACCATCTTGTTGAAAAGTATACGCATTTTTATACTTTAACTTACGTATAGACGGCAGCAAACTCTCTTGTAAGATGCTTTTGTATTTTTCGGCATTGACGGTTCCATCTATAAATTGCAGACAGCCGACACCCTGTGCCGACATGCAGCCCCAAATCATTAAGGAAGCTGGAAACTTTACCTTACGCTTAAGACAATCTTTTTGAAATGCCTCTCCTTTTTCGCGAATGACTTTACTTCGTTCATCGCCTACTGTGACTTCAAATTTAGATTCGTCACTCCATATAATTTTACGCCACTGATCGACGGTCCAATTTCTGTACTTTTTGGCGAATTTCAACCTGTTAGTTTTCTGCCGTTGTGTAAGTAACGGTTTCTCTTTAGCAGTGTAAAAACCGTAGCCCATCCTCTTCATCACTCTCTTGCAAGTATCCACTGAAATGTTTTTTTTAATTGCGTCACGCCATAGTACCGTAAGTTCTCCAGCTCTTGCACGACGATTTTTCTTGATGATCTTCCTCAGAATCCTGTTTTCTGCTTTAGTAGTAATTCGTGGGCGGCCGGATTTCTTTAAACAAGAAATTTTGTCGTGTTTTCGATGATGCTCGATGATAGTTTGGATTGTAGACCTTGGCATAGAAAGGTCCTTGGCAATTTGGTACGTAGATTTGCCTTTATTGTTACTGGAGATTATAATTTTCCGCACTTCTTCAGTCACTGGCTTACCTCGTGCCATCTCGATAGAAAAACGATTTGGAGTAATAAAAAATTAGGCTGAATTTGCCCTTTTATATAGTGGTTTGTCATTTTACATGACAGAGAATATTCCGTATTCAATTTGAAAATAATATTTTATATTACGAACCCTGGTAAACAGGTTTTATTTTAAATAGACGACCTATTTTGCCTTAAATATGAAGCAGACGTAATTATTTGCGTGTGAGATGTAATATTTATAATTAAATTATTTTAAAATAAATAACGAGATGTACACTTTGTACAACTCAAAACTAAGCTAGCTTTAGTGACATTGCGTCTAGTGTATTCCATTAATCATCAAAGTCGATTCGGGTAGAAATACTAGTTTTTGAAAAAAAATACGCATGCAGAATTGCGACTAGACGAGCTATTTTGCATTGGGGCTCGTATCTGAAAATCAATCCTTATTGTTTCCTCGTCTGGGCAGAACATCACTTCAAAGAACGCTATATTTCTCATTGCACGGCCTTGAGTAAAACGTTTTTATTTGTATCCGTGAAGAAAATTGGTACATTTATTATTAAAAAAATCCACGAAGTAAGTTACGTCATTCCTGAAGAAATAGCGTTGGTAACTGGCATTATTACTAAGGACAATAGGGCGCCTGAATAGTCTAACAAAGACTTACTCACTATTTATTTGAAACGAGTCGTAGAAAAAGTATTGTATGCAACGGTGTATAAAACTGGTCGAAAACGGCTCGTGGTGCCTTTACTTACCATGTTCGCCACGGCTCACATCGCAAGCCACACCACTCACAATTTTGGATCCTTTTTATACAACCGTTACATATAATACTATATAATGGTAGCAAAATAATAATCTTTTAAGATATATATACCTACGACATTATTTACATATGTAAGCGTTGTAGACAATTCTGTATTAGTTGCACCGTTTACAATCATTCCGCTATATGCTTGGAGGTTGACTGGTAGAGACCTCATGGCGTTAAGTCCGACTTTTGTACGTTAAGATTTATTTTTATGCAATAAAGAATAAAACACTAAATAAACTTACCATAGAGTTCATTTGCTTCGGTCTTGAGCGGTGCCGGTGTCAGAATGCCGGTACTTATCGTGGACATCATAATCACGATACAGTACCAAGTACTCATGGTTCACAAGCCGCATCGGTGCAGTCTAGACGTCTTCTCTAAATACCCTCAACCCAGCTCCCATTCTTCGCAGACAAAGTTGCTCCAGTCACATCTCGTAAGCTGTAACAAAAGAAAGTTTATTACCTTCAGTAATGGGTAAGACGGTTGTTTGTGTCGTAAAGTGTGAACCCACAATGAAATACAACATAAGCAAATACAAAGTATGGAGGAATAATGGAAGTAGAAAAGTGCACTTAGTCTGAAATATGAGAATTTGTATCGTTAAACTTAGTAGCGAGTAAAATGAGTACCACTAGAACAATTACGAGTATTTTACATGCAATATGGGGCAAAATGTGAAAATTTGGTACAGTAATCATTGTATATGTTTAATTGCAGATTGCATATTGAAACGAAAAAGTACGTTTCTTTCCATGTTGCTTTTAAACGACATATTAAACATAAATACGTATATTTGAATTCTTGTAGCAAATTGTTCTTCAAAGTGAAATATTATTTACAACGGGGTAATATATGTCACCAACAGATAGTAAAAATCGTTAGATTATAATTTAACTAGCAAGATTGTAAACTGCCGAAAGATTGTAATCTATCGAAAAATAATTCGTTAAATTGTCAGCAGTATTTTACGGTTCCAACTCAACATGAAACTTGCAATTTAGGTTAGGTTCGTTCGTTATCTAGGTTCTTCAGAGCGGAAATAGAAGCCCCGCGCAGAGGGGCTTCGTCAACTTGCTGAAGGAAAGTACAAAACAATTTTCGGTACACATCTTTCGACAGTTTACAATATCGGTAGTTAGATTACGAGTATAATCCAACGCTTTTTACAATTTTATGGTAACACACTCGTATATCGTCCACTGTAATCACGGGCTTTGCAGCATAGCGTTCTCCTTTCAGTTTCTAATTTACACTAAACAACTTTCTAAAATTTCATTACGAAACTGTACATTTAAATTATTATAAACAGACTGTATTCTAAATTAGGATTTTCATTGTTCTAAGCGGTTATAGAAACCTCAGTTCCGTTTTGGAGGAGGAATTTTTT
This sequence comes from Epiblema foenella, assembly GCA_963556455.1. Classification (NCBI taxonomy): domain Eukaryota; kingdom Metazoa; phylum Arthropoda; class Insecta; order Lepidoptera; family Tortricidae; genus Epiblema; species Epiblema foenella. Next base: position 8,924,563 of record OY747107.1, on the reverse strand, counting down.
AAACGAATTTGAATTGGAATGGGACGCAGTCCAAGTGTCCGTGCCTAATTAAAATATATATTATGCGCTCGAAAGCGCCAATGTTTAATATTTTATACAGGAAAGTGTGGTAGCTCAGGTATATAATGGACATTAGTTACAATTTGGAGCCGTACTAGTCAAGAAATCTATGACAGAAATGTGAATGTTGAACAATGACAATAAAAACAGCCTTTCTACATGGCACTCATTAAAAAAAAAATGTCAGCTTGTACGGTCTTTGAATTCACACTTTTTGGGTCCCGTACCAAAGTGGTAAAAAAGGAACCCTTATGGTTTAATTTTTTCTGTCTGTCTGTCTGTCTGTTTGTCCATCCGTCTATCACATCGCTAAATATCTCAAGAACTACTTATGGTATCGACTTGTTTGGAACTTTTTATTTTCTGTGAAAAATGGCAGATAATAGGTGGTTCAAAATTTCAAAGTCTAGTGATTATGTCAAGTGGGGTGTCATTTGAAAGGGCTTAAAATCTTAAAAATTGTTTCAGAATATATTGTTACATATTCTGAAACAATTTTTAAGATTTTCTTTAATAAATTGTGTCTATATGGATACACATCTATGTACGGAACCCTCGGTGCGAGAGTCGGACTCGCACTTGACCGGTTTTTTTATAAATATTATTTAATCAAAATTCATCAAGAATATTTTTGTTCTTACGTTATGTAAAAATACCTAGATACATATGTTTCAATTTATCTTCCTTCTGCACTTTATAAAAAACCGGCCAATTGTATGTCGGACCTCGCACATTCAGGGTTCTGAACCAACCGCAAAATTAAATTAGTTAGTTTAATAGAAAAAGTAAGGAATTTCAATGAACAAATTTGTTGGTAAAATGTAAGTACGTAATAGTAAACATTAATAATTTTATAAAGGGATGCACACAATGCAATACAAAACAACATAATATTAACAAATAATCTTTATTGTTCAACAGAAAATACAACACGCACGTGACTCCTTTGGAGTTGCGGGCGTCTATAAGCTGCGGTGTCCGCTTATCATCAGTTACACCATACACCTTCTTTGCCACCGGCGTTGTGTAAAAAAATATATATCATTTTTCCAGTTTACAGGTTAACGGGAAGTTAAAAGTTCTTCGTAATTAAATTTTGTAAAAAAAACTGAATTTGGTAGCTTCTCCTTACTTTATTATCCAATATTTTTAAAAAGAAAAAATACAGTATTTATCTACCCAAATAGATCTAAACAACGATACCCCACTCGATGGGAAAAGTTTAAAAAAAATTTCGCATCCCCCATTAGCTATATGGGAGCCCCCCCTTAAATATATTTAAAAGTTTCGAGAATTTGGATGCCTTTGGGTCAAAAAGATGCTTATACTGCTAAAATTTGAAGACTATTTATAGCTCTTAATTTGAAGACGCGTGATTGACAACAATAGAGTTCCGTTCCGTTTTTACAAAACCCTAAAATTAGATGCTTACGGCGGACTGCGATACAGTACTTTGAGCTCATGAGCGCGGGTTATTTACAGTTATAGTTGTGACACGTACAAACACATAGACAATGTGAACTCATAGCTCCTACGCTGACGCACACATAGACAATGTCAGTATGTATACGTAGCCCAACACAAAACCAGGGCTCACCCGTGTTCTTGAGATAAAAGTACTCGGTGCGGCAATGGCCCTGACAACTTAGGGTAGAAGTGGGCAAAGTACCTACGGCCTGCGGGCCACGTCCGGCCCGCCAAGGGCTTTAATATAATACATTAGTAACGCTGTTATATGTTAGTGTGATAATGTAATAATATTTATTTGTCCTTGTATACAGTAGTACATTTAGGTTACTTAGTTGCAGGGGTAATTAACAAAACAAATGTTGAATTTATGACATGAAATGCACAAGTAGGCAAGGATTCCTCCGTACTAGTTGGAACTGTATAACGGCTGGAAGCTCCACCACTCGGAATACACACAAGTCAAAGGCAAGACACTAATATTATATGATATACCTACCATAATAACAATATGAATTGTCCCTAGACTTTGTTAAGTCTTAAAGTGCAGTGCCTAATTGAAAACTTATACAATGAGGTAATTACATGAATAAGGCTTGAAGGATGTGTATACTTAATGTATGTAGCATTATGTTATATGAATGAGTGAGTGGAGTGTATGTAGTGTAGAGAGGCAAAGGTCAGATTTGTGTTATTGGAGAGGATGTGTAAGATAGTGAGTTGAGACTAGAATGTGAGAATAATATTGCTTGTAGATAAAGAGACCATCTAACCTATGTCATACCAGTAAGAATCCGTGCAGTCCATGTTGAACATTATATAGGTTACTAGTTTTTGGTTTGGTTCGTACGATGAAGTTTCAATCAGTACACTTTCGCTGCCAAGCGTTTCGTTGTGTTACGCAATATCCTCTATATACGCGGAGAAACGCATGTTATCGGCTACGCACCTACGAGCAGAGCGCCCGCCAGGCCGGTTATTCAGTTATTCAGCCAATTATTGCTTTCATAGATACAATATAGGTTTTACAAGGTGATAAGTTCTGCTATGAAATCCTTTAAGGACACTGCAATATACAATGACACATAGGTATCAATACAGAGATCCTAGATAGTAAACTAGTATACTTATCCTAGATTTTACACAATTTTCTTAGTGTCTATGCTTTTCTTTATATTTCACTTATACATATGTACATAATATATATCCAGTTCCCGGCGGTAAACGTGTTAAACAAATAAGCTATTCCCGAAGAGTGTTTCATTACATTTTCTCGCGCGCGTAAGACAGCGTACAGAATAGAGGTATCGCCTTAACAAGTGTCCTTAAGAATAACGAGAGGCAAGAGACGGCTGTGCAGTGTACCGCACGAGCCTTTGCCGCTATTTATTCAGCGCTTCCAATAGTAGTTTTACCTTTGCGATGTAGGTCTCTCCTAAACCATACTATTAGACATATTTAGACAAAATTAAGGTATTACAGATTAGATTCACGAAGCTAATAGTGGACAAAAAAACTAAAATAAAATTTAATAGTAATTATGAGCAGCTTTTCCTGGAATGTAACATGTTGCTAGTCCATGAGAAGGTAGTATTAACACTGGCCTTAGAGCAACTCTGTAATAATGAATTTAAATATGTAATAAGTAAAAAGATTAACCCGAAACAGGGATGCTGATGTTTTACAAGTGCCTAATTGTAAGAATTACTATGGAAAAAGATGTCGAAAGTACCTAATTCGCACAATCTATAATGACTTACCTTTAGATATAAAAAATAAGTGCAATACAAAAAAAATGTTTAAAAAAAAAGTTAGTAACGTGTTAATAAGTAAAGTTTAAAATGCAATGCTATAATTATTACAAACGCAGAAATAAGTCCCTAATCCCTTGGCTATTAATACTATTATACTATTCTGTACTATTAGTGTGTCTGCCCAGAACCTTAATATGTTATATTCTCGCATTAGCTAAGTAAATACAATACCTACAATACAAATGTTACTTAAGTAAATATAAATGGAGCCTCGTCTGCCAACAAACCGCACTGTGGTTTGGCAGAAGTGCGTAAGTTGTGTAAACATTTGTTATTTATGTGAATAAATGATTATTTATTTATTTTATTTATACTAGTCCATAGACTAAACCTCTCTATACATTTATTCTGTGCTTTTTGCGTCTACTGTCCACAACTTAAACTGAAAATGTATATATGTTTTTTTACTTGGTTAGGCTACTCTCCAACCGTGCACTCCTATCGCTTTATTGAGCCCGGCCTATAAATCCACAGTCAAATAATTATTATTTGACGACGTTCTTTTTTCAATATCATAATTTTCAAAACAAGAGCCTTGTATTATATTGCCATTTTATTTCTTGATATTTGTAGAATACGTTTACTTACTTAAATAAAATGTATTTTGGCTGACTTCCAAGAAGAAACCGAGACAGTCAAATAGCCAGTACAAACAACAAACAATAAGTCTTGTATTTTACTGCGTAGGTAAAGAATTCACGCTTTACCACTTAAATATAATTAGCATTCAAATATGAATTTAATGAAAGCAATTGGGGCGTTCATTCTGTCTGATAGAGTAAGACAGCACGCATAATTATAAGAGAGTACGCAAATCATGTTTGAAATCAAATCAAAACACAAAATGTACCTAGCTTATGTCCCGTCCTTATCGCCTAGTTCTTTTTTATCTCCATTTCGACATGTTCTTTTTTAAGTCGTGATTAGGGAAGACATATTTTGTCGCCTTCATTTTGGACCTAACAATGCGAGGAGTATGATATAGGTACTGTAAGCATGTCCTGAAATCGTTTGTCGAATTTATTTTACGACTTAATTTTTTGTGTTTTAATGGGTTCGGAGAATGTTGTTCCGCGTAGGTATATTAGCTTGACAACTTGGCTGCTATACTAAAGTAAGCTGTAGGTGGTTAAGTTTAGATTAAGTTATTTGTTAGTTAAGTTTGCAACGTGCAATTGTTGTTCAAGTGTGTAAGATATGTTTTGTAAGGCGCTTCATTGTACAGAAACTTTATCGTACAAAAGGCGGACTTATCCCATATGGCATTTTCTACCAATCAACCTTAATAGGTCTTTAATTTCAAACACAGTAAAACCAGGGTCGTTATAATTATTTATGTCACACCTGGACATAAAATTTTGTACCTACTTGCCAAGGGTGGTAATAAAGAAAGCCTCCGATCTGAAATCCGGGCGTCAAATACCTGCAATCTGAGCCATTCTTTGTTTTACCGCCCTAAGTAAGTAATATATTAAACTTTATCGTACGCGTAATATAGATTATAAATTGATGGTTTGTAAAATTTTACATACGATAAATAAATAAAAAACCCGCTAAGTGCATGTCGGGCCACGCACAGTGTAGGGTTCCGTAGGTACACTAAATAAGGAGAAATGTAACTGAATCAATAGTACTTTTCACATGATTCCAGTAACTCAGGCATTAGCGTATACATTCATGAAAACCCATTTACCTATACTAACAACTTTTGAAACCTTTACATACGATATTAATGCATAATTCAAAACCTATTTATAGGTAATATGTCCTATAAAATAGAAAATCGGTTTTACCTAAAAATGCACTTTCGAGAAATAACTAAAAGAAGTTTAAAACTCATTTAAAGTATGTTCCCGACGGAAGTTACATAGATGATGGTTGATTATGAATCCTGAGGTTTTCTTCTATATAAAACAATCAAAGATTTTTTCAATTCCACCGCCACGTTAAAAAAAATTCCTTTGAACAGAGCAAGGCGCTGATAGTAAAAAATTAAGAAAAATGATAATCTGTAAATTATCATTCGACATTTTGTGATTTCTAGCATAGTATATTCTAGGAAACGTTTTTAATAACACCTTAGATTGAAAATAAAAGCAAAAAAATTAACGCAATAAATATTTTTTATTTAATAATGAAACTGAGATTTTTCCCCTCGTCACGAATAAATTTTACAATTTCCGTCTAATGTACTATACTGACCTGTAAATAAGTCTAGACAATCATTAAAAGGTTTTATTTTTTTCTATGACAATTAGTTTCTATTTTATGACCAACTAAAGTTACAATCAAGGTTTACTTCCATACATTTGAAAAAAGGGCCCTTATGGACTAAAACAACCAAAAACTCCAGTAAATGATATTATTTACATTATCTATATAGCAATCTTATATCAGAACTTAATACTGAAATTAACTTGTCATTACAAGTTTTTTGAATTATGCTTACTTTTTATGTTATACGAAAAATAAATTTCGAATAGCGGAATAAAGCACATACTTATTTTTTAACTAAAATCGGCCAAGTGCGTGTCGGTTCACGCACAGTGAAGGGTTCCGTACATCTACTAGTCCACATTTAAAACAACTATGAAATACATGGAATTAAAAAGGGCGTATCTTCATAAGGAACTCAAGGCACTTACGTCCTTTTGTTTGGGCAGGACAGTTTTTCCGCGACAACTCAAAAACCGTTAGACCAATTTTGTTCAAACCAAAAATCGTTAAAAGTATTTATTAATGATCATCACCTCAATTTTTTTCAGAATATTAAACTTATTACTTTGAAACTAGAGCGGTGGGGAGTTGGGGACACACTTTTTACGTCTTTGACGAAAATTTACGAAAGTACCTAACTTTTACTACTAATAATAAATATTATTAGCCTCTCTTTGTATTTAACTCGTAAAAGTAAAACTTAACACTAGAATTGAGTAAGTGTAGTTAATATTATTGCCTACTTATATCTGTAAGGTGTATCACCTGCCCCAAAAGAAATTGCAAATAAATATCAATACATGGTTAAAAGTAATTAGAATAAGTTATTAAACTATTTTATATCATTATTATCTGCGCTCTGCCATAAGGGCCCTTTTTTACTAAACTTTACAACCAATTTTAATACATAAATACTTAACGTATACGAGTGAAACCAAGCTACAAATACACGTCTAGTCCTATACTTTATCAATATACAAAAAAACAAAAAAGTAAAATACTTCAAAAATATTTTTGAAGTATTTTACTAAAACGCTGATATCTACGAAACTAGAATGTGTCATAAGGTCCCTTTTGATATGAACCGTAACAAATATGGAATTCTACAAACGACATCGGATATCCATGCAACAAACTAAAAAAACATTTGTATGTATGGCGTTATGTACTGAAGAAAAATTTTACAATTAGTGTACATATAAAGTAAGTATCAAAACCTGTTTCAAGCTGTTTGCTTATTGCATTCCTTTGTCGGGCACCTACAAAACCTCGTAACTACAGGTAGATACAGAGGTCAAAGAGCAATCTTAAGTGATTACTTCAACAGTCGAGATTTCTCTCGGTCCAGACGGTACAGATTTAATAGGCGACGTGAGACGAGAAATCTGTCAGCTGTTAGTGTCAACTGTCAGTTGAGTCAGTACATTTCCTTTACTTCGAAACATTTTATGTACTTGTTTATTTTTATATGCTATTTAAAAGATTTTTTTGTAAAAGACTGTCTGCTGTTTCATTAATAATAAATTAAATGATCTCCAAGTCTCGTTTTCAAGTAAAAAATCTTTAAACGTTACGTTTCATCAAATATTTCTTCACTAAATGCTGTTCATGGAATCTGGATATGACCCAACCTAGATCAATGATAGTTTCAGGGAACTGATAGTTAAAATATAAAATCATGTTACAAAATAATCTGTGGGTATTTTTTACACTGGCAACCACAATTATTTTAAATATAAAACTCCCGTGAGTTTCAGACACACATGAAATATAATAAACGGGTCACTCACGTCTGTAATAGGGTTGTCTCCGCCCGTCCAGCTAGCCACGGTTGAAAGGTTGCCTTACCTGAAGGGTGTGACGGACTACAAGGGCAACCTTTCCACCGTGGCTGGCCGGATGCGCGGACACAACCCTATTGTAGCATTTCCACTTGCAATACAATAATTTTACTTACTTACTTATTTGGCATTTCACTAATTTTACTTATTTTGCATGCACTTTTGAGATTTTAAATTAAAGGTTCGTATTGTGCGTAAGTCTAGGAATACTATAAATTACTATAAACGAAATTTCTAGTCCCTCATTACGAATATTACACTTTTTTCATACAAACATTCACCCTTACAGATCAAAGGACGAATTTCAAGAAACGCTAAAACAGTATTCTTCTTAATGCTTAATTTATTGGGGAAATTTAATGTTTGTTTCTTAAAAAAAATTGTAACCTATAAAAAAATTCCACCCCCTTTTAACCTCATAAGGCTAAGGGGATGAATTTTGAAATAAATCATGGCCTATGTGTTATTCTAAGCTACAATATTGGAAAGCTTCACAGAAATCAACAGAAATCAGAAATCAAAGAAATCAATCAATCAGTAGTTTTTAAGAGTAAGAACGTATTATTAGGATTAGGATGTTTAGTTACCTGTGTAATATTTTGAATAACAACTTGGTACTTATAGGTGGAAGAATTCTTGTTTGATTGTTGAGAATCACTTATACTACTTTTTAATATTTATAGCACCAGTAATGAAAGGGGACTGATCCTACCTCATATACTATGCCTTACTGGTTATTAGTTTTCCAACCTGAGCGAAGAGTTAGTGTAACACGAATAGTCATGAAAATGTCCCATCAAATGTTTATTTTATCATTATTTGCACATACATTAGAATTACAAGATTTTCTTCAATATAAATATAAAAAAAATTATTGTGAATAATAACTTGCATGTTATACTTGCAGAAATTAATTCAGTAAAGAATAAATACAAAAAAAGATTTAAAAATACGGACTAGACATGACTTTGACTGCCTTATCACAAAGGACAATAGCAGGCAGCAAGATGTATGAAAAAATACGTACCTATATATATTGTTATTTCTCTAATACTATAATATGTGTTTTATTAATTTAAAGATTTATTTTCGATGTAAGATCCATTTTTATTCATATATTATTCTCTCAACTTCATTTAAAAATCGTTTTTATTTTTACCGACATGTAACGTTTTAAGTACCTACTTTGAAAAGGACAACTTAATCAAGCACCATCGTACTTTATAAAGTATTTAGAAAATAACGTTAAGGAAAAGCTACAAGTTTTTTCTTTATTTTTCGTAAACACTTTAGGCTTTAATTGTAACATAATCTGAAAGTTCCAGGTACCTATGTAAAAGGTTTAACCGAAGCAAAATTAGTATTTTTTTATTAATCCCTCTTCTAACCCTAGTTGTAACATTGTATTTTAATTACATAATTAATAATAATTATGTTTTAGCAAATGTGCATAAAATCACCATTCGTCTCAATTGCTTCAAGCTCGGTGGCACATTATTAGCGATTAAGGCTCAAACTTCACCGAGAAAATTAAAATAAAGAAAAAACAAATAGATTCGTATAGCTTATTCTCACGCGATGTAAATTGCGGTCTTGTTCTATAAGCATTAGCAGTAAATGGGTCAAAATTGATCAATCACGGTATAATAAAATTAGTTACAGTGGCGTGCTTTCAGTCACCATAACACGTGAAGTAAAAAATATAACAAATATAGATTATATATGAAACCGCCATTAAGGAAACTATCACAGTTGAATATAAAAAAGGTAAAATCCGATTTTCCTTTCATATTTACAGAATTAGTCAGTGAAAGAATAAGATGAATGTTTTACATGCAATATTGGAAAGTAACTCGAAAAGAGTGGTGGTTACTCCCGATGGAGTAACCACCACTCTTTTCGAGTGAAATTATAAGTTAGGCTCATCTCGATAGATGAGCCTAACTTATAATTTATAATGATAGACATGAGCTTTAAGTTGTGATGATGAGAAAATGATCGGAAATATGAAAGAAAAACTGAACTTAGACTTCAATTGCAATCCAATGAAATGAACATTGAAAATATTTCCATACACAATGTCATATTTTTAGGGTTCCGTAGTAAACAAGGAACCCTTATAGTTTCACCAAGTAAACGTTAGTAATAGAAAGCTGTAATTTGACATGAGTATAGATATCAATGACGCCGACAAAACGGTAGAATAAAATCATAAAAAAATGTTTTTTTAGGGTACCTCCCCTACACGTAAAGTGGTAGTGTATTTTTTTTCTTCCACACCCCATCGTGTGGGGTATCGCTAGATAGCTCTTTTAAAAATATTATAAGGTTTCTAAAAACATTTTCGGTTCAAGAATCGGTTGGTGTGATATTAAGCTTTGAAGTGATAATTTTTGCTATTGTCGTGTCCCCCCGCCCCTGCCAGATAAACGGCATACTAGGCATGTGAAAAAAATCATGGTAGTAGTATCACAGCTAGGTAGATATTACCGTAAAGGGTAAAAATATGTATACAACACAACATCTCAAAAAAGTACATCATCAGTACTAAGATCAGTAAAAACCCTTCTACGGGTCCGTAATTCCGCATATGACAACGGGCAACTACGGAACCCTACACTGTGCGTGGCCCGACACGCACTTGGCCGGTTTTTTCCATTAACACAGAACTGATATCGTGACTACTATGGCGGTATTCAGGTCCTTACTGCGATACGGTTAAAAGCTATATTGTCTGCGTGGAATAATCTCATAGATCGCATACAGCGAAAGTACCCTATCATAAAGACCAATTCCTATATCAATTCAAAATATTGATGATTAATTATTGTTATTATTCTGTTATTGTAAAATCAATTACACGTGCTGTATAATGTGTGTTTAAGTAGCTTGCAATTTCCCACCACATTTTCTACACTTTTCTGTCTACACAGCTTGTCGCTGTCACTTTCTAATGCCATATGAAATAGAAGGACAGAGCTAACATTTACCTGACAGATACTTTTATCTGAGGATTGAAAAACGGCCCTAAATCAAACAAATCACTCACGCCTACGCCTTTTGAAGAAAAAAATAAATAAATGGAAGTTTCGGACGGCCGATCAAAATTGAAAACTTAAAGTTCAACAAAGTTTTTTATTTTATTTATCGTTTGGCAAATATTTCGGACAGTGAGATCTTCGAGAAGACAGTGTGGTTTGCCAGTTTTGTTGCACCGTTAGCACCAATCAGAGGTCACGTGTAGAGTAACGGTGGGTAACCCTTACGGACTTGGTGCAAATTCAACCCCCATAACAACAAAGTACCTATTTTAGTCCTTCAATCTTCCTTAGAAGCATGTAGCTATTTGAAAACATCCTATTTTAATTTTAGTTTTGGACGAAATGGCTACTTGATGCGTGTAGTGGATATAATTGTCATGCGGGCAGTGCTCTTGACGTGACCTCATATTCGGACCCGATATCGTGACCACGCTTTTATGATAACATTAACCATTTAGTTTTATTATTCACTGGCTTTTGCCCGCGACTTCTTCTGTGTAGAACTCGTTCATCGTAATTGAATTTTACTTTTATTTTTTTTATATCAGGCGCTTACCTAGTCATCGCTCTTCGATAAAAATTTCTACCCCCTTAGGGGATGAATTACGGGATAAAAAGTATCCCATTTCCTTCCCCGGGACTCAAACTATATACAAAATTTCATCTAAATCGGTTCAGCGGATTAAGCATAAAGAGTTAAGAGACAGACAGACAGTCACACTTTCCCATATGTAATACTTGTGTGGATTCATTTTATATACAAAAGTACCAGCGGATCCGGCAGACGTCAACTTGTCTGGAAAAGCAACACCACCTACCGAGTTCAATTGTGAATGAATGAATATTTTATTTATTAATCAATGGTGGATTTACAAAAAGGTCTTAATGTTATACATTACTAATAGCCACATTGTGCCTACAAACTAGCATACAAATATCAATTTCAACTTAATTTCGAATTATTTCGTTAATGGTCGAATTTTCGAAATGTGTTTTCAAACCATCCAGGAATCCATTGAAATATGAACACAAATCGGTCCAGCCATTTAGGAGGGGTAAGGTGACAAATACACGTATAGAAAAATTATATAAATTAAGAAAGGAGATAATTATGATTTTCTTGACGTCAAAAAACTAATGTCTAAAGGCTGGTGGTTCAAATAGTAGGGAAGTTACGCGGACCTATTTTTTTTCTGATAACCTGTCATCTTACGATGAGTTCCAAGTGATGAATGCCGCATAAGTGTTACTTTTTAATAATTATGTTTGGATGCTTTCCTTATAAAGCATTTTTGCATGCAGGTAAAATACCTTCTTTCATCCTTGTCAAATACCTTTGCGGCCACTAATTACTCACATAGTTGCGAAATGGCAGCAAAATTACTTTTACGCGCCGTGACACCGCCACCTGTTTTAAAGCCATATTTCTATTGTCTTACTTAATGCTCGTATACCTAAACTTATTTCGTTACTAACATGTCAACAGACAAAATTATGGGCCTCATGTTTCCGAAATTCAAGAACAGAAGACTATTACCTACTTAAACACTAATATTCACAATTTTTATCATTAAGCCATAATAATTTCACTAACAGACGTTATTCTGAACACATTCATGACCCCAACACTCTTCTATTCTCGTTATTTTAATTGGACGTTATTATGCAATAATGAGTCAACCTACTATAGGATTTCCTATTAGATTGACACATTATTCCATCCAATTAAGAATACCAGCCACAAGGCCTATACGTGGCTATGATTGACTATAATAGTGGCACGTGGCGACCGCCGAGTCCGTTCTTAAACCGCTAAGTATGTTACCTGCAGCCGACATAAGTCACTGCTTAATGTGGCCCCTACTTGGGCGCCTACTCACAACATTTCACTTCATTTTAGCGAATCAAACCAGTGTAATATAGACCTGTGATTACGAGTTGCTAAAACGATTCTCGTGATTTAGATATGTTAAGGGTAAGCGGTTAGGTGAGGTGAAACAACATTTTAAAAGTTTTTATGGTGCCATTAGAACCAGTTTTTAGTGACGATCAAATGTTTGTACGGGACCAACAACAATTAGAGCATCACAAAAGGCGAAAACGAGAGGTAAAGTACAACATTGTTAACGAGCACTGAAAACACTCCATTCCATACTGATAGGCAGTGAAATGTGACGTCTCAGTGGAAAAACGAGTAATTTGCCATTTTAGTAGTGAAATAATGCGTTTACGGATATAGCAGCCGCACAATTTCTTTTTTATTGATAGATGAGAATTCTAATGGTAATTTTCAATTTACATTTTGGACTATTAAAAAAATCAACATTTTTGCGTATATTTTAAGTCCCATATATTTTTAAGATTTTGATTAATTTGTCTAATTTACTATTTATTGTGATAATTTGATGGTGTTCTATCCATATAGTCACACTATGGAATAATTTTTAACATGTTTCAAATACTCAATTAGCCTGTGTCAGGTCACATAAGTAAGGAACGGACCAGAGACTAAGCTCTATACAACCGCGCTGCGATAAGGTGTACACTATTACATGCGCGATGCGCGTTTGTGCGTGAGCACAAACTCTTCGTCACGTACACAGGGAAACCCGTTTAAACTAGCTAAGTTTGTGCTCAAGCGCAGGGTGTGCGCGCGTCGCGCGTTGTAGTCGATTTCGATCAGTGCAGCCTAATAAATATGGGAAATGATTCATTGTTCAGCTATTACAATGATCTGAATGAAATTGTTAGTGTACAATCCGGTTTTTTAATAATACCGTCGGACAATGTTATGCCGATTGTTGCATTACTGGAGCAAAAATTTCGCAAATATTTTAATTAACATGTTAATTTTGGTAATAAATGTATATATTTGATATGCCATGTGAATGCTTTCCACTACATTACTAAAAAAATCGGTCAAGTGCGAATCGGACTCGCGCACCGAGGGTTCCGTAATCAGATGTGTACCGGTTCCAACCCTATTAAATCAGGAAAAACTCAACAACATAGTGTAGAAATTGAACGCCATGGGCACAGTGCGATCTATTGACGAATTTTGTTACGAATTTAAGCCACTGAATAACTTAGTATGTATGGTGGTTATCCAAGAATAATTCTTTATCACGCGAACCGATTTCAATTTTTTTTCTTTATTTGAATGAAAGTACTTTAAATTACAAACTTAGAATAAAAATGTTTTTGATAACAAAAAAAAAGAAAAACTAAATAGAGCTAGAGTTATATTTTACCTGTAATGTATACATATATTGATATCAATGCAATAATTTCATATTTTTTCCTTGGTAAACTTCGATGATAAGGGTGGGAAACGGTATTATGTTACATTTTCCCTCATAAATCATAATTCAATGACAACGTAAAAAAACTGCTGCTGTGAACCCTTTCATATGACACCCCACTTGACACATTCACTAGACTTTCAAATTTTGAACCACCTTATTATCTGTCATTTTTCTCAGAAAATAAAAACATTAAAAAAAACATATTCTATGCATCTAGGTTACCCTTGTTTATAACTGTTACAAATTTCAAATCCATAGCATAAGTAGTTCTTGAGATATTTAACGATGTGGCAGACAGACAGACAAACAAAGTGAAACCATAAGGGTCCCTTTTGGTGGTGGTAATTTTGGTATGGAACCCTAAAAACTGTTTATTTAGATTTATCAATCAATTAAAACAAAACAAATTATTAAAAAATAAATTATATAAAACAAAAGCCTTGGAGTAAGTAATTCGTTATCAAGAAACATTAAAATAGTGATCAATATGGTGTTTATTTCGTTTTGTCCACGTGTGTCAACCCTACCAAATTAGGTACCTATAAATTTTGCACGCTCCTTAGTACCTTAGTCTCTGTTCCGTTTCTTTACTCATGTGGTCGGGTGCTCGTCACGAAAATGCTTAGAGTATAAATATTTCTAAAGAGCTGCTATACGCGTGCCGCAACGAGGGACGACAACAGAGTACATACCTCCCGTGGGGTGACCATGTCACTAAAATTACCCCATGGCTTCTGTTTATTTTGTATAATTCGACTCATTATAGACATTATGTAATTGATCAGCGGGGCTAGAACAACTGCCGCTGCGACGCGACGCGAATAGAGAAAAATCTACGCTCCTCTTTCTATTCCACACAGTTTGAGCGAGACAGGAATCGCCGAGTCGCGCGAGATACGACTTGGCAGCAAGTTGTGCTAGTCTACCTGGTATGAGCGATAGAAGAAGTAAGTTGCTTGTTTGAAATAATTGAAAAAAGAATACTTACATGTATAACGACAATATGACCGGTAAGTTATGAGAATCGCTCAGCGCCCAGTGTTACTTAATGGTATTCCATGCTAAATAACTTCGTTAAAGTGTATAAGTTAATTATTACGTGGAAGTTATTGTAGGTATAATGCTCCGAAATTGGGTACAAGTTATTGTCACTAATAGGTATAACCGTCGTCTCCCGGCGAAAAAATAAACAATATTATAGCATTTTTTTGATATGATCCCTGGGATCCCAGGGACCGGTAGACGATGAGTTAACAAAACATGTACCTACTTTATTTATGGTGCTTGTCATGCTTGTGCAAGCGAGATAGCTTTCCATACCTTTCTGACATTTGAGTGGTTTGGCGTGTAAGTATAGATTTTAAAGTGTGTAGATGCAATTTTAATTAGAAAATTGCCGTGAGTCTCAGATATATTGAAATATAGTAAACGGACCCTCGCCAACATTTATTTAGCAGGCAGTGCTAGACGAGCTGCCATCGCGACTGGTTCTTATTGACTACGGACGACGTATTGGTCTGAAACATGTTGATAATTTCAATATGTCCGACTCACGGAAGTTCTCTAATTGATGATGCACTTTCTTAACTACTCAATTACATATATGTAAGGCGAAAAAATAATTACACTAAGGAACTAAATGGCAAACAAATACACATTCATACATTTATTATACATATAAGATTTTTTTAAAGAGTGGACGGTAGATTCAGGAACCTGATCGGGGCACTTACTGACCTTTGAATAATATTAATTTTGTGTATACTTTTCTAATACTTTCATAAGTGATTCAGACCACCACGCCAAACAGAAAAGAAAGTATTAGAAGAAGAAGAGTTTATACTCTTGATAGTGTTTTGCGGAAGCAATGCAATTCGAGATTCTTTGAACACAATCAGCTGTTTTAGACGGCTTCCAGTTTTGCCGACCTGCCGCTGCTATCCACTTATTTCGGGTAGAATCATTTAGTGGAAACCTAGAAAAGAAAATTATATATTTGCTTGTCCATTTCTAAGAAATACTACAATTTTGCTGCTACATAAATTTAAACATAATAAAATTGACAAGTGTTATTTTTATAGAACTCTAAATTACCATATAATTGGGCTACTTTTAAATCGTATTAGCTGGTATCCCTAAATGGATTGCAGGGAAGCTAAATTAAGAACAGATTTAAACATTTCTGACAGCTTACAATAAACAAACTACGTAATTTAGGCGGATAATAACGTCGACAAAAATTTTCTAACCTAAAATCACCAATGTAAACAATGTTATTATTTCAATATTAATCGCTTTATTTTACAAGATTTGGAATGAAACATAATTGTACCAATAAAATAACACATATTGCGCTTAGATAAAGGTATAAAATAGTATAATTACGTGTGAAAGGTTACATTTTCTTCGCATCTTTCTCTGCGGCTTTTACAGCCGATCACGCTGCAAACTACCATTGTTTTATAGAAACTGTACCACAAAAACCCTGATCTATATCATTTGTTGCCCAAAGCACTATTTTATGCACAACAACATTAATTAATTCAGTTAGTTTTTGAGATGACACTTCTGACTACCTTTTGTTGAGCCCAACGATGCTGATTTTGACATTGTGCCCAATAACAAAAAGTGGAACTATGACAAAGACAGCAAATGATACACATCTCTCTGGCGCACTTAGCGAGATTTGTATATGACCTTCTCGCTTGGAACTGGTATTATTATTACCGAGTCACGTCTGTATTTATTATAAGTCTGTGCGAAAATGCAACGGATTTACCAAAACTAACTGCGGATTTTAGGGAAGCTCAAATACCAGGCCTTTGAGCCTTAGGCCGTTACGTGTTTCGGAAAGTAATTTCCAGTGCGCGAGAGTTTTTGATTTTTTTAAATATGTATGTTACTTCGGTTTAAATATAATCAAAGGTTACTTTTAAGAAGTAGGTAATCTATAATGGAATAAAAATAAAAGAGACAGACTTACAATACAATAAAAGTATTATTTTCACACCTGCTTCAGTAAAGAGTCATCGGTTCCCCTTAAATGGGGGATCATAATTGTTCTTTACTTCCCTCATTTGTAGCCAATAACAGGGATTCTTTTCTAAGTATCAGTTGTCGGAACGTAATGTTCATTCCGAGCTAGACATTCTGGGAATAAAATCTCATCTCCAAAAAACTTGTTTACTAGACATATTCTTTCCGCAGACCCTTTATATACAGATAAGATAAGTCTACTTCTGCGTTTGGCGGTGCGGGGTCGGTGCGATATCAGTCAGCTGTCAGTCGATACAGATTCTTTACCGTGCACCTACATTTTAATGAGAGATTTCTGATTGACGCGGGATGCGCGTATGTATCGGTGCAGACCCGCTTCTGTGTGATATGTAATTTGAAAGAATTTACTAAATGTCTACTTTCAAATAGTATACCATAAAAATAATATAATATACATTATACCAATTAATAGTTACCACAAAACATGTTACATCAAAAGCTCACTATATAGATTGTAAAATTGTATATTTTGATATTATTCAATACCTACGGTTTGCACGTTATACTCACTAACAGTTAACACACAACACGAAATTATACATTTTGAATTTTAGATTTTTACTAAAGTATTGATCAATCAGATTTTTTCATTGAAATATCCTTATTTTTTTTTTTAAACCAACTTAATTTTGCGGTTGGTTCGGAACCAATATAATATGATATGATATCAGTGTAGGATACGACACCGATAAAAATTCATGGAAAACCGCTTACTGGTCACACTATCCGATACGACATCTGCCACATACCCATACATTTTTTTTCTGTATCGGGTCCGATATCGGATAATGTGGACACAGCCTTAGGCGGTACGACGTTCGCCAGCTAGTATTTAATATAAATTCGTATGCTTAAGTATTACTTTTTTATTTGCTATTACTTAAGTATCCATTTAATCTAGATACATAAATTACCAATTGGTTTTCATCGTCTGTTCAAGTTTATTGTTCTTTTACAATTGTCATCAGCTTTGAAAGCTTTACTTGCAAGTTTTACTAAGCCTAAAAGGTAACATTTTAGGGAGGTGTTAAGTAGCATTATAAAAACTTTAGAATATTTATTAGATCTAAGTTACCGATCCCATACTTATTAAGCTATCAAACTGCATAGACTACGGATATTAGGTACATTAGTAAAACATAGACAAAAGCAGCTTGTGCAACGGATGTCAATTTATCATGAAATAAATAATGAGGCAAAATTATAATTAATTTTCTTAGCGTGCCCATCAAATGATTTATATATATATAATAACTTGTCTAGCTTCAAATTATTACATGAATTATATTAATTATTGTTATTCAGACTTAATAATAAATAATTATTAAGTCTGAATAATTTAGTTGATATTTGATTTTATTTTTTGTCGCAGGGGTTTCAGTAGTTTATAGGCATTCCGCATTTTCTTCATGATGACAATGAATAGGTTTAAAACACGCTTTAGAAATGCCGAGTCAGCATATCAGAACCAGCCTGGTAAATTCTGAAACTAGTGAAATACAAAATATTTTCAACCAAGTTTAGAAGGAAGGAAGTTCTCAGTTATTTACCGTGTCGTCCGATTTGGTAATTAAGTACTTAATTTTTCCTTTTATTAAAAACAACATGTAGGTATCTGCAGAGTGGTTCCATAAACTTTTGGCGAAAATCCAGTTATGGGATCCATGACAAAACTCACATTAAAACAGCCCTATTTTTTGTGACAATGACATCCCACGCATTTCTTCTTACAAAACAGTTCGTGGAAAGGAAATATGAAAACGTGCATGTATGGTGAAGTAAAAATTGAAGTAGGGTTTTTAGTATAAATTATCACATTTAGCTTAATGTAATCACATTAAAAAAAGAAATTCAGATACTTATTTCACAATCATGAAGACGTAACGGCATAATATTATTATTATTACTCTGCAGTGCGCCAGCCTTTATTTATCTTTGAAAACGAGAAGAGAATTGTATATAAGACAATTACTCACTCTCCTCATTCATAATTCAACGTTCTTCATAAAGAAAATAGGTACTAAATATTTGCTCAGAAATGTTTCTTGGCGACTAATTAGCAGGTGTCAAAAAAATTAAAGTTTGTGCATTCGAATTAATATTAGATTGAAAAACTAATGCATAAAAGAAGCCATTTTAAGTAAAATGGCTCGTTTATGCCCTAGTTATACACTCTGCTTTTTCACTTCGATTGCGAGAAAATGAAGCAGGCATAGACAATGTTGCTTGAATTTCGGCGGTTTTTATTCTTGATACAGCAACTATATTAATAAACGATCTGTGTTAAATTCAATTATATATAACTGTACATGACAAGCGAAATTAAGAGATTTTTTTAAACCCGACTTAATTTTGGGGTTCCATATAATACAGTACCACCATTTACTCCGTGTAGGTAGTTTTTGGGCGTCGTGGTAGAATGACAGCGACCCCATTATGCCCCCGTCAATGGCAAAGCGGGGAAGGGAAACGCCAGTCTGAGGAGTCCCACATAACCACCATCAGGTATCCTAGACCGAGAGTAATGCATAAGGCATTTCAACATCGGGAAAAAAATTAAAAAAACGTAACTATTTTTCTATGATTTATCACTCCATACTATTTTCAACCATATGGGTTGTATATATTTCCATACTCCCCTTTAATTTTGATACCCTAGTCAAGAATCTAGAAAAGTTTTTTTAGTCCGTATTTTTAGTGCATATATTCCGCCATTTTGAAATTTAAAAACTTTAAATAATTTAAAAACTTTACGACCGCATACAAGCGCAATCAAGACGAATATGATGACGTACATTTTATCAATTTCGGTTGAGCCACTGAGCATCAGTTACGAGGGAACATAAGAACGGATATACAAACATACAGGTCAAACACATAAACCCGATTTTGGGCTTCGTCGCAGTCGGGTAAAAAGGATACCGCTTGTGATATATGGAATGGAGCCTTGGAATGGTATTAGGTGCAGTCGACGCCCTTAATAACGAGTTGTTATCACAATAACTCTAAAACCTGTCGATGAGTGATCAAACAAAATTCAGGCACAACTGCATCGTGCTTATTGAATATCGTTCATAATCACTCTGAAGATAAATATCTACCTGATCTATAGGCATATTTTGAAATATGACAAGCGCCGAAAAATTATCTGAATATTACTTATATTGGCCTACTAATAACAGCACGGTCTAGCTATACAATTCAAAATAGATAAATTATATAGAAATCAACTCCGGACAGAACTTAGACTTATGGGTTTTAAAAACAATAAATCAGCGCTAAGCAGTGTCGACCATGGCATCAAAAATGTGTAAATTACATCATAATTTATACACGGAAAGGAATCTTAGATAAAAATTGTATTTCTTAAAAATGCTGTAAGTATGTTGCTTAGTTTTATCACTTAAATTAAAAATGTCTGAAATGATAAAGAAAATTGCGAACAACATTTCATTTTTCGCGTTATAACTTAACATTTACGAACTCAAATATATTTAAACATAGTAAAAAGCAAGGAGAAAAGTAAAATGTATTGAAAACTGCAGCAATTGTGTTGAGACCTAAGATTAGCGCACCTTTGACAACCTTAATTGGCCAATGATTATTTTGTGGATGAACGTAGTGTACAATTCTCTTAAAAAATCGGTCACTTTCTTGTGCGCTAAACCTATCCATAAGAGTATGCGCGAACGAAAAATACATACTTATACAATTTTATTTTAATCGAATTGTTACGAACCAATTTTCTTTTGGTACCTTAATGCCGTTTATCGACGAGTATTTACCGTATGTGTTGACACAAGTGACACGTCATTGCCTACCATCTTTTCAGTAAATAAAGGGAATAACAGCTCAAACTTTCAGCATGCAAAATAAGAGGAAATTGGCTACCCCATATGCCGCTGCGAGTTCCCAATCTTATGGAAGTGTCTATATATTCGCTCTTCTCGTTGGCATATCTCACATATTGTATTATATGTAAAATAGACTCAACCTAAACAGTATAAGTCGACGCAAACCTTGTTTATGTGAAAGTTAACCCTATTTTCGTGCCTTCTTTTTTGGGTACCGTACTTTATATGGGTAATATTACATATTAATGTAAGGGCGGGCTCTATACAAACGTATTTAACACAGCGATTATAATATCTAATTTTTCGCCACGTATTCTTATATACAACCCTCTTTCCATATTAATTTGGAATGTTAACGAACAAATTCGTCTAAGTTTAACTTATTCTGGTCTTTATTTGCGTTCAAAATGGTTAGCATTAATTATTATTCTAATTTTATAGGATTTTATTATATTAATCAAACTCAAACTTGCTTTCATTCATAAAAGTAACATACGAAATAAGTAATAACTAAAAACTAACTTTAAAATTACCTAATAAAAATCAATTGTAATTTATAGGTTTAAAGTAAATATTAATAAATTGGACGCCACGCATACATTTGTAAATGGTCAATGTTTACTTTAAAAAAGTTAACGTAAACCAAGAACACATATACTCATGATCATATATACGTAATGAAATCAACTGGAAAAAGAAATAAACTGAAACAAACCTGCATCAACACTTATTTAACAGTTTAACAAGCCTAGATTTAAATTATCAATACATATTCTCATTGATTGTAACTGAACAATGCATAAACTCCGTTCATAAAGCTAACTAGGAGCCCTTTATTAACCAAGTTATTGAACCCTCCTTTCCACGGCATGTCACACTTCACTGGTTCTCAGGAAACAGTGACATAACATAATGTTGAAGGAAGGTGGGAGAGGTTAGATGAAAATAAACTTTTATGCTATTGTGTTAGTAATTTTATTGTTTGCTTATTTTCTGCATGTGCTAAGTCTCTTTAGACAAAATTAAATTAATTTATTTTCAGGTTTCGCAAATATTTAAAGGGTAGCAGTATTGAAGTATAATCTATCTTCTTTAATGCCTACTTTGGTGAATATTATTGCATTAACCATTTCTCCTTTCAGTGTTCTAATTAGAGAAATACGATTATGTCTTGGCTGTTCTTAAGTTGGCGCTCGGCGATCTTTCTAGTTCTATAGTACCTACAGGAAAAATAGCGTATTTTAGAGGCAAAATATATACATAATGAAACTTTGTTTATAACTTTATCTTGGCACTAGAAAGGTGGATCTGCTGAGTCCCACTAAAATTTAGGGGTCGTCCCCCGTTGGGGGTGGTATACCACCCATCACAATCGAACATTAACGTTTTGCCAGTAACTTATTTAATGCACTATCATCTCATATTTTAGATAACTGGTCTAAATCATTTAGTAAAATTCACAGCTCCTCCCATAACTAACGTTTAAAGTTTAAACCCTCTAATTAGTGGACACTTCGGCCCTGAAGGGATTAATTTACGAGAAAAAGCTGTTTTAAGCTTTCTTGCTTGACTTGCCATTCGCCCACATTTTCATGCTCGCTGCTGAAAAATACTAATTTTTGAATTAAGCATTTTAATTATTTCAACGGTCCCTTTTTACGAAACAGACATGAATTTACATTACAAAAATGTACTCACCTCCTCCTCACCTCACGTTGTCATCTCATGAATTTTTCATACAAAATTGCTTAGAATAACACGCATTACCCTGGTCTAAAGATTACAAGTAGGTACATGGTAAAACTGGGCAAAATATTTAAAAACATTTATTATTGAAATAATTAGTGCGGGCCCACCGCCGCCGTGACATTATGTAACAGAAAATAACTACTAAAGACGTTCTTTTTAACCAACGATGGGAAAAAATTACAAAACAGAGTATTTAATAATACTTTTCACTTCTCATGCTCGAAAAGCATATCATGTTATACTTATCCAGCGAGTCTAAAGGAATTTAGCCTATGATTAGCCTTATGATTTACAGAACATTTTACTTTGACCAATCAAAATACTTCACCATATTATATCCACCAGTCACAAAACACTAATTTAACTTGGTATTGGGTATCAACCAAACAGAATACAGCTTTACTGAAATCGGCCAATCAGGAATCAGGATTCATTTCAGTTCCCTAGACATTAAGTTTTACTTAGTCCCCATTTCACAATAATTAAAAAAGTAATTAAATAGTTTGAACGCTTCGAAGCGCTCAATGGAAAGTCATAGTAGCATTTGTCCACGAATGTCGAGCTCGAACCACGGTGTCTATGTTTCGTACCTGTCAAAGCAGTTTAGAAAGAAAAAACATGCCCAACAAAATTAAACATATGTTTGCCGTGGCATTTATTATTTATGTTGGGTGGATAAATTTTGTTTATTTATTTTCTCGCAATGGAGGTGAAAAATAGAGTGTAAGTATAACTATTTAATATAACCGCATGTACATTTTTTAGTCTAAAGTAATATGTCATTCTTAACCAAAAATTCTAATTCTAATTTACTATGATCATTGGCGTCTCAACCTTATAGATGCTGACTTATGTTTTTAAAAAGTAGTTTTTGTGATAAATAAGTTAATAAATAGAATATCACATAATCTCTCTTTGGGACTTTTTTAAGACTCCCTTTTATAAATGACCTCCCGTAATGTCAAAAAACGTACCTACCTACTGACTACTGAGTTACCATGATTTGATCTCACATTTGGTTTAACGGATCTTTATAAAACCCGGCCTAACTGTATTATATTAATCTCGGTTTAATTTTTGTCGTACGCGCTTGTTATAACATTAATAAATTCCCTAGTGTATAAGTTTTCCATTCTGCGTGCGTGATAGCGAGCGCGCGTGATATCAAATGTATCATTAAATACCCTGTTTATTAATACGTACCATATTTCGATGACTTATATAAAGCAGACCAGAAGCCTCAACATTGAATGCTTCATTTACTTAAATGGCATCCACTGCAACTATAATAATGTTCAGATTTATTTAATATTCATTTAATGACGTAAATATCTACCGTGAAATACACGTTGGTTTAGCATTATATTTAAAGTACCAATTTACTTACGTGCAAGAATCGCACGTAAGTTTAACTAAATACAGCTTACCGAGACGTATTGATTTCAATAGATCTATCAAACCCATAATGTAGTTAAACTTGCACTAGATTATTGCACGTTTGTAAATGAGGCTTAGCTTCTGTTTTATAAAGATACACAAGACATTTTGTCACATCAAATACGTATTAGTAACTCAGTAACGTAATACCAATATTAAACTGGGCGCTTTTCCAGTATGTTTCCGCTTGCATAAGACGTAATCATATTAGCAATACACAAAATCTAAACTCACAAATTGAAATATTAAAGTACTGCTCATAGTAAAATATATAGCGCGTTCATTTGTTTCTAGCGTAGAACATGTATAGCATGACATACTTCATATATAAAAAACCGAGTATAGGATAGTTTTAAAATTGGTTTTACTTTACATTGTTTGACGTTACTTACTAATAAAGTCCTTGTAAAATCAAGTTTATTTAGCGTCAGGGTAACTTCATCAAAGTTTAGTACCCAGACGAATATATTTTAACTTTTAAAACCCTTTGACAGCAGTGTTCTTCAGATAAATTCTTAGCGAAATTTGGCTCTTTATATGAGGTCAACGATCATATGAACCTAAAAGACATGTGTTCGTTGTCTTCATTGATTTTAGCAAAGTATTCGCTATGTTGCAATTTAACACCTTACCTACATGACAAGTTGGTCCAAAGTGGAGTACAGGGCCCTCTATTGATTTGGTTCAAAAATTATCACAACAACCGAAAAACATTTTGTTAAAACGTTTAACGTTATACATACAGACACAGGTATAGAAACCTCTATGGGCACAGCCCAGGGTTCAATAATCGGGCCTAGTAAATATCTGATTTACGTAAATGAGATGTGTTATATGATCAAAGAGGGCTCCGTGTTTACGGACGACACCTGTCTAGTAGTCGCCGACACGGAAATTGTAAATGCAGAAAAGAAAATGCAAGCATACTTCGACCTTCCGTGCCGCTGGTCGCGCGATATGGGGCTTGTCATAAATGTACAAAAAGCAAAGACTATTCACATCCATATAGACACTATAAGACAGCCCACATGACGTGCATCATTGAGCACAGCGTCGACTGCTTACATAATAAGGATGTTAAATGCAATTGGACACAAATTGAACGTCACGCAGCATTATTATATAGCTTTTTTTTCTGTATATGTCACTGACTGTTACCTATTACTAAATCCCTTTTTATTGAAAAGGAATTAGTAATAAGTAGGTAATTTAACGTAGGTGTTGTTAGCCTTAATTTCTTCCAAATGTATTATTGTCAACGTGTTATTATTTATAATGAATTGATGATGAACCAAATTTTGCGCTCGGATAAAAAATCTCATTGAAATAGTTGCAATTGACAAACTGTATTGATTACTTCGCACAGAAAAAATACAAAGGAAAAAGGAACCGTGTGGTCTCACACGCGCGCGCACCCATTAACTGAACACTATTCACATTCATAATTATGAGACACTTCGTGGTCGAACAACAGCGAGCAATGGGTCAAATTGTATTATAGTTACCAGGGTCTGCCTGAAAACCAACGTTGTAGTGAACTTTCTGCAGTATTATATATGCATGATTATTCTAAAGTTAGTATGTTAATTTTAACTTTAAGAAACTTGTACATGTACCTAATCTTAAATAAAAATACAGAGTTCTATTTCGCACGCCGCCTAAGACCCACGCCATTGGTTTACAAGAAAGAGAACTGCATTGATCTCTTGTACAGTCGATTACGAACTAACACTTTTGAACCTAGTTACAATGCAATTAGGTGAAAAAGTGGATACGTGTTTTCGTAGTCGACTATACGTAATGACCACAAAACTGAACTCAAACTTCGTGATCCCAGGGCGCACGAATCAGAAAAGCAACTCAACTAAAACATTTCACTCCAAACAGAAACATACCCGAACTCCCGCTTTGGCAAATACTAACGAATCGCTTACTTAAGTGCTCTTGATAAATCGTAATCCCAATATTTTTTTTCCCAGATGGCACTCACCTCCGGGAAATGGAATTTCTTAGCCAATTCTTGGGATAACTCTTGGGACCTCGTACTTTCAGTTCGCAAAGACGAAATATTTAAAACAGTGAACTTAATGCAAAATATCGCGTGTTTAACAAAAACCGTTCTGACCAAACGATAAATCAATAAGGATTATATTTTTTATATATTATTCTTGACTAATATGATTGTTTTTCTACTTACAGCCGAAAACTGATTACTTAAAATTTTCTCGATAGATAAAAATCCAATGCAGTTTTTTATTTCCCTTGTTTTCCTCACCTTTTTGTATGATGTGAATTTAGTAGGTAAGCCAGTGAAAGTATCGCCGATACCAGTATACATCACGTATCGTAAACATAATGTACGCCTAAATCTGAGCTTCAACTACTAACAATATAGTCCATTGTTGAATGTCAAAGGATCACACAATTTCAGTGTACTATTCGTATCGACATCGAATACAAATAACAGTGAGGAATAAGAAAACTATTGTTTCTGAAAGAATTTCATTTGTCGTCGACATTGTAGTTGTCCCTTATCTTGGTTTGTTGGTTTTATTAAATCAGCATTCTTGAGTAATAGATAGCTGAAAGTAGTGTAGTGCTGCCACTGCAGTATTTTCAGTTTATTGATCAAACTTAAAAGTGACCGAGAAACATACGGGTGATTACGTAACGTCTCTAAACGTTACGTATTGGAACGTGGTTATCAACCTTCACTTCGTTTTTTGAACACCAATTCTTTGTGCTGCTTTTCTTAAAAAGTTAGTATGTAATGTTGACAGCGTACACAGATATTTTTATATTCCGCTCTACTTTTTCCGAAACATATATTGCATAATAGCAACCGTTACTCCGAAGTATGGGATTATAATAATTGGAATAACTAAATAATAAAAAGAAATATGTTTCTGATTTCCTGTGCTAAATAAAGGTGCTAATCGACACATCTATATTGAGAACCAATGGCGGAAACCATTAAAATGTTATTATTTTCGTTTGATACAATTACAACTTTTCTACTCAACGTCGGATAATCGACTGAATTGCGATCCGGGATGACTCTCATTCCAAAATGTAACATTTCCTTAATTTGTCCTTACCGAGCCCGGATTGTTAACGACTTATGAGTGGTTATTTCTGACTAACTATTT
Source organism: Epiblema foenella (assembly GCA_963556455.1). Lineage (NCBI taxonomy): Eukaryota > Metazoa > Arthropoda > Insecta > Lepidoptera > Tortricidae > Epiblema > Epiblema foenella. Next base: position 8,897,572 of record OY747107.1, on the reverse strand, counting down.
TAACACTTAGGGATCCAGGTATAGAGTGGAGTCAACAATAAGTTTAAATTGCACTTTGATTTCCTTAACTTTCACTGAACGTTCGGACCGGTAAGGACATCGATTAACTTTAACGATGAGAATCACCCTCCGGCACTGAAACGTCACTGAAAGCATATTAAGCTCCGCTTTCGGCACTACATTTTGTGGCGCCAGTTTTAAGTGAAAGTTATGCTTCCATACTTATTGTTCGATGACTTTATAATTTCTTTGTACGGCACCGACTTTAAAAATTATAATACCACTACATTGTCAATAAGAAGCGTATTAGTCTCATGTCGAGATATTGGAAGTTAGGCAATATTTTTTTACCTTTCAGTGTTTTTTTTTGGAGTCGGTTTTAATTTTTTGTTCTTGAGTGTAGTTGGAATGAATTATCTAAAATTAAATTATATTCCCTATATCCTCAGCCTGTATTGAAGCTAAGATTAGTTGTAGTTCGAGTCCAATGTTCCACATTTTGGTTGTATGTTTAATTTTTAGTATCTTTTTCTATACCACCATGGAATAATCACAAATGAAATTGAGGCACATGAGTCAGGCAAAACAGCTTTTCTTGTAGAAATGCCTGTTTATTATTTCAAAATTTGCTGGCAGATTTCCAGTTGATTTCACTTTCGGTTCAGTTTCACAAATAATAATACAGACTGACTTATAATAAGCCTCTAAATATCTTCAAACTATCAATAAAAAATAAAATGAAAGTAAGCCCATGTTTCGCTTACCCGAGATATACTTAAGGCCGGGCCTGGTAAATGCAATACACATCTGTACTTAATACTAATTATATAGGTCCAGCCCCGCCACTTCAGGAAGTCGCCTTAGGTTTGCTTTTTTTGTGGACTTTTTCCAAGTTGAGAACTACAAAGGCATTTTGCCAAAAATGTTTCCCGCATAAGGATCGTTTCCAACTACATAATTTTATGCGATAGTAGGAATTGATAAATACATGCACGTAAGCCCTAAACTATTGACAACAATAAAGGTGACATCTGTATTATAAAGTTTGTATATGATAAAAATGTTTTAAATCGACTTAATCGACCACTACAACGACTAAACATTCCATACCAAACCAAAGCAATCTCGGCATCTAGTAAGTTGAAAGAGAAATTCAATGTGTGTATTGAAAAGAGGGTTATTGTAGGGAAACACGCCATCGAATTATTTTCCTTTCGTGTTCCATTTCGTGTTATCTTCAAAATATTACACCAATCAAGACTTTTCCATTACAGTGACGCAATCAAGTTTCCGTACCGTACAAGGGTTCCGTACCAAAAAGGTAAAATGGGAAGAACCCGTATGCCGACTCCGGCTGTCCGTTTGTCACAATTTGTGTCGCAGACGTATGTCGACAAGGACAAATTATTGTAAACAAGGCCTAAGTTTGTTGTTTTTTGTAATGGTTAATTTTGGATTTAGGAAGGAAAACATAAATAAAATACCATCCCCCGATCTCTGACAATACAAAATACATGTTGTAAGTTAAATTTCCACAGAACCCTCGGCGACCGAGTCAGGTTCGCATTTAAAGCGTTATTTTTCTTTACTTCAATATAGCTTGACGTAATTCGGTGATGTTATCAGGGGGGTCGATCAGAGGTTAACGTTTGCTCGCTCCCACGAGCCCCGAGCTCATATCAAAACGCGTAAAGGTCATTTAAATGAAATAAAAATGCGAAACGTAAGTCTGCAATCCAATGCTAGGCAACAGAATAAAATCAAAAAGATTGTCACAGTTAAGAGCTCCAGTATCTATTTAAACAATGACAATATTTTGTAAAAGCGGTACCTACGAAAACAATAACTTAGGTTAAGCAATACGGGCCGGGGTCAGTTCTTGCATAGGTGGCCGCTTTGAGTGGTTACTACCTGAGCGCTCTCGTGCCTTGGAATGTACGTTAAGTCGGTGATCCCGGCTGTTGTCTATGATAGCAGCCGTTAAGCTCAGTCTCTCCAAGCCTCCGGGCGGCTTGAGAACTTCTAACGGTCAAGTTGCCCACTCACTTGACAAGGGGTGTCGAAGTTGCTCCACGTCCGTAGGGAGTACCCACCGTTACCCCCCAATAAACATTTTAGGCTAAAAATAACTTTAAATCAGTTACTTAACAATAACTAAATCTTTTATAAAGGATGGTTAAGAGAGTAAATACATATTTTAAAGCTGTACTGAAGCATAAACTGTGTCGTTTATACAGAGCAGCTGGTTTACGGCTTTATATGTATTATAGATATTATTACTTTTAGCTTCTTAATAGCATTGCAAAATACAAAAATACAGTGTTTAGTACAAAATAATGTTTGAAGCAGTTTTAGAAGACGAGTCATATAATGACTGTCTAAAACTCTTGATTTATTCCTCTAGACTGCTTAACGCTGTACAAGGGCATAAAATATTGCTACTGCTGGATATTGGTGTAAACTTACTCTGTTGTAACACCATCATATTAGACTTGATAATAGTTATCTAAGAAACCTTTTAAAAGCAATGACCTGTACAAGAGTGTAATACAATATTCGGCTGAATAAAAGTTTATTGGAATTCTATTTTAAAGCCGATGCGATTAATATAGATTTTCACCATATCGTTCAGCCGTCGGTATTAGTTTTGCTTTACAGTGGATTATTTTAATTCATATAGTGTTTATAAAGAGGATAATCCAAAGCTTGAAAGTGAAACTGTAATACTGGCACAATATTTAATACTAAGCAGCTACTGTAATAACTAAACTCCAATATACAGACAGTATTACTCTTTAAACTGATAAGTAATAATTATAACATTGTGCCTCAGTTTAGCAAACTGCTTCATAATAGTGTAGCAGAAGAACAGCAGCTGTCTAAATTAGGGACGCCATTAAAACATAAACTACGTATTTAATTTCATATTACATAATAGAATAATTCACAATACAACCTTTATATAGTTATAAATGTTTATTGGGCTTCACGTGACCCCTGGGGTGTGCTAAACGGTGCCACAAAAACTGGAATCACAATTTCCATACGATAAAATAAACAGTTTAAATGCACTTGGACTCTCTGTTTTTATTTTTATCTTCTACAACTACAAGAATTCATTTGGAATATGGTCTGCATGTATCAGTCCTAAAAATAAGCGTAATTTTCATGACAGTATACTGAACGGTGTCCATTTTGGTAATCAATATACTTGTGTTATGAAATGTTTTCCTATATTATGCCTACTGATATGTACCAATTTTTTTAATTTTTTTCTTGGTGTATTTCCCGGGCGCTTGCTTCTACGAGTAGGTAGAGGCAAAAGTAATTCAAATCGGCATATTCGTCATCGTTTTGAATGTTCGGTACTCACCCGAATTATTCGGTTCAGCTGCAGAATAGTAACCGAAAAATATTAAGAAGATTTGGTACATGTTACAAGAATGTAAAATAATTACTGATTCGTGAAATGACTCTTAACCCATTATTATTGTTATTTAACTAACTCTATTGACAATATTTCGCTTTTATAATGAACAAATATTTTACCATTGAATTATTCTGCTTTAGGATAACGAAGGCACTACGTTGACCCAAATAATTCGGCCAAATATTCGGTCCAGCTGTTGCTGAACTGAATATTTGGCCGAATCATTCGGTGAAGCCCATATTAGTGTTCGTATTCGGTGAAATCTATATTGGGCGCATCTCTATTATACGTTTGTCACAAAGGTATGGGCGGGCCAAATCTTGCAGTTATTCATTTCTTGCAATTTAGACCGGTTATCCTCAATCAATTGAGCTAATATTAGTAGAATTCTGCATAATAAGTAAGTTTCGAGTTATGATACCAAAAAGCTGATCTGATGATTTAGATTGTATACAGACGATGGCCTCAGCATGACCACCAACTCCTAAACTGCACAAGAAAAACCCGTCGTTGATGAATTTGGAGTAAAAAGTGCAGTCGGCAATAAAAAACTTGTACCAAAAATATAATGTTTGAGAGAAACTTATTACATAACACGAGTGCTTCCTCGCTACGAATGTGGCGATCAATTTCCGAAAATCGAATTTTACTACAAGCGATTTTTCCATTCGCAGTTTTAAATTATCTGTTCGTAAGTTTCCCCGGAGGGTAAATTTCTGAAAATCGTTTTTCCGATATATAATGAATAATATTTCCATTCTCCAATTTTTCTAGTCGCGTAAATATCGCATTCGCTTATATGATCAATAATATTACTATAAACAATTTTTCCCAATTGAAAAATATGTCTATACCTGAAAAGCTAGATTGTCGCTTTTTACTTACGATATGGTCGATTTCCTCCCACGCACGCTCCGACTAAAGAGAAACGCGATTTTCCCATGGGGCTACTAGAGTGTTTCTTCGATCTAAAATTATTGTTATTGCATTGGTTCTTAAAGTTATCTTCTCGTTGTCAATGAACTCTGATCCTTGTATAAGTTAATGGGAAATATATACATATAATAGTTATACTATGCTTACCCCCGGTCTCTGGACTCCACAATATAACTGGTATGTAACCTTCTTAGGTATTTTATTTGACTTAAAAATCACCATCCACTGGCGGCCGCATCAAAATCCTGACAGCTCTATTCCTTTTTCTTCCTTTCATTTTCACATGCTTAGCCGCACCCCAAAGCGAAATAGATAAATAGAAATAGTATATTGTACAGCAAAATGTGATCTTGCTCGAATTTAGCAGCCCAACTGACGAAGTACCTCCGCCTTACAGAAGACCACAGCGATAATAACCTTATTTACTATACAGGTATGTAGTATTGTGTTCCTGGAGGTGAGCGAGGTTGCCAGAGCTCCCGAGGATGCACTGTGTTGAGAGCGAGGGATTTAAATTTTTCCCTTCTTCTGTCAACACAGTGCATCCTCATTTATAAAGGGTCGACAACGCGCACAGTCCTTTGGAGTTGCAGGCATCTATAGGCTGCGGTGTCCGCTTACCATCAGGCGTACGGGCCGCTTGTTTTCCATCGGCTTTATACAAAAAAATATAAATGTGGGAAGTGTGATAAAGTAACAACTAGGTATGGGCTTCTTCAAAAAAGGAGTGTAGATACCTACAGGTTTGTAACGGCAACGAGCATACCACTGGAGTTGCAGGCGTCTATAGCCTACGGTAACCGCTAATCATCATGCGATCAGTACGCTTGTACAGTACTGTTATCTCACGAACGCGGGTGAGCCATGGTGGTGTGTTGAGCTATACATGCACATTGTCTATGAGTGTGTAAGCGTAGGAGCTATGAGTTCACAGTTTTAATGTTTTAATGTTTATTTGGGCACAAACAGTACAATATTTCTTATAGTATATATCAGTTACTTAAATCATAAACCAACAAAATTGCCACAACTTAATACCACATATAAGTAGAACAGATTACGGGATAATCCAGGATTTGAGCTGGAAAATATATATATATATATATCATCCATTTAAGGCGTTAGATACATATTTCACGCTTAAACTTAACTAAAGGGAGGTGAAATATATCAACATGTGTGAAATTATTGTTGTAGGAAGTACAAGTTCTAATAGAGAATGAGTTAGTTTTATATTTCTTTCTGGTGAAGGGAACGTGAAAAATCTTGTAGTTGTAATCGAGGAATCTTGTAGCTAATTTTACTTGTTAAGTATGGGGAATCAATTTCATTTCTTATGGTTTTATAAAGGAAAACTTGATCTCTGAATGTGCGACGGCATTCGAGGGAAACCATGTCCCCAATGTTAAACGGTAGGTTAGACTTGGAGGATTTATATTTTAAATGTTTGATAAGTATTTTTTGGATTTATTCAACGCAATCTATATACTGCTTATAATTTGTGTTCCAAACAGTCGACCCATATTCCAAAATAGGTCTAACCAGAGAGTTAAAGTTAAAAAAACAAACAAAGTGTCTATGTGTTCGTATTTGTCACAACTACAACTATGGCTAACCCGCGCTAGTGACATAAAAGTACGTTACGCCAACGTATCTATGAAACGTGTCTATAGTTATCTATAAGCTAAAATATAAAACATAACTGCAACACAACTGAAAACTGGGAAATTTTCAAGTGAAAACTTAAACTTGCGTCAATCAAAAGCCGTTTAACTTAAGTTACAGTTCAAGTCCAATTTGCACCTCGCCTATGAAACTAGTTCAGAGTAATTACAAAGCCACCGTCGCAGAAATGTCGGCTTTAACGCACGAACGTGCATTCCTCTAGCAACCAGAATGTTTACACAATCCTGCTCAGCCAAAATGGGGTCAATTTGAAACATACTTTTCGCATTGTAATTTTTCGAGCACTTTTTGTGACACTTATTGCCAGGGCACGTGGAAGCAAACTTACTTAACATAATCAACTCAGATTGGAATGCAAATGTGTGTTTCACATTAATCCAAGAACTAGACATCATGGCTATAACGACTATATATTTTATTACACCTTTGATTTATTAGTTATTAGATGTTAGTGATGATTCGTTGTATTCCCGATTTCTAGCCCATTAATCTACTAGTCAGAATGTTAAAAACCGGATTCAATTTTAATCCTCCGTTTTAATTTTATAACTCAAACGCAGCGAATATGGTGCTGGATAAAATACGAGCCGAACGAAATCAAGCACGAATTGGTAGCATTGGTATTTTTCAGAATTATCGGATTCAGTGGGCCATGTAAAAACACTTTACATGGTGAAAAATTTAAATTACAAACTTTCGTAGTTCTAACTTATCGATTGATGTGGCCTTACGTAAAGATTTTTTACATAATACACTTACTTATCAAATTTTATTGTACACCATATAGTTTTTGATTAAAATGCCTGTGACATACGAACATACAGACAGACAAATAGACTGACATGGCGAAACTATAAGAGCGTTCCGTTTTTTCCATTTTGGCTACGGATACCGTTTAATATTTTACTTTGTTGTATGTTTACTACTCGTATTTATTTGATTGCCTTCTATGTAAAATCTTCAAGTGTCTAATTAATTATTACTGTGCAGACGTAGACAAAGAAGTTTTTGGAAGAGGGTTACATTGGCACCCTTTGGGAATAAAACCCTTAAAAATTTGCATCATAGGTACCCCGCCCAAATCAAAATGGACCGACCTTCTTCTATAGTGCGAATAAACATAAAAGGACATTTGAAAGTAGGTAATTTGAAATGCCAATTACAATTAAGTGCTAGAAAGATTTGGTATAAATTTAGATTTATATTCATATATTTTAAAACAAACGTTACTCGAGATTTTTGTTCGCGTGTTTTAATTTAACTTTTAGGCGTTCGCTTCCAAGCGCATCGAATACGGTTTGCTTGTGTGATAAGTCCAGAAAGTCTCAAGATTTTCTTATCTTTCCTACAAACCAGTCCCGCGCCTACGAGTCAGCATGGGCACGCAGAGTGCGACAATTCAAAACAATATCAGTTTTAGCACGGTGAAGATCTAATTGTGTAATGAAGATTATATATATACCAAATTAATAAACTTGGACCAGAAAAAGGGAATAAGAAAATATTTTTATTGTAAACACCAAGAGCTTATTCAACTCATTCGAATATTTGTGTGGGAATAAAATAACACATATTTTCTAGTAAAATTTCGTAATGGATGTTAACATAAATTATTCGCTGAGCGAAGGTAAAAACACCGTGAAAGTGTATCTCCAAAAATATAATCTAGGTTTTTACCACTAGGAGAAAACTTTATGGAAAGTAATAAATGGAGCAAGTTGCACTAACTGTAAAAAGATAATCGTTCTAATACGTAGACTGAAGGAAGCTACTTACAATCATGAAATCACGTCTATTTTACAGAGCAGGGGTCACGAAATACCGTTTGCTGCGATCCTGACAAACTGTTTTCTTTTTCTTTCATGATTTTTTTAAAATCAGTTAGCCACAATAGAAGAAAAAGAAGTGAAGTAACGTCATAGTACATAGTAATGTTTGACAAAATTACGACAAAAACAGTGGAAAACCTAAACAGCTGCATAGCAGACCAAAGCTTTACTGGTCTCAATCACTGCTTGTGTGTGTTATTTCAATCAAATGGCAACTTGACAATGATTTGACTAAGTCGGTTACTTGGTAAACTAATTAAATTGACCCAATTAGTGACGTGTTCCGTTGTCTGTTAGGTTGTGTCAATGTTGCTACGTACTGGCATTAGGTTTTGTGATGCCATTGTAAATACCCGTTGATTTTAAATCCTGAAAACCTAAAACTAAGATAATATATGTAGAGGAATTACGATTTGAAACGGGATATTTACCATGTATATTTGTATTTGTGATTTCCCGATATTTCGGCACTGTTGCAAGTTTTAGTTGTGGTGTACCCACACACCATAGCGATCTACCCTCTTCCTGGTTCGCTTCTTTGCCATAGTGTCACCGTCACTACCACCGTCCGCCTTATTTGAAACTCGATTACGGTCACGACACACCACACTCACAATCGTAATCCAAATCGTAATTCTAATGTAAATGACCATGTGAGCTTGAAATCTTGTATTATGTAGAGGAATAAATACGATAACTACTAATTTGTGACTATAGATCGCTTAAAATACTATTTGAGTATCATCATAAAGGGTGTTAAGGCAAACACTTCGTACGAGAGGCTCACGTCACATTAAACATTAAATTTAATTAGCTAGAAATCAGAAGAGTTCCACTTATACTAGGCCGTTGTTTTCACCTTACTCAGATGAAACAAGACACTCCGAGAGCATAAAACATCGAAAAACCATTTATATGGAGTCGGTTTTTATTTTTTACATTTTTATTTTTATTTTATTTCAGTACACTTTTTAGTGATTCATTACCACAGTGCATCTCATGACAATTACAATAAGTTCAAACACTGCTAAGCTACACCGTTTTATTAAGGAGTTTCGTTGTCTACCTTCCGGCTTCGATTACCAGATCAGGTTGGTAGTACATCAGGAGCATTTAAATTGGCTTCGTCATAGTCGCTTCAACATCTTAATAGAAATATTTTAGCGCTAACCATGAATCATTAGGAATTTTGGGGAATTTTGGATGACCATCTAGCATTTGGTGTACAGGAACTGATTAGGAAGACCATGGATGGTCATCCAAAATTCCGAGTGATTCATGGTTAGCGCTAAGATATTTCGATTAAGATGTTGAAGCGACTATGACGAAGTCAATTTAAATACTCCTTGATTTGTTACCGAAAATACCAAAATCGCTGCATGTTTCTCTTGAATTATTTTAGGAGTTCCCTCAATTCCTCATAGTTCCCATCATCAGAAGTGAACTTTTAGAACAACGAGACCAATTTGGAAGCAAATGCTATCGAACAAAGAAATAATTTTCCAAATCTGTTCATAAATGCCGGAGTAATCGCGTAACAAACATACAAAAAAAATCATACACGAATTACATAACAAACATAGGCGAATTGGGAACCTACTCTCTTTTTTTGAAGTCGGTTAAAATGCATACAATTTTGTAGACAACTTTATGGCTACGCTTTTTAATGAAAGCAGTGCAGCTAACTGGTCAATTATTTAAATTTATCCGCTGTGCCAGCGCGAGCGATATTATCAAAACTTCCAGTGCTTTGAATAAATAATTAGCGGTTAAGCTACATAACTTTTAATGATCAAAATAGAAAATTACGTGGAGGCAAATTTTATTCAGTGGGCGCTTAGAATTAGAATTTCGACTTCATCTTGAAGTACATCTCTAAGCGCTCGACGTACAGCGACCAGTTGCCCGTCGCGGGGTGAAACTCACCGATTTTATCGACCGACATATTTTCGTGTTACCCCAGCCGAAATGAATCCGAAATCCTCGTCACCAATGTAATGTAGGGCTAAATACAATTAAAATCTCCATTTGTGGTTCACAGTTCTATTCGGCATCAAAGATGACAAACTACAGACAACTAGATTTGCCAGTCAGTAGGTCAAAACATAAAATAGGTTCGCATACGCCACAGAAACCTTTATAGATAGTAAGGAATACTTAATTTATTAACAAAAGGTTTATTCAAATACAGCAATTATTCGTGACGAGTAAAAGTTTCACATAAAATACAACAAAAACAAAAGGATGGTTTAGGCCAGCAAATAGTTAATGTATACGAGCCCTGGTCCTCCGCAAATTTCATTAAGGTTCGGCACACTACAAAAAAAAACACAAATATAACACGAATGGTGCTATTTACCAAGGAACAACAGGGACGGCTATTGCATCGCGAACTGTGTCGTTTTATTAAATGCTCTTAAAAAAAAGAAACAACACGTGTGTTTGTATAATAAACACGAGAGCGCGCTCGTTTCCGTTTCCCGTTTCGTTCCGGTTCTATATTTATTCGACCCTATTCCCCGTATACATTTCCCCTACCTATACCTGAGCTTCAGGGCTTCTTTGAAACGTGCACTTCACTTTCTCATTTTATAATTCGTATTTTGTATTAAATTTATTGTCTGTGATAGTTCCATTGTTACTATTGTGTGTGTATGTAAAATGTTTTATTTTCTCTTTACATAGAAGGCAATTTGAGATTATGACTTAATTATTTGTATGGAATAAAACCAAAATCGTTATACCTACTCATAGAAAATGGGAAAATTATAAATTTTATAAGAGTTCTCTTAGAATATTTTAGGAAAGATCTTACATAACCGTCCATTTTTAGACCGCGTAAACACTTGTTTCTGTTTTTGAATTAATATGGAAGCCCCGCTATTTTTTGTATGGAATAAAACCAAAATCGTTATACCCATAGAAAATGGGAAAATTAAAAAATAAATTTATAAGAGTTCTCTTAGAATATTTTAGGAAAGATCTTACATAACCGTCCAATTTATGACCGCGTAAACACTTGTTTCTGTTTTTGAATTAATATGGAAGCCCCGCTATAGAAAAGTAAATTATTTTTAAGCAGCCGCGCAACAACAAGGACATCCTTAATAGTGATAAATAAGTAACGTGCCAAACTGATGCTGTAGATCTGACTATCATTTCTAAAACCTTACTCACTCTATAAAACATTACGTAATCACCAATCAATCACCAATTCAATCAAAAAATTGTAAATGTACATAGTTGAATTACGTGTGGAAAAAATATTTCCTTATTATAACAATTACAATAAGTCTGAACAAAACAAATTGCCCCTTTACTCGAATGTTGATATTGTTGATTAACAGAGACTAATAAAGCTTGTCGAAATGTTATTTGCAAGTCTACAGCCGACACAAAACAAAATGGAGTCCCCACGATGTATTGGCGGGATAAAAAAGGGTACTCACGCAATGCCAGCGGAAATATATGACTGGGATTTTAGGTGATCCTAACAAATAGATTTAAAAGTAGCTACAAATACAAATATAACGTCTTTACAAATATTTAACGGTCAATATTTATTTATATGTCGAATATTCATATTTCCATGTCAGAAAAAAAGGTAAAATATTTACGGGCCTTTTCGGGTGGAATTCTTACTCAAAATAATGATTTTTTTTAGGTTTTGGTTAGATTACGCACGACAAAAAGGAGTTAATAAAAGTTAGTATACAGAAATAAGTTAATTTACGCAATACTTTTTTACAAGTTCGTAAGTGTACCTACAGTAGGTAGGTATTCACAGAATTCGGAAAGTTATAACCTTACAAGGTATATTGGATTGCAATTTAATTGAGGGTTTTTTATCACCATTATCATATTTCGATAGATCTGTAACGTACCCTGGGTTTTTAAATGCATAACGTATCTTCCAATCATCTTTAACTTATAGTAATGGATCAACATACTTTAAAAAAAGTGAAAATAACTAGTGATTTACTTTGTTTCATTATAATATTTATTTATTCACAGCATCTGTCAGAGACAAAAAACTTTTACGAAAGTCTGTGCGGCTATTAATTAAGCCATGTCAAGAGAAATTCATAAATTGAAAAGCTAAATCTTGACTTTTAACAACGCGGCAATTTCGACGAAAATAAGTAGTGCTCTTAGGACGACGTTCCCCGTTTAGTAAAGCTAATTTTGTTGAGGTAAACGGGAGTTTAAAAAGGTTTTCTTTAGAAATAACAGGTACCCGACAAATTTATAATGATTATTAAAAGGACTGAGGGTCAAACTGAGCAGAATTAAGTAATTTATCTCGCCTATAAAGGTAGATGTCCCAATGTATACCAATAGAGATGACAACCTTGGTACGTTTACCTTACCGATGTTTTTTTCAGTGACAAGCTACTATTAAATATCATAATGATATTATTACTGCTTATAACGTACAGTCACTGTTTTTTACAACTTTTGCTTCATTTATTTAAACTTTATAGGACAAATCAAATAAGTACAAAGGGCTTCATCTGTGCCTACTCAGTTATATTCAAGATAGTAGTTACAGTTATACCCCCTTATTCATAAAAATTAAAAAACCTCTACTAACTAAAATGTGTTTTGTCCCATATTCACAAACACAATTAGCCAAGTGACAGATAAAGACAAAGGAATTTTAGCCAAAATAAGTTTGTTAAACGATTATGAATAAGGGGTATAGACATAATTGCAAGTACAGTCAAGTGTAAAAATATGTATCGAATGAATCCTCTCTTAAATATGTACGGAAACTTTAATGCGCCGATATTAAGATCCATGGGACATATTTTTGAGTAGCTTGCATGGGCCCATATTTTTTGCACTCGACTGTACCTAATCTCACTTCTACCTTATATTTTCTGTTCCGTTCTTCTTTTTAATAATATTTTTTTATTAAAACTTAATTTGGCGAACAAAATGGCGAACTTAATACCATAAGGCATTCTCTACCCAGTCAACCATTGTGCTAAACATAAACTTTTGGTGCAGGCATTAACTTTGCTAGAAAGCTCTACTTATATCAACTCGATTACAAAAATACATACGGAAATATACATACAATATGTTATATACTTACATATATATATGTTACCATTATTATTCTACGAGCTTATCGGAGAGTTGCTTAGATAACATGCACGCGCGCGCATCCACCAAGGCATTGTGCTATTAACGAATTGATAAGGCGCGCTTTGGTATCTGCTGGCGTACCGTGACCGTGTGTCTTGGAAACCCAGGGTTCGAGTCGTACGGGCGGTAAGAGGCCGGACGGTCTCACACTGGTGCCATGGGCAAAAGGTCATAGCTTGCTGTGGGATGCCACATGTGTGAGTACTTTCGCTCCCACGCATCTTGCTCACACTATTAACAAAGCAGGCGCAGCGGCTGAGAGTGCGGCCAAGTTTAAACACGGCAAATACGGGAACCTTGAGCCAGTGTATGACTTCTGGAGTGGAGACTATGAACGATTTGGCCTGTGGGACGACCCCCCGGCAGGTGGACCGACGACCTGAAGAGACTGGATTAGGAATCGTGGGAAGCGTTCCGAGCACTGCCTAAAGATTTATAATTCGTGATCAGTTTGCTTGGTTCATAATCACTGTTTACTTGCTTGTTAAACGATAAGTGATTATTTAAAATTGAAACCAATCCAGTGCTTTATTTGTAATAATCAATACAGTGTAATCAACTATTAAGTGACGATTTATTTCTTATTTTCGTGCGTCAGTGTGAATTTCTAATTACGACGCGGTGGTGATGAAATGTGCTCGATGTCATCCCTATCTACCACTGATCTACTGCCGCTCGACCACCGACCATTGTACCCTACCTCGTCTACGTGATGTCCCAGTGCTTCAGATTGACCCAACAGTTGTTTATTTTAAATTTGTCATAATAATAGAAGTGAATTAAAAGTGTCAATTGGGACCTTAGAAAAGTAAATAAATTAGAATTTAAATATACATACTTTCGTTTTATTTTACTGTAGCGCTTTCAATGTGATTTATTTAAAATGTTATTTATTCAGCTAAGTCCTAGCGCTATCCCGTAGATATTCGTTGAAATTGTGGATGGCAGCAAGCCACCAAAAATACCTTAATATTTTAAAAAATATAGTTTACGTTAGCAGCGGTACTGCTTAATATGAAGGAACGGTTGATGAATTTGGGACTGGGTGGCGATTGCACCTATAGCTCAGTTGGCTAGAGCGACTGGCCGCAAGTGCCGGGAGGTCGCAGGTTCGAATACTACTCGGTGCCTAAATTTTTCAATTTTTCCTTTATTCTAAATACCTTAATAGTTTTAGTATGCAAAGACATTCTAAAGCTGGAACTTTCGCGATTTTTTCTCGCGTAAAATTTAATTTATTAACTGTATGCTTCAGACGTATTTCAACCCGACAGAAAGTGGGACTCGTTAACGACGTGCCCTCAAATAAACAAAGGGGCGGCACGCGCTAGCTTCCATAGGCCACCGTATCTGGAGTCAGGACTGAGAATTCATTAAATTCGTATAAGTGTCTGGTCACCATCACCCTACAGGCCATATGATTATTTGCCATCGTTGTAGCACAGCGTCTAGCTAAACGAATTTTTGAACTACCCGCACTTTGACTGCACTAGGGTTTTCACTTATAGTCCAGGCCCTGAACTCCAGGCAACGAAAGAATATCGAGGGAAGTTTTGGAATACAATTTTTGGCTACGTAACTTTGTTTGGACTAGTTAGGAGGTGAACATATCAAAAGTCCCCGGCCATAGCCCTTGAGCCGGAGGCGGGCTTGCAGGTGCCATTTTTCGGTTTTTCGTAAAAAAAACTCGTAAAATGTGGCCCATAGGAAAAAATGTTCAGAAACATAAGTAATTTAAATAAAATTCTCTACATAAAAAGGTTCTACACACTTTTTCGTTAAGATGAATATTTAGTGGCTTGTCATTCCTTTGTTTTTCAATATTTTTAAGAACCAGAGATACAGTAGGAATTTAATCACTCAGCGAGCTCTAACCACGATTCCCCCACTCGATTGGGTAGGCCAATTTTTTTTTAATTTAAAATCTAATTAAATTTTCTTCTTAGCATAGCTAATAATCATCGTAAAGATAAACTTTCGTACTGTAGATTTCGTAATTATCAACGGCAGTGATATGTTTATTTTTTTGAACAATAAGGATAGCTTCTATATTATTCTAATGCAATGACCGCACAGATTTTTCGAAAGTAATCTAGTGTTCCAAAAATCAATTAAAATGTACTAATTAATTACGAAATTACCCGCAGCTTCCGTAAAGAGCGAGATGGTTCATTGCAACCTCACGCGTGTTAGAGGCGGTAATTTGCAGTGGAAAGGCCTTGCCTTAAGATTAATGTATAAAGAATGATATTACAATCCCCTCGAACTCTCTTATTGAACAAACTCATTAGTCATTGACGGATACCTATGGACTGGAAATACCTACGAAATGAGCGTGTATACCTAACCTAGGCAATAAAAATGGCAACCTGCAAATCTAACAGCTGTACGGTTGTGGTAATCAAAGCAAAATATCGATATCGTTATCGATATTTTTCACATCCGTGTTTTCTTCTGTTATCGAAGTTGTCCGAGACTAATGCAAGTACTTTTACCGTTGCTAATTGATTTACTAAGCAATTTAAAACTGCAATTTGGTAATAGAATCGATAAAGTACGTTCATTCAGTGCGCTCAATACATTTTAGATACCAATAACATCAAGCCATTTCCCACGCAAAGCCTCTCTTTTCCGAGATAAGAAGGATTAGAAGGTTACTAATATTATTAATTTTATAGTAAACCAATATATCAACAGGTATCGATAATACCTGAGCGCACCCACAGCCCAGCACTAAAAACTTTAGAAACAAACATGGCGGCACGGTACGCGTCAGTAAACAGCTTTTCCATGTGTCAAACGGTAGGTAGGTATCGGATGTAAGAGCAACGTCATGTCATTTTATCTTTTTCATCATATGCAATTGAATATTGGAAAGAAGAGATACGTTATGTTTTCGTGTTTTTGTGTGTCGATTTCTATATATTTGCATAACACATTGTATCTATAGTAAAATTGGGCCTCTCCTCGTATTTCTCTACTCAAAGTTACAAATACCAAATTAAATATACGGCTGTAACTGAGCCTGGTGTTAATTGAACGCGTTTCAGAACAGGTTATTTGCATACAGGCCGATGAATTGTCGGTATTTATGCATACAAAATACCGCAAGAATTAAACGAACTTGACCACGGTATCACGGTATCGATTACCAATTTTTTGTGTACGCTAAAATACTGGCCTGCGAATATAAAGAAACGTTTTAATGTTATGATTTAGAAGGAATATAAACGCTGTTAAAGCAGCATAAAGCCCAAAATGATCCGTTGTAGGTGTTTACTTTTTTAACGAACTATTAATTGGGTGCTAAAATATTTCGAACTTTTAATTTTAAATATGCGTAATGCAAACAGCAATCAGCTTCCACATAAATTAAATCATAAATGTTGGTCATGTGTTTTAAAGTGGGATGGAAAAGATTATATACAAAATATCGAGCGCTCGTGAACCAGCGGCGCCAGCGTAGCCCGGCGGTATGCCAGGTTAAGCAACGTCGGCCCAGGTCAGTTCTTGGATAGGTGACCGCTTTAAGTGGTTATTAACTGAGCGCACCCGTGCTTTGAAAGGCACGCTAAGCCGTTGATCCTGGCTGCTGTCTATGGTAGCAGTCGCTAAGCAAAGTTAGAGGCCTCTGGGCGATCGAGAACTTCTAACAGTCAAGTTGCCCTCTCACTTGACAAGGGGAGTAGACGTTGCACCACGTCCGTAGGGAGTACCCGCCGTTACCCTACACGTGACCCCTGGGTGGTGCTAAACGGTGCAACAAAACAGGCAACAAAATTGCCATGCGATAAATGAATATCGAAAATCTTCTTAGTCGCTTCACTCTTCACTAGTAGTTAGTTCTCTAGAGACCCAAATGCCGCTAACTCGCTTAACGCCTGCTACAAATCGGATTTTTAGTAGTTCTAAATGCTCGCTGCTGCGCGCGAGGCCATACCACGTTAAAGTGGTGCACGTCTGTTGCACTCTCTGTCGCACCAGTTATAACAGGTATGTTGGTACCCTTTTACACATTTTTGGTTTATTTTATGAACCGGTGGTAGTTTTTTGACATTCATAAGTGCATGTAACATGCCTAAATTTAAGAATAAATGATTTCATTCCATTTCATTTTATTTCATTTCAAATAAAACAAAATTTATCAGTGCCATTTTTTTAAATAAGTTCAACGTTCAATAAATCCTTTTAGTTGCTTTTCGTAAATTCAATTTCGTAACTGGCTACAGAAGAATTATTTTTCGCTGTTTATTAAAAATTATTAAAAAAGAATGTTTCGTAATCAATTATCAAAGGATTTTTTTGCCGTTTTAATACTCGTAATATGTAAAAAGCATGCAATACAACAAATCATAATTAAACCTGCACCAGACACGTAGGTGTATTATTCTACAAATAATGCGTAATTAGACTAACATTTTAGGTTAACATTCTGGTAAAAATGTTTTTTTTATACCACGTAGGTGGGAAACAAGCGTACGGCCGGTCTTTCTAAATTATTTTAAAAGCTTACAAAATGATTCATTCAGAGTATAACGTTTCAACGTCGAATACGGCCGGAGGCCATAAAATGCAGACATTTCTATTGAAGCAATTTAAAATTTTGGCAAAGGCCTTAGAGTTGGTTATATGAAGTATGCCTATCTTTTATGACGGCCGGTAATGAGGTAGCAAAACCGCACAATAGGACAATGAACACGAGCAAAATATAAATACTATACTATCGTCGCCCATCCCGAACAGGCCAGCATCGTCATTTACTGCGCAAGCGATACAATAATGCGGATACTGTGAGGCTTTGTGCGGTTCAAACGAGCAAATCACGCTTCAGTCTGTATGAACGTATACATTACTGATATCGAACGACATCAATGGTTGATGTCTCTACCGGACATATCAATACCGATGTCAAGGATACTACATGGCTGAATCGGCTATTCAGGTATTTTGTGGAGAATTAAAGACAGTTTCAACATAAAAAGAGCCTGACGCCTATATTCTGCTAACTTTCATCTCAATTTGATACTGTCTCAATTACTTTACTAGGGAAAAGCTATACAATTCAATATAATAATCTTTTCGTGCCACTGCTCGGAAATATGGCAATAGCTGGCGGAAATTGGGGCGTTAAAATTGTCAATCAGAACACGCCTTGCACCTCGTATGACACCAAATTAACCAGTAACAACTCGTAAAAATTAAGTATTTTTTAAGGCCCATTACTCCATGTGGTTAATCTTTCTTTCTTTCTTTAGCGCTAAAAAGCGAACATGTCTAGACAACCTTTGGGTAGCGGGAAAAAAAGAACATATAATAGGTACTGTCTATACTGAGGATGATTGAAGATATAACGTTGAGGCCACGGCTATGAAATGACAATTTATTATAGGAAAGATGATTAAGGAAAATATAAGAAAGAAGAGGCGAGGAAAAACCGAAATGGAGGAACATAAGCAAATAAATTACAATAGGTTGACAGCTAGATGGCACTGCACATGGCGCCATCTCAAAGTAATCAGAGTAGACGTCAAATAATAATACCAGTAGCGAGCAAGATGTTCGTATATATCAAGGTACCTATATTTAATTTTTAGTTTATCAGAATAACTGCGATACCGATCGAGAAACAAGATTGAACATCACTGACAGAAAATAGCTGCGCAGTAGTCACGTGGAAATTTAAAATTTAGAATAGAGGTATGTCAGTCAGAAAACGGCCACTAATTTTGTGTGTACACGCACCGTTACAATATCATTTGTTGTTCGTCATAATTTCCCTTTTTTTTCTTGCCGATTTACTTATCGCATGGCAATTAAGTAGAAAACACTGTTTACTTTTATAATATAAGTTTATGTTCTTCCCGCCCAAGTTAAGGGGGTTGTATATAGTAGGACATTAACCGTTAAATAAATAAGTTCTCATTTTTAGTTGCTTAAGAGCTTTTTCGACCCTCCTAGATGAAAAAGTGTAAGGACCCTATGTCTATTGAATTCTTACTTTATGGTCGCCATGCAGGACCTGTTCAGCTGCTTAAATAATGGCGCGAAATAGTGTTTGTATCCAATGTTATTTGTTCGATACGATTGCAAAAGTTTAATACGAATTACGTTAACACCCCACGACGCTGAATTCTTCCAAATTTACGATGCCTGATTGTAGTTAATTTGTCTATGGTGATAATAATGGTTTATATTCAACATGATAAGAGTCTCACTAGATGACAAGGATCAGATAAATACAAAGATGGTACTGACACAGAGCGGATAGTCAGGGATTTTCTCTCTGTTGTCCTAAATACCGGTATAGTTTAGGACCGGCCTCGCTGCCAGCTACACAATAGAATCAAATCAAATATTAAATTATGTGTCAGGTTTCTTATAAATGTTTATATTACAAATACTATGAATGTTTGAAAAACTGTAACCTGTAATGAATTATATCAATATATATTTTCATTTTATTTTGTCATTGTACTTCACTTAAAGCCCGACCAGAAATATATAATTTGTAACGATATAGTTTCATTTCACAAGCGTTTGTTTTCCAGCAGTTGAAAATGAAAAATATGTGTGTGTGTGTGTGTAGTATGTGTATATGTATTGTAGTATAAGTACGTAGGTTAGTTTTGTTCTATGTATCTAGGTTAGCCTTCTTTATAAATATTACAAATTTCAAATCGATAGCGTAAGTAGTTCTTGGGATATTTAGCAATATGACAGACAGAAAAATTTAAACCATAAGGGTTCCTTATTTACCATTTTGATACGGGACCCTAAAAACACATTCATCTTCAATGGTAAGGTTAGTCAAGTCATTTATGTATGCAAGAAATAAAGTAGGGCCAAGAACACTTCCTTGAGGCACTCCAAAAAAAATTGGTGATGCTAGACTAATATGGTTCCCAATTTTTACCTTATGGGACTTGTCATGTAGATAACCATCCAGTAAAATGAATGGCTTATCTCTAATCCCTATGAATTCAAATGTGTGCATAAGAATGGAGTGTGAGTCGTTATCAAACGATTTTTTAGATCAAGAAAGACTGCCAGGTATCTATTTCCACTATCAACTTGCTCAGAGATTTCTCTTGTGAATCCCAAGCCAGCATCCTCTGAAGATTGTGCTTTACGAAAACCAAACTGTGATTTCGAGATGATGTTAGATTTTTCAAGATGTTAATCAATTTTTCAATTATTTTGGATATAGCAGGTAATACTGAAATGGGTCTGTAGTTGTTCACATAATTTTTCTCCTTACGTTTATACACTGTTAACAATGTAGTTCATTATATACATTATTAACAATGTTCCGCTCTTGACTAGGAATCGTTGTAGGCATTATTTTTTTATTTAATTTTCAACACTACTATTATTGAAATAAACCGCAACTGTGACACTTACAAGTCGGACAACCTATCATAAAAAATATTGCCAGTGTAAGAAGTTAAAATGAATCTCCGCAACATGGCGCACGGTCATATATTTCTGGTAGGGCTTTACATACGTATCTATCTTGTAACATTGACGGTTAGCCTAAGACTTAAGCTCTTTTAATCGACCTGTAGTCGTAGGTTGATGAAACCACCCTAAAATAAGAAGAGGCATTTCACTTCGATATCGACGCGTTCAGAAATTAGGACCTATATTGCTTATATAAGTTCAAGCGGAAATTCGCACATGTACGACGCACCACACATGCTGTGCCAAAGGTCTTATGTGATAGTAATTAATTCCCGTCTTGATGCGGTCGGGATGACAGTAAGCAATTGTATGGACTGCAATTATTGCGATCGATATTATTGTATTGAGAGAGATTCCTTCCTGGTATAACTTTGCGTTTATACCTGTATATCTCTTAATAAACCGAAAAACATCCACTGTTAGACATAGGTCTCCCCCGGTAGGGGAAGAAATGACATAATCGCCACGCTTGTCATGCGTGTTAGCGATTACAGTAACGGAGATATTATGATGCAACGTATTTATAAATTTTACCACTGTAAGCCTGCCGTTTAAGTCAGATGCCCCAGTTACGCTGCAGTTAAGCGGTAGGCGTATAGTTTTAGAACGGGTTGCACCAACTTACCATTACCGATGGATCAACGTTAAATATGGCGCCAGAGCTTTCAACCATGTTAAGCCGTTCATACAATCAGATTTTATCGAACACTGCTGATTACAGACGGTTTGTTACATTACAACCCACTCTTAGTAAAGGTTTTTCTTAAAATCGTTGTGGCTGGCCACATTATATTTCCACCATTTTTGACCTCTGTAAGTTTGGACAACAAATATCCCGAACCTGACTCATCGGATGAAAACAGATATTTATTAAAATGTTACATTCATCGACACTTCTTAACGGGTTTCTTCAAAATCAGTTTAAAGGGTATAGCGAGGTAAGGAGGACGAAATGGCCCCCACGGCCCATGACGGAATTATCATTTGTACTGGTATTGGCACTCTAAAAGAATACGAAATGTAAGGTCGTTGACCCCTGACCTTGACCTGTCTTTGAGATATTCGAGAAAGTTCGTAGGCGCGCCGATTTTTTTCAAAAATTTTTTTCCGAAAAACTATAAAAGCTAGAAGGATGGGACCAATTGCGTATAATGAGGGATACTTTGAAAAATATTCTGTATTTTTTTCAGAGTTCTCGTGAAATGACAACTGTGCAAAATAATTAAACAAATTATAAATATTTTTTTTTAGTACTGTTCTAATGTCTACCGCGCCAAAAAATATATATAATACTCTTTGATTTATATACTTACATCACACAAAAGCTGATCAAAATCAAAGAGGCGCTTCTTGAGTAATTATGAATTTACTTAGTGTACGTACGGCTGGTAGGAACTAATTAAAGAGGTCGTTTTTGGATTAATTATTATAATTACATGTTAAACATAATTTTAATCATCATCATCACTATTTTCATTTATTACAACATTGACTGCATCATTTGAAAATATTTTCGACAGAATTTCACCAGGACGTAAAATGCGAGATAGATATCTCGCATGAGCTAAATAATATATTACACTTGCGACATGAGCGCAGCATCCAACTGTCCTGTTTCCATTCGGACAATCACAACAATATCCTCGGATTCCTTCGACACTGTTCATATTAGGAACATTCATAACAATCTTGATAATAAAATGCTTCCAAAAGTAAGTCTATTATGCAAAGTTGTTGGATTTTTACACAACAAATTCAGTAAGCGATTGGATTCTGATACAGGCTTAAATGAAACAATTGTTGAATACTTTAAAGAGCGACTGGCGTTACCAAATTCTTTAAGTGAAGAGGTAGAAAAGCAGCACTGGAATCGAAGAAAAACGGCTTTTCAACAACTGGTGTCATCAGAAATTTTAGATTTTCCAAGACTAAACGAAGAACAATTAAGAATATTATTTACAGGTTCCTATCAGCTCTCATTAGCTGTTTCATACCTCGCTGAAATAATGGACGACATGAGTAATCTCTATATATATTACGTCAAACAAACCCCAACTATCATCAAGTTAAATGTTCGTTCCAGACATGTAAATAGTAAACATTACCGATTGTTCATTGATTATGTTCCTAATATGAACAGTGTCGAAGGAATCCGAGGATATTGTTGTGATTGTCCGAATGGAAACAGGACAGTTGGATGCTGCGCTCATGTCGCAAGTGTAATATATTATTTAGCTCATGCGAGATATCTATCTCGCATTTTACGTCCTGCTGAAATTCTGTCGAAAATATTTTCAAATGATGCAGTCAATGTTGTAATAAATGAAAATAGTGATGATGATGATTAAAATTATGTTTAACATGTAATTATAATAATTAATCCAAAAACGACCTCTTTAATTAGTTCCTACCAGCCGTACGCACACTAAGTAAATTCATAATTACTCAAGAAGCGCCTCTTTGATTTTGATCAGCTTTTGTGTGGTCTAAGTATATAAATCAAAGATTATTATATATATTTTTTGGCGCGGTAGACATAATAGAACAGTACTAAAAAAAATTATTTATAATTTGTTTAATTATTTTGCACAGTTGTCATTTCACGAGAACTCTGAAAAAAATACAGAATATTTTTCAAAGTATCCCTCATTATACGCAATTGGTCCCATCCTTCTAGCTTTTATAGTTTTTCGGAAAAAAATTTTTGAAAAAAATCGGCGCGCCTACGAACTTTCTCGAATATCTCAAAGACAGGTCAAGGTCAGGGGTCAACGACCTTACATTTCGTATTCTTTTAGAGTGCCAATACCAGTACAAATGATAATTACGTCATGGGCCGTGGGGGCCATTTCGTCCTCCTTACCTCGCTATACCCTTTGTTTTCATTAAACATAGTATAGTCTGAAGCAGAAAGGAAACATATTCTACAAATCTTTTGCTTTGTAGATAATTAAGTCATAAATCTACTCTTAATTTGAAATCCTGAAAATCTTTCATTAAATAATCTTCTCTCTCTCTTTTCTCTCCCCTTCTTCTCTGAATCTTCAATTACTAAATATACATTAAATAAACATTAAAATATACCGCATTCAAAAATAAAAATACTTTTTTAAATATCTAACATATTTTTATACCATAGATTTCCCACGAGCGCAACTTGTAAACTTAGCTTAACCTCATGGCCCAGTTTTATTCAAGGCAATAATGCTATGATTGTATGACGGAACAGATACTGAAACTAACACGATATAAACAAGTTTCATAATAGACCGTATCATAACAACTTTTCGGGTCCGGGATCCTTTCGAATAACAATGCGCAATATCACTGTTTACCTTTGCAACCTCTCATCTACCAAACACGTTATTCAAATATCGACTTTAAGGTGTACCCGCAGGACTCAAATTTGTTAATATAATTAATGATAGATATTATTATTGCGCTTGAAATGTGGGCATGGAGAAGGATGGAAGGTATAAGCTGGAAGAAAAGAACAAACGAGGATGTGTTGATATTGATAGGAGAGATAAGATGTTCTTGAAGTTATTGAAAATAGAAGAGGAAATATGTTGGGACATCTCATACGGCATGAGGGAGAAATAGAATGAAAGAGAGGAAGGGGAAGATGGACACGGACATTCATGGACCCAGCCAAGAAGAAGGTCAATGTAACGTCGTATCAGGAGGCTCAAGGCAGTGGCAAAGAAAAGAATGGAATGGCGATTACGGCACCAAGAAGAGCCCCAGTTCTTAAATTTAATGATGATGATTACTTAGGGACGAGATCCATCTGACTCCCTGTTATGTTTCAATAAGAAAACAGCTTAGGTTAATGTAACAAAATCGTATGAAAAGTTCACACTAATATAAACACACTTGATATGCTAAAGTTGGAATCAAGTGCTCCCGCCACAGGTGGTATTAGGATTTATAAACCTAGGTGCATTAAGTACGTGTTTTTATCTTTGTCACACAAAACGACGCTTATTTTTGCTTGGCAATAAAATATACGCCTTTAGGGCGGCCTAGCAGTGTTATCTATTTATATTACAAGATAGAAGAAATAAAATGCAAATAATAATACTTGGGCCGCATCCAGCTTACTTAATATGACATTTTATTTGTGGAAATACCCTGTTTTTATTTGACATTTTCCCAAGGCACCTTACTTATATAAATACCTAGGCACAGTCGACTACGATAAGATTTTAGACCTTATTACAATGGCATAAGGTAATAAAGTTGATACATCTCTTTGAAGTTGACAGTACTTAAAAGACAGAAAATAAATAAATAAGGCTGTCTGGAAGATGTTGCTTATTAATGATAAGACAGTCTATTGTTTACCACTTATACATTATGTAATTTAATTGAAGCATGCACTAAATACTTTGTATGATGATTGTACACATATATGAACGTTGATCATTATCGTAAAAGTTGAACGCGATCGACCAAATGGCCGTTTATTAAGTAGTTAGCTTAGCACAGCAGTTATTGAGTAGCATAGATAACGCCTTCGAATTATTTTAAATCTATAATAAGTAACGACAGGATGATTTTGTAATGAGTCAAACGTACGTAAGATCACATACCTAAGGTTATGGCAAGGCTTCCAGCGTGAAGAAGTAATGTAGAATTACACTACACAAAAATTACTGTAACTGCAAAAGAAACAAAGAAACAAAATAACCGAACAAAATTTTTAAAAGTGCCTTTCTTAAAAAATCCTAAATGTCATCATATAAAAATAAACTGTCATGCTGCAGATTTCGTAATTATCAATAAGAGTTATACGTTTTTTTTTTACAAAAAGTATAGTTTTTTATTGTTCTAACAAAATAACCGCATAGATTTATTATAAGTGATCCAGTGTTCCAAAAATCATTGAAAATGTACTGAATTTTTACGAAATTACGCGCAGAGCTTCCATAAACAGCGGGATGGTTAATTGTAACCTCACGAGTGTTAGAGAGGCTCATTTTCAATGGAATGGCCTTTCCGTGATCTACGTATAGATTATAGTATGAAGAGTGGAAATTTAGTTAGGGCATACTGACGCCCATTTGAAACAGATACGTAATTATCCTGTAGGTGTCGTCCAAACGTCGGACGCTTGAGTAACAGCAATATGGTTCCGATTGGAAAAAAATGGATATATCGCTTAAAACGATATTGGTTATTACCTACTTACTTATGGAAGAACATAAATTCTTACATTATATGCTAGTGAACAATTTCACTGTGGGAAACGGAAGCAATAATTTATGGGATAATCCATATACTTGTTCCGTAAACGCAGAAAAGAAAACGCATTGCATTTACTATTTGTTGGAACGTATAAAAACTACTATTTATTAGCTGCTATACATATACGAGCTGTTAAAATTGAATCTATAAACGTACCTATATTTATGTCATTTGGTCCGCCTTTCGCTTGCCACTGCCTCTGTGCCCGCGGTTTTAGAACCCGTGGGCTTAGCCCGAGACGATGGCACATTGGTGCAGTGGAAACTAGGTACGGCCTTGGTGTAGGACGCGACGTGCGTCGATACGTTCGCCGCGTCCCACATCCAGGCGACCCGTTCACAAGCCGGCGCTGCAGCTGACCAGGCCCAAATCCTCAAACGCCGCAAATACTCGTGGCTAGTAAAAGACTACGAGTTTGCAGCGCTTGCGGTAGAGACCTTGGGACCCTGGTCAGCGGATATGAAGGTATTCATGCGGGCCCTGTCGTCACGGCTGATCCGCAATTCGGGGGACCCTAAAGCTGGCGCATACCTCTCACAAAGCGTTGTCCCTGCAATACAGAGAGATAATGCCGCCAGCATAATGGGAACCATGTCGCAGGCGGAGCTGTTGAAGGGAGTATTCTTTTTATAATCAGTTTTTAGATCAGTTGGAACGATTACTTATCAAAATGAACAGAATATTTAAAGAATTTCATTTAAAAATTAATATAAATAAAACTAAAATCTTAACAGCCACTGTTCCAGCGCAACTTTGGTAGGATGGACGTGGATAAGCTTCGCGACGACGCAGCAAAACTTGATTGGGGTGTCATTTCTCGAGCTGATTCGATTGATGAACAAATCAACCTTTTCAACTCCTGTCTCACTCAGCTCTACGATGTGCATGCTCCAGTTTGACCGATCAAGGTGAAGCATCTTCCAGCTCCTTGGCTCACAAAGGAAATTTCTACAACAATTCTTTTACCTTCCGAGCTGTTCGGTTGTGGAATTCCTTGCCTACTGAAATTAGACTTGTTAAGTCTCTTCCCGTATTTAAAAGCAGATTAAAGGAGTACTATTTATCTCACCCGTAATTACTCGTAGGATCTATCTTTGTGTGTGCTGTTTACTTTAGACTGTTGGTGCTACGGCTTCTTGAATACTTAGTTATTGTATTTATATATGTATGTATGTTTACATATATACATACTTATGTAAGTTTATGGTGCTTCTTATAGTCATAGTTATAGGTTGGTATTATAGGTTGTTTATACTCTATTTTTCTGTTTCACCTACTCAAGTAATTTAAATTTTCTAGCTTAGTTTCTACCACCCAAAGAGATCGCTTGTTTGCGATAAGACCGCCTGTTGTCTACCACTGTTACATGTATTTTAATGTCTGTTGTTCTTTGAATGTACTTCGTTTGGTGAGCAATAAAGAGTATTTGTATTTTATTGTATTGTATTATAACAGCATCAAAAACATACAATAAACAAGCCAATCAAGCTAAATAACACTGTAATTGAAGAGGTACAACATTTTAAATATTTAGGAAGCATTATTAACAGCCAATCTAAATGTAGTCAAGATATTATTGCAAGAATAGCTATGGCCAAACAAGCTTTCAATAGGAAAAAGTTCATTTTGAAATCAAAAATCTCCGTTAAAACCAGGAAACGTTTTGTAAAGTCATATATTTGGAGTATAGCTTTATACGGCAGTGAAACGCGGATACTGGCACAAGAGAGAGGGAGAGATTAGAAGCTTTTGAGATGTGGTTTTGGCGTAGAATGGAATGCATAAAGTGGACGGAAAATATAACGAATGAACAAGTGTTGCAAATAATAAAAGAAAAGAGACAAATACTTAAAACTATAGAGAATCATCATCATCATCATCATTTCAGCCGAAAGACGTCCACTGCTGAACATAGGCCTCCCCCAATTTGGGGGGGATTTGCCATAGTCGCCACGCTTGGCAAGCGGGTTGGCGACCGCAGTTTGATGGTGGTAATGATCGAAGGATGCTGCTGCCCACCCTCCGATTTTCCCTTATTCGCCTCCTACGAAACCCACGGGAAGAGATGGGGTGGCGCAATTCTTACCCGGCAACCACACGGGGAATAGGAGAGGAATAATGATGGGTCATCTGCTAAGACATGACCTTTTCCTTAAGACCATTATAGAAGGGAAGATTGATGGAAAGAGAGGAAGAGGAAGGCCAAGAAGAAACTACTTCGAGCAAATAAAAGAGAAGGTTAAGGTCATGTCATCTCAGATAGCAGAAGACAGAAACGGCTGGCGATTGCTCCACCGCCAAGAGTAGTAAAGTCTTAAGTAGAAGACAGAGAATATGGTGGTTTTTCAAGGATAATTCCTTAGCACGTGAACCGCATAATCTTTCATCATAATCGTGTAGGAATTCATAAAACAAAAATGCATGCAAAGGTGATTAAACTACAAACTTAGTATAGAAATGTTTTTTGATGATAAAAAAAGAAAAACTAGATAGAGTTATGGTTATATCTTTCCAGTAAAATATACATTGATGTCAATATTATATTTTGTTTTTTCCTTGGTAAACTTACGGATATAAGGAGGGGGGCGGTATTTTTTTACATTTTCCCTCATCAATCGAAAATGACTCAACGTAAAAAAAAAAAAAATCAGTGTGTGCAACTCAAACCCTTTTATTATGACACCCCACTTGACATATTCACTAACTAGACTTTCAAAATTTTGAACCACCTATTATCTGCCATTGTTAACAGAAAATAAAAAAAACCTGGTTCCAATTTTCAAATTGATAGCATAAATATTTCTTGAGTATAATTATCGATGTGGCAGGCAGGCAGACAGACAAATAAAAAAACATAAGGGTTCCTTTTTTAAAAATTTGGTACGGAACCCTGAAAATGTAAACGTATGATACGACATGATATTTGAAAACAAAAAATTCAAAATGAGTAACAAAATTAGATCTTCTCGGGTGGTACCCATTACGCAGGCAGCATGCCCGCTCTGGATTGCGATGGCAATTCTTTGGGCGAGAAAGCTGCCCGTGCGTGAGTCACCTGTCGCCTCTAAAAGCAGCTTGTTAAACTCCCTGTGGAGTCCCCGCGCGCATCTGCCCAATGCCAAGCCAAATCTCGACCTTGAAACACATCCCAAGGGCAATAATCTTCAGGATTTTCTACAAAGATCTTAGCACCCATATAGATCTCAATTCTTTTCGGCGAAGTCAACAACGACGCAAATTCTTAATATTGAACTTGGCAATCATTTCACATTTACGTTTTTGATGGGATTGTAATATTACTTCGAACATCTAGTCTGTGGAATGAGCGCCCTGCCATACTTTCCCCTAAACTCATACTGTACTGGGGTACCCCTTACTGTCTTCGTGAATTTACAGATTTTAAAGGGTTCGCAGCAGCAGTCGCTTACACTCAGACATGTCGTTGGCACACTAGCGTAATGGTCCATGAAAGACCAGAATCTGCAATGTCAGCAACGGGATGGGTTCTATTCGGCTCACTGAACTGCCTTGTCACTTCGTAAATAGTTGGAATTGGATGCCAACAACTTTTTCATGTGCAAATAGATTAATAGCACGGAAGCGGCGAAGGAAAAGAATCGGTCAAGTCTTTATTGTAAGGAAATACGAGCTTTTAACCGCTTCATATGCGTAGCTACTTTTGTTGCTGACTGTATATTATGCCTAACGGTCAAAAGGTATTTTTTACGAACGAGATCGGAGAACATTGACGACTCGAGTTTGAGAGAGTGTTTTTCATTACACACGCAAGGAAACAAATGTATTTTAAGCAAAAGAAATACCAGTAACTATAGGTACTATTTAAAATCACTATTAAAAATATAGGTACATCAGTTACAGTTTAATACTGTCAACGCCGATTAGAGAGCCTCGGCGTTGTGCCAGCTGTGCTGTGATTTTGACCTAATTTCAATACTCCACGCCGAATTAATGTAGTCAATATAGTCAATATAGTCAAATAATTTATTTGCAGTTACAAGTAAACAAGGTGTTATTAAATTATAGGTACATAGTCGCTGTGTAACTTACCAATTAGGCATGTAAAAATACTTATAAGTATCAAAAAGATTGTCCACAGTTAAATTACAACGTAAAATATATGTCGCAAATTTATTATTTTAATTTTGGTATCTGTCGGTAATTATGTAGATTTTTTTATCTAGTCAGTTTTTGGATTTTTTTTTCTTCGATAGGGTATTGTTCTCTACAGCGGGGTAATCACGTAACTTTTGTACTACCATTAGATAGATTTTAATGTCAAATTTTAATTGTCATCTCATACATTTATACTTCAAAGTTGACAGTAAAATCTATCTACCGTTAGTACATAAAGTTACGTGATTCGCCTGCTGGTCGCATTTCTCAACCGATTGTTCTTAAATTTTGTAAGAAGGTTCGGTAATTATACAGATATCTTTTTTTGACTCAATTTTAAGAAAAAAATCATAAACTTTTTTTTTTTTTCAATTATATCATATGTTTCTGCGCGCGGATATCGGTTTGTTCACCTCTACCAGCAGGCTAATCACGTAACTTTATGTACTAACGGTAGATAGATTTTACTGTCAACTTTGAAGTATAAATGTATGAGATGACAATTAAAATTTGACATTAAAATCTATCTAACGGTAGTACAAAAGTTACATGATTACCCCGCAGGTCATACTTCCCTACCAATTCTCGTGAAATTTTGTGAGCAGGTTCGATAATTAATTATACAGATTATTTTCGAGTCAATTTTTTGAATTTTTTAAAAAGATTTTCTTTCAATGACTTCGTATGTTGTTGCGCGTGGATTTCGGTTTGTTCTCCTTTACAGGTCACATTTCCCTGCGGATTCTCGTGAAATTACTCCACGGAAGGATTCTCGAATATTCTACCCTTCACTTGTTTGTCCATGCCAGTACTGTCAGGGATGACCGAGAATGTTCTCATCCATTGTCGTCTCTTTCCAATGGTGATTATCTCTGTAACGCTCTTCTGGAAAGTTCCGAGTATAGCTATCTCCTTCTACTACTGCGATCTCTGTCACTTACGTCTCGAATGTATTGAATATAGCTATCTCTTTCTACTACTGCTATCTCTTTCACTCCTGCTGGAAACTTCGCCATATACTGATATATACTTCAGAGACCCGTAAGGGGTCCTGAAAACGCCTGAAATCGGGTTTTCTAGTTATAGCGTCATCCAATAGAGGGTGGCCTGAAAAGGACCAAAAATATGTTTCAGGCGCCTGAAAATGACGGCAACTTGGGTGAAATTTTGATCATCTGATATGTGATAGAGCTACCCCTAAAACGGCCCGATATGACTTTTCAGCCTGCTGAAAACGCTTCTAAGGCACTGAAATTTACGTTAGAAGTGTTTGTGGAATACTCTGGCGTAACAATATATACTTAATCGTAATCGCTGTCGTTTTAATCCCGTTGGAGGTACAAGCGGCACCACGCTGTGCTGTCCACTGTGTAGATTGACGCTTCCAGTAGTAAATCTTATAACTTTGTAATAAGGGTCAGAACTTGTAGTTCTTATGTATGTTTTGTAGGTTTTATGTATAAAAAGAAAGTTTTAAGGCTCGAGTGTCGCCAAAATGTTGTCTCGTTGGCTGGCTAGATTTATCTCGATATGCCGGTGTCATGGCACTCGCAAGTAATCTTGCGAAAACAAAATTTTCATCAGCATTAAAAAAGTTTTTCGTTAAAACGGATCATTTAGTTAAATAAGTAAGTAAAACAAAATCTTGTACATTGTTTTCAAATAAAGTTTACGTCAATTGATATTTTTCAGATAAAAAATCAAGTAGTAAATGGTTACAAGTGGAAAAATTTATATTTAGTGAATTAATTTCTCTACTATTAAAACCACGTCGTCCTGCGGATTCTGATATATTGAGTTCCGGTATTAATACCTAAAAGTTTATTCATAAAGTGGTTACAATACTAAGCATTGTTACTATAATTTACCAAGGATGAGCCTTAAGTACCTAAAATTACAGGCTCAAATATTTTACTCGACCTCAAAAATGTTAACCCTCTAATTCTATAGCGAAAATGTATACCACATTCCATGTTAACATATATGTTAGCTCCCTCGAACTTTATTCGCGTGTCCGCAGATAGTTAGGATTCTTCTTTTTATGGTTTGTTTTATGTATGTAGTGTCTAGTCAATCTGGTGAGTATTCTAATTTAGTTTGATTTTGCCATTACAGACAGAAAGCAGGCCTGAAGTGTTACCGCAAACCACAAAATAAAGTTTTCCCACTCTGTCGCACTTATGTGCAAACTTGTAAGCGTGACATAGAGGGAAAATTTCGAATGCCGTTCGCGGTAGCCCTGACCTTGTACTCCGAACATCGAAATCCGAACTTCGTGTCGTGCCGTCCGTCTCACTCATA
This sequence comes from Epiblema foenella, assembly GCA_963556455.1. NCBI lineage: Eukaryota > Metazoa > Arthropoda > Insecta > Lepidoptera > Tortricidae > Epiblema > Epiblema foenella. The sequence continues at coordinate 8,865,391 of OY747107.1, read as the reverse complement.
TAGTGAATAACACTAGAGTGAGAGGGACGGCACGATACGAAGTAGTATCGCGCGGATGCCAAATTATTTGAAAACGAATGTAACTGTAGATTTAATACGCTTACCTATACTTATGAACATATCGACGGTATAAAGGAATAACCCTTGAAGCGACATTTTTTGAATTTTACAGGAGAGCGTATTAAAGTGTATTTTTTGACAAAAACAATTTTATCTCTTTTACTATTGATTTTAGAAAGTTGAGTTCTATACACAAGTTTTCTCAAATTTTAATAGCTATATTTTAAAAATATTATCAAACTTGAAATCTTACAGGATTCTGAAATAAGTGTCGCTTAAGTGAATAGGCCCCCGAAACGATCCCCGAAGAACCATTGAAGCGACACCTTCGTGCTATAACCAGGGCCCTAAAAAATCCAATGAAACTACACCAATATATCTAATTTGATCTCGGGAATTAATTTAAGCGACAGTAGTGTATTTGCATAAATAAAAATAAAATATCTGTCGTTTTAAATAAGCTAGGGATGTGATGAATTTATTGTTGTTTACCCCGACCGCCACCGCTTTAGCCTAGTTGGTAGTGACCCTGCCTTCGAAGCTGGAGGTCCCGGGTTCGTATCCCGGTCAGGGCATTTATTTGCGTGATGAACACGAACGCGAGTTCCTGAGTCTTGGATGTTTTCTATGTAGTTAAGTATCTATTTATCTATATAAGTATGTATATCGTCACTTGGTACCCATAGTACAAGCTTTGCTTAGTTTGGGACTAGGTTGATTTGTGTAAGATTGTCCAAAAATATTTATTTATTTATTTTATTTATTTATATATTTTATTCGAAAGTATTGGAATTTTCATTTAAGTATAATAGAAGAAAATACGTACACTTATAAAGGAAACACAATAGGAAAAATCAAATTGTTGTTTTATTGGTTGGCTTAAGCCATAACATTAAAAAATTCACTATTTGAACATGAACTAGCATACGTACCTAGTTAATTCCGTCAGCGAACGGCAAAACAATCACCCCCTCCTAGTGTTTGTCGGTGACTGAAGCGACCGACGGCGTTACGCTGCGTTTATAAGAGTCCCTTTCGCGCGTAATTCATACAAAAAATTATACACTTAAACGCCATATTATAAATTTGGGCGATACTTCAAACGCCATCACACCTCTTGCAATTTTCATTTAACCAACGTATTGCTGTTTTTAAAAAATACTTGAAGCGACAATTTCGGCCAGGGCCAAGCATGTCGCTTAAAGTAATGAAATATTAGGTACATTTTTGTAACATTCACTTAAGCGACAACAGTTAAATTTAACACTTTTGAAGAACCACTTAAGCGCCGTAACCTATGTAAAATGTACTTGGAATAAACATGTAAGTGACATCACATGGAAAATGACCTATTTTTAAAAATCACTTATGCGACTATGATTATGCCTGTATATATGGTTAAGTGACTCAGGTAAGATTTTACTCAAATTATGTGTCGCATCAGGTAACGATTTTTAAATTTGGGCCTTATTTCTGTAACCCCTTAAGCGACATATAAGTCATCGGATCGATGTGAAACGGCTCCCGGCTCAAACGACGCAGAAAAAAACGCTGATTCCAACGATATATATAACTCGAGTTTGACCAAAATGTCGCTTAAAGGGTTATTCCTTTACACCGTCGATATATTGTTTTTTTTTTGTGCAAGCCACCTCACGCCACACGCTGCACATTGCCACGAGTATCCATAAGGGTAAGTCCGGGGTAATTGGCCATAGTTTTTCTTGAACGTTGTAAAAAAATAATCTTACACATTATTATAAAAATCTGTATTTGTAATTAAATGTTCAACATTAAACTTTGACATTTTAAACAAAAAAGTGACGTTTTCCAATTAGATCAACCTTAAAATAATTGTTTTCGAAAATTCACAATTGGTAATCTCTCCCTGGGGATCTGGGTATGATGGCCAAGTCGTTAGAGGAAAGATGGCCATAGGTTAATTCTAGCTGTAGCATAGTTATTTGGTCTGATTTCCTATTTATTAAAGCGTTTTCGTATCTCTAGACCACATTTGGAACATATGTCTACAAGTTCAATGTAATTTTCATGAGAACAAAATTTCCACACTGTGCACTAAAGCCAGTATTTGAAAGAAGGGTCGAGATGGAAGTGTTTCGTAGTAATTTTCGCCATATCCGCGGCATATCCTTTTCGTCTGTCATTATTTTCAGATTTTTACACTATAATACTATTAATGGGACATCGGCGCTACTTTCAAGTAACTTTTCTTATAAACGGACTTCAACTGGCTATCTCTCCCTTTTGTGTGGGAGAGATGACCACACCTAAAATTAAAAAAAAATGAAAGCACGACCCGTTTGATTTTGAGGATAGAACAATGCGTTACTAATATGCTTAGCAATAAATAAATAAATAAATAATAAATAAATATTAGAGGACAATATTACACAAATCGAACTAGCCCCACAGTAAGCTCAAGAAGGCTTGTGTTATGGGTACTAGACGACGATATATATAATAGACATAAATACTTAAATACATAGAAAACTTCCAAGACTCAGAAACAAATATTCATGCTCATCACACAAATTTTTGCCCTGACCGGGATTCGAACCCAGGACCGTCAGCTTCACAGGCAGGTGTACTAGCCACTAGGCTAAACCGGTCGTCAATACAATAATAATCATTATAAATTAAATCTAACTTCACATCCACATGAAACAAGAACTCCTTAGAAAATATTTACACTAGACAAAACAATTCACAAACATTTTCCTTACTTTTCGATTTATTTCACTAAAATGTTCGTCGTACCATAGCTCCCACCTGCGACGCGAAGCGAACCGAACAGTAACTAGCAACGTCTAGTCAAATCTTCTACGAAATATTTCGAAGGGCCATCTCTACCTTATAGCCAACTACCCCGGAATTACCCAACATTAATTAGACCTTTTAGTATTAATAAGGACTTACAAGATAAAAAAATATATTTCACACTTACGATATAATACACTTGTGTATGCAATATGTATATAATAACTATATTAATAAACATATAATTTTATTTATCGTATGGCAATTTTGTTGCCACTTTTGTTGCACCGTTTAGCACCACCCAGGGGTCGCATGGAGGGTAACGGTGGGTACTCCCTGCGGACGTGGTGCAACTTCAACCCCCATAAACATATAATGAACTCGAGAGAATAATATCACCACCCCATTTGGTGTCGTAAGAGATAATTATGGGAATAGAGTCGAAGTATGTTGTGGGCTAACACCCTATGGCTGCAATATCACATTTACCTCTATTTCTACACCTACAATATCTAAAAGCGGCGCTAAAAACGATAAATAATAGTTAGTTTATATATGTGTGTGTTCTGTGTGTGTATTTAACGCCATTCCCGCATCTAGAACCGTGCAACATTATTGATCTTGGGACATAAACAGACTCTTGCCGTGAAGACATGTAAGTAGGCACGTAAATAAATAATGTAAGTCACGCTCTGAATACCTCACTCTCTCTGTATGCCTCGTGATACATCTGTTTTTGTTAACGGTAAACAGATAAGGACGTCGACGTCTGCCAGATTTTTAGTTAAAGACATTTTTAGGGTTCCGTACCCAAAGGGTCCCCGTGTGGTTGCCGGGTAAGAATTGCGCCACCCCATCTCTTCCCGTGGGTTTCGTAGGAGGCGAATAAGGGAAAATCGGAGGGTGGGCAGCAGCATCCTTCGATCATTACCACCATCAAACTGCGGTCGCCAACCCGCTTGCCAAGCGTGGCGACTATGGCAAATCCCCCCCAAATTGGGGGAGGCCTATGTTCAGCAGTGGACGTCTTTCGGCTGAAATGATGATGAATGATGACCCAAAGGGTAAAACAGGATCCTATTACTAAGACTGGGCTGTCCGTCAATCTGTCACCAAGTTTCTCATGAAGCGTGATAGTCAGACAGTTGAAATTTTAACATTGTAATGCCGTTATAGCGGCAATAGAAATACATAATCCGTTACATAAATACTAAAACACGAATAAAATAAATATTTAAGGGGGCTCCTATACAACAAACGTTAATTTTTTCCCGTTATTACAGATAATGTTAATCGAAGTATAATAAGTATAGAAGGTTATCGTCATACAACAGTGACGTAGAAATATTACACATTTTCCACGCTGTTGAAACTAAAGTACGTCTTATGTTTCATTGACCAATCAAATATTCAGATCAGTTTAAGCAGACCTCATTTTCACAAAGGTTTTATGCCATTTCACCAATAAGAAAAGTTTCACTTGCTATAACTCGATGGTGGGAATCGATCCGGGTGTCAGCACACTCGGGTAACGGGTTTATTGACATAAATAGATTGATTTATGAATTTTCCCCCATTATCTCTGAAGTTCACCAAACGAAAATTTAGAAAATTAATGCATAATGTAACTAGAAAATAAAACCATAAGTCTATTGATTGAGACTTAAGTCATGAAATATTGCATTTAAATATATAAAGTTGCCATATAATTTCTTCTTTAAATCTGTGTATCTTTTTTTTCACCTATTAAGAAAATGTATAAAATAATAATAGTAAATATCAGATTTAGTCAACTACACCGTCACTTTACAATACCATCAGTTAATAAAATAAAATAAACCGGTCAAGTGCGAGTCGGACTCGCGCACCGAGGGTTCCGTATACTGATGTGTACCGGTTCCAACCCTATTAAACCAGGAAAATCTCAACAACATGGTGTGGAAATTCTACGCCATGGGTACAGCGCCATCTATAGGCGACTTTTGTTACAAATTTAAGCGACTTTAAGGATAATAATTATTTATCAAGTAAACCGTTTTTTTTTTCTTTAAGTGAATTAAGTTACTTTCAGCATAATCTCGTAGGAATTTATAAAACAAAAATACGTGTAAAGGTGATTAGATTACAAACTTAGTATAGAAATGTTATTTGACGATAAAAAAAGAAAAACTAGATAGAGCTACAGTTATATTTTTCCTGTAAAATATTTATTTATTTATTACACGGGACACCAACAGAGTACATAAGGTAAGGTTACAGTTGTCTTTGGTATAAAAAATGTGGGAGCTTATGTACCCCAATTACAGGTGAACACATCATTTTACAGAACGTATGTACAGATCTATGCAATATACATTGATATCAATGTTATGTAAACATATGTAATTAAGAATATTATTATTCTCTTTATTGTAATTTAAATTAATTTTTATAAAATATTAATATAATTATAACTAAAAATAACATGAGAATATATATATAATGTTATTTAATATTTTTTTATTTTTTCCTTGGTAAACTTCTGAGATCAGGGGAGGGGAACGGTATTTTTTTTTATTTTCCCTCATAAAACAAAAATGACTCAACTTAAAAAAAAAGAAATTGTTTCAGAATGTGCCACCGAAGCCCTTTCATATGACACCCCACTCGACATATTAACTAGACTTTCAAATTTTGAACCACCTATTTATCTAGTATTTTTCATAGATAATATATTTTTTTTAATTCTTGTTCTATATATTCATATTCATATTTATTTATTCATAAAATATACAAAAAATTTACATGTCAGAAGATTGTTACAATAATTTAATTATGTCGATTAAATAAAAAATAAAAATTTCAATTAGATTAGGTACATTATTTAAATTATTACATAGTGAATTTAAATGTCAAAAAAAAAATTACAATTACAAAGGCATGCAACAAATTATGATTATATGTAGGTAAGCCTTCTAACTATTCCAAATTTCAAAACGATAGCATAAGTAGTTCACAAGATATTTAGCGATGTGACAGACAGACAGACAGACAAAGTGAAACCATAAAGGTTCCTTTTTTACCATTTTGGTACGGAACCCTAAAAAGGATGACTTTCCCCTATTTGCATACTGTGAAAATTTTCATAGGTTGATGTCATTACGAAATACTATGAGTCTGAATCACCATCAAGTAGTATTTTGCAGCGTACATTGAATTATGACTAGATACCGAACAAACTGATTCGATGGATGGAACAAGTAAACAACATCTACATAATGTTCAATATCGGATAATTACTGGTTGCACTTGCATTAGTAAAACAAATGAGGAGTTGTGTTGTCATTTTACTCCACTGTTGCGGGTGCCATTTTACTACAGGATTTTGAATCGAATGTAAAACTTGCTAATTTGTATGCTAAGCATTTTCATTTTCTTGTATCATAATGTTTCAGCCGTCATCTACCGGGGTCCTTGTGAAATTCCAGTGCTCATTACAAAAAATTATAATGTTTATTTTTTTCGCTGGGAGATGACGGCTTAATGTAAGAATAAAGAAAACCAAAAAACATATCGTGTAAACCTGTCAAGTTTTAGTTGAATAATGTGAAACAACGCTTCCTTTAATTAATAAAGTAAAATGAATAAGAACGTGGGTATCAATGTAATTTATTGAAAATAATATGTATACGTACATCTTATTCCCAGTAACTGTCACCGTGTAGTCCACCTCTATGTTATGATGGTGCCGAGTATTGGGCCAGTGGCGAGCACAGGAACGATTAACTTATATACCACCAGTTACCTATTTGGTTGCTTTCTTAATGGTGCAGTAAACATTATTCGGTATACAGAACTCTTGGAACGCAAAAACATCATAAACACATTTATCTAATATTACACATAATGATGCTTATGAGCTCTGATTACACTTAACGATACACAACGTGTCAATCTCGTGTGTAAAGTACTAGGTTTTTCCTAAATAATTGCTGGATAAATACGTTATAGATATCACTATTAAAAAGGTCCTTTTAGATACTTTAAATATAAGGGCTTTTGGGTGATATGAGAGATTATACGTGGGATATATCTACAAACTTACAACGTCGCAAATAAAATTCACTCCTTAATAATAATAGTATAAAATATACACGTATAGTTGGTATGTTATCTTACTTTCCCAGTGAGAAAAGAAGTAAACAAGTCATAAGCAAAATTTAAGCGAAACCATAAAACACCTGAACGATAGCGCACTTATTCAGGGCTCAGCCTAAATGTGCGAAAACATATAATATAACTCATACTTACATACATACCATAGTTAACTTCTGCTTTCGACGTCGCTAATAAAAGTGGTCATTAGATGGTAAAAGTAATTCTTTTTTGGAACATGAGCAAGAAGGCTAACTATTGCTTAACTTAACATATTTAACCTAAATAGAGAAAGCTAAAAATGTTGTGTCTGATTTCGTTCAAACTTTTATCAGTAAATAAACATCTAATGGGAAAAATAATATGCCTGGTTTCAAAGGAGATTGATATCATATCTCATGTTATAAATATGAGACGTGAAGACGATTATTTTCCTGAAGGACACCCCAGCTAATATTAAAATTAACACAATTTACTAAAGTTTATGATCAGTTCTTTCGTGATCACTTCTACGACAAACAATTAATTAATCGTAATTAACTCATAATAAAATTATGTATTTACAGTACCTATCCGGCGATAAATATTGCACATCGACCTTTGGAAAGAGATTCGGCTGATTTCGGCTTCGTAGAACGTTGACACTCTCTGTTTAAATACATTAATGGCACATTTCAGCGTTTTCCATAATTTCTTCCCTAAATGGGTGAAAAAGGGGTTCAAAGTCTGTAAGGGGCCAAATATTATTTTAAGTGAGACATTTGAAACTTCCCAAATAAACTCTGTTTAAATATATAACGTATTTCAGCGTTTTTTGAAATTGCTTCCCTAAGGGGTGAAAAGGGGGTTCGAGTTTGTACGTAAAGCAAATCTTTCTGTTGCGAGATTTGAAACTTCGTATATAGACTTGCACTTTAAATACTACAAAATATATTACAGCTTTGTTCAAAATTCCTCCCCTAAAGGGGTTAAATGTTTTTTCGGGGAGTAAATTCTTTTTAAAGCGAGTTTTGAAACTTCGTATTTAAACACACTGTTTAAATACAACAAAACATACATACATACATAAACTCACGCCTGTATTCCCAAAAGGGAGAGGCAGAGCACATTAAATTTAATCCAGTGCCACATGTAGCAATTGTAGGATTATAGATGGGGGAAATGTGATATTGCGGTGATAGGTTGCTAGCCCATCGCCCATAACACACTACAAACCGATTCCCATAGTCGACTCCTACGACACCCACGAGAAGAAAGGGGGAAGTGATATTCTGACCCGGCACCACACGGTCCAACAAAACATGTTTCAGCATTTTTCAAAATTTCTCTATTAAAGACGTGAAAAAGGGTTCGAAGTTTGTACGGGAACAAGTTTTTTTTGCAGTGAGCGATTTGAAACTTCGTATACAGATTACAGACTCGCTGTTTAAATACAAAAATACGTATTTTAGCGTAATTATCGAATTTCCTACCCTAAAAGGGTAAAAAACTGATACACTACGTGAATATACTTCATTTTGACCAGTATCGGGTACTTCGCGTGTCTCTCCTTAATAGTCTAGCAGGGATTAAAAGTACCGGTTCTGCCTTCTTATGGAATAATGATCAATACCCACATTTTCTAACTCCAAATCTGTTTGTAGTTACATATCTTCTGAGTATTTTTTCACAAAGATTAACAGCATCAGACAAGTAACAGTAAAAAAAATTACCTCATTTATATCTTTCTAACCATCTAAAATCTAGGTACGCGGATGAAATCGTGGGCGGTCGCTAGTCTAAATATATTATATAAAGTTGTTGAAACCTCCCAACTTTTAAGTATACGATGGCATCTTCAATTACAAGATAATACATATTTGTTTTATTTACTATCCTTTTTTTATTTTTTTTCTAGTAGTTGCAACAGCTCTCTATAGATACCCCAAGTTTACATGTCATCGATTTGACGTAAACTAATAAAGTCCATAAAGTGAAGTATTTATTTGATATGAAATGACACATAATAAATACGATGATTGATGGACTTATACAAATAGAAGTGAACAGCGGATGTCAACCATTAAGAGTTAAACAACAAACATCGCCATGAATCTTCATACATTCAAAAGCGCGCACGCGCGGTAGTACAGTGCATAATATACCACAGAAGAATTAATAGTCACATACATACAAACATAAACTCACACCTGTATTCCCAAAATTGGTAGGCAGACCACATGAAATTTAACTCCAGTGTCACATTTAGTAATTGTAGGTTTAAATATGGAGAAAATGTGATATTGCAGTGACAGGTTGCTCGCCCATCGCCCACAACACACTAAAACCCGGGTCCATAGTCAGTTCTTACGACACCCATGGGAAGAAAGGAGAAAGTGCTATTCTAACCCAGCACCGTACGGGTCCACCTACGTACAAAAGGTTTTTTGTCTAACAAAACCGATGTTTGACAGCTTATTATGGCATCCTGTCCGCCCGCGCTTGGGCATAGCACGTTCATTCATTCGTTCTTCATTCGTTGCTGAAGTATCAATAGGAAGAGACCTTATAATAAGTCAGTTTTCGATAAAGTAAAAAAATATTTAAATTCGACTTTGGTGTAGAGTTCTTTTAGAACTTTATCAAAATTGAGTTTTTCTTTATTTTTGCCGTCTAACTAATCACTACCTACTGGTGTCTAAACATCGATGAAAAAAGTTTAAATGAATAACTACTCAACACGTTTCTCTCTACATTCATATTTTCCAACGATATTTTAGTGTCCCACATAAGTCACTCTACTCGGAAACTAAAGCATAGTTTTCATACGAATCGAGGTAAACGCGACTTCTATTTAGTTATAAGTGATTCTAATTCTCTCCCTGTTTTGGCCTGCTCATTGATATTCGAGCCACACAAGAGTATGTACTACTGTCATTTGAAACTTCGACCTTACTAAAACTTCTGGAGGGGTAAGCTTAAGTGATCAAACAAAGTAGGTAGCTTAGTGGAGTAAAATAAATTGAGCGTCATCAGTTGTATTACGAATGAAAGGAATGACTCTAAGTTGAGTCCATCTTTGTCACATCACAAGCGACAAAAGGGTCATCAGGGACCAACTTTACTGCTAATCAAAATAAACATAAAAAATAAATAAAGAAAAATAATAAAAAAAAACAAGTGAGTCCGACTCACGCACAGAGGGTTCCGTACACAGATCGCGTCCCAACCCTATTTATTCAAAAAATTATAAAAAGCACGACACAGAAATTGAACGCCATGGGTACAAAGCCATCTATCGGCGTATGTATGTTGGATTTTAAAGATAATTATTTATGAACGCCATGGGTACAAAGCCATCTATCGGCGTATGTATTTTGGATTTTAAAGATAATTATTTATGAACGTCATGGGTACAAAGCCATCTATCGGCGTATGTATTTTGGATTTTAAAGATACTTATTTATGAACGTCATGGGTACAAAAGCCATATATCGGCGTATGTATTTTGGATTTTAAAGATAATTATTTATGACGTGAACCGATTTCAATATTATTTTTTTATTTCAAAGAAGGTAAGCAGCGTAATTTTATAGGAGTGTTTTTTAAAAATGCCTGTTTATAACTATTCCAATTTTTCAAATCGATAGCATAAGTAATTCTTGAGATATTTTGCGATGTGACAGACAGATAGACAGAGTGAAACCATAAGGGTTCCTTTGTACCTTTTTGGTACGGAACCCTAAAAAAACATTAATACGAATATCTATGGTAACTGACGGCTTAAAAACATAACCGTAGAGCAAATTTTTGTAATTCATGTGAAATTTGAAGGAGACTTTCACTTTGGAAAGTTGCAAGCTGCCCATCGCTTGCGAGCTTAGTCTCCATCGACAAATTGTCAGTACCAGCACGGGATTTTTTGGCGACTCTCACATTTTATTTGTCTATAAACGGTGTCTAGCAACTAAATAGGTGAACAGGGTTCACAGAAACTGTCATTAGTATTGCTCAATCGAAGAAATCGAGGTATTTCATGATCATCATAAATTATAACAAAAATATACCACAAGATCGCAGAATTGGTCAATCTAAATATATAAAAGAAAAAGTGCTGAATCTACCATCAACGCACAGCCGAAACTATTGGAGCTAGAAACTTCAAATTTGGTCCAGAGCTTACTTTCATGACGTATGCAAGGGATATGACGGGAGTTTTGGAAATTCCTCCCCTAAGGGGATCAAATTTTTTTTGAGCTGAAGACTTAAAAAATCGTAAAAAGGTTACGTACTTAAATCCAAAGAAAAAGTTTTCAGCGTTTTGCAAAATTCTAACCCTAAGAGGGTAAAATAGGGGTGCAAAGTTTGTATGGGGAGCAAATCTTTTTGAAGTGAGAGATTTAAATCGTATATAGACTCTGTGTTTAAATACAACAAAATTTATTTGAGTGTTTTTTGAAATTGCTCCTCTAAAGGGGTGAAAAGGGGGTTCCAAGTATGTACGGGAGCAAATCTTTTTTGAAGTGAGAGATTTCAAACTTCGTAAATAGACTCTCTGTTTAAATATAACAAAAAATACTTCAGCGTTTTTTGAAATTGCTCCCCTAAAGGGGTGAAAAAGGGGTTTACAAGTTCGTATGCGGAGCAAATCTTTTTTGAAGCGCGGGATTTAAAACTTCGTATATGGGTTATTGTCAGATTTAGATTTGCATCTTTTCGGTGGACATAACAAAAGTTAAGGGCCACAAAGCTTAATTTTTGGTTTGCTCTAGTAACCTGCATAAACGGTGTTTCTATAACTATAAATCCATGTAATAAAAACATAACTATATAAGTTATATAAGTATATAAGACGTTAACTATTGACCACCGGGTGGACAACTTTTGTTTTTACAACTGACAATGACCCATATAGACTCTCTGTTTAAATACAACAAAACTTGTTCCAGCGTTTTTCCAAATTGTTCCCCTAATGGGGTAAAAAGGGATTCCAAGTTAGTGCGGGGAGCAAATCTTACTTTTCGTAAAAATCGATATAGGTGTAATCTTCGAGGTTCCTCCGATTACGAAAATGACATGCATTTGCAAATCCAAGATGGCGGACAATTATTTTTCTTAAAAATCGACATAGGTGTCATCTTCGAGGTTCCTCGGGGTGATGATTACGAAAATGACATCCATTTTCAAATCCCAGAGGGGGACATTTATTTTTCTTAAAAATCGATATAGATGTCATCGTAGAGGTTCCTCGCGGTGCCGATTACGAAAATGATATGCATTTTCATATCCAAGATGGCAGACATTTATTTTTCTTAAAAATCGATATGGGTGTCATCGTCGAGGTTCCTCGGGGTGCCGATTACGAAAATGATATGCATTTTCAAATCCAAGATGGCGGACATTTATTTTTCTTAAAAATCGATATGGGTGTCATCGTCGAGGTTCCTCGGGGTGCGGATTACGAAAATGATATGCATTTTCAAATCCAAGATGGCGGACATTTATTTTTCTTAAAAATCGATATGGGGCCATCTTTGTGGTTCCTCGAGGTACCGATTGTTAAAAATACATGGATTTTCAAATCCAAGATGGCGGACATTTATTTTTCTTAAAAATCAATATGGGTGTCATCTTCGAGGTTCCTCGGGGTGCAGTTTACAAAAATGACATACATTTTCAAATCCAAGATGGCGGACATTAATTTTTTCTTCCGAGTAATTTTCACAAAAGATTAATAATCTTTGTTACCATCTAAAATCTACGTGGACAAACTCGCGGGCGGCCGCTAGTATCCATATATTCTTAGTAAATATTTTTTAATTTAGCTAATACCTCATCAACGCAAATGTCAACTAAGGAAATACCAGCAATTCTAAAACCTTGTCATTTTAATATAATTAGCTATATCCTTCGCGTCAGTGTTAACTGACGCCAAACGGGGGTTAAATTAATGTTTATTTTGACAAATATATTTAAAGTTAAAATTTTCGCTGGTTATCCGTATACCTTAACCACTTGACAGTCCAGTCAAAAGCTAACTTAGTCATGAGTCAATTTAAAATTCAGCTTTCATGTTTAATTCACAAAGGAAATGTTTATTTCAGTGAATGCATTTTCCGGTTGGAATGTGCACTTAGTTTTAAGCAAGTAATAAAATTTTGATTTTAACAAATTTGCTTTTGTTATCCTCGCCCTGGTTGTGAGCTGCGTACCTCACGTGTACTCAAACTATGTATATCTTCCCACCGCACTGGTTTCATGGCTCACTCCTTGGCCGTACAGGCAAGTCGTCTTTGGAATTCACTCCCTCTTAATATCAGACCAGCCTCAAGCAAGTTTGCATTCAAACGGATGCTGCGTAACCACCTGCTTAAACAAGAATTCGTGTAGAATCCATCCTTATAATTATAGTATGTATTTAATATGTAGTAGTATATCTAATCCTGTATGTATGTATCTTGTCTACCTATACATATTTTATTTATTATGTTTATATGTAGTGTACTTGTAATACATTTGTTTTAGTAGATATTCTGTTATAAATTTTCATACTTTTTTCTTTGCACCTTTTATAAAATATCTGTTTAGCCCAATGGTTAACTGGTAGAGAATGCCATTTGACAAACCTCGCCATTTGTACAATTCGTGTATTTTGTGCAATAAAGTTTAAATAATAAAATAGATATTAGTTACGAGTTAGCAACCATCTCTAACTATAAAGAATCTCTAACAATATTATACTTAAAGCTCGTATTCAATATAGAGACTAAGATTTTATTTAACACTAATTGTTAATGAGGATGGGAGAAGATCGACAGGTGAAGAGAGCATACCCTGGGTCGACCGACCGGACGACGTCCTGTGGGTCGCCCCAAGTATCGCTGTAAGGATTTGGTGGAAGCGGACCAGCGTGAGCTCGGAATCGGTGCAAGCTGGCTAGAAATTCCGCAGAACCGAGCAAAATGGCGTGCTCTTAATTGAAGGCCAAGACTCACTTTGGGTCGTCGTCCAGTTAGTTAATTGTTGTCCGTTTCAAATTCAGGTCTCGACATGAACTTTTAAAATGTGCCTATTTTATAAACTACAAACAAGCTCTTAACAAGAACACACCTAGCCTGTCTCCACATCTTGTTAAATTTATTAGTATATTTCATTTTACTGCTACGGACCATTAATAAAAGTTCTCCACTAAAAAAATATTTGATCTTTTCGATTTTTTTACTTGCCATTTGATATACACAATACACAAATACACACCGATTGGTTATGTAACTGTATTGTATCGGTATACATATTTGCTAAAAATAAACAGCATTTCTACTACTTTTTTGCAATAGAATCTAGAAAGAGTCACTATTACAATCATGTTTCATTCGTCTAACTTGATAAAGTTACTTAAGTTGATACAATATTGGAAAAGTTAATCCAACCTACTTGCTGTATTCTTAGTATTAGTTCAACTTCAGTATTATTGTAGGTAATAAAGAATCGACAATCGCTCTTGGTACACTCTTTTAAAACTTCGATTCCTTGGAGGCGCAAGGACATCGCAGCATTAAGCTTAAGTATATTTTACCGAACAAGAGTCAAGAGAATGTGTTTTGCACGCTGAATCGACGCGAATAACATAAGTAATTCCAGATACATTGACATACGGACAGACTCGCACCATAAAGGTTCCATTGGACTTTTTTTCATATGGGACCCCAAAAAAAGGTGCTTAGAAACCCCCACTTTGAGCCTTACAAGATATTTATACGTCTCTATCAGCACGCAGAAACCCTGAACAAGTGAACATAGTGAGAGCACACTTCACAAACGCTACGTGATTTGAAGAATAAAACAATGGAAATGTTACGTTTTGTGTACGAGCGCATAATAATTTCTCTGCCAATAAATTTATGAGCGTTAAATGTGTGAGACGTGATGTGACTTTCATTATGTAATAAATATAGTAAAATGAGTTTTATTTGAGACAATGCGTATTTATAAACATGTAATCTCTATATCTTAATGCTTGCATACATAAAATCAAGTGAATAACAATAACAGCCACCGTTTTATTGAAACCAAGTTACTTCAGTCTTTTTTAATAAATTAATATCATTTTTATCTAACAGCTGTTACTGTTTTTGAGTTCGTTTTTATTTTATTTCAAGGCGTATACTGCCGCGAATACTGGCATGCATACTGTGTTAAATAGATACAAGTACGCGTGATTGTCTCTGTTTCAAATATATCATATAGAAGCCTTATGGAGCAAAATTAGAAAATTAATATAAGTTTTTAAAAGACTATGCTCATCGCGGATTCGTACCTAATAAAACAGGTTTATATTGCATTATGCCAATCCGTATTAACCTACTGCATTTCATCATGGTGTACCTTGGCGAAAACTACACTGTTAAACCTCGAAAACACTAACCTTCTTTGTAAATAATGTGAAGTTCTAACAGTTCGACAGCTATTTATACTGAACACAGTCTTAACACAGCACATTGCTTTACCTTACAGCACTGATTACACTAATAAAAGACGTAAAGACATCGTATGCCCAAAAAATATAAAAATTAAAATGCGTTTTACTCAAGATTCTTTGTTTTTCTAGGTCCATTTCTTTTAATAGGCTTAAAGTTCTACGTATACCCTCTCAACTAAGCTAATTGCAAGAAGAAACTCCAGGGCGAACTAAAAAAACGTTATACGAGGATACAGAGGAGTTATTTACTGTCGTAAAATGACCATAACTGAATATTTATTATGTTAATATACTTTACTGGTTTATATAGTCTTAAGTAATTGTACTTAGATAATAAGAAATTATTTTTTTGGAATGGAATTTTGCATGTATAATTAGTTGTACATACTAAATAATAAGAATGAAGATGCAACCTGTTGTAGATGAATAATATTTTTTTAATTTATTGCTCATTTGCCCGAAACACAGGAAACCTCTTAGTTCAAGCACATAGTATATATTCTCTATTGATAAGTTTTAGGCTATAATAATACAATTGTAAAATGAGTATCTAATAAAATTATTCTTATTCTTATTGGCTCTGAACTGATTATAAAACTAAAACTACAATTAAAATAAACAAAGCTAAAAATACTTACCAAAATTGTGTGCCCCCATGCAGACATCGTTCCCGCAATGGATTGATCCTTATTTCATAACTATAACGACTAACTAAAAGTTAACGTTTCAAGAGACGGAAATTATGTACATGCGAGTAAATAATACATAATAGTACCCAATTATAATAAATAACTATACTTCGGCGTCTTATTGCTGTCTATCAAAATCTACGTCTCCTTTAATTGGACAGCTAGGGGAGATTTTCCTAACGGTTCCGGACAAAGGGGTGGATCATAATCCACCACTTTCATCTCAAGCTTAATTCCCATCTTTGTTTCTAGGCTATTAAGATCTATTTGCAAAATATACAATAGATAATTTATCGCACTTCAGTGATTGTAGCCCAATAAACTAATAAGGATGTTGACACCAAATAAGAAAATCAATAAGTTTGTTTTCTAGATAAAGGACCAAATTTTGAATCAAATGGCAAAAAAAAACTCAAAAGAATAAATAATTACATAATTATAAAGTTTTAAGAGGAAAAATACTCTGTACCTTTTCCGCAAAACGCACCTTTGTATTGGAACGATCGCCATTTACTATGGCGCTCGTGGTCAATGACGTTAATGATCTATCGCGCTTTCTCTTTCTAACCAGCAACATTAAAACGGTTGTAGCTTCGTTATTTTTTGAGATATTTGAAAGGGATTTTCACCATTTGGCATAATTTTTAGGACTAGTCTTTTGGAGTAGTCAAATTATTTTGAGTCAACATCCCTATTGAAAATCATACCTTAAAATATAGTTCCCTTTTTGCCGCGGCCTTCGCGAGTTCTTACATTTTCTTCCCCAGTATGTAACAAAAGTAAAGGGTCAGTAGTCAATTACGTTGGATTGCACGTAATAACATTATCCACTAGTTTAACTGCTAGTACGACGACATTTCCCGTTATGGTCCCTCCAGATGTTAAAGGTTATGAACCTAATTGTAATGGGCCACCACGTGATTCACCACGCCAGTTGTTTACCTCACTTATGGATAGGGGTATATCTAAACCCCGATATTCGTAACAACTATGTGTGATCGAAGGTCAGACTTATACTGGTTCATCTGAGGCATATTGTCGATCAGCCTTATCATACAAGGCCCATGACAGTAACCAATAACAATTGTCCTGAATGTCCTTCTTCTGATCATCCGAAGGGAAAATGTTCTTCAAAACCCTATTCATGTTATCTACTTAATCACTTAACTTTATTTTTGTGCCTTTATACTTTTATCTGTAGACAGCATTTTGTTTTCGAATACAACCCACTAAGAAGTTCAACTGGAATGTAGGCTGTTGTAAAAGAGTGAATAAAAATAATAACTGGTGGAATCAGAGTAAAGGCGCTTGGTCTATATTAAATGATACAAGGCAAGGGTGTTGTGGATGTCAAGTTCTTAATAACTTCTATTTTACAAAAACAATTATAAAAAAATCGGTTTTAGGTGAAAATTTAAATGTGCATGCATGTAAGCAGTGGACTGTTCTTTCGTTTGTATTACAAAACATGTAAATGTCACTAATGTTTATTCGAACGCTCCATAACTCTAAATAAAAAACACTTTCTTAAGTGTTTTACCTATAGGTATCTCCTGCTACAAAATAACAAAACTCAATTCTTTTACAGAAATGAAAAACAAACTGAACAAACCAAACGCACATCCTCAAACTTCACCAACTATAAACTTTAATTACAAATCTCAGCGAAACTTTCGCATCTTGTGGGTCTTTTGAAAAGCGTAACAGAAGAGACACGAGGAAGTTTATGAAGTTCGGGATGCACGGGATTCCCGGACCACTCCCGTCACACCAGGCCATTGTGTACTTGTCCTGTAGCGGACCGCACATAGTACAAGAAAGTCCGGTATTTGCGGACCCCGGGGTAAATTTTAGATATTCATTTCGTATCCCAAATTGATTTAAAAGTTCCAAATTCATTTCGTCACGGTTGCTCGGCGCGCGGGAAGCGAGCGCGCGAAACACGCGAAACATACATAGAAACCTAGTTGATATATGAATTGTATGTGCCAGATTGACTTCCTTGTCCGTGGGAAAACTTTTGCACCCGTTTATTCGGGTATAATGTTAACTCTAGCTGTACTGCTTGTTTGGACAAATTTGTTTGCTATCGAGCGCACAAGTTTTTGTTAGGGCAATTTTTGTATTATTTGTTCCGAATGTTTATTTTTGTTACTTCTGAATAAACTCGATTTGTCATATTTTGAAATTTACGTAAATAAAGCGGTTGTTTAATATTTTCAAAGATGTCAATTGATTATGATGAAACTTCATAGTCAAAAATGATATAACATAATCTACGTACTATTTAGACTAACAGAAATTACATTCGTACTAATTTAGTACAGTATTAATGCAATTTGTATCGGTTAATAACTTATGTGAACACAAAATTGTAATAGATGATGATAAACTAATATGCTATATAGATAACAGTCATAATCTATGATGATTTATTTATTTATCGTATGTCAATTATTTCGAACCGTGAGATCTTCGAGAAGAAAGTACGGGTGTGAGTTTTTGTTGCACTTTTAGTACCACCCAGAAGTCACGTGTAGGGGGCGGTGAGTCAGGTGGGTACTCCCTACTAGTGAGTGGGAAACTTGATTGTTAGAAGTTCGCAAGCCGCCTGAAGGGCCTAACTTGGCTTAACGTCTGCTATCATAGACAACAGTCGGAGTAAACGGCTTAACGTGCCTTCCAAAAGATGGGAGAGCTCAGTTAAAAACCACTCAAATTGATCACACTGCCAAGAACTGATCTGGGCCAATGTTGCTTAGCCTCGTATACTGCATGCGAGACGCGGGCGCCGCTGGGCCACGAGCGCTCCTCCATCGATGATGATGATACACATTCATTGATTGATACACAAACTGCATTGCACTTGTATAAAATGTAAGTGAATTGTATAATTATTTATGAGATTAAATCGTCCTATTGCTGCAAATACCTGTTAAGTGGCCTTATGTAAAAAATTAGTTTATTAAATATTCGGAATCTACTTTTCGAGCTCTAAAACCTGGTAAAACCCATTTTTCGATATGACTTACCGTTGCAAAGATAGGTTATCGATTAAGGTAGCTTAATGATCATTTTCTTGCATAATGTACAGGAAGAACCTGCAAAGCGTAGGATAATACATGATTTTAAGAATTGATCTCCAAGTAAAACATGATGGTATATAGTGTCTTTTGGCAAAGGGCCTTCGGGCTTACAGTTGTGCTAAATCAAACTGCCACAAGAAGTTAAGATGACTTTATTGGTTTTGTATGTACATATGTATCTCATTATTCATCGAACGTAGTACAGCTAAAACCAATTAAGTGCTCATATCAGCTCCGAATTCAAGTTGTAAGGTCACTTATACCAGATTTTACTCTATACACTCCAATAATGTGTACAGGTAAAACTGATTATGTCTGTAGCTGCAGTCAAACAGTTAACATGGCTAGCAATATAAATTTACCTCTGAATGATTGAAATCTGCCATGAAATTGTACAATCTAAATAAGTCTTTCATATCAGTCACGACAGTGGTCTTCTAGTCGCCCCGAAAGTGATTTCGTGTAATGTAGGTATTAAACCAGCGGGGGATTATTAACACAGTGTGTTTGAAATAGAGGATTGAGACCGATGTTGTTTTTCTCCAAACTATGAAAATAGTAGCTTCTGTGAATTATATTTCGGATACTATAGCATCAGAAACCAGCAGTAATAAAAAGGTTTTGTACAAAATTATTTTTACGTCAGTTCGTGTTTTTAAGTCAGAAATCATATTAAAACGAATGAAACTAACAAACTGCATACTGTTGTTCTGTTACTTTAGTGCAGAAATCAGTCAACAACTTACAAAAAATATTTCCTTAATATTTCAATAATTTGTACAGGAAAAACGTATTATTTTTTCAGTTATATCAAAAAAACGTAGGCCACTGAGCTTGTATTCTATTATTCTGACACTTATAAGTAAACCGTATGTATAATCAAGCAAACTTGGGTATAACTCACTAATTTGGAGGAATATGCAATAAAACCGATATGCGATATGTACAGGTAAAACCTTTTAAGTTTTGTAAATTGCTCGACTATGCATGTGTCGATAATGTATGTCTACAGGTAAAACCTTTTAAATTTCGTAAATTGATTCAATTTAATGAAACCAGCATTCTTTGCACTATTAAGCCTTGAACAATATATTTCAAATTTTATAATCATATGAATGCAACACGAACTATCTTTTGGTTTCATGTAAGAACAATCATTCAAACTTTAAAATTATTTTTTCTCAAAATTACTTTTCTGGACTTAACGGGTATTTTCAGTAATAGGACGAAATGATCTTAAACCTTAAAATAACATTACTTTCCGTGTTCTATACCGATAGAATAAACTAAAGCCCGAAATCTGAAGACTTGCCTGACAGTCATGACTTGTGCACGAACATTTATGCGAAAATGCGCGAAACTCCTCGTGCCCCCGCGACAACGGTTGGCCAAGGCTCGTGCATCTCTCAGCGTCTTCGCTCCCAGAATATACAATCGTATACCAACTGTGATTAGAAATTCAGCCAGTGACACTATTTTCATAAATAAATTAAAAACGTTGCTCATAAGACTGGCTTGCTACAGTGTTAACAAGTTTATACAAAGGGAATGTTAATTTCAAAATATATATATATATATATATATTTGTAACTTAATTTTTTAAATATAAATTTTAATATGACTCATGAATGTAATTTCGTAATCTGACATGTATAATATAATCAATAACTAATAACATGATTTTGCGTTACCTATTACTATAAGTTCGATAACATGCAGCTGTATCCGTATTAAGACCGTATCGTGCTTAACTATATCATGACGTGTAAAAAGTTTATTTTTATTAATAAAGTATCTGTATCTGTAATGAAGTCTCAGATTTTGTATGGGACTAAAACCGAAAGTAGACACGTAAGTTTAAGGCGCTGTACCTCGGAATAGAGATGATGAAAATCGTATATCTATCTTTTCTAGCTAATATAAACTAACGAATTAGAAAGAAATAATTGGCTACTCGGCAACTCTTATTTTGGTACTGACTCTGTCAATAAATTTTATAAGCGAGTAACTTTTTTTACAGTTGAGTCAACTTAATAATTGATAATAATACCAAAACATAAATACATATATATTTATTTCTTTATTATTTATGAAAACTAGGTATTTCAACGATAGGTACAACTGCTACTCATTTGTAAGCAGCATATCAGAACTAAAGTTTAATATCAATTTTACTACACCAGTACAATATTCACCTTATAAGGAACAAGTTGGAAAGTTGTAAAAACTTAGTGTTGAATCGAGTTGTTTCATCTCATCAGCCGGTAGTTAACGCTTTCGTTACCTCAGAAAATTCTGTTAACTTCTGTCATTTCTGTATTGTTAATTGGACCTTCTTATAGTGGTCTTAAGTAAATTTTGTCGTTGGGAAAGCAAATAACGATTTTTAGTTAAGTTTCTTCTCCCGGTGATATAATAACTGACAAATAAATAAATAAATAAATAAATAAATAAATAAATAAATAAATAAATATTAGAGGACAATCTTACACAAATCGAACTAGCCCCACAGTAAGCTCATGAAGGTTTGTGTTATGGGTACCAGACGACGATATATTTAATAGATATAAATACTTAAATACATAGAAAACATCCAAGACTCAGAAACAAATATTCATGCTCATCACACAAATATTTGCCCTGACCGGGATTCGAAACCAGGACTGACAAGTTACTAGAGAATTGATGAATAACGAAGTTCTTCTTGTACCTATAAAACGTTTTAATAATAATAGTAAATGAAACGATTTTGTTGCTTTGAATGAGATTTTCACTTACACTATATTGGAGGAAGAGTGCCAGTTGCGGCCGATTACATTTACACGTACATTGGTGCCTGGTGATTTTGGTAAATTCCCTACTAGGGATTTAACTCTATCAATGTGTACTACTGATACTTACATTTTGCTCGAATTAAAACGCGTGAAAAGTCCTAAATTGAACGATGACTCGGTAGACTTTGTAGAGCTCAGGCCATATCGATGCTGACGTTGGAAAAATATTCCGACTACATAAATTTTTGCGTTCGCTTAATAATTGACACTCACTCTTGCCTGCGCGATTTTGATGGGGGTAAACTTTTTTGCAGGCCCCCTGAAGTGGTTCGACCCTTACTGGAAAATATTTGAAAAACAATAAAACTCAAAAGTGGAAGACTATTTTCTTGGACGAATGTAGTTAGTGTTATATATTCTATTGATGGCAGCAGTGCGCCGGAAGGAGACAACACCGAATTCTAAAATCTCGATATTGAATTATTAGTAAGAGACTAAAAGAGATTCCTAATGGAATATAACTTTTTCCAAATGCACATTTTTTTCCTAGTATTGTCGTGCTTATTAGGTATAGTTTGGTAAATCAAGTTTTATAAACCTAAAGACGGAATGCATGCTACTACTTGCCTCCTCCCAAGCATTCACCTATTTACCTATATAGACATAGAAAATATACAAAGCCAGAGCTGAAGACTAAACCTAGCGGTGGGCTGAAAGTCGAGCGAATTTCTTCGCGCGCGGTCTTGCAGCGCAAAGGCCCAAAATCTGTTCATAGCCTAACTACCAGTCATTTGGCATAACACCAAATGCTAACTTAGAGGTAAAAGATAGGACAGCCTTTAAATAAGTACCTTAACTTCATATCAAAAATAACTACTCAAATTTCACTTAAGTAGGTACTTCATCTATTTCAACCGTCCCCTAAATTAATGATAACTATTGGTAGAAAGAGATCAACGTCCATATC
Source organism: Epiblema foenella (assembly GCA_963556455.1). Classification (NCBI taxonomy): domain Eukaryota; kingdom Metazoa; phylum Arthropoda; class Insecta; order Lepidoptera; family Tortricidae; genus Epiblema; species Epiblema foenella. The sequence continues at coordinate 8,842,445 of OY747107.1, read as the reverse complement.
AGGCAATATATGAAAATTAAAAAAAATGGTTAATTGAACTTGCCTTTTATAATGTAAACGAATTATATTCTTCTATAATGTAATTGAATAACTGTAGTTAATAAATATTGTATGCACTGAATTCATTGGAACTGACATAATATTAATCTTCTTCCTGACATGTAATATTTATATAATATTTTCAATAAATAAGTACGAGTATGAGTATGATGTACAGCCTACTCGTATTTAAACAATTATTAGGAGGTACGGGTTTAGAGGTTAACATTTTTTGCAAACAACTACAAATGTAACTGTTCCAAAATTAGGACCTCTACTGATCCTTTCTGGTTTTATAGGCCGGACCCAATAAAGCGAGGAGTGCGCGGTTGGAGAGTAAGCCTGGGGAAAATTCAGAACCTTTGACACGAGCACTCTGGCGGTTTAAACACTGGAATACTCTAAGAGTTTGCGCTCCAGAGAAATTGGTTGAGCAACTTCACTCGAATCTAAGGTGTGAGTGGAATCGAGCTGCCTTGCTGGGAGTTTTACCTCCCTTGTACCTTACTGAGGAGGGTCCAGCGGCGCCCGCGTACCGCGCGCGGTATGCAAAATTAAGCAACATGGGCCGGGTCGTGACCGCTTTGAGTGGTTGCTAACTCAATGCTCCCGTGCTTTGGAAGCCACATTAAGCCATTGATCCCGGCTGGTGTCTATGGCAGCAGCCATTAAGCCAAGTTGGAGGCCTTCAGGCGACTTGAGAACTTTTTACAGTCAAGTTTCCCAATCACTTGACAAAGGGGGGGTTGAAGTTGTACCACGTCCGTTAGGAGTATCCACCGCTACCCTACACGTGCCCCTGGGTGGTGCTAAAAGTGCAACAAAACGAGCAACCGTACTGTTATCTCGAAGGTCTCACGGTTCGAAATAATTGCCATAGTTTTTTTTTTAAACTGGGAGTTTTGTCGCTGGTTCACTAAACCAAAAGTAGCTAAGAAGTCAAGAGTTCAGCAAGAAACATAGCTAGGCCCGACCTGGGTCGGACTGACTCACTCGGTATGCGGCGGTACTTACCGAGAAGAATAGGGACTATATGTGTCTGTGCTGTCGCGATGCCGTGATTACACTACTCTGGTGTTATGCACTATATGAGTGAAAGAGACGGCACGATATGAAGTTCGGATTTAGAATTTCGGAGTAGCCCTTCGGGTCCGTGCCTAGGGCGCCGGACCGTACGACCTAGGGGCCGGTTACGGTTACGGTTGATTAGGATCTATGATTGCCGAGTTACAACAGAGGGAGGAGGGATGGGAACGTAGACGACAGCCTTCCTATCTACGCCGGATTCCTATGATAGGGAGCGTTGTCAAAATAACATCTGACAATCGACTGAAAGAACCCAATACACGGTGCTAATTTCTATGTCGTAGTTGGTTTTGGCATACGGAAATGTCAACGTGTCTTCAATACCTACTTCAAATTTGTAGACCCTCAGATAACACTGTTACTTATCGAACTCGACCTCTCTAACAACCTTCTAGATGACCCCTGAATGACATTATTGTCAATGTTGAGAGACTGGCTAACATAATTAAATCCCTCATTTCGAACATTTACTATGGCTTAAGGGATTTGTGGTTATTTATCGCTAGCCTCCTAAGCACTTTTTACCCCCCCCCCCCCAAGCGATTACCCCGCAATGCGGCGTAGTACCTAATTTTATGTTTACAAAGTCGATGCCAAACAAACCAATGACCAACCAAATTTTACAATTTAAAAAAACCACGCCAATTTATAAGCTTCCGTTAATTTGTACGTAAGTACGACAAAAACCTTAGGCTCATTAAAAGTTCTATTAATATATAAGAAACAGTATTAGCTAACTGGAAACTAGCAAAGACTGGTGATCTCAGGAAATCCCGTGAAACTTGTATCGACATTTGCAAGTTACCTTCTTCTTAACTCAATTCTTGCTAACTCCAAGAAACATTAACTAAGTGCTTACCTATAATCAGCTTGTAGGTAGATGGTATATGATATACTATGATATATATTTTAGAAAATCTTGAATAATAGACGAATTTACATTAAAAATGACTGCAGTATTGTTTTAAATAAAAATTAACTTTTCGAGACAAGTTTTTATTACGGACTGTACCTACTTGCAAGATTTGACATTGATATACTAAGGTACAAACAAATACAGATACAGACATCGCAAATTAATAAAAAAAAGTATCTAAATAACCCAGCAGAAAAATAAAGGCAAATAGGAGAGTTGTGACAGCCTGTCACAAGTCTCCTAAGTGCTCTAAATTACGACTTGGTCCGAATAATAATTCATATTTTCTAAACACGATGCAAACACAAAATATCAATGCAACGCTTTGAGACTTAAATAACCATACAACTTAAGAAAAAATAACACAAAAACGCATGTGTAATAAGACTTGATTAAATTCAATCAAAATTTTGAAGAAGCTTAATTTCCCGTTTTTTTGCACGCAAACGTCGTAACTACGAAACCGCTCCTCGCATGCCGCTGGCGGGAACATAGGTAAGTAGCGCGTCTCAAAAGCTACAAACGAGGATTGTTTTCAGCTCGGTAACTGCTATAGGTACGAAGAAATCGTCTCTGGCACAACTTTCCTAGGTTTCCCCTACTTATTTATTGATAATATTATTTAAATACTACATGTCAGGTAGAAGATTAATATTATGTCAGTTCCAATGAATTTAGTGCATACAATATTTATTAACTACAGTTATCCAATTACATTATAGAATAATATAATTCGTTAACATTATAAAAGGCATGTTGAATTAACCATTTTTTTAATTTTCATCAATAGTTGGTTTTCTATATTGACAGAGCACCTTGATCTCTTTCTACCAGTAGTTATCATTAATTTAGGGGACAGTAGAAATAGATGAAGTACCTACTTAAGTGAAATTTGATTACTTATTTTTAATATGAATTTATGATACTTATTTAAAGGCTGTCCTATCTTTTACCCCTAAGTTCGCGTTTGATATCATGTCAAATCACTGGTAGTTAGGCTATGAACAGGTTATGGGCCTTTGATCTGGAAGAGCGCGAGAAGAAACTCGCTCAATTTTGAGCCCACCGCTGGGCTCAGTCTTCAGCTGTTCGCCAGAACACATTCTTGAGCCCTCCACCGGAATTTAGTGTTCAGTTGCTGTGCTGCATTGAATTCGCCCTTCCGGCTCGCAAAACTTAATTGCTTAAGGTTTTCAAAATTGAAGAAAGCTCTCTGAGTTTGATCTCTAGCTTCGTACATTTTCTATGTCTATATAGGTAAATAAGTGAATGCTTGGGAGGAGGCAAGTAGTAGTAGTAAGCACTCAGTCTTTAGGTTCACAAAAAATGCTTTTCCAAACTATACCTAGTAATCATGTCAATACTAGGAAAAAAATGTGCATTTGGAAAAAGTTTTATTCTATTAGGAATGTACCTATACCTCTTTTATTCGTCTCTTACTAACACTGCAACATCGAGATTCTAGAATCCGGTATTGTCTCTTTCCGGCATACTGCTTCCACCAATAGAATAAGTAACATTAACTAAATTCGTCCAAGAAAGTTTTTCTTTTGAGTTTTTCATAGTTATGTGAAAAATGAGGTTCACCTTCAAACACACTTTAGACCACTTTTTGGCTGACTGTATCTAAACAGGTTAAGTATATATTCCATTACTAAACTAAGAATCAAGAAGACTTCCAGTACACCGCGCCAAGTCCGCGCCATGTGCCGCCCAGTATTAATTTTTAAACATTTTCTAGTGAGGGCCGAACCACTTCAATCAAAATCACACAGGTAGAAGTCAGTGTCAATTATTAAGTGAACGCAAAAATTTTACGTAGTCGGAATATTTGTTCCAACGTCAGCACCGATATGGCCTGGGCTCGGCAAAGTGTACCGAGTCATCGTTTAATTTAGGACTTTTCACGCGTTTTAATTCAAGCAAAATTGAAGTATCAGTAGTACACATTGATAGAGTTAAATCCCAAGTAGGGGATTGACCAAAATCATCAAGCACCAATGTACGTGCAAATGTAACGAGATACAGCGCCTAGCAAGTTTACGTGACGTAGCATGATGAGCCGCAAAATATAGACGAGTCACAATACTATTGAATTTAAACATGCTGGAATACATTTCTTATTCCAGAAATCGTCATCCAACGGTATGAAATAGAATTACTAATAATTCAAGAAAAATATTTAAAAACGTCATATTTTGATTGGTATAAGGTGAATTACTTTAAGGGGGTAATTTAGTTTATATAACAGCTATTACAGCGTATTTCTGAATACTCAAGGATCTTTTTTATTACCATACGAAACAAAAATTGCGGTATCTTATTTCTTTTGCTTACCAATTCTTATTGTTAAAATACTTTATTCATAAACTGTTTTGTTCCTGTCAATATACAATTCGATAGAAAAACGAAGCAAAAAGGACCAGATTGTGGAGCAAATCACAAAGGGAGCGCTGTTCTCGTACTGATAAAACATATGAAATTGAATAAGAATTATGTTCTTTTATTTGAATAAAAAAAAATAAAAATAAAATGACAGATACATGAAACAAGATATCGTCCCATTGTGACCATTCAGTAAAACGCGGGGTCCTACACAACGACAACGTTTCAAATATTATACCATTAATTAGAGTTTTACATTATTTGTTACGCCGTATGGTTCCGAGCCTTTATGTGTGGCGACTATAAGGAAGACACACGGCGAACTATAAAAATACATTTCGCATGTACAAATTTAATACGAGCATTACCAGTAGGAATAATTATTCGAAGCTAGAAGTGGACAAGTAAATAATGTGCGAAGAAACGGTCGACCTCTTGAACAATTGCCGGTCCTCTGAGACGTTACACCCACTTAAAGAGGCTTTAAAATAAAATGTACCTTTAAATTCTTCTGTAAAACGTTTAATTAAAATGGTTTTACAGACTTTAACGTTTAAGATTCAATTGAAACGATTTGTTGATTTACCGTATTAAAGGCTCTAGAGATAATTAAAGTCAAAGAGACAGAACATTTATTGCAACACTTGACTAAATAGGCTTAAAAGTCTAGTGTATAAGTTTTGTTACGTAACAAAAGTTTGTTTTATCTTTTCTACATACATAAGCTGACGACTGTATTCCCACATGAAATTTAACTCCAGTGCCAACTTTGGCAATTGTAGGTTTAAAGATGGAGAAAATGTGATATTGCAGTGATAACTTGCTAGCCTATCGCCCACAACACACTACAACCCTGTTCCTATAGTCGACACTTACGGGAAGAAAGGGACAAGTGCTATTCCAATCCGGCACTGCACGGGGAGAAACGGGGAAGTGCTATCTTAAGCCGTCACCACACGGGGTAGACCCCGTGTGGTGACGGCTTAAGATAGCACTTCGGGTTAGACCCGGCCGGTTTATCTTTTGTCTTGTCTGAAGTATAAAACTTCAAAATCTAATTACAAATGAAGGACACTCATCATAACACAGAAACAACAAACAAGAGAAAGTTTTGTTCCCATTATTATATGGTTGCTGATAGGTCAGGATACGTAGTACAAAACAAGTCTTAACTTTACATTGATTAATATGTTTTGAATTGTTTTGTTAAGCTTCGATTCATTAGACAACAATAACAACGCAGGCTTTCAGTAAATATACATTTATCTGTGGCCCACAAATATTCGATTACCTTGTTATCTTTCTCAGAAATATCTAAGCTACAAAAACAAACAAGGATATGTTTACTCTTAGAAGATTTAAAAACAATTTAAATAAATAATTTAAGTAGAAACAGTTGGCAAACGGGCCATGCGATTTCAATACTCCCACAAGATATCTAAATTCAACAATTAACAGGTATTGTAATAATTGTTGTCTTTAATAGTAGATATTGTAATCATTAAAGTCTATAACACGTTTAAGGCTAACGTGAATACCTAATTCATGCTGACACTACGATGAATGCCGTGAATTTACTGCATGATTCCATTTTAGTGTTAACAGTGCATTGGCCTTTTAATGTGCTGACAGCCGTTTAATCACATCTTTGCCACTTTTAAGGGCTTACGCCACTTCATTTTCGTTGATTAAGTGACTAATTTAGCGGCATCATAAAAAGAAAAGTCAATAAAGTAGAAGAATAAGAAGAGTTATAAATAAATAAATAAGATACTGAACATATTGAATGCACTTCACCGAAACTTGCATACTTAATGGGAATGAATACAGCTTAAAGCTTCTAGTTTGAAGATTAACCCCTAGTCACATGTTAAACTACTATACTGGCGTGTCGCCATCTTTTACATTTATAATATTAGTGGGATAAGTAACGATTATTGGTCACAAAAATTACTACTTCATAAATATACAAACAGGTCAATACAAGAATTTTTAACCTAATGAAATGGTTTACATGAATCGCTCTGTTTGATGCCACAGGTCGAACTCAGCCACTTTTTTGGCCTTGAAAAGCATTTTCTTTGTTCGTAGAATTTCTCCAAAAAAGGATACCATACTTACTTAGTTGATGTGACATACCTTCGGGCGGCTTGAGAACTTCTTGTAGTCAAGTTGCGCACTCACTTGACAAGTCTAATCCCAACAAGTTCTAATAAGGAAAATAGGTAATAGCACTCCTAATCTGTTAAGTAGATATATAGGTAGTGTTATTTTCCTGGTAATGAGCAATATCTCGCCGAAAATCAATGTTTAACTGTAATAGAGATATCATTGCGACTACGAGTATATACTTAGCCGTAACAAGGGTCGGCGAAACACTTGTGATACTTGATGAGTCTTCCAAGGTCGATGGCGCGACATCAGAATTTATAAGAAATCCAATGCGATTGACAAACGCGGGCGGCGAGTCGCGCCGCGTGTCGCCTGTGCGTAAACGCAGCGTTCCACTTGTAAAATTGTAACTAGTGGCCAGTGACTTTATCATGAGTTTACATGACCGTACTCGCTAGCGATTGCGTAAAAAAATGTATTGGCAAAAGTACAGCGCCTCTGACGGTTACGCAATAGAACTAAGAATCGGCATACTAAATCGTTTACGCAGTCGCTAGCGAGTACGGTCATGCAAACTCATGGTAAAGGCACTGGATTTAAGAGCGCCCATAGGCTTTACTAACGGATTAGTATCATGCGTACATTTGTTTGCCACCATCTTTACTTTGGCACAACAAAGCAGCAGCAACGCGCAATACATCAAGTGCAACCGCAACACACGATTTATCATGATGATAGGCTTTGTAACACAGACTGGCAAAAATAATGGCCCGTTTGTACCGGGATTACGTTCAACGCACGTCAAAACCTGTACAAACAAAGGCCGTGACTAAATAACAGATGTACTCGTACATAGGTACAGAGGTATGTAACACGTACCCTTTTTTTACTCTTGAGTCAAATTACTTTCTTATAATAATGCTTTATCTGGTTGCATCACACGTTGTAATTTATGATTTATTATTAAAAACATTTTAAAATAAAACTAGTCCTGGCTTCTCGACCACACATCTTATTGTTTTCGCAAACTGATATTTTTTTTAAATTTTTAAATGATTAATGTACAACGGAATCAATAGATTTAAGGAATCAATCGCTTTCCTATTTTATTTGAACCCACTGGTTAAACTTTATGAATATTTTTGTAAATTATAAATTGACATGCTATATGAATAGTATTATTGATAAATAAATAGGAATGTGAATGTGCTCACTGATAAGTTTATGTCATTATCATGGATAAACTTGCAAAAGTCTTAAATTTAAATAAATATACTCAACTGAATAGTTAAATATACTCAGTGGAATAATAAAAAGTTTAAACATAATTCACAGTGTATTAAGACGTTGCTGCTAGTCAGGATGCAAGTCACTGGACCAGAACTTTTTTAACTCGCAAGAAACCGACCCGCTAAGAATATTCATTGGACTGACTGCAGCCACGGTAAGAGTTTGTAATGAAATGAATTCCTGAGTTGTGAGACTTTTAATTTGTGCGCTTTGAAACTACGCATCTCTATTACTCGCCTTTTGTTCATTATGTTCAGCCATAAAAATAGATTTACTTACGTTTTATTCCTTAGCACTACTTGGAACGATCATATCTGAAACAAATATATAAGATTATTGAATTCTGCCTCCAAAAACCAAAGTTGTTGCAATAACTAAGACTATAAATAACTATTTATACCGTATATATTTAACCAGTCATAAGCTCGATTTTAAAGGAGTAAAACCATGGAAAATATAAACAAGTTTTTTTTTTAATAAACAGTTTGAACTTAATACATCTCATTTGTATATAATAAGAATATTATACATATATATATAGTGCTATAAAAAGCGCAAAGCATACCTATATCTAAATTAGACTTATGTCTCACGATAAGGTTTTTTTTTTATTAATCTTATGTTTTAGACCATACCATGCCTGTATTACGGGTTATCCATAAGTTGCAAACATCCTGCCGAAAACCAAGTTGACGGCAGCATTTACAAAATTGAGCGCAGCCGCAATTAGGTGGGCAGTTGGGCACCTAATGAGATTAAACCTGGAGTTGTAAGGGTTATAAGTTTATTGGCACTCTGTAAATACTTGGACAACTTATTTGTTATTTTCTTGTCGAACGTTTATTAATTGCATTCATTCATTAACAAAGCTAGAAATAACTATTACCCCGGTCTGCCTATGTTTAAAAAAAGACGCACTTTTAATATAAGCTAGTTCCATTAAGAAAAGTGCCAAACTTAAGCCGGATAGATTTGTCAATTATAGTATGGATATTGGCATTTAGATTTACCTTACACACTATTGAAAGCGTAACATGCTCACCATATGGCCCTGTATTATGGTTGCATTTATCGCGTTATAAACGACAATATAAAGCACCTGTTACTTTCTATCGAGTGGTGTCAGGTGTTTTATCTTGTCGTCTATCATGAGATAAATGTGGCGTCCTGGATATTGACAAAATGATATCTCGCCGAATTTATGAGTACCTACACGTAGTTCTTCTCGTGAAAGAGATTTATTATTCCGAACCAGTGGTAGTTTTTTTTTGACATTCATAAGTGCAAGTAATAGCTATGCCTAAATTAAACTATAAAGAACTTCGAATTTGACTTTGATATTACGAGTAGGTACACATATAGGTAACTTTGCAGGAAATCGAAGTAAATGAAGACTACATATAATTATTACTTATTGTCGCTCAGATTCAGCTCTCGTATACTAGACGAGTATGCGAGACAAAATTGTCTACTTAGATTATAAATCTTCGAGTTTGACATTCGACACTTTCCGACGGTTATCGGAACAGATCGGCAGACGAAATACATTGCTGCACATGCATAGTAAAATCATTGCCTTTATAGGTAGTCTAAAACAGTAAAGTATGGCACGAAACGGAGATCGATGAATAACACATTATATGTTTTAGAAATAAAGTAGTAATACAGAGAAATTGAAAAAAAAAATTAACCATATAAATAGCACATTTTATACAACATAATGTAAATAGTATATATGTCACCGTCAGACTGAAATAACCATTAGATTATAATTGAACTAAGCGAGATTGTAAATTGTCAAGATTGTAATCTACCGAAAAATAATGCGTTAAATTGTAAGCACAGTACTTCGCTTGCTGAAGAAAAGTACAAAACAATTATCGGGTCACAATCTTTCGACAGTTTACAATCTTGATAGTTAGATTATAATGTAAAGGTCTTTACAATTTTACGGTAACATTTATTACAAGTTACAACATACTTAACGTTCAATCACTGTTACTGTCAGAATTCAACACATTGATTAAAAATTTGTCATCTAGTTTTTTTTCTATAGGTAGATGTTCGTCTCCACACTTGATTGCGTGATTGCAAACTTTCGTCCATTCTTCTGCACGGGACCCTATTACTAAGACTGCGCTGTCCATTTGTCTGTCCGTCCCTCTGTCCGTCGGTCACCAGGCTGTATCCCATGAACCGTGATAGACAGATGAAATGTTCACAGATGATGTATTTTTGTTGCCGCTATAACAAAAAATACAAAAAAATAGAATAAAATATTTAAGGGGGCTCCCATATAACAAACGTGTTTTTTTTTTGCCGTTTTTATAGATAGTGGTACGAAACCTTTTTTTTAACCTGACTGTGGCTTTATAGGCCGGGCCCAATAAAGCTATAGGAGTGCAGGTACGGAACCCTCCCTGCGCGAGTCCGATTTTAATTGTGCGGAAATGTTTTCAATACGATTAAAATCCGGACAGTACGAAGGCATACGGATTGCGCTATGCCCATGCTCTCGCAAACTTTGTCAACACTAAATTCAGAATATTGTATGTATGTATGTATGTAAGCACTTTATTGTACACAATAACAGGTTAAAACAATATACATGTCACATAAGATTAGAGTACAAAGGCGAACTTATGCCTATGAGGGATCTCTTCCAGCTAACCTTTGAGGGATTGAGTGTATAGTGGGAGAATGAGATAGACAAACTTACACAGTGTACTAAAACTTTTCAATAAGGAAACTTATAGCTAAAACCAAAACCAAATAAATATATAACAACTATAACATATAATAAATACATATTATAAATATATACGTATTTAAATTAATATACATAAATAAATATATATAGTATTCAACCAAATCACAAGTCGTTGGAGAGCCACAATTTCTTCAAATTCCTCTTGAGTGAGGCGACAGACCGGGACTGTCTTATTGACAAGGGCAACTCGTTCCACAACTTCACAGCGCGTACCGTGAAAGATCTAGAGTATGTTCGCGTCTTATTAGACGGTAGAGCAAGAGTAAGGTTGGCGCTGGACCTCAGACGATGACCACTGCCATCAGCCATGTATCTAAATCTCTCAGAAAGGTATGGAGGGGCAGCAGGATTAAAAAGTGTGTTGAACAGTAACGACAGAATATGCACATCTCTCCGCCAGCGGATCGGCAACCACTGAAGCTGAGACCGAAAGTAGGAGATGTGATCATACGTACTTGCGTAGACCGAAAATGTACCTGATACATACGTTTTGCAGGCGTTCAAGCTTGTCAAGCAGCTCTTCCCTGAGATCAAGGAACGCGATATCCCCATAGTCCAGAAGAGGAAGGAGAAGAGACTGAGTAAGAGTCCGCTTAGTATGCAGAGGAAGGAAATTCTGTAGACGCCTTAGTGAGTGGAGAGATCCAAATATTTTTTGACTCACTTCGGCAATATGAGGAGTCCAAGAAAGCGTCTGATCCATGGTGATGCCCAAATTCCTAACAGTAGAGGACAGAGGAATAGAGATTCCATCAAAAAGGATATCAGGCACCACCACATCTGAGAGCTTACTTATATAGTAAGAATATTTATCTTTGTGACGTTTCATTGCATCATACAGTTTAGGTTTTTTGCATCGGCAGTGAACGGAATATGGTGCTTTTCAAGAGCTTATTTCAATTATGTTATGTACCTACTTAATTTACCTATGATCAACTGGTGACGGCGTAATATTTCGAACGAGCATTATTAGTACACAAACGAACTGTCACGTATAAAGGTCAAAATGATTAGTTGATATGTCCTAATGCTTGTTTGAAATATACCGCAATTACTTAACCCTTTATATGGCACAATCGAAATCTTGAGGAAAAAATTATCACCGTTGTTCATGTTCACCTTTTTAATTTTTTCTGACTCATTTTTTTAATCTGCCAATGGTTAATGCTACCAAGGGGCCTTTTTTCTTGAGAAGGACAGATATTATCATTGAACAATTTTTACATTCTAATCTTCAGATAGCAGAAGTCCATGGTTCTCCAATTGTGAAGTTTAACATAATTCTATAGAAATATCTAGATTGTATATTATAGGGCGCGTTGTCGATTACAACGACGCTACATATTTCTCCGCGTTCATTACTTTATGTTAATCTTCATTTGGGTCCGCCGACTGATGTTAAGAACAGAGCTCCAGGCACGAAGCCCTTTTCGAATGCACAATTATAAATCGCTGTCCTATGGAAATTGGCCGGTTCAACCCTTTATTGGCGGAATCTGTCCAATTTTTTTGTTTATTATGTGTAGTGCGAATGTATAATTCATCCTTGTACACGATATATTTCACAGCAGCTCTTAGTTCCTGAATTTCTCTATTTCTAGAGTATTTTATTCTCTATAATAGGACGTCATGTTTCTCCATTAGTATTTTTCTATTATTATCTGTTTGCCGAAACCTGGATCCTATATTTCGAATAATATGCTATAGCGTTAAAATTGATCCTTTAAATCCATTATCTTCCAATAATCTCTTACGTAATGACTTAACAGTTGAGAGTACCTTAATTTCCTCATCATTCTCCTTATTACGCTATAATCAAAATCATCCAATTTCAATCGATGTTTCAAGACTCTTGTCTTGCAGAGATACCGTATTTTCTTTATTGCAGTATTCATTATATTCCCATAAATCTGAAATTACCGTTGCCTCAGTAACTAACAATACACTTTTTGAAAACAGGTATTGTCATCTTTTGTAAATAAGTTCGCTTCCTAACAAAAGTATCTATACACATTAATGACAATTTTGCCAGGTTGCGAATCAAGCTTTTAACCGCGTTTCAAACTGTTGGATGATTATACCAAAATTGAAAATTGAATTTATTTAAAATATTATACTAACACTTAAATTAAGCCATACTAACAACATATGAGTGTAATTTACTTGAAAAGAATAATATTACTATTATTTCTCTTTATTTATTTTCCTTCTTAGGCTAGATTTTTACAATATCTTTATAAAAAGTAAAATATAAAAATACACTTTTTTTTTTTAGCCTATATAGTGTCCCACTGCTGGGCAAAGGCCTCCCCTCTTTTTCGCCACTCGTCTCGGTCGTATGCCAGTTCCCGCCAATCCGTACAAAACACACTTACAAAACATAAAAATATTATAAAATCCTAACCTAGGGTGCCGCCGGCAGCGAGGCGGGGTCTAAGCTACCGGTGGTTAGGGCAACAGAGAGAGGAACCTCCTGACTATCCGCGCCGTGTCCAGGCGTACCGAACAAACAGTACAAAGCCTTCGGTTTCCCCGAAGAGATCCCCGAATCGTAGCCAGTTCACCGACGCGAGCAGGTTTACGCCGGGCCCTGTAAGGGCCCTGTAGGACCGCCCGTGTAGCTCCTTACTCTTCCATGCCGCCTTGCGTTCCTCGGTGCTTTAAGTCTGCGCCAGTTCTCGTTTGCCATGGAAAGCGGGGTGAAAGATGTGTCTACTGCTACTACGTCCCGATGCATCCCACACTCGCTGTTAAGGAAATAATCCCTGAGACTGCACATCTCACGGTTGTGGAAGTCTTTGGCATTTAGAAAGCCGCGACCTCCACACTTCCGTGGGATGTACAGTCTCATAACAGACGAGCGTGGGTGTAGCATGCGGTGCGCAGTGAGCAGTACACGCACCCTTCGGTCCAGGCATCCAGCTCAGTCTTAGTCCATGCCAAAGGAGTATGTGAACAAGGGCATCACCCAGGCGTTGAAGGCGCGCACCTTGTTGCCGCCCGACAAAAGACTATTAAGCACTTTTTTCAGGCGACAGAAGAAGCGTTCCTTCACCACCTGCCGCTTTACGCCCTCACCCCAATACCCAAAGACTGTGACATACCAAGATATTTATAGGTTTCTGCTTCGGAGAGAAATCTGAGGGACATTGTCTCAGAAAGTTGTAAATTTGACCAATTTACAACTTTCCCCCGCTGTACATGCATGACTGCACACTTATCTACACCAAATTCCATTCTGATGGTGCTACCGAAAGCTTCTGACGTTTTCAGTAGCTCCAACAGGTCCTGTCTATTTGGTGCAAACAGCTTAAGGTCATCCATGATGATGTAGAAAAGATGAGAAATGACCTCACTTCCTCTCAGGAGCTGACAACCTAGCCCTGAATCCTTCAGCAAAGTGCTGAGCGGGTTCAAAGCTAGGCAGAACCATAAGGGACTCAGACTGTCACCCTGGAAGATACCTCGCTCAATCCTGATAGAGTCCTGTAGGCCAGAAGGGCCGCCTCCTCCTCCCGGTTGACGAAGGACTGTGATCCACTGCCCCATGTAAGCACTTAAGAAGGATCTCAAAGCTGCATCAATATACAGCTCTAAGATCCTCCTCAGCCATGAATGAGGCACCGAATCATAGGCCTTCTTATAGTCAATCCAGGCGAAAGGGTCCCTCTGTTTCGCCGGACTCTTTGGCAAATGGTCATGTCTATGAGGAGGAGCTCTTTATTATTATTATTACTAAATTATATGTTGTTGTGGCCATATTTAGTTTATATAATTTTAACTACGTTGTTAGACAAACCGATCACAATGCCATATCATCAAACCTCCTGAGACCTAGAGTATAATTTTGTATTTTTGAATGTAGATGTCTTCGTGAATTGGGTTTTTTTAAAGATTTTTTTTGTAAAATATTTATTTATAACTTAACCCGTGGGACGGTATGTCAAAAAAATGTATTCAAATTTTTACCTCTAGTATAAATTTCGATAGCAACCACACTTGTGACACTAAATCGCTCCTCGTTAATTTCCCATCACCTGAGAGTTATTTCTATAAGTTTATAACTTTATGTGAAATAGCCGACTATGACCGAAAAATGCCAAACTCAAAGTAACTGTACTTGTATAATGAACAATTTTATATTTTATGCTTAAGGCATTTATGTAAAGTTGCAAAGCCCATTTCCAAAATTATCCAATTTCGTACAATGTGACAATTAATGAGCCCACGTCAGATAAAAGAGAATTTATGAATTATGCTCAATTAGCATTCAGCAGATAAATTTAGACATTCTGTAGTAAGCCATCAATCATAATTAGACGTGATTCCTTTATTCTGTACTCAGAATACAATCAAGACCTTCGTTCCTATAATTAGTAGGATACATTTTCATATCGGACCATTTTAAAATGTAATAATAAACTTTTAATAAACATACCTTGTCATAGTTGAGTTTGATAACTAATATTTGTACAAGTAAATATTTTTTATTTATTTATTTAAACCCACATTACATCTATCATTACAGTTAGGTGACCAATAATAAATAATAAATAAATAATTAATAAATAACGACGGCCTTAAAGTAGAATATTCAATGGATATAAGAGCATATGTCAGTGTCAAACTTAAAGCAATCGCACAGCATAAGTTATATAATTCAAAAGCACTTTTGAATGTATATATTAGTATTCAAATGCGAAATATATCTGATATACATCTACATGTAATTATCAGGCAAGAGGTCCCGGTTAGGCGGTGTCAATAAGACGCTATTTCCATATCCTCAAAGGTTAGCTGGAAGAAACACCTCAGGGATAAGTTCACCTTTGTACTTTAATCTCATGTCATATGTATTCGTTAACCTATTATTGTGTACTATAAAGTGCTTACATATATATACATAAATAAATATATTAGAAATCGTGCTTGTTGATATCTACAAAGAGGACTCTTGCTTTAGAAAGACTCGTACCCTATATATCAGATCTCTCTCTCTCTCTGATCGTTCCCTCATGGCTGAGGATCGCATCGTGGTCATCACTTGGTAATTTACACTTAACAGTACATGATCTGCTTCCATCGACTTTTTTCATCGCCTCCTTCACAATGGAGTAAAACTAGCAGGAATATGAGCCGTTCAGTTGATTCGTTGTACAATACTGATATTTGTATACTGCAGAATTTTGCAATAAACAAATGAATGAATAAATGATTTATTACATATCTGGAATTCAGGTTTCACAATTTGCAGATACAGTTGCATATGAAAGTTACGCTAAGCCCTACAGGTGTACATGCTTATTATAATAATAAAACTATTAGTTAGAAGAAATGTCAAATTCAAACATTGCATTCCTTTAAACTATAGAAACACTTGTCTAAAACCCATGACTTTTAAACTGTTCTTTTAAAATTACTTATATCTAAATCTTTAAAATTGTCACATAATTATTAATATACATCGTTTTGTACTTTTATACTCGTACATTGCAACTTTATATATGCTCTATAAGCCTACCTGTAAAACCGCATTGTGAATACAAATTCAAACAAAAATGCCCGCGGTTTTGTGCAAACATACCATATTTACCAACCGTTTATTTTATTCATGACGGCCTGAGCCAAAATGTGTAAAAAGTTGCTAATCTGTCGTACGATAGCTGTGCTCTTTTTATTCCGAATGTGCTGTTTTCAACCACACTACGGTGACAGATTGAGATTGATAAGGGTTTTTATGTATCATATGGGAACGTTCATTTTAAATCTATTGTCAATATTTTGATCACATTTTTATGATGTTACAGATTGGCAGTTTGTTTGTGTGGATTTTTTTTTCTAATTAATCCCTTTTCAGGCAAATAATTAATTAATTGTCTCGCCTGGATGAGTCTTGTCTTTAATTTTTACTGCTTGTTTTAAATAAGTTTTAAATCTCCCACCTAACAAAATACTAAATTATTACCTATTAAGATAGAATTTTGTAAGATAATCATTTACTTTCGAAGACCACTTTAAAGTTAGTTTCTGCTATTAAGACATACTGGAACAATTATAAATATTCAGGGGATACCACGATTCTGTTTTTGAGTAGGCTAAGAGAAAAACGTAAAAAAACACTCAACTCACTCACTTGGTCTTTTCTATGGATAAAACTTTAGGCAATCATGTGTCGGCTCTAATCGGAGATACAATCATAAGTATAGACAAGATCATTCATGAGAAAATCGGTGTTTATTAATTCCTTATCTGGTCAGAATCGTTTCAAATAACGTGAACCGTTGCACAGCCTTAAATTTTTATCCTTTAAATTAGCCTACGGATCCTGTATCAACACCGTAATAAAAGCGGTACTTAAGTTTGATTTCAAAGCTCGGAGCAAATATAATCGTTTTTGTTGTACGTAGGCGAAGTGCGAACTAAATTACCACAAAGAGGGTAAAAAGGAAGATTGGATTTTTTCTAATTCGCCCTTATCGCGATGGAGTGGTCGGTTACCTAGGTTCGTGTTGGGATTCGGTTGGCTGCTGACACAGCGAGATTAATGCCTCTGATCTCAAGATTGGGCCTGGATTACCAGCTAAGAAAGTTCATTTAAGTTAGTAAAGGTTAGAAATCAGGAATCCCCTGTGTTAGTAAACAAATCTAGAAATTTAAGTTCACAGTGTGATTTTAATTTTTATAATACAATTTGATTTTACGTTATGACTTTTTACTTTTTTCAACCTTAATCGCATAGCTTGAGACCCTAGGAAGAAAATAGGATACTTTTTATCCCACGGGGGATCATAGAGCTGGCAGCTTCCTCGCGCAACGCATCAGCATAGCGATTCAACGAGTAAATCCTGCCAGCATCTTAGGGGCTGCATTAGTCCCTTCGCTTATTATTTTTTTAAATATATTTTTCTTTAGTTTTTATTTTTAGTCATATGTATTTTTACAGTTTCATGTAATTTTCGTTGTGAATAAATACATAACAAATAGAGGTAAACAATGGGTCACAACTAGTCAAACGTTGGGGCGTTACTTCATTTCAGTACTTTCGAGTTATTTTTTCTTGTCAAAATTGTTTTAACCTGTCATTGTGTACAATAAAGTGAATACATACATGCATACGTATATGTATGTATACGTTGTTTGCGTATTACGCTGCAAATAAAAGATTCGCCTTTATCTCACTTAGCTACAATGAGTCTTATATAAATTCGGCGAAATTTCATGACCAAATTCCACGGCCGAATTTATCCGCCTGTCTGTGGTAGGGCCATACATATATTTCATATGAATAAGCTGCGGTCGGACTCAGCCCAGCGGAATTCAGCAACCAAATTTTCAACCACACGTTCCTTAGAAAAAACCGTCATTTTTATTTTACTAAGGGTTCCTTCCCTTTCATTTGAGGTACCTACAAAATCTAAAAAATGTGTTAAATTAAATAGGTACCTTGGTGGTACCTAGTGAAGTATTTTTTACCGAAAATTCCATTATCATTTTTTTTCGGGAAATTAATAGCAGAAAGCTTTCGCAATAAAGAGGTGGAAGATATTAATCACCACGGATAAAACTGAAATTAGTCCATTTGTGGAGCAATTTTGTATACGGGTGTTTTTAATGGGCTGAGTTACATGATACATTTCTATTGTTAGGAAATATAAGGAAACAAATATACCAATGTCAGATATGTAGTCCCATGGCTTGTGTTATGAATACTATTAGATGACGGAATATAATAAGGGGTCATCCATAAGGTATGTCACACTAATTTTGTGATTTTTTGACCCCTCCCCCGTCCTTCCCCGTCCACAGTTGGTCACATTTGTGAGACACCCCCCCCCCCCATAGTGTGACGTCACATATTCCGAAATTAACTACTAACCAACATCAACTCAAACATTTGAAAAAAATAACATAACAATAAATTATCGCCAACACACAATTTAAACCTTATGCGTATACAAATAGAGTTTCTCCAAATCTATTTGTATATGCACTTGTAAGTTTTTCGTTAATAGTCCATATTTGGCATTTTAACTCATTAAATGTTTTGGATTTTGAAATGTGACGTCACAAAAGGTGGGACCCCTCCCTCCCCTTGTCACACAATGTCACACTTCGTCGACCCCCTCCCGCCCCCTTAACGTGTGACGTAATTTATGGATGGCCCCTAATCATGTAGATAAATAGTAACATCCAAGACTCCGGAAGAACACCTAATCGTCAAACATGTAGTTACCCTCGTCGCAAGTCCACAAGCATATTTCCGTTCCATATTTCCGTAGAAGTAGAAAAGCCAAGAATAAATAAAACTGATTTAATGGAAACCCCAGATCGATTAGACTGCACTACTTCGCACTGAGATAAAATAAACACTATCAGCTTACTCCAATCTTGTTGACCCTATCCGCCTGAAAATTGAAACTTGCCTCAGCAGTGACATTTTCTCTCAAAATGGCGCATACTTTCCCAGAGTAATCTTATCCAGCTATTCTGAACATGCACACGACTTCGATATAATATTAAAATAAATATCCTGGCACGAAATAGTCCAATGATCCTCGCGTCATCGAAGCAGTCAAAAGGTCATCAAAAGGGTTTTCCTCGCCGCAAATGTAACTAGAATTCCCCGCACGCATTCAAAGCAAACAAGGGAAAAATCGTTTTCTCCACCCGGAGGTCCTACTTGCCAATTATATTTATCTTTCCCAAGACTGCGGTTGGCCGTAGCCCCTTTTTATGATGCCCTTCTGTTTATCTTTTTGACGAAATTTCAGTTCGGAAAAGTTTTGCACTTAGTAGTTTCAGCGGGTTTTGCGTACACCTTTTGAGAGATTGAAATTCAAATATTTA
The DNA here is from genome assembly GCA_963556455.1 of Epiblema foenella. Classification (NCBI taxonomy): domain Eukaryota; kingdom Metazoa; phylum Arthropoda; class Insecta; order Lepidoptera; family Tortricidae; genus Epiblema; species Epiblema foenella. Next base: position 8,823,000 of record OY747107.1, on the reverse strand, counting down.
TTCTGTAAGTAAGCTCCCTTTAATACATATAATAAATTACAGTATCTGTTAAGACGAAAAGTCGTATGAGGCAGTTCGTCAGGCTTTGATAGCGTTAATAATTATATGGCTATTTGACAAGACCATATGTGCTTGAACGTTTAAGTTCTTTTTCATTAATCTCGGTATTTTGAGATTTTTGCAACAAAATGCTAATTAAATAAATACCTTCAGAGCATTATCAAATAAAATAAATATTCAATTTCATTAAATAATATGTACTCGAATTTACGTGGTAATTTTAAATGGTTATTTTTTCACGGTTTTGAATCACAGTTTCATTTAATTTCGTCTACAGTTTAATTGATTCCGTTGTGATACGAAATTTTGTCATACAATTTATATAAGTAGACAACTTTAGCATCACAGCGGAATCAAATAAATTCTAGATGAATTAAAAGACCTATCTATGGTCCATAAATTTTAACACCACCCATCTAGCTATCATTCATGGAAATGTAATTGAAATTAAGTGTTATGTTTCCTTTTGATTTAATCATACTTATATATTGTCCGTACTTATAAAAGTTGGTCGATAGGTTGGAGTCGCTGAGGGTATTTCCAAATGGGACAACAACGGAGCAGGTAAGTGAATTTTGGAACAATTAAACAGAATTATAAACAAAAAGAGCAGAATGACTGCTGATTTTGAGGAAGCGGTTTTAAAATTCTGTTCCAAAATTCACTTACATGCTCCGTTGTTGTCCCATTTGGAAATTCCCTCACCTACTCCAACCTATCGACCAACTTTTATAAGTACGGACAATATATAAGTATGATTAAATCAAAAGGAAACATAACACCTATCGACCCACTTTTAAAATCACAAATCGAATCTATATTGAACATCAGATTTAGCGAGCAGTTATGGACCCAAGCCACCTTACCGATAAGGGGAAGATCGGCCGTGCATTGATGTGGGACGCCAGTTGCGCTGACACGCTAGCGGCGTCCTACCTCCGATCGACCAGTAGGCGTGCTAGCGCAGCGGCGGACGCTCGGAAACGACAAAAGGTAGCCAAATACAGCTGTCTCGGCGCCCAATTCGAATTCATCGCGTTTGGCGTCAGTGTCTCGACGCCAAACGGGGATCGTGGGCAGGGGCGCACAGATACTCCACAAGACGCTCGGCATACGGCTGAGAGAGGTAAAGGGCGAGCCTCGCTCGCACAGGCAGCTTTCTCGCGCAGAGAATTGCAATCGCAATTCATCGCAGGAACGATGCCTGCGTGATGGGCACCCTACCAAGGGCAGCAAATTTGATGGTTTTTTTTTTAATTTTTCGCTTTAGATAGATTTTAATTGTTGCTAGTTTCAGTTTTACATGATTTCTGTTAATTTCTTAATGTTAATTTATTCTTTTATTATTAAATAAAGCTGTGTACTACACAATAGTACATAATACATCTAATTGTTCCCAATGAATTTCATAAACGGGAAAATTTTACCACATCTTTATGTTAAAAGCTACAATCTTTTAATTTTTTTTGGAGCTACCCCGCCGGCTGCGCGACCGTGGCGCCAATCCCCGCTCTGGGTCGTTCCTGGTGCAGTACATTTCCATAGCTATTCAACGAGGCAACTCTGCCAGTGCTGTGGGAACATTTGCCCCAGGTAATTATGTTAAATAGATTTACATTTCGGTTTTTTTTTTGTTAGAGAAATAAAAAAATAATGGAAGAGACTGATGGCTGGCGTAATCCATCAGCAGATTACATCCCATTTGGATTTAAATCATTCGCGCGTGCATAACATGTCTGAAAGAGCACGTTGAAAACAAAATGAGTTGCGAAACGTATGTCACAAATTGTATCCCTCTTGTAGAAACCCAAGCGAGAGACATAAATAATCCTCGCCGCAGCGGTCACTCGCATTCACAAGTGAGGCAAAGATTGTAAAGGGTCAAGGGATTATGCTGCCGCCGCACAATGGCGTCCTGTCTTGAGTACCATTAGCAGGTTTTCTTGGAAGCCTGGCCCATGGAACACAAGTTAATCGTAGAAGAGACTTGTGTCCTATTTACTATACATGACGCCTATGTAGTTAATTAAGGCTTTAGTACCACCACCAGACCAGATTTGTATTATCAATACTTCGTTCCCTTCTCATGAACAAAAAATGATTGTTTTATTTTTCGCAAATAAGATAATTTTAGGCAGACTTATCCCTTTATGGCTTTTATACAGATATCTTACATTATTTTATTTTTGGCTCTTTGGGGGAAGTCTATGTCCGGCAGTAGACGTCTTGCGGCTGATATGATGATGATGATGAAGTGAACATTCCCGAAGCAGGCTACCACCACTCTCGGTGAAAGACAACTTACCATGATAAAAAGAAATTTCCGTTTTAGTATGAGAGTGGTATCCTGGAAAATCTGTCCCCGAACATTTATCTACTAAAATCAACTATCATGTGATATGAGTTAACTAAATTCACAAACTTTTACTTTATGTTTGCCCTAACTAACCCTTTCATGGTATACCTTCATTGGACTCTGATAATTTTTAGCTGATACAAATTAATACATAATGACTATATTATGGCATTTTCCTATACAAGATTCTTTCCAATTTCAAGACATTCATTAGTCCCTAGAGCATATACTCAATTAATCAGTGAAATTCTAATTTTAAATTTCAATCGTAATATTACTTAACATGAATTATATTAGTCGTAATTGGACAACTTATTAATTTTTTTACTTTACAGACCTCTAAGAGTTGTATTAAACATATCTAGATTCATAAGCCGTGCGTGTTTACCTCGCCAACTCACCTCCCCCTCTTAAAATCATGTTTCTAAGAGGCAGAGGAAGGTAGGTTGTTTTAGCTTGAAAGCCAGAACTTGTCATGAAGGGTGCGGCCCGCCTGATGGTAAGCGGTCACCGCAGCCTATAATGGACGCTTGCAACTCCAGGGGGGTCACATATTCGTACCCTTTAAATTTTTTTAACTCTCCTTTCTGCAAGAACACCATTCTGTAGTCCCTTGGGAAAACCTCAGCAGGGAGCTCATTCCACAACCGGAGCGTCCGAGGGAGGAAAATCCTCTGAAACCGTACCGTACGCGACCATTTCGGTTCTAAGGTGTGAGGATGAATGCCCTGCCGACGGCGAGCAATGCGATGGTAGAAAGCGGCCGTCGGCATTACGTTGAACAGTTCTTCGGAGCACAACCCATTATACAGTCAAGCGTTAGAACACGCACAAAGAGACACAGTTCCTTTTGGTATTAAAATAATTAAGATGAAATGAGCACAACGAATTCATAATGTAAACAGTAAGGCTCAATTTTCAATTCCTGTTCAATTATGATAAACCGATTATGCCCACCAGTGAGCGCGCCTCTTAAATACAATATCAGAAATTAAAACGTGCTGCCAACGAGAATTTGTGACATGAAATTATAGTATCGTAATGACATTACTGAAAATACTGATAAAATTATCGACATATTTCAAACAAAACTATATTTTACTAAACGGTTAAAACGTATATGTATGTCGTATCCTTCGTTACGGGATAGTTTTTTTTGGGGAAACTCGTCAGAGGTAGGCAGAGTTATTATAGCACAAAAAAATGCTTTAAAGCAATTTGGGGTTTACGCAGTATTCAGTCTTGTCGGCCATATTTATTAAATATGTAAATTTGCCAAATATAATCCATCGCTATTCGATCTAAAAGATAACAGAAATTAGCAGTGCCTTTAATTTAAACAGTTTTTGCAAAACCCGGTACTCGTAGTTGAATAAAAAGTGCTTCTACACAATCAAACAATTCTTGCAAAACAGTTATTGTATATTTATGACTTTGATTATTCTCAAGAATTTGACATTAATTATATACCTACAGAAATTGACATATTTAAATTAAATTAAAATATATATAGAACTAGTATCTTGTTGTAATGTTTTCATGATAATATAGTAAAATAATTAACCGTGACAATTTAAATTCTATTGTATTCATAAGATTTGCATGCCGGAATTCCGGCAGAATATGTAAGTAACCTAGTTATATTGTAACAACTGTAACTTATCATATTCAGCCTATAAAATATTATTTTACATCATTTCAAATAAAACTCACGTATTAAAGTAATTATCACTCCGGGCCACAAGTTTCAAACTCTTCATAACACACAACAAAGAACAACAACATAACATATTTCATTTCAATAATTACCTAATCTTTATTTTAAAAATTATTCAATATGAAATGCATGCTACACATTTAAAACCCCATGTACATTGAAATCGTTACGTGTTGTCGTGGCAGCGGCGATCAACTGCTACTTATTACCTACAGAGGGGCTACAGCGAACCGAAAACGAACGAAGTTCGAATATCTCCCTCGAATCAGCAAGTGCGACAGAAAGGGCGATATTCGAACTTCGTTCGTTTTCGGTTCGCGGTAGCCCCTCAGGTGTTATGTCGGTGTTATTGTACACTATCGAAGTCACCTTCATGCTTTCAATTAACGTTCATATTCACACTATCATGAAAAAAAAGTTAGCATGTACTTACTTGAAGAATGGCGACGAAAAGGTTAAAGTATGTAATCTAAGCTAAACTAAACTTAAAACAACTTATCTCTTTAAAACTACATACTTCTCATGAAAGACTATTAAACTAAAATGAAATAACTATTAATCTTAGTTTATTCCAGGAAATATTTGTAAACTGTTATGACAAAACTTTTCCAGTACCGACAGTCACTTCTTGAAAAATTCAAACCTCCTATTATATCCATGTCATTTATCACTTCCAGAACTTCCGGAACTCGCTAGATGGACGCTCGTCTTATAGTGCTTTTCTCTACAGATAGTTATTCGCATGTTGTTGGCGACAAGTGTAGCGCTACGAAATCGTTAACAGTGAGTGTTTGCTCTAGGTATGTAAAGTACCTATGTGAGAGATACTGATAATTATTTCTGTTGTTTTGTGCTTAATAAGTCTATTCCTTCATTTGCCTTCGCCAATAAGCTAGAGGGCTGTTTTTTGCACGATGCCATTTGAACTATTTTTATAGAGGATGAAATGTTTTTTATAGCACCAACTACAATCAGAGCAACCCAAAAGATAAAAAGTAGACATGTCGGCAAGATACGATGTACCAGTCAACGGCACTGACTAGTTAGTAAACGACGGTGAGATAGCTTTTTGACAGTGCCCCTGCCTACGAAGCTAGGAGCAACTCTTGGCATCCTGATACAGTGTTTTCTTCTCACGTACCCGTTTAGTACTTCTTCGAGTTCACGCATACAGGGAAGATATTGTAACGTGTAGTTTCACATAAAATATGGAGTAACCGAGTTATGAAAACTATAAGCCGTACCGCTAATCAGACGGTGCCGCGGCGCGGGGCGTAAAAGGGATGGTCAAAAGGTAGCAAATAAAGGAGCGGAGCAAGATGTTTATAAGTAAAGTTTGTATTCATTTCTAAGTAATGAGAGTAACTATATAGTCATCTTTACCATGTGGAAATTAACTTGGTCTAGATCGATTTGTATAATTAAGATTGTCCCATTTTCTTATAAACCATAATCAGTTACGTCTTTGTTTCACCATGCCCCAAGACATGCAAATGTGTTAGCACTCTGAACAATTTAATTACGCCGCTTAAATCATTCCCGAACAACAGTAGGGGATGGGTTAAGCGGTTACGACCGACGACGGATAACAACCGTCTACATGTCGAACGGTCTTGCCCCACAATACGGGCTCTAAGCCTATATGAGCTCTATAATTCTGTATTAACTAAGCACGTCCTTAAAATACCGCAACTGTAAATTAAGTTAACAGTGCATAAAGATTAGAATTTTCGGGTTCATGAGATGTTTTGGAAATTAGTCATTCGGCGTATATTTTAGTTTTTTTTTTGTCAACCTGACTGTGGCTTTATAGGCCGGGCCCAATAAAGCGATAGGAGTGCGCGGTTGAAGAATAGCCTGGGGAAAATTCAGGAGAGAACCTCCGGCACGACCACGCGTGTAGTTTAGAACACTGGAATACTCTAAGAGTTTGCGCTCCAGTGAGATTGGTTGAGTGGTTTCAACCGAATCTGAGGTGTGAGTGGAATCGAGCTACTGGGAGTTTTGTCGCTGGTTCACTAAACCTAGCCTCGCTGAGAAGAGTCCAGCAAGAAACTCAGCTAGGCCCGACCTGAGTCGGACTAATTCTACCCGGTGTGTGACGGTTCCGGGACGAATAGGGACTATATGTGTCAGTGTTGTTGCGATCGCGCGGTGGACGTCCCCGCTGGCGGGAATGCCTAAGTGTACGCGTCGTGTCTGAGTTGAACGCCGCGCCGTAAGCGCAGCGTTCCATCTTTTCATGGACGCTGTGATTCGTCGCCCGGGTCCGTGAGTGTGTGCCTAGGACGCCGGACCGTGCGGCCCCTAATCAGTGATCGCCGAGTTACGACAGAGGAGAGAGGAATGGGAACGTAGTCGACAGCCTTCCTAACTAACGGATTCCTATGATGGGGAGCGTTGTCAAAATAACGTCTGGCTTAAAGAATCCATACATGGTTCTAATCCCCATGTCGTGGTACAGACTTAGGTTCAACTGGTACTACGGAGCACCAGTCGCCCTACGGAGAAAACGATTCTGAATGACCTGAAGCGGCTTGAGTGATATCATAGGCACGTGAGCAAAAGCTACACTTGCGTAGGACATGATTGGACGAACACACAGGTTTTGTAGAGTGTCAGCTTATTTCTAAGTGACATTTTACTAAACTTGTTAATCATTTCTGTCGAGGGTCACTCCAAGATATTTGACTTCGTTGGCCCAGGAGATGGGCCGGTCAAACATCTGGATCGGAGCCACACGCCTTTCCGTGCTAACGCGGGTGGAAGACTAATCCCAGTGCTTTTTTCCGAGCTGACTTCGTTAGTAAAATTAGCATTTTTTTATTAAAATTCATTCAGCCGTTTCCTGTCCGGAAGAACACAAGCTTGGTGTGTTTTGAAAATGTTTATATTTTATTTTTTCAAAACCACTAGCTAAAATGGGTGCGATATATTTTTGGAATCAGCTCACGGAGGCCTTTCATTTCATAGGTCTAAGTTATGTAAAAAGACTTGGATTGTGGAAGAATACTGCGTAAAAAGTGTCCTCAATTTCCTAAATATTTTTTACCTATAAACTGGATGAATAAATAGTCACATAAAATAAAAACCGGCCAAGTGCGTGTCGGACCACGCACAATGAAGAGTTCCGTACCAACACCTACTAGTCCACATTTAAAATCACTATCCAATTCAATGTGAATTTAAAAAAAGTCGTATCTTCATAAAGAACTCATGGCACTTACGACCTTTTCTTTAGTTTTTAAGCGAAAACTCAAAAACCGTATAACCTATATTGTTCAAACTAAAAATCGTTAAAAGTATTTACTAATGCACATCACCTCAATTTTTTTCAGAATTTTAAACTTTATAGTTTGGAAATTAGAGGGGGGGGGAGACTTTCTATGACTTTGACAGCTAATAACTCACCAACGGTTGACTTAAATGGACAAGTTTTTCAGTAACCTCCATATTATTTTTAAAGGCCTAACCATCGATACCCCACACGACTATGTGCATTGAAATTTTTTTTCATCCACTGGTTACATGTATCGAGTGCCCCCCCTAATTGAATATTATTTTGTAATTTCATATCACTTTTATGTAGCGGTTCATAGAATACACCTTCCTACCAAATTTCATAATTGTAGTGCTTATAGTCTCCTAGTAAATCGGCTGTGACGTACGGACGGACGGACGGACGGACAGACATGACGAATCTATAAGGGTTCCGTTTTTGCTATTTTGGCTACGGAACCCTAAAAAGGCACCCTTTTATCTTTATCAGAATCAAAAGTACTGATGATTCTGTGCAAGAAAAACCTAAAATATACAAATTCTTCAAAAAATTACAAAAGAAAACGCTTTATACAAAACCAACTCATAAATAGAAATGTCGACTTACCTTGCCCAATCTTAATAATCTATAACTATCCTCACCAAATAAAAATACTTCTTATGCACTTACACTATAAACTCTAAAAACACTACACAATCCGTCTAAAACTTCTCAAACACGTCTAGGGAACTTGTACAAAGTTTGAATAAATCAAGAATATTTAAAAATTCCCGACAGTCCGTTAAAATTCGTGTACACTTTTACGGGTTGCACGATCGCAGTTTCGATTCGTCAATACCGTTTTAGTGGGTGTCCGCACCGCGCCAGGCTTATGAGTCCACTGAATGTGAACCGATGTCGAAGTTCTCACCGCGCAAGCGTCAGTGCCGCTTCAAAACGCTGCATATGTTTAAAAATGTTTTTAAGTATTCAAATGTAAAGAACCTGTATTTTAATGGAAATTGTCGAATGTATTATTTTAGTCGAATGTATATTTTTATAACACGGATATTCGACCTGCGACTTTACCACTGTATACTAAATAAATATTTTAAAAAATCTAGATTTAGACTTTTAACCCCCCCCCCCCCCCCCCGCACAGCCGCCAAAGATCGATGTTAAGGCCTAGATTATATAAATACTTAAATAAAGGACGTGACAATTATGTTAATAGTTTATCACTTAATAAAATAAATTAAACTATAATAAAGCTAAATTATACCGAGACTTTTTTGTTATTTTCAAAATAGTCGACATTATAGCTTTTTGAAGTAACTTACAATATTATGGCATAAATAAAGCAAAATGCTATATTTATATAAATCTTTGCTACTATTTTTTAAATACAAGCTTGAATGTAAGAGCTAATCTAAATATTACAGGAAAGATTTGTTTTCTTCAAAAACATACGGTATTTATATGTTTTTAATGGTACCCAATAGTACCAAATAGCCTAAAAATTGTGTTTTTCGAGTATTGTTTCTCGCCTCGTGTTGCTTTAATCGATATATTTTTTGTTTCTATTGTCTGTGTTTAGACCACTGATGACCCGTTAACAGCTTTAAATCATAATTTTGCCGGTTTAAGCACATCAAAATGCATTTTACATAAAAGGCCAATTCTCTAGTTTGGCTACATGATGACAAAATATGATACATGGATAAAATATAATAAAAAATAAATAATTTTGAAATAAAATAGTGTTATTTAACGATTTAAATAGTTGGTATTTATATATTTAATATGGAGTGAAAATAAAAGATGTAAATATTTTTTTATACTTAACAGCCGTTAAAAGGGGGTTAAACGCCTAAATCTAGATTTTTTATTTTTTTTCCTGTAATCTACAGAATACACAGCAACTTTTGAGCCCTATTACATTACGATACTCCATTATTCGTGAATTTCGACCCATCCTAAATACATTAAAGTGCTAGAATGTATACATATTTAGGAAGCTGACTGTACCTACAACTCCTCTGATGATTAGCAGACACCGTAGGCTTTGGGTGTGTCAAGAAAGAAAGGATTTATTTTTGTGATTTACAATTCTAATACATTCTAATAAAACCGGCCAAGTGCGTGTCGGGCCACGCACAGTGTAGGGTCTGTAGTTGCCCGTCCATCACGTCACCGGTCATATGCGGAATTACGGTCCCGTAGAAGGGTTTTTACTGATCTTAGTACTGATGATGTACTTTTTTGAGATGTTGTGTTGTATACATATTTTTGCCCTTTACGATAATGTCTACTTAGCTGTGATAGTTTTCCTTTTGAATTCATCGTATATACTACTACCATGATTTTTTTCACATGCCTAGTAGCCACCGTTTAGCTGGCGGGGGGGAGGGACATTTGATCATAGCAAAAATTATCACTTCAAAGCTTAATATCACGCCAACCGATTCTTGAATCAAAAAATGCTTTTATTTCAAGAATTTTTTCATGTTTAAGTCAAGGGAATAAAAGGTTTATTATTATTATTAATTAAATAAATAATAAGGACATTGTCCGTTTTCCTGTATAAACAGGAACTATCTACTCGTTTATAATATAATACATTTTTGTCCGTATTCAATTCTAAAAAATGCCTATGCCTACCACCTCTGTAGAAAAGACGCGCATGTTAATACGAACACAGATTTATTTTTCATTTTTCATGCCATTCTAAAATTTTTATTAATTTTATATTAATGTATTTTTATTTGCAGACTTCTCTTCTCGCGCAATGTTGCTCAAGTGCAATTTATATTTAACCAATAGTTACCATACAGGTTGTAAGTATTATATCCATGGCATACTTCTTACTTCATTTTCTTATTAGTTTCCATGGAATTTCACAACAAGCTAAAGCTTTAATTCTTAAATCAAACGATGTAATCATTCACAAAAAAAAACTTGATTGTGTTACAAATAACTAGAAATCGTTTTTACGAAGGAAAAATGAGAAATCTTTTCATTCCAATTATAATAAATTAAAAACATTGTACTTCAGTCTTTCATTTAAACTTCCGTTCCGTTGCCAGATGCCAGATGCAACCGGTTGCGAAGCTTCTACCCTCTTCTTACCCGAACGAAGGGATCGTCCTCGCAAAATCGTCCTCGATATTGCCATCATATAATGAGAAGCCAATAATTGAGCTACCGAAAAGAGGTAGGTATTAGGCATATTTCTGCACTGTATCATCTTTAGAGCAGAAACAGTTAGCAGTTGGCTATGCTATTAAGGGGACGCCTCGATTCGGTCAGCCACGCCCCCGTGAAAGAGACACGCTTATGTCTTTCGCGCACGACAAAACGGGATGCAACACTCTTCGGGTATGCCTTTTTTAGACAAATGTCGTTAAATGTCTGTCTCTGTGCAGTTTTATTAAATTTCCTCTTGACAGACTTTAGACGATGTAAAATACTATCATTTTAACTTAATTGTGCCGTTTAATAATGCGTTGTTTTAGTAGGCTGAGTAAAAAAAGGAAAATAAAGACTCAACTTTGGATTGTTTTTCTTTCGAGAAAATTTTAAGTTGTCATGTTTCAGTATTGTAAGAAACATAGTCATATAGTCAAGAATCATATATCTGAAAATCAATCTATATTGGTTCCTCGTCTGGGTAGAACACCGTTTCAAAGAACGCGATATTCCTCGTTGTACGGCCTTAATATGTTTTCTGTTTACCTTCATCAAAGCGTATGGATGTGCTCTCAATAATTATAAGAGTTCAAAGCAAGGTAATGTAAAACAGTAAATATACATACCTTATTATTTTATCTGTCTAGTCATAGGTTGTATATTATGAGAAGGCGAAAGGATATATTTAAAACAGCTACATAATATAGACGTACCACCTGCGGGGTAATCACGTAACTTTTGTACTACCGTTAGATAGATTTTAATGTCAAATTTTAATTGTCAGCTCATACATTTATACTTCAAAATTGACATTAAAATCTATCTACCGTTAGTACATAAAGTTACGTGATTCGCCTGCTGATCCTGACAAATTAAGAACAGTAAAATCTGAGTCGGAACTTTAATATCTATTTATTAGATAAGAAATAAGAAATATTTATTCGAGAGAAAGACAACAATTAACACAGCAAAACAAAAAAAAAATAAACAAAAAAAACTAGAAAGTTGTCTTATCTCGAAACGGTACCATCCCAGCATAGATGACTCTGTTTATTAGAAAAGAGGAGAGATGAATATGCATCAACTCTCCTAAAAGCAATACAAGATTCAGAAATTTTTACTAAGATACAAGACCAGCTTATTAGTTCCCCAATATTAATCAATCTGAATCTTGTAGGCTACCACTCGGAGTTGTCACCCAGACGAGCATATAATTGTATCAACGAAAATCATCTCAAATCTTTTATCAAAATAAAATGAAGACATCCAAGCAAGTCATAATAATTGGCACATTCTAATCAATTTTTTGCTAAAAACCCATGCTAAAAGCGAATAAACGAAAACAGTTACTCGAAAGCATCTAATCAAAAGCGCTTGGTTTCCATCATTCAATCAATTAGATGGTTTTGGAGGATTTGCATATTAAAAACTTAGTATTTCGCGGATATGTCACGTACAAGTACGTTCCAGCGCAAACAGTTTTAAAAGAACCTCTTGTGAATATTAATTATGTATTCTAAAAGCCTCCCTACAGTTCGCACTGTATTTCTTTGTGACGCGGCGTGATAAAGAACTTAGGAACAAAGGTATATCCTTTTCGAGTAAATTCCGAGCGAAACTTTGAAATTGAGTAATACAAGATACGTGTTATTTAATTAAAAGTTATTCATTAATTTTGTCACGTATACCGACAGGTGCTGGCGCCTAATTATTTGAATAAGCTACGGCAATGGAATGTGGAAGGTAAAACCTTGCGACTGCGTAGTCCATATATAATTAACACAGTTTTCACTGGATTTTTCTGCACGAGTTTTCTGTAGCCTGGATTTAATTGGAGTTAGAAAACAGTTTTCATTGTTTTTCCATTTTCCATTCCGCTTTATGGGTATGTAATAAATTCTGTTTTGTGCTATATTAGCATATTTTTTACTTCCATCGCGTAATGCCAAAGAGGGGTGTTATAAGTGTTTCTGTCTGTGGCACCGAAGCTCCCTAACGGATGAACTGATTTGAGTGCGGTTTTTTTTAATCGAAAGTCGTGATGGCGGAGATGGTTCTTAACTATGTTTGTTGACGGTTTTTTTTTGTTTTTCCATTTCATTTACTTGTTATACCATTACACTGAGCACTTTCATCACTATATAACTATTTACACTTTCTTACTCACTGAAAATAAGTACTGCCCTAGTCTGAAGATGAGTTCATACCAGAAGAATAAAAAAATGAATGTCCACGTTATTTCCATTATGTAGGTAGTCATTTACACATAAAGGTCATTTGAAAAGCATGATTAAGAATTGTTATTCATGTTCGAGACGCATTTAGACCAAAAGAACAAAGTATAAATATTACCCCCTAGTAGACTGTTGATTTAACACACACAAACTGGGAAACAAGAATGTCGGTCGATCGAGCATCCCTGAACAGAAAAAAACACGAAGACTACTGTTCAGATATTGCAGCAACTTTAGTGAAATCACTTAGCATCTTTTTTGTTTTATAACCGCCAAGCATGTTCGTCGTCCCCTACTACATGAAATAACTAGAATAATGAGAAATTAGAACTAAGAATACACCATCACATGTAAGAAATTGAACATACCTATCGTTTACAAACTACTAGTGACGCCACTTCTGATTTCCATGGTGAAGTGTTAATAATACTACTTCTTTGTCTTAATTTAGCCAAGCTTGTGATAAAAAATTATAGCCATTGTTTCTGAGACATTTTAACATAAAGTAAGTGTAGCAAAACAATTATAATTTGAATCATTGAAAACGACGAAAATAGATTATGTTTGTCTTCGGTCGACGCCTAAGGTGATTTCCTGACTTGCCGGAGCGGAATCGATATTTGGTATTTAGTTCTAACTTGTTCTTTTTTTTAGGTCTTTGAGAAGCGGTATAAAATGGTCCGAGTTTACTTATACATTTTAGGTAGGAAACAATTCAGCTTAAACTCTGCCCGCTGCCGGCGGCGCCATGGCACAGAATAATTAATAGTACAATACACAATAATATACAAATGTTCTTTATTGTTCACCAGAAAATAAATTGAAAACAAGTTTAAATTAAACATGTTGATAGTAGTCAACAATACTTACGCACAGAAAGTTTTCACAAAATCAATGTTTGACAACTAATCAGGTCCTCCCGCTTGCACGCGCTCCCATCAGCTCTGCTGCACGTGTATTTCGTTCCTAGCCCGACAGGGTATCTGGACACCACTCAGGTGTGACGGAGCCGAGGTTAGCCGAAGCGGCAAGAGGAGAGGCCTGACTATGTGTTGGGTTTTGTAATGATTTTATATTTTGCATATTTATAAAGTTGCTTAACATACGAAACCGTAGCTAATGTTCACGGTAAGTACGTGGGTCGCAAAATCTCTTGGTGCGCACACGTTATGGTTAAAGTAACTTTATTATCATAAGAATTACAAATTCACTTACATCGTAGGTATAATAGAGTGACTCATGTTTTATGTTTTTTCGTTTATTGGCTAAATGAAAATTGAAAGTTACCAATAGAATTCCCATGTTTCAATAAAAAATACATTGTACGGCAACTATGTACGAAAATGCAATATTTCACTACAAAAATGGCAAATTTCCCTTTTTTTCATACAACGGTAGAACAAGGCCACGCAGGCATTACGTCAAGCCTGCATGTCAATCAGTACGGAGCGTTTTCAGTGCTCGTTAGTACAACAGACTGTACCTTGCCTCTCACTTTCGTCTTTTGTGTTGTGCAAACATTTAATCGTCTCTAAAAACTATCCTATTGTGTATTTACCGCAAAGCACACCCTTCTAATCATATATAACAGCCTTATATCCGTATTATGTTTTAAAAAATTAATCATAAAACCGAGACCACGTTATTTTATATTTTGTTGCAATTTCAGTCGGACGCTGCAAATAGGCCACAAGGGCACTTTTACATGTCAAAATATTAATTTACAATTTAAGAAAGTCTAACTATTATAATACATTTTTCATGTCAAAATATTAATTTATAGTTCAAGAAATAATAATAATTTCGAGTTTACAATTATAACAAAATTAATGTTATATAATGAAGATAAACTTGCAAAGTTATCTATTACAAATGCTACAATATCAGTAAAGTTACAGATATATACGTTCTCAAGGAGTATAATGAAATTAATATAATATCCCAGAGATGTACAGGGTCTCTGAGCGTCAAAATTAAGATTAATTTATCATTCGTAGAGATGTATATGGTCTCTCCAGTAAAGAATTAGAAATAGATTTGTTCATACAATGTTCAAATATTCATATTTTGTGTATAACTGAGCACTGGCTTAAAGGTCATGAAATGTTCAATTTCACAAATCATAGTGTACTGAGTTCATTTTATAGAAAGTCCTACAGCCGTGGAGGATCTTTGATTTTAGTAAAGCATAACCTCAAAAGCAAAGAGCGTAAAGATATAGTCGACATGTCTATTGAACGGCAAATTGAACTGTCTTGTATTGAGCTGGAACAATTTATAATTGTATGCGTGTACAGACCCCCGTCAGCGGACTACACTTTATTCGAATCCGTTATGGATGAAGTGCTCGCTAGTGTCTTTAAGAGCAAAAAGTGTATCATTGTGTGTGGTGATTTTAATGTTAATTTATTAGAAAAATCGCCAATGAGTGTGAGTTTAATAAATACATTCAAGTCTTTTGACCTAGTGAACTTGTTTTGTGAGCCTACTCGAATTACAGCAACTAGTGCTACGTGTATTGATAATATTTACAGTAACAAGGAGGCGATAGTTAAATCTATCATAAACTCTTTAAGTTCTGACCACTGCGGGCAACTTGTTACCTTTAGCGGGAAAATCGAGGAAGCGCCTTGTGGCTTCATGTGCAGACCTATTTCAGAAAAACGCCTCGACCTATTTTGTCAGAATACTGCAAAAAGATTATTTCATCTTTCATTTCCCCAGGAAAACCCCGACTGTATGTGTTCTGTTTTACATGATTGTATAAAAAAAGAATTTGACAAATGCTTTAGTCCTAAGAAAATTCAAGGCAAGTCCAAGGTTAAGTTTAGCGACTGGGCTACACCAGATATTCACGAGAAGAGACGCCGACTCTATGACTTATATGATTCGAGAACTACGGATAAAAGACCGGAATTTCTAGAGTATGTTAAAAACTATTCCAAATCTTTTAAGAAAGTATGTGTCGCCGCTAAAGCTGATTACTTGTCCAAAAAAATACAAAACTCTAGTGATAAGGTCAAGACTGTATGGCAAGTAATAAGCAATGAAACTGGAAAAAGAAAGATTAAAGATCCGCACTACAGCTTACGTATCAATGATACTCTAGTAAGTTCCGATCTCGATGTAGCGGATCAATTTGAGCGGTTCTTTTCCAATATACCCATAGACACATCAAAGTCTTTAAATTCATCGCCAGACGCTGCTGAAGTATTATTGAAAGGAAATGTAGTGGAATGTACGGAAATCTTTGGTTTCAATTATGTGACTCCTATCATCGTTACCAAAGCGTTTAGATCATTGAATGTCAAGAAAACTGAAGATCTTTGGGGGCTGTCTGTCAAAGTATTACATTCCATAATAGAATTAACTGCTCCTTATATAGCTGATATCTTTAATAGAAGTATTGATACTGGAGTTTTTCCTGACTTGATGAAACATAGTAAAATTATCCCGTTGTTCAAATCAGGAACGAAATCAGACCCCACAAACTTCAGACCTATCTCAATACTACCGGCATTAAGCAAAATTTTCGAGAAACTTATCCTTAATCAGCTTCTATCCCATTTCAATCGTAATAAACTGCTGAACAGTAAGCAATTCGGATTTACTAGAGGCCGTTCCACCACAGATGCCGGTGTGGTACTCATTAAACATATTTTTGATGCCTGGGAAAAGGCTCAAGATGCTGTTGGAGTTTTCTGTGATTTATCAAAAGCATTTGATTGCGTTGATCACGAAAATCTGATCAGAAAGCTTAGGCACTATGGGATAAAGAATGGAGCTCTTGATCTCGTTTCATCATATCTATCGAACAGAACACAGCGAGTAGTCATCAATGGGACCTCGTCAGCAGGGTCAAACGTTGCTCTTGGAGTACCGCAAGGATCCATCCTAGGACCGTTCTTATTTTTAGTGTACATAAATGACTTACCAGAGCTTGTGCAGGGTAGACATGATATAGTTTTATTTGCAGATGACACTTCTCTAATTTTCAAAGTAGATAGAAAAGAGAAAAGCTTTGACTGTATTAATGATGTATTATCCACTATTGTAAATTGGTTTACAGCCAATAACCTGCTTTTAAATGCAAAGAAGACGAAGTGCATAAAATTTATTTTACCCAATGTTAAGCACATAAACAACTCAAGAATTAAATTAAAGGGCGAAATTCTAGAATTCGAAGATAAGGCTGTGTTTTTGGGAATAACCTTAGATTCAAAACTTCAGTGGCATGCACATATAGCCACATTAGCAGGAAAACTAAGCTCCGCAGCCTATGCAGTGAGGCGAATCAGGCAGCTGACAAACGTCGAGACAGCAAAATTGGTGTACTACAGTTACTTCCACAGTGTTATGTCCTATGGAATCCTGCTGTGGGGGAAAGCGGCGGATATCCAGACTATCTTCGTACTGCAAAAACGAGCAGTGCGTTCTATTTATGAACTAGGAGCTCGTGCCTCCTTAAGAGAAAAATTCAAAGAGGCAAATATTCTCACTGTAGCTTCTCAATACATTTTTGAGAACATTATGTATGTACGGAAAAATCTCCATGAATTCAAACTTAACAGCGAAATCCACGACTACAACACAAGAAGTAAAAACAAGCTCGCAGTGGCAGCCTGTCGTCTCCGTAAAGTTAGCACGTCCTTCGTGGGGAACTGTATACGCTTTTATAATAAAATACCCATGGATGTAGTGAATTTGCCCGTCAACAGATTTAAGTGTCACGTTAAAAGTCACTTGGTAAGCAAGGCGTATTATTCCGTCAATGATTTTTTAAACGATCAGGAAGCTTTTAAGCCAGTTGTATAATTTACTAGAATTAGTAATGGTTTATAATGTAGACATGTATAACTACAATTTTAGTCTGGACTTTTACTGTTCTAAAATCATTTCATGTACATTTGAGCACATCATGAGGTATCTCATTGTATTCGATATTTTATTATTAAGTACTACTTTGATTATAAATGTCCTGCAGCTTGAATATGTCATGCTCGCCTAAAGGTCTTTGCTTACGGTGGCGTCGTTGATCGGGTCGCAACCTTCCCTAACATATGGTCGAGGGAGGCGATGGCTGAGATACGCGTCATACTCGTGAACGGGTGCTGTTTGTGGGGTCCGGTCTGTTCATGTTTGCAAGGACTAGTAACTTCGTACTAGTGTTCAGTGGAATTGACATGATGAGAGACTTCATTGTTCTCATTTGATTTTATTTTTTAGACTGACGCTCAGAGACCTTATACATCTCTGAGGATATTTATTTATTAGATTTTATTATTTTCATGTTGACGTGTTATAGATATAGCTCAAAATATGTTATTATGATTAGTGTACTTACTTTATTACCTTTTATCTTGACGCTTAGAGACCTTATACATCTCTAACAAATCTCGATTGTTATTAGTTTCTTATTCTTATTTTTGACATGTAACACTACATTTAATTAATGATACTTTGATTATTGTATTATTTTTATTTGATGTACCTAGATAGATTTTGACTTGTAAAAGTGCCCTTGAGGCCTATTTGCAGAATAAATGTTTTGATTTTGATTTTGATTTTTGATTTCTCTAAGTCACTGATAATAAAACGAATCCACAACAGGATGATGTTTACTGCAGATTTAAAGTTTACTGCAAAAGTGGACGCATTAGTAAGATATGTGAAAATATGTATTTCGAACAAAATAAGTAGCTTAATTATGGATTTGGTATATCAATAAGTATTTTATGTTTGTAGCGAATTATCGAGAAAAAAGCGAATGAAAAATTTATATGTTAACATTAGCTGCTGTAAATATCTAAAGTCTTTGTGAAATTAATTTAAGAAACCAGCGTTGGTAAGTGGTGGTTGGACTTAAAAAACAAATTGGTCCACGCGGAGTTTAAGAACCTCTTCAGTACCAGAGTTGTTGAAAAACTTTTGCAGGTAGGTATTCGATGTAATATTTTGGGTTCCTTGAAAAAATATTGGAATTGATGTAAATCACAAATTCATTTAAATTTGTATATATATTTCGGAATAAAGTAAAACAAAAACCTAACCTAAACTAGTAACAGTCTAAGACCAAGTGCTTGTAATGATAACATTACTACTTTACTTTAGTGCTCGTATATTTGCGTCTCAGATGCATTTTTTCGCCACGCTAGCGGAACCGTAGCTTTTTTTCACCTCTTTTACTTATCGAATTTCTCTAATCCAAGTCCGGGTTTACCTTTTTGCAAAGGCCCGTCCAATGTTGACGTCCGGACTTTTAACGAGTCGGCCTCCCGACGTGACTCAATTTTCACATCAGTTCTCCCTCTCATAAAATATGTATACTTTTTAATCCACGCCACCCAGCTGCCGGCGATATGGCTCATAAATGGAACTCGAAAATTAATTTAGTAGAAAATTGAAAAATCTTGTTTCAATTTTGGAAAATAAATTGATGTTGTGCATTTTGGAACTAACTTTGTATATAATAGCATAACGTTACACATTATTTCATTAGAAGTCATTAGAGTGAGTTTTTGAACCCTTATAGTTTCAGCATGTTCGCCTATTCAAGTATCTCAGTATATATATTATCTCAGTAACCCGCCACCACAAGAAATTTGTAATTTGGCATGGGTACACGCCAACAAACAATCAAGCTGACAACCTGGTAGGACCAAATTTAAAAAATGCATCTCCTCCAGTCTCCAAACTCCTTTACGCATAACTTTTTTTTTAAACCATCAAGCGAGGCAGTACTGCCCCACTTCCACGCAAAAGGCAGGAAGCCCTCATCTAAGGTAGCCGTGCAGTAAGCAAGAGGTACAGATTCGAAAGACAGTTGACACTGACAGCCGACAGCCTACTAAATATCGTACCGCCTCCGCCCCTCCATATCAAGAAATCGCCTTACTCTCAAGGCATCTTACTCAATTATTAAAGAGTATTCTACTAAGTTGCGTACCTATTTACTGACGAAGGCCTGACAAGTCGTTTAACCAAAATAAACCAAATTCTAGTTACCAAGGAAGTTTGAAATGAAAGGTCGAATACTAGCCATTCGCGAATTGATTTGTACTCGCTTCGGAACGCTCACTTGTGCAGCGTCTAATCATGTTTAATGGGAATACTTACTACTTGCTAGTGAAATATCACTTAACCATTTTAATTAATTATAGAAATTAATAACGCTGGATCACATAACAGTGGTAAAAACATTAAGCAAGTCTAGATACATAACAGTGTGTCAAGTCAAGATAGGACTAAACAAGTACACAGGCGTAATTTTGCTTCTATTTTGTAATTTTGTTTTGATTTCTGCACCTTCTGCTAAGTGTGTGTAAACGCGGCGTCAGTTGCAATACTTACCTTATGATAGTCTGAAATATATCACTTTGCGTCGTGTTTTTTTGTCGTGGTACAACGCCAGCCGCGGTACGATGAGTGTCACTGTCACGTCACAGCACTTTCAATCGCATTGAACTCTCACCTCGGAGGTGTGAGTTAGCCGTGTTTAGCCAAAGTGGCAAGAAGAACGTGCCTGCTGCCCTACAAATAAAAACTAGAACTTTGAATACAGGTGTATTTTCCATAACAAGTTGAAAGCAACTCATAAACATCCTGTGAAACAAAACCCGCACTCAAACTCAAAAAGGCCATTCTGTTTACATTTTCACTTTAGATAACAAAAGATAAGCCTACAACTCAAATACGTAAACACTTCAAGCGTTTGCGTATTTCAGGGGCTTATTTACCCCTCGCCCTGGGTTGGCATTCACCAATTACCGAGCATTGCCTCAGAACCAGGTTAAGACTGAACTCTGATCACACAAAGACGTTACGAATCTCGGTTTAAAGTTGTCCTGAGAACGAATGGTGAGGTGTTTCAAGATATGTTGTGAATGGCCTGTGCCTTCTCTGATTTAATCTGGCATGGATTTAAAGATAAATCGACCACGTCTGAGTTTTTGCATGGACTCAACGACAATAAAGCTAAGCCACGGGCCACACTATCATATTAGGTATTTTAAGGCCGGGTTTTATAAAGATCCGTTAGACCAAATGTCAGATCAAATTTCAGTAACTCAGTACATTTTTTGACATAACAAACCGACATAAGGCCTAACGGATCTTTATAAAACCTAGCCTGAAAAATTCAAGGTCGTGTTTTATTCTGATACCTAATTTACTTTTAGTAGACTATATCCGTCTATCTGTCAACCCGTATGTCTGTCTCATCAGTTCTGTATATTTTCAAAAAATTTAAAAAAGAAAATATTTATGTTTAACAAGTCTCTTTATTTATTTTTAACAAATATTTTGGTAGGTAACGTAACTAATAAGTATATACTTGAACGGTGTTTATCGCTTCGCCTTAATAACAATAAATAATATGCTACTAACATTATTATAAGAAACTACACTCACGAGCAAAAATAACGGGTAGAGTATGTATTGAATTTCCATAGAAAGTGTACCCGTTATTTTTGCTCGTGAGTATGTAGTACTTTTAAATGTTTGTTTGTGAATATGGATCTTGGAATTCAAAATGTAATCTATAAAACTAATCACCCAGTGAATTTGTATATTAAATCGCAAAGCTCGATTAAGTTCTGTTTTTTTTTAACCCGACCGTGGCTTTATGACCAATAAAGCGATCGGAGTGCGTGGTTGGAGGGTAGCCTGGGGAAAATCCTCTGCTTAAAGAAACCATACATGGCGCAAATCCCCATGTCGTGGTGTCAAGGGTCAGTCCAAGATATTTAACTTCGTTGGCCCAGGGGATGGGCCGGTCAAACATCTGGATCGGAGCCACCCGCCTTTCCGTGCTAACGTTAGTTCTGGCATTTTAGTGTGTTGTATGAATCAGTTGGTAATGTTAATCCAAATTTGCAAAATCGAAAAACTTTGACGTAGGTAGATTGTTGCAAAATTAATTAACTTTAAAAATTTTGCCTTGTTTAGTGTCGATTGCTACTGTTTTACTTACAAACATTTTTTCGTCAATATAATATGTAATGGAAAGGGACCTGCCAAATGTATAAAGGCTAGATAATAAAGTTGAAATGTAAGAGGATGATGTGGAACACCTCAAAAGATTGTTTCATGTTTGGTATCTTTTGCATAATAATAGTCACGATTTGCAGTTTTTACAGTAAAATTGTTTTTCTACATTTCTTAACTATGCTATACCGTACAAGATCCTCTTAATTACTGCTATACGGTTGCGCCTCAAAACCTACAAAGCGCAACTACGGTGTAACTAAGAAATGTCTAATTAGTGAACTTGTACTACTCGTTAACTTGCCATTTAGCTGGTTGTGTAAAGCATCCTGGCACCTTTGTGTTGCTGAGATGTAATTACTGTGAATGATAATATAATTACATTTATCTGAAGGGTTTACGACATTTTATTCTATTTACGGGGCATATACAGTTGAACATAAACCTGAAAAGATCATTCTTCCTATGATCATGTTAGTTATGTTTTTATGGATTTATAGAAATTGAGACGTGGTTTACGCGGATCCTTAACTTCAGCTATGTCCATTGTCCATTTGACACTTACATTCTCGGTCGTTGAATACTTATTCAATAGTGATATAAACTTGTGATGATGTATGTGGCTCTATAGCCGTTACACCGACTGGTTATTAACCTGTTCATGTTTCCTAGTCGATATAATAGCCAACTTGTGACAAGATTATATTGGGTTCACGACGTTATCGTTTTTTTTGGAAGTCCATTCAATTTAATCCTAGTTCAAAGTTGTCAAATAATAACTGCTTTAAGCCGGCATCAAGTGAAGATTTTCCACTTTCATAATTGCATAACTGTATCTGTATAGCAAACAGGAAGTCAGGAAGTCAGGAATAGTTGGCCATTAGTTCGTTATCAAAGGATTAATTACGTGAACCTCCTGTCTAATGAATGAGAAATAAAGGTGGAAAGGGCGGGCCCTGGAAACGTAACAACGAATTTACTGCAGATCCTCAATTTGGTGTATCACTTTCGCAACCCAATCTCATTCTTATGTATTTTGCATTCAACCTGACGCATAAACTTGTTGAAGCGAGAGCGAAAGACAATAAAATGTGATAAGAATAAGTAACTAATGGATCCCAATGAAGCCCAACACTTTTGCGGAGTTCTATGGTCGATATGTATGTGAGGCGTTTACAAGCGAAATAAGTTGCCTTTAGCTTCCAACAAAAATTAAATTAATGATATATCCTGCCTGCACGCTTTAAGTCAAATTCTCCACAACACGTGGTGTCAGAATAAAAAAGAAGAGGAACATGGCAGGTGAGGAAGGAAAAACTCAAAATATCATACTGGCTAACGGCCTACGACCGTTACTTCTCGCAATTCAAAATGGAATTCGCAATGGAATGTGCTAATTTTGAAAAATGGAAGCGTTGGAAACAGAAATTCGAAATATAACATGAAACCAACGATATTGACAAAATTCTAGACACAAAAAGAATTGCCATTTTTTTAATGCACTAGGAGATGAAGGTCTTGACATGTTTAACTCCACCATTTTATAAGAATTTGGCGCAAAATTTAACACATTAAAAACCGTTGAAAGATATAATTTTTACTTTCACTTTCTTCAAAAACCAGAACTTCACTCGCTATCAAAAACCAGAACAAAGATTTGATGAATACGTTTAGCTCAAGAAAATTAGATTCAAATGTATGGAAAATTTGGCAAAATTAATGGAGAACTTTTATCTATCAGGATATGTAGGTTATAGGACAAAGTTCAATTTTATCTACTCTCCCCCCCCCTCCGGGGCGAGCGTCACCCCCCCCCACCCGTGAAAATGTCCCGGAGCGCGGTATTTTCCATTTTCAAAGAAAACCGTACACGATACATAAAAAGTGTACAGGAACGAAATAATCCTTGATAAATTAGCTATAAACCTCTACTACATACAAAAGCGATATCACTCATAGTTTCAGCGCAATCTGCCACCAAATACGAACGTTTTCAAAAAATTATCGATATTTTTTGCTGTAACTTTAGTTTTCTCAAAAACTTCACACATTACCGCCAAAATATGTATGACTAAAGTAAAGAATAGAATATTCTCTTTATAAAAAGGTATAATTCATTTCTAAGCACTTTCATTTACCGTTGCTGTGCTATTTTTTAAATTTAATTCATTCGGCCATACAGCGAAATATAAATATTCATAGTAGTTCAACGGTGGTACTAAAATACCATATTCTTCTTATATGTTTTCCTGTAATCTGTAGGTATAGGACTATTTTCTGTATTTTTTATATATTTTTATGGCCAGTACTTTAGGAGATAAGAGGGGGGCGGAGAAATGGTCAATTTTCGCCTATTTTCTTAAATAACTTCAAAAATGTTTATTTTAAAATTATGAAAAAAATATATTTGATATCCTTATAATGAACCCTTTCATTTGATATGTCACACAATATAGTTCGCAATATATATTTTTTTTGTATATTATGTACACCCCACAAGTACCTCCCATGTTTAAAAATTTATTTATTTACGTAACACATCCGTATTTGGGACACCGATTTACATATGTGTGCCAAATTTCAACTCAATCAGTCCAGTAGTTTTGGAGAAAATTGACTGTGATAAACGGACGGATATACACAGTCGAATTAGTCGAGTCCGTTTATTACAGTCAATTTTCTCCAAAACTACTGGACTGATTGAGTTGAAATTTGGCACACATATGTAAATCGGTGTCCCAAATACGGATGTGTTACGTAAATAAATAAATTTTTAAACATGGGAGGTACTTGTGGGGTGTACATAATATACAAAAAAAATATATATTGCGAACTATATTGTGTGACATATCAAATGAAAGGGTTCATTATAAGGATATCAAATATATTTTTTTCATAATTTTAAAATAAACATTTTTGAAGTTATTTAAGAAAATAGGCGAAAATTGACCATTTCTCCGCCCCCCTCTTATCTCCTAAAGTACTGGCCATAAAAATATATAAAAAATACAGAAAATAGTCCTATACCTACAGATTACAGGAAAACATATAAGAAGAATATGGTATTTTAGTACCACCGTTGAACTAGTATGAACATTTATATTTCGCTGTATGGCCGAATGAATTAAATTTAAAAAACAGCACAGCAACGGTAAATGAAAGTGCTTAGAAATGAATTATACCTTTTTATAAAGAGCATATTCTATTCTTTACTTTAGTCATACATATTTTGGCGGTAATGTGTGAAGTTTTTGAGAAAACTAAAGTTACAGCAAAAAATATCGATAATTTTTTGAAAACGTTCGTATTTGGTGGCAGATTGCGCTGAAACTATGAGTGATATCGCTTTTGTATGTAGTAGAGGTTTATAGCTAATTTATCAAGGATTATTTCGTTCCTGTACACTTTTTATGTATCGTGTACGGTTTTCTTTTAAAATGGAAAATACCGCGCTCCGGGACACTTTCACGGGTGGGGGGGGGTGACGCTCGCCCCGGAGGGGGGGGGGAGAGTAGATAAAATTGAACTTTGTCCTATAACCTACATATCCTGATAGATAAAAGTTCTCCATTAATTTTGCCAAATTTTCAGCTAATTTCACTGAACTAGTTACGGACCTAAGCAACTTATCTCAAACTTGTGTATTTAAGGACATAAACGAATCTCTCGTAAAGGACATGCTCATAATTGGCATAGAAATAATAATATCAAAGAGAAACTTCTACAAAAATAAGGCCTACGACACGTCAGCGAAGCGGTGCAAATGGCGAAAACTATCGACTTATCAAGTCAATGATCAAAGTTGAAGCAAGATGAAAAGCAACAAGTACAGTACCTAGTCATCACCCGTCAACAAAG
Source organism: Epiblema foenella (assembly GCA_963556455.1). Classification (NCBI taxonomy): domain Eukaryota; kingdom Metazoa; phylum Arthropoda; class Insecta; order Lepidoptera; family Tortricidae; genus Epiblema; species Epiblema foenella. The sequence goes on along the minus strand of OY747107.1, from coordinate 8,797,342 downwards.
GCCAAATTCAAAAATTCGACACAAACGAAAAGATCAGTCAGCCAGGATCTATTATCAAATTCAAGCTACAGGACTAGAAGAGACTCAAACTTCAGGACTATCATCTTTCACAAGACAAGCTCTAACGTCAGGAATAACGACAACATAACATGAAATGTGGTCAAGTTCATCGGGTAAGGTGTCCAGCCCAAGGAAAGATTTATGCTATAATCAAGAAGCCCTATCACGTCGCACAATGCTGTTCAGTAAACATTCAGTGCAATAACACTAAATCTTTGTCAAATTTAAACTTAAATGACCAGCAAACTCAGTTTAATACAACAGATTTTATCATTAGCTCTGTAAACAAGTCATGTCAAAATAACTGGAAAATTGATGGTATGTGTCAAAGTCACAAAATAGTCTCTCAGATTGGCACAGGAGCTGACACAAATGTAATTTCTATGAAATTTCCTATATAAGAGTTTCATAATAAACTGTTTACATTTTCAGGTCACTTAATTGAAAGATAGTATTGTTCTGACTTGTACATTTGATAAAGGCAACCAGGCAGACATCCAGTTTACCAAAAACTGAAACGTAAATGTTCGACAATTCTAGGCTGAAAAACATGGGAAGACTGTGGCATTGTCTAAAGACTGTTTGAATTGACAAATCAATAACATACTTCTAAATACTTACTCTGATACATTCGAAGGACTAAGCTATGTACCACACAACGTACATCTAGATATAGACACTAGTGTTATATCTAAAATTTTCCGTGCGTAGAATAGGTACCATATGCATTGCATTCGAAATTTAAAGATGAATTAGACAGAATGGAAAAGTTGCAAGTTATTCAAAAAGTCACTACTCCAAGTCTGACTGGATAAATGCTATTATTCCTATAGAAAAACCTAATGGTCAATTACGCATTTGTCTGGATCCAAGAAATTTAAATAAAACCATTAAAAGATCCCATTTTCCCTATCCAACGTTAGACGACTTACGTTTGAAAGTAGTAGGTGCTACAGTGTTCTTTAAATTAGACGCTAACTCTGGATACTGGATGATACAATGGGATGATGAAAGCAGTCAACTTTGCACTTTAAACATCCAATTTGGAAGAAACAAGTTTCTTAAATTAGCCTATGGTTTAAAATCTAGTGGAGAAATATTTCATAAGACAATGACAGATTTATTTGGAGACTTACCAGGCATATTGATATTTGTCGATGCCATCTTAGTATATGGGTCTAATCAAGCAGAGCACGATCAACGGCTAGAAAATGTTCTTAAGAGGACTCGTGAAGTGAACTAAAAGTTCAATAAGTCGAAATGTTCTTTCAGTAAGTCATAAATTACATACATAGGTCATATTTTTAATGAAAAAGGCATTTTAGCAAACCCGTTAAAGCTTGAAGCAATTATAGACATATCGAGACCACAAAATGTCAAAGATTTACACAGATTCTTAGGAATGGTAAATTATCTAAGCTCATACATACACAATCTAACATATGAAACTAATTTATTGAGAAGTTTTCTTAAAAAATCAACTGTTTGGCAATGGACAGAAAATCATGAACAAGATTATTTCATAGATTTAAAAGAACTCATTAGTCAGTCACCAGTCTTAGTTCATTATGATAAATAAAATCCAACCAGAATTCGAGTCGTCCAGAGTCCAGAGTCCAGAGTCGATTCATCAAAAAATGCAGTCGAGGCAGTTATTTTTCATAGGAAAACCCCATAGCATATGCAACAAAATCATTCACAAGTGCACAACAAAACTATGCTCAAATTGAAAAAGAGTTATTTGCAATACTCTATGGATGAAAAAAATTCATCAAAATCAAATCATAATCAAATAGGCCACAAGGGCGCTTTTTCATGTCAAAATATTAATCTACAGTTCAAGAAAGAATAATAATTTCGAGTTTACAATTATAAAAAAATTAATGTCATACAGTGAAGATAAACTTGCAAAGTTATCTAATACAACATCAGTAAAGTTAGAGATGTATAAGATCGCAAGATTAAACAAGGAGTATAATGAAATTAATATAATATCCCAGAGATGTACATGGTCTCTGAGCGTCAAAATTAAGATTAATTTAATATTGTTAGAGATGTATATGGTCTCTAAGTCACTGATAATAAAAACGAATTCACAACAGGATGTCTCTCGTCTAACCCCTATAAAAAGACACTAGTATTAACGTAGTTACTATGTCCTAGCAAACATGAACAGACCGGACTCCACAAACAGCACCCGATCACGAGTATGAATAATATCAGCCATCGTCATCATATTTATGGAAAGACCACACATGTAGAAACTGCAACCTTTAGTAACTTTATTTAAAAAACCTCTGTCAGATGTCCCAGCTCGACTACAAAGAATAATGATTCATATGAATGATTCAAATGGTTAAAATCCTATTCAAATATCTCAAAAAATAACGACACAACTGTTTTCTTGTTGCTGGTTAGAGAAAGCAAGCGCGGCAGATCAGTGACGTCATTAACCACGAGCGCCATAGTAAATAACGATCGTTCCAATACAAAGGTGCGTTTGCGGAAAAGTATGTCTCTGTCCGAGTATGCCCCCTCATAAATTAAAATTTTGAAGACTTATTATTATTATTTATTCTTTTGAGTTACTTTCGATTAAGAAATTAATTCCTTTGGAAGTTTAGCAAGGTAATTCTTATTTTTCCGCGTCCATATTGCGTAAGACATACAAGTAAGTCTGTAAAAGCTCAGCATTAAAACCCGTAAAATTATAAATCGAAAAGGTCACGAAAGAGATACAAATAGAACCTAAGTTCTAGAACAATAACTTGACCCAATGTCATATATAAAAAAATAAGTAGCCACTAACCGAAAGTTAAGAATAAAAATATTACCTACATAGTGTACCGTATTTAATATAACAAAAGTCTTTGAATAGTTTTAAGCATTAGCATAAAATATTCGAACTTTTAGGATTTAATTTCATTATCAACGATAGTGCTATGTTTTTTTTTTCAAAAAGGTTAGCTTTTTATTGATCTAACAAAATAATCAGATAGATTTATCAATCCAAAAATCAATTAAAATGTACTAAATATTTACGACATAACGCGAGCTTCCGTAGAGAGCGGGATGGCGACGTGACGTGACATGATGACGGCAGGATTGGGAATGGAATGGCCTTGCCTTAAGTCACATAATAATCACATTATGAATAAAATACCCTATTATAATCTAACCCTACAATATGGGTCAGAAATTGTAAATACAAATGTCTTGTAAATACACATACAACAGCACTCAACACCACTTCTTGTCTGTACTCTCAAATAACAGACATTTTTGACAAGTGGCGACTAACTTCATTTCTTCTCATTATTTATCGAGTTAAAATAATTGCCTCTCATGAATATTGCCTTTTTTGCGTTACATACACTATATCTAGTAAGTTAGCTGGAAGAGATTTCTTAACGAGAGAGCTCGCTTTGTACTTCATATTTTTTGTTTGTTTTTAATTTTGTCGTGTTTTGTACACAGCGTAGTATTGCTTTATATTTTATATGCAAATCGCAATAGGAACTCTGGCTCTGATTCTATATACCTTGATTGTAGGTAGGTTCCCAAGCACGATGTTCAGCAACCCTCATTATTATTCCACGCCCATTAGGCTTTGGCTCATCGCTATCCTGTCTTTAATTTTCTTCGTTGTAAATTTATTTGCTAGACTTTTTTGGATACCTGCTTAAAGGAAGCAGTCTGAAGGAATCTATAAGTTGATGCAGGATTACACAAGAAACAACATTAACAACATTATTTTTAGGGTTCCGTATCAATAAGGTAAAACAGCAAAATGTCTCAAGAACTGATAGAAACACAGGATTAATGTTAGGGGAAACTGGGGAGGATTGATCACCCCTTTTGATTTCGCACTCTAGTTTTTCGAATTTTAGAGATATTTTAAAACTTTTTACGTCATTAGATTCTATTTTTTCTATTCATAGATAATATGAACGAGACCAAGATTGCGTTACAATTTTGATCACAATTTAATAAAATATCATAATATAGACTTTTACTGTATTGGGTTGATTTGAGTAATTTTTTGGCCGCCCTTTAAAGTGTTTCCAGTTAATACTGCCGCTGCTTAACGTCTTTCTTTATTAATTGGTTTTCGTGTATATTATGTATGTTACTTCATAATTTTGGCAATTATAGACCGAATTGTTTTGCTGTTCGGGTATACGTCAGGGGTGTTCCCTGATGACGAGATCCACAAAGAATCGAATGTATCTTGATATTTCATGAGAATCGGTTGAGAGATGCGACCTGTAGGGGAGAACAAACGATTATAAAAAAGGCTTTTGAAAATTTTCGAAAACTGACTCGTCAAATAAAATATGATTATCGAACATGCTCACAAAATTTCACGAGAATCGTTTGAGTAATGCGACCAGTAGAAGAGAACAGACGGAAATCCGGACATACGAAACCATTTTTGTCGAAGCTCAAGCCACTTCACTTCACTTCATCTTCACTTGAACATTGCAGACATTGTTTTAGTTATACCAAAAGCATTCCGATCGTAAATTAACAATAAAACCTTACTTAACAGCTTCTAAAGGTCACGAACCTAAAACTACTGCTGTATTCGTAAACGAGTGATTACCTATTTGAATTCAATGTTGCCAGGTACACCGCTTATCCGCTTTTTACTCCGCGTTTTTGCTGCTGGACCCGATATCCACGTTAAGCTAACGAACAAAACATCGAACGAATACCTAGAATGACTGCAAGAACATTTATAATTTCCCAAAAGTCCAAACGTAGAGGACATTTTTCATTCATTTGGAACATAAAAATAGTAACAATGAATTTATTCCGAATTTTCATTTAAAATCCCTTTCTAAAGATCAGCTTCCGCTTTTTGTATTTCTGCATCTGGCAACACTACTTAAATTCATTCGGAATAACAGACTAAGAGGGGAAGAGCTTATTGCCCTAGTAATAAGACCGAGGATTATTACGAGTTATTACAAAGGATTTTAATGCATAATAATGAGAAGCAACCGCGTCTCTGGTAAATATTTGTTTTAGAAACACAAGGATTTGTGTTTTTCATTGTTTTAATGAGTTTGTAACGCATAAATTGTAAAAGAAGATAAAGACTTCAATCAGGAATAAAAAAACGATTAAGAAAGGGATTACTTCTGTAGAAGGACGGAAAAATTAAAAGACAATAAGAAAGCCTTTTTATTTCTTGCAGATTAATAAAATATTCACAAAACAATAATGGAATATTAGAAATTTAATAACTCTGTTTTTTTTAAGCGCCTAAGTACCAACGTCTGTGTGTGATACGTAATAGAGGCAAGGTGTCAGTAGTTCAATAGTTAGAACTCGATTCTCGACTACCTATTTAACCGAGATCGTGCTCTTTACAAGTCTTGAAGGAAAACTAATTCAATTGAACTGCAGCTATCCTTGGCAAGGAATGATCATGTTTATCATCGTGTCACTGGTACCATCTCCTTTTTAGAGAGGATAATTAAAAGTAAATCTAGACAGCATACTTCGTTAAACTAATAAACAAGAAGGTATTTATAGAGCGACCATGACTTGCTGTGATGAAAGTAATTTAACACGTTAAGCTACGCTCGTAGCGCCATGCCGTAGTCCGTAGCAGCTCTATGAAAAGAAACCGTAGCGCTCTGACGCATGTGTGTCGTGATTAACGATGAATGGGTTAACATGACATTTTTAATTACTTAAGTTGGTTTGAAAGTTGATGTTGTAGGTAGTTTCACAAATGCATGTATACTATGAGATGTACATAAATTTTTTGTACATAATCATTTTGCCTAAAGATACTTGATTTGTCGTACGTATGTACGTCCACGATACGTTTACTAAAACCTCGAGACAATGAGCTGACTACAAGGAAATGGATAGAAAAGGTATTTTAACCACAGTAGATTCCGTAAGTTGTGTTACACACGCCAGTTTTTGTAGCAAAAGACTGAAAATGAACCTTACTTGATAGCACGTAGGTTGCCTTTACATCGACATGATCGACTCGATATGAAGTTATTGGCGTGTGGGGCACTAATAATGTCCTGACGTTATATCAAGTCAATAGTGGCGAACAGGTTTACACTTATTTAGTTAGATATAGACAGGTAAGTAATAAGACATAAAAATAAGTACTTTAGTTACCTATATGACTTTAAGAAATTCCAGTTAAAAAACAAAGTCTAAACGGCTTTTAATTATCAGGTACCTAAACTCTGTTGTCTGTGTTGTATTGTAATAATCCTTCGCATGAAATTCACTAAAACATTATTTATGCTCACAGCATACAATATAAATACAGTAATTCAATACAGTTGTATGTTGTATGAAATAATACTAGCAGCTGCAGCTAAAATTAGCAGAAACAACTGACCTTATAATTAATTTAGGCAATAACTTTCCTGGCCACAAATTGCTTCACAGGGCTGATCACAATGCTAACCTACGCACAACACAATTCCCACCAGTATAAATGTTAAAGGGCTCCACGCACTATTCATCGATTTTTGACGAGTTTTGAGTTGATATTGCTCCATCATAACTATAGATACCTATATTTATGGATTATGGCGCAAACGGTTATCGGTTCTTTAATCCTTTGAAAAAACTGACTACTTATTTTTTTATGATTTATTCAAACCTGACCTTTTTTTTTTAACTTATTTTTAAATTATCTAATTGAATTAATTGAATAGACTGACTCACTTTGAAATCTTAATCTTGATATCGCATGAATTTATTATTATTTTAAGTATGTATTACAGTAATAGTTTATGACCTAATAATAATAATGTTTTTTTTTAAATTTTGACATATGATGATTAAAATGTTATATTTAAATTCAATCGTTTTGTTTGTACACCTGAAAAGGTAGAGTCTTGGTGAAACCCTTATGTGTAAAATTGTTTATTATACCTGCAATGTAACCCAATTCTCCCAAACAATAAATACTTTGACTTTGACTTTTGACTTTGACCCAAAAAAGTTCTATTTTCAATATTAGTATGTTGTTTTTCATTTTCAGTGAAGGTTCCGAAATGTGGGATATTACTTGGGCCCGCAAGAAGTTGATGATTAGGCGTGATTGCTTCACGGTCATCTGGTTGCACCGACACATGCGTCAGAGGACGCTAGTTCACAGTACATTCCGCTTCTGCCAGCACCGCTCTAAGAACTTCTTCCGCCGGAAATCGCTCCTTGAGAGTGATGCTCAGTGCCTTTTTAATAGAGTGAATCAACCTTTCCCATGAACCTCTCATGTGGGGTGAAGCGAGTGGTATGAAGCTCCAATTTATGCGTCTGTTAAGCAGGAAGTCCTTAACCAGCTGTTGACTTATTTTCTGAACGGGTTTTTAAACTACCCATATATATATATATAGAACACCATACCGCCTCTGATGTCGTCTGCCAATTTTCACCATCATTGGTCCAAAATAATCTAGCCCGCAATGGCCAAAGGGTTGTAGATGATGAGCAAGTCTTGCAGCTAGTAAGCCTCCATGTGGTAAGTGTGATTTGGAAAATCTAGTAATGTCAGGTAAAGACGGTTGGTTTATACGCATGCACTGGTAAGATGTTGTAAGACTGCTTTTTAACTTCCAACGCCACAAAAACCCCCAGGGTCAAGGTGGGAGGACGTGCCGAGGACCCTAACAGCCGGCTGTAGGCAGCGGGGGGTTGGTGCGGATTAGGCTCGCAAGCGGACGAGGGGAAGAGGGATAGGACCTGTGTTGTGCTCGGCGGACGTGTGGACTAAAGGGAGCCCCGGGGTGTCACATAGGGACGCCCTTGGGGTGAATGGAAGTCTGCACCGAACTGGAAATTGAGGTGGAGGGAAAGTGATGTGCGTCGTTAGCCCGGGAGGGTCACGAGCGACCTTCTTGGGGTGGATGATAAATGCACTGATTCCCAACACAAATAAACAACACAGGGGCTATCTTCTCATGCCTGCGAGCCTACTTCGCATAATCGCTGTCGTTAACAACTATGCATAGGGGGGTGGCGCCACTGCGTAGGGGTAAATGTTGCTGGGTGGTAGTAAGGGAGCACTGCTGCCACTCATAAATTGTCTTCCCACAGACGAACTTCGTATGGAAAATAATCAGAAAACAGTAAACAGTGCACACACCGCGCAAGCGGAAAAGAAACCCGCAAGGGGAGAAGTTAGGGAGCGGGTTAAGCCTTCGGGTAGGCCTCCGACTGAGCTGCAAAAGAGTGAGGGTGACCCGGGCTCCGTGGGGCGTGGGGAACCGTCGGAGAAAAGTAGGCAGGGTACTCCAGATGTCCAAGAATGGCTGGGTGGCCTGTCACTAGATGAGGAGAAGCTGCTGCATACGCCACCGAAGGAAAAAACCGAAAGGGAGATTATACCGGTAGTGAATGAGCCGTTCTTCAAGTATGAGAGCAAGGCCCAGAAGTGTAAAGCGAAAATGGCAACAAAAAAGGCGAATGCTGGGGACGGGAGTGTCATCCCTGTGGTAATCTCCACTGGGAAGGACAAGCCTGGTCCCAGCAAGTGAGGGCTGAAGATGATGAGACAGAGTACTGATGAGGGTCACTCGGAGCGTCCTCCAGTGAAGCGCCAGAATCAAGGCAAGGCGGCCGCGGAGGAACCACGGAACGTCGCTAAGGCTTTATCAGCTGCCGGTTCTGAGGTCTTTTCAGTGTCTAAAGTCGATGGGTGGGCGCAAGCTGATGTTACGGGATGTTGGGGAGTAAAAGAGTAGAGCAGTCCATTATGTGACATGCGATATCCATTAATTCCAAATGGTCGGGCTCGGGAGGATTCTCGACGATGTCTAGGCTTCAGGTATTTGAAGCAAAGCTTGGCTTCTTTCGCCCACTCCCAAGGTCATCAATCGAAAGGCGAAGCAACTGGGCACAATCCTTAAGAATTTGGGTCTTCGACTTTCAGTGCGGGCAATTCGGTTCAGTGGATTCGGGGTAAGTAATAAAAGATATAAGAATTTATCATATAACAGTCATAACGTATACGCTCAGTTAGTAGAATCGCTTTGTGTATAACGTTCATTGCATATAATGAACGAAATGTATAATGCCAAATCATATATTTTCAAAAAATATAACGTTATTTAGATATAATTTCAATTGATATAACGATCGAAACGTATAATATTCAATACATCTAAATATTGAAACGTATAATAATCAATTAATATAATAACGTAACGTAACGTTATTTTTCGTACAATTATTGTTGTTTGTTGTTATTTTTCGCTTCGCTCCCGCCTTAGTCTTCTGAACCTAACCAACAGAGTCGGTTTTGCTCCGGAAGGTTTTGCTCGCTCGCTTCGCTCGCTCGCCCGGTAGCTAAGTGTGTTTTGAAAAATTATGAGTTGTACTTAAATATATTACGTATTATGAGCATAGTTTTTCAAGGCGCATAAAAAAAAATACCTAACACCAGAAGACTAAGGCGGGAGCTTCGCTTCGCTTCGCTCCCGCCTTAGTCTTCTGAACCTAACCAACAGAGTCGGTTTTGCTCCGGAAGGTTTTGCTCGCTCGCTTCGCTCGCTCGCCCGGTAGCTAAGTGTGTTTTGAAAAATTATGAGTTGTAGGTACTACCTACGTATTATGAGCATAGTTTTTCAAGGCGCATAAAAAAAATACCTAACACCAGAAGACTAAGGCGGGAGCTTCGCTCCCGCCTTAGTCTTCTGAACCTAACCAACAGAGTCGGTTTTGCTCCGGAAGGTTTTGCTCGCTCGCTTCGCTCGCTCGCCCGTTAGCTAGTTATGAGTTATATTAAAAGATATTATGTATTTTGAGCGTTATACGTTTTTTAAATTATGTATTTTGAGCGTTATACGTTATTTATATTATGTATTTTGAGCGTTATACGTTATTTATATTATGTATTTTGATCGTTATACGTTATTTATATTATACGAATTGATATTCGGCAATATGAGTGTTATATGAAAAATAATTATATAATGTCAATATTAGATCAATTGATCGTTATTCCTTATAAAATTATTGGTTTTGTTGTTATAGCTTTCGTTCGTTATATCTTGTGAACGTTATTAATATGAAAATATATGTTTTGTTGTTATGTCTCATGGGACGCACCCGTGGATTCGTTCAGCGGATTTGAAGCATAACAGCGTTCAGGTTCCGGTTCGGGTTCATCGTCTTCAAGTTTGGCGTAGTGTCATAAGTATATCAAACAGAACATCGAAGACAAATTAGTTATAAATCATTAATATCAATACGTAATAAATCATTAACAAGGGTAAAATTATATCTAGAACGCGATAGTGCCCCCACCAAAACGAACCGAGGGGCGCTGCCTACCTTTACCCGAAGCGCTTCGTCGTTTTTTTGAACCCTCTTAAGTAATATTTGGATTATATCAGATAAACAAAATTCTCGGGATATGATGTCAATACTGAACTTATTAACCATATAAAGTTTGAATTGCATACCTTTTACACTTTAAATTTTATTAATATCTAAAAAACCCCGATTTCATCACTCACTGAGGATCATCAAATGCTTAGGGTACTGCTGTCTTAGAAAGCTGAAATTTGGTATGTAAGCTAGTATCTTTAAAATTTATTGATTTACAGGCGGTAATAATAGTGAAATAACAATAAATTAAATAATATTACAACTAACTTAAATAACTTAAAACAGTTAGTATTAATACAGAAATAACAAAAAATCCTAAAACTTGGAACTTTGATCCCCCAGCCCCTTAAACTAGAAGGTGAAATTTTTTATGACACTTCCGCAAATTTTGATGATAGATGTCTCAAAATTTATATAGGGACTCCTTGTTATAACTTGTGAGACACAAAATTATATCTAAGTTCATATTACGATAATTGGCGCTAGTAGTTAGGCGAAGAGAGTTAGATTTGTGAAATGATTAGCTGACATACCCTCCCTTCCGAAGCTCGCGCCCCTAAGTTCTGTAGTATAACAACACTGCATTAAATCATAAACTTAGTTGGCGGATAGGCCGCAAGGGATATTTTACAATCAAACTCTCTTACAAGACGAGTTCGACGTCTAATTTCATGAACAATTAATTATACCAGGTAAATGAAGGAACAAATTTTTGATAAGTTTTTACTCTTTTGGATCAAGAAATAATATTTTCATCAAGACGATACAATATTAGTGTATTTATATATTTAGGGTTCCGTACCAAAATACTGAAAAAGGAACCCTTATGGATACCCTATTGGATACCCTTATCGAACTAGCCCCACAGTAAACTCAAGAAGGCTTGTGTTATGGGTACTAGACGACGATATATTTAATAGATATAAATACTTAAATACATAGAAAACATCCAAGACTCAGAAACAAATATTCATGCTCATCACACATATATTTGCCCTGACCGGGATTCGAATCCAGGACCGTCAGCTTCACAGGCAGGTGCACTACCCACTAGGCTAAACCGGTCGTCAATGTATATTTTACAGGAAAAATATAACTATAGCTCTATCTAGTTTTTATTTTGTTTATTGTCAAAAAACATTTCTATACTAAGTTTGTAATTTAATCACCTTTGCATGTATTTTTGTTTTATATGCTGAAAGTACCTTCTTTCAAATAGAAAAAAATTGTAATCGGTTCACGCGATAAGGAATTATCCTTGAAAAACCACCATACATACTAAGTTATTCAGTTGACATGACATAAAAAATATATAAATCCTAATCCTATAAAATAAAATAATGTTATAAACGTGAAAGTTTGTGCGGATGGATGCACGTTCCGCTTAATCTCAAAAACTACAAAACGGATCTCTATGAAACTTTCCAGTATTGTAGCTTAGACATCAGAATAAGACATAGGCTATAATTTATTTCAAAATTCATCTCCTGAGGGGGTAAAAAGGGTGTGGCCTTTTTGTATGTTTAAACCCCCTTCATAAACTAACCATTAAAACTAAAGAAAACTGTTATCAGCGTTTTTCGAAATTTGCCCTCTAAAGGGGTGAAACGGGGGTTGAAAGTTTGTATAGGGGGCAATTTTTTTTAACGAGGAGCTTGAAACTTCGTTTGTAGACCTAGCATTAAATACTAAGAAAACTAATTTCAGCGTTTTTTGAAATTCACCCTCTGAAGTTTGAACCTGAGTTTTTTAAAGTGACTTCATACTTGACGAGTAGACTTTCAGTTAAAATAGATTAAAAAACTGCCCTACCCATGCAAAGTCGTGGCGGGTTACAATTGTTAAAGTATGTCTGTCCGTCTGTTACCACTTACTTTTGAACCACTCAACCGATTTAGATAAAATTTGGTATGGATATAGTTTGAGTCCCACGGATGGACATAGAATACTTTTTATCCCGGAAATCATTCCTTAAGGGGGTGGAAATTTGTATGGAAGAAAGGTAACTAAGTATAAGCGCCTGACATAAAATAATAGCAATAACATTCTAACGCAATGACCGAGTTCTACGCAGAAGTCGCGGGCAAAAGCTTATAATCTATATATATAAAAAACCGGCCAAGGGCGAGTTGGACTCGCGCACGAAGGGTTCCGTACTAGTATCTATAAAACAGCAAAAATAACTTAACCAAAATTACAGTTAAATCAACCTATCTCAAAAACTATAAGAGATACTTTGATCAAACCAAAAATCGTTGAAAGAGTTAATTAGCATGCATCACCTCTATTTTTTTTAGAATTTTATACCCCGTAGTTATAAAAATAGAGGGGGGGGGACATACTTTTTACGACTTTGAGAGCTGATATCTCAAAAACCGTTCACTTTAAGAAAAATGTTTTTTAGAAAACTTTATATCATTTTAAAAGACCTTTCCATTGATACCCCACACGGGTATGTACATCGAAAAAAAAATTTTCATCCCTCAGTTACATGTATGGGGGGCCCCACCCCCAATTCTTTTTTTTACTATTTAGTGTCATAATTTTGTAGCGGTTCATACAACACATATTCCCATCAAATTTCATCACTGTAGTACTTATAGTTTCCGAGTAAATCGGCTGTGACAGACGGACAGACGGACAGACGGACAGACGGACAGACGGACATGACGAAACTATAAGGGTTCCGTTTTTGCCATTTTGGCTACGGAACCCTAAAAAAGAAGGCCTGACTGACTGATTCATCAACGCACGGCCGAAACTACCAACGCTAGAGTTTATTTTTACACAGTCGGTTACATTTATAACGTAGGCTAGGGATAAGAAAGGATTTTTCGAAATTCATCCCCTAAGGGGGTAAAACAAGGAATGAAAGTTTGTATGGGAAACGTTTTTTTTTGGACTTAGAAACTTAAAATTTTGTATATATACTCTGTGTTTAAATATAACAAAACTAAATTCAGCGATTTTTTAAATTCATCCCCTAAAGGGGTGAAAAGGGGGTTCAAAATTTGTACGGGGAGCAAATCTTTTTTGAAGTTAGAGATTTGAAACTTCGTAAATAGACTATGATTAAGTACAACAAAACGTATCTCAGTGTTATTTGAAATAGTTCCTCTAAAGGGGTGAAAAGGGGTTTCCATGTTTGTACGGGGAGCAAATCTTTTTTGAAGTGCGAGATTTAAACTTCGTAAACAGACTCTCTGTTTAAATACAACAAAACATATTTCATCGTTTTTCTAAATTGTTCCCCTAATGGGGTAAAAAGGGGGTTCCAAGTTTGCGCGGGGAGCAAATCTTTACTTTTTAGTAAAAATCGATATAGGTGTCATCTTCGAGGTTCCTCGGGGTGCCGATTACGAAAATGACATGCATTTGCAAATCCAAGATGGCGGACAATTATTTTTCTTAAAAATCGATATGGGTGTCATCTCCGAGGTTCCTCGGGGTGCCGATTTCGAAAATTACATCCATTTTCAAATCCAAGATGGCGGACATAAATTTTTCTTTTGAGTAATTTCTCACAAAAGATTAATAGCATCAGACAACTGAGAGAAACAAATAAACCTCATTTGTATCTTTGTTACCATCTTAAATCTACGCGGACAAAGTCGCGGGCGGCCGCTAGTGTAAGTATAAAAATCATCATCTTTTGTAATGCGTACTGCTAAGGTGGAGAATTCTTTGCTGGCATCTGTATTTCCGAGTTCATATAACCTAGACCTTTTTAAGGCACGAGTGAATAGGCATCTTATAGCTCGCTTTACCGTCGATCTCATCTTTGACCCCTGGCTAGATGCTGGCCAAGAGCCATCGCATTTATAATTTAAAATTTAAAAACCCCTCCTTGTATCAAAAATAACCTTCATAAACATTGTGTTTAGTCGCAAATTAAAAATAAATCATGTTTATAAAGATCTAAAGCATATTTTGTTTGCAGCTAGCCAACAAAGCGATGCTCGCTGTTGGAGTTCTTAATTTACCCGAGGCGAGTTTTTCCAGTTATGGTAGGTAGACACAATTTGTTTCATCTGACTATACCCAACAATGAACTTACGCTAGTTTGCCTGAGGCGAGATGAATTGCTGTGCCAATTTGCGTATGTATTAGACAGTAATAAAGATCTACAGTATTCGAGTAAAATGTTTAACAAAACCGGGTTTATAAATCAATTAGCTTTGCAAACTATATTTACGGATTTGAAAGACTACATCACTGAAATTGACTGCTATAACACCAGTACCTTTCTCGATGATCATGACAAAATTAATATCAGTTCATCCAACTCGTGCATGATAGAACAGCATGTCCTCGTGTGTGCGAGCACTCAAACAGACGATGTATTTTTTCGTGAGCAATGATACAAAGTGTAATGCTCACTCAGTGGAACCCCACATCACATTGCCAAATAGATCAAATAGAACGAACACATGTAATGATAAAATTTTAACCAATATAAATGAACATACCTTTTGTATCTTCCATCAAAATGTGCAAAGCCTAAAGGCTAAGTGTAGTCAGATTGAAATTTTAACAGCTAGCACTAACATTGATGTGATGTGTTTGACAAAAACCTTCCTTAAAAGAAGTGATGCCTTAACATTGCAAGTCCATGGATATAAATTAGCGTCACACTTTTCTAGGAATGTAAAATCAAGAGGTGGCGCTACCATATATGTAAAAAAGTACATAAATTGTGTTACCATTGACTGGATCTCGGACATGTCTATAGAGCAGCACTTCGAAGCGTGTGGCATAGTTATCCCTGAAATTAATTCTATTATTTTATGTATTTATACCGAACAGTGATTTAAAACTTTTTCTGGATAACCTAGACTTTCTCCTTTATAAATTATTATTCAAAACACGAAAATTTTCGCGAAAAATTTATATTGCAGGAGATTTCAATATAAACTTAATTAAGGGTGACGTAAGCAGGCACCGATACCGGTATTTTTAAAAAACCCTGAAATAGCCCGATATTTTGGATTATTTTTTGTTCTTTACGTAGGGCTGAATCATGTATTTAGGTAACAACGTCGTATTATTAGATTGTCCCATTAAAAACGAAATAATGAACCGGTGACCGTAATAATACCGGCATGTTTCTATGGAGAAAATACCGGTATCCGATCCCTGGACGTAAGTAAAAAACTTTTCATTTCAGTACTTCTCAAATTTAATATACATCCTACCATACTCGAGCCCACCAGAATCACTAGTGAAACTGAAACATGCATCGATAACATCCTAACTAATAATAATTATTTTATTTTTAACGTATTAAACCTAGGAATATCAGATCACATTGGACAAATAATTAAAATTCCAACTAGCAAAAGCTTCAAAGAAAAGTTCTGGTATGTTCGTGTCAGGCGCATTGATCTTCACTTAGATTTTTTTGTGAAATACATATCTCAGCTTAGTTTTGCTGAACTATATCACCTTACTGATCCAAACATAGCATACTAGCAGCGCCCTGCGGTGTTACCCGCGGATAAAAGGTAGCCTATGTCCTATTCTGATGTCTAAGCTACAATACTGGACAGTTTCATACAGAGCCGGTCAGTAGTTTTTGAGATTAAGCGGAACGTACATCCATCCGCACAAACTTTCACGTTTATAATATTATTAGGATAATACTTTCATAGATCTTTTCAAATTAATATTCAATCTGTGTATACCCTTAGAAAATATAAAGATGACATATAAACGTAAACCAAATTGGATAACAATGGGTATTATAAAAGCCAGTAAAGTCAAACGAAAAATACATTTAGATTTGCAAAAATGTAAGGCAAGGGTAATAAACATAAATATTTGAGATATTGTTGATTATTCAAAGTAACAGTGCGCAAAGCTAAGATAATGTCAAATGATGCCTTTTTGAGACAAAGCACTAATAAATCTAAAGCGACGTGGGGTCTTATTAAACGACACACAAGTTTGAACAACTCAATCAGATCAACAGTTGAGAGAATAAATAGTAATGGTACAATGACTACAGATCCATTATATATCGCAACCAAATTCAATACGCCAGAACCAGAAGCCTTAAGCAAGTCAGTAGAACAAAACTACAGAAGAGGTGTATACGCACCATTTTTCATATTCGGAATAGACAGTCTCTAAGAACTGTATTCAGGGATAAATCCCTGCTTAAACTTAGTAGTAACATATATATATCATGGAGTTATGTATATTTGTAAAAAGAAATTGTGGATATTTCATCAAAAAATGCAATAAAAAATAACTTGCGGAATCAATATAAATTTGATTTAGTCCTCCCTCGAGTAAACAATAAAATGTTAAAAAAGTGCATTTATAAGTGCTACAAATGTATTTAATAAACTGCCAGTCGAAATCAAAGTTTTAGAAGATAACGAATTTAAATGTAAGTTAAAAAAATGGCTTCTCCACAGAGTATTTTATAATATTAATGAGTTTTTTGCATATGAGACTGTATAGCTAGTTTTTTAAGTAAATATTTCGATGTACCTACTATTGTTGTATGCCCGTAACCGGGTAGCTGTTGTAACTAAACACATTATGTCCACCTTTCTTGTACACAGCTTTACAATAAATGATTTCTATTTCTATTTCAATCGACTTTATGGTTATGAGATATGACAAAACGTAAGCTTATTTAATTTTACACCGAAAAGCCCTACATCGCTTTGGCAAAAAAGTAAAGCTTTATTGTGGAAATCTACTTCAACTGGGCTAAATGCCGTCACCTGTAATTTAAATTTTCTATCTAAATTGAAAGCTGAACTTGTTGAAGTACCATAACGTAAAACTGTATTGTAAAATCTTTGTTTCATCTATGCAGAAGAGCTATATCTGGGCAGCCAATTATATCGTTAAATTCTTTTGCCTTTTTGACATTTTAAATTGTACCCTGCGCCGAAATTTTCTGGAGCACGCTATAGAATGATCTGTAATTTGCATTTTGTAAACGTATAGAAGGCGGCTAATAACCAGTATGGAGCTGTAAACTATATTTAAGACATACGTAAATAGACAATTCAAGATTGTATTTTACTGCGCGTGTTGGTTTTAAGTTCTGAGTAAATAAGGGAACTATTCAATAATTGAATCATGAACGTGAATGATTGCTGAAGCGATCACGATTCGCTAAGTAAGTATTATTATTTTAATACGTGTGTTGTATTTTCGTTGATAAGTAAATATCCGTTCCAATGAATAACATTAAGTAAAGAGCACCCGAAACAGAAGGTATATTGTAATGGATTCCTGTACCTACCTCCGATTGTACGTATTTCTGGAATAAAAGAGGTCTACAATTTGGGCTGCTCTTGCGGACTGTAATACCAATATATGTAAATAAACCCTGATGTCCAATTTATTATCTATTTTGATAAAGAAAGCTTTACTTTCTCATTATGTAGTCAAACCCATGTATACTAAATACAGAATTACATGCTAAACATAAATAATATATAGATAAGTAACGCTCCTTTTTAAAGCAGTTGAGAAATTCAAACTAAGACAATGAGAACATAAAATTTCCAAGTCTGCATTCGCTTATCGCGCGTATTTTCTTGATTTAAACACGAATATATATTACTATTGGCGAAGTAAACGAATGTAAAAACGAATGTTTTGCTTTGCAATACCATAGAAGGTGCAAATTCAGACCATAATTTTACTAACCTTGTTATTCATATTCGAGTTTTTCTTTATATCGGAAGTTTAAAATATTAAACTTCCGATATTTTAAATTTAATTTTAATTTTAATTAATATAATATGGGTGATACTACTGGACCAAAGACTGAAAAACCGAATAGCTTCAATTACTGTAGATGTATGAATGTATCTACCAATCTGTCACAAAGTGTCGTACTGTATTATGATTTAAGTATTCCTAGAAATAAAAACATTGAAATTTGTTCCTTAACATATAATGAAATTTTCGTCGTAAATTATACTTCATAAGCCCAGGGCTGATTCTGTAACGCCCTCGAGTTTTCCTTACTAAAAATGTCAGTCAGACCTACCTAACCTAAGTATGATACCTTACGTACGTAATCAACCAGCTGCTGTACCAATATCGGATTTTCCACGTCAATGTTCAAATCGTCTAAAACAGCCTATGACGTTGCTGGCAATTTGTCTTAAAATACACACCGCAAAACGGTTTATTCCAGTGTTAGACTGAGACTGTGTAAGCATCCGGACTTGAGGGAAAGCCTCATGAGCGCACACGACAGTAATTGGGAAGACGTTATACTCTTGTACAATACGTGTGGTTAGTTCGCCTATTTTCAATTTAATGCAGGTTATTTTTAAAATTAGTTTTTACCTTTTTATTATTAGTTTATATCTTTAGTTAAGGCCAATCTAGGGAGGACTGGCTATCTTAGGAGGAGGCCTTTACATGCAGATAGCTAAAAACCATGTACTTATTTAACACACGATTAACTAAAATCTATTGTAAAAAATAAATACTTAAAATTAAAAACTCTGGATAAAATTTAACTAAAAAGATAAAAGCAAAGTTTTTTCGTAGTTACTCGGTATCGTACGTGCTATTTTATGACAAAAACATAAGTCCTCCAATTTATACATCTCCTGTTGATCACATGACAATAAAATCAGTATCCGACGGATTGTCAAAAATTCTAGAATTTCCTAAGCAATCGCTTTTTTTAATATTTATCGATCCGATACACTGCCGTCTGAAGAAGAAAAACCATAAGTGACATTTTTTGCAAAATGGACTTATTACCAGCCTTGTAATCAGGAAAAAAAATGTGATCTTTCTCTCTAGGAGATATAGTACTATATCTTTTGTAGATCATGATTTAGACAACCACAAGTGCATAATTTACAAGAAATCTAAAGTTTTTTGGAAGTGACATTTTTTGCAAAATAGACTTATTACCAGCCTTGTAATCAGGAAAAAAAATGTGATCTTTCTCTCTAGGAGATATAGTACTATATCTTTTGTAGATCATGATTTAGACAACCACAAGTGCATAATTTACAAGAAATCTAAAGTTTTTTGGCTTTATCTCGAAACTTACTTTTTGTCACTTATGGTTTTTCTCCTTGAGACGGACCGAGAGTACATGTTATTGTCGATGAGCGCTCATGGCCCAGTGGCGCCCGCGTACCGCGCGTGCGGTATGCGAGGTTCAGCAACGTGGGCAGGTGACCGCTTTGAGTGGTTATTAACTGAGCGCTCCCGTGCTTTGGAAGACACGTTAAGCCGTTGATCCCGGCTGCTGTCTATGATAGCAGTCGTTAAAGCCAAGTTAGAGGCCTTCGGGCGGCTTGAGAACTTCTAACAGTCAAGTTGCTCACTCACTTGACAATTCCAATAAGTTCTGGTTTCCCCTCGGGTTGGAAAGTCAGATGGCAGTCGCTTCTGTAAAAACTAGTGCCTACGCCAAATCTTAGGATTAGGTAGCGGACCCCGGGCATCCTTTAGGATGCAACTGTACTGGGATAACGCTAGGAGGATGATGATGACATGTTATTGTCGATGAACCCAGCAATTACGCGGTTGCAACAACTGCAGTTTAAATGTTATTCACAGCTGCGATTTCCAACCGAGGACAACAATATCGTTAAAACATACTTTACTACTAAGGAGCGTTTTATTGGCGCTGTTCGAAAACAACGTCGCCCCAGCAACAGTCGACAAACTTTGTTGTAAAATGTTCAAGTGGAAGCTGAGATTAGCTAACTGGGATTTTATCAGAGACTAGCATTTTCCCGCGGCTTCGCCCGCGTACTAAGCGTAATTTTTAGTCGTCTACAAAAAAGGAGCTTCTCAGTTTGACTCGTATGTTTATATGTACCTACGTATTTAACGTAACGTAACGTAACGTATTACGGTATGCATGGATGTCATTTTCGCAATCGGCTCCCCGAGCAACCTCGAAGATGACACCCATGTCGATTTCATGTTTTGTTGTATTTACACAGAGAGAATATACGAAGTTTTAAATCTCTCACTTCAAAAAGATTCGCTCCCCGTACAAACTTGGAAACCGCTTTTCTTCTCTTTAGGGTAGCAATTTCGAAAAAACGCTGGAATACGTTTTGTTGTATTTAAGTTTCAAATCTGTCACATAAATAATTACGTGTTTTCATACAAACTTTCATCCCTTGTTCTACGTTATAAAGTTATCGACTGTGCAAAAATCAACTCTCTAGCATTAGTAGATTTGAATGTGCGTTGATGAGTCAGTCAGTACTATATTATTCTACTAGTATTCTATTTCTCAATCAAATTGAAACATCGTAAATCCCACTTTCTACTCTTTTCAATAAAAACATTTCTTGAATTTACAACTAACTATCGATATAGTTGAACTTTTGTACCTTTCGCGACGGCAACGAGAAAAGATATAAACAGTACTCGTAATTTTCGTTTCTCTCTCATACCATTTTATATCTTTACATGCTCTTTCACATTCCAGGCGTATTATTTCCATTCCTGCCTTGCTCTGATATGTTACGTCGGTGCGCGAATGCGAGCGCGTAAGACCCATCGAAATGCGGTGGAGGTGAGTAATAGGCGAACTACTAAAAAAATACAAAAAAACTAATATTTACAATGTTCACGTGACATTCAATGTCACGTTATGTATCGTCATTTAATTCAACGTCAAAATTAAAAAAAAAATTGTCAGTATTGAATTGACATGATATTTTTATTTCAAAAAAATTATACACACTCATTTTCGAATATTCTAAATTTTGAGAGAATAAAGAGGCTTAAGACATTGATGCCGCCGGGTGTCGCCCATTATATGGCTGAACGTGACCTGGAATATGTTGGAAAGAATTCTCGCTTCGCGGATCAGGAAGCATTTACGAAATGCGTCCCCCTATGACACTCCAATATCATGGAGTCCCTCCTTACCTGAGGCGTATCTATAAAGAAAGGGGAGGGTAAAGGAGGATGGCCTGTGGCGTGCCCCAGCCTTTACTATGAAATCTGTTTGGGGTACGACTGGGTAATCACGGATGGCCGTCATCTGCTAAGCAGGTGAGCGTCAGGATGGCACAACCATGGTGGAATTTTATAGCGAGAGTAATATCTATACATAGCACCTTTTCTGTACTACGTACATCAAATAATTTGTACCTCGCTAAAAATCGTGAAATATTGAAAATAAAGTGGTCAGCCATTTTGACGTCAGGTTGACAGGACCAAGTCCAGTTCTTCTATTTGTAGGCGTTATACCGAATCGATCGTTTTGAAAATATTTAGTAACCAATTTGCACCTTTATTTATGATTACGATTTTATTTAGACTTACCAAAAATGAGTACTCGGTCGTCGATCCTGCTGCTTGAATTGCTCTGAAACTGTCTCTTCGAAACTAGCGATTTTTTCAAATCCACTATTTTTCGTTTACGATTCTTCTGGTTTATCCGTGCTACGAGGAGCCATGATCGGCCTCATATGACTTTCCTCAACCCTCTGTGCTTGACTTTCCCTTTTGTAGCTTTATTAAATCACCTTTTCTAAGAATTATGTGTATTTTATTCCATGAGAATTTTAATTTTCTGTTCTATTTTGACAGCAGATATTCAAAATGATAAACGTATAAAAGTATAATAATCATATACAAAGGTTAGATATCAACGCGTTGTACAAATAGTCTGTCATACTTGTATGAAAAACTGGCCAAGTGCCAGTCCGATTCGCGCACGAAGGGTTCCGTACCATTATGTAGAAAAACGACAAAAAAATCACGTATTTATTTTATTTGTTGTTATAGCGGCAACAGAAATACATCTGTGAAAATTTCAACTGCCTAACTATCACGGTTAATGAGATACAGCCACGGGCCTTTCACTCACTACATTTGCCTCAATCCTCGACTAAAGTTTACTCTGTGCCTCGTTCTGATTGGCTAAAATACCGAAAAGTTACGGAACCACCCTAATTATCATGTCCTTGATTTGCGTTTTTAATGATGACTCAAATATCCTTTTAGCTTCATCAACCAAAAAGAAAAACAATATGTCAATCACTTCAAGCAGTCGTATCATGTTTGAAGACAGAATTTTCTGAAATTAAAATTGGAATCGTAGTTTGAGTTTCATTGTGAATAGTGTGTGTTTGTGAACATTTGAAAATTGTTTGGTGCTTATTTAGTCTTTGCAAAATAGTCAAATAAATACTTTTCCCAATGTTGCGTATTTTACTTCGCAGATATGTTACTAATTTGGTGTTTAAATTAAGAAACCTACAATGTGAGTGCGACTAGCAAAGTATGGAGGAAAGTGCAACGATTATATTATTTCATATATATTAACGAAAGGTTTTCCTCCTGGTTTGCTACTCAGGCTCATTTTAGATTTCAAAGTAAACCCAGAAATCAAAACGTATGTGCATGTGCAGTGCGTGCATACGTGTATGCATACGTGTTTGCGTGTGTATGTGTGTCAGTGGAAAAGTCAGCTTGCTTGCTGGCCATTTTTAGGAATCCCCGTATAGATGGCTAGGCAATCATAAAGCTTGACTGATAACTCTATCTCAGTATATTATAATTAGGCTTGGGACTTTTGGATACCCGCCGTAGTTCTAAAATTCCCGGAGTCGCCATTATGTTAAAATATTTTTTTAAGCCAAATAAAAAAGTACATAATTTATTATACTAAAAATACTACTATTGATAAACAAAATAAATTTAGACAAATACTTTAAGCTTACTTTACCATACATCACAAAATATACAAGATTTTTCTTCATCATATTTTAACCCTTTATACGGTACTAACCAGGACTTGCAAGTCGTAAAACTATTAATTTTGAGTTATATCAGACGGTCTTTAATCAAAAATGACTAATGAATTGTTTGTGACAGTGTTTTTTTATTATTTCTAAAATAGTTGTCAGTAGTCTGTCCCAACCCAAGCATCAAAGAGGATTTTTAATTAAGTAAATCATATATGTATATGCATATCGCGTCACCTGTGAAATGTGACTTGTGTAATTGCAGTCATAATAACGTGATTAATACGTGGTTATATTACAGCATAAATCATGACATCCAATATAATATTTTAATTTTACACTTTGACTTCGAGTGGATTCTAGAACCACGGCGAGCATCCAAATGTCCCATACCTAATTATAATTCCCTCTATGGATACAGCCTGGTGACAGACAGACGGACGGACAGCGGAGTCTTAGTAAGAGGGTCCCGTTTTACCCATTGGGTACGGAACTCTAAAAATGGCATATCAACCTTAAGTACGTTTGTAAAACGTTACGTAATCACCCTGCTGTTTTAGAAAGGTAAAAATTAGGCTATCTATTATAGCCTAATTTTTATTACCTTTGCCATCTACATTAATAGCGACTCCGATGTGTTTTGTCCAATATAAAAAAACATGCCTGTATGTTTTACACATAAAAATGCTTGTGATAGAACAGAGAAACAGATACTCTGAAACAATAAAGCTTTTATACAAAGCTTAAAGCTACTCAAAGCCCCTCCGAGGTAATTGGTTTGCAACGGAGAGTTAAACCAAGGCTTACAGGGAACTAGTGCAGAGTTTGTTAGAGTATCGCCTTACTGAGCCTCAGATAAGTGCTCATTCATACCACACTTCAATCCGTACCAGTTATCAAGTTCAAATATAAAGTCATCCGTTTAAAGAAAAGATTAAAAAAATATTTCTTAAAACGATACTTCATAAAAAAACTGGAAACAGCTTTGGACTCTATAATAAGTCTCCTATAAATAAAAAATATAATATGGACCACTCCAAAAAACTTCAAGACCTGCTGGACTTTAATGCACCAAAATCGGCTACTCCTCCAATGAATACTTCGTTCGTTGCTGGAGAAATTAAGATAATGAGGGATGTCAAATTACCGTGGGGCACTACCGAAATTTTAGTGGGAATTTATGAAGAGTGGCAAGAATTCGAAGATATATTTACGTCGGTAATACATAATAACCAATCATTGAGTGACGTGCAGCTGTTTCATTATTTAAAGATATGTTTAGTCGGCGAAGCTAACACCTCATTAAAGCATTATAAGGTCGTGGAAAAAACTACAAAGCGCTTAGGATACATTCAAAAACGTTTTGTCGACAATGAAATTTTCAAGAGATTTTTTCATTAAAAAAAATGACGAGTCAGTCTGCTACTCAACTGAAAGTAATAATTAACAATATGAAAGAGCCTTGCCTATGCCT
The DNA here is from genome assembly GCA_963556455.1 of Epiblema foenella. Lineage (NCBI taxonomy): Eukaryota > Metazoa > Arthropoda > Insecta > Lepidoptera > Tortricidae > Epiblema > Epiblema foenella. Next base: position 8,772,697 of record OY747107.1, on the reverse strand, counting down.
TCATGGATTTAAAGGTTTGTCGGCGACAGGCTCCTGGGATCCCATATTGATATTCTTAGCGACGCAAAAATTGGATCCGGATAGCCATAGACAATGGGAGGAGCATGTGAGCCTGCAAAGTACCGGCGAGCTACCCACAATAGATGAACTGTTTCAGTTTTTGGAGGATAAGATACACACCTTGGAACTTACGTCTGCAGCATTGTCACAAGTGAAAAGTATCAAAGAATGATCATTTCATACTACTACAACGGAAAATCCTGCCACTTCTGTCAAGAGGCTCATGCTATATTATCATTGCATGCAATTTGGAAAATTAAACCCTGTGGAACGAAGTGAATATGCTAAGACTCAACGATTGTGCTACAACTGCTTTTTACCTGATAATTCTGTACAAGTCGACATCATTCACTTTTGCATCAAAGTAATTGGAAAGGTTAGACATCCTTGCTTGAAAAGAATAAGGCAACCGACATGTCTGCCTACGCACACTCTAAGATACGTGAAGAAGAAGTGAGCCATAATGAAGATGAAGCACTAGAGGAAGAGATAGTAACCAATTTTGCGGCGAAGAAATCAACGGCATTACGGAACTTCGTACCTTCTGTATATACGTAATATTGATAATGTTCTTAATAAATGATTATGACTATGACTACTATTATTTATTATAACAACGTGTTTCACTATGGAACTTAATGTTTTCTAGTTATATATTTCCTGATAAAGAATACACTGTAACTGTCATTATCGATATTTTTATAGGAATGTAATAATATCATTTAATAGCGAATAACATTTTCATTCATCATCCCAAGATGTAAGTGACCGAAATTTTAAATGATATGATATGGATGCAGTATACGTAGGTACCTAGAATTGGATATTTGAGAAATGTTAATGGATAGGAAACCATCAAATAAATTAGACAAATTAGTAAAAATAATGAAATGATTCACATTTTTTTTTAACCAAATGTTACCAATAGAATTCCCATGTTTCTGTAAAAAAGAAATTGTATGACAACTATGTCCATTGTCCATAAACGCAGTATTTCACGACTAAAACGGCTAATTACCCATTTTTATATCGTATAGTATAGTTTTCTTGAAAATCTACAAAATTTGTAAAATGGGACATTTTTCAAGGGGGGAGGGGTGAAGCGGAATGTGGAGGGAGTGGGAGAGTTGTGTATTTTAATGTATTCACTTAAGTATAGGTATATTATAATTTTGCCTCTAAAAATCTTCTAAAATAAATCCACTATATAGGGTCAATTTGAGTACATTTCATAAATTGGTGCCACGTATTTTGTCAGAGCGACGCATGATTTAAATTCGCGAGATCCCGAGCAGTCCTTATCGTCAATTATAATTTAATATATTGTTGACGAAGCAGATCTTAAGATTTGTTTCTGTAGGCACTTGATTTGGCTAGCGCTACATTATAACATCACTATTTTTTTTCCACAGAAATATTGACCTGACTGCTAATACCGCTTTGCTTTAAATTGGAGCACTGTGTTAAAGATAACAATGATTTAGAGTTGTTACTGGTTAATTGCTATAAATATATGTTACGTCATATGTTAGTACTACGAGTAAGTACGTCCAAGAGCCTACTCCAACAGTATGTCGAACAGGAAGCTTAAGTTTTTAATTGCTCATTACACTTAATCCCCCAGTTGTGGTGTAACTTCTGGAAACAATAGACAACACGCTGTTGTAGTTGCTCCGTTATGTAAAGATTAACACGTTAATATAGCGCAATTATAAAGTTTTCCCACACATCCTCATCACATAACAGGAAATGATCCTGCACACGGAGATTACGGTCCTGGGTTAAAATCCCCATAGGGGCAAATATTTATAATTTGAGCTACAATACAATAGTTTTCTTATCATTTTACAAATTTCATTGCATTTTTTGAGAAAAACATTATGTATCAATCCGCTATTTCGGGGCCTGTGCAGTAATGTACTATTTTGTGACCTTTGAATAACTTGCGGCCCAGACACGAGATTTTATGTGAATTTTGAGGTAACTTTTCAGTTCTTATACAAGTTTTCAGGTTATTATTTTTCATTCCAAGGTTGACTCCTTTGATGACTGCATTGTATTAAGCTACTATGTAAATTTAGCTGTTGGTTCTCCTTAAATAAATAAATTAAGTAACTACGTAGTATTTGATGGCCGCGGCGGTGGTGGAAGCGGGAAACGTCGTAATCGCGTGACAGTATTTACATTTTATTGCACAAAACAAATAAATACAAATGGCGGACTGAATGCCTCAAGGCATCATGTACCTAATGTATTATATTGTTACCGCTAACACATCCATGAGATTTAACTCCTAACTATAGCTTCATATTACAAATGATTTATGATCTGTCTTGTAGATGATTGGCTTATAGGCAAGGTTTTATTAATGATCGTTTCAAGTTCCTTAACAACTTTTAATGAAGTGATTCGCCTGGAGTACTACTGTTCAACGTATTGATATGGTATTGTGGTACTAGACTATTTAGGTACATGAATAGAAAGGATACCTCCTGATTTGAATATTTGAATACTCAAAAAAATCCTCCTTTGCATTTGTTCACTGCGGTATATCTTTTAAATACGTTTATTATTCCCAAACTGTCACAGGGCCGTAGCCAGAGTTAGATTTAAGATAGGGCAGCGGTAATCACAGGTAGGGCGCAACTAGCTGGCTCAAGTCAAAATATAACTCAAAATTAACTTGATCACTGGATCGGATCTGATGAATCGATTTTCGTCGAATTTACATGTTATATCAAACTTACTCGTTATATCAAAGGCAGAGTTCAAGTATTTGAGACGAGGAATGACGAGGAATGGGATAGTAGCGATGATGAACCAATACAGGTACAGGAGAGTTGAAACTCAAAAAGTCAAGAAGTAAAGTAAAGTAAAGTCAAGAAGGATGATTGCAAGTGCTGATGGTTATTGTTATGCCTTCGATGTATACTGTTATAAATCAGCAAAGAAAACTAATAACGAGCCTTTAGGATCAAAAGCGGTAAAGGGCCTGTTACAAAAACACCAGATGAGCATAGTGTTTTTCGACAAATTTTTCACTAGCCACACATTACTTCGAGATTTGCGTCATGCTGGTTATCGTGCAACTGACACTGTGAGTTATAACAGGATAAAATAATGCCCACTAGGTTCTGTCAAAGGCATGAAATAAGGACCGAACAGTGTTGACCGTCACCTAGATACGGCTAACCAAATTTTATTCGTGAGATGGCTTGACAATAATGTCTGTACGATGAGTACGACCTACGATTCCATTTACCCTCTAGGCAAAGTAAAAAGATGGGGCTCCACAGAATGAAGAAAAGTAGATGTGAACATAGCTTTCGCCTTTCAGAACTACGGCAAAGGAATGGGCAGAGTTGATTAAGCTGGCCAGTCACTTGGAGCATACAGAATAGCTATACGAAGCAAAAAGTGGTGGTGGGTTTTATTTACCTAGATGTTGGACTAGCTAATAATGCTTGGCGTCTCCATGACAAAATGGACCAAGTCCAGTTTCGCCGAAATTATTACCCGATTGTATTTGAAGTGTCTAGGCACTGAAAAACCCTAATATCAAAGGCATCGTAAGCCTTTACAGTGGTGCCAAGTTTGAGTAAAGACGGTGTTGGACACCTTTTCCAGAAACTTCCGAACCAGCTACGATGCATCGCATGCAACATAAAAGCACCGTGGCAATAAAAAATGTATCAAAACATTGTGAAAAGGGATGTTTTGGAAAATACCACACATTTAGGCCCACTGGCCCCAATTGCGGACGGGTATTTTTTTCATGTTGGCCGTTAATAGTCTCGTAAATATTTTTTTATGAGAATTGTACTTTTGGGTCTAAATGGGTTAAATAAATTAAAAAATGATCGAGGCAAGTTTGTACCGCGTTGCACGCGACGTTGTTGATACTATAGGTACAAACTTAACGCAACCGCTTAATAGCATCCAGTAAACAAACTCTGTCTTTTTTCTATACTTACCCACATGCCAAATCTGATAAATTAAATATTCCTTGGGGTTGATTTTGTGTAATATAATAAGTTAAGGTAAATACAATATGTCGCTACGCTACCTAATTTCTTTTAATTATGTCAAACTATAAACAAACATTTTTACTAGTATATCATAGACGATGGGTTAAGGTAGGGCAATATTATTTTAAGGTAGGGCATTGCCCCATAATGCCCCCCCCTAGCTACGGCCCTGAACTGTCATGTACAGATGGAACAAAAGTCGTTAACATTTTAATTTAAAAGATTATTTGTAATGACGCAGAAATAAAATAAATTAAGGATTCATTACAAATATTACAATTTGTACCGGACAAAATAATGTTTTAATTGGCTTCGCTTCGGCATTAGGTTAGTTAGTTTATCACCAGAATCCTCTTTAGGTGAAAAAACTCTAGACACTCTTGTGATAGTCGTGATTTTGTAATTGTCTAAATTTTGGCAGTGGTAGAAAGAAGAAAACGTTGAAATAGTATTTGGTCGATTTACTTATTAAAGAACTAACACTTATTTTAACCATCATTGAAATGGATCCCAACTGGGAATATCTAGTTACAAAAAAAACGTTAAAATGTAGCGTACTAATTGGTTCGTTCTGTTAATCACCTAAAATTGACAACTGCAATGAGGACTACCGTGTATAAATTCGCCGCTAGAGGTGTTAGTGTAGCGTGAGGTCTCCGAAATGTAAAATGTCACTCTTTGTGGTTGCGCTACGGGGGTTAATATCTAATTGTAACAATATTGTGACTATTTTGCAATACCAGAGCAGACCAGAGCTTAATTATGGCAAATATGAGTTACGGATCAATGACTGTCAGTGCTTTGAGACAGTTTTGTCTTTCGGAAACTTATGTCCTCCTTTTTTCTGAATAAAACGGGACTGCGCTACAATGCGCGATGTTCGATATTTTTATGGTACGATTTTAAGGTATTAAATATGATTTAAATGTAAACTTCGTTCTCATGCCCATAATAACAAGACAAGTAACAATTTTTGACAGCTGGACCTTACTCGACAGTGGCGATAACTGGTGATCACAAAAACGGTAGCCCTCATTGACCGTCTTGGAGGCACTTTTAAACTGAAAGCCGAGTCCCTTAGAAATCGTACATTTTATAGCATAACGAGTTAATATCGGACCTGTCAAGGGCTCTGTGGTTGATCACATAATGAAATCAATTACTGCGACAACCTTTAACTTCACTTGTCTGTAACAAAGAAAATTGAAATTGGTTAATGTCACTCAGCAATTTGCAAGTATTGAATTACTTGCAAATTGCTGAGTGATTTCATTAATAATACTCTAATTATGCCCTGAATTCCTTGCTCAATAATAACTACACGTAATAACTACTTACTGTCCTCAGAAGGTATACAATTCAAGTATTTTTTTTAAACAACGTACTATACTTACGCCTTTATTGCCAAAAGAGGTAAGCAGAGCATATAAAGTTAAAGTTCAGTAACCCTTTTAGTAATTGTTGGTTTAAAGATGGAGAAAATGATATTACAGTTATAGGTTGCTAGCTCATCGCCCACAACACACTGCAACCCTATGCCCATATTCGCCCATAATATTGAAGGAATGCAATGCCTGTACCTAAAGCTTAGCAGCTATTAGAATTCTGGGTCCAGCAAAGTTATCGAAGGTATCGCTGTATGCAATAAAAATTGAGCCTTGTCATGAAAACCATTGGAGAATAAGCATGCTAGATATTGACGCATGACAAAGCAAGTAATATGCAGGCCAAACTGGAATTCGAGTTTAATCAAGGCGTATTAACTACGCTAAGACATGTGGGTTGCTTGGTATGATATTTGCCTATGTGTGAGTTCAGAAAAGTTTAATTGTTGCCAGTTATTAGAACATTATTTTTGGTCAATTTTACACGTGCAATACACGAGAAATATCAGAGCTGCCAACGCCAATGCTGTCATTCATTTCCAACTGACAAGATTAAATTTTCTTTTGCGTTTGCCTAACGAAACTGGAAGAAATTACAAGCCATTTCTTTGACGTCACGTCACTGTTATTCGTAATGCTCCGTCTACCTTTTTTCTTGGTCAGAATGTATTTATTCAGTGTAAGGTTTTGAGTAGGACTGACCAGGTCCACATATACCAACCGAAAATGTAATAAATGTGGAGCAACTGCTGCTCAAGATGAATTAATTCGATTCCATTCCGTTTCCCTAAACCGGGAACTCAACTCAACTCAAAATATTCTTTATTCAAATAGGCCTAGCAACAAGCACTTTTGAATCGTCAGTTATATATTACATAAATTGAATCTAATTATTCAGAGCAATTTATTGATGCATACGAAATTTAAAAAAAGACATGAATTACTGTAATGTATGTCAAAAGAGAGTATAATAAATTCACAAAAAGATCGTCAATATGTAAAATAAAAACATAAAAAATAGTATAATCTAAACAGTTAATGAACAACGAACAACTATTTTATTCGGTTACAACCTGGGTACTCGATCGACTATAGTAACAATTGTTTACCTAGAAGGTTCAGGAACAGCTCGCAACGAGTTCTGTTCCTGACTGAAAAAGATCGTCATAAATCATAATCATCATCAACATCAGCATATATACATCCAATCAGCTAACTAAAAGAATTTGTATGGTGGTGGAAAACAAAGACACCATAGCCTATGGGACTCGCAACTCTTGTTTTGAAGAGGTTTTTATGCATGAATAGGTTTTTTTTGCAGGGAAACGGCTCGGGCTACATATTATTGGCCTAAACAAGACATGTACCCTACAGATTGTTGCAATTTTTAATACTGAATCATTTATTGCACATAATATTAGTACTTATTCAAAATAAAATTGTATTATAGTTTGCATGTGAATAAGATATTTTATCTATCCAAATATCATAAACCCTCCATGATGCGTTCAAGAACCGCACATTATGACCACGATAAAATTTGACTGTTTTGTTAGAAGAAATTTCTTATCTGTAAAAATATTATTGCTAAGTAATAACATCGACTTCGATAATTTTATTTCATTCAAATTTCGAACATCTCTGAAAAACAAATAATTTTGATTTGACGTCTATTCTAGTATCAATCGAGATGACGTTTAGTTCAAAATGAATTGTCAATTTATAAACAAATGTCACACGTATGCGTATCGAACAAAAAAAACTATGACAGCTGCCAGAAAATTTTCATATACCAAGATGATAATTTTGCCCGAGCTGGGCAAGTGAAATATAATAATTGAAATATAATAAATACATTTCATCATTTTCTCATTTGTTTTCTGTTTTATTTTACTAATAATTACTGTTAGTGGCCCTGAATAACGCCGCGATGCCAGTCATAATTGTAAGCAGCTCCTGAATGCATCATGAAAGCTTATGCTATGTGAATAGATAAGTGCCTAATTATGTACAGTCACATAAATCATTGTCAGCTATTCTTTGCCCGAACCTTAAACACAAGGTTTCCTAGCTCAGGCACGTGTTATTATTACCATCTAATTGTAAACTAGCCTATAGTTATTAGTAATGTACAAAATGTTTTAGAAATAAATTATTATTATTCCAATTTCTCATTATTTCTTTTTCCTCTTAGGATAGGTCTTTTAACAAAAGCATTATTTAATAAAAATCAGATTATGCAGGTGGTGTAAAAATATTATCAACCAAATAAAAAATTATTTAATAATGCCTAATAAAAAACAAAATGAAAAATTGCTTAACTGGGATTAGAACCCGGGACCTCCAGCAGGGTCAGTACCAACTAGGTTAAAGTGGTCGTCAACTATTTGACATATTTTTTTAGTTCACTGAACAAGGCCGATGTCGCTAGTAGTGTACAAGGACCTTTAAATGGTAACTTTTTCTGTATGTAGTTATCGTTCTTCTCCTCTAGTGAGTTATTTTTCTATATTCTTTGAGTGTTATTTTATGTATGTCACTCACTTTGTCAACCCAAAGAATTTTCTGGCTCGCCCACGACTTCCGCATTAACTTTGGTTTCAAAGTCACTCCCAATTCCAATCACTTGGTGATTTTCAGGGTAAACGTTTTATACTTAATTATTCACCTACGTATTATATAAACTATCATCTACGTACCTTTCACCCCACAAACAAAAATTTTCATTATATTACAACTGCCTGTTAATCCATTAATAGCATAACTTGCACTTTGAAACCACGAAAATATTTCGGAAAAAAAGGAAGTGCCTATTCACGATTGATATTATATGTATCGGATTGAAGGTTAAAGCCAATAACAAGCCCTTGTAATGCTTAAAGGCTTTGCTTTGATGTGGTTAGCTTTGTAACTGGCAATAGATTTGTATAATTGATTGACGATATAGGGAAATGTGTCGGTTAAATACAGAATATTGTACAAAGAACATATTTAGTGGTTAATAATTATAATTAACTGCTTCAAATAATAAGGATAGAATATGCAGTAAAGGTATTATCGGTATTTATAGTAAGTACTATTCGTATAAATACGTATAAATGTTAGGTTAGGTCACTTTTGAAATTTTTTGCAGCGAATTAATTTTATTTCACGAGTATTATTTTTCAGTTGTTTATTAAATACATTATTTATAAGGTAATGAATAAAATGGGCATCTTGGTTAATTATCATTTTAATTTTCATCAATTTACTATTATTGAAATAAACTTGAACTGTGCCACTGACAAGTGACAACCTATCATTATAATTATTGCCAGTGTAAGAAATTAGTTCCTATGAAATTCCGCAATATGGCGCATATTTCTGGTCGGGCTTTACATGTTTCGTATTACATAGTTCAGCACCTAAGAAATACCATTTGTGATAGCGACAACATTGAAAAAAAACATGATATTTAGACATTCTGAGTCTAAATTTTAGAATAAAGGAAAAATTGAAAAATTTAGGCACCGAGCAGGATTCGAACCTGCGACCTCCCGGCACTCGTGGCCAGTCGCTCTAGCCAACTGAGCTATAGCATATTCGCAACTGATGATTCTCAATATGATTTGAGACGTTAGTGCCGTTAATGAAGCATGAGTCTTCTGGTAGATGTCGCTGTATGCCTCCCTTAAGGCATTTGTATAAAAATATTCTGAGTCTAATATGGAAGTACGAGTACCAACTAAGCGGAATAATATACAAATCCAACCGTAAATTATCAAGCAATCAAAGATAATATAATATTATATTTATAAATTGACACGATTAAGCAAGTGGCGTATTGATACATTTGACATAGTTATTATTAATTTTATCATACTAGTTGTTCGCACTTGACTGTACTTATGTTCACCGCAACGCAACAACACTTCACTCCGCGATACTACTTTAATCACTATTGCACTTCACTGTACTTTCCTATTTCACAATTGTAAGAAATCTCAGTCTCAACATTCATTATCCAGACTCTAAGTTATTTATTTATTTATTGTTCACAGTTACTATTTGTTATTTACTATTTATTACTTCATATGGTCATTTTTTTAGTTATTTATAATACTTACTTACATAATGTCATAGGCAACTTTTGTATAACAATTATAATGTGTAATAACATCTATACGTACAAAAATAAGAACGGAACGCTATTTGCCATTTGTTTGGTTAGCTTGGGTTAAATTAAATAAAGTAGCCAAAAAAACACAGCTTGATCGGTAACTATGCAATGAAATGCTTTTTGCTTTTTATTAAACACTGTTTGCCAATCCAATGCAATTTATCAATCATTTGGCAAACTATTGTTTCAATCAATTTGGGAAACAATTATTGGTTCAACCAATTTGGAAAAGTATCCAGTTTCCAAGCTTTTTGCATTCTATCGGGAATCGTTTTCATTGCCTAGTCTATATAGGTCGTATAGGTAGGTGAAGTAGTGAACTAAACTGAACAGTGAACGTTTATTGAATAGTGTGCGATATTTAAACCAATACCTATATAATATGCATTATGAATTAAGTAGATAAGTATCACTTCGCCTCAAAATGTCAATGGGATAGGCTTTGTAAAGCGGATTTCATTTCATGCTAGAGATACTTGTGACATGTTTTTTTTTTATTTTTAAAGTGTACCTACTGCTTTGTATTAAAGTACTTAACATTACGTATTCCATAATTGTTCAAAGGTAGGAACCTATATATTAAGCAAAGACATAACAATTTCCAATACTCATCGAACCATCGCCCAGTAAATTACATTTGGCATCAAACGCGTATCCCAGAACAATAAAATTACGGTGTAAGAAAGCGGATAAGCGGAGGTTCTATTAATCAAATCTCAAGAGGGAACCTGCCAAACTGAGTGAGGTTCACAATTTTGGGGCAAAGGTACTTCTTATATGATTTCTTTATTGAGTTTCGGACGCCTCATGTGATTCAGAAATAGTTCGTAGGTGTCAACCAGAAGGTTAAGCGAAACGAAATAGGCTCATGAACTCACTTTACACTCAGGAAAAATAACGTTAATTACCACTTTGTTGTTACAAGGCTTTGTTATACATATATCTTTCCGAAACTTTCAAGACTCATATCTTTTTACACTGATTATATTTCAGGTTGGGCGGACTGTATGCTTATTTGCTTGTCTCGGCCTATAAAATAACGGTAGGAAAGATATCAAAATTATTTCCAATAACCTGATAAGCTAAACATCCCAATGCTCGACACCTTGTTGTGTGTGCATGCGTGCGTGCGTGCGTGCGTGCGTGCGTGCGTGCGTGCGTGTAAAAGTGTCATGTATGTATTAAAGAGCACAAGGATTCGGCACAACGACTTTTAACTTTAAAGGTTTCTTAGAAAGTGACGTGTATTCATTTGGCTGAAACAGTGTCAGCCGGATGTCAAAAAAGATAGATGGAAGAAACGGCCATTGTTTTGGGTAGGATTTTGGGCGCTAATGCGTTAGCTGAATTTCAAGTATAATTATAAATTAATAAAAGCTAAAACAACAAAATTGGTGATTTCATTGATATATAAAAGAAAGTTAATAGTGTATCAAAATGATCTTTTCTCTAATTGTTTGTATAACATGCTGTTTTAATAACCTGACTTATTAATTCATCTGTAATTAAAGCCATCACGACCATGCGGCTATAAAATAATTTTTAGTTTGGTAATTTATAGTCATAGTCATAGTGATTTATTTGTAAACATAGGGCGCAATACATTGGTGGATAAGTAATGGTATGCGTAACACTATGTTTCGCTTGTAGGCGTACAAAATCAGTAGCATGATAATTTATTCAACATAACAAAACATAATAAATAATTCATAACGTAATAAGAAAAAAAAAACAAAAGATGGTAATGGATAGAGAAACGTGAGATGTCAAATAGTTAAAAATTAAAGACATTAATAAATTAAATTGATTTAAATTACAAGTCATCTTATATCAATTAAATTAAATGAGGATAAGGAACACAATTGTCTGTCTGTTTCAAGGCACACATGGCTCTAATAGATTTTCCCTCGGGGCGACTTTGGCCACTTCCTAATTTGTATCTTTCCAAACTTGTCCACTTTCTAATTCGTCCACTCCAACATAGTCCTTTTCTTAAGTTGTCACTTGATAGATTCCAAAATTGACTACTTCCTAAAAAGTCATTTCCCTATTCGTATTTTCCTAACATGTCCATTTCCAGAATCGCCAACTCCCTAAATTGTCCATTGTTCGAAATAAAATAAAATAAAATTTTGAGCATGGGGGTCACTTTTGAGGGTTACATTAGACCTTTAAAAATAAAAGTTTTTTAAACTTCAATGTGTTACATATCAAATGAAGGGCTTTTTGTGAGAATCAACAATATATTTTTTTCCCAGGTTCATTAGTATTTTTTTTGTTCCCTTGTAAGCGGAGCAGCCGATTTGCCTTACGTTTAGGAACCCAATATATGGTAAATACGTATTATAAACGAGTATAATAGAAACAGTGAATAATGCTTATGATCGATTCGAATTTACTATTCGTTATGCACGTCACGGGGGAGGTAAATAATCATACCGAAATCATCTATATTTGAGCCTACATATTTATTTGGGAGCTGGCCTAACCGGGCATTAGTTACGTACCTATTACGTAATGGTAGAGCATTGTTAATTATTATGTTGCGTGTACTAACTAGTATTGTTTGGCCACCAATTTTCGTATTTTGTACTATAATATTCATAACTAGTATTTCATTTTCATTATGTATACGTTTCTCACGGAGTCACAACTGCCATAATTATAATCATTATTTATTCATAACACTGTATTACATGTCAATTTTATAATTATAATTGTAAATTAAAACTTGAATATGTAGTTACATTATCCCTACCACGTGTACGATAACATAGAACACTTAGTTATTACTTGTTAACAACAATGTCGCAATTTTGGAACTTAATACAATATAATAATAATAAAGTTACAATCAATGTCAAGAATAAAATATAAAACAAAGCGGGTGCAGTCTTATAATAATAAACATACAATAAAACACAATTTCAAATAATAAATTGATGAATAACCTAAGTACCATACTAATTCAGTAAAACTATAAAATATAAATAATTCACGTGTATAAATATTTAAAGCCAGAAATAATATTTACATAAATTGTCATTTCTTATAACTAGCTTTTATCCGCGACTTTGTCCGGGTAGAACTCGGTCATCGCATTAGAATTTCTTCGTCATAGTCGCTCTTAGCACTAACCATGAAACACTAGGAGTTTTGGATGACCATCCGTGGTGTTCTTCATCAATAATTCCTGTACACCAAATGCTATTTTCTGAATGCAAATGCTCGGTTTGTTACCTAAAATGGCTAAAATACTAAAATCGCTATATGTTTCCCTTGAATTTTTGAGTTCCCTCAATTCCTCATGGTACCCATCATCAGAAGTAAACTTTGATAACAACGGGACCAATCTCCATGCATATTCTTTCGAACAAAGAAATAATTTTCCAAATCTGTTCATACAAGCTTCCTCGTAACAAACATACCAAAAAAATGCAGGCGAATTGAGAAACTCCTTTATTAAGGTCCTCAGTTAAACAACCAAAATCATGAGGTTAAATTTATTAAATATTCATGATATTTTAACTAATAATACCGCTATTATTTCATAAATGACTCAGCTTTTAGTAACAAGCCTCCTTGACGTAAATCGTCGTAAGACGTTAAATCAAAGTTATCAAGAATTTCTCCACTAGGTGCTAACAAAGTTAACAAGTACTAAATAATTCAGAATACCAAAGTTTGAATGCGCGCGCTGGAATAATATTTCTTATATGAACATTTGTATTGCTGTTTCTTTTTCATATTTAAGACAGAGTAAAAATCCTCTCCTGGTAGGCAATATTTCAACCTACGAGTTTCTGTATTATTACGTCAGATATGAGCAGTCAGACACTGGGTGGGACCATTAGGATTGGTATTGCTCTAAAAATATACGCAATAACTGGCAATAGAAGGATTTCAACAGAGTATCTGTAACCAAAATAAAATGAGATACAGATTATTAAAATCAATCCGGAAATGAGCTATGTCCCTCGATTACATAGAAACAGAAAAAATTCTACAAACAGTAAAGTAATACTTACCTACGAGTATTTAAGGAAAGTTACTCATTTAAATTAAGTTATGATAAAAATATTGACAATTCCGATAAACGGATTGAAAGACACGATGCTCTTTTATTATGATTATTGATTACGAGACCTAATCGTTCTTGTTGTGAGTAGTAAAAGTACGTCGTTGGGCCAAATAGTATAGCAATAAGGAATAAGGACTATAAAATCTACAGAAAATTAGGCTCATTAATTCATTAATTTAACATCCAATCAACAATGCCCACACCCTCTTCTCATTGATACTCACACACAAGTAAACACACATTCAACCGCACACCACACATACCTACTCGAGCATATGTTTAGACACGTAAGCAAATTAAAATATAATTGTGTAACTAAGCTAGGACAAAGTAAACATAGGTTCATATATTAAGCATACTCATCTATTGTTTATTCTATGCAATGCATCTAACCAGGTTGTTACTACTATCTATTGCCCTGCTTGAAGATCAATGTAGCGAAGTAGCGATCTCTAAATGAGCATCGGAATTCGCCTGTTCCCTATAAGACAGGTTTACCTAGTTTAGGGCACAGGACACCGTTCCTAGGCTTATCTAGTAATAAGTGCACTCTATGTATGTACCTACTCTAGTATATACACCATAAGCTGATGTATTGATACCCAATAAATAAATAAAAAATAATTTAAATAATGAAAGTCAGATGAATATCGTATGAATGAAATTGAGCATTAAATATTATTACTAGTTCGATTTGTGTAAGTCCTTCTAATATGTATTTCTTATTTAAGGGATACCTACATAATTCGCAGACAAAAGATACTTGCTTTGGAACTATTTGACATTCTTTGTATTAAAAAATTCCAAATCCTTAGGAATTGAATCTCAGCTGTAGTATGCTGTACACGTGTAACAAGTGTGCACTATTTGCTACGTACACAAGTAAATAATGTAATATCATTCGTTATTGACAGGGCTTTGTTTCAATTCCTTGTAAGTGAAATGTAGTCAAGCATTAATATTGACCTCGTGTTCTACTAATACATAGACTATGAATGGACGTCAACGGTTCAACGTCAGTTTTATTATGTACCGATTTAATTACTCCGTACCAAATGCTTTCTTGATTGCATTTTTTAGTCAAGTTTAACGTAGTTATATTTTAAAACTGTTTTTTTTGCTTTATAGATGTGCTAGATGTTATAGAAGATTTTATAGAAAACAGCGCTGTTACAGCAATTGTCGAAATATTATCAAACTACATGAAATAGGTATTGAAATAAGTAAACGTTTAGCTAAAATAACTAAGTATGAAACACGACGACGATCTCAAACTTGACTTTCATCGTGGTAAACAAAGTTACGGCGAGTTGGTTGATTAATATAAATGTATCGGACTTATATGTCGGATATATAGCGTTCGTCCATATAGTCCCTATTCGTCCCGGTACCGCCGCACACTACGTAGAGCCAGTCCGACCCAGGTCGGGCCTAGCTGAGTTTCTTGCTGGACTCTTCTCAGCTAGGCTAGGTTTAGTGAACCAGCGACAAAACTCCCAGTAGCTCGATTCCACTCACACCTCAGATTCGGTTGAAACCGCTCAACCAATCTCACTGCAGCGCAAACTTATTTTAGTATTCCAGTGTTCCAAACCACACGCGTGGTCGTGTCGGAGGTTTTACCCTAGATTTTCCCTTGGCTACTCTCCAACCGCGCACTCCTATCCCTTTATAGAGCCCGGCCTAAAAAGCCACAGTCAGGTTCAAAAAAAACATCTCGGCCCCTCTGTTAACGTTAAATCTGGCGTACCTAAATTTAGGGCCGATTGTTCCGTTACTTGAAGTTACGTTCATTTACCAAATCACAACTAGCATGAGTGAAGTATACCTGACACTCAACATAAAATAGTTTGTTAATATCATAAAATCCATCTAGCTCTACGACATTTCACACTAAAACCAACATCTGTGCTGCGGTTCGCAACCTGTCAACTCACCTCACTACTCAAATCTTTTAAAGTGAGAACGTGACGTGCCCCGAGTTTCCCCACAACTATTTAAGTGTAAACGGAGGTCTGACTTACTGGTATCTGGGACGAGTTTTCGATATTGATATTGCTACATTTGCTGAGCGCTCTAGGCACAAACTTCCGATGCACTCACACAGACGCGGGTCGCGACAATAAGGTCTGATTTTACACTAGTACGAGATCATTCAACTTACTCGCACTCGCTACAAATGTTTGAAATCCCCAATGAAAGTGTAAACGCCTGTTTACACTATGGCCACGCCGCCCACGGGTGAGAGTTCCTACATTTAGTTACCGCAAGTGCGAGTAAAAATCGTTTGACTGTCACTGATCAATGCGTAAACAGGCCATAGGTTGGCAGTCTAGACGCCAGTGGGCAGCAGGACGTCGAGCGGTAGGCTATGAAGGCCAGCTCGTCAACACGATGCCCGATGACGGCCAGACCGCAGCTTAGGGTTTAGAGACGCGAGCGCGGGCAAATGTCCCATCAATATCATTATTACTTTTTGACCCAGCGAGCGGGAAGCGCCGCCGTTTGAGCTTGGGCAAAAATGCTTTCATATGTCTGTGCGGTCCGGATGTCCGTCGTTCTTCATTTACATATGCTCGTAGTTATCGCGTGATAAACGACAAGCATATAATAAAACACCCGACATTTTCTATCAAGTCATGACAAACAGGGATAGGTAGATGCTTTATCTTGTCGTTTATCGCGTGATAAACAACACCATGATAGACCCCAGGGGCATTTCTACGACCGAGTCTCGTGAATTTTTGTGCAGGTTCGATAATCATGCAGTTTTATCCGGCAATTTAGTTTTTGTTTGATTTTTTTTCAAAATGTCGGAACCATTGGAGTTGAAAACGTAAAAAACATCACTGGTGAAGTCTACAGCTCACAGAGCCACTATACGTCGAGTGACACAGACCTCCTGCTATCAACCTGGCAGCGACGAGTCTCGATAGTCGAGTCACATCAGCTCGTAAAACGCTTTACCGATAGAGTAAACGGGTTACCGATGAAACGAAGACGGTGTGAAGCCGAGCGGAATGGAGATTTCATGATTATTATTTGTGACATTACCTGCAAAGTCGATCGTAGATAATACAGCGTACGGATTATCGGTACCAAGGTAAAAGGTTTAAGGTTAATTCAATTCTGTTCTGAAGGCAGGTTTTTCTTGATTATGATACGCGCGCCAATCTCGCACGAGAAACAAATCGTAATAGGTATGATTGAGACGTGTAGTCGGTGCCATTTCATCAACTCTAAGCACTTTGTATGTACGGCAGCGACTCAAAAATTACAATAGGACTACGACTACATTGTTCTCATATTGAGATATTAGTAGTCTGGCAATTATTTTTTACTTTACAGTGTTTTTTTGGAGTCGGTTTTTATTTTTTATTAAAAATTCTATTTATTTAACACTTTTTAGTGAATTATTACCAGAGTGCATATCATGACGATTCCAATAGGCTCAAACACAGCTAAGCTACTTTGTTTTATTACGGAGTTCCGTTGCCTACCTTCCGGCTTCCATTACCAGATCAGGTTGATGGTAACATTACATTACAACCATTAAAATTGGCTTCATCATAGTCGCTTCAGTATCTTGACCGAAATATCTTAGTGCCAACCGTGAAACACTGGGAGTTTTTGGATGACCATCCGTGGTCTTCTTCATCAGTTTCTGAATGCAAATGCTCAATTTGTAACCTAAAATACTAAAATCGTTATATGTTTCCCTTTAGTATTTGAGGAGTTCCCTCAATTTCTCCAGGACCCCATCATCAAAACTGGATTCTAGTAACAACAAGACCACCCTTGAATCATATGCTTTCAACCAAAGAAAGAATTCATAAACGACGGAGTTCTGAGGTAACAGACATAAAAAAATATATAAAAAAAGAACATCCAACCGAATTGATAACCTCCTCCTTTTTTTGAAGGTGGTTAAAATGTGAACCAAATTGAGGCTCTAGCCTTAACCTTATACAACATTCATAAATATTGTATGGTTGAACGAATCCGTTAAATCTAGATTGAAATGGAATTGCCTTATTTTTTTTAATGGAAATTCGAAAACCTAATTGAAATAATAAAGAACATTCAATCTTCCACTACAATATTTCGTAGAACAAGGAAGGCAATTACGGTGTGCACGGCACTGTGCCAACAGGAATAAATCCGTTTTTTAAACCAAAGGCAGATAAAATTGGTTTCGATAAAGTTTAGCTGGCGGTAGGAGGTTCAAATACAGGCAAAGATATTTAAATACACGATGAGTACAAGGTTAGGTACAGGTAAACTATATTCCAGGCCCAAAGTTTGACTTAATTTAAACTCTCCTTAGAGACATCTCGAAATGCAGTTTAAATCCCACTCCGATTCATTATATTACGATTAATGCTCGTATTTTAAATGTCTAAAGGACGCTTAACTGAAAGGGACGTCCCTAGGATAAGTAATGTGTTTTTTTTTTGAGGATTGCAGTGTGTTGACAGCAGAAGGAACACATTTAGGGCCCTCGCTCTCAACACAGTGCATCCTCGGGAACTCTGGCAACCTTGCTCACCTCCAGGAACACAACACTACATACTTGTATAGTAGATAATGTTATTATGGCTATGGTCTTTTGCAAGGCGGAGGTACTTCCCCAGTTGGGCTGCTCCAAATTCGAGCGAGATGACATTTTGCTGTGCCCTACCTCTCTCTAAATTTCCTTTAATGTCTTTGACATTCTGATTTTGAGAGACAGCTGACATAAATAAGTGGGGGATACTCGTAATACCATCGGATTACGAATATTTATCATCATAAATATATCGATGATGTCACATTTTGAGTTTCGAGAGTAGTGAGCCATTGCTCGTAAAACAAGTTAGCAGCGAACACAGCAATAATGTTTCCATTGCTTAATCAAGAGTACCTAGTCCTATTACACACGAGTGCAGTGACTGGACGTTGCGATTTATTGTTGGGGCTTGCGTTGTTAATAATGCTGTTGCTGTAATATTCACGACCTGTGTCGACACAACTCACTCATTTCTGGCATAACTTCGCCCAGAATAACACCAAATCCAGACAAAACGATAAAATTTGATCCAACATCGCTGCACAGCGCGATCGTCGCATCAAAAATCTGTCATCTAGGTAGGTACGTACTGCAACAATTTATGGTGAGACATACTATAACTGGGTTACGACACTATTGTCTGTTCAGTGTGCGGAGATACGACGCACATTAAATATCACAGATATATGTATTATGCACCTTCTCTTCCTGAACGAATCTGGGTTGTCAGAACACAGAATAATAGAATCTGAATCAATTGGATGTTTTAGAGAGCAAATACATAACTCGCATTATGCCTTCTTTCTTAATAGCATAACTTCTAGTTCTTCTTTCAGATCCCAAATTAGTAAGCTGAGATACCAAGTTTGCGCGTCAATGCGTCACCCAACGCGTCCAATGCGTGTGCAACATGCAAAAAGTGCCAGCCACGACTATAACGTAATAGAGATATAGTTCGTACGAAATTAAGAAAAACCAACTGAGAGTTCTGACTGCCTATAAGGTACATTTTTTCTTGCCTGTTCATTTGACAGAATTTTGACTTCCAGTTTCGGACATAGTATACCTAATTTGGTACGTCGGGACATCATCAGTCTCGCTCGCTCAAAGTTGGAGCAACCCAAGCCAAAGCCGGCCATGCAGCTTGTATGCCACCATCGTTGAAAAAAAATGTCGGCTCGGTGCAGCGAAATACACTCGAGGTCAAAAATTTCGGGTCACCCTAAATTAAATTACCGCAATAGGTTTTTCTAAATATTTAACACTAGTTTTATTTACATGATTTTTCGTAATACCTAAAAGATATGTTAAAAATATCAATCTCCAAAACTGACCATTTTTGCTATATTATCTCCCTCCGGTTATCATTGTTTTTTCATGGGTTTTTAGGAGTCCGATTTAAACATGGAAACGTTAATTTTTTTAACTGTTATTTTCGCAGGTTAGATGTAAAATTAAATAAAGATTAAGACAGGATTAAAAAACAAGGGGGACTGGCCTGTTATGTCATATAACGGTTTGCCTGATGCGAGTTGTCGGAATCGTGAATTACCTTGCAGACGAGTTGACAGTCGCTTCCACATCGCGGCGCGGTGGCGTGCAGCGATACCGATTTAGCAAGGGATGCACGTATGAATTTAAACGTGGAGAGATGTCCTAGGCAGACGGATTTATTCTAGTTAGGTATGTGGAGGAGACATGTAACTTTGTTACTACTTAACTCTGAAAGCTAATTTTTAACCCTTGATGGAAACGGAGTTATGTTATTAATTTGCGTAGGTTTACAGTGTACAGTGTAATGAATTAAAATGGTAGTAGTAAACACTTTATTGCACAAATCTAGTACATAGTAGAAAACAAACTTAATATTAGATATTTGTACAAAGGCGAGATCCCTTAAAGGGATAAGTTCGTCTTTGTACAAATATCTATTACTAAGTTTGTTTTCTCCTTCCAGTTCCAGTCCCAGTTCCA
Source organism: Epiblema foenella (assembly GCA_963556455.1). Taxonomy (NCBI): domain Eukaryota; kingdom Metazoa; phylum Arthropoda; class Insecta; order Lepidoptera; family Tortricidae; genus Epiblema; species Epiblema foenella. The sequence continues at coordinate 8,752,461 of OY747107.1, read as the reverse complement.
GGGGGATCAACGGATTATGATGTACTTAGGTTTTTTTTAATGGGATCGTGAGATCAAAAGGGTACAGCAAAGCACGCGGCCTTATATAATTGTTCTACTATGTCTATTTATCCAGGTTTTTAGAATTCAAATTATGAAATAATCAGGGGTACCCACATTGAAAAACTCATATCCGCGACACAGGCTTCGTCAGGTTGGTACAACTATGATTACTATGAGTCAGCAACAAGCGCAATCAGCACAACAATAAAACAATCCGCAATAGGCTTCGTCAATTAACCTTAGTTTATAAATATACTAGCGACCCGCCCCGGCTTCGCACGGGTGCACTATTTAATGGATGTTATTATACATATAAACCTTCCTCTTCAATCACTCTATCTATTAAAAAAAACCGCATCAAAATCCGTTGCGTAGTTTTAAAGATTTAAGCATACATAGGGATATAGGGATATAGGGACAGAGAAAGCGACTTTGTTTTATACTATGTAGTGATAACTGCAGCCACCTCAAAAATTCCCAGTATGTTTGCAGCATGGATTTATGTAGTTAGAAAAGTCGGGCCGTTTGGTCCTTTGAACTACTTAAATAAATAAGTCGTTTTAATATTCCTCCAACTGGTAGATAATTATTCTTTGATGTTTTTGTTTGTTTGTTATTTTTATTAAAATTATTTCATAATTTCACTTTGTTACAACGAATGCGGGATTTAATAAATTCAATTTTTTTTAACTGTCGCTAAAGCCATAATGTCCTACTAATACTACAAATTCGGAATTCAGATGGTTGGATATTTGTCACTCAATCACGCAAAAACGGCTGAACGGATTCTGATGAAATTTGGTACTATAGTTTCATCCCGAAAATTATCCATGAAAGGTATAAAATAGAGGGTGAAAAATTACGCAGACGAAGTCGCGGGCCAAAGTTAGTAAGAAAGCTCTAAAGTTCCGGCCCCTGCACTAGGCGTAGCATGTATCGCAGGAGACCAAAAGACCAAACTTGCTCGTTTCAATGCAATGGGAATATCCTCAAATAAGTAACGTTTCAGGGTTCAGGTTCCCCTCAAAAAGAACCTCTGCAAATCAGTCTTTAATAGGAAATAGTTTCTCAAAATTATATTAATCGGCTTTTCGATTGTAAGAAACGCCATACAAATATATTTACAACACATGCATACCTACTTTGCTAATCCTAGTTACAAATAAACTCGAAAATTGGGAGGTTTTGCGCCGAAATTTGTCCTCTTTGACGGTGTTAAATGAGTTGACAGGGCAGCGCGACGCATTGCGAACGATGCCCATTTAACGAAGGATGTTGCACGTGTGAACTGACCTTTATATCCACATATCAATTTCTTGGAAAAGCTATTGAAAAAGGAACCTTGCATGATGTGAAATAAAATTCAAAACTCAGATATAGTAAAAATTAGATAGGGTATATTCTAGATTGCTGATATATGTCAGGAATAGCTGTGTGCGTACAGTGCAGTCTAATAGAGATTTTAGCCAATACAAAATTTGTCGAGCGGAGCTAGTAAAATTAGGCCATGTGGAGGCAGGCACTACACGCTGCTGACGATTTTAAAGCTCTTGTAAATCTTGCAAAGGTAAATTATTAAGTGGGATTTTATTTACCAAAATACTGTTTGTATCGGTTGACATTTACGAGCAATAAATAACTTCTTTAATTTTTTTTTTAAAGAATATAATAAGATCAAAAAAATTCTTGTGGTCGGATCCCTGAAGAAGCGTACCCATAAGGCTGCGTTCCCCCTTTGGCTACGCCGATCCGCTGTTCAATGAAGGAACCTTTACTACTACTACATTACATAAGTGCTCAAAAATATATACGGATTAAGCGCCCTTATCAGTTAAAAAGCGCTTTTGAAACTATTTCCTACGTCAACTGACACATATTTATCGTGACATTTCGTTATTATCTTGTACGGACTATTGAGGCCTAATAAAAGCATTTAACATCTAATTTTGGGATTATTCATTGATATCGTTTCGAACATCCTACTAATTACACAATCATTATCATGATCATTGTAATTATCAATATTTTTGTCACAATTTTAATTCAAATCATTTTAAAATATAAAATGTCTCTTAACCATACACACTCTTATCTAGGCTCTTAACACCAGGGTAATAAGACAGTTCTTGTTGCCTCCGTTGTATTGTAGGTAAATAACTGATCACTGTTTTTATTTTGCACACACGGTAGCATAAGCTATCCCACGCGTATAGAGGCAATCAGTCTTTTGTACAATCAGTGCACTTGCAATATGACTAACCTAAACAAAGAAACGTTTGTATGAATACTATGCATATTATTATTCCACAGTATAGTGTTACTAAGGCACTTTTCACATAAATAATGTCCCAGAAATTACACTTTAGAAATGTTTACACCATCGGAGTGTTACGTTCAAAGTGAGAGTGGATTAGGTACAAAATTAAGGCTCGCTGTGGCGTAACAACGAAATTGGATGTTCGACAGTAATACAGGTTTATTTGTGCCAAATCTCGGAGTGTAAGTTGAGACCTCGACCTCGTATGAGTACGTTCACCGACATTTCCAATTTTCCGCGTTGATTCTGACGGTATACGATACGGCATTGTGTGCTATTAAGACTCATGCGCACTAGAGCTGGCATTAAATTCAGATAGGGGATTGTTGGCTGAGAATTATAACCTAGTTATTATAACAGTAAGTCCCTCCTGAGACCTAAAAAAAATACAATAAAATTTTAACCTAGTAAATCCAATACTAAATTTAAATCTTATTTGTTCTAAAAGCAAACGTAACAACTCTGTCACTTCAAAATTGGACTACTTTTCCATTGACCATTTTTGGTCTCTTATATAAGATGCGGGGTCTCTCTTCATAAAACATCACGCGTCCAACAAAATACAGGTATCAAAGCGCCGGAAAATACGAAAATTGTCCGCTATGCGTGAAACGCAGCGATAAAAATACTTTTTATTTATTAAAATCATGTATTAAACCGGGATTAGTTTAAACTCAGAATAGCTGTCATTTCATATACACTTTGACGTAAGTATATGGAAAATTGTCACCTCTAATACTATTCTAATCGCGGCTAGGTAATATACATACAGTCGAGGAAACTGAAAGTTTATCACTTTCGGACTGTTTTAAAACTGACATATTTTCAGTTTCCTCGAATATATATATATATATTTTTATGTTATAGGGGGCAATCGAGCAGACGGATTGCCTGATGGTAAGCAATTACTGTCGCCCATAGATACCCGCAACACCAGAGGAGTCACAAGTGCGTTGCCGGCCTTTCAGAAGGGAATACGCTCTTTTCTTGAAGGTTTGAAGGTCATATCGGTCCGGAAATACCGCAGGCGACAGTTCATTCCATAGTTTGGTTGTGCGAGGCAGGAAAATTCTTGAGAAACGCACAGTTTTGGACTGCCATCTATCTAAATGGTGAGGATGGAAATGCTGACGCGTAGGACAATGACAAAAAGATGCGGCAGGGATCATTTCGAACAATTCCTCCGAGCACTCCCCGTGATATAAGCGATAGAAAATGCAGAGTGAGGCTACATCTTTACGCAATTCCAAGGAGTCTAGCCGATCAGAAATACGCTGGTAGCCGACGATTCGAGCCGCTCTCCGTTGAATTCGATCCAGAGGGAGAAGCTGGTATTGGGGTGCCCCTGCCCACAGATGAGAGCAGTATTCCATATGTGGGCGAACCTGCGCCTTGTACAGCTGTTGGTGGTGGGTCGGAGTGAAATACTGCCTCCATCTGTTGAGCACGTCGAGCTTTTTCGAGGCTAATTTAGCCTTACCCTCTAAATGGCCACGGAACTGGACTTCACTCGAGATGTCGACACCAAGGATTCAGATTGGCGGTTAGGGGAGTGCTCTCAAAACGAGGTGACGCAACAAACGTAGACTTTTTAGCGGTGAACGCGCAAACTTGTGTCTTTTTAGGGTTAAAACGGACTAAATTAAGTCGACCCCATTCTGATAGTTCCTTCAGAGAAGCCTCAATTTCAGTCACAAGTTTGTTTCGACACTCGATGACGTTTTCCCGAGAAATATTGGCGGGGCCGGTATAGGAGGCATCACTCGTGCTGTCATCCGCATAACAATGGATGCCGCAGATTTGCATCATATCATTGATATGCAGAAGGAACAGCGTGGGCGATAGCATACAGCCTTGAGGGAAACCATCACTCACAGACATGGAATCTGGGCATGCACCGTCGACTACGACGTTTGCTTCTGTCTGCTAGAAAGCTACTGACCCATTCGCATAATTTCTCGGGAAGCCCATATGATGGAAGCTTGGAGAGAAGAGCTTTGTGCCAAACCCGATCGAAGCCCTTCGCAATATCCAAACTAACTGCCAAGGCTTTACCCTTAGTCTCTATTGCCTGTGCCCAAGGATTTTCATGTAAACCAGAAGATCACCAGCCGAGCGGCCCCTACGGAAACCGTATATTCGGTCAATAAGCAGCTGGTGGTCCTCTAGGTACCGAAATAGCTGGCAGTTGATAATGGACTCCGTTATCTTTGAGAACAGGGAGGTTATGGCAATCGGTCTGTAGTTGGATGGATTTGAGCGGTCACCTTTTTTAGGGATCGGGTGCACCAAGACTGACTTCCAGGAGATCGGGACTACGCCAGAAGAGTAAGAGAGCTGAAAAAGACGCGTTAAAACTGGTGCCAACTCTGGAGCGCAGATTTTTAATACAATAGGAGAGATTCCATCGGGCCCACTTGACTTATGGATGTCGAGGGAAAGAAGTGCTTTACGCACTGAGCTTTGGTGGAACCGGACATCCGGCATACAGCTCTCACACCGCGGTATGGTCGACGGCTCGTGTCCCCCTTCATCCAAAGTTGAGTTGGAGGCAAAGAGTTTGCCCAGTAGATCGGCTTTCTCCTTTGGGTCGTAGGCCAACGAATCATTTTCCATGTGTAGAGGTGGAAAAGGTGTCGTAAAGAGATTTCCCTGGATAGCATTGGCATGGGACCAGAACGCATGAGTACCCGAAGGCAGGCGCTCTAGCTTCTCGCCAATTCTACCAATGTGCAACGACTTCGCTCTGGCAATATCTTTTTTGAAGGACCTGGAGGCAAAGTTGAACAGTTTTTTTAATGCGCTGGTCTTTCCATCCCGTAACGTCGTTGCTTTTGCCAGTTGCCAGGTTTGGTAACATTCCTGCTTTCGTCGAGAAGCGTTTTTACAGGATAGACCAAACTAAGGGTGGGCTGTGCCACCAACAGGGACCGCAGAGGATGGAATAAAAAGCTCCATACCCTGCAGCACCACGTCAGCAACAGAATCAACAAAGACGTTAGGATCATCCGGCGTGAAGCAAACCTGCCTCCAAGAGTAGGACGCAAAGAAGGAGCGCATCCCATCCCAATTTGCTGACTTATAGTGCCACACACGGCGGCTACACGCAACTCGCCGACGCGGCGGGTACGTGACTGGCACCGTACTCCAGAGTATGCAATGATTCGAGGGGCCGAATGGGGCATCGACGGATACTTGGTAGCCAACCGGATGATAAGTTAGCAGAAGGTCCAACAGGGAGGGTTCCTGGCTCTCCACATCTGGGATTCGCGTAGGCACAGTAACCAACTGTGTCAAGCCACATACCAGAGCAAAGTCGTGAACAGATCTCCCGCATGATCGGTCTTGCTAGATCCTAGCCATTCGGTGTGATGTGCGTTAAAATTCACAAGTATCACAATCTCTGCGGATGGGATCTGCTATTGCACGGAGTCTGTAACCATTTGGATCTGCTCAATGAGTTGGTCAGTTTCGGCATCACCGCTATGTGACCTATACAGGCAAGTGTAGACGCGCGGATGGTTGTCGCTATCTACACGGAGCCATAATGTGGAGAGGTCCCTACCTTCAAGATTGCTGAGGCGGCAAGAACTTAAATCGTCTCTAACTTACACGCACACCCCCGCCCTGGGTACAAAAGAGTGTTCCAGTCTGTACCCAGGGTAGGAGAGATAGGAAGTGTCCGCTGGAGAAGATATCTGCGTCTCAGTCAAAAAGAGCAAGGCCGGCTTTGCTGTCTCAAGGTAGTGGTGGACAGCATTAAGGTTGAAATGTAAACCCCTGATGTTGCAAAAGTCCACGACCAGCGTGGCAGGGGATGCAGCGGCTGTTTTGCTCTTGCCTCGGGCAGATATACTATGTTAGAACGCCTTTTTGCCCCCCCAGAGTACGAGGGGCAGTCTGGGCGTCCACGCTCAGGTACGATATATCCTGAGCATGAAGCCCAGAGAGGGATTCTCCAGCGCTAGTGCATCTGATACCCTCCTGGGTTAGCCTATTGGTCAACTGCGCCATCATGGGGGCAGGGGGCAACGAGGGTTGGGCCTCCGGTATCCTCACTCACTCGGCGAAACGCAAGCGTTACTTCACGCCGGTTTTCTGTGAGGCCGTGGTATCTCTCCGGTCGAGCCGGCCCATTCGTGCCGAAGCATGGCTCTCCCACGGGGAAAAATTGAATATATGTACCTTATCTCAAGTCTTAGTCAAGGCGAGAATATCGAAACGCGTGGTATTCGTCACAGGCTCGATAAGGGATAAAGACATACGGTAAGTGTTTCAGTTTCCTTTAACATAAAAATACTTTTAAACGTATTTAACGAACAGGATACAACAACACACACACACACAAACACAACACAAAACAACAACACAACACACACACACAAACACAACACAACAAACACACAAACAACAATCAACATTAATCCTCTATGCTTTCTGCTCAAGACCCCAAAACAAAATAAACTCCTTTAAATGTGCCTCCGAGCCTACCACGTTTGGCACGTTTGTGAGCGCCCCATAATATAATTTGAGCCCGTGATCCATAACAACAATTCATGACTAGAATCTTAATTCTGGTAATCCTATAGCGATTTACATGTTAGCCGGGTCATGGGTGGAGAAGTTCCGTGCAACTGCTGAACGCACGCTGAACCAAACTGACCACCGCCCACCAACGAATTAAATTCACGCATGGTCCATCACTCAATCGTCGAATATTGAAACGTGCACAAAACTGTCGACGAGCGATAACGTACGAATCGCCGCCTTTAAAGAACGACTCGATAAGGAACGCACGATGCACTTCTGACCATTGAGGCATTGTGGCTAACAAATCCGCACAATCGGTGGTTCGAATTACGTGACTGACATTTCGTACTGTTTTTTATTTTTTTTAATAATCTGATTAAATAACATAAATTTACGGCCAGACACCCTGTACATAATTTTTTTTTTGGTGTTTTGTAGCTTTGGAGCGGTTTCCATGGGCTAATAAGTTGGATCCAGGGCGAGGGGCGCCCCGGGGGACTACATTATTACAATTCAACAAAATTTAAATCAGTATATCAACAGACAGGAATTATTTATTTCCTGTCCGTTATTAACCATATTTTATATGTAAACCTATATTTATCTTAATAACTGGCAACAACGGCAGACAAAGACAAATCAATATTCTAACTCGTTTATTTATGAATTAAATATATCTGCCTGACATTTGAGGAACATAAATTTGTGTATAAAGTCTTATACCAGAGAAGAATAAGAACTACCCGTAAGTATTATAATTATTCTGTGCTACCGGCGGGAAGTATGTTGCTGTATCGTTCGTGTAAGATGGTCAATACATACAAACCGTTCGTTTCGAGTTGGCCGCTCCCTCGTGACGTATTTATCTCCACCCTAACCCCGCTCAGCGCTGAGCAGGGCGTAAGCGGAGTGTGGTATGGGTACCGGGACGGGAAAAAACGGCCAACTCAAAGCAAACCTACATTAGTGCGCTTCGTTGTTCTACATTTCATCGCAAGTACAATACTATCGCATATCACATTATACCTGCAGAAAGTGGCGAATATTTTAACAATGCCATAATTTCAATCAGACAGAGAAGGACACATTTCGTTATATTTCAATAATTTCGATGGATTAAATTGTTTATAATTTTTGACCGAAAAAAGCTCAAAAATCCTAGGAATAACTGAGGGTTAAGTTTCCTAGTTGGTATTTTTTTAAATGTTTTAAAGTCAATAACAAAAAATATATCTGCACAAATATGTATTTAATTGATTATCTCCTCATGTCCTAGCGCCCAGGACATAACATCCAGGACATAGTTCATGTCAGGGATGAACCTGGATAAAAATAAAACTATGTCTTCGCCATGGCGTCCTCAATGCTCGTTACACTCGTTACAATCTTCATCAATGTTGTCAGGGACTGTAAAAAACAGAAAAGATTTTACTTTTTCAGGATAGGTACAAGATTTCAGTACCGATGTCATTAAAATGTTATTGCAATTACCCCAATTTATGAATGGTTAGATTTCCCACACTCCCATATGCTTTTTACGAAGAACGGAAGCGGAGCCGCAAAATGAAATGTCCGTCATTCCTAATAATATACACAAGTCAACGTTTTTTAAAAGCGTATGAAAATAAATCGAGATCATGCATTTATTTATATCTTTCAATACACAAAATGCAAATACCTTCGTCATTCCTCAGTTATGACAAAATGATAAATAAGTACCTTCGTTTATCCTCCAGAGAGCAATAAAATAGTCGGTTTATCGTTACCAAAATGCTTTTAATTTATCACGCCGGAAATGTGCAATAATTAACGACCGGATGCCTAGTTCAGCACAAACCTATGTCCAAATGGGACATAATCCATTGCAGTCTCAATTGCTAGGCCGTCCTACGTCGCCATTTGGATCCGATATACCGGATAACTGCTTTTGCGATTTGGAATAGTCGAAGCATGAATATGCAGGCACGTGGTTTGTGTCATTTCCTTTGGTGGGTATGGGTCATCAATACAATGTGGGAGCGTGTGCATCAATAATTTTTTACCGTCTGTGAGCTCTTAGAATGACATTCGCTTCTTTCAGTGCACCAAAACCCGGTATTTTTACTTGTATATATTTTAAGCTCATCATACTACGTTACGCAAACATCTAGGTGTTTCATCTTATTACATTTACATGTATACGTTGGTGCTTGATGATTCCTTTATTTAATTAAAAATGGGATTATTTTTGGACATCATCTAGCCAAGTGTTAGCCAATTATATTTAAATTTTAAAAGTTATTGTATTGATTTCCGTTAACTGTTTCTAGGCTGTAACGTCAATTGAATAAAAGCGGTAGTTTGAGATTTTAGCATTCATTAGTGCCAGTGGATTTTGTAAAGTGAAGATCTTGGAATAAATAAGTAAATTATCATCGAAGTATTTTATTGAAGATATCAGTTCAGAAACGGGATCGAGTTCAAACGCCTCAGGTATTTATTGGCTTTCTTGACATTACGTTTCGAATATGAATAAAATTGAAAAACCAGTGCATTTTACATTATTTTAACGGTACGGTAATGGCAAATGTTAAGTTGAACAAGTGAAAATTCTATAAACCTTTGTCGATTGCTTTGTTCGTATAATGTTTTCATCAAATCATGTGTTACGTACACGTTAAATTGATTTTAGCAATTGACTATAAATATAAGCCGTAAGTATATTCTTTTGGTCTTATATATGTATATTATTTTGTAAAACGACACCTCGCCGAGTTTTTGTATACACCGGTTCTTCTCGAGGCAGAAGTTTATTTTATGAATCGGTGGTAGTTTTTTTTTTGACATTCGTAAGTAGGTACATGCAATATGCGGAAATTAAAGAATAAATGATTTCATTTCATATGTATATATATATATATATATATATGTATAACGTCCAACTCACGTTAAATCATGTTCTATTAAAGACGTTACTAACATACGGAGATTAAAGAACATTAGCAAACATTTTGTTTTAGTGGTCATATGTAGGGTAGGTTTAATGAAATGTAAAACAGTTACGCTTGTGTAAATATTTTCATTTCAGTATGGATGAGTATGATAGACGAGTTATAAGGACGCCTCCTCTTCCACTCGACTATCCTCATGGAAATCGAGAGATGACACCACCAGCTACAAGCAGGCACAGCAGAGCTCGCGACCGTGAGCGAGAATGGCGCAGCCGCACGAAGAGGAGCAGATCCAGACGCAGCCGCGGGAGATGCAGCCGCATCAACTCCGAAGGGTCGAGCAGCCGGTATCGCCGCAGCAGGTCAAGATCGCGACACCACTGCTCGCGCCGCAGCCCGTCGCGTTCGCCGCGCAACTCCTCGCGCCATGCGCGCCGCAGTCGGTCACGCGTGCGTCGCAGCCGTAGCCGCTCGCGTTCGCGCCGTCATCGTCGGAGTCAAACGAGGTATGGTGATACACGAAATAATGACTTCTTAGACACATTGAAGGATTTATTTAGATCAGTTAGAACAGAAGATAGGTCAGATCATACGAGCCCCAATGCAAAATAGCTCGTCTAGTCGCAATTCTGCATGCGTATTTTTTTTCAAAAACTAGTATTTCTACCCGAATCGACTTTGATGATTAATGGAATACACTAGACGCAATGTCACTAAAGCTAGCTTAGTTTTGAGTTGTACAAAGTGTACATCTCGTTATTTATTTTAAAATAATTTAATTATAAATATTACATCTCACACGCAAATAATTACGTCTGCTTCATATTTAAGGCAAAATAGGTCGTCTATTTAAAATAAAACCTGTTTACCAGGGTTCGTAATATAAAATATTATTTTCAAATTGAATACGGAATATTCTCTGTCATGTAAAATGACAAACCACTATATAAAAGGGCAAATTCAGCCTAATTTTTTATTACTCCAAATCGTTTTTCTATCGAGATGGCACGAGGTAAGCCAGTGACTGAAGAAGTGCGGAAAATTATAATCTCCAGTAACAATAAAGGCAAATCTACGTACCAAATTGCCAAGGACCTTTCTATGCCAAGGTCTACAATCCAAACTATCATCGAGCATCATCGAAAACACGACAAAATTTCTTGTTTAAAGAAATCCGGCCGCCCACGAATTACTACTAAAGCAGAAAACAGGATTCTGAGGAAGATCATCAAGAAAAATCGTCGTGCAAGAGCTGGAGAACTTACGGTACTATGGCGTGACGCAATTAAAAAAAACATTTCAGTGGATACTTGCAAGAGAGTGATGAAGAGGATGGGCTACGGTTTTTACACTGCTAAAGAGAAACCGTTACTTACACAACGGCAGAAAACTAACAGGTTGAAATTCGCCAAAAAGTACAGAAATTGGACCGTCGATCAGTGGCGTAAAATTATATGGAGTGACGAATCTAAATTTGAAGTCACAGTAGGCGATGAACGAAGTAAAGTCATTCGCGAAAAAGGAGAGGCATTTCAAAAAGATTGTCTTAAGCGTAAGGTAAAGTTTCCAGCTTCCTTAATGATTTGGGGCTGCATGTCGGCACAGGGTGTCGGCTGTCTGCAATTTATAGATGGAACCGTCAATGCCGAAAAATACAAAAGCATCTTACAAGAGAGTTTGCTGCCGTCTATACGTAAGTTAAAGTATAAAAATGCGTATACTTTTCAACAAGATGGTGCCTCATGCCATACCGCTAAAGCAACGATGGCGTGGCTGAAAAAGAAAAAAATACCTACCATGTCGTGGCCATCCAGCAGCCCGGACTTGTCTCCCATAGAAACGTTGTGGTGGAAAATGAAGAAGAAGTTGCGAAAGGACCCGTCCAGATCAAAAGCTGATCTTAAAGAGAAACTTACCTGTGTTTGGAATGAAACAACCCCGGAAGAGTGTCGACAGCTGGTAGATACAATGCCGCTCAGAATTAAAGCCGTTTTAGATGCAAAAGGAGACGCCACCAAGTGGTAGACGTTCTAATCTGCGTCGGTAACACTAAAGACGAACTTTTTTGCATTTTAGTACAATTGGTGAAACAATGTTTTTTTTATTACCAAGGAAAGTTCGTTTTTTTTTTCATTGAATAAATAAAATACGATTTATAACTTATACTGTTTTTATATTGCTAATTCTTCCAAACACCTTCGTCCCCCAGAATTTTTAGGTTAACGTTAGTTTAGTACATTTTTTTCCTACCAGACGTACTCATTTGCATTGGGGCTCGTATTGAAAGATTTCCTGTAATGAATGTATTGCCCGAATTTAACCCGGCGAATCGGAGTCAAACTATAGATGTATGGTTAACCAAAGTGAATGAAACTGCCAGTATATACAACTGGACTGAGCGCCAAATCATTCACTATGCACTTCCTAAATTAGCAGGAGTAGCTCAAAAATGGTATCAGGGTTTACCTAGTTTAAAATATACGTGGCCTGAGTGGCAAGCTAAATTAAAAACTGCATTTCCAAGCAAAGAAAATTATGGCTTGTTATTAACAGAAATGCTTGAAAAGCGAGCAAAGTACGGAGAGTCCTTAGAAGACTATTTTTACGAGAAGGTTATGTTACTCAATAGGTGTAAGATAACAGGCACCGATGCAGTAGATTGTATTCTGTTAGGGATTGATGACAGAGCTGTAAAAACCAGCGCTGAAGCAGCTCAGTTTACAGAACCCGACAAGCTGCTTGTTTATTTACGTGGTCAAAAGGTTAACATTAAACCTAAAATTTCGTCTCGACCATTGAATAACAATTCTACTATTGACAATAAACAATCTAATCGGGGACCAAAGTCAGACAGTAAATTAGTTAAATGTTTTAATTGCGGTGAGGAAGGACATCCTCATTTTAGATGTAAACAACCGATCAAGAAATGCGACTCTTGTTCTAGAATTGGTCATATTGCTTCTGAGTGTAATATTAATAAAAAGAATTTAGATGTGAAATCGGTGTCATGACTAGGCGTAACAAGTGGCGTTGATCAAAAATATTATAAAACTGCAGATGTCAACAAAGTAAGTTTGCCATGTTTTATAGACTTTGGAAGTCAATGTACTCTCATGAGACAAAGCGATGCTCATTGTATTTTTGATAGTTGGCCAAAAGATAATTTACCTATTTTGAAGGGCTTTGGTAATTCCGTAGTACAAACAATAGGTAAGGTTATGACGAATATTGTGATCGACGCCGTAGAAGCCACTGTAGAAGTGTATATTGTGCCTGATAGTTATTTGAGCACGCCTTTACTAATAGGACAAACTTATACCGAACAAGACCACGTATTGACGCTTAAAACTAGTGACAGTCTAACTTTTACCAACAAATCTAAGGATGAAGAATCAAAATCTATTTCGCTGATTGTTAGTAATAGTATTACTGTAAATAATGTCACTGAAGTAGAGTTTTATACTAAGCCTAATGTGAATGGAAACATATACGTTGAATATAGTTTAAATTTACAACCTGAAAGGGAATATGAAACATTACCAGGTGTAATTACAGTCACAAATGGGCATGGACGAGTAATAATTAAAAGTTTATCATCAAAATCTTTTGAATTATCACGAGACAATATTATTACTCGTGCATGTATTGCACATGAAGCCAAAGCGTATGATGTTAATAGAATAGATTTTGATTCGTCGTCAAACAATGAGGACAAAATAACTTTAACAAAAATACAAGTAGATCAATCAATAGGCGAACAGGAGTTAAGTGAGCTAGTTGACATGTTAAATGAACATCGCAAATGTTTTGCATTTAATATTAAGGAATTAGGTTGCTGTCACTCCACGTCAATGAAAATTCAGCTTAATGATAAAACCCCGGTGGTATACCGTCCATACCGTCTTTCATATGCGGAAAGAGAGATTGTGCGTAATATGGTTGACGAGTTAAAGGAGGCAGGAATTGTTAGTGAGTCAACGTCTGATTATGCCTCACCGATTATATTAGTAAAAAAAAAGACTGGAGGTTATCGTATGTGCGTTGACTACAGGGCATTAAATAAAAAAACAGTAAAGGAGCATTATCCGTTACCGCGGATAGATGATCAGTTAGACAGTTTAGCAGGTTATACATATTACACTACATTAGATCTGGCATCTGGGTATTACCAGATACCATTAGCAGATCCTTCCAAGCATTTAACAGCATTTGTGACTCCTGACGGTCATTATCAATTTAATCGAATGCCCTTCGGATTATCTAACGCCCCAGCCAATTTCCAACGCACTATTAATAATATTTTGGGTAACGCTCGTTTTAAACATGCATTTGCGTACATGGATGACATAATCATACCATCCAAGGATATAAAAGATGGCTTTCATAAGTTGCAGCTCACTTTACAGTTATTTCGTGACGCTGGTATGACCCTAAACTTAGAAAAATGTAATTTCTTTATGAAATCTATAGATTATTTAGGATTTGAAGTCGACCAAAGTGGCATAAGGCCAGGCGAGAAAAAGATACAAGCAGTAAAAGATTTTCCTCGTCCAACTGATCAACACAAAATTAGACAATTCATAGGTTTAGCCAGTTTTTTTCGGCGTTTTGTGAGGAATTTTTCGATTATTGCCAAGCCCTTAACACAGCTTTTAAAAAAGGATAGTAAATTTACTTGGGGAGAGTCAGAAGAAAATGCTTTTGTTCAACTCAAAAATGCATTGACAGATAGACCTATTCTTGTTTTCTTCAACCCGGCATATGAAATAGAATTACACACTGATGCATCTAAATTGGGGGTAGCCGGTATTTTGCTACAGAGAAAAGATAAAGCTGAACCATTTCAGGCTGTTGCTTATTACAGTCGACAAGCGTCACCTGAGGAGATGCACTTTACCTCTTACGATCTAGAGACGCTAGCTGTAGTGGCGTCTTTACAGCGATTCCGGGTTTATTTATTAGGCATACACTTCACCATCGTGACTGATTGCAATTCATTAAGAGCAACATTTGAAAAAAAAGATATTATATCTAGAGTTGCACGATGGTGGAATGTAATTCAAGAGTATGATTTTGAAATCAACTATAAGCCCGGAAAAACAATGGCTCATGTAGACGCATTGAGTCGGAATCCAGTTTGTGAAGAATTTTATGAGGTTAATAGTATAACAGTAGATTGGATAGCCACAGTACAACAAAATGACCCCGAAATTCAACGTACTGTAAATATAATCAATGATAAAGGGACAGCCAATATAATAGAGATATCCAAAAACTTTGTTGTCAAAAGGGGATTATTATATAGGATCACTAGTGAGGGTAATCGGTGGGTTGTTCCTAAGGGTGTCAGGTGGCAGATCGCAAAGTCAAATCATGACGATATAGGGCATTTCAGTTTTGACAAAACTTACGACAAGATTAAAGGCACTTACTGGTTTCCCAAAATGAGAAGATTTATTAAGAAGTATGTAGAGTCATGTTTGGAGTGCGCTCATGCTAAAGTGCCTGTCGCTAAAAGGGCTGGCCAGTTACATCCCATAGAGAAAATAGCAGAACCGTTTCATACGATTCATATTGACCATTTAGGTCCATTTGTCAAAAGCAAGCACAAGAATACTCACATCTTATTAATAATTGATGCTTTTACCAAGTTTATTGTTATAACACCTGTTAAGAATACGAGAACCACCAGTAGCATCAAGGCATTAACAGCTTACTTTCATACGTTCGGGGTACCAAAACGGCTTATTTCGGATAGGGGCACTTCCTTCACATCGAATAAATTTAAGGATTTTTTAAGTGACTTAAGTGTTAAGCACGTACTTAACGCGGTTGCCACACCAAGAGCCAATGGACAGGTAGAACGGTACAATAGGACTTTGCTGGCAGCATTAACGGCGTGTAATATAGGAAAACCTGAACGATTATGGGATGAGCACGTATCTAAAGTTCAATGGGGCATGAATAATACTTTGAACAAGGGCATTGGAAAAACACCGGCCCAAGCACTATTTGGTACTAATTTATCTGGGATGTCAGACGCGTTATTACGTTTAGGAGTGTCACTAGAGGAAGACACTATTGAAAGAGATGTTATTAGAGAGGAAGTGATAGAACACATAGATCTTGATCAGAAAAAACAGAAGGATAGATACGATAGGAAAAGAAAACATGTTAGTTATAAGGTTGGTGATTTAGTGAGGATCGAAAGGGATGTACAGTCTACAGGGCAAAGTAAGAAGTTAATCCCTAAACTAAGAGGCCCGTATCGTATAACACGAGTAGTAGGATCCGATAGATATGAGGTGGAGGACACACCACTGTCTAGAAAAGGTAATAGGCCATTTAAGAGTATATTTGCTGTGGATAAAATCCACCCGTGGTTGGTATTTAATAGAGCAAATGACCTAGATGAAGATGACAACAATGTTAGTGATGATTATCTTAACGTGGAGTCTGAAATGTCAGAATAAGCTAAAAAAAAAAAGATTATTTATTCAGTTGTATATATAAAGTATTAAATAGGCATGAGATTGAGGTACAGTTTATATACATATTATATGTATGGGAGATATGCAAGAGGCTTCCATATGTAATGTTAGATTTTATTGGAATATATGGAAGATATGAATGAGGCTTCCCTATATTGAGATAAGTTTATATACTAAAACATGAAGGAGGTTTTAGTATTAAACTTGTAATCATTATGCGATACATGGGAAATATGAAGGAGGTTTCCATGTATCTATTCTGTGATGTACTGGAAATATGTATGAGGTTCTAGTACACAGGTGATATATTGAAGATGTGTATGAGGCTTCAATATTTATATATAGTGATAGATTAAATTGCTATGATTGATTTACTATGTAATTATACTACTTTATTATGAGTTAATATATTTTTGAAGATGTGTATGAGACTTCAATATTTATATGAAATGAAAGAATAAATTAGATTACCATGATTCGTATACTATTTAGTTATACTGCTTTATTAGGAGTATGTACAAATGTATTTAATAAGAGCATAAAATAAGCAAGGATATTAGTCAATTATATTTAAATCTATACTCATAGGTGAAATGGAATAGTGCAATGGAGATTTATGAAGGAATAAAATTCTTTGTATTATTATTTCTGTAGTGCTCTCAAGTGTTTAATAAAAGATTATCTACTGTTAGCAGAATCAATTGTGCAATGATGTATTGAGATTTTGTATAACTTGTTTATAATGAAAATGTGATTTAGTTTACAAGGCATATATTGAGTATTAATGTTAAGATTTACATATAGGTATTTAATTGTCATAATTGGCTAATGTTTAGACGTATTGATATAAGTGATAACAATTATTTAGCTAAAATAATATAATTCCCGGGACGGGAATGAATTCAGGACGGCCGAATGTTAGCCAATTATATTTAAATTTTAAAAGTTATTGTATTGATTTCCGTTAACTGTTTCTAGGCTGTAACGTCAATTGAATAAAAGCGGTAGTTTGAGATTTTAGCATTCATTAGTGCCAGTGGATTTTGTAAAGTGAAGATCTTGGAATAAATAAGTAAATTATCATCGAAGTATTTTATTGAAGATATCACAAGGGACAAAGATGAGGCTGACGGTGAAGTGAGCTCACCCAGAAGATGCCTATTCACTCGTGCCTAAAAAGGTCTAGGTTATATGAACTCGGAAGTACAGACGCCGGCAGCGAATTCCAAACCTTCCATTATAACGGATGATTAAAGCGCTTGGTTCGTAAAAGAGGAATTTTGACCGGCCAAGGGTGGTAGCCAGCCGTTACGTCTGGATATCCGATGGAAGAAAGGGGAAAGCGATATGAGCTCGTGGAGCTCCTGAGCACACTCACCGAAGTACAACTTGTAAAAGATGCACTTCCCGGAATTCAAGTCGATCAATGTGTACTAGCGACACACTGCTGCAGTGCACTGTATTATTGGTAAATTAGTAACAACATTAGTGTATGCGTGACATATTTCATTACTATTATTAGTAGTAGTAGTGTATGTAATAGTTGTGTATGTGTATTAGTAGGTGTGTGTGTGTAGTAGTGTATGCGTGACATATTTCATTGTTATTAGTAGTAGTGTAGGTAATAGTTGTGTGTGTGTATTAGTAGGAGTGTGTATGTAGTAGTGTATGCATGACATATTTCATTTGAAACATGTCAACATCCAAACAATGTAACAAACTTAGGTGTTAATAGTTATTAAACTTTTAATGATTTGCGTTCAAAACATAAATAATAATAAAAAATAATAATAATAATAAAAAAATAGTCATGCCTCTAAGGGCTGCTAAATAAGGTATCCAATTTAAAATAGGATTAATAATATAAGTCAACTAACCCTAACATAAGTCCGCATGCTTGCTTACTGCTAACCTTAAAATATAATAATATAATATATTGTTACAAATTGTCTTAAAAGTGAAGTTATGTAAAATTTCTTTAGACAATAAAGATTCTTTAAACCGAACTCCTTAGGGGAGGAATTAAAAAAAACTATGAATAATGATATACTCGTAATATTACTTCGCATGTCCGTTGGAGCTAATATTTTTATTTTTTATCTCTTTTAAAACATTTGTACGCCATTTTATGGTAGAACAAGATTAGTTTGTATTTATTTTTTATAACATTTGTTTGTACTCTTGTCCAAACAAATATAACTGTTTGATTGATTGAATATGTCCTTTTGTATTTAAACAGAGAGTTACAATCTCTCGCTTAAAAAAAAGGATTTGCTCTCCGAACAAACATTTTACTACCCCTCATTTAACTATATGGGAGGAATTTCAAAAATTAGGGGAGGAAATTTTAATAACGCTGAAATATGATTTAGATAGATAAGATAATTCACGTAAATACTTTGAACCCCCTTTTCACCCCTTTCAGGGAGGAATTGCGAGAAACGCGTGTTGTCGCGATCGTGCAGTGGACGTCCCCGCCGGCGCCGGCTGGAATACTGTCGTGTTGGACACCGTAAGCGCAGCATTCCATCTTTCGATGGACGCTGTGATTACGTCGTCCGGGTCCGTGTGTGCCTAGGACGCTGGACCATGCGGTCCTTAATCAGTGATCGCCGAGTTACAACAGAGGGGGAGGGATGGGAGCATAGTCGACAGCCTTCCTAAGTAACGGATTCCTATTATGGGGACCGATGTCAAAATAACGTCTGGCAGACTGCTTAAAGAAACCATACTTGGTGGTGGTACTAGTGCAATAAATGATTTGATTTGATTTTACTAATCCCCATGTCAGTTGGCTTTGATATACAGAGATGTCAACGTTGTTGTCTGTGATGTTGTCTTTGCTCAATGACTGACGTTTTCGACTTCAAGAATAGATGCCTGTGAAGTGTTAAAAATAGAAAATAACTGTTTAATAAAATACTGCAACATACGCTGCCTTATCGTTTTTCAAGTGGTTATGGGCCCAGAGCTGGCTCATATGTTGCAGGAAAACCGCGTCGTGACGCTGAACGAAAACGACGTGTAACGTCGTATATGCGACCGGGAACATCACAGCGAAAAAAACAAGAAAATGGCGACGTCACTTTCGGCTACAACGATCTATAAATTGAATGGTGACAACTGGTCGACGTGGAAATTTGAAACGCGGATCATATTAAACGGCCAGGGTTTATTTGAAATTGTGTCGGGGACAAAAGAAAAACCGGAAACACCATCTGAGGCGACCTCATGGATCCGGGACGATGCGAAGGCACAAACCATTATCGTCACCCGTATGGAACCAGGTCCACAAGCTCACATTCTATCTTGTGAGACCGCTCATCAAATGTGGACGAAATTGAAGTCAGTGTATGACAAGGAATCAACTGTCAGCATTCATCTGTTACAACAACGTTTCTTCACAATGCAATTCGAAGAGGGTTCTGTGTCCGATTTCCTCTCCAAACTGGAAGAAATCCGTGTCTCGCTTAAACATGCAGGAGAAACTATTTCGGATAAAATGGCTATTACTAAGGTCCTTATGTCACTTCCAGAGAAGTACAAATATTTCCGATCTGCATGGGAATCTGCTTCGAGTGAGAAGCAAACGTTAGATGAATTGACATCACGACTCCTACTTGAAGAGGAGCGTAATAAAAGTGGCAGTGAGCAAGATATGTCGATTGCTCTCGTCACTCATGGAAGCAAGTGCTTAACATGTGGCAAAGCAGGACACATGAAGAAAGACTGCTACAGAAATAAAACTTGTGAGTTTTGCAAGAAACCGGGACATATTGCTAAGTTCTGTTTCTTCAAAAAAAATAATAAAAGTAAGAAGCAGGTTAGTCCTATTGCGTTAATGGCAAGTCAACTTTACCAATTAGAAGACTGCTTTTACATGGATAGTGGATGCTCTCAACATATGTCAAGAAGCAAGCATCTATTTCATGACTATGAAGAGTTACAAGACCATCCAGTTCAAATGGGAGACGGCGCAACCATTAATGCTATTGGTATTGGCAACGTGAGGCTAGAGGCATTTGACGGTCATAAGTGGCAAGAAGTTGAGCTAAAACAGGTTCTCCATGTACCAGATCTCAAGGTAAATCTGTTTTCTGCCGCCAGTTGCTTAGATAAAGGTTTGCAAATGGTATCTGACAATAATCTTTGTAAGTTCATAAAAAATAATGAAGTTGTCACTCTAGCGCGTCGAGAAGGCCGATTATTTAAAATGATGTTTAAAATGTCACAACAAACTATGGCGTTGTCAAGCAAGTCTGACAAAGTTGACATATGCAATAATAATAAATGCGAAATAATGTTATTTCATCAGAAATTTGCTCACCAAAACTTCGTTTATATTAGAAGAATACTCTATGACAACGAAATTAAAATCACATGTACGAAACAGCATTTTTGCTCGGCCTGTGTTGAAGGCAAACATTCGAAAACTCCGTCCTATCCAAGTAACAATAAGACAAGCTTTCGGGGAGAAATTTTACACGGAGATTTATGCGGCCCGTTGGAGGAAGAGTCTGTTGGAGGTTCACGCTACTTTCTCTTATTAAAGGATGAATTTTCTCGGTTCCGCACCGTATATTTCATCAAACACAAGAGCGAAGTTTTAGCGCACATGAAAATATACCTCGCACAGAGTGAAAACGAAGGAAAACCTATAAGAACACTCCGCACGGATGGCGGAGGTGAGTTTTTAAATAAAGCCATGAAAGAATTGTTAGACTCAAAGGGAATTAAATATCAAACGTCAATACCATACACGCCTACTCAAAATGGTAAGATTGAACGCGAAATGCGCACAGTTATGGAAGCCGCTCGCACCATGATGAAAGCCAGCCAAGTAAGTAAGAATCTATGGGCTGAGGCAGTAAATACGGCCGTGTATGTCATCAATAGGGCAGGAACGAGTCCTCAAGAAGGTAAAACCCCCTATGAGCTGTTTTATGACAAAAAGTTTGACGTAACCCAATTAAAGTACACTTTTGGCACAGAAATGTGGGTTTATATCCCAAAACAAAAGAGGAAGAAACTCGACAGTAAAAGTAAGAAAGGAATGTTCGTAGGATATGGCGAAAACACAAAAGGGTACAAGATTTACTATCCGGAAAGCAAGACCTTCTCTATTGAGAGAGAGGTGATATCATCGCCTAATATGTTAATGGAGACTACTATGGCAAATAATATAAAAAATGGCCCCATGTTACTCGAAACCACCGACACTGAAGAACAAAACGAAGATACTACACGCTCGGTAGCTGACAGCGCTCAAGGGTCCGAGGATGAGTTCGTTGACTCTTGTGAAGGAATGCAGTCGAAAGAAGAAATTGAAGACACCAATCGCTCAGTTGCTGGTTCAAGCGCAGCTCCCGTTCCCAGTGCCGGCGATAATAATAATAATAATACTAGATCTTTACGACCTAGAAACACTCTGAGACCACCGGTCAAACTCCAAGACTATGACATGTCCTATTTCACACTCCTAGATACTGAAGAGCCGACATCCCTGAACGAGGCTAAGATGTCAACGAATGCTAGTAAATGGGAGGAGGCGATGAAGGCTGAAATGAAAGCTCTTGCTGAAAATGACACTTGGATATTCGTTGAAAAACCTGATACGAAGATTATGATTATTGACACTAAGTGGGTTTTCAAAATTAAACGAAATAAAGACAATAAAATCGATTTATATAAGGCTAGATTAGTAGCTAGGGGCTTTATACAGAAAGGCTTAACCTAATTGTGACGTATACTCGCCTGTTGTAAAAATGGCTACAGTAAAAACTTTATTAGCACTGTGTAACAAAAACAACTGGCCAGTATACCAACTCGATGTTTGTAGCGCATTCTTAAATGGTATAATCACAGATGATACTTACGTAGAATTGCCTGAAAACTTTGTGGTGCCCGAAGGCAAAGTATGCAAATTAAATAAGGCTTTATATGGCCTGAAAAGTGCACCTAGGGCATGGTATGAGCGCTTTAATAACTTTATGTTGAGCCAACACTTCATAAAAACTAAAAGTGACCATTGTTTATATTCATATGTCAATGACAGTAGTACGGTCTACATATTAGTTTTTGTAGACGACATATTATGTACTGGATTTGGTCCAATGTTGAATAAAATTACTACAAGCATGAAAAATGAATTTAAAATGAAAGATTTGGGACTTGCAAGTTTATATCTTGGAATTCATATTCAACAAGACCTACAGGATGGTGTTACCACCCTGAACCAAACTCAGTATCTAAGAAATGTTTTGGATAAGTTTAATATGTCAGATTGTCATAGTGTGACTACTCCTATGGATCCGAACTTTGATTTGTCAACACTACAAAAAGAAAAGTCGGAAAGTGTAGAGTTGGAGCATAGGTGTAGGCAGCTTATTGGTTGTATAATGTACGCCATGATTGGCACCAGACCTGATTTGTGTGCCAGTATAACTTACCTGTCGCGATTTCAGAACTGTGCAAGTAATGAATTATGGACTTGTCTTAAACGAATTATGAGATACATAAAGGGCACTATCGACTTAAAATTGATATATAGAAGTAATGCGGGTGAAAAATTATTAACTGCTTACGCCGACGCAAGCTGGGGAGATGATATTTTAGATAGAAAGTCTACATCAGGTTATTGTCTACAAATCTATGGAAATTTGGTATCTTGGACTTCGAAAAAACAAGCCACAGTAGCCCTATCGTCCTGTGAAAGTGAATACGTCTCTCTTACACACTGTATCAGTGAAGTTTGCTGGCTAAGAAATCTGTTGTCAGAATTGCAAGTTCATGAGAATTATACTGTCACTGTCTATGAGGACAATCAGTCTACTATTAAAGCCTGCAACTCGCATGAACAACTGAAAAAGATGAAACACCTGGATATTAAATATCATTTTATAAATGAAAAGATTAATCAAGGTGTTGTCAGCATTCAGTATGTTCACACGAGTATGCAGTTGGCAGATATATTAACTAAACCTTTGTCTCGGCAAAACTTTGAAAAGTTGAGAAGTCTATTAGGGCTAGTTTAGATAGTTTAAATGTAACTGTTAATGTTCATAAACATTTTTTGATTGTGGGTGGGACAGTCCGGCAATCAAAATATGCGATATTTTTTTTGTACATTATTGTTTGTAACGTTATGAATACTACTTATAGTTGGTTTATTTAAGTACGACTGAGTTAAAGTTATGATTAATGAATAATTTATAGAATTTATAACGTTACACATCTAGTTAAGTGTTAGTTAAAGTCAGTTAGTAGATTCATGTATTTTATAGTAAATAATGGATCTATTCTTGAGGGTGGGTGTTGTCTGTGGTGTTGTCTTTGCTCAATGACTGACGTTTTCGACTTCAAGAATAGATGCCTGTGAAGTGTTAAAAATAGAAAATAACTGTTTAATAAAATACTGCAACATACGCTGCCTTATCGTTTTTCAAGTAACGTGTCCTCAATACCTACGTCAAATTTTGCAGGCCCTCAGATAACACCGTTATCGAACTCGACCACTTTAACAGCCTTCTAAATGACTCCTGAAGCCATATTATCAAATATAGGTAGGCGGATTTCAAGGTAATGGTGATAGTGACTGACTGTTCAACGTAATTAGATCTCTTATTTCAAACAGTAACTATGGTTTAAGGGACTATGTTTTTTTGTCTTAGCCCCAAAGCATTTTTTTTTAAGTCCATTTTTTCACATTATTAAGCATTAATTTTACAACGTTTGAATGGGGTTATTTCTAGTTGCATCTATATATAAGTATATACTTGCCTATTTTTAAAGCCTAAATCACGAATTCAAGAAAATTTCATACAAAATTCAACCTTTTTTTTCACCCCTTTCATCCCCAAACTGTATTATTTTTATAACCTAAAACATGGCCGAAGATCTAATAAATTAGTGAAGGTTGTATTAAAATCCATTCGCTAGATTTCACGCGATGCCTAGACAAATAAACAAACAAACAAATTCTAAAAACCGTTGAAATGCGTTCTGTTATTGATTCAATTTAGTTTTTTTACAACTTTATTATATGTATAGATAGATAGATAGTTATATTTTACTTAACTTTATACGGTAGCTACGTTTATAAAAAATCAGAACAGGCATTACATTCGCGTGTCAACGCTGATACCGTATCTTTCTAAAACCCGAATGTTCTAAGAGCTTACGGACTGTAATTAAAATACAAAAAAAAATACAAAATGGATGGATGTACGTTCCTCTTAATCTTAAAAACTACTAAACTGATTTCTATGATACTTTCCAGTATTGTAGGTTAGACATCAGAATAAAACCATAGGCTTTAGTTTATTTAATAATTCCGCCCCTTAGAGGGTTAAAAGAAAAGGTTAGTTTAGTAAGTAAAACAACTTAAGTACGAAAACTTACGTAAGAAACTTGAAACTTTCCTAATAGAATAACCATTTAAATGGAAAAAAAATTCGCCCTCTGAAGGGGTGAAAAGGGAGTTGAAAGTTTGAGAGCAGAATATTTTAAAATGATAAACTTGAAACTTAGTTTTCTTATACTTTAATGCTAGGTATATAAACGAGCTTCAGCGTTTTAAAAAAATCACTATCTGAAAGGGTGAAAAGCAGGTTGAAAATTCGTGTCTGTTATTTTTTAAGTGAGTGACTTCACTTGTCCGATAGAGGCTCAGTTAAAATATAAGACAAGCAAGTCAGCGTTTTTGAAACTTCATCCCCCCCTTTATTGCATAACATCGAGTTATCATCGTTAGTAATAAGTATATGACATACATTTTCGGACTTCCAATAATAGGACTTAAAAAGTTGATGTGAACAAATGCCATAAACATAACTTATAATACTTATAATTATGCACTAAGCCGTTCACTATTGCCCACAAGAAAGAAGACTTCTGTGTTCAACTGTGTATTGCTCTTTCGTCTTACGCTCGCGTACCATACAATCAACACCATACAATAAATTCGCGATTCAACTACCTACTTAAATCGAATTTATAATCATAGTAACTTTCGGAATTAAAAAAAAAGATGTGAAGTCCACTGGCAGTATAAATAGCCTAAATTCTTGATTCTTCAAACTCGGAATAAGCACTAAACCTAACAGTTTGGAACCTCTTCCTCATATCCAAAAGTATCCAAGGATCCCTAAAATCCAGCCCGCCGTTTTAGGATACTTTAGCATCGATAGCAATTTCATAAAGCATGAGGCGGATGACAGCTGTCACCTCTGTAGAATTTATAGCCATACAAAGTTATTGGAGGGACCGGACTACCGGACCTAAAGCGGGCACGTCATTATATGAGATTCGAGATTCGAAAAGAATAGGGATGATGACTCATGTTAGATGTCAATTTTATAACATAGTGTGGATATATGGATAGAGAACCATCAAATGGTCACAATAAATAGTAAATTAGACACATGAATTAAAATCATAACATGATATGGGACTCTAAAGATTCGCTAAAACGTTTTGTTTATTGGCCAACTGGAAATTGAATTGAAAGTTAACAATAGAATTGTCACGTTTCAATAAATAAGAAATTGTATGGCAACTATGTATATAAACACAATATTTCACGACAAGGGGTAAATTTCCTTTTCTCCTTACAACGAATGAACGAAGCCACGCAGGCGTGACGTAACGCCTACGTGTGAATCAGTATAGAGCGTTTTCAGTGCTCGTTAGCTATGCTGTGCTTTGCCACTCATTTTCGTTTTTTGTGTTGCTCTAATTGTAGTTAATCCCATACAAACATTTGATCGTCTCTAAAAACTGGTTCGAATGGTATGAAAATGTTTTTTTATCACGCCTATATGCAAGTCCCGGCTTACGATAGGTATTTACATCGCGCAAATCACGCAAAAATGTCATTCTCATATAGTAATAACCAATAATAAGACTATTGATTATTTTGTAGCCTGTGTACAATTTTTCTGCAAGAAAATAAGCACCTAGCATTTTTTACATTTACATTTTTTAGCATATTTTTTTAATTTTGTCAGACGTGCCAGAAACAAAAAAATAAAGTGAAACGCTGGTCAATGGTCGACTCATATAGAATGTCTCACCGCATTATGTAGGTCCTCCATTTTTAATTTACTTTATGATGCTTGTTGACCAACAGCCGGCCAAACGTCAACGTGGACTCAATTGACACCGATCATAAATCAAAATGATTTTTTTGTTGTAAGTAGGCCGCAAGGACTAGTCATATCATTAGTCAAATTATATAATAGGACAATTTGTGTCATGACAACAGTGGTAATAAAAAACAGACTAATATACCTGGGCACACACGTAATTAACGGGAGATGTTTGTATAGTGTCTCTGTTTCCAATAATATTTAAATGTGATAGAAGTTAACATTAACCGAAAGTCAATGTCAGATTAACATACATAAAAAAGTAGGTATAGTCTCGAATGTCAGGATAATACAAACAAAGTAAAGATAGGCTACATACACACGCATATATACGGTCTCCCACGACGGAATAGTATAAACAGAACTAAATGGATATATAAAGTTTCTCCGCTGTTAACGTAATATGTAGATAATATGTAAAGACTTTGGAGGTTTCCAAACGGCAAAAAGAGATACTGTGTCGTACTTACAAGTTTTCAGCAGTATGCTGTTTTTCATAGATTTGGGCGGACGGGGCGCTAGGCAAAGCTCCTGGCGAAAGCTGATCAGCTCAGCGGCAGTGGGCAGGTCGCTGTTTGGCGGGCCGAGCCGCCACCACCGCTTGCTGGCCAATAGTCTGCCAAACTTCAACGTGGCCTAACAAACATACAATACATAATAACCACCAACTAATACGTAGGTACAAATCGGTCAAACCTCGGAGAATAATATTGATAAAAAGAGAAAATAAAATAAAATAATATATGATCGGAAGTGTTAATGTGTGCAAGTAATTGTCCATCGCTAATTATTTCTAACATTACTTATTATGAATGTGGAGTGTAACTGAAACGACCGGGTATTCTATCCTAGTCTCGTTTCTGGTAAAGTACGCGCAATAGTGTTCAATTACGTTGTTTGTCAAAATAACAAACGTATTAAACTAGCACTCGTGACTTGCACTGCCTAATTAAAATCGGGATGGTATTTCTGAAAGACATTCACTCCGAAACGAGTCTTCTTGCGGTGGAATTTCTAGTCACTTGGTAGAAGAGTTAATCCTAACTCTCTAGTAAGTGACTAGAAATTCCACATCCGTTGTTGTACATTTTCTTGAATCTGTCTGTAGTTTGCATACGTAATTACGATTATCATCCCATTTTAAACGAGTAGATTTAAGTACCTAAAATATTAATGCATGCGAAAGTTGCATTTTGCTGACGACAGCTGCACTGAAGACATAATTACTTTAAAGATTGTTGATTGTCGAATATTTTCAGCATTTCAAGTGCTATAGTTTGAATTTCATAAATTGCATAATAATAAAACCATGTGAAACTATATTTGTAGATAATATGTACCAAGTGTTAAGTAAAAGTCAATCATAATAATATTTTCTTACGTATCGAGCTAAAACAGGTAACGCTGGCCTAGCGTAGACCGAGGGACAGGCCAGCACGGCCGACAGCGGGGCATACATCTTCATCACCATGAACGGCAACATAACATTGCCAGCAAACATTGGATCTGGAAGAAAAATCAAAGCTTTAATTGTATTTACAAATAAGATTTCTTAATCAAATTCAATCCGTATAGGTCAAGTTGTCTCCAAATTTTTCAACGAATATAATGTGTACGCTTCCTGGAATTAGGCAGCAAGTAAAGTTTTGTGAACAAATAGTTCTTAAATAGAAAGTAGAATGCAGTATTCGCTCGATCAGTAAATTTGCGAATTCTGCCGGGAAAAAACTAGATGAAAATCATTGCATTGTCTGCTCCTTGCTAGCGTAAAAAATAAGCTATTTACCCCGATAAATCCTAGATGCATATCTTGCTGATGACGAAAACATCGGAATCGTGTTAGGGTAACAGTCTCCTGTTTTCTCCCATAGCTGCAAAATCGCCCCATCCTTAGGCCCCTCTATATAAAATATCACAGTATCGCCGGTATCCACAGCAAAACCCGTTAAGAGCTCATCATATTCTTCGTTTTCTTCCAAATCATGATTAATTTCAGTAACTAGTTTTAACATTTCCATAATAAGCCAAGTATCGGTTATAAGGCAGATCATTCTGGAATAACTTTCTAGTCGTTGCGGTCTGCATCCTACATATCCCACGCGTACTTCTAAAGTCATTTGCGCATCTAGAACGACGTACGATGGGATTACTTGTTCTGGGTTTAGTGGCAATCTGATGCCATTTTGATCGTTTGTGCAGAATATTTCACGGCCTAAACTTTCCACGGTTAATTTTGGTGGAAGCAGTACGAATTCCCCTTGGACGACACCGCTAACTCCTCTCGCAAGCGACCGTGCGTCAATCTTGGTGACAGCTATGATGATATCAGTTTTGGAATCTTTTAAAATGGGAGGAAAGTTGGAACCAAAGACACGGTCCTTTTTCTCATACCCGAAAAATTGAGGGTTGCTATTTTGGTTTGGGGCCTGTCTTATTCCACGCAGCTGTAAAATATTAGTACCATTGCAATTATTCAGAGTTCAAAATTGTAATTTTTATTATAATACAGTGGAATCCGGATAAACCGACAGTCAAGGGACCGGTGATATTACGTCGCACAAAACGGACTTATTTACTTTGAAAATGTTTGGTATGAAATCTAATGTGTGGTGATTTCGAAGTCGTTAAAAGCGGTCAAATGTTATGTTAATGTGTCGTTATAAGCAGATTCTACTGTACTATATGAACTAGGTTAGTGACTAATCGCCGTCGAATTAGATTTTTTTCTAGGAATCGAAAATAAAATTTCGTATTATACTTAATGCCCTTTGGGAACACAGTGAGTTTACACACTTGCAAGTACTTTACTTCAAGTATAATACTGACATACGCTCTTTTTCGATTGGATATTCTAATTTAAAGCTAATGTAATAGTTTCTATTACATACACACTGTTTTAAATACGTCAAAGTAGATTATCCAGTGGAATGCATATATTAGCGATTGGATATTCTAATTTAAAGCTAATGTAATAGTTTCTATTACATACACACTGTTTTAAATACGTCAAAGTAGATTATCCAGTGGAATGCATATATTAGTGTCAAACGCTAAAGTAATCGTACTGTGTATATATAAGGGCTTATCCAGAAATCACGCGAGGTTTTTTGACCCACTTTTAGACCCGCCTCCCCCTCGGTGATCTTTGGCGAGGTTCTAGGCGACCCCCGCCCCCCTCGAAACCTCACGTATATTTTTTCACTGTTTAATTTTAAACTGAAATGGTATTGTGTCAGTTGATTGTGTTATGCAAACGCTCCAAATTTTCAAAAAACGTAAATTGACTCACTGTTTTTGACGTGCGAAATTATGATTCATAATTTCCTACATGAGAACCTAAATATTACACGTGAGGTCAACGTTGTATCCCCCCTCCACGTGATCAGTCGTCAGTTCGTGACCCCCCCTTTGGAGCCTCGCGTGATTTCTGGATAAACCCTAATATGTAGACACTGACTAACCTGAATTCGGAAGTCATCATCCATAAACCCGCAGATAGCCTTAAAGGCAACAATGCCCGGTAACGGCAATGCGTGATGGTCCTTGAAGTTATACTTTGTTTTGTTTCCTATAGCCTGGTGTTCTGACTCGTGTATTTCTTCACCAATAGACCATTTTGTATAAATGTGCGATACACTGCAAGTTAACATGAAACGTAAAAGATCTTCGTAAAAAAGTATCTATGTTATATTTTCTATCCTATACCTAACACTAGTTGGATTTGTACCGCTCTATCAGCTATCAGCTCTCTACTACCTTCACACTCGCTCTTGCATTTGACAGCATATTTGTCCTCAAAAAAATCAGATTGACGAGGGATAAGTAAATACATTGTAAGTGTTATTTACTACTTACTTATATTTTTGCAAAGCTTTTATCGGAACTTCGAACACTGAGCCAATGTTTACAAAAATTATCGGAATGTCGTCTGGGGCAGGCAAAATCTGGCTCGAAATGAAAACAAAAATCACCCCCAGATCCGGCGGCCGCTCGCCCACAGTCTCGAAAGGCGTTTGTCGCCCAATTCCTAAAACACGTAAGTGATCTTAAAATAACGTATCACGGACGTTTCAGCAGGGCTTTACCGGACAACAAATATTTCGCTGACAATAACGTGCTCGTCAAAGTCTGTATTATTAGCTAATTTTCGAATGGAAATCCGTGGATACGCGCGGCCACACGTGACCAAGCGCGGATTCAGGATTTTGTGTAAGGCAAGGCCATTCCAGTGCAAATGACCCCCTCTAACACGCGTGAGTTTGCAATTAACCATCCCGCTCTCTACGGAAGCTCTACGCGTAATTTCGTAAATATTTTGTACATTTATATTGTTGTTGGAACACTGAATCACTTATGAAAAATCTCTCCGGTTATTTCCTTAGAACAATGAAAAAGCAATCGTTAAAATACTTAGCTGAAAAAACGGCCCGTGTTTTTTAGAGTCGAGAACCTAGAAATAGTTTTAAATACTATTTCATAATACAGGATTCCTTGGTAACTATCTACTTGCCGCCGATTCCTACAGACACAAATGGCTGCACAGACTATAAGTAAAAGTTTGCCTTTTTTTGTCGACGTGTTTACGTTCCGTACGTGTCGACTTATCCTATTCTACGTAGTTACTAGTGTTAAACCTATGGTTTCTGCTTGATGTATTTTATATCAAAGAAAAAGTACTAGCCTAGTAATGTCCTTAGAAATCAATAGGAAGCTTTCCAAGCCAATCGCTATTCGAGACCCCCATAAGAAAGTTGTAATCTATTTTTGGTCGAATGTAGCTTCACATCCCAATTGTATATTTTTATTAAAATAAATACATTTTTTAAAATTAAAAGTATCTAAAGATAATCCAAACGGTCACCACGATACAGGCTGTGCCTAATGTGGGACCACGGGCTACTTTAAGTTGTGATCTCTTCCTTTTAAATAAACGAATTTTATTTTATTTTTTATATTATTTTTTTATTTTATTAGTATTCTATCTCTTTTGTTTTGTATTTCAAAAGGAAAGACATGCAATACGAATATTTGCCAAATACAGCCAAAGGTGTAGTGCCATCATGACCTTTCAGTAGAACGAAAGTAAGTACGTGGAAAACACATTGAGATTCGATTAAAAGAGATGAAATTAATATTGGGATATCGATTTATTAAATACCAACTTGCGAAACCATTTCTATTCAAACAAGTGAAACAGCGGTATAGCGGCAACTACGAAAGGCGAAACAACCTCGATTTTATTTCGCCTACATTGCTCATTCATTGTGTACCTATCAATGCTAAATAGAACCTGGAAACTGTGATTTTCCCACACTTGCAGGCGTTCATAGGCTACGGTGTCTGCTTTCCATCAGGCAAGCCGTACCTATGATGCTTGTTTGCCACCAAAAAAAGCTGGGCATGGCGATTATGAATGAGAGAGAGTGGTGAAAAGAGGTGTACCCATCTCTACTATAGCTGGAGGTGATTCAATAACGAAAGTAGGTACCTACCTACACTTAATTGTTATTTACCAGCTACATATCCGTTCCAGAGTCTAGCCGAAATAGGGACGTAACTAATTAGATTTTTGTTGTTGATTTATATACCAACATAGAATGAGATGTGATAGAATTAGGAATGAAGCTATCCGTAGCAGAACTGGGGTCACCGACATAGCCTTCAAAATTGCGAGACTTAAGTGGCAGTGGGCAGGGCACATTGCTCGCAGGACTGACGGTCGATGGGGCTAGAAACTGCTTGAGTGGCGTCCACGCACCGGAAGACGAGCTGTCGGTAGGCCTCCGACAAGGTGGAGTGATGACCTGGTGAAGGTCGCGGGAATCTGGTGGAAACGAACGGCACAGGACCGGTCTAAATGGCGAGCCTTGGGGGAGGCCGATGTTCAGCAGTGGACGTCTTTCGGCTGAAATGATGATTATGATGATGATGATTTATATACCTAGGGCGCAATGATTTAAATATATGAAATATAGTTACCCGCTAAAATACAATTGCCTGACAAATAAATTTCAAATTTGATTTTCGGTACTTCTATTTTCTTCTTCGGTACTTCTGATTTCTTGCTCATGCTTGACATTTCTTGATCAGGTTCTTCGATCAAATTGCGACTGAGAATGGTTTCCTTCACGTTGTATAACACAGCATCTTGGTGCCTTACATCTACAATGAGAAAAAAAATTGATTAATATATTATGTCACCTAGTAACGTTTTTAGTTTTAAATCTCTAAATGAAGAGAGGTAGGGCACAGCAAAATATCATCTTGCTCGAATTTGGAGCAACCCGACTGGGGAAGTACCGCCGCCTTGGAGAAGACCACAGCCATAATAACATTATCCTGTTCCTGGAGGTGAGCAAGGTTGCCAGAGCTCCCGAGGATGAACTGTGTTCAAAGCGAGGGACCTAAATTTGTTCCTTCTGTTGTCAACACAGTGCATCCTCAAATTTTATAAAGGGTCGGCAACGCGTACGTGACTCCTTTGGAGTTGCGGGCGTCTATAGGCTGCGGTGGCCGCTTACCATCATGTGGACCGTAAGCTTGTTTGCCACCGGCGTTGTATAGAAAAAATTAACCAATTCTTTTTATATTAGAATAAGCTTAGGATGGATCCTTAGGACGCTTTAGGTACAACAGCTATCATACCAGGTGCTCAAAATTTATTCCGTTCTTTAAAGCCTTTTCAAATAATTCCATGAATTATTACGTATTTAGAATTTTTGAGCGTAAGACTTGTGTGTCAATAATTGTTTGCTTAACACAAATATTCCTTTTTAACTACCGAAGTATTACTATGCGGCAGTTATTTACACCTTCCCTGTTTCACACCGCGCAAAAAAGATAAGAAAACTGTAATAAAACTAGACATGGCAATGTACCTGTGACAGGATGTGGAACATCAAACAATCTGTCCAAATAAGAGACAGGTATGTAACCCTCCACTGTCTTCCATATTAAATCGTACAAGAACATCTCAAGGCTCTGCTCCTCTGATATTACGGGAGCGAAATACCGTTGCTGGCCGAACTCCAGACGTGGCAAATACACTTCGACAACCTTGTCGTTTTTCGCACTATAACATAATACCTCATTAGGTACATTATACTGGCAAGCTGCCCCAAGTTTTAGGGTGAATTATGTACCTACATGGAATGGATTTCGATTAAATATGATACTGGAAACGTTCTCATTGTAATGAAATCAGCTTTCAATTTATGCATGCAAAAATGCGTGAGTTGAGTGATTAGAATAGTCTATGGCTAGAATAGGAAATCGATACAGGAACCAAGAAATTTATTTATTATCATAATACTCTGAGGTCATAATAAGCAATATAAAAGTAGCTAGAATAAGCAGAAAACGATGCTCAAAATAATTTGCAGTACTTTCAGCTCAGTCCCACCGTTATCAGGGCGACCATCCTCATACCTTGGACTTTTCACTTTCAGAGGACGTTTCTGTCGCAAAAGCTTGTAGAGGGAGTACCCCAAAATTTTCACGCCGGACTTGTACAGTGAACTTTGCATCCACATGTCCAATAAGCATCTATAGAATATGGTAACTACTTGCTGTCAGACTGGAGTCAGTCTCAAAACAATACCTAGTATTAGATAAACAAACGAGATTTTCTGCGTATAATTTTAGTGCATTATATTCAGCTAGATTTATCTGTTTCCGTACTTGGCGCTGAGAGCCCCCATTCCAATGATAGGGGTAACCGTCGCAACAAATTCTTTTAGTTCCGCTACCCGCACTGGAAATACGTGGTCTATGTCAAACGTCAGCCATCGACGATCTAGAAATTGCCACGTACGCACCCATCCAGAGTTAAAACCACTCCATATCTGAAAATAACAGTAAGAAAATCTCTTTTTTATCTTTCACTACTTCCTGTTACTTATCGTAATAATGTGAGCGACAGACGACAAATACCAGCGAAAGATTGAACTTAACGTTTTATGGGCTCTTTGGCATGATGACTTTGTCCTTGCTTATAGTAGATCACAGTTAGAGGTACATTCAGTAGTCACATCTACCAGCAGACTCGTTATGGTAAACTAGAGAGATATAAAAGATGAGAGAGAGATGGTAAAAAGGCTAATGTTGAAGCCAACGCCGATATCATGCGGGCAACAATGAATAGTTACTGGTCGGCCAACGTGAAAGAAGAGTATGTATTTAATACGTTTTACTTGCCCAATATCAGTGTCAGCTCAGCGCCTGCACCGATATCATGCCGGTTAATGTGGACTAAGGCGCATGCAAACGACCTGCAAACTGTAATACCGTCTGTACACTCTCGTGCGAGAGCACTCGCGCTCGGGCTGCCTCGCTGTTTCGCCGTCTCGCCGAGCGGGACCCCGGGCGAGACCTCAAGGCCTACCGCGAACCGCAAACGAAGTTTTCCCTCTCTGACGCACTTGCACGTTCGTAAGTAAGTGCGACAGAGAGGGAAAACGTCGTTTGCGGTTCACGCAGGCGCGGATCCAGGATTTTGAACAGGGGGGGCACTTTCGAACTTTCCGAAAATAAAACTGACTTTTCATAACTGTTAATATTGTCAGAACATATTTCCTACGGCAGGACATAGGCAATTGCCCTCCCCTGACACAGGCTTCAGGGGGGGGCAATTGCCCCTGTTGCCCCCCCCCCCCCCTGTATCCGCGCCTGGGTTCACGGTAGGCCCTCTGGGCAAGACCCCGTCTGTACACTTTCGCACGAGAGTGTAAACCGGTATAAGATAGAGCGAGCGAGCAACCATTAAATACCATACTCGATCTATCTTATAAGGCAGTCTACACACTGATACAGAGTCTCCGGTGTGTACCGGGTGCGGTGTGCGAGCGTGCAGGACATTGCTATGGACACGTATACCACAGCGCTGTACCGCTCGCACACCACCGCACCGGTGTGCGGAAACCTCACGGTGCCATAACCCCCTAACACAGCAAAAAATACCTAGTGTATGATAATATTGATAAATTATGCTTACTTTAACAACATGAGGCCATATGAGAATATCTAAATCAAAATTCTGTCCCGGATACAGTTGGTACTGTATTTTCATGCCCTGGGCGCAGGGCCCAAGATCCAGCCAACCTTCATTACAATCGTGCCAAACATCGATCCCGAGTATCTCGATAGCAAAGGTTAAAGTAAATGTACTAGGTTCGACTTCGTTTATGTTCCTATTAGACGATTTTGCTGTTGGCTTTGCCATTCATATAAATGAATAAACAGCGATCAGTTGACAAATTTACCACGGCTCAACATTTACATGCATATGTGACATGCTTTGTCAATAACGTGTCCATAGAGTAAATTATGTGTCATTGTATGATACAAGTATGATATAGAAAAGTACTCAGTGGTACAGTCTTGCCAGATACCGAAATACAAAAAGCGGAAGGTGCGCTTAAAAAACACGGATTTTTGAATGAAAATAAGGAATACATTCATTGTTAATAATTATCTTTGTTTTTATGTTCCAAATTTAAAAAAATGTACTCTGCCATCAAATGCATTATCAGGGAAGTTATAATTGTTACTTGCATTCTAGCTAGTTCTATTCGTTCGATGTTTTGAATTTACCGCCTTTTTCAATGAGCAAACTGTAACATAAGTACAGTGGATCTGCGTTAGCTAAACGCGGATAACGGGACCAGGCACAAAAACGCGGGGGGAAAAGCGGAAAAACGGGGTGCCTGGCATCACTGCTGTGGTATTAACAATATTATCATATCAAATCACGATCCGTAGAAAGAGTTACTTCATGTCAAGATCACATATTTAATGGCATCACTGTTTTAGCCATTTGGCAATACTGTTGTGCTGTCAGCAGAACAGTGTCAATTTCATATGTTATGTCATTGTCAATTGTCAACGTTGTACTTGGAAGGCGTCAGTTTAGGTTAATTACTTTTATTAGATTTCATGAATGTCCCACCGAATCAAACTAAATAATAATATATCAGCTTTAGTTTAGGTGGAGCAACTTTATTATTATACACGACTATTATAACATACCTTCCAACGAAATAATATTCTAAGATGGAACTAAAATAAGTGTTAATTGGAATGAACACCAATATTTTATTACTTATAGGAAAACGATTCTGTTAAACACTTTGAATTAGGTATCATAATTTGCAATGATGACTTCGCTTCACTTTCGTGTTGGCAAAAATGTATTTTTCTCATTGTAAGTACTATCATAAATATTACTTTATGATAATCGCCGGTTTAATCCTTGTGAAATGTGAGAGTATTTTGGAAATCAGCCATACATGAACACTACTACTTGTAAGTGTACAAGTGACTTCCATTTCAATAGTTTTTTCTTCTGTAGGAAATATGCTGTTTAAAAATTTTATATAATTCACTTTATTTCAGGATATCACAACTTATATTCAAATTATTGTTACAATTTAAATCTAATATTATGACTATTATGAGGCAGTTTGTAATTATGCTTCAAACCTGTCAGAGCATCTTCAAAATAGTTTTAATGTTCAGAATCTGAAATAAAATCTAAATTTAACTGTTTTGGCTTAAAATTTGGCATCTGTTTCTCTATTACAATTGTATTACAATAAAAGACATATACATAGATATATTTAAGACCATATATATATTAAATATTATACCTATTTCTTATTAAATATTACAAAAAAGAAATCATTTTTTTTAGAAGTTCACAATGTACAAAGGCTCGTACATTTGCATATTCAACGGTATTTGCTACAACGGAGAAAAAAGACAAATCTACAGTTAATGTGAATGATATTAAACTACATGCAAAGTTGAGGGACGAATGGTGGGACCCGCACGGACCCATGAAACCATTGCATTCTTTCAATATGCTCCGGTGAGTCTGATTGATTTACTATGTACAGTTGCAGAATTAAAAGTTCATCACTAGAAACTTGTATACTTATTGATATTAGGGTTGCAAATTACAGAACTACAAGTTCACCTTGAGGAAATAGAAATTTTTAAAAAATGTAAAGGTTTCAATGAGTGCTAGAAATAGGAATGTTGACACCAAATAAGAAAAATTAATAAGTTCGAATTTTCTCGGTAAAGGATCAAATTCGGAATCAAATGGCGAAAAACGTCACACAAAAGAATAAATAATTATCAGCCTTCAAAGTTTTAAGAGGGGGCATATTCTGTCCCTTTACCTCAAAATGCACCTTCATATTGGAACGATCGTCATTTACTATGGTGCTCGTGGTCAGTGACGTCACTGATCTGTCGCAGTTTCTCTCTAACCAGAAACATTAAAACGGTTGTAGCTTCGTTATTTTTTGAGATATTGAATAGGATTTTCACCATTTGGCATAATTTTTTGCCTTGTTTCTTTTGGAGTAATCTAATTTTGAGTCAAAACCCCTATTATATGATTAGCATAGGCATAAATATCATGAACTTCTTCAAACA
This sequence comes from Epiblema foenella, assembly GCA_963556455.1. Classification (NCBI taxonomy): domain Eukaryota; kingdom Metazoa; phylum Arthropoda; class Insecta; order Lepidoptera; family Tortricidae; genus Epiblema; species Epiblema foenella. The sequence continues at coordinate 8,714,561 of OY747107.1, read as the reverse complement.
TTAAAACCTTTTAATTCCAGTATGCAGGCATCTATCTGTTGTATCTGTTTTTATTAATACCACAACAGTAGCAAAACAAATCACATTCTAAGTGTGATATATGTTTAGGCGTACTTGGATCTCCATGTTAATTTTCATGTCATTTTATTTCAGAGTACCATTTGTTAGAGATGGCTTGGTACATGTTCCGCCTGATCAGAGATCCTGTACGCCCCTCCTGGGGAAGAAGATCTTAGACATTGGCTGTGGAGGTGGAATTCTTTCAATGGTATGCTAAAGAGAGCCAGTTTGTTGGTTATTGTTATTATTTATTTTTCTTTATACATCTCAGCATTCGAAATACTGGTATGTATAAAGTGTATAAAATGAAATGCATGGGCCGAATCCAAGAACAATTCGTAAAATTTGTAGTTTGTATTTCTAGTCAACTGAGGTTTGGTTTTAGTTGAATGCAGACAAATGGGAGAGTAGGTAATTGGGGCTGGGAACAGGATGATCGTATTTGCGTTTGTGTTTAGAGATTTAATATCCGTGTGTAATAATTTGCAGACTTGTACAAGTGTTCAAAATTATTTTCTTTTTTACCATCGATGGAAAGGAGAAGGTATATGCGTTTAGGGTAATACTTAATACATGTATATATATTTATATATTCTTATTCTTTATTGGATTGTCCATTGACAGACATAGGCCTTCATCCTGTGCCATTCTTCTCCATCTGTGCCAAGCCAGACAGAATTTGTTGGCCCATAATTAAGTTATTTATGTAGTTGACTGTATTGTCTGTCGTTGTCTATTACATTTTTTCTATATATTTTTTTAATCTATTGTGTTTGAAAGACAATAGGTATTGACTTCAAATATGTAAATTATTTTAATAATAATGTGCATTAATTTGTAGATTATAAGACAAACATGTCTATTACTTATCTGAAAGTCAAAACTTGTAGACTTTTAATTAGTTAAAAAAATATAAGTACCTACTTTAATCACAGGAAGTCTCTTCTGTTCAAGTGCCCTCTTTTGCGAAACCCTAAAAGATCCTAGCTTGTAAGCTGTAAATTTATGTACAATGACAGAGGCAAAAATGGTGGTGCTTTCTGTTACATATATTTATATATATAATGAAAGAAGCATTCAAACTTACAAACAAATATCGCCATACTAGCATTTATTTTACTTATGTATCTGTGTGTCTGTCTATGGCATTGCAGCTCCCAAATCGATGAGCCGATATGAGTCCTTAGCTATATTTAACGTGTCGTTTTTATTTTATTTTATTAAGACTAGTGTATTTATGATTTGATTTGCAGCCTCTAGCCAAGTTGGGAGCGGATGTGACCGGCGTGGACGCGAGCTCGGAGCTAGTGGAGATGGCGCGACAACACTCCTACGATAACCCACCGACGTCGGGCAAACCTCCCACTTATTTGTGCACGTCGATTGAGGTAAACTTGTATAGTCACCCCTATCCCTTATTGCCAACGATGCAATTCATCACAACAATTTACACGGCTATAGTTAGAATGAGAGTGATATATTGCTATCGCGTTCCAACTATCTGCGTCCCTGTCAATTGTTGTGATAAATTGCAATGTTTAAACGCCATACCTATGAGTCTGTGTGAAATAGTCTGTGTGACGGAAACAAACTTAGATAACTCTGTAAGTGACGAGGAGCTGGGCGGCTCGAGTGACTGGACTGTGGTTCGGCGGGACCGCCGCGCGCGCGCTGGCGGCGGAGTGATGCTGGCCGCGCGCGGGGCGCTGCGTCTCGAGCGGCTGCCGCGATATGAAACGGACGACGGCGAGGACTTCTGGGCCAAATTCCAACTAAACAAGCAGTGCATTTACGTGTGTGGGAACACAGTTGCAGACTGTTCCCACTACGCTGCAAATTCCTCGCCCCGGCGTGGGACGCGGGCGGGGCTTGGGCCCGCCGCGCCTCGCCACTCTGCTTGTATTTCTCGATCTATTAACACGTAAATAAATATAATATCTTTGGAGTCAGATATTTTACTTAACGAGGGTCACCACTGGGGATAACCTTGGTATTAGGTATGTAGTGAGGCGCAACTCGCTCAGTGGTGACCCCGACGTGATTTACAAGTGGACACGAAGACAACAAAATGACCGGCGGCCTGGGTGCACCGGGCAACCCACAAGGACCACAGGGCGGACCTTACCAAGTACCACAAGGCGGACTTCAAGGCCCACCTATGGAGCAACCCAGATTACCAGGAGCTCCCGCCGCAGCCGCAGGACCGCACGACCTCGTCCAGCCATACAACCCACAAGAAGCGGACGTGAAACCGGACATCATGGCAATATCGCTGGCGTCAAGGTTACCCGAATTTTGGGTGGACCAGCCGCGAGTGTGGTTCATCCGGGTCGAAGCCATTTTGGCACCACAGAAATTGGGAGACGACTCAAAATTCGACCTCGTCGTTGCAAAGCTGCCAAAAGAAGTTATAGTGCAGCTCACGGATTTCCTTTCACGACCGCCGCCTTCAGGTAAATTTGCCGCCCTCAAGGCTAAGCTTCTGTCCTTGTTCGAAGACACAAGGAAGCGGCAAATCGAGAAGTTGATCGGGGAAATGGAGCTAGGGGACTTAAAGCCGAGCCAGCTATTGAGCAAAATGAAAGAACTGGCTCGTGAAAACTTCCCTGACGAGACCCTAAGGATCCTGTGGCAAGGCCGTCTACCAACGAACGTTCGCGCGGTGCTAGCCGTGGCAGAAACAAATGACCTCGACAGGCTGGCCATCATCGCAGACAACGTCGCCGAAGCAACGCGTCGTAACTTCGTTTCCGAGGTCAGGCAGGCATCGTGTTCCTACAATACGACACAGAACAACGACCCAATGTGTGATAGCAAGACTATACTAGCTGAGATCGCGAAACTCAGCGTACGAATGGCAAACATAGAGCAGTCAAGGTCTCGACAAGCGAGTCAAGGACGTCGAGGACGCAGATACGGGAGGTCAACTTCGCGCGCGAGAAGTGCTTCCCGAAACCGCTCTAATCACCGTGCTAAAAACAACCCCAATTGGCTTTGCACGTATCACTTCCGGTACGGGGCAAAGGCCAAGAAATGCTATCAACCGTGCGCGTGGAAATCGTCGAATCCGGAAAACTAGACGCGATGGTGCAGTCAACGGCGGAGGTCTGCACCGCATCGCTTAGCCGTCGTTTATGTGTTACGGACAAAGAGAGTGGACTTAAGTTTTTGGTAGACACGGGTGCCGACGTATCGATTTTGCCGCCGAAAAGCAGACTTTATGATCGCGAGTGTACAAAATACAAACTTTATGCCGCGAACGGGAGTGAAATCAAGACTTACGGTACGAAGACCTTAGTTTTAGACTTCAATTTGCGTAGACTGTACCGATGGGAATTCGTGGTGGCGGATGTGAAGCAGCCTATTTTGGGAGCCGATTTCCTGGCCCATCATAAGCTGCTGGTAGATCTAAGTGCACGTAAGTTGGTAGACCAGACGACCGACCTCAAGGTCGCCGTAGAAATTGTAAGTATTAACCAACCTTCTATTTTCACTGTTAACGAAAAACATCCATTCCGCAAATTGTTGTCCGAGTTTCCGGAAATAACGAAACCCGCTTCATTCAAGGAAGCGACATCCCATAATGTGCTACATTATATAGAAACCACGGGTCCACCGGTTTTCGCACGCGCAAGGCCACTTCCACCGGATAGGTATTTTAAGGTTAAGAAAGAGTTCGAATTAATGCAGGAACTAGGAATATGTCGCCCGTCGAAAAGTGCATGGGCTAGTCCACTACACGTAGTAGCTAAAAAGAACGGCGACATTCGACCTTGTGGAGACTATCGGAGACTCAACGCCATAACAAAGCCCGATAGGTATCCCATTCCTAGATTACACGACTTTACCTATATACTAGCTGGAAAGAAAGTATTTACTAAATTGGACATTAATCGCGCGTACCATTGTATTAGTGTAGCCCCCGAGGACATAGAGAAAACTAGTATAATAACCCCATTCGGGTTATTCGAGTTCCCACGTATGAGTTTTGGACTCCGGAATGCCGCGCAGACATTCCAACGCTTCATGAGCAACTCTGTTTTACAAGGTCTAGATTTCTTATTTAATTATTTGGATGATGTCATCATAGCTAGCGAAGATATGGAGCAGCATGAACGGCATTTGGCGTTAGTGTTCGAAAGGTTTACGAATTTCGGCATAACGATTAATCTAGACAAGTGTTGCTTTGGACAGCCTTCGGTCGAATTTTTAGGGCATCAAGTATCGACGGCAGGTATTAGGCCCCTCGATGACAAAGTAAGTGCCATAGTCAATTATCCGAAGCCGGAAACGATCGAAGGGCTCCGCAGATTCCTGGGGATGCTCAATTTCTACAGAGGGCACATTCCGGATGCGGCCGTGAGACAGGCTGAATTAGATAAGTATTTGGTCAACGCGAAGAAAAGGGACAAGTCCAAAATCGTGTGGACGGCAAGGGCAGAGCAAGCATTTGCAGAGTGTAAAGCAGGTCTTCAACAGGCCGCTACACTCGCGCACCCGAAGCTTGATGCCGTTTTAGCCTTGATGTGCGACGCATCAGACACAGCAGTAGGAAGTACACTGCAACAGAGGGTAAATGACACTTGGGAACCTTTAGGTTTTTTCTCTAAAAAGCTATCGTCGGCCCAGGCTAAATACAGTACTTATGATCGTGAGCTCTTAGCACTTTATTTGTCTATCAGGTATTTTCGTAAATCGTTTGAAGGTCGAAAGTTGACCTTGTATACCGACCATAAGCCATTATGTACTGTGTTTAACAAGGTCGGCGATGACAGTAAGGAAAGCCCTAGGCGTGCAAGGCAACTCTTGTTTATTAGCGAGTTTACGACCGACATACGACATATTAGCGGGAAGGACAACATTGTCGCAGATACGCTCTCACGGATAGAAACTATCGAATGTCCTACTATAATAGATTTCGCGGAATTGGCGAACGCTCAAGCGAAGGATGAATATGCATTACGAATGTCGCAATCGAATAGCAATAACAACGCGAGCAAAGTGCAACTTAGGCTAATCACGCTACCTACTTGCAATAGAGCTATCTTATGCGAAATGTCGACACGCGAAGCTCGACCTTATTTACCATTAGAATTTCGTCGCAAGGTATTCAGCAGTATACATTCGTTGAGCCATCCAGGTATAAGAACAACTCGGAAAATGGTTAGTAAGCACTATTTTTGGCCTGAGATGAACAAGGATATCGGCAACTGGGCAAGGACATGTATACCATGTCAAAAGGCGAAGGTCAACCGTCATACAGTGTCCGATTTAGGTACGTTTCCAGACGCAGCTGGTTTCCAGCATTTACATACGGACATTGTCGGGCCCTTGCCACCAACCTCAGACGGGTATAGGTATCTGCTAACCATCATAGATAGGTATACGCGATGGCCGGAAGTGTTCCCAATTAAAGAAATAACCGCTGAGGTAGTTGCTAAGACTATATACGAAGGCTGGATTGTTCGCTATGGTTGCCCATTAAGGTTAACTAGCGATCAAGGGCGTCAGTTTGAAAGTAGATTATTCGTACAGCTTATGAAATTGTTAGGGGTAGACAAAATTAGAACCACACCTTATCACGCCCAATCAAATGGGAAAATCGAACGATTCCACCGAGGGCTTAAGGCTGCGCTTATGGCAAAACTCGGTGACGGTAATTCATGGGTAGATCTTTTGCCTAGCGTTATGTTTGGCTTACGCACCGCAGGGAGAAGCGATAGTGGCATAAGCGCAGCGGAAATGACATTTGGTCACACACTTCGTTTGCCAGGAGCGTTTTACGAAACCTCACAAGATAGAGACCCTGTCGACCCTTACAGTGTGGTAGAGAAAATTAAGGAAAATATAGCTAGTCTTAAGCCAGTGTCAAAAAGAGATAATAGGAATAGATCCATTTTCGTACATGAAGAATTATTAACCTGCACACATGTTTTCGTCAGAGATGACACTGTCCGCAAACCGTTGAAACCGCCGTACGATGGGCCTTACAAGGTCATCGAAAGAGGAGCTAAGGTATTTCTGATCCAACTCCCAGGTAGGCAATCGCGCATTTCGATTGACAGGTTAAAGCCGGCGTTTTTACTTAATTCAGAGGCGGATAGCGACGACACGCCAGAGCGTGATAGTGTAGGTAAAAAGGGTACGTCCCAGGATGTGGGGGATCAGGAATCGCCATCAGCGACAACATCACCCACACCTGCACCGGCAACTCGGACCACACGCGGCGGAAGGGTTGTTAAGAGACCTATTAGGTTTCTTATCGACGAATAAATGATAGTTTGTACACAGTCACAGAGTATAATAGTAGCGCAACTCACATATGGTTGTATACTTCCGCAGGGGAGTCAGTTATAGTTAGCGCTGAAGGTTGGTAATACAGGTTAACCATTTATTCTTGTGAAAGTCGTCAATAATATTTAGATGTGTTTGTTATTTTAGTAATGTTTTGTCTGAAGGAAAGCTTAGGCAAGCTCTTGAAAAAAGCGCTAAGTTATCCTTACTGATTTATTATAGTGTCTGTGACAATCTTTGTTAGATTAAGTTACAATCGTGTTATGATTCAAGATGTTGGAATTATGTTGGTAACATGGCACTGCGTTGCATTACTGCAGTTGTATCATACGGTGCGGCCGAACCGAGATGCAACCTCAGTATTTGTAACATACGTGAGAATTTAATAGTTAGGTATAGCGCTACACCTTAGGTTGCAACCTAGTTAAGTTTTAGCACTCTAGACTAAATCTACTTTTTCTTATAATAAGATGTTAGTGTAATGTTATTGTATATTTTTTGCAGGATGGGCAATCTGTGTAATATTAATATAGCAGTATTCGACAGATCGTAACCAGTTTCACTCTCGAATCAGCGGTAACGCCGCGAGTATATTCGTTTTATTGTACATTGTTTGAAACCTTCGCTATTTGTATCGTGTGTAAGATGGGTGTGGGACAAAGTAAAGATGAGTCCCACAACGGTAATATCGCCATCGCCCAGGTGCAATCACTCTCTGGGCAAGTCGAATCAAAACTTAATTACGTCGGAATAGGACTACTAGTGATCGGAGTGATACTAGTGATCATATTCATATATGTACTGCGCGCCAAGTGTAAGCGCCATGTCAGAAGCTGGTTACGCAAGACAGTCGAATCGCTGCCTCCTACTGCCATCCGAGCCAACAATGTGCAGCCGCAGCAAATGCAAACTGCGCAGACAGTGTATTAATTAAGAGTAATTAGAATAAGTTATTTAGGGTGAAGGTCCCGAATGAAAGACCAATGTATTTTTAGTTTTAATTGTCTTGTATTTTTTTCTTAAAAAAAAAAGGGGGGAGGATTACTGTGGGAACACAGTTGCAGACTGTTCCCACTACGCTGCAAATTCCTCGCCCCGGCGTGGGACGCGGGCGGGGCTTGGGCCCGCCGCGCCTCGCCACTCTGCTTGTATTTCTCGATCTATTAACACGTAAATAAATATAATATCTTTGGAGTCAGATATTTTACTTAACGAGGGTCACCACTGGGGATAACCTTGGTATTAGGTATGTAGTGAGGCGCAACTCGCTCACGTGTGTGTTGTTTATATTCCACCTCGATCGAACGATGATACCTATATGACCTGGTTTCATTGTGTTGAGAAAGTATGTAATATTCATTCTCCAAAGAAAATAGTAATTTTAGGCGATTTAAATTTATATAGTGCCAGTAATAATATTAATGAGTATTATAAATGTTTTAGTTCATTATGTGACATGATACAATATAACAATGTTATGAATACCAACGGGCGCATGACGAGTGCGGAGCTGGGGAGTGCGGTGCGCGTGCGCGCCGCCGAGCCCTGCGAGCTATTGTCGAAGGTGGACGACCACCACCCGCCGCTCATGGTGCGCATCGACTATAGCTTCGAAAAGGAGTCAGTAAGACTTAAACCCTCTAACATAAGTAGCGACGGTGATTGGAACTTTGCTAAAGCTGACTTTTATACATTATTTTGTATGATTAGGGAAGTCAAGTGGGATGAACTTTATTCGTTGGCAACTGTAGATGCGGCTCTTTCGCTTTTTTACGATACAATATATGATATATTTGGCCACTGCGTACCTAAAAAACTTCGTAAAATACACCGTAATCGCGTATATCCCGTGTACTACACAAATAATATTATAAATGACATCCGGCGTAAAGCCGACGCACACCGTCTATGGAAACGGAGCGGGGATGAAATCGCTCGTAGTAATTTTGAGGCACTTCGTGTAAAGATAAAAACAGATATTAAAATTGCACATAATTCTTATACTAACGAAGTTTCATCCAACCTGTGTTGGGACCCCAAAAAATTTTGGCAGTATGTAAACTCACTGCGCACTCGTGGTGGGTTCGAGCCCGTGGTGACGTTGAGGGACGTTGAGCGCGAAGGCGCGGGCGCCGCTGCCGCCTTCGCCGAGCACTTTCGCTCCGTGTTCCTGCCGAGCGCGCCGGCACTGCAGCCCGCGCGCGCCAGCGCCGCCGCGCCCGCCGACAATCGCCGCGTAGATATAAGTGTTTTTAACTTTATTGACGTAAGACAAGCCATCAGGAAACTAAAACCTAATACGTCGCCGGGACCGGATGCGATACCGGCATTCGTCCTCAAAGGATGCGTAGAGGAACTCCTCGAGCCGATTACGTACATATTTAATTTAATTTTAAAAACGGGTCAATATCCCTCGTCTTGGAAGAAGTCTCGCGTCACACCGATTCCGAAATCTGGTACAAAAACAAAAGTCGAGAATTACAGGCCGATAGCCATACTTTGTGCGCTCGCTAAAGTGTTTGAAACTGTCATGCACGGCAGACTTTTGCCACAGTGTTTACCGTTCATAACACAAGCCCAACACGCATTTCTCCCACAAAGATCGGTGGCTACAAATTTGGTAACGCTTGTGGACCAAATATCTTATAACCTAGATAACAGAAACCAAGTCGACGTCATTTATCTAGATTTCCAGAAGGCGTTCGACCGCGTCGATAATGATGTTCTTCTACTTAAACTGGGCATCATGGGTTTCACACCTAGGCTCCTGAAACTATTTGCGAGTTACCTTGGCGACAGGGAGCAGTATGTAAAGTATGGTCCCTATGTCTCTGAATATTATCCTACGAAATCAGGTATAAGTCAAGGATCAAACCTTGGACCTCTCCTGTTTGTCCTGTTAATAAACGACTTGCCAGAGGTGCTGCAAAACTCCTCTATATTAATGTTCGCGGATGACGTCAAACTTGTGAGAGCTTGTAAAACGGTGGCCGATTGCGAAGCGCTTCAGCGCGATATTGACGCGGTTTTTGAATGGAGCTTAAACAATAAATTGTTATTTAATCCTGACAAGTGCGAAATGATGTCATATACTCTGTCGCGAGCCCCTCTGATACATCAGTACTCTCTGGGCGGCGCGGTGGTGACGCGCGTGGAGCGCGTGCGCGACCTGGGCGTGCAGTTCGACGCGCAGCTGACGTTCCGCGCGCACGCGCTGCACGTCGTCGACGTCGCGAACCGTCGCCTCGGCTTTGTTTTGCGGAATACGGCTAACCTAACTCCTGCGGCCACGAGAACCGTATACGCTGCCCTAGTGCGCAGCGTGCTAGAAACGAACGCAGTGGTGTGGAGTCCGCACGAGGCCAAATATATCATTCTCTTGGAACAAATCCAAAAAAGATTCCTCAGAGCCCTATACAGAAAATCGTTTACGTATTATCCTTACTTGTACACTTTTTATACAAGGTCGACTAGGTTATCAGTCGCTAGAGGTCAGAAGATCCTTAGCCCTAGCTAAATTTGCTATTAATGTCATAAGAAACAGACTGGACTGCAACGGCCTTGTGGAAATTTTTACGCAAGTAGTAGTCCCTAATTTACAAATATGCGCATACCTACGGGAGCGCACGCTCCGACCCGCAGTGCTGGCGCCGGCGCCGGCGCGCACGGCGCGGGGCGCGCAGGCCCCGGCCGCGCGCGCTCCGGCTCCTCAACTCGGCACTCGAAGCAGCTCCGCACGCCGATATATTTACGACTGGGATAGGATGTTTGATGACGGAATGCAAGAAGGTGATAGAGAAGAATTCAAGGAAAAGTACAATTTTATAACTACATATTTACAAATTGGACATGAAATATTGTATAATTAATAATTAATTTTTAATCATAATTCCAAATGTATTAATAGAATTTTAATATTTGACATAATTTTACCCTTAAATCTGTCCTTGGCAAGTGCATGCTGGAGCTAGCTAGATATATATATTTTTATGACGAACTGTACCTACCTATATCTACTATAAGTAGTGGTACAATTTTTAGACAATGTATATTATAATGTATGACTAACAACGATTTGGTGATATCATGTATTACTGTCATGTTGTAAGTGTATTGAATAAACGAATAATAATTCTAATTCTAAAATCAATTCTTTAGAGAATTTCCCAATATTTTTATTGGAGCTGAAACTTCACATAAGTATGTAAAAGAGACCTTTACTAATTGAAAAATCTTTCTCAATTTGTGATATTTCCTTGACATGTTTTACTTTCAAGGCCCTATTTTTCAACGTTACGATACTAAAATACAATCAATAATGAGCAAATACCGGTTAATTTTTATTAATATCTCTATTCAATCCCGTCCCATTCTGTTATATAATGACATCACATTGCTGATCTAACGATTCTCTTAGTCTCGTTTCGTTACAATTTCCTCAAAATACCTACAGTCAGCAATAAAACCTAGCCTTAAAGTAATTTTAGACAGAAAATTGTTTTAATCAGGAACACGCAAAAGACCATGCCAACATCTACGATGGAGTAGTCGCTTCAGAGATTATAGAACACATCGAGAACGACCAAAAGGAGTTATTCGTCAAATCCTGCATCAACACATTGAAGCCTGGCGGGAGAATTTTCTTCACCACCCCGACGAGAACTAGGGCGACACAGTTCACTGCTATCTGTTTGGCAGAGTATGTCCTTAACGCGATACCGAAGGGCACTCACCAGTATGAGAAGTTCACGACGCCGAATGAGCTGACGTTGATTTTAGAGAGAAGTGAGTACTGATTTCAGTATGTCAATACAATACATTACAAATTACACTATTGTACACCTAAAAAAAGAACACAACACAGAACATCAGGCTTAAAGTAGAAGTAAATAACAGGCGATCTTATCGCTAAAGACCGATTTATTTGAAATAACCAAGAAGTATATGTAGACAAGAAGAAAAAAAAAGGAAAAAATGATGATGATGATGGGAGAAAATGATAACATCATTTTGCTCCCTTGAGACACAATCGACTATTAGACAGTTAATGATATACTACTTGTCTACATACTTCTTGGTTGTTTATTTTATTATACGGCGAAGGTGGTATATTGAATCTTGATCGTAACGAGGGATTCAGGCATTTACTCCCAAGACGGAAATAATTTTGCTACCGTGTGTCACATACTGCTTTTCATACCCCCATGAAGCCCGCTGCTAAAACATAATATGTCTTACTAATAATTTTCCTATGCTTCCGAGTACTTCTTAAGTACATATGTACCGCTTCAAGTGGAAGCGTCCGTCCGGTGACGAAATTATAATTTTCAATTATGGTGAAAATTTTTAAAATGATTCCCCACTTTGTACTTTTAACCTACGACCTCTGACCAAAGTCCCTTCGTGGCGAATAATTTCTCACTTAAATAAAAAATTACCCATTCATATTTCTCTTTCAGACGGTTGCCACGTGGAGGCAGTCTATGGAACCTTCTACAATATACTCCAAAATAAGTGGCACTGGGTCAAATCAACCACTTTATTCTTCGCTCTGCAAGCTATAAAGCTGGAAGAAGAAGCTTTACCAAGATAATACTTCAGAGAATATATCAACAATACGAGTATTGTTTTTTTTATCTCACGATAGCGGGTTCATTATAGGGATGTTGACACCATATAAGAAAATCAATAATTTCGAATTTTCTCAAAACAGGAAGAGGGGGCATACTCTGTCTCTTTTCCGCAAAACGCACTTTTGTATTGGAACGATCGTCATTTACTATGGCGCTCGTCGTCAATGACGTCACTGATCTGTCGCGCTTTCTCTCTCTAACCAGCAACATTAAAACGGTTGTAGCTTTGGAGTAGTGTTATGGATTAGTCATGAGTCAACATCCCTATTATAATATAGAAAAGTAATGAACTGACACAAATGATTTGGTAGGGGAGCCCACGAGGGGATTTTGGGGTTTACTTGAGCGCGTCAATTTAACACATGGGGGGGATAACTACCATCAAATACCTCTACCATTTATAAACCCTCTATATATGACCGACAAGCTGGCGTCACGTCCAAAACGCCAGATTATTAAAAGGCAGCTTCTTTCGAATCTACTTTAACATCTCTCAAAAACTGACGCGCTCGATTTATTTTTTATTTCAATGTTTTACCCTGTTTTACGGCCACCCCCACTATACAAATTGGCAGATAAACATATTTTCGTTATCAGAGATAAGTGAGGTGTATACAGTGTAGTGTATCAATATCTAACGTCCTGAAGTATGTCCGTGTAATAATTATGGGTTTTTTTTACATTTTAGAAAGCCTGTAGACCCTCCCGCCACCGGCGGAAGGGTACACATCATATAATTAACTTTTTTTCTTCCTACCATTCAATCTTCAAAATCGAATATAGGCCCCAACGACGAGTAAATCCACATTTTGGCATCGTGGGCTCCCCTACTAATTTGTGCCAGTTCATTATCATTACTGAATATATACGGTACATACTTAAAATCATTTGAGTTGGCCGAGTTGTGTCAAAGTAATCCGTACAAGAAGCGACTTAATTCTGCATTATAGAAGATTCAAAATACAATAACAGTTTTGTAAAATACCAGCCAGCACAAAATATTTCAACTGTATCTGCTCACACAATCCTATGATTGTGTGTGCTCGCCCGCGATCGTGATATGTATGTACAGTCAACTGCAGAGGAACCTGACCCCATGCATATAGATAGATAGATAGAAATCGTTTATTCAGGTAAAAACAATTACATAATACAGTTCACAAATTGCGCCAAACTGTAGCGAACAGTTTGTTAACACGAAACATATCAGTAACAACAACACAAACACACACACGCATAAACAACACAAACTTCTATGCAGGAGCGGTCACGTTTCTCTGCAGCTGACTGTACTGTGGGTATGGGTATATTGGGTATGCTTACAGTTTTAACTGTGTGATATTTAGCTTCAACATGTAGGCCTTTTAATACCTTTCTTGTATACTTGTCGATGTCAACCTGTTACGTGTAGGCGAACTGTTAAAACCAAGAGAGATATTTTGATTAAGAAAAGCGCTTTGTTGTCTTATAAATGTTTTACTAGATTTCGTGTTTTTTTTTCTATGATGAGTAGTTCTTAGCAGACAGAGCCGGGTGCCTTTTTAGCAATAGTAGTTTATGCAACTGATACATAATGAGAGGTCTTAAAACACGTGTGTTTTAAGGCCTAATTATGTACAGTTGCATACACTACTTTATCTACATCCGTATATTAAATCCTCTTTCATGTTTTCAGGAACCATTGCGTTGCAAGTGTAGTGAGGTCGAGCGTGAGCCCGTTGAAGTCTTGAGCACGAGCCTGTATCGTTATGGGCGGAGATGGCCATAATAGTAGAAGAGCCGACGACACTGAACCTAGTTCGATAAGACTCCCAGATGAGATATATATTATAAGATGCATCATTCCTGGGGGAACACGAAACGGCTATGCTGCCATGCAAAAAACCTGGTGGCCATAGTAAAAAAAAATTTTCAAAAAAAATAAATTTTCCGGTTTCTAGTACGATAAGTCTCCCAGGTTTCGTTTGTTCCTCGATACAGGGGAGGGGTAGGACTATACGATAATGCAGTGCTGCAAGCCCCCCTGACTGGCCTTGTCAGTGGCAGCAGCATGATAAGTGACGCCAATATTGAGGTATCTAGTATGATCGGTCTCCTGAAAAAACCAAGGCTCATCTGAAAGATCATCAATTTCTGTGTAAGAAAAACCACTGCTGCCTTTTCCTAATACTGGAGAAGGTGGTGCTGCAGCGATTGAAGGAGCTCAGTACACTGAACCTAATTCGATAAGACTCCCAGTTGATATGTATATTATAAGATGCGTCATTCCTGGGGGAACACGAAACGGCTATGCTGCCATGCAAAAAACCTGGTGGCCATAGTAAAAAAAAAAATTCAAAAAAAATAAAATTTCCGGTTTCTAGTACGATAAGTCTCCCAGGTTTCGTTTGTTCCTCGATACAGGGGAGGGGTAGGACTATACGATAATGCAGTGCTGCAAGCCCCCCTGACTGGCCTTGTCAGTGGCAGCAGCATGATAAGTGACGCCAATATTGAGGTATCTAGTATGATCGGTCTCCTGAAAAAACCAAGGCTCATCTGAAAGATCATCAATTTCTGTGTAAGAAAAACCACTGCTGCCTTTTCCTAATACTGGAGAAGGTGGTGCTGCAGCGATTGAAGGAGCTCAGTACACTGAACCTAATTCGATAAGACTCCCAGTTGATATGTATATTATAAGATGCGTCATTCCTGGGGGAACACGAAACGGCTATGCTGCCATGCAAAAAACCTGGTGGCCATAGTAAAAAAAAATTTTCAAAAAAAGTAAAATTTCCGGTTTCTAGTACGATAAGTCTCCCAGGTTTCGTTTGTTCCTCGATACAGGGGAGGGGTAGGACTATACGATAATGCAGTGCTGCAAGCCCCCCTGACTGGCCTTGTCAGTGGCAGCAGCATGATAAGTGACGCCAATATTGAGGTATCTAGTATGATCGGTCTCCTGAAAAAACCAAGGCTCATCTGAAAGATCATCAATTTCTGTGTAAGAAAAACCACTGCTGCCTTTTCCTAATACTGGAGAAGGTGGTGCTGCAGCGATTGAAGGAGCTCAGTACACTGAACCTAATTCGATAAGACTCCCAGTTGATATGTACATTATAAGATGCGTCATTCCTGGGGGAACACGAAACGGCTATGCTGCCATGCCAAAAACCTGGTGGCCATAGTAATAAAAAGTATTTTCTGGATTCTCTATATTCTATTTCGATATAATGGAAATACAGTTATATTTTACAGCTAACTAACACAGATGGAAAATGAATAGGTGTACTTGATTTTTATTTAAAAAGCTTCATTTTGAGTTACCGCTTTTATCTCGTTTTCAAATCACATAAGGTTGTATATTTTATCAATTACTCAGCTAGTGTGTAAAAAGTATTTTCTGGAGTCTCTATAGAGTTTATTTCGATATAATGGAAATACAGTTATATTTTACAGCTAACTAACACAGATGGAAACTGAATAGGTGTCCCTACTTGATTTTTATTTAAAAAGCTTCATTTTGAGTTACCGCTTTTATCTCGTCTTCAAATCACACAAGGTTGATGTACATTTTATCAATTATACAGCTAGTGTATAAAAAGTGTTTTGTGGATTCTCTATGGAGCTCTTATTTCGGTATAATAGAGAATAACTTTTCAAAATAATTTGTGTATGCAATTAACGACAAGCAAAATTATTCTTAAGTGTACGTGGCACGCGTATTAAATCAGTACAAATCGAAAGGAACCGGGTGATTGCTAACAAAACTGAATTGAAAAACCGAATCCAGCTGCGCTGAAGGCGATCATCAATCACAGCAGCAACCACCTTCTCCACTTTTGGGAAAAGGCAGCAGTGGTTTTTCTTATACAGAAATTGATGATCTTTCAGATGAGCCTTGGTTTTTTCAGGAGACCGATCATACTAGATACCTCAATATTGGCGTCACTTATCATGCTGCTGCCACTGACAAGGCCAGTCAGGGGGGCTTGCAGCACTGCATTATCGTATAGTCCTACCCCTCCCCTGTATCGAGGAACAAACGAAGCCTGGGAGACTTATCGTACTAGAAACCGGAAATTTAATTTTTTTTGAAAATTTTTTTTTACTATGGCCACCAGGTTTTTTGCATGGCAGCATAGCCGTTTCGTGTTCCCCCAGGAATGACGCATCTTATAATATACATATCAACTGGGAGTCTTATCGAATTAGGTTCAGTGTACTGAGCTCCTTCAATCGCTGCAGCACCACCTTCTCCAGTATTAGGAAAAGGCAGCAGTGGTTTTTCTTACACAGAAATTGATGATCTTTCAGATGAGCCTTGGTTTTTTCAGGAGACCGATCATACTAGATACCTCAATATTGGCGTCACTTATCATGCTGCTGCCACTGACAAGGCCAGTCAGGGGGGCTTGCAGCACTGCATTATCGTATAGTCCTACCCCTCCCCTGTATCGAGGAACAAACGAAACCTGGGAGACTTATCGTACTAGAAACCGGCAAATTTTTTTTTTTTGAAAAATTTTTTTTACTATGGCCACCAGGTTTTTTGCATGGCAGCATAGCCGTTTCGTGTTCCCCCAGGAATGACGCATCTTATAATATATATCTCATCTGGGAGTCTTATCGAACTAGGTTCAGTGTCGTCGGCTCTTAAACTATAACGATAACGTTGTCGATGTTATTATGGCCATCTCCGCCCTGGGCCGGCGCGATATTGTAAAGCTGGTCCTTACGTACACTTTTTGAGCACATTAAAGAGGATTTACTGTATGGGTGTAGATAAACGGAGTTTACTGACTTTTTAGCAGACAGAGTAAAGTGTCTTTTTAGCAGACGAATTGAGTGTCTTTAGCAGACAGAGTCGAGTGTAGTGAGTATAAGTGTGTCAGTATTTAACAGCACTACTTGGCAGAATTTAGCAGAACTAGGCTGTCTGGAGCAGAGGTTTCTTGCAGGGAGAGTAGGCTGGAGACTTCTTACTTCTTGAATTGAAACTTCGTAGACCGTAGAAAATTGGAATGATTTATTTAGAAAAAAAAACCCTAACTATATACAACACAAAAGCTTACAACTAGTTACGATATCATGCCGAATAGTTAGAAAGGGACAAATGCGCGCGAGCGAGAGGGAGATAGATTGGCGCGCGCGGACGCAGTCGGCTCGCGTACCTACTTATATATTCGGGTGGCGCGCGAATCCGGTCCTTTTCCGCTGCGGCCGTCGAGATGAAAATATCGCTGCGTCGCAGTCTCTGCGCTCGAAGATTGAAAATGAAGAATAAGCCCGAGGGCCTACTCCGAACTTCGTAACGTGCCGTCCCTTTCACTCGTATAGTGTACCTATAACATGGGAGTGAAAGATACGGTACGATACGAATTTCCTATCGTGCCGTCCCTTTCACTCATATGGTGCATAACACGAGAGTGAAAGGGACGGCACGATACGTAGTTCGGATTTCGAAATTCGGAGTAGGCCCTCTGCTGCACAAAGACACACGAAGTTCTATCTTGAGGATGCTGCTTTGCAGCATCTTCATATTAAAACTGTCCTTTTCAGGACAAACGAAACTGTCTCAGACCAATTAGCTTTTCTGATGTCAATCTTGTTTGGTTCCGTTTCTTGTGAAACAAACCACACGTCAATCCCTTCTATACCTACATTTCAAACATAAGAGAATATAACCACTAATTGTAGTCTTTGTTTCAAACTCTTACATCTTCTGTCATTAGACTACAATGACGTAGGAATGACGTTTTGATGGAAAAATCTATCATGTCATGCATAATTGCATGCATAGAGTACTTTTCTATGTCATGTTATAGAAAATAACTTGCAGGTCGTTATTAGTTATTATGCTCACTATCTTATTAAGTTAATGGCAAAAGTAAAATTACGAATGTAAAGTTCAGTAACGACCATGTCTTTGACAAAAATCCTGAGGGGTCCTGCTAGACTTTTCAGAAAGGAAAACATATCTTTCCTTATAATCCGTCGATACGATATAGGCCGTAAGTATAGCTTCTCTTCGTCCACCGACGGTCTTTTTTTAAGTGCTAATTACCTTCTCATAGTCGAATCCTCGGAAAAATGACCCACTCCTTGCGTACCGTTGTCACCTTATATATCCCACCGACCGGACGTCGCCACGCTGCCGGCGCGCACATTGTAAGTTCCAAAGGAAATGAAAGTCTCTACTGTAGTTAAATTCCATATTGGCGCAACTTGTTACCCGGCTTTGGAAGGAAGAGTTGATTGAGGAGTCAACTGTACTGTGTATGAGTGGGATAAGGTTAAAGTGTACGCGGGCGATGCGATGCGATGGGCCTAATCCTGCAGTACGTACCTATCATACAATTGGCTATTTGACTAAAAACTTTTTATGGTGCCTTTGGAACCATTTTTTAGAGACGGTAAAATGTTTCTCTGGGACCACCTATAATTAGAGCAGCACAAAAGACGAAAACGAGAGGAAAAATACAGCATAGCGGACGAGCACTGAAAACGCTCCACACTAATAGGCAGTTAAATGTAACGTCACAGTTTTATGGTCTCGTATTGCCGTTGAATGGAAAAACGAGTAATTTTCCATTTTAGTCGTGAAATATTGCGTTTATAGTTGCCATACAGTTTATTTTTTATTGAAACATGACAATTCTATTGGTAGGTAACTTTCGATTTCCATATCATTTTGATTTTGATAAATTTTTCTAATTCAGTATTTGTTGTGATAATTTGATAGTTTGCTATCTATATACTCGTAACCGCACTATGGTGTAAATGTTAACATGTGTCAAATACCCAATTGCTAGTGTTCGATGTATTTATTTTCTTAGTTCGCAACGACAATCTACGCTACATATCGGTAAAGCCCAACGCGTCCATATCAGTTCTTCGTCAAAAAATATGGCATTTACTCGACCTGCCGGATTTCTGCGAAGAAGTGATTGTTCTCAAATTGAACGACGTAGAAATACCGTTGACAGAACTACGGAAAGGGAACGATCCGCAGAAGCCTTTCATATTGGAGGTGTGGCCTCCGAATAACTTGCAAAGTAAGTTCAATGTATCTTGGATTCCTGGATTCATCATTACCTATTTTTATACAACGACGGCCTGCCTGAGGATAAGGAGAGACCGTAGCCTATGGTCGCTTGCGACTATGGAGCAATCACAAGTGCGCTACCAACCCTTTTTTATGGTACATTTTTCAAGACCTAACTAACGGGACTATAACTACACAAGCGGCAGGAAACAGGATCATAGTCGAGTACAGTCAAAGGCATAAATAATATGTATTACGCACTTACGATCTTCTCATTAAAGTCATGTTCGCATATTTTGTCACTGTATTGCGTAGGATACAACAATATCTAGATAGATATTTTCAATGTTGACTGTACAAGTTCTGTAGCGCAGTTTTGATGATTGGTCCGAGCCCTAGGTCCTCTCGGTACGTCCCTAGGCAGGATTCAATACACAACGCATAGACGCGTCACTCTTTAGGAAAAGGGAACGCACTGCACCGTGCAATTTAGATGCCAAGAAACAATAGCTCATTTTGTACGGGTCCGTACGCCCGCACTGTCAAGATGTCAAATATGAATGTATGTCACAGAATGCAGGATTAGATACAATGTCGAAATTAGTAAACATACGTTTGATGTTAATGAGCGTCTTTAACGCACTGAAGTGTCGTAAGACAATAAAGGTTACACGAGTCAACATATTTGAAATAATGCAATATTTATACTAAATGCTATACGATGTACGATGCTCGTACACATTTCATATCTCATCGCTTTCACACTAAATATAATGTAAGTCATGTATATGATTAGTATTAAGTACAACGGCTTGCTCTTACTGCACTCACGAAACTAAATCACAAATATAGGTACCTACAGCTAATTATTCTGAATGATGTCTTTTTTGACAGCATTCAAGCCTATGTTGACGATGGGATCCGAAGTTCTTTCCTCCACCGCGGCGTCTGTTGAATGCGAACACAAGTCCCAAGCAGGCTCTCATCAGGATGTCAAAGACATAGAATCAAGTAAGTGTCTACTCAAGGTCTAGAAGGTCTACTTTAATGCTGCTTTCGATCCAACTACATTTCAATAAGTTTCGCGCTCTCGGTTACACGAGCGCCGAGTTAACGCAGAGACAAGTAATACTTATTTGTTGTGGAATTTCAAAACACGAGATAGCGAATGGATTCTAGGGTTGAACTACGAGCTAGCGAATGGTTTCTATGGTTGAACCGCGAGCAAAGCGAGTGGTTCGAAAATAGAATCCTGAGCGAAGCGAGTGGTCCAAAAATAGAATCCTGAGCGTAGCGAGTGTTGCAACACACGAGACGTAAAATAACTTCGCAGCCGTGTATAACACAATCTTTTCACCTCACTTGCTCCTCCTCGTCCTAGCATTATTCCAGTACAGTTGCATCCTAAATATAGTTGGATGCCTGGGGTCCACTACCTAATCTCGAGATTTGGCCAGAGCTGGGCATTAACTCGTTAATCCGCTAATTAACGAAGTTAACCATCCGTGTATCGGATTAACTTTTAAGTTAACTTGAAAGATTGTTAACGGACTCATTAACTTCCACTAACTGTCCAAAGCTCCG
This sequence comes from Epiblema foenella, assembly GCA_963556455.1. NCBI lineage: Eukaryota > Metazoa > Arthropoda > Insecta > Lepidoptera > Tortricidae > Epiblema > Epiblema foenella. The sequence continues at coordinate 8,693,963 of OY747107.1, read as the reverse complement.
TTAATCCGTTAACTAAATACTTATTTTATCAAAGGAACATCGCGCCACGAAAAACAGGTTCTGACAAGTCCGTTCAATCGGGACGGCATAGGCGCGAGCTGTAGACGCTGAGTGAGACAGGCGATGCAAGTGAGGCGCGTCAGGCACGTGCGCGAGTGAAATGAACTACTATATTGTGATGTCGGCTCGGTGCGTCAGTGAATGAGAATACAAGGCGTATTGGTGAAGTTCTGTTTATTTTAATTTTGATAATTTAATTAATCGATCATTATAAGAAATTCTGAAAACCATCTTGCTTTTCTTATTAAGGTTTCGTACCAAAATGGTAAAAAACGAACCCTTATGGTTTCACTTTGTCTGTCTGTCTGTCACATCGTTAAATCTCTCAAAAACTACTTATGCTGTCGTTTGAAATTTGGAACAGTTATACCTACTATCAAAAGAGCGTAATGATATTTCACTAACTAAATACAACAACAACAACAAATACTCTTTATTGCACACCTCAATCAAAGGATACAGTACAGTAAATACCTTTAAATCATGCCTTAAAATACTGTTCTGATGCATTATCAGATCCTCAGCAAATCATTTATAGAAGCTACTCAGCAAACCCAATATAAAGTACAGAAACACGATTAAGTTACTATATGTCATCGCAAAATTCTGTCGTATTGTTCTACTCCATCATCAGACCCTCAGAAGATCATGTACAATATCTGTTAATTCAACATAAACAAAAGGGACCAAAAACAAACAAAAAGATTATAAAAGCGTAAAAGCATAGTAGTTAAATGCATATATACCTTCTCCGTTGCGTCGTGGGTAAAAACTGTCAACAAAATTGCCATACCATAAAAAAAATGAATAGGTACAGGCAGACAGCAGGCGGCAGGTGATATTTTCGTATAGTGAAGTGATCTCATGAACAAAGCTTGCATTTTTCTTTTTCAGTTCAAGCCGTACCCGTCGTCCCCACTAAGGAAGTAAATACATTGCGGCAGAAGTGCCCTATGAACATCTTACCACCAGAATACAAGAACTCTGATCTTTCCTGCAGAATCTCCACTTCATCCTTATTTTTCAAATTACCCGGCCGAAGAGCCAATCGTGACAACTTCGGTGTTATCTTACTCAAGATTCAAGACGACCTAATGGCGCTTAGCGATAAATTGTCGACACTAGAGGAAAAAATTAGAACTTAGTGACCATGTGACTGTTAAAGGGAAATAAAACTTTGTCTAAAGAAAATAATTTATTTACTCAACTTAACATCTGAATACTTCACGAAAACGTCTACTACAATATAATACATAAAAAACTTGTAAATTTGAGCGCATACGGTTTTATACTTACAAATATATTTACTATTATAAAAATATACATTGATAGTGCGTACTTTTGTAAGTACAATATACCTTAATGATAAGACTTGAGGTATAACATTGGACTACCCGTGACTAGGAATTGTGTTTGCCTGTACTCTTATTGCTTATAATGAATGATACTTCCATACAAGATTACACGTGCAAAACTATCCTCCATCTTTGCAGCTAAGTCCAAAATAAAATGATAAGGCACGAAACATTTACAGGCATAATGGCGTACATATAGAGACATTATTTATTTATTCGGAGAACCAATAGCTACTATCATTACATAATTTTTTGACATATAATACAAAAATTATTATGCTTTAATAGAAAGGTTGTTCACCTCTCTTATCCCACCAATAGTCAAAAGGGACGGAAGAAGCTGCGAACTAAATAAAAAATTTTCACCCACGTTTATAGCAATATTATGTACAAAACATAGAAGACGCATTATAGATATAAAAGCCAATAATAAAAATATTGTTCATATATTGATTTTAAGTGTTTGACATAATTAGGATTTAAGAAATAACCGTGACAAATCGTAATACACTCATGTTTTCGTAGATTTTCTGCATTTACTAGGACTCCTGTACAATCGAAGATAAATTAACTAGCCAATTTCAGACTTTGTTCCAAAACAATAAAGTTTAGAAATAGTTAATGTATTCTTAGGGTAATACAACCACGTCACTAAACAACAATTCCTCAATAATTTAGTACAAACCATCTAATATAATTTAATAACATTTTAACACCTACAACAAAAATAAAAAGATAAGATCTCTTTATTACATAGTTACATCAATGAAGCATAAATTAAGCTTTTTGGTGTGTGACCAGACATTTGACTTCATTGTATATATTAAAATAGTCTATTAAAGAAGAATATTCTTATATGTGAATGATCTATGGGTTTATAGTGTACAAGGTAAATAGCTTTGTTTGACACTGACATAAGGTCTTATTCGACTGGATGTAATACACGAATAGATACTCTATTGCAGTAGTTCCCAATGTTGAAGAGACCAAGGCCCACCTAGGGTTGCCATACGTCAGGGTTTTATTGACATGTCAGGATTTTTGAGCCTTTGTCTGGAACGCGGCCGGAATTTGTAAGCGGAATTTTAAGAACTCTGGAAGCACACGTCGCGAGCTACGCGATCGACCAAAGATATCGCTATCGAAATACTTGCGGAGAGTTGCGGGGTGCGCACCGGCGGAGAAAACGGAAGGGTAGGACTTGAACGCTTTAAGAGGTATTTTCACTAACACCGGATCTTCATAGAAAGTTGAAATTTCCACGCGCGTACTACTAGAATGAAAACGTCCAAACACGCTTTTTCCTCACCCAAAACAAGAAAGGCACGTTTGATGCTTTAAGCGTGATGTGACTAACGTATTGTTTTAAAGTACGAGAAATGTCAGGAAATTTTGTGCCATGTCAGAATTTTTGTCAGGGTTTTGTTCATATGGCAATCCTAGCCCTACCTAACAAAAAAATGTAATTTTTGGGGACTCACTTCTTGGGTATCAGTGAACAAATGAGCGTTACTATGTATGAATACACGATTGTCCAAAAATCTTAAGCCCGATCCAATATTTGTGATGAAAAAGTAAAGCTGAATACACACATCTGGAAGATAACATCTATATCGCTTGTAGGACCTTAGTCGTTAAAATACACCAGCGCAAAACTACAATTTCTATATAATTATAGAGTCCACCATAAGTCACTATAAAATCGATGTTTTTGGTTGTAAAATAATCGATTCAAATTAATTAAAATTATTAATTCTCGTTAGATGGCGCTGTTAGCTTCATTTAAACATATTTCAAATATTTGTCAATTTCAGTCAAAGTTACTGTGCGAAGGTTTGTTGTACGGTCGAATGCACTTCCAGTCGTCGGATACCGGATAGCTTAAACTTATCCCTTAAAGACAGGAACACGGAGTACAGATACAACGTTAGTACGGCCCACGTAAACTTCAGGTTGAGGTATTGTCTACGTAAAGTTGATTTGGCGTCCTGAAAAAAATGCGTGTTTTTTTATACTAGTATATAGTAGTAGAATAGTACTATAACAATAGTATACATAAACTAATGTTACTTTAATATTTAATCAACGCTTTACGTTCAGAACAACTACAGAGCGTGTAAGAGCAAGCGAGAAATAACTACAGTCATCTTCATAATATTTTATGCAATCGTTATAATGTATACTTTTACTTTTCGAAGACTACCAGGGACATACATTTCTCACTAGGAAGCTATGTAATAGGGTTATTGGCTCAAAATTTGACTACCCCAAAAGAAACAAGTCAGTTTTACAGTGTTTAGTTAGCTTCATGTAAGTTCAGTATTATAATCAACGATTTAGTTTGTATATGCAGGTACAAAATATTAAAATATTATTCTGTATGGCTACACATTTCCCACATTGTCAATGTTATGTTATATGTTAAGGACAGCTCTCTCTCATGTTTATTGTTTTGTAATTTCATATTGTTTCCTGGTTGCCCTGAAAATCAGCGTCATGATTTTCATGACACTATGCTGAGCGGCACCCATTTTGGTACTAAATAGGTACCTATTTACAATATCTTAGAATGTGTAAACAACTTGTACCAAATAAATATTTCTTTCTTTCTTTCTTTCTTTAAAAAAATATACCAAATGGTGAAATTTCTAATCGAATATCTCAGAAAGAAACGAAGATACAATCGTTTTAATGTTACTGGTTACAGAGAGAAAGCGCGACAGATCAGTGAGGTCATTGACTACGAGCGCCATAGTAAATGACGATCGTTCCAATACACAGGTGCGTTTTGCGGAAAAGGGACAGAGTACGGCCCCTCTTATAACTTTGAAGACTTATAATCATGTCATTATTTATTCTTTTGAGTTAATTTTTTCGCAATTTGAGAAAATTGATCCTTTTCGAGAAAATTCGAACTTAATTTATTTTCTTATCGTAATAACATCCCTATTATGTGTTGGTCCTCCCAGAAAGAACACCATGACTTCTTCTATCTTTACATTTACTTTTACAGGTTTTAAGCAATAAGGGTTCTTAATATAAAAAAATAATCTCGCCTTGTCCGTTGAATGCCCAACATGCTCTGCCTGCTAAAGTATAATCATACACTAACTTTTGCCCGTGACTTTGTCCGCGGAAAACTCGGTCATCGTGTTAAAATTTAATTGCTATTCTTTTATTTCAGGTGCTTGCCTAGTTATCGCTCTTCTATACAAACTTACACTCCCTTAGAAGATGATTTCCGGGATAAAAAGTATCCTATGTCCTTCCCTGGACTCAAAAAATCCCCGTACCAAATTTTATTTAAAAACGGTTCAGCGGTTTAAGCGTAAAGAGGTAAGGCAGACAGACACACTTTCGCATTTGTAATATTAGTAAGGATATTACGTATTCTAATATTTAACCCTTTTCCAGGCCGCACTAATCTAAAAGGCTTTACAAAAAACAAAAGATATACTTATATATTAAAAATAGTTGCGTTTTAGTGAATCATTTCAAGGCGTCACTTTTTATGAAAATGTATTCTAATTTTAATCTTTAACTCCCAGAACTAAGATTGAAATTATATTGAAACGTATGAGGTCGATAAATCGTACTATGCCTGGAAAAGGGTTAAAGTAATGAAAAGGTTTTTTTTAATGTTACCTTGTATTCGAGCTGGTACACACTCTCGATGCAGCAACGGGTCATGACGAGAAACCCGCACATTCGGTCCTGCATTCCCACCGCGTACTCTATACTCCGTATGAGGTCGTTTGTCTTCAGAACGAGCAGTGCTTGACGGTCCACGCGCTCCAAACACTGGGTTATGTAGTGGGCGAAATTTGGTAACTCGTTTTGGAACACCGTTTTCTGAAATGATTTAACGTTAATTGGACTTGTTTTAAATATCATTAATATTATTTTGGTCATAATTAAATTAAATGAAAACATATATTTCGGACGTGAGGCATCCATAATTCACACGTCGCAAAATCTTGTGAGTAGCAAGGAAAATTAAATGTCAAACTTGAACCGTCGTCTCGAAAACGTCATGTTTAGTCCCCAGGCTATGAAATCTAACAACTTACGCGCGCGCGCTGATACAGAGCGGACGTGTTTAAGTGTATCGCAGAGGAAAATAAAATAAAAATCGAGTCGTTAAAAAGTGTTTCACGGTTTAAATGTGATGGCGACGCGATGTGGTGGCTGCGAGGCCGAAATATATGACATTTCTTTTATGGAATGTTCAAATGAATCATGCAAGAGATTGTTTCATTTGAATTGCTTGGCGATTTCGTCGGAGTCATTCGAAGCTCTCACGGAGGAGTACAAGAGCCAGTGGTTGTGTTCAGGATGCGGATCGTCGCAAAGAGGGACGATACACCAGCCCGAGGAAGATTGGTTATGGATCAGACTTTTACTCCCACTAGCTTTGTCAATACATTGCCAAGGGGAAATCGCCATCAAATGGATATATCCTTGAATGAAAATGAATCTAAATTATTCAATATGCTCAACGATTTCCGAGTTGAGATGGGAGTTCGAATGGATAACCAGTTGGAAGCATTTAAACAGCTGCAGAGTCTCTTTGTTAAAAATCAAACTGAGTTACAAGAATTGCGCGAGAAAATGCGGGTAGAACAAGAAAGAATAAATAACGTATGCATACTGGAAAACCAAATTAAAGAGTTGAAAGCTAAGAATGAAAAACTCGAAGCATACATTAGCCGTATGGAAAGCAAAGAAAATAAGTCGGTGGCGCCTCAAGATAAACAAACAAAATCATATGCAAAGGTGGCCTCGAAAAAGCTACCCACAGTTGTTGCGACGGAGCGTTCCAAACTACCCGCTGTCACTGCAACTACGAGTACACAACAACCGTGTGGGGCCACAAAACAAGATAGTTTAGCGGCTAGTGAGAAGCGGACTGATGTGCAAACTCATTCGGAAAATACAATAAACCCTATGGAAATGACAGAGGTTAACAAAACTAATGTAGAGGAAAATGAGTGGATTGTACAGAAGAAAAGGAGAAGTAAGAGGTTTCCTAATAACGAAGTAAAAAGAGGTGGTAAGGTGGACTCAGAAGAAATTCAGGGTACGGAACGTAAAAAGTATTTACATGTTTGGCGGTTGAAAAAAGTAACAACAGTGGAGAATATAGAAGCGTATGTACGGAAAATATGTGGATCGACATGCACAGCAAAGGTTGAAAAAATAAACCATAAGACAGAAAGAGACTATGCTTCTTTTATAATAGGTGTACCGGAAAGCTTATATGAAACACTATGTGATTCAAGCGTTTGGCCGGTTAATGTTGAATTTTGCGAGTGGGTGTGGTTTCGTAAACCCAGGGACCCTAAATACACCTCCACATAAGTCGGTGGAAGTGTATTATCAGAATGTAAGAGGTCTTCGGACAAAATTAGATGATTTCTATGCAGGGCTGGCGTCCTCAAATGCGGATTTATTTGGAATAACTGAAACAGGTTGTAATGAATCTATTCATGATGCTGAAATAATTCCACCTGGGTATAAAATCATCCGCTGTGATCGCACGGATGGACGTAAGCAGGGCGGCGTGTTTCTCGTGGCCACACCGCGCATCGAGCTACGGAGCGTTCGGCTGCCGGGTGACGTCATCATTAGCGATAAGGTGTTCGAGCTGGTTTGTGCGAATGTGTATATGCACGAGAGATTGTTATTTTTGTGTTGTGTTGTGTACATCCCACCGAATAGTAAGGAAACAGAGTACATGATATTATTCAATATTATAGAACAGTTATGTGTTATGTATAGTCGAGTGGTCGTACTAGGAGATTTTAATTTGTATTCCTGCGCTTCATCTGTTAGCGATTACTTCGAATTTTTTCAGACTTATTGTGGATTCATGCAGAGAAACGAAATTCCAAACTGTAACAATCGCCAGTTAGACTTAGTACTAACATCGCTAGAGGGGGAGGTGACGGTGCGCGCTGCATCTGAGGCATTGGTTCCGATTGACGCGTATCACCCGCCGCTTGAGGTCAAGGTCACGTTATCGGGCGGTGCGTCGGCGCGGGGCGCGGGGCCGGGGGGGCGCGGGGACGATGCCGATGCCGACACGCAGCATCTTCGGCAGGAGTGGAACTTTGTGAAGGCCAACTATCCACTTTTATATACATTACTGGGTACTATTAATTGGGCACCGTTGTATAATTTAAGTAATGCAGATGAGTGTTTATCTTATTTTTACACTAATATCAATAAAATTATTAGCGATTGTGTGCCTAAAAAACTGCCCAAGCGGAATGCGTCGAGGTATAGTTATCCCGAATGGTACAACGCTGAAATAATCCGCGAAATACAGTATAAAGCTATTCTCCATAAAAAGTACAAGTCTAATGAGTCACAAGAGAATTATATAGCCTTCGCTGGATGTAGGGCGCGAGTAAAAAGTATGATTCAAATAGCTTACACACAGTATCAGGATCGCGTTCAAAAACATTTAACAGAGGATCCGAAAGCTTTTTGGAACTATGTTAAATCTAAAACAAAACACGGAAAAGCTAAACAATTATCCAAAAATGGAGTGATACTCGATGGAAGGCAGGGAGTGAAAGAGTTCGCAGACTTCTTTCATTCAGTGTATAGCTCCACTCCAGCGGACCTAAATGTGAACGCAGCGGTGGCGGAGGCACAATGCTCGGGTGATTCAGCACGGATACATCTCGATAGCTTACACCTGGCTGAGGTAATGCGAGCACTTGCGAATCTCAAACCGAAGCGTTCTGCGGGACCGGATGGCATACCTGCTTTTATATTTAGAGATTGTCGCTTTGTTTTGGCCGAGCCGCTATTGCACATCTACAATATGTGCTTGAAGAGCGAAGTGTTTCCGGACTTGTGGAAAACGACCCGGGTAGTCCCAGTCCCGAAAGGAGGGGGTGAAGGTGTAGAGGGATACAGGCCGGTCGCAGTTCTGTCTACCCCTGCTAACGCGTTCGAATCAGCGTTGCAAAATACTATTTACAATCAACTGCGGTCTCAATTGTCGGACGCACAGCATGGATTTCGCCCGGGCTGTAGTACGACCAGTAACTTGCTTAGTTATGTAACTCAGATTATTCCGGAAGTGGATAGTGGGGGTCAGGTTGACGCCGCTTACTTTGATTTTCGGAAAGCATTTGATGTCGTTGATAACGATATCCTGCTCCGTAAACTAGCCGGCGTCGGCTTTACCCCACATCTATTAAAAATTTTTGCAAGCTACATGCGTGACAGACGGCAATTTGTTGATTACGCGGGATACAGGTCAGAACAGTACTTCGTCAGATCAGGAGTAAGTCAGGGAAGCAACCTGGGCCCATTGCAATTTAAAATTATGGTCAATGATTTACCACAGGTTGTCAAAAATTCAGGTTGCTTACTCTTTGCCGACGATTTAAAAATGTTTTTACCTATAAGTAATACGTCGGACTGCGTTCGTTTCCAAAGCGATATAAATAGAGTGGTTTCATGGAGCGAAGCTAATAAGTTATTTTTCAATACATCAAAGTGCCTGGCTATTACATTTACTCGATCACACAACCCCATTCTAAATGACTACGAAATTAACGCCATGAAATTAAAAAGAGTGTCGGAAGTAAAAGATTTGGGAGTAAAATTCACCTCCGATCTAAGATTTCGCGATCACATCGTCAATACGTGTAAAAAGGCGTATAGAACGCTCGGATTTGTTCTTCGTCGTTCTCATGGCTTTTATTGTATCGGAGCGATTATCGCGTTATATAATGCGTTGGTCCGGAGTACCCTCGAATGTAATGCAGCCATCTGGGCTCCACATGAAACCAAATATAATCTTATGGTGGAACGTATACAGAACAAATTCGTACGATTTTTGTATTTGAGGAAGTATGGGGTGTATCCATTTTACCCATTAATGTATCCAACTCTTTTTGTACTGGGTATGGTGGGGTACAACGAGTTGCGGGTACGTAGAGAGCTAAGTCTGACAACATACTTATTCAAATTAATTAGGGGTAAAATATATAACAATAATGTATTGAGTTGTGTAAGTATGAGTGTTCCAGATAGGTACGTGTGGCGTAGACTCCGGCCGCGCCTGCTGGCCGAGCCGCGCGGGCGCACCAACCTGCTCGGCAGGGCGCCGATGACGCGTGCAGTGCGTACCCTCAACCTCATAGCGGAAAACATTGATTTATTTTCGTGTTCTCTGAATGAATTCACAAGAACAGCGTTGTGTATTTTATGTTATAAGCGTGCTAGCATAGAGAAATAGTTTTTGTAGTAGCATATAAATAGTAGTTACACTATTGTCTTAGGCTAAGCCTGTAAAAATAGTTGTAAGTGTCGATAAATAAATAAATAATATAAATAAATAAATAAACAAGTACAAATATGTGTCTCCAGTTAGTTGCTGTTTTTTGTTTACAAGTTTGCTTATAGGCATCCTTCTGTACGGTACGTCAAAATACGTCCGTATTGATTGATATAACATTGGTACACATTTGTTAGGTATGTAGTAGTGGTAGAATCATACAAAGATTACAATGAAAGTCAGATAGACCTCAATATGAACGAGAAACTAAGCTTCAAAATCAATTAATATTTGTGTCTCGTCACTACAATATAATGTGAATAAGCTTATTTTCTCTCAATAGGTACCTCGGCTTAGCGTTGGTGCATTGCGTGTAATGTTTACTGTGTCAATGTCAATGGAGAGAGGTACTATTTTACACATGGTCCAAAACGACATGAGGCAAACATTTTTTGCGGTCAAGATCCAGACAAATATTACTCAGCCAAGCAAACTAACTGACGCCTTCTTCAGTACAAACTCTTTAACTGTATAAATAATCTCACCAGGAATGTCATTAAAATTTACGCAATCGATTTATGTGCTATGGATAGCGATTGCTAACTAGGTGAGTAAACAAGTGACAACATCATTATGGCTAGTATGATCCGGTCGAATGGCGATCTAACCTATGGAGTACATGGGTAAAGACACGAGTTATAATTATTTGCGTAGGCGGGTACAGACAATTAGGATGTAGACAATAATGAAAATAAATTTATCTTAGTTGCTTTGCCAATAAACAGAACTCACGTAAATTCTAGGAACTAACCTTCAATTTATTTATTATTTTTAAAGATTTTAAATTACGTAAAAGGTCAAAAATGGCGCTCTGTGACCCAAGAAAAGTCGTGACTTCACTTGTTCATTTCATTCAACGGAGCGAACAAAACTATTCACTAAATGATGAAGTCTCGTCATACTCATATCATACCCCTTAATTAGTAACAATGCACGCGAAAGGCTACTAATTTTCAGAGCCTCCTACACACTATCCCCGGAAACGAGTTAGTATATAGCGATCTCTCAATTCCACTTTTGTATGCAAATGAAAGGGACAAAATAATGTCGGTGGGTGTCGTGGGCGTAAACAATTACACCTGAATGGCGGCAAACAGAATTTTAATATTCATAATGATTTATGTTGGTGCGTCCAATGGACAATTTAGGCAATTTATATAATACTAACCGATTTTATATTTAGGTATATAATTAAAACAAATATTATTCTAGTCCAGTAAGCAAGCGAGGTAATTGTTGAAAATCGAAAATTTAAGAAGAGCATAAAGCGTCCGCACCTTACTAGAGACAGATGTTGACCGAAATTTGGCCGCCATGTAAACCCATCTGATGCGCATTCGTTACTCTTATCTATCGCTGTTCAATAGCATGCTTTCTCAGATTTTCAGTACTAACTCGCTTCCGTGGATCCATAGTGTGAAGAGACAGGGCCTAGTAGTGCTATCGATACATTAATCCCTAGAACTACAGCTTCGAGTTACCAGATATAAGAGAGGTACAGCACAGCAAAATGTCATCTTGCTCGAATTTGGAGCAGCCCAACTGGGGAAGTAAACCTTGTAAACCTTGCAGAAGACCACAGCCATAATAGCATTATCTACTATACAAGTATGTAGTGTTGTGTTCCTGGAGGTGAGCAAGGTTGCCAGGGCTCCCGAGGATGCACTGTGTTGAGAGCGATGGACCTAAATTTGTCCCTTCTGCTTTCAACACAATGAATTCTCAAATTTCATAAAGGGTCGGCAGTATACGTGACTCCTTTGGAGTTGCGGGCGTCTATAGGCTGCGGTGGCCGCTTACCATCAGGTGGCCCGTACGCTTGTTTGCCACCGGCGTTGTATTAAAAAAACGATATTATGAAAACAAACCTCTTCACTAGACGGTTTCGTCTTGTCAATCCCCTTCATGATGGATTCCCATGGTCGGCCTGTAACGATGCACGCGAATAGACCGTACAGTTTACTATCTATCCCTAATGCCTCGGAGTGGATCCGCATCTGCTCGCGGTCCCGAGATATTATCGACAACCACAGCTTCGAGTAGTGGTACCGGAACTTATCTGTTAGGTTCTGGAAATAATCACAGGCTTAGGTTAGGAATGTTATCTACGATTTATATAGAAATTTCTTGACAAACGCACAGTTTTGGACTGCCAACCATCTAAATGGTGAGGATGGAAATGCTGACGCGTAGGACGATGACGAAAAGATGCGGCAGGGATCATTCCAAACGATTCCTCCGAGCACTCCCCGTGATACAAGCGATAGAAAATGCAAAGTGAGGCTACATCTCTACGCAATGCCAAGGAGTCGAGCCGATCAGAAATACGCTGGCAGCCGACGATTCGAGCTGCTCTCCGTTGAATGCGATCCAGAGGGAGAAGCTGGTGAGGTGCCCCTGCCCACAGGTGAGGGCAGTATGAGAGTAATATGATTTTAACAAGTTTAAGTTTTTCTTATCTGTGATTCAAATGATCGAAACGGCGCGGCGCTATGTTGTTAGAGACGTCAACAAACATCTGATGTCAAAACCGTTTTTGCTAGTTGATATGCAATTCTTAGATGTATCACGTGAAGAGGGTGGTTCATTTATAGCAGTGTGACGATATGCAAGCACTGGATAGCGTTTTAGCACGAAAATTTAAATGAAAGTAAAAAGTATGGATTTCATATTAAATAAACAAAAATATGTTTTTTTGATAACTGAAACGTTTAATTTACAGCATTTTTAACATATTAAAACAAATCGTAAAAAAATATCAGGTTCCCTATTTAGACCACCCGACCACAAGTGGTGGTGGCTCGATACGTCGAGCCGTATTCCACATCTCATACCCAAAAAAGGCTGAAATATCTATTCGTTGGCAACTCCATCTACTTTTTAATCAAGGAGGTAGGTAGTATCCAGTTGAATTAATTCCGTACCTGGACCAGTATGTAGGTTTGAACAATTGACTTACATGTAACAAACCCGGTTCACTAATGTTTCGGCGAAAATTATTTAACAAATTTTTAACTTGCAAACTTTGTATCCCATATTTTGATTTGGGCGAAGTTTTATTTCCCAACTAATGATTTGATAAATTATTGTTAGGCAAAATATTAGGTACCTGGGATTTGTTTAAGATGTCATTTATGTATTCGTCAAATGTATTGATTGGCATACCATACTTTTAGCAACATACATACTTTTAGCACTGATATCATTTCCCAACTAAGTAATTATTTGATAACCAATAGGTACCTAGTTCGATAGAATAGATGGTTCAAGTTGCAGTATGATTGTATTTTATTTAAGTGGGTAGGGTGATGCACCATATAGCTAAAATAGGAGGGTATTACTTTTGTTTGACATACTTTGTTGCTCAATACCTATAGATAATATGTAATGGTTAATGGTGGTGGAATGGCAACCACTAGGGGTGTGTAATGATGGGTATAAAAATATTTTTTTTTTCATTCAACATTTGATATAATTTCAAAGTACATAATCACTAATTGGGGTATTAGAAGGTCTAAAATGAAAACTAACGTTAAATTACCTACGTTCAAAATCCCTAAAATCTAAATGCCTAATGTTTTTTGCACTTATATTCAAAATAACGAAAGCTTAATAATTAGGTATTTAGATTTTAGTGATTTGAGCCTATGTTTATCTTAGTAGTAAATTGCCCAATTGTCATTTGTTGTAAGTGTTAATAACAAGTTTTTCCGCTCTTTTATAAAAAAAATAACCTCGAAGACGGAAGCGGGAGCAAAGCTCCCGCTTCCGTCTTCTAACCTATCCGCGATCCGAGTCGGTTTTGCCACTAAGTCCCTGTTCAAAGCACAATAGGTAGGTAATCCGATGTCCTGAGGTATTTTTGATTTTAAAGAAAAGTTATTCTTATAAAACACGCTTATTTGATTGTATTATAAAAATGTTGCCTAATAAGAATAGTGCGAAGTAAAGTAATGCCAACAGTTGATTTGCCAAATGAAACTTGTGCAAAAAAGTTGGGTGCGAAGTGAAATTTGACGAAACCTATTTCGCCGAAAAGTCATTATACCAAGCAAATCCTTTGCTTCATAATTTTTTGCCACATAAAAGTTTCTTGAAGTGAAATTTGGCATTATAAAAATGTTGCCAAATAAGAAAAGTGCTAAGTAAAGTTATGCCAACGGTTGGTTTGCCAAATGAAACTTCTGCGAAAAGTTGGTTGCGAAGTGAAATTTGGCGAAACGTTTTTCGCCGAAAAGGCAGTATACCAACAAACCCACATACCTACTCACAACCCAACAGAGTTAATCTCACCTGCAGCTAATTGAAATGTATGATGGCCAGGTACGGACTCGACTGGCTACATATACGCAATGAATAGTTATGATGACACACGACGTAGATGTCCCCAAGTATGCCGTTAGTCCAAATAGCATATGTAAGCCGAAATTTAATGCAAAAATCTACATGCCTCGAATTATTAATTATGTTCATCAAGAAGACAGGACCTCTAAGTTACAGGCGCGTCAAAAATATTAACAAGATACAGTACTTAATCATCTTATTAAATATCATTAATCAAATCAACTTGATCATTCTCATATTTCGCGCAATAATCCACAGCAACACTTCTTTTGGAAAAGAAGTTCAATTACTTTTCACAGGGGAAAGAAACTGCAAATCTCCAATTGGCAAGATTGCGTGCTTTCATTTGCCAGACTCCAATGTAGTTAGTTAAATACGCTAGAATGTTTACCTGTAATATCACACCTGTGATTTGGAAAAGAAAACTTACTGCATACAAACCGTGATCCAGCAGATATATGGTGACGTCCTTTTCGCCAGGCTCTTTTCTCAGCAGAATGTTCCCGGGGTGGGGATCGCTGTGCACGAAACCACTGATGAAAATCATGTGAGAGTACAGGTCGCCCAGCTTCCGGCATAAGTCGGTACGGTCAATCTTGTGTGACTAGAAAATATGATTGGGAATGAAAGCTCCAGTACATTTTATAACAGGTATACTGGTAACCTACCTACACACTAAAACGTAATTCAAGTAAATGGGAGGTTTCGATAGTGTACATAGCTACTTTACTGTAGTACAGAAGAGTTGAGTTGTCTAAATTGATTTGGGAAAATTTTTAAATGTGGTTTAGTTTTTTTTTTTAATATCATTGGGACAGCTCCATAATCAATAAATTATATCTTGATATGATATACAAACACCATAAGTAATATTTAACCATCGTCTACCGGTCCCGGGGATCCCCGGGCTCATTACAAAAGAATGCTATTGTTGATTTTTTTCGCCAGGAGACCATGGTTTACTATTTGGATGACCACTTTAGTTCTAGTTGGTACATACCTACTAAGCTTCAGGTTCAAATCTCCGTCAAGGCATTTAGTTGTGTGTATTTGTTCCTGAGTATTGGATGTTTTCAATGTATTTAAGTATCTATTGACCTATATACATATGTATATTGTCGCCTAATACCCGCAGTATTAGCTTTGCTTAGTTTGGGACCAGGTTGATAGGTGAGGACCAAATTTTTGGCATATAGATAAGGCATTTAATATGCCTGCATTTTAATTGCCTCTGTTGTGACACAAAAGTTACCCATATAAATTGTATGGGTAATTTTCGTGTCACAGTGGAATCAATTAAATTGTAAGCGTATTGAATTCCTGAACTATGTGCCAAAAATTTGGTCCTCACCCTGATGTGTGTAAGATTGTCCAGAAATATTTATTTAACACAAGGGCACTGGTAAAACAAAACATTAAATACTATTCATTCGACCAATCCCAATGTGATTGCCTTCCAAATAATGTAAAAGTCAATTTACTATTTGTATTATTTATGTCATGTTTATACTTACATAGATATAATCAATACTTACATCAATATATTTGAGGTCATTAACATAACCACCTTCCACATAATCCATGACCAAGACCCTTGAAGTGCAGTAGTCCCAATAAATTTTCGGAATTTTCAGCCATTTGTAATCCCGAAACATCTCTGCAACTTTTTCAGCGTTCTTCCCTTCTTGTAAAAAGTCCAATTCTTTTGTTATATTCCTTTTTGTTTCATCTATTAGCCAGGCAAGCTCAAAATCTGGGAATACTTTCATCATCATTTTCAAAACAATTTCCATCCAAGCTATATCAATTTCAATGTTCTTTCTTACAAAGTGGTGCTGAACTTTTACTGCAACCGTTGTTCCATCTTTTAGTTTAGCTTTATGTACTTGAGCTAATGAGGCCGTTCCCAGTGGTTTCTGTTCAAAATCCGTAAATAAAGTATTTGGCTGTAAAGAAAGCAAGAATGAACAAATATGAACTAGAGCACAATTATACAATACAATATTAGGTATGTATTGAAACACAATATACAAACACATTTAACTGACCATTTGTGAGCCTTATTACAATGTGCATGACATGAATGAATGGTCAGTTAACTTGATGATGGTACCAACCAAATATGAACAAATAAATTGGTTTCATTAGATTATACAAAATTATACTCATACTCTTTATTGATAATATTGTTAAATATTACATGTGATATTGATATTTTGTATATATATGTATAAAAAGGTGACATTATATTACTTCAATTATTATTATAAATATAGATTACAGTGCAAATAGTATATTCCAGTACAATAGAAATTAGTTATCAAATTATATAGATAATTAAAGTATTACACAATTATAGCAATTTCAATAAGTGTTGTGTAATGAGCATTTAAACCCTTTTCTAGCAACTCGCGAAATAATAATTAATACAAAATACCTCTACCTGCCCCGTAAAGCTTCATAAACCATGCATCAACATCAAGCTTGATATAAAAAAAACTACAGAGCTCTCATATCAAGCTTGATGCTTATTAGCTTATTACATCAGATTAAATCATCACTTGGTTTCATGTTCTATATGAAGGATAGTGCAAAAATATAGATGAACTGAATGTAACTTATACAAACAAGAGTTGCTGCATACTTACATCTTTATTCAGGTCTTCTTGAATAACTTTAAATAGTTCTTCCACAGTATTTTCCGGCGCATCTTTGTGTAGCACCCTCATAGTGGTGACATATTCATTGGGCAGCAAGTATTCCAGCGCTCCAACATGCTGCCCAACCTTAATGTACGCTCCTTTGTTAGCTTTACACAGCTCCAGCAATTTCTCCGCACATATCCGATGCGCTTCACTTTTAACTTCAAAGTATTCCTTGGAATCCTTATCCCACTGTTTACTGTATAACATATCATTATAAGTCTTCCCAATGTCAATAGCTGTCGCTGCAGTCCTTGAAATCCTCACGATTACAGAACTATCGTAATCATAATTCATGGCATACGCAGTGCCACCGATTACGACTCCTCCGCCTAACCCATATTTAACAAGTCGCGGAAAGAGCCTGCGAAGCATTATCGATGACCAAATGCCACCACTACAATTTGTTCAAATTATCATAATAGAAGGTAACGCCTATAAATAAAGAACCATTAATTTGTACACGAATACGACACAGCGTACGATCGTACAGAAAGATTCCTAATGGAGCATTATAATCATCACATTATTTCTTCACTGAACTCACTCTGAGACTTTGAGTTTGAGTAGAAATTTGAGTTAATAATGACGTTAAACGTCAACTGTCATATCAACGTCAGTAGTCTATTTGTCTATTTGACAGTGATAGGCTGGAGATACGTTCAAAAACCGCCCAAGTTACTAGTGATTATATTCTCTTTGAATAGCATTCAGACTCGGACCGTCTGGCGTATTAAGGGATCTACAGACGATACACGATTATAATTATACAGTACATAAGTAGTAATAGCATTCTCGTTTTTGGTCACAGTAGGAAGTACATAAACATACATAGATAAACTCACCTCTGTATTCCCAAAAGGGGTTGGCAGAGCACATGAAATTTAATTCTAGTGCCATTTAGCAATTGTAGCTTTAAAGATGAAGAAACTGTGATATTGCAGTGATAGGTTTGCTAGCCAATCGCCCACAACACAGTAAAACCCGGTTCCCATGGTCGACACTTACGACACCTACGGCACTAATATTCTTTGATCTGTGCCTACGGGAAGAAAGGGGAAGTGCAATTCTAACCCGGCACCACACGGGGATCTAAGAACGGGTTGCACAAAACCTCTGTAATCTTCTCTTGTATCTATTAAAATGCAAGTTTTAAACATATATTCGACGTATAGCCGTTGGGTTTTAGTTTTGTCCAATGCACTTAAAGGAATAATTGCTCTATTTACTAAAACCGCAAACCAGGCTCGCGCAACTAGGAACAAAATTTACAAAATAACACTTTTGTATGGAATTTGGCCAAAAAATAATGGCGGATACTGCTATCTCGCTCCCTCAGTTAATCCATCTCAGTCACATGTCAATGTTACCTCTGGTCACTTCCGTTCAACTTGAGTGATCGCCATATTGTTTCTTTGTTGATCAGTTCGTAGTGTGGTTTGTAGTTTGTTATTTTGGTATTTATAAATTGTAGAAAACTTAATTTAAAGTGAAAAAGCATGTAGTAAGAAGGCAGTGTGTTTTTCAACATGCCACGGACTATTTCACTCTACAGGGTATGTGTTATTTGCGGTTATCGTGCGGGTCGAAAAGATGAGAAAAGGAAATTTATGGCAAGATTTCCTTTAAGTAGACCACGCAAGATCACGACCGGTAAGCAATTAATTGGAGATTATCTATTAATATGTACCACAGCAAGTTAACAAAACAAAATAAGTAGCGTTATTTGCAATTTAGTTTTATTCGTATGCATACTAGTGTTGGCAGTAACATATCGATAACTAGCTTATCATATAATTCATATAGAACTCATGGTATTTTTCAGTTGCGGACAGTGGGTGAAATTAATTGGCAATGACGACCTAGCCTACGTTCCGATTGAGAAGTTGAATAAATTAAAATTTCTTTGTGGTGACCACTTTCAACCCAAACATTTTAACCGAAAGAAAAGTCGTCTAAAGAGATGGTTAATATACTTGAAGCAACACAACTTTATACTTTATTTTATTTTATTTAACTCTAGCCCTACCCACTGCGGAATAAGCGCATGGACGTCGTAGTGACTCGTAGAGACCCCAATTGTTAATAAAGGAGCATCCATTATGAATGTGTGGTGTTTTAGGCCATAAACATCTCACGCTATTCTGCCGTCTCAAGGAGAAAAACCATAAGTGACAAAAAGTAAGTTTCGAGATAAAGCCAAAAAACTTTAGATTTCTAGTAAATTATGCACTTGTGGTTGTCTAAATCGTGATCTACAAAAGATATAGTACTATATCTCCTAGAGAGAAAGATCACATTTTTTTTCCTGATTACAAGGCTGGTAATAAGTCCATTTTGCAAAAAATGTCACTTATGGTTTTTCTTCTTGAGACGGCAGTATTAATGGACGTCATTAATCATCATTTATCGATATCGTTAACCGTACTACATCAAAGTTACATCCCTATCGCGCTGTTATGTTGGCATTACCTATTTCCTTTTTTTTATTTTATTGTGGTACAGAATGTTTGCCAAACTTTACGTCAATGTCATGCAATGACAATGTCACTGTCATCCAAAACTTAGTTCGAAATCCCGTCTCTTAGATTAGAATCTAGTGGTTATATTCTCTTTGCCGCAAACAACAAAATCACCGTATTGTAAAAAGTCGTTACAGCCACCTTGAAAGTTCAATTGATTATCGACTCTATATCCGTAACCAATGGCGGTCCATATGCATTTCTACTTGTAACGCTTAAAACGTAGTGATATTATATTCTCTTTGGTAACGCTTTCAGGTGATCAGGTAAACGCTAGGGATGTATTGGGCCATAAAAATCAGAATGCGTCTAACGTCACATTTGTATTAAAGAAATTTAAACTTTTGGCAAAAGCCCTAGAGTTGATAATCCGGTGAAATATTAATTTACATGCACATGCAGTCTTTAACTATGAAGTATGTACAATATATATTTTATGACGAACGATAATGAGGTAGCAAAACCTTTTTGGTGTTTTTTTTTTTGGGAGTCGGTTTTTTTCATTAAATATAGAACTAAACTGCAATAAAAATATAAAATAACGTATTAGCTGTTTATACGTAGTAAAAAAATCACTATAAATCCAATTAAATTGTTAAATTGTGTTCCATAAACCGAAATAAAATCGTGAATGTTTAGATGTCCCCCGTATACCTTGCAAACTTTGGAGTGATATTTCACTCACATATAACTGACTCTAATCTAAACTAAAACTAATTTTTAAAAAGAATATAATATAATCATAAATTGATTCTGAACCCTATTTCATAGGACACAAAGTAAAGAAATAGAAATATGAATATACTATTGTCCTTCAAAATAGATGAGGTGAAAACTACCAAAATATGCATATTAAAAATAATGGCATCATTTGGATCCTACTTTTACACATAGTTCAGGTTTTAAAGGCAATTTAGCTAGAAAAAAAAACAAATTTATGGCGTTTGGACCCTTTTTCTACGAAACCCTAAAAATCGGTCAGTCTTCTGAATGGTCTGACGCTTGTCGCCGCCGTAGTTCGAATGTATGTGACCCTCATGATAAGTGTTTTTTTAACTTGCAACATTTTATGCACACTAGCCAAGTAGCCACCCTACCACCATCTTTCTTTTGCGTCTGTCCGCTTCCGTTGACAGATTCTTTTTAGGTAAATTCCTCCAAAAATGAAGGCTAAAGGAGAGGTAAGAATTGTGAAAAAACGTATTATATGTGAAAATTAACGTCTGAAGATGTTCACGACATAAAATAGTGTTAAGGAATGACTTAGAAAAGTGCAATTCAACTCTTAAAGAAGATGTTCATTTTCGCGTGTGGGTACACGTTGCCGCTACTTCTAATTCGTGTTATCTTGAATGAATAGGAAATATATAAAAATACAGCAAGTTCAAGTAGTGCTTAAAGTGCTAAAGTTGCGAAATATAAGGATAACAATCGTCATCCGTTGTGTTCATGAAGGGAATTCAACATACGAAGAACATTTATTTGAGGTTATGTCATGTTGTGATCGGTGACTTTTTGGATGGCATGCAACTACCCAATTGTATAGCCTTTATCAATATCTAGTTATTTATTAAAGTATCGTGATGTTTTTGTCAGTACTTCAACTATTCTCTTTGACAGGTTGAGATAACCAACCAGAATCCATATATTTACTAAATGTTGAATTCTTACTTCCCATTGAATTTGACCCATATGACATAAATATTCCTGATCTTACTGTAAGGAATAACAGTTTACCTCTTAGCTTACCTTGGTACAATATCTATTTATAAGTCCTGTAAAATATATTATTGTAACTTTCAGCTGAAGGAATATGAAGTCATCGGGCGCAAGCTGCCGTCAGTCAGTGAGCCCAAGACGCCACTGTATAAGATGAGGATCTTCTCTCCTGACCCAATTGTGGCCAAGTCCCGCTTCTGGTACTTCCTGCGACAGCTGAAGAAGTTCAAGAAGACCACTGGAGAAATTGTCTCCATTAAGGTCTTCATTTATTTATTTACTAGCAGTGTTACCTGCGGGTTAAAGGTAGCATTTGTGTTAATCTGTAGAAAACCAAATTTCAAGTTTATGGGAAATAAAAAGAATCTTCAAAACAAAATTTTGTAAAAAAAAGCAGACTGGTGGCTTCTGATTCCTTTGTTTTGGAATATTAAAAAAAAGTTTTTCCTTTTTAAATCTGCCTTCGGCCATTCTAGCCATAATCAGATGGTGTGTTGGTCTAGTTGTATTAATTATTTTGGGGGTGTTCCATTGATCATATCACCATGTCTGATGGGGGATAAGTATCTCTGGTCTAACCCTAAAATGTGCCATCTCTTTAGCTTTGTTTTGTTGTCTTGCTGGCTTAAAAGATTTCTGGCTAATTCATTGGTGTTTTAGGTATTTTCTGCAATATGCATTCGGTTCTTGTTTCACAGTATATTAGTACATATATTCATGTATCTCACTCTTAACAAACCATGGGGCATATGTTATAAGTCGAAGGATCTTATTTTGGAATCTTTGTAGTATTTCCAGATCAGAGTTGCTTGCTGATCCCCAGAGCTGGATTCCGTATGTCCATATGGGTTTTATTATGCATTTATAAATCAGCAGTTTTGTTAAGTGTCAAGGAAGATTGTTTTCCTATGAGCCAGTATAAGTTTCTACATTTTAGATCAGCTTCTTTCTTTTATTTTAATATGATTTGCCCATGTTAGTCTTCTGTCTAAATGAAGGCTAGGAGGAAATAGATATTTTTCACAGTTTTAGCTGATAAAAACTGTATTTTTATTTTTAAAAATAAAAAGTATAGTAGTTATCTACTCAATAAGTTCTAAAGAACGATACCCCACTCGATGAGGTACGTCAAAAAAAAATTTTCGCGCCCCCTTTTAGCTGTGTGAGAGTCAGTCCCCAGATGCTTATGCTGTAAAAATTTGAAGGCTGAAGCTCCAACCATTTGGCTATAAAACCTGTGCGACAGACAATGGACGGACAGACTGACGCGTGAGTGACAACAATAGGGTTCTGATTGAACCCTTCGGGTATGGAACCCTACAAACCTACAGAGATATAGTTATACTTTTCCTGTACATCAGTATTAATATTAATAATAATATGTAATTTATTCCTTGGTAAACATTGGATATGGTATTTTCTTAGTTTCTTACATTTTCCGTCATAAACTAAAAACTGTCCACTCCCAAAATGTTAGTTTTGTCGGGCTCATATGTCCTAAGAAATTTTTACTATAAATGATATTGTTTTATAAGTACAGTTGACAACAAAGATATACTGCATACATTTTTCCAAAGGAAGAAAGTGCAACTCTAAACATTTAATGTACAATAGATTGAAATATTGAAAATTGTAGGAAATCCCAGAGAAGAGCCCAATCAAGATAAAGAACTTCGGCATCTGGCTCCGCTACGAGTCACGGTCGGGCGTGCACAACATGTACCGAGAGTACCGCGACCTTAGCGTGGGTGGTGCCGTCACGCAGTGCTACCGCGACATGGGCGCGAGGCACAGAGCTCGCGCGCACTCCATACAGGTAACTACATTTTGGAGTACATATCAAGAACTTCGACATCTGGCTCCACTATGAGTCTCGGGTGGGCGTACACAACATGTACTCTGCGTGGGCGACGCCGTCACGCAATTAATGCTACCCAAGCGGGGATCCAGTATTGGAGAAACGCCAGGTGCAGGAGGGGCCAATTGCCCCTGTTGCCTGTTCAACTAGAGCTCTGTTTGGCATAGCAAATTCTTAAATCTCAAATTTTAAATGTCTAGTAACACAGACTTATTACAATATTTCGAGTCTGAATTATTTGCTTCGTTTTCTGTTCGCGGTAGGTCCTCAGGCGTGTAGAATGGTTTCTTTCGTATATTGTCAAATTACAATATATTGGCATAAAGCATTTTGCCTACCTACTGCACACTACGAAGGGAAGCGGTTTACAATACATCTGCTAACGCGACGTTTAGCTTGGCAGTAGTACAAAAGGACCAGAAAGACGTCAAAATCGACCCCATGGTCAAAATGTCTACCATGAAATTATTTTAGAACTAAAAGATACTGCAAGATTCGAACATTATTTGCGGTTTGCTTTTGTTTCGCCGACTGTTGACGCAGATTCAGTAATTCTATTCAGGCTTGTATTCAGACATACCACAATAATTTATAAGAAAATAAATAGTTTTACTAACATGGACCACAAATTGCCATCAAATTTGATCGTGTGGACGATACGGACCACATCTATAGCATATCACAACCACTAGCGATACCGCGTTCTAGCAGACTTCGTCGCAAACACAACGTTGCGTTCACGCAACACCGACGCAACTGCAAAAACCTGTACACTATTCACACGTAATCATTGCTTCACCACTTTTGCATCCTGCGTTGTGATTGTGGTACGTGTGAAAAGACCCTAATTAGTTTAATCATAAAATCGTTTTCATTAATATAGCTGTATAGCGATTTAAATACCCGATATAAGCTGCTCTGCGCAAACTGGCGTGGCATGAAAACCAGACGAGTCACCCAACACCATGGATGCCTTACTATTCTCTGTTCCCTAAACCAGTACAATTCATGTAAACAAATCACTTTTTTATCTCTCATGTTCTGAAAGTTAGATTTTCATGTGTATATCTGACACAGCCGGGTGGAAATCGCTTTTTCACACCTGCTATTCAGAAAAGAGTTATTGTTGCCTTCAAATGAGGGATAAAAGATGTACTTTTCTTCTCTCATTTGAGGGCAAGAATGACTCTTCCTCATAGAAGGTGAGAAATGCAGTATGTGCCACTTGGTAAGTAAAATTATTTGTAAGACTTCCCATGTTTTTAGCAGCGGGCTTCATAAACGGTGTGAAAAGCAGTATGTGTCACACGGTAGCAAAAATAGTTCCGTCTTGGGCGTAAACACTTGAATCCCTCGCTACTTTAAGGATTCTATTGTAGAATTTTTCGCTTCACTCAGAATTCAATATACCGCCCTCGCCGTAAATATATCATTTTGCTCCCTTGAGACACACTCTACTATTCCGACTAGGGTAGAATATATTTTTTAAATAGTTTAGTAGGCTGGCTGACACCCCTTTAATTTCTCTTTTACTTTCCTCATAGTCGAAATTAAAAGTAGTGTGTTGCACGATTGGCTTCAACACTTGGTTTACAACCTACTATTGAGTACATTAATAAAAGAAAGAAATACTGTGTGGACTGAAATGTTGGTTTACGTGAATTGTACTGATATAGCGAACAGATTGTAATATGTTTATTTTCCTTAGATCATCAAAGTGGAGGTAATCAAGGCCGCCGCGTGCCGCCGACCGCAGGTGAAGCAGTTCCACAACAGCGCGATCCGCTTCCCGCTGCCCAAGCGCGTGCACCACCACAAACGTCTCAACAAGTTTGCGTACAAGAGACCCAGCACATACTTCCTGTAATTTACGCGGTTATAAATATAAACACGTTTACGTGAAGCTGTGTTTTATTGCTTGTCCTTGTCTTTATGTAGGGCTTATACTCTTTGGGTAGGACGTAGTGAGTGTCATTTCGCTCACTCATATTTCACAAGCACCTTAAAAAGTTCACGTAGAGACCCAGCATCACTTCCTGTTTACGCGATTATCATAAACTAGCTTTTGCCCGCGATTACATCTGCGTGCGAGTTGTTTATATCGTACCTTACAAAGTTTCGTCCCCGTATAATCCCTTAGGGGATGATTTTCGGGATAAAAACTATCCTGTCCTTCCTCGGAATACAAACTATCTCCGTTTAAGCGTGAAGAGGTAACAGACTGACATACTTTCGTATTAATAATGGATATAAATTCGATGCCGTGATGCTGTGTTTTATCGCTTGTCATTAGTCTGTATTAAAGTTTGTCGGGTTCGGGTTAATAGGACCCATGGTATATTAGATTGCCAATACTTATCACCAGGGAGCGTACATTTCATGCCGATGACAGGCGTATGACGTCAACCTACATACAGGATGGACAAAGTTTGAAAAGAGCAATGGAATAACGAACGTTTATTTATTCGTACCTAATAATGGAAAATATGATTAATCAATGATTAATCACCGTTATCTAATCAACCTCTTCCGTTTAAGTAGATATATATTGACACTTGAGACGGACATTGAAAGAATATTATCTGACATTGCCACATCGCTCACATCAAAGTTTACTCTTTGTCACAAATAGTAGACGTGCGGAAACAACATTTCAGTTAAATTTAATAAGATCAGGAAACTTCATGCTTTGCCAAAGTCGCTATGGAGGCTATAAAATTATTGTGCCAAATAAATCCATGTTTAGTTATAGGTAATAAACAAATTTATTGTTCCTGCTGTCAGCAAAGTTTGCCACCAAAAGAAAGCAACATCAAATTACATTTGAATACAATAAAACACAAAGAACATGAGGAACATAAAGAAACACAGTTTGATTTTAACATGGACTTGACCAATTTCATGATAGCATCGAATATACCATGGAAACAATTGAATAACAAAAACTTTGTCGATTTCATACAAAAATGTATCGGAGGGAAATATGCAAGTACAGTACGTATATCCTCAGAATCTAACTTAAGACTACGGTATTAAGTACCCGACAAGCGATTATGTGGGGTCTGCTCGCATTGTTCTTCTTAAGAGCTCCGACTATAACGTTAGCAACATTTTGCTGCAGTTGGTCTTTAGTCTCATCAACACTTACATAAATGTAAGAATTTGCAATGTCCTCCCGTATCGACGCGAAACTTTGTTCAAACTTTTTCGGCAAATACCGCATTGTCAGATAATATTCTTTCAATGTCCGTCTCAAGTGTCAATATATATCTACTTAAACGGAAGAGGTTGATTAGATAACGGTGATTAATCATTGATTAATCATATTTTCCATTATTCATTGTCCATCCTGTATGTAGGTTGACGTCATACGCCTGTCATCGGCATGAAATGTACGCTCCCTGCTTATCACCTACATATAAAAGGCAGTATAACTAATGGACTTTTTTTTCCAGGGATCGGATACCGGTATTTTCTCCATAGAAAAATACCGGTATTATTACGGTCACCGGTTCATTATTTCGTTTTTAATGGGACAATCTAATAATACGACGTTACCTATACATGATTCAGCCCTACGTAAAGAGCAAAAAATTATCCAAAATATTGGGCTAATTCAGTTTTTTTTAAATACCGGTATCGGTCCCTGTTTTTTTCCAAGTGACAAATATACGGTGTCGGAAGTAAAACACAATGATAAGATAAAATAAACACTTTATTACATTTGATATACCTACTAAAAACTGCACTGCTTTTACGAAACGTGTATATAATATTTTCAATACAACCTCGATAACCATCAGTGTTTCTAATCCATTAAATATAACAAAACAAAAACGGAATTACAAATGCAACAGATATCAATCAACCAATTTATACCACGGGCTCATTATTATTGCATATACATACTGCTTAATGGTGCTGCCACACAGAGGTAAGAAAATGTTTTAAAACGTTAATATCTTGTTATATACCCAACACAAAGTTCTGTATGTAACAAATGTTTTATAACGTTATACTTAACTGCAGAGTGGGAGCACCATAATACTTGTAGTCTCACCAACCAACCGCGTCCGTAGTAAAGCAGCTGATAGTCACACGAGCACCCAGTGTTGCCAGATGCCGAAATACAAAAAGCGGAAGATGCGCCTGAAAAACGCGGATTTTTTAAAAGAAAAAAATGTGCTCTACGCAGTCTAATCAGGGAAGTAATAAATGTTAGCTGCTAACTTTATAGCTAGAATTATTTCTAGCTAGTTCTATTTGTTCGATGTTTTGAATTTTCCGCCTTTTTCACTGAGCAAACGGTAATATTTAAAAAAGCGGATCTGCGTTAGTTAAAGACAAAACGCGGGGAAAAAGCGGAATAGTGGGGTACCTGGCAACACTGCGAGCACCACTATTCCAAATAAATGGAGTGAAGCCCAGTTACATCAGTCATCAGACAGGGTTGGTTAGACTAAAAGTAAAATGAACCTCTTTAACCTTTTCAGGGCTCTGTCAAATACAAACGCTGTCACTCACACGCCATGACATTGGAATGTCAAACGCAAAGTTGAACCCTATAGAAATGCCTGTAGGTTGATGCATTGGACGCCGTGACGGATATACGCGTCGTTGGCGTCGAACCTATGGTTCTGTCAATAGGGAAGGCCTTAATATGGCGACATTTATCTACTTATACAATTGGAAATCGACCTTATTCACAAAGAGGCATATTTAGCTTGAGAATGACATATCTTTGACGTCGATTCGATTAATAAACATGAAGAAAGGACATAATATAATAATTACGACAGTTACAAATTCAAAATTAATAAAGAATATCAGCCATCTGTATCTAACGGCGCAACTTAATTATTGTATTGTCATTGTACATACAAATGCACATACATCAATGGATTGCTCACATGTACACATAACTTGTCAGTTCGTTACCAGTCTTAGAAAGTAAAATTTATACACAACGTGCTCGGGACGAACCCATAGGATTTTACCAGCGGATTCTTGAGGTCGTAATCCGTGACATTTTTAACTTATAACTGTCTCCCTCTCGTCACAGGTATTTCTAGTCGGCGAGGGGTATTCCTCTCGTCACACGGCGCATCAGGGTACATTTTGACCCGCAGTGTGGTCGAACCTTTAAACTTGTTATATGAACCTAGGTCCAATTACGCATTTTGCTTGTCCATTCAAAATATGCCCACGTGGAGACCAAAAAGAGAATGCAAACGAAAAAATTTGGGCCGAAACAGAATGCACATTTAGGGTGGGTTGCACCAAACCGTCTGTAATCGTAAGTGGTGTTCGTTAAAATCTGATTGTATGGAAAGTTTGACAAGTTTCTATGGGATGACAGCTACCGGCGCCATATAAATAATAAATATTAGTGGACAATCTTACACAAATCGAACTAGCCCCACAGTAAGCTCAAGAAGGCTTGTGTTATGGGTACTAGACGACGATATATTTAATAGATATAAATACTTAAATACATAGAAAACATCCAAGACTCAGGAACAAATATTTGCCCTGACCGGGATTCGAACCCAGGACCGTCAGCTTCACAGGCAGGTGCACTACCCACTAGGCTAAACCGGTCGTCGAAATCGCCATATTTGACGATGACCGGCCTGTGATCGTATGTTGGTGCAAACCGACCCTTATTTTCTAAACAGGAATACCTACGCTGGTAAAATTATTTGGATTCCTCTAGAGGTACCTTGTATAATGCCGGCGTCAGATAGCTTCACTTGTTTGATTGCTATAGGTGTGTGGCAAGGTTGAATATGTGTTATAGTGGATACATATTCAAAGTCCCTTGCCACACATAGTAATAAACCAAGTGAAGCTATATCTGGCGCCGGCAAAGATTACCACAATATTCAGTCGAACTCAGTACCTCCCAATTCCTGGAAGTTTCTTTTAAATGGGCACACATTTCATTTATTTTAAGTAATATATCTAGACTACGTGTACATTATATTTCATTAAATGCCAAGTTATAAAAATTTGGATACTAATACTAATTTAAATCACAAAATAGAAGAGATAAATCTTATTGTTTCTAATATTTTACCCTTCAAGTCCAATAACATTATTTTATTTTATCTACTATAATTTCAATGGATCAATTTCATTTACATTAAAATAAGTAATTTATTAAAATGGATGAATTACATTTACATTAAAATAGGTACGTAATTTGAATAGCCTAACAGCGAAGATTGTTCTCCCGTTATCTACCGAGTGCGGTAATTACGATCCACATGTTATTTTGTATTGATACTTAATAAGAGAACAACTGTTGGAACTCACTTGGAAAGTCACTATTTGCGACATGTTTCTTTCCAAGTGAGTTCCAACCGTTGTTCTCTTATTAAGTGTAAATATGTCTCACGTTAGTGTAAATTTATGTCTATGTATTGATCCTTTTTTCCAGTAGACGATGGGTTAAATAAATATTCGTCCATTTGAAACATATCAAAGTTGTTATCTAAAAGTCTCATGCAGTACCGACACATACTTTATGTATATCCTTATCTTATTCTAACAGATAACTGCGTCTCTATCGACTGGCGCAGTGTGCACGCACCCTGACAAACCACTGGCTGACTGGTACAGTCCAGTTCGATAATGTGTACATTGACAAAGTGTTATTGAAAAAATATGTGAACAGTTGAACATGAATTTATTATCAAGTGCATAAGGTTGGTGGTAGGTCAGATATTTTTAACTTTTGGGAACTAACACATATTTATGAACTCGACTGTATTTAATGGTTGTCAACACAAAAATGTGGCCAGTTACAATTTTCGCCAAAAGGTCTTTTGGCAACTGTTTAACAGCCTCCTAATCCTGGTGCAGTCGAGTACAATGGTCTGTATACATTATGCCCCTTAATGCATTGAGATAAGGTGCGAAATTGTATGCAGATGTACAAGGCTATACAAGGAATTATCATTCAGTTAGATTTAGTTCCAAACCTGAGATTCAGTGACCTTTACATTTTATAGTATAATTTAAAAAAAAATAAGACTTGTGTCACTAGCTTTTACGTAGATAAGAAAACTGAGAACTTATATACTACTTAATTTCATGACATTGTAAAACAAACGAATACATGATATATTGATAACTTAATTTTACACAAGTTTATCTATACAGGCTGTCCCGTAAACTGAGGATAATACGCGGACAATAAAAATAGTACAAAAAAGTTACTTGTGATGTGATAATAGCCTTAATTTTCAATCGTTGCTTTCAATACGATACCTAAAAGCCGTGTCTAGTAAAAAATAGACGTTATGTTGTGAATGGTAAAGTTAACTTTCATTTAATCCGTAGACATTTTGCCCGCGAGGAAGTGGTTATATATCTCAGTCAGTATATATATCGTTAGGGGATAAGAAGTATCCTATGTCCATTCCCGGAACTCAAATTTCATCTAAATTGGTTCAGCTGTTTAAGGGTGAAGAGACAGACAGACATACTTTCGCATTTATAATATTAGTATAGTATGGATTACTGTATGGAAGGATGGATATAATTATTACTATATTTTATAGTTGTGACTTTCGTGGCACGAATTTCCGCTGACGTCTAGACGTCTCAGCTCTAGAGCTGTCCCTGGCTGTTAAGGGGTTAAATTAGTTTATGAGTCTAGTATTTTGAGCGCGAGCTTGGCAGCAGCCCGCTTGGCTTGGAACTTGTTGCCGCCGAAACCGTGCGCGGTGTGAGGGCGGCCGTGCTTCGTGAATGTCACCGGGATCATAACACGCGGCGTGTTGCATTCTACCACTTTGGCGGTTCTGTGGAAGGAGTAAGTTTATTTAGAAGTGTTAGTTCATACCACTAAATGTAGTTTAATTATACTTATTGACACATACAATTGTACATTTTATGAATAGGTAAATGATTGAAAATTAAAGTGGTACAGTCAGCGTCATTTACTATGTAGCAGCCAAAGTGGCGAAATAATGGTACAGTAGTACCCAACTGATATGGATTACCGATTTACCTGCGCAGAAGATGAATTTTTAAAGCGCGGGAAATGCTATTGACCAATCGGCACGCTCCACGCACCGCGCTTCTTTTTCCTGTACCGCTATTGGTCCGCAGCTGTCGCCATGTTAGCGCGCGCCGCGTGGCATGTTAGTCAGCCGCCATACTTCTGATCGAGTGCACGCGCATTATGAACAGTGTATTATGAACCTTATAGTAGTGTTCTAAGGTTAATTGTAAGTTTTAAGCATTCTTTCGTTAACCTTCGGAGTGATACTTTCTTTTCTGCGCGAACGAAGATTCACGACGCGCCTTATCAGTTGGGTACTACTTGTACACTATACTAAATATATAGTGTACCGAACTATTTGGCCACTTACTGTCTCAAATATACAATACAATACAAAGACTCACCCGAACGCGGGGCAGGCGTGTATCCGCTCATATAATACCCGCACTGGTTGTTGCGGAATCCGCGCGGAAAACGCCTCGATCTCGCGGTACATGACGCGGTATATCACCGCCCACACCGCGGCCAAGTCACCCCCGCTGTCCAGGTATATTGCGCCGACGAGCGACTCGAATATGTCACTCAGCACCTGTCACAAATATATTAGGAGGATTGTAAAAATATTTCTATTATGCATAATAAATCATTTTTTCATGTATAACTATCAGGTATAAGTACCAGTTTTTGATATTATTTAGGAAAGTTGAGAGCACACACATCGTTTTTAATCGACTTCAATCAAAAAAAAGAGATATGTTGCAGTTTCGCTGTATATATATATATATTTTTTCAATGTTGAACAATGACATACATGGTTTTGAACGTAGACTTGAGCAGAGATCGGAATTTTGATCGCATTTTTGAACTGTCATAGTGACTTCTCATTCATCAGCTTCCTTATACATATACTAAATAAAATATTAGATTTACTTCGGGTATTTATTTGTATTAGTGCTAACAATTGCTTCGTCGGTTTATCAAATTTAATATTCATCTTGATAATAAGTTTCGTGATTTGTTTCAAACGGATGTCAAAAAGGTAAAATATTTCGTGGAATCTAGATACGATTGCCGTGCCGCTGAAGCCACCGACATCGGTGGCCGTCCAAATTTAACTGTTCAAAAACTATGAAATACAACTCTTAGAATCCTTTTATGATGTATGTCACTATTACTTTTTTTGTGGCTCAGACTTCTGAGGCACTAATTTCCGTTAACGTCTACAGGCGACCCTGGCTCTCAAAGGGTTAAACATCACAATCACATTTTCACGAGATACCTCCGTACCTTAGGCACCTCCACGTATTCAGCTATCTGACAGTCTTCCTCGTCGATGAGATACAGCACGTCTTCGATGATCTCGTGGTCTCTTTGCTCCTGATGCTCCACGAACATCATGATCGCTTTGTCCAGAGTCGGGTTGAGTTGGGAACAGAGGAATCTGTCAAGCAAGAGTTCTTACATTAGGGAACCTACCCATACTACGTGACTGGTTTATTACCTAAAATACAACACTTGGTGACGGAATTTAATACCCTATATAAATTACTACGTGAAAACTAGGAGGATGGGAAGGAGGAGGAGGGGTTCTTAGCGTATACTACTCAGGCGCTTACTTAGTCATCGCTTTTCTATACAAACTTCCACCCCCTTAAGGGATGATTTCCGGGATAAAAACCATAGTTGTAGTTGTGATACACACGAACACGAGTACAGTGTGAACTCATAGATCCTACGCTGACGCACACATAGACAATGTGTATGTATATCTTAATACTCAAGCATGGCTCACCCAGATAAGATTTCGCATTTACAATATTAGTATGGATTGTCTCACTTGTGCAAGCCCAGTTTGACGACGTACGACGCGAAGGTGACGTTGTTGACGAGCGCCGATCTCAGGTCCGTTAGCTCGCCCGGCTTCAACTCCGTAGAGTTCTCGAAAATGTGCGAAGTTATCAGGAAATCCAATATGGCGTCGCCGAGGAACTCGAGCCGTTCGTATGAGCGAGTGAGACGGTTGCGGATGTATGATGGATGGGATAATGCCTGGGGAAGATTGTGATAAACTTTAAGTACTTTTTATAAAGCATAGGTTTTATTCATTTAACAAATTTAGGCATAAGGTGCAGCGGGGCAATCTAGACTGCGGGAAATTAAAACTAATCGAAAATATCTTCCGTGTTTTACATCATTTACTAGAGCGCTATCTGATTCTATTATTTTTAATTAAAATAAATAAATAAATGAAATAAATGAACTTTATTCTGCAAGTAGGCCGCAAAGGCACTTTTACAAGTCAAAAACTACTAGCGTTTCTCAAGAGACCACTGCCGAGAAGAAACCGCCCAAGCAATTGCCCGCAATCTAAATTGCCCCGCTGCATCTTACACTTTTGTCACTAAAGGCTAAAGACTCAAAGCGTCAAAAGACCTACCCCCCTATTCATAAAACTTACCAATGCAAAAAGGCTAACTAAAATGTGTTTTGTCCCTTTCTCACCAACATAAATGTCAAAGTGACAGATAAGGGCAAATTAATTTTAGCAGCTATATAACTAATAGAGATTTGATTGACGTTTAGGAATAAGGAGGATAGTGTGCAGTGCCAGTAACAGCTCAATAAGACTGAGGCCTGTGCTAGGGTTAGTTACGTTTCATGTACAAACGCCAACAAAGTTAACTGACCATTCGTGACCCTTATTACAATGCCCATAAAGTGCAGGAATGGTCAGTTAACAGTGTTGGCGATGGTAGACAACATTTTTAGAGAGCGATCTGTTGATATTTTGCCATCAGAGTCGGCATGAGGCAGAAATAGAACTATTGAATCAAGCTTGTAAGACAATAGAGTTGAAGTTTGTCTTAAAGTAAATGAAACAAAAGAAGACGCGACTTCATAACTTTTATAATAGTTTTATTGTAAATTTAGATGGAGTGTACAACCTATTGCACAATGGGGACGAGGTACAAAAGAATGGTATTGTTTATTTTTTTCACCGGGAGACGACGGCTTAAATGATTTATAAAGAGCTGCTATATTGAAATGAATCTTACCTCGAGTAAAAAGGACGGGTCCTTGAATTTATAGTTGATTATTTCCTCGATGGATCTCTGACAGTTATTGAGGAGGAAGTCAAGTTCCGCCGCCGTGCTCTTTCCCTCCGTGATCACTGTTGGCACTTTCTTGTTTAGGAAAGACGCGAAATTATCCTGAAAATAAAAATCGATGGTTAGGTCAACACCTTAATATGGTGGAAAAGCAAAAGTAAAGGCAAGTAATATATTTGTATGAGAAGTTTTGAACGCTTGATAGAAAAGCCTGACTTTTAGCTTCATTTCTGATAACTGCTGCCCGGCCTCATATAGGTATGTATATAGATATATATAATATATATACCTTCATATTTCAGAACACCCAAAAAAATTTCACATAACACACCTCATCTTAGCGCTATACTGATGGCATATTGAAGGAGCTCGGTGCTAATCCCGGGAATCGGCCTAGGCATTGAGAATAGGTATCATGTGAATTGTCATAATAATACCTGAAGCGGGAGCACCCGAAACCATTCCAGGACTTTAACAGCGCCAAGTACACCTCCGTGAAGCAAGTAGGTCCCAATGATCGCCTCCACGCAGTCTGCCACGCTCTGAAACAAAATAGGCAAAAATCACACACGATCCTGCACCGCGTTATACCAGTGTCTATAGTTGTGACCGGCTTTCGATCGGTATGATAAAGCTACAGGATAATTATTTTTCTCGTGTAACGGGTACCGGTTCAACAATAAAATTATTTAAATATCTGTTTAATTTGTTTTTTAAATTCATTTAATGTCTTCTTTCACTAAAATGTTCGATCTACAATATTCAAGATACTTTCCCTCCATGTGGCATAGCCGTGGGACGCCCTGTATAGTATTATTTTAGAGAAAATCGAGCAAACGACAATTAAAGCAAAGTTCTGGTTTACTTAGCTTTTATTGCCGTTTGCTATACCTAGCGCGTAGTTCTCGCTTGATAGCTGGGAACTGGGCTTGTCGGGCACGATCTGCACGCACACGTGCCACTGCATGACGTTCTGCGCATCGCCCGGCGTCTCCTTCTCCACCACGTTGTCGTCGCTGTACCGTTGCATCACTATCGCGTAGTTCTCGTCTGACAGCTGGGACGCACCTTGTCGGACACGACCTGCGAGCGCACGTGCCACTGCATGACGTTCTGCGTGCCGCCCGGCGGCCCCTTTCCCACCACGCTGTCGACCCTGTACCATTGCATTACTATCGCGTAGCTCTCATCCGACAGCTGAGACGCACCTTGTCGGACACGACCTGCGAGCGCACGTAGCACTGCATGACGTTCTGCGTGTCGCCCGGCGCCTCCGTCTCCACCACGTTGTCGTCGCTGTACCGTTGCATCACTATCGCGTAGCTCTCGTGTGACAGCTGGGACGCACCTTGTCGGACACGACCTGCGAGCGCACGTCGTACTGCATGACGTTCTGCGCGCCGCCCGTCGCCTCCTTCCCCACCACGCCGTCATCGCTGTACCGTTGTATCACTATCGCGTAGCTCTCGTCCGACAGCTGAGACGTACCTTGTCGGACACGACCTGCGAGCGCACGTAGCACTGCATGACGTTCTGCGCGCCGCCCGGCGCCTCCTTCTCCACCACGCTGTCTTCGCTGTACCGTTGCGTCACCATTGCGTAGCTCTCGTCCGACAGTTGGCCGCTGAGTGCCTCGTGTTGCGGGAACTGCATGCCTATCAGGAACGTTGGACGGAGCTGCAAAGTAAAGATAAATATATAATAAGTACGCCAGCTTTATAGGCAGGTTCACTTATTAAGCTAAACAATCGTAATATTAAATCTTAAAAACTACGGTAAAGGAAACTGAAACAGCACGTTATCTTTCTGTCCCTTAGGCCGCTTGTACACGTCCGGTGTTGTCACCAGACAACGGACCGTTTTATTTCCCGGACTTGCGGTGGTGTATGGTTTATAATGAACTTGTGTACATCCACTGGACACTTGTCCGGCAACCAAATCCATACAACACCGCAAGTTTGGCAAAAAAGCGGTGCGTTGTCTGGTGAAAACAACGGATGTATACAAGCAGCCTTAGGGTGTCGAGAGTGAAAGAAAGTACGTGTTTCAATTTCATAGACTGTACCTATATGTTAAAATTACAAGTAATGGCTGCTGATCACTCTCCCCTACTTTTCCCTCTATGTTCCCCTACTTTTTCCCTCTATGTTTGTTTTGGGCATGGTAGGGTTAGAAACGTTGGAGCTCCGGCGTAAAATGCTTCTATTGGTACACTATTATGACCTCTTGCCAAACAAAGTCAGCAATCCAGCGGTGCTAGACCAGATAGGTTTATTTGCGCCGCCACTTCGGACGCGTGTGTGGGGCGCGAGCCAGGGCGGCGCCGTGCCGCCGTGGCGCCCGCGCCGCCTGTTCAGTAGCGGCGCCGGCGGTGAGGGAGCGCGTACAAGGAGGGCTAACAACGCTCCCACCAATCGAGCACTCTCACTCTTAAATCAATTAGCTCTGCAGACACCTGCCGACGTCTTTCACGACTCGCCAGGTACATTCTACAGGCATATATGTACATTTTTAAATAATAGTCTAAGTATTTAATTGTTGTGTATTTTTTTTTTGTTAATTCTGTAATATTTGTGCTAGCATTTTTATTTTACTGTCTTTCATGTAACTGTTTTGTGAGTGTAACATGTGAGCGTCTTGGTTTGTAATACTGTAAGCTTATAAGTATAAATAAATAAATAAATAAATCACAACATAGCTAAAGAATTTGAAGGGTAGGTACCTATATTATACTCTATAGCCGGAAGAAAATGATCCGATCATCGTTTGTCGGATCACATGCCTACACTACACGTGTCGAAGCGAAATAGCAATTCCGCGTATTCATTTGATTCGTGTCAGGAGCTTATTTTGCCAGTATAAGTAATATTTTTAGGGTTCCGTACCCGAAGGGTCCAAACGGAACTCTATTGCTGTCACTCACGCGCCCGTGCGTCCGTCCGTCGTCTGTCACACAGGTTACAGCCAAACGATTGGAGCTAAAGTTTTCAATATTTCACGGTTAAGTATCTTGTTGACTAAAAGCCAAATAAATTGCCAAAACTAATTTTTAAGCGTTTTTAAGGGGCGTAATTTTTTTCTACCTACCCCACTGAGCGGGGTATCGCTCTTTAGAGCACATTGAGTAACTGTATTTTTTGCTTTAAAAA
Source organism: Epiblema foenella (assembly GCA_963556455.1). Lineage (NCBI taxonomy): Eukaryota > Metazoa > Arthropoda > Insecta > Lepidoptera > Tortricidae > Epiblema > Epiblema foenella. Next base: position 8,656,768 of record OY747107.1, on the reverse strand, counting down.
ATATTGAAAAACAAAGGAATGGAAGCCACCAAAGTCAACTTTTCATACAAAATTTTGTTTCGAAGATTTTTTTAACTTAGCATTGACTTATCAACTTGAAATCTGATGATTATGTTCATTATTTCGTATATTTTACCAAAAAATAGTAATTTTTACGGTTCCATACCCAAATGGTAAAACGGGACCCTATTACTAAGACCTCGCTGTCCGACCGTCCGTCACCAGGCTGTATCTTATGAACCGTGATAGTTAGACAGTTGAAATTTTCAGAGATGATGTAATTCTGCTGCCGCTATAACAACAAAAACTAAAAAACAGAATCAAATAAATATTTCAGGGGGCTCCTATAAAACAAACGTGATTTTATTGCCGTTTTTTCCATATATAATGGAACAGAACCCTTCGTGTGCGAGTCCGACTCGTACTTGGCCGGTTATGTTTTATTGAAATTTCCTTATTTTTCCTGCTAAAACCAAGTTAATTTTGGGGTGGGTTCGGAACAGTGTACGGAGACCGGCACGCACTTGGCCATTTCTTTTTGGCTGTGCATGACACACACTTAGTGACACTACCTAGCTATAAAACCGCGATTAGTGGGAAATGTAATAGTTGTCTATTCATAATTCATTTACAATGTGGCGTAAGTATATGGAAAAACTATCAGCTTATCAGCCGATTGGGAAACGTAGGTAGGGCAAAACAAAACGTCATCTCGCTCGAATTTGGAGCAGCTCAACTTGGAAAGTACCCAGCCTTGCAGAATACCACAGCCATAATAACACTATATTTACTAGATAGGTAGCATTGTGTTCTTGGAGGTGAGCAAGGTCGCCAGAGCTCCCGAGGATGCACTGTGTTGAGATCGAGGTACCTACATTTGTCAATTCTGCTGTCAACACATCGAATCCTCAAACTTATAAAGTGTGCTGGCAATGCGCACGTGACTCCTTTGGAGTTGCGGGCATCCATAGGCTGCGGTGTTCAGCAGGTGGACCGTACGCTTGTATGTCACTGTCGTTTATAAAAAGATCTCCACTTCCATTCTAATCGGCGCATTCTAAGCGGTAAGGTACATAAGACGGTATATCTGACGCCTAGTTTTCGAGAATAACACAAAAAGATGCAATTATCCTATTGACGTATTACTGGTTGACCTTAGAGATAGGTATTAATACTATTAATGCTTGTATTATAAGTATATCAATGTTTTCATACAACACCTTTCTATATATAATATACTTATTTTTATAAAGGTCTTGCGATTCTTTTCGCTTCGTAATAATGAAGAAAGAACATACGTATTATGTATTGAACATAAATGAATCATCTAAGTTCAAGGAAACATGTCCATATTTAAAATGTAGGTACCATAAATATTCACATTTTTATCAATATGTATTCGAAATTCCGCCATCATTGTTGATAGGCGAAATGTATAATACCCATAATCTATCTTTACATAGATTGTGGGTATTATACATTGCGCATAGTTATCGATAAACATGGATAATTATAGCCCACTAGCTTTTGCCTGCGACTTTGTCCACTTGATATTCGTTTATATCGTGTCGTCATACAAACTTTCCCTCCCCATTTGACCTCGAGGGATGATTTTCGGCTTAAAAAGTATTCTATAAATTAATCCAGCCTATAAATTCGTTGTAAGGTGCAGGGGGGCAATATAGACTGCGGGAAATTAAAACATAAACTAATCGAAAATATCTTCCGTGTTTTACATCATTTACTTAGCCCGGTGCTACCTATGCCCGGGTGAGTAGTAGTGTGGGTGACACGACCTACGGCAAAAAGCTATCGATGGTATATGCGGACGTCAGTGTCAGTGCGTCGTCTACAGTGACGTCACTGCGGTGTCACGATCCGGATTGTCAGACCTTGTTCTCTTAGACCATGATATCGAGCTATTAAAGTTAGGAAATTATTTTTTAATTTTTGTTTTTTTGGAGTCGTTTTTTTTAAATGTATTTTTAACACATTTTGGTGAGTGCATTCAATAAGCATCATGATGATTCCAATAGGTAAGCCCAAACACGGCTAAACTACACTGTTTTATTACGGAGTTCCGTTATAGCCTGTAATGCCTATGCAAGTCGGTAGAAATCGAGTTTGGTGGAGCCTCCCAGTTACCTACTGACTAAAATAACAGACTTAGTTTAGTTAACATTACGTTACAATTTTTTTTTGGTGTAATGTTTTGATGGGATCTCACCTCTTTTTGTAGGCAGTCATGCTTTTCTTCTACTTCATAATTATATCTATTACTCATATTTATACTTACATCGTAGTGCACTGTACCTTGTTACCATTTACAGGTACTATAAAAGTAACATTGTAATCGCTTGTATTTTGTATAGGCTTACTATAATTATGCAGTTTTGTTATATCTCTGAAACGTGACTGAAATTGCAATATTTTTAGATTTTTTATGAATTGATAGGCCAAAATCGAATTAATTATGTCAAAAATTTGAAGCTTGTGGGCCTTACTGTCAGTGACAAAATTAAGGAACTTTGACGGACAATAGTTCTTATACTAAAAGTTCAAATTGAATGTTATTGAGAATATACCGAAGCCAAATTATTCCCTCTACGTTAGTAATTCAGGGTTCTAGCTTTAGCCAGCACAAAGTACAGGATGTTGAAATAGGCCCGAATAGCTTCGAGAAAAGGATGATACGGCCGTGCCTTTTTGTATTTTCTCGACTTGGATTAGCCCCCAGATTAGCTTCGTCATAGTCCCTTCAGTATCTTGATCGAAGTACGACGTCTAAACACGACGCATGAAACACTAGGAGTTTTGTATGAACATCCGTGGTCTTCTTCATCAGTTCCCGTTCACCAAATGATACTTTCTGAATGCAAATGCTCGATTTGTGACCGAAAATACTAAAACCGCTGAATGTTACCCTTGAATTTTTGACCGTTCACTTCCTCATGGATCCCATCATCAGAACTAACCTCGAGTAAACAATAGGTCCAATCCCATTTTCAAACAAAGAAATCATTTTCCAAATCGGTTCATAAACGACGGAGTTCTGAGGCAGACATAAAAAAGAAACCTCCTTTTTTTAAATTGGTTAAAAATGAAATGTTAAACGGGACTTTAACAGTGATCCAGTGACCTATTTGGGAGTGCACTTTCTCGATGATGTGCTTTCTCTGGTGTGCTACTTTTTAACACAATGCGACAAAAATAAATTGCATGTAATTGCAATACTTTCAACCTCCGCATGGTCAAGTCAAACAATCCATATTAAGGCAAGACCATTCCAGTGCAAATAAACCCCTCTAACATGCGCGAGTTTGCAATTAAACATCCCGCTCTCTATAAAAGCTGTCGTTTTTGTAAAAAAAAAGTACCACTGTCATTGATAATTACGAGATCTGCAAGTTGTCCTAATACTAAACCCATTAAAATGACATTTGGTATGCAGATAGTTTACATCTCGGGGCAGGACATAGGACAGATTTTATCCCGGAAATCATCCCTTAAGGAGGTCAAATGGGGAGGGGAAGTTTGTTGACGACGCGATATAAACGAATATCAAGTGGACAAAGTCGCAGGCAATGTTTTGTATTAAATATGCAAGAGATCAACCGCCTTCAAATTTCTGTTCACATTATTTCCTATAGTTTCAGATTGCCGAAATTACTAGTGTGTTATTCCATCTATACATATTCGAGTTATATTTTGCGGAATTCTTAGTTGAATTCCGCCGTCTTAAATTCTGAGCAAAGGAGCTAAAATTCGGCTTGGCAACATCCGGAATTGGATTCAGCAAGCTTTTTTACTTCGGAAAAAGCTCACAAAATGCCGTTCAACTTGAAATAATGTCATAAAACTACCCGCCTACTACTGTAATTTTGTAGAATGTCGAGACTTCTGGAACTACCCACTTGTATATTGTTATTCGCAACGGCACTTATTGTTGCAGACGAGTCGTAGTGAACTCGAGATTATTTAGTGCAAACAGAACAAACGAAAAAAGTCGAAAGGTAATTTATTAGCCATCTATGCCTGCGTCAACGGCGTAGAAGTAGTGACTAAATCTGTACCTTTACGTGAAAATGTGTAAGCTTGAGCTGTGTGTTTGTGAGTGCTAATAATAGTAACATGGGGACATGAAAGAGCGAATTGAATATACAAGCGGTTTAATAAATTCCGCAAAATGTGTCTTAATATGGAACCATTTGCTACCTCTTTAATTAACCTGTACCTCTTATAAACGGACTAACGGAACATGCCGAATACTCGTAAATTAAGATTAAAACTATACTATACTTTTAATGTGTTGTATTGAATTAGATTGTCAGAATATATCAGTGATATACATTTTTAAAAGTTACTTGTGTAATAGCTTGCTTAATGTACTTACACTGAACAGGTAGATAGGTTTTTTGTATTAAAATACACTCGAGGTCAAAAATTTCGGGCCTTTGTTGCTTTTTAGGGTTCGTATCCAAAATGGCAAAAACGGAACCCTTATAGTTTCGTCACATATTCATATTCATTTATTCATCAACAATCAATATTGTGTTTGAACTTAATGTAAATACATAAGATAACATAGAAAAAAAAATACATTGTTATAAGCCGCACGATACACAAATAATTAAGTATTACAAACAACAGATTACATAATAATGTCAAAAAAAAAAAAATGGAAATTAGCTAATTATATAAATCACATCACAGGTCAAATATGCTCGTCTGCCCGTCTGTCCGTCCGTCCGTATGTCACAGCCGATCTACTCGGAGACTATAAGCACTACAATTATGAACTTTGGTGGGAAGGTGTATTCTATGAACCGCTACATAAAAGTAATGTGAAATTACAAAAAAATATTCAATTAGGAGGGGCACTCCATACATGTAACCGGTGGATGAAAAACGCACATAGTCGTGTGGTCACACTTTTCCATTTAAGTCAATCGCCTCATACTTTGCCCATTGTCGGGAACTCTGCGTGTCTCTTCTTCTAATAGTCTAGCAGGCGTTAAAAGTACCAGTTTTGCCTTCTTATGGAATAATGTTCAATACCCCCATTTTCTAACTCCAAATTTGTTGGTCGCTGAGTAAATTTTCACAAAGATTAACAGCATCAGTGAATAAATGCTTTCTTTCTTTTTCTTTTTCATCATACAAGTGACAGAAAAAAAATTACCTCATTTATATCTCTGTTATCATCTAAAATCTACGCGGACGAAGTCGCGGATGGCCACTAGTGTACTATATTATATTGATGTTAAGACACACCTGTCAGTGTTAACGTATCTGTAATCGCACTGTACGCGTTGAGTGAAAGGACACATGTATCTACAATGGAATAATGTGCTTATACAAGTAGTAATATAACACTTGCATCGGAAGCATTCCTATGCCGAAGACAAGAAAAAAATATCGTGAGATCAAGCAAAGCTTATAGAGACAAACAGAATTTTAATGCTATGTATATCCTATCTCGATCTACCCCTTGGTGTAAAACTAGATAAGACAACGGACTGTCTGGTAAGGCAAGCCCGGATCCGCCGCGCATCATTTGATGTCCGGAGTATCAGTGAAATAACGTAACGTAAGGTCGAGGCTAAATAAAGTGTTCCAACGAACTCCAGTGTGATTTTGGCAAGTGCAGGGCACGCGAGAGCACGTGTAACTACCTAAGGCTCGCGGAAGCGTACACGATATAATAAATCATATTACATGCATCAAGAGAGATCCGTGAAGTGTTGTTATTTTTTTGTAAAAAAAAGGTTAGTAGAGAATATTTACCCTTTGGTACCTATCGTAATCTTGTTATTCAATGATAGTTCTGCGTATTTTTTTTGTTGGTTCCTATTGATTTAGTCACATTTGCATATAGCGTGAAGTTATAAATGTTTACATCTCTATAACTTAAACATCTAGCGATTATAATAATACATATTTATTATATAAAAAAAACATCATGTTGATTATGACATGATTACTATCAATTGAATTAGTAAAGATCGTTGTAAAATATATATATATATCTTAAGGTTCTCCTTTGATTTATTTAGTTACAGGCAAATATTACAAATAAATAGTACCTAGGTAAGAAATATATTTTCCCGAATCTCGTCTTATTTGGCGTGCAATAAATGTAGTAAAAGTGTTAATACAGCTTAGTCAATAATCAGATACTTTCAGGAATGAAGTGAAATTCAGCATTAGTTATATTAAACTACATAAATAGGTATGTTAACGTCAAACATATTTATGTAGGTAGGCAAACTTTTTTTTTGCACGAGCTAACGACGAGTTAGATAAGAAATAATTTATTGATTTTGAAAATTTTGGAAAAATAAAAATGAAATCAGATGTGGTTTAGGTTATTACGGTAGTTTTTGTGTTTTATACTCACAATAACACAATATCATTTCATTTTCGTTAATGAAGATTGCTCACTCAAATTATTAAATTTTATTTTTATTTTTATTTTTATTTATTTTTCTATTTTTTATTTTTTTAAATTATAGGACAAACGAGATCGTTAACGTGAGATACATCAACTTTCTAATTTTCTAATTACATAAAGTAAGACCATAGAATCCATTACAAATACTCTTTATTGCACCTCTCAAGAAAATTGGAAAACAGATCTGTACAATACAATACAAATACTGTTTATTGCACAACTTCAACAAAAACGCACAGTACAGTAAATAATTACAATCAGTAGAGGCAAACAACAGGCGACGGTTATCACTAGAAGTATATAGCGAAGCAAGGTAATAAGCAAATTATTACGGATTACGAGTAGGTACGGGTACGGTAGGTTACGGGTTACGGGTAGGATATGTTTTTCTTTACACATCAATTTTAGAAACTATCAATGTTCCCTACATTAAATTTCACTCATTTTGCCATACATAATGGACAATGATATAAGTACGTATTCCAATAAACGTAAAATACATTGTTATCTATCTACTTAACTTTGATAGGACATATGGTACAACTTAATCAATATGAAATGAACAGTTCAGAAATTAAACATATCAAACAGCATTAATCTTATTTTTTTCGTAATCATCGATAAAACGAAAAGAAAGATAAGATAACGTTTTATAGCGTTCCGTAGCCAAATTAGCGAAACCGGAATCTTTATAGTTTCGTCATGTCTGTCCGTCATGTTTCGTATGTCACAGCCGATTTACTCGGAGACTATAAGGACTACAATTATGAAATTTGGTAGGAAGGCGTACTCTATGAACATTTTTGCAACATATATATATATAACAGTGAATTACAAAAAAATATTAGGGGAGGCACTCCATACATGTAACCGGTGGATGAATAAAAAAATTTCAACGCACTTAGTCGTGTGGGGTACCTATGGCTAGGCCTTTAAAAATTACATGGAGGTTTCTAAAAAACTTCCATCCATTTAAGTCAACCGTTGGTGAGATATAAGCTGTCAAAGTCATAAAAAGTGTGCCCCCCCTCTAATTTGCAAAACATGAAGTTTAAAATTCTGAAAAAAATTGAGGTGATGTGCTTTAATAAATACTTTCAACAATTTTTGGTTTGAACGCGATAGATTTTACGGTTTTTGAGTTTACGCTGAAAAACCGTTCAAACAAAAGTTAGTAAGTTCCGTGAGTTCCCTATGAAGATACGGTGTGAGTGCGTGTGTGCGTGTGTGTTGATGAACATAACAAAGTTTTTGTTACAATTGCAGATGATCAAATACTTAGCATGGTTGGTAGCGGCCGTATCCATAGGTTATGGGGTGCTATTCACTTACACCCTCCACAGAGTACCTGATATGCCGCAATTGGACTCAGGCCGATGGTGGGGGAAAGAATCGAGACCAAGCAAAGAGGACACCTCCGTTCGACCATTCAAGATTGAATTTAATGATACGGTATGTTAAATAGAGAAGCTTTGTATTTAAGGTGATACGTTCGAGTATAATAGAAGGGATAAAAACAGCTTGCAAACAACATGAACTCTATTTTTCTTTATATGATATTAAGGGGCTCCTAGCTCCCAATGACCTTCGATCTGTAACTCTCCGTTTTCTAGTGTTTTTTACGGCTTATCGTATTAAGAACAACGGGGTCTTCGAGATATATGGCATCAAACTTTGCCAATTTTAGGCCAAAAAACCAGTTTTTTACACGTAACTTTTGTGAAGATGAGTTTAAAATAAAAATCTCTCTTGTGTTGTTAGAGACGTTAATAAGGAACAGTTACATGTACATTTCATATATATAAGTGCTTAAACAACATACTAATATCGAAAACAGAGCTTTTTTTGGATAATGTTTGAAAAAATCATAAAGGTAGTCAGTGATTTCAAAATTTGGCTCTTGCAAATGTAGATAAAGGATTGAAGAACAGCTAACCGTTTGTGGCATAAATATTTCTAAACTTTTGACAAAGCTATATCACCTTAAAAATCGTCAAAAATCGATGAATAGCGCATGGAACCCCTTAATATGTATACTGTTTGTAATGTACCTATATGTAAATATGGGCTATATTGTTGCTTGAGACAAATAAATAAATAGAATATAGTTTTATTGAAACTTACACGATTTTCAAACATTATTATTAGAAAATGGGACTTAATCGCGTACAATACTAATTTATAAACAGGTAAATACGTTTTTCAAAGTTTGCCCGACGTTTCGAATTCGAGCCGACTCACCACCACGAACACAGATGTTGTGATACATTCGAATTCGAGTATTGTCCCATTTTTCAATAATAATATGGAATATAGTTATTTCAGCAAACCGATACCAAGATTTATAGATATTTAGGTGTAAAGAATCTTTATTTACTCATAAGTATTTTTACAATTCACTTACATGAGTAACTAAACTATGCAATGTAATATACAAACTTGGCGAGTACATTATACACGTTTTTGTCTGTCTGTCTGTTACCACTTCACGCTTAAACCACTGAACCGGTTTAGATGGTATGGAGATACTTTGAGTCCCGGGAAAGGACATAGGCTACCTTTTATCCCGGAAATTATGCCTTAAGGGGTGGAAGTTAGAGTGTATGGAAGAGCGATGACTAGGTAAGCGTCTGATATAAAAAATAGCATTAAAATTCTATCGCGTAAACGAGTTCTACGCAGACGGAGTCGCTGGCAAAAACTATATACATATATATATATTTAATTAAGAGCGCATAAAAATACATTTACTTAAAAACTATGTGGGTAAACATATAAAGCGCGCCCAGAAACATACACAAAGAATGTAATTGCTCGTGCGCTCTGCTACTGCTACTGCGGCGGTAACAACAAAGTTGCAGTGACGCAGCTTACAATTACAGTAATGGCACCATGACTATGACATTCACGAATAACAATTTACATTATAGTATCAGTTTTTTGTTTAAATTACAAATTGGTTGACAAAAAACCCAGCGTTTTATAAAGATTCGTTAGACCAAATGTCAGATCAAATTTTAGTAACTCAGTACATTTGTTGACATAACAAACCGACATAAGGTCTAACGGATGTTAATAAACCCGAGCCTTAGGGTCGGTTGCACCAATTTACGATCACAGGCCGGTCATCGTCAAATATGACGCCGGCAGCTGTCATCCCATAGAAACTTGTCAAACTTTCCATACAATCAGATTTTAACGAACACCGCTTACGATTAAAGACGGTTTGGTGCAACCCACCCTAAATTCGGCATTAGGGTGGGTTGCGCCAAACCGTCTATAAAATTATTTATTCTTATATGCTATTTGAATTTAATTTATGCAATTTTCAATTTAAAAGTTATTAATTTATGGACATTTGATTATTTCATTTCATTTAATTTCATTCATTCATTTCATTCATTTCAAATTTTATTCAAATAGTCCACACGAACGGCTTTACATACCTTTTCACCTATAACACAATTAAGTTAAACACGTGTTCACATAATATTCAAGTTGTTGCATCAAGGAAGTATTAATGGTTTAATTTAACTCATATTTCAGATGATCGCCGATCTAAAACAAAGAATAAAAAACAGACGTCCTCTCACACCGCCCTTAAACGGCATTCAGTCTGAATACGGGATGAACACTGTTTACCTGGAGAAACTATTATCGTACTGGACGGATAAGTACGATTTCAAAAAGCGGGCAGAGCTACTCAATAGATTCTCACATTATAAGACCAAAATACAGGGTTTAGATATCCATTTTGTGAGAGTAAAGCCCTCAGTAAAGGACGTAAAAGTATTGCCTTTGCTCATGATGCATGGATGGCCAAGCTCTTCAAAGGAGTTCGACAAAGTGATCCCATTGTTAACTAGCCCTAAAGATGGATACAATTTCGTTTTTGAGGTGATTGCTGCGGATTTACCAGGATTTGGATTTTCGGAGGTTAGTGGGTATTTTACATACTACGTCGTAAGAGTAATCAAAGGGGATGTACCCCGGACGACGTAATCACAGCGTCCATCGAAAGATGGAACGTTGCGCTTACGGCGTCCAACTCAGACACGACGCGTACACTTAGGCATTCCCGCCGGCGGGGACGTCCACCGCGCGATCGCGACAACATTGATAGATATAGTCACCCATGTCGGGCCTAGCTGAGTTTCTTGCTGGACTCTTTTCAGCTAGGCTAGGTTTAGTGAACCAGCGACAAAACTTCCAGTAGCTCGATTTTACTCACACCTCAGATTCGGTTGAAACCGCTCAACCAATCTCACTGGAGCGCAAACTCTTAGAGTATTTCAGTGTTCCAAACCACACGTGTGTTCGTGTCGGAGGTTTTCCTCTGGATTTTACCCAGGCTAATCTCCAACCGCGCACTCTCATTGCTGTATTGGGCCCGGCCTATAAAGCCACAGTTAGGGCTTGCAATATTCGGCCATTTTTGGTATCCGGATATTTCGAATACTAAAAATTCTCAAATCCGGATATCCGGATTTTAAAACGAATAATTTTCGAATATCATTTTTTTTCATGAAAATTAAATACATTTAAGTAAATAGTGCAAAAAATCATGACGAATGCGACACACAATTAAGATCTATGAATTATTATAACCAATTGTATATATAATTGCAGAATCTATCACGATACCGATATGCATTTATGCATGTACCAAAATTATTACGAATCTTTCGATTCATGAGATGTTAAAAATGAGTATTTAAAAGTAAACAGAGATAGAGCATGAGATAAGAATAGTTTTATTTATTTATTTGTACTTTATTTTATTGCACAAAAATTACAGTGTACAAATGGTGGGCTTAATGCCAAATGGCATTCTCTACCAGTCACCCACAGGGCTAAACAAAGCTAGTTTTGTAGTTCCTGTTTCTTCAACTCGTTGAAGAATTAATTCTGTGATACTGTTTTCATGTAAACTAGATTCCAGCCTAGCTAGGATTTACGCGTTTATATCAGACATATAGCATTTGTCCCTTATTCTCAAGTATGTGAGTGCTTAGTCTTAGATTGTATGTATGCATCAATTGCTACACTTATCAAATTCATGGTTATTAGAAAAATATTTAATAATGGCACGTTCTAAACGTTCGTTGTTTATTTTTTAACTGTAGAAACTTTAACACCTCAATGGCCAGAACGCTCAGAACACACTGAATATACTTAAATGGTCTCATTTTTAGATATTTTTTTTGTCCTGTGAAGTTTCACTTATGGGCATGGATCAAATATATGGAATCTTAGAAAGAAGGTTTCCAATTTTTTAAAGCACATGTTACATCATCGTGATTTTCGTAATCTCAATATAGATGGTATTTATTACTATATCTCTTCCACATAATTAGCAAATGTGTTAGATTAGATTATTGTTATTCTCCGAGCGTTTGAAACGCTTGTTTCTAAACTCATTGTCGACTCGACTCACGATTATCTACACAAAATTAGGACAGCGAGAATATTGATCAAATGAAACTCAGACCCGATATAGGTTTACGCTTTTTACAAAAGTTGACCCCGATCATCGTCTCCTTTAACATTATTTAATGAAACTTAAATGATGAACAAAAACCGACGTAAAAACGCTGAAGATTTATCCAATTTAACAATTTTAGTGTGTATCCTTGTACACAATTTGTAGGTTAGGGTAATTCAAATAATTATCAAAAATAAACATTAAAGGAAATCGTAACGTAGTGTAATAAAACACAAGAAAGTATAATATCTTTCTCATCTCACCTTTGTATCTACATACTTTTACGCAATAAATATTTTCTATTATATCGTCCTAAAACCTTGAATTGTATTATTATGCATCAATATGTGTCAAATCTCTGTACAATTTAAATTTCTAAATTACAAAAGACGAAATGATGCGGATCATAAAGCTCCAAAATCAGTCTGTTTAAGTATTCGAAATATCCGTTTTATCCGGATAAACAGTGTCTCCGTATCCGGATACCAAAATCAAGTGGATATTCGAATATAACGAATATCCGGATATCAGTCAGGTTCAAAAAAAGAAAGGTATACCTAGGCGACCTAGGATTTGTGTGTTTATACCACACCATACCATTTACAATACTTTGTTGGTAATTCGTAGCCGTTACGATCTCGGGGTGATATTCCTGCGTCAACTCTAAAGCTTGGTGTGAACGCATTAAATTTTGAAGTAGATAAGTTGACAAAGTAGGATTGCCATCGATTCCTTAAACAACATATATGGCGAATTAGTATAAATTATAATAGTTTTTGGGTTTGCGGAACGGTGAAATGTGCTACTTACAGGACATTTTAAAGTAGGTGAATATGTCCCGGCATACGATGGGCTTCACGTGATGTAAAAAACGAAATACTTTCAATAATATATGTGTAAAGTAACCCTAAATGGAAAGCTGACAATCTATAAATGTAATACAACTTAACTTACTTATTTGCATTTTTCGACAATATAGTAGAACGTATAGTTTCTGTATTTAAGGGGATTCCTCGATTCGGTCAGCCACGCCCCCCGTGAAAGGGACACACTTATGTCTTTCGCACATGCGCACGACAAAACGGGATGCAACACCCTTCGGGAATGGCTTTATTAGACAAATCTCGATAAATATCAGACTGCGTGCAGTTTTATTAAATTTCCTCTTGACAGAGTTTAGATGAGGTAAAATTCCATGTTTTAACTTAATTGTGGCGTTTAATAATGAGTTGTTTTAGTAAGCTGAGTAAAAAAAGGAAAATAAGGACTTGTGGCGGGCACAGGTTGCGCGCGCACTGTTTCCATAGACTCAACTTTGGATTTTTTTTCTATAGAGAAAATTTTAAGCAAAAATGTTTCGGCTATAGTCAAACACACAGTCATACAGTCAAGAATCATATATCGGAAAATCAATCTTACTGATCCTCGTCTGGGCAGAATAGCTTTTCAAAGAACGCGATATTTTTCGTTGCACGGCCTTAAGTAAAGTCTGTTAAGACCGATGACCCGGTTAAGGTTCTCGCGATGAACAAATTAAGAGGCCTACCAGAAAGGGAAAATAACGCGGTGAGTTGACCATGCATATTCATAAACCTTATTGCATTGAGATAAGGTCCATTACTGGACACTCCAGTTTATCTTCGTTAATACGTGATCCTTGATCTGGAAGAGATCCCTCACAGGAATAAGTTCACCTTTCTACATATATTCATCTGTATTTTGTACCTTTGTCATGTGTACAATAAAGGCAGTAAAGTACCTAAATACTTGAAGATGTATTAATATAAATATCCTAAATACATACATACATGATAAGAATAAACGTGTGATCCAAAAAAAATGGCATTACCTACATAACAAAACTCAAAGAAAGCAGTTACTGGGGAAAAAACACCTTCAAGTTTCACAAAAGAAAATTGATGGTGTGTTACAATTACATTGTTCTTCCTTACCATCATCTACCGGTCCCGGGGGATCCCCGGGCTCATTACAAAAGAATCCTATTGTTTATTTTTTTCACCGGGAGACCACGGTTTAAACAAAAGGAGGGTTCCATGTCTATTCTGGCTTTAAGAGGTCTTATAAGTTTTAAAATGTTTTGATTTCAAATTATGACAAAAGTATTGATAATGCCAATAAAGTGATTGAAGGATACGATGACTTTAAAAATTTTTAGATAGTGACATAGCCATTTTTTGGGTTTAATGTGCGTAGTAGAATTTAAGTGGAAAAAAGCCGTTTTTAATTTGAAAATGGTCGTTTTCGAGTGATGTTTGAAACGATATTTCTTAATGAAAAATCCAAAAAATACATTAGAAATTTATGAAATTAGGTCACAATAGTCCTGTTCTAAATAGTAACACTGAGAAAATGCCAAGATACGTATAAATTCAAACAGAAAATGCCTAAATAGAGGAGCGATTTTTAACTCATAAGGGCTCTTAAAACACGGGTTGCATCAGCCGTGGTTTCAGATGACTCACTCAGTTACAGCCTGTGAACTCTTAGACTGGACTCACACAGTCTGAATTCTGATCTCAATTCATAAGTTGAATTCATAATCTGAATTCCGGTGCCTTATCTCATATATGACATTTGGGTTTTAAAATGTTACTTCGGGTGGCGTTAACACGCAAATATGATGACTGCTGTACATGCATTAAGGATTTATGGGCTGTTTTTTTTTTTATTGTATTAATTGTGTTCCAGGGTTCAAGCCAGCCGGGTTTTAATCCAGTACAGATAGGCATAATAATGAGGAATCTGATGAGGCGACTTGGTTTCAATAAATACTACATCCAAGCTGGCGACTGGGGCTCACAGGTCGCTACACACATGGCTACAATATTTCCTGAAGAAGTTTTAGGGTAGGTGAAATTTAGCTACTCATACATCATTTTGACGACCGGTTTAGCCTAGTGGGTAGTGCACCTGCCTGTGAAGCTGACGGTCCTGGGTTCGAATCCCGGTCAGGGCAAATATGTATTTAAGTATTTATATCTATTAAATATATCGTCGTCTAGTACCGCCGTCTAGTAGGGCTAGTTCGATTTGTGTAAGATTGTCCTCTAATATTTATTTATATATATTATTTTATACAATTTAACAAATTACTTTAACATTATGTGTCACAAGTAGTATAAGACCGGTGGTGCGATTAGAGCGAGAAGCGTTAAGGTGGTCCTAGCTCCCAATGACCTTCGATCAGTAACTATCCGTTTTCTTGTGTTATGGTTTACCGTATTAAGAACAACGAGGTTTACCGAAATAGTATACAATATTTACTTCAAAACTAACTGTCTTCGAGATATATGGCACCAAAGTTACATGTTACATGTAGTTGTATGTAGTTATATGTACGTACTATATTGACACTTAGTATATTCGTTTTTATATTTGGAGTTGCACCGCTCACAATTTGTCTGCTTTGCCCTAAGGTTGACTGGTAGAGAATGCTTATGGCATTAAGTCCTCCTTTTGTACGGTAAGTTTTACTTTTGTGCAATAAAGATTAAATATATAAATAAATAAAGTTTGGCAATTTAACGCCAAAAAAAAAACAGTTTTTAGGACGTAACTTTTGTGAGGACGAGTAAAATATAAAAATTCCTCTTGCGTTGTTAAGGACGTCATTAAAAAACAGTTACATGTACATTTCATATATATAAGTGCATGAATAACATACGAGTATCGATAATAGCGCTTTTTTGAACCATGTTTAATTAATTAATAAAAAAAGCTGTTTTTTTTTTCAAAATTTGGCTCTTGCAAAAATAAATAAAAGTAAAGAACCGATAATCGTTTGTGCCATAAATATATCTATAGTTTTGACGAAGCAATATCAACGCAAAACTCGTCAAAACCGATGAATACCGCGTGGAGCCCCTTAAGAAACACGGTTCACACTTTTTTCTGGCATTGTGCTTATTATGCAGATAATAACAATTATATGTATATATATAGCAGAGGGCCTACTCCGAAGATCGAAATCCGAACTTCGTATCGTGCCGTCCCTTTCACTCATATGGTGTATAACACGAGAGTGAAAGGGACAGCACGATGCGAAGTTCGGAGTAGGCCCTCTGGTACAAAAGTACCTCTAACAAAACAGGTGTTGGGTTCCAGCCTAGCTATGACGATCGCGTTTATGTCAGACATATAGCATTCGTCCCTTACTAGCAAGTATGTAAGTCCGAGTGGGACGAATAAATGCGATCATCCTAGCTAGGCTGTTAGTAAGGTCGCCCGACATCAACATTCAGAGTGATTGACTTGCATTTGTCAGGAATAGGTAACACACCGAATCTTGAAACACATAGCCGACTGCCGATTATAAGGCAGGCCTTGTACTTGTTTGCGTGGTATCATCAAGACACCCACAAAACTCATTATAATCTTATTATGTACATTTTTATTTCCAGATTCCATTCAAATATGCCATTATCCTCAATGCCTATAAGCAGTGTGAAGCTGCTGTTAGGCTCGTTAGCACCTAGCCTGGCTGATGAATACTCCAACCGAATATATCCCTTGAAGAAACTGTTCTCATATGTTGTTAGAGAGAGTGGCTACTTCCATATACAGGCGACCAAACCTGATACTATCGGTAAGTTACATGTATATAGACCGCTAGTAATTTGTCGCAATTAATAACCTGTAATAGGATGTGCATAGGCCTATGCTCAGCAGTGCGTTATATGGGCTGAAAATGATGATGATGAAGGGTGTGCACGCGTTTTGCTAGAAACTGATGTGATTATGTGGTTTAAATGTACTATTTCATCTCATCAAAGCAATCAAATGCTTGTGCTAATAACTTGCAAAAAAGGTAGATGGTAATTGATAAAACTCAGCAAGAAAGCACTATTAGTATGCAGTTGCTCAGAAGTTTACTGGCGAGAAACATAGGTACCTATATTGTAAGTTTTCTGAGTCAAATATAGACCGGTTTTTATAAAGATAAAATTTTGATAACTAAGTACAATTATTGAGATAACTTGGCGACATAAGGTCTACCGGATCTTTATAAAACCGAGCCTTGAAGGATTCTGGTGAGATAGATATATGGTGAGCCTGTATATTTAATACTAGCGACCCGCCCCGGCTTCGCACGGGTGCACTATTTAATGGATGTTATTATACATACAAACCTTCCTCTTCAATCACTCTATCTATTAAAAAAACCGCATCAAAATCCGTTGTGTAGTTTTAAAGATTTAAGCATACATAGGGATATAGGGACATAGGGACAGAGAAAGCGACTTTGTTTTATACTATGTAGTGAAGAAGAATATTTCAGGTGTTGCCTTAACCGACTCACCATCGGGCTTGGCGGCTTACATTATGGAGAAAATGGCCATAACCAGTAACAGGGATCAATTAGACACACCACATGGAGGTATGGAAAACTTGCCACTGGACGACGTGCTGGACACTGTAACGATACAATGGGTGAATAATTGCATTGTCACCTCTATGAGATTGTATGCCGAAAATTTCTCCACGTTTTCGCCAGAAGTTTACGCAGTGCAAGGGTGAGTTAACAGTAACTACGGTACCTAACCTTATCGACGCCAACGACGGAAATATTCCGCACCATCGGTTCGACGCCAACGACGGATATATCCGTCACGGCGTGCAGTGGGATATCAACCTACATGCATTTCTACAGGGTTCAACTTCGCGTTTGCCATTCCCATGTCAAGGCGTGTAAGTGACAGCTTTTGTTTTTGATATGGCGTTGAAAAGGTTAATTCACATGCGTTGCTGGAAGCATAGCCAAAAATTCTCGAGCTTGGAATATTTCCCAAACTTTTAATTATATTTATAACAGCAATGTTCGAATATGTGGCGATAGATGGCCTGAAATTCAGGCCTCAAGTTTTAAAACTGTGAACATTGTAGGTACGTTGAATGAACAGGTCTTCTAAGCATTTACACCAATAACGTTATTGTTGTATTGTTTGAACAACTACGGCCTTCGACCACCTGAGGGCTTAGACTTGAAAAGTCACGTGTCACATGTGTCAAGTCACGTGTTATTATATTAGTGCTTAGCTACGTAATTATCTTGAATGAATTAATGTCATTTATTCATCCATATGGCAACAGGAATGTGTGTTACAATAGGCATGTGAAAATTGGCATCACATTTGATGTATCGTCAAATGCAAGCACGATAATTTATAAAATGTCATGTCAAAATGTCACAATTTATAACAATGATAAAAACATTCAACAACACACGAGAATAATCAAATTTTCATATACCTTAAAAGTTTAAAGAATTTTATATGTAGTTACTTGTTGTTAACACGCGTGTCCTCAATTGTTCGTTTTAAGGCGAATCCTCACTGAATACTTATTTATTTAAATAATATTATAGAAAAACGACATAAAATTCATTATTAAGTAGGTGCTTAAACTAACATGAATATTTCCTCCTTTCAGGATACCCACGAAGGTACCAACAGCAGTCATCAAATTCCTCCACGAAGTAATGTATCAACCGGACTGGATCCTCCGCGACAAATTCCCAAATCTAGTACGGTCTACAACTAAAGAGTTCGGAGGGCACTTTGCCGCGTTACAAACTCCTAAAGTATTTGCGGACGACGTTTTCGCGGCTGGGGCGGAGTTTCTAAAGTTTCACGAGGCTAACCGGAAGATTTAAGTAGATACTACACTTAATGAAACGAGGTGGGCTACCGCAACTTGCTGTCAAGTCGTATCACAAGCAACTCGACGATTCCTGTCTCTCTGGCACTGTGCAAAATAGAAAGAGGAGGGTAGATTTTTCTCGTCTCAGTTGTGCTAGCCCTGTTGATATTTTTTTGGTAGGTCATGACTCTTGGTCACTTCATGAGAATGGGATGGGTCATTTCCTAATTGTATGTCAACCTAAACTCCGTCAATCTTTAAGAAGGATTTCATCCATAGTTTGACGGAGTTTAGACGCAGACATAAATCTGGAGAATGACCGGGATGTTGATTAATACTCAAATATGCAACCTTTAAGAAACGTCAGAAATTGCAACAAGTCACGATTTTTCTACGGCCAAACAGTCCATTTTTTGATCCATACCTATGCATTTATATATCCGTAACATAGTAATAATAAGTTGAAGCATGATATAAGTAAGTTTAAGTTATATATATTTTTTTTGTTCCTAGGTAATATAAGAATAATTTAATCTTACCATTTACTCAACTTCCGTAATCATTGGGTCAATCAACTACTTTTTATTGCTCATTATTATGATTATGGCTCCTGAGTCACTCTTTAAAACTGTGATCTCATAGGGTTTCATTCTGCTAAACATGAGTTTTACCGATATTTATAATTCCATTTTGACGTGGGTCATCTCTTGAGCATGCTACAAGTCCATATTATAACATTTTTTCTAAGAAACTCGGTTACTGTTGTCTCCTAGCGGACAGGACAGAATAATAACAAGAGACAGTTGATCGAACCAATTAGCCATAAGTAACGACATGAATAACCTTTAACCAGTCGATGTCACGACAAGAATACCCTTGTACCTTTACTTTATCAGTATTGAATTATTTAAAACGTTTGAAACTCACGACCCAGCTTGACCAAGGTAGAGAAGATAAGTAAATACAATTTGTATCCTTCTTTTGCTCTTTTACTCAATGTTGAAAGTTGAACGCAATAATGAATCTAATAATTCATTATAATGTTGTAAAGCTATGTAGAATTTGCCACGAGCCTCGTCTTATAAGATCCGAAAGAAGTGATTTATTGATTATTTTTTCTTTATTCAATAATTTGAAAGGAGTAATCAATCAGGAAACGTATTTTAAGGAAATAAGGTATAGCTATAATATTTATGTACTTGCATGATAAACTGAACTACTCTGACAAATATAGTCGCCACCAAATATATCTGTACTCTTAGGGTGCTCAAACATTATCTTAACATGCACTTTAACGTTTTGACAATTAGAATACATAGATACTTTTGAGGACCTTGCGCGCTTCCATACATCTGCTAACGACTGTACCTATCCTAAAAGTTCGAAGTTTTTATTTTGGAACCCTTCTTATTATGTTTCTCTTTAATACTTTTCTTACAGTTTGTTGTATAAAATAGGCATGATTTACCAATATAAATATTTAAATATTATCTACCACGCATGATTAAAACTTAGGAGTAAATGATTTTGATAAAGATTTAGTTATTTTTATTTAATCGTTATCCAAAAATAGATATCCTTTTGTAGCAAATCTGTGTTCGTTTTTGCGCATGTAATTTTTTAAGGCCTGCGGAGGATATTTAAATTGATTATTTAGATCTAGACTCGACCAGCGTTTCTAAACCTTTTTCGTGCCGCGTTTGATAACGGATCAAGAAAACAATTTCGGTGCACCCCAACCCCTATGGTACTGCCAAAGATATCCATATATTTATCGAATCAGCCCACAAAATTTCATGAGAATCGGTTGAAAAAAGCGACTTGTAGCAAGAAGAGAACAGCCGGAGACATCCGCCCACCTACACGTAAGCATTTTGCCCAACCTGAAATGGAGACCTTCTATCGCTTCGCTCACTCGGTCAAATCAGGTAAGTAGCTGCAACCCTCTACTAGGGGTTATGAGAGACTTTGAGTGGAGTTCCAGAAGCAGCTCTAAATTTTCAATAGTGAAAGTTTCTCTCTCTTAAGAAGTTGCTATATGATTATGTTTCTAAGCTGTCAGTAAGCAGTCACTATGATAATAGTTATTCATATTATTGCGTTTTTGTCATTTGATGATTGGTCTAATGACAAGTATAATAATGCTACATGCACCAATCATAGTAATTATTATGGATATATTTAATGGATGGATTTTTTTTCATCCACCGGTTACATGTATGGAGTGCCCCTGCTACGTAAATATTTATTTTGTAATTTCACATCACTTTCATGTAGCAGTTCATAGAATACACCTTCCTACCTAATTTCATAACTGTAGTGCTTATAGTCTCCAAGTAAATTGACTACACACCTCTTTTATTCGTCCACTTTTATCCGATGATCTCTTTCCAGTGTGTCGCTGCTATCAGTAGAAATTGTAACGCTAACTACATTCGTCCAAGAAAGTATAGTCTCCCACTTTTGAGTCTTTTTATACTTATGTATAAAATGAGGTTCAAAAGTAGTAGGGCACTTTCTTGGCTGACTGAATCTAGATAGGTTAAGCATATATTCCATTACAAAACTTAGAATCAAGATGACTTCCAGTACACCGCGCCGAGCCCGGTTCACGCGCCGTCCAGCATTATTTATCAAACATATTCCAGTGAGGCCCGAATTACTTCCGTGGGCTGCCAGCAAAAAGTTGACCACCATCAATATCGCGTAGATAGGAGTCAGTGTCAATTACTAAAGCGCGACGCAAACATTTTATATACTCGGATTATTTGTTCCAGCGTCAGCACCAATATGTCCTGGGCTCGACAAAGTGTACCGAATCACCATTTAACTTTGGACTTTAAGGACACAGTACAGTACAAACTGACAATAAAAAGTGATCCAGTGAAATTACATATACTTAATACAAAAAAAAATTAAAATTAATTTCAATATATTTGATTTGTGCAAGAAAGTGTTTACTACTACTATAATACCTTTCCAACCTTTCATTTCATTTGTCTTAGGGAAAATAACTTATTAGGGTTCCGTACCAAAATGGTAAACCCGATTATGGACCCGTATGGTTTCACTTTGTTTGTCTGTTTGTCACTACGCTAAATATCTCAAGAACTACTTATGCTATCGATTTGAAATTTGGAACAGTTATAAAGGAGGGTAATCTAGATGCAAATAACATGTTGCGTTTTAATTTTTTTTATTTTCCGTGAAAAATTACAGATAATAGGTGGTCCAAAATTTGTAAATCTAGTGAATATGCCAAATGGGGTGTCATATGAAAGGGCTTGAGTTGCACATTCTGAAACGTTTTTTACGTTGAGCCATTTTCAAAAAAATACCCCCCCCCCCTTATCTCCGAAGTTTACACAGGAAAAACTATGCAATCTGTATATATAATACGCGAGGCCGATTTTTGTACACCCCATCAGATCTACAGTTATGGTCCGATTTTAATAAATGATGTCATAAGAGTTGCATAAAACTCTTATTTTTTCATATTTTTTTGAGAAAAAGGATTAAAAAATTGATTTTAAAGAACTACTGTGCGCTGACCACGTGACTTTGGCCGCGGGACGTCACGCGACGTGGCTCCTGTTTTGAATAAAAGCTCCTAATATTTAGTAAATTCAGAATATACTTAATTAAGGTATATTCTGAATTTACGTGTTTTTATCGATAAATTAATCATACATTGAAAGACGGTAAATTAGAAGTCAATATGACAGCTCATAAATGCCACCAAAATTCCGGTCTCTGCTGGTTATAGGTACATCTAATTTTATGCGTATTGTTGTTAGTTCCTCTTAAGCGAGTCGGAAACCAAGTCGCGGATGGACAGACGGACGGACATGGCGAAACTATAAGGGTTCCTTGTTTAATACGGAACCCTAAAAAAGGAGGACAAAAATAGATTTTATGAATAGAAATAAAAATAAGCTTGAATTTTACCATATACGCAAGGAAGTGGTAATGAAATATTTACCAAGACGCAAGGAAGTGGTAATGCAATATTACCAATACGCAAGGAAGTGGTAATACAATATTTACCAATACGCAAGGAAGTGGTAATGAAATATTTACCAAGACGCAGGGAAGTGGTAATGCAATATTTATCAGCTCTTTCTTCTTCTTGAAGTGATATCAAAGAGAAGAGGTCCTCAAAGGCCTCTTAACGGCTCGGATCGGTTAATCAGGTGGTCTAGCCACGGCGATATAATCTAACGTCGCCCATTTAGTGAACGCTTTTCACCATCTACCGTCGTCAAATCTCGCCGATTGACAATAGATTGTTGTATGTACGAATGTGCAATATGTCTTAGAAAAAGTGAATAAGAGAAAGTAACTCACGCAGTGGCTCTCCATGAAATCCTGGACCTTCTTCGGAGCTAAGAAGCCGGGTACGAGGAAATCCTTCCTTGGACTGAACTGCTCAACCTTCATGCGTCCGCCTAACCTTGCTCTCTCACCAGCGTAGTATAAATTCCTGTGGAAAATATCTAATCAATATAATATTTCATCGGTTAACAACCAAAACCACCTATATCCATTTAAATAAAGCTCGTACTTCAGCATTGTTTTGATATTTCTAAGAGTACGTAATGACTGATTTATTAGTGACTTTAGGTTGTCAACCAGCGATTTCTTTCTCTCACTTTTCTTAATATAACGCCGTGGCAAACAAGCAAAGTTCAGCCTGATGGTAAGCGGTCACCGTAACCTATTGAAACGTGCAACTGGTCGTTGCTGATCCTTTTAAAATGTTATACTACTAGAACTTCCTTATGGACGTCTCTAACAAGACAAGAGATATTTTTATTTTTAACTCATCTTTACAAAAGTTACGTCCACAAAACTGTCGTTTGGCCTAAAATTGCCATAGTTTGATGTCATATATCTCGAAGACAGTTTTGAAATACATATTACATACTTCTTCGGTAAATCTCGATACGACAAGTCACGGTTGCATGTTCAAACACGAGAAAACGGGGAGTTACAGATCGAAGGTCATTGGGAGCTAGGAGCCCTTTAAGGCGTTCTTGCGGAATAATTATAATTGAATTTTACATTACCTCACGAATGCGGGTGAGCCATAGTTGTGTGTTGAGCTATACATGCACGTTATCTATCTGTGCGTCAGCGTAGGAGCTATTAGTTCACATGGTCTATGTGTTCGTACGAGTCACAACTACAACTATGGTTAACCCGCGCTTGTGTCTCATAGACCAGAAGGAAAAGTGCGACCAAAATAATCGACAGTATTAAAAATCCTTAAGATCTTATAATAGGCATTTTTAGGTAAGAACAACGATTAAAAATAATTTAAATCATACCTGTTGCCGATCAATCTGCCTTTAATATTCGTCAGCTGCCCTTCATTCAGTTTCGGGAACTTGTGGTATAAGTACAAGCTAGCGGCGAACTTCAGGAAGGAATCTCCCAAAGTCTCCGCTCGCTCGAGATTGGCCGTGTCGTGGGAATTGATAGTCGTTAGTGCGAAAAGTACGTCGCGTAGTTCTGGGCCACGGCCCGTGGGTTTAAGAGATAGCAGTTTGATTTTGTCGTTGTACCTGATGAAAAAAGGAAAAGAATATGTACTGAGGGAGAAACAAACACAAGGGAGTTGTAACGTATATTATAAATGCTGGAAGTTTATACAAATATCTACAACACACTACAACTTACTTCTATCCAATTACATAGAATTATGTCTGTCCAATTCTAGACAAGACAAATGGGTCAGTACAATGTCACACGATTTTTTTGCCACCAAGTGAAGATTTAATAAATAAAATATCTTGAGATATCTCCACTTTTATGTGTCAAGACATTTTCCCTTACAGATACTTATTCAAATCGAGACCGATTAAGGTTTTCTATTAGGATTCCATACCCAAAGGGTAAAACGGGACCCTATTACTAAGACTTCGCTGTCCGTCTGTGAGCAGGCTCAGGTTTCATGAACCGCGATAGTTAGACAGTTGAAATTTTCACAAATGATGTAATTCTGTAGCCGCTATGACAACAAATACTAAAAAACAGGATAAAATAAATATTTAAGGTGGCTCTCATACAACAAACGTGATTTTTTAGCCGTTTTTATAGATAATGGTACGGATCCCTTCGTGCGCGAGTCCGACTCGCACTTGGCCGGTTTTATAGGTATCACTGGCGGTGCGTCAAAAATATTCTCAGGGAAGCCGGAAATCATTTGCCTTTCTTATTTTTCATGAGCCGTAATAAAAATAACTGGACGGGCTGAAAATTAGGCAAGCCGGTGGGAATCGAGTTGTATGGACGCTTCACCACTAATAGGTATGCATGTTTCTGGGCATGCACATCCTCGACCTCAACATCTCTTACCACAGTTGATATTTTGGCCAAATGCATAGGACCTATTGACCCTCCTTCATAGCGTTTTTTTCCCGATCGTGCTCTACGTATAATGATCCCTAGGTCTAATATCTGATATTAATAATGCGAAGGTATGTCTGTCTGTCTGTATGTTACCTATTCAAGCTTAAACCGCTGAACCGATTTAGATGAAATTTGTATGGAGATATTTTGAGTCCCGGGGAAGGTCATAGGACACTTTCTATCCCGAAAATCATCCCTTAAGGTAGAAGTTAGGATAGAAGAGCGGTATCTAGGTAAGCGCCTGAAATAAAATTCAAGCACCATTGGGTCATTCTATTGTCGTGACCTTACTGGTCACGACAATAGAATGACCCAATGGTGCGTAATAGTATAATAAGTTTTTTCAAAACAAAACACAAACGAATGCGTTTGTGTTTAGTCTCAATTCAACTTATACTAGAGTTAGAGTTTTCTATTGCGAAAACTAATAAAACTATGGTAAGTAACTATAAAAAATAGTATTTCCGAATAATACCTGAACCTAATCAAAGGAATTTATAGGGGAAATTCTAACCCCCTTATTCATAAACGTCCATCAAACCTATTTTAGTTAACTAACCGCTAAAGTTCGTTTGTCCTTATGTCATTTTGGCTTTACGTTTCTGAGAACAGGGAGAGGGGAGGTTTTTGGAGTTTTATGAATAAGGGGGTTAAATATTAACTTATTGCTGTAAAAGTTGGTAACAAAGTAGTAAATACCATTAATTCATACAATTTGGCGAGACATCAATAACCACTGAGCTGTGGTTCGATATTTACCAAAACTATCGCAATTGATACACTACTTAAACCACTTTGTAAATAAAAATAACAATACTAAAATATAAAATGAGCCCATTCACGGGCGTCATCTTCTCCTAGCCGTATTCGGCCACAGCGACTGTTTTTTTTTTATTGCTGAGAGCGACGCTGATGGGCTCTCTGGTGACTGACAAAGCCAATCTTTGCAGCGAATGTGCGGTTACATTCGCTGCAAGTCAGCACCCCTCCGACATAGTTATAGGTTATGGCCGCAGGTGGTCTGGCCTTAAGCTCGTCGCGCTTAGCGTCAAGGTCTGCGCATCGCCTAGTTTCAAACTCTTTTACCCGGGTGAACACAGTTTGCCTCCACTCGGTTCGGCCATCAGCTTTATTTATTTATTCTTTGAGAATAAATAATTTGCCTTCAAAAAAAGTGTCGAAAAATTATGGTCATGAAAAAGAAGAATGTGGCAACGGTATTTTGTTACTTACTTCAGTGGTGGCGGCAAGATGGCGGCATTCTGGGCAATGTCAGGCATGCGTGGTGGAGAGCGCACAAGCCCCAACTCCTCACGAGCACCGTAAAGAGGCGCCGACACGAACTCATCGTAACACTCTATGTCCATCAGCGTTACTGACGTAATGTTACGCTCTATGTCTATGGGCTCCATTTGTGCCTACGAGTGAAATCAAACAATTAATTTTGACATGTAAAAGTGCCCTTGTGGCCTATTTGCAGAATAAATGCTTGATTTTGATTTTTAATTTTGATTACAATAATGTATCGAAAACACTCTACGGTAGTTAATTTCGGTTATGTTTTTAATAAGAGCTCTACATTTTTTAATAGAATAGGGTAGAAAGACGAGGTTTTTTTCAATTTAAGTTATTTGTATTTTTACAAATAACTTTAATTGAAAACAGTAAGTTGTATGCATTTTTATTTGGGAGTTATTAAATGGGAATCCATTCAATAAACGTGAAAATCCTTTCAGTTCATCACCCCATCCAATTTGTCGCAAACCGGCGCACCAAATATCTGGTCGCTAACGACCTATCAACATCAACCCTATTTTGTGTTTTGTCCATATCGTGTTAGACGTGTCTTCGTGCATGTTTTGAACAATCTACGTGCAACGTAAAATGTATTTGATATTTTTATACTATTATCAATGGTCTAGATTCAGTTATGTAGAAAACGACCAGAGCATATTTTCTGTAAAAATGAATTATTTAATGTTTTTAACCGGTCACATGCTGTAAATTTTGAGTTGGATCTTATGACTTGTAATGAGTGACGCCTGTCACCAAGATTTACCTAAAGCAAGGCTCAAGCTACTATGGTCAATGAGGAACTTGCGTTAAGATTAAATCGATAAATTTTTTTAGTAATCCAATAATGATAGCAATGATACATATGATGTGTTACTGGAACGTTTATTCTAAAATTGTTGTTTAGTTGCGAAATATTTTAATTAAAGTTAAGTTAATTGAAATGTAATTTGAAACGCACAATGACGTCACTTCAGTAACTTCAACTGAAGTTTGAAAATATCTAAAAACGTAAAATGATTTATTATATTAATAAAAACTGGAAATGTTATTTCCGTGATGAAAATAACATTCATGTGCGATTAAAAGTTTGACGTCTTTTGCAGTGAAATCATGATAACTGACGATTCAAAAGTGCTTGTTGCTAGGCCTATTTGAATAAAGAATATTTTGAGTTTGAGTTTGATACAATAACATACTGCGGCAAGTGGGGCAATCCGGTACATCGATTAGTAGTGTGTGTGACACGACCTTGGACAGCCTATCAACGTTATGCGGACGTAAGTGTGAGTGTGTCGTCGACAGTGAAAAAGGTCGTGTCACGATCCGGATTGTCAAGACCTTGTTTTCTTAGACCATGCAATGAAGTCACATCAAGCCAGTCAGCGTATACGCGCGAAATTTGAAATGTCAGTTTTTGAATCAAATAAATTATTTGTGCATAACTATTTATACTTTTTTGTGTTTGGTATTTTTACGTTATCCATAAATATATAAGATCGACTAGATCATTGAAATAATGCTAGTTCCCTATTACTGTAATTACTGATCGGTATTTGATCTATAAGTCTGCGGTCATGTAAAATGCTTACATCCCAAGGATATTCCTTGTTAATCTTCTTCTGCTGCAGCTGGTAGAGGCTTTCCTTCATAGACACGATAGGCCGACGGGGAGCGTTCTCTTGGTCGATGGGGTTATTGATCCTATAAAAAAAAATTCAAAACAAGTTAACTTACTTAAATATTTCAAAAAACCCTGACACAAAACATAACTAAGAGCCATCTCCGCCATCATGAGTTTCGATTAAAAAAACCGCAGTCAAATCGGCTCATCCATTAAGGAGCTACGATGACACAGACAGATAGACATATGTTAAGTGTATAAGGGGTTAAAAATATATGTTTCCTAAACTAATTATTTTGGTCCTGTATAATTTTTGCACGTCGTTCGACTGAACACTACTTCTGATACAAACCGTCAAATTATCACAATAAATAGTAAATTAGACAAATTAATCAAAATCATAAAAAGATACAGGACTATAAAGATTCCCAAAAATGTTGATTTTAGGGTTCCGTACCAAAATGGTAAAAAACCGTCGCTAAATATCTCAAGAACTATTTATGCTATCGATTTCATATTTTGTAACAGTTATAAAGAAGGATAACCCTAGATGCAAAGATTTTTTTAAATATTTTTGGGTATCATATGAAAGGGCTTGAGTTGCACATTTTGAAACAATTCGATTTACGAAGCAAAATGTAAAAAAATACCGCTCCCCCCTTATCTCCGAAGTTTATACAGGTAAAATACAACTACACCTCTATCTAGTTTTTCTTTTTTTTATCATCAAAGAACATTTCTATACTAAGTTCGTAATTTAATCACCTTTGCATGTATTTTTGTTTTATAAATTCATACGCGATTATGCCAAAAGTACCTTCTTTCAAATAAAGAAAAAAAATTAAATCGGTTAACATGATAAGGAATTATCCTTGAAAAACCACCATACATACTAAGTTATTCAGTAGCTCAAATTTGGAACAAAATTCACCGATAGATGGCGCTGTACCCATGGCGTTCAATTTCTAGCACCATGTTGTTTACATTTTCCTGAATTAATAGGGTTGGAACCGGTACATATATGTATACGGAACCATCGGTGCGCGAGTCGGATTCGCACTTCACCGGTATTTTGTTTATTGGCCAAATGTAAATTGAAAGTTATCAATAGAATTCTCACGTTTCAATAAGTGATATGTACATAAATGCAATATTTCACGACAAAAAAGGCAATTTCCCTTTTTGCATACAGCGGTAGTCGAAGGCCACGCAGGCGTGACGTCGAGCCTCGGAAATCAAGTAACTTCACCTGTCAATACTGTTGATTGTCGTAGGCTCTTCAACTTGCGTCAACAAAGACTTCATTGTCACTGGCAGATTGATTGATATTGGTGTCCATTCCTCCTCTGAAATAATACGATACACAATTTACATCATAAATCGGCCAATAATGTATAGAACAAGACAAGCAAAAATCTGACACCACCGTATTGCTACTTTTAACGGTTGCGTCAGTTAATTTAATTCTGTACATTCTTGTATCAGACATTAGCAGCAGCTGATTGTACAAACATACCACAATGTATACACTCTATGTATCAATTTGTGTACAATATATAAATTGATTTACAAAAGGAATAAGATTCTAAATGTACATAGAGAAATTTACTTAATAGTTCCTGGGCGACCGAGCTTTGCTCGGCATCTTACGAAGAATACGAGTTTTTCAAATATCCTTGCTAGATCGAGTATTCGCCCCCGTAAACCCCTGAATTGTAAATTTCATCGAAATCGTTAAAGCCGTTTCTGAGATCCCCGAAATAAATAAATCAATATACAAGAATTGTTTGAATTTAAATAGAAATAATATATTACCTGGGAACAAGTGGGGTTGGCCATATTTTGTGGCTTTTGTGATTTCGACTCGGAGATCGTACGCAATTAGCAACATTTGAACTCTGAAACATAAGTAAAATATATTAGTCTCGTCGAGGTTTCGTACAGATGACAATTGTCATCTCTGTATAACTTTACATATAATAATCATGATTATAAATAGAAAACACCCGTGAGTCTCAGACTTGTTGAAATATAATAAACGGGTCAATTGAGTCTAGACGCGCTGCCGTTGCGGCTGGTTCTCATGACTAAGGGCCACGTATTGGTCCGAAACATGTCGAGCGATATCCGACCTTAAAGACGTTAGTGACCCGTTAATTATATTTCAATATGTATCATGATCATGAAGATGATGATGATCATCATCATCAGCGTATATCCGTCCCAGTGTTGGCACAAGCCTCCTCCGTGAGGGAACGGGCAATAATTCCCACGCTGACCAAGTGCGGATTAACTTTTTACATTACAACCTACGCCCGTTTACCTCTGCTTATATCTCGCTATGTTATGAACTATTTCGTACTTTTGCTAAGGCGTTGTTAAGGGTATTAAATTTGTATTGTATTGTGAAATCCAACCGGGATGTTCGCTATCACTTAAACATTATAAATAAATAGACTAAGATATATTTTTAAATTCGTGACTTATGTGGCCTTGCGAAAAACGTATCCATTAAATTGACCGAAACTTTCATACAAGTTGTAGTTGTTCGCTACAATTGCAGGATGCACATACAACGTAAACAATGCGATATGTAGTAGTCCGAATGGTCTAGAGATAAGCCCTGCATTAGGTTACATGCGAACGCGATCTTTTTTTGTTTGTCTTAGATTCTTGTAACTAACATTCATATTATAAATTCAAAAACAATTTAATTGGCGGATGTTTCGTGCAACCACAACAAAAAGTATCCACCACAGGTTTCGTCAATTTATGATACAAAGAATCATCCACAACACGTTTCGTCACCTATGCTACATACTCCATTAACAATGACTTGTCCGATAAGTACCCGGCTCAAACGTCCCAAATATACTCGCCGCGTTCCCGCGCTGGATTGCTAAAGAGATACGTTGAACCAGGTACGCACCGCATCTAGGATCGCAACCCCTATCTTGCAAACGACTTCTCAAGGCTCGTATAAATTGCTTTGCCTCTGAACACCAGGATCCCGCCGTTCATTCATATTTAGTTAACGGAACTAGCGTCAAAAGGGTAAATATATTTGAAATGTACGTGATTCTGATTAAGTACGGTTTACTTGTAATAATATTAATACAGATTTAAGGGTTGAGACCACACCTCTGCTCAAAACGCAATGACGTGACTCATGCGTGACATTTTTGAAGTCATAATCTCCGCCTCTTATCTCAGCGTCATTTTGAGCTGCAGTGTGGTCGAACCTCTATAAAATACTAGCTATTGCGTGTCTGTAGAACTCGTTCATCGCGTTAGAATTTAATTGCTACTATTTTATTTCAGGGGCTTACCTAGTATCGCTCTCCCATACAAACTTCCACCCCCTTAAGGGATGATTTCCGGGATGAAAAGTATTCTATGTCCTTTCCCGGAACTATCTCCATACCAAATTTCCAAATCGGTTCAGCGGTTTAAGCGTGAAGAGGTAATAGACATACAGACAGACAGACACACTTTCACATTTATAATATTGGTATGGATAAATACCTATGTAAAATGCTAGGCAGCATAGTCGCTTTATACCAAAGCACGCCTGGATAATCATATTTGACGCAGAACTCGGGAATGAAGATCTCAGTAAAGCTTTTCGGCTTGTCATCTCCTTGCGACACGGATATCAGTTTCTTCTGCTTGTCTGTGAATGCTTTGATCGTGGCTGCTCTCGGTAGGAGGCAGTTCATTCGTGTGCTTATGTTACGGACCTGGAAATTCAATAAATCGGATCAATTTAGTAGTTTAAGTATAGCCTGACAAGTTCCTATTTGGCCCTGAATTAATAGTGTCGCTACAGACAGCTTACATATGACAATAACATGCGTACGCACTATAAAATGTCAGTAACATCATGTCAACGTCCACCTTCAAAACATTGTTTATCGTAATGTTACGCAATACTTCGTCCTTTTTTTAATCGGAGTATTATGCAAGACCGCTGCGACGGAAGAATGAAAGCTAGTTTTATTTTCGCCAAAACATACATTTATTTACAAATAAGTCAAATATAAAATTAAAAAGAATTGTTTTTTCATGTTTAAATGTAATTAAACTACCATGTGACATAAAACCTCTTCTTTTGTTTTGGCTGAATGTTGAAAATCATGGCATGTTTAAAAAAATCTTTTAATTAAAAGTTAAACCGACTTTTTTATTCCCGCCTCTTTCATTCATAATTTCACGAATTAATTTTGTAATGACTTATCCAGTGTTTTAATTGTATTTATGTGGTATTACGTGCCATTTATACGATTGTTAAATAAAATCTAATTACGTTAACT
Organism: Epiblema foenella; assembly: GCA_963556455.1. Lineage (NCBI taxonomy): Eukaryota > Metazoa > Arthropoda > Insecta > Lepidoptera > Tortricidae > Epiblema > Epiblema foenella. The sequence continues at coordinate 8,624,525 of OY747107.1, read as the reverse complement.
ACGCCAGATGTTGACCAGGTACGTGCAAAGCCCACAATGGCAAGTAAACACATTTTGTTTTGTTTCTTTTAATTACTGTTTTATTTAGTTTTGTGCCTTTGATACTTTTTCGAAACTATATTAAAAAACGTCGTTTGATATACGTGCGGAAGTGTCATTTTCACCTTCCGCACTTGCATCAAAATGTACTATTCTTGCATCATTGGAAATCTTTTAAGGCATTTATGAGGTAAAATCGTATATCATTTACTATCACGTCTAACTATCACAGTTCATGAGACACAGTCTGGTGACAGACGGACGGAGAGCGAAGTCTTATTAATAGGGTCCCGTTTTACCCTTTAGGTACGGAACCCTAAAAAGCAGTCACCGAAAACAGTTATTTGTTCGGGAAAAATTATATGAACACAATAAGAAAACATTTTGTGGATGGCGGAATTGTGTTAAAGAGACATCTAAGTGCCATAAAAATTGACAGACGGCTTACTAAAATGGCAACTGTAGAAGCATTGACATAACAGTTCTCACCAATTATTCGTCCATGATTGTACTGACCTCAAGAAGTGGTTGATCCTTTCGTCCAATAATTTCAAGATGGTACTTCGCAGAGTAATATTGCTCGTAGGAGTCGTAAGAAGAGTCGTCAAAGGCGGACCTCGGTGTCATGTACTCTATCACATTCGACACTATGTATCTAAAATATTCATATAATACACTTCAAATTAAAGGGAAAAAATTGTAAGATTTAAGCTCCAAGCAAGATTCGAACCTGCGACATTCTGGCATACGCGACTAATCGCTCTAGCCTCTGAGCTACTGAAGCAACCACATGCTCGGCCCCCAAAATAATTAATAATTTGCGTTGTTAATGCTTAATACAAAAAATATTCATAATATATTTAATGTTACGAGACATACAGGTAAACTCTAAACCGTTTAGCATCTGCCCTACTAGCAACATAGGTTTTATGGTCTAGATCTATACCTTGCTTGCTATTTCACTTATTCTGATATTTCGTGGGAATAATGCGAATTCAATGTGTGTGTGTTTTACCTTAGTATATAGGGTGGCTAGATATTACGAGTGGCCAATCGTGACAAAAAATGCGGCTAATGGGCGGCTGGCGCTTACTCCAGAGCGTTTGCTGTTAGAAGTCACTTTTGCCACATGTGAAATGATAAAAAAAGCGCCATGTACATGGCCTGAGGCCTAGGGCGGCCAAGACTACAAATCGGCCACTGCATGTTTTACGTGACTTTTTGGGGGTTTTAGAACGTAAAACATCGCCATAAAACCTGTCTTGCTAGCTGAGCATGTACATATAAAATGACTATACATACCGACTTGGCAAGCAAGTGCCTCTGTACCAAGGTGTTACCACGGAATACTGGTATTCTTCTTGTGTCACGTTTAGGGCTTTTCGTTCCTAATAAAAAGATATATCAACTAATATGAAAATAACACTTCAATAAAAATGGTTGAATAAAAGATTACTATTATGTTTATCAATCAAACTAGCTGTTGTTGTGTGTTATTTTAGGTACAATGTGGTAATACATTCCTTTAGTTTTAGGTGCCTGTCATGGTTACCCGAAAATTAGAATTACAAAAAAATATCTTAAATTTGTTACTAATATTAATCGAGGAAATTAATCTAATTAATTAGTCGATTAAAAATTTAGTCATTGGAGATTAATCGACAGTTAATTTAATCCTGACTAAATTAATCGGAACTCGGTACAACTAAAACTATTACTAATCTTAATTTTTAATCGTTAGTCGCGATTAAGTAGGTTAATCTTAATCGTTAGTCGATTACATTTTGCCCATCTCTGTTTACCACTATATGTTTTTCATTCAAACTTTAGACCGTAAATTCAAACCGTCGCGGACGGGTCCGACCGACGGAGCCGATACACGTCGACCCGTTTCCGAATTTCAGACACGGACACGGATCTTAGCCGGTTTGTGTAAATCGGGTTCTTAGTACCGCCGGGATTAAGAATACAGGGCAACGGGTCGGCGTGTAACACGGATATCGGGAGCCCCAGTTTCAACGCATTTTAACTCACTTCGAACGGAGGTCCCGAGAGGGGAACCGGAGGGATCTCCTTATACTTTTGCATAACGTCCCAGTCGATGTCATAACCACCGCCGCCGCCTTTAATAGGCACCACAAACAATGTGTTAACTGTGCCATCGTAGATGAGAAATTTCTTGGCAATCTCCAGAACTTGGTCGAACACGAAGAAATGGAACCTAAAAAAACGTATAAAGACCATAGGGTGACAGCACCAGTAATGGATAAGCACCAATGATGCACATTAACTCTTATTTAAAAGAAAATAGTCATTCATTTTCGCTATATCCATCTAACAAATCGCTTGTCAGCTTAAAGCGCCCAACTCTGGTGCCGTAACCCTAGGTGCAAGCGGTGCGCCATATGTGGAAATGGATAGAAACTCCTAGAATACAATTCCTCCATGATGAAGGGTGGTTTGCATCAAACCGTTTTTAAAAATTGTAAGTGGTATTCGTTAAAGTCTGATTCTATGGCAAGTTTGACAAGTTCCTATGGGATGACAGCTGCCGGTGCCATAGTTACGCCGTATGGCAGCCCGTCATTTTTACAATTCTGTGTTTAGTGCAATAAAGTTTAAATGAATAATAACTGTAATGTCGTGTCGTGAAATCACGGGACAATGCTAGTCTTACCTAAACATTTTTCATACCTACCTTTTAATTAGGTCGATCATAGGTTCAGTAAGCTGTATAACAGCGTAGTTCATTTCCACGGTGACCGTCACATCTCCAACGGCCAAGAACATGGGGAACTGGCATATCTTCGGAATGGCCTCAGCTGTCATGAATCCGTAGCCCTCGTCTCTAAGTAGGAGGTCGAAGAGAGCTCGTTCACGAGTCTCTTGTGGCCTCTCGAAGCCTATCTTCAGTTTTATCACGTGAAGATAAAATGTTTTATTGCCGGTGTCTGGTCCAGTTAGATACAATGGGAACTGTAATTTACAGGGATATTATAATACACTACTACAACAACGCGCTTAGTAGATCGATTATTAAAGTACTTTTAACATAGTTCACGAAAGATAACACCTGTCATTTCGTTGCCATATAACATCAGTATCAGTACAAAGTAAAAGTAAAGTAAAATAGGTCAAACATGACATAATTCGTACTGGGACCACCGCTGTCACCGTACTCAAGTTATGTTAAAAGCACTATACTAGTTACTTGAAGCAGATTAGTAAGGTCACTCACTACTTTGTCATGTTTCCTCATCCTTTTTTTCGTGCCTGCCTTCTGAGCCAAGGGGTCCTCGTCCTCTTCATGGTCCCATGGCCAGTTCAGGAAACAAGACCTTATGTCCGGCACTTCGAAATCCACTTTACTGTAAAAATAATGCTATACCTGTCAAGTGGAAACACTCGACGCATGTCAAAATGTGTTAAATCACGAAAATTATAGTCAAGGCTTGGAATCGACATGAAGAAATGTCATCTGTGGAGATTTTAACGAATTGTGGTCCTAAGGATATTTAACTAATACACTTTTGTTTTAACTGCATGCAGAAGCTTGCTCGTCGTTTTCAAGTGTTTATAAATATGATTCGCGTTCTCTGGGGTTAGTAGGTAGTTTTTGCCACAAAGCGGACCACAATGTATCGGATACGATCGTACCTATTTCTTTTTACACATGACATTTGGCAGAGAATCTGCTGATATAAAATTAGGTATAAAACGATTCTTTATAATAAACATACATACCCATAATTTCGAGGCAACATTGTCACTCTGTCCAACTCTCCTTCTTGATGAAGCCTGATGCAAGCCTTGAGCGCTGCTGATCGCTTGGCTGTCTTTAGATTGCTGTATGGTTCGCCCTGTATGAAAAAAAAACAAGGTGGCTAGGAAACACACGTTTCACGTCACTTACAAACGTTCAAAATCAAACGTTCTGAATGGCCAATAATATTATAAACGTGCAAGTTTGTGCCGATGTAAGGCCGACTACAGCCAGACAGGTGCGGTGTCGAAAAAAACATTCAGAGAAATGTAATATATCTATCCCTCCGTGTTGTCTCGTAAGAATATAATTAGTTTAGGGGCCCCCGACTTAAAAGGCGAGGTTGCCGGGATAAAACCATGGTTAAGTTTTGCTGTTGTTTAAAGAAGTGTAATATTTATCCATTGTTGTTTGATAAGAATATGATGGTTCAGGGTAATTAGTCCAGGGGGTAAGTGCTGCTAATTCGTTGCTTACCCTAATGGGTTCCTTGACAGGGCACGCTATGGGCATAATAATTGTGACGACTATGAGCGCCGACCCATATGATCCCGTGACCGTCTCTTTGATCCACATGGGGGTTATAGTGGTGAACTGATCGTGGGGTAGACAGGAGCAATACCGGTTTAAAAGGCTTATGGCTGATACTGCGGGAAGGCAACCTGTGGAATAGAAAGGTTCTTTGCTAAGTGCCGGCCGCCTCAAGGTCCCTTTTGATTTGGAATATCACATAATTTATAACTTATTAATAAAATTCAAACCCGTACTTACTTCCATCGGGATTACTATAAGGTGGAATTTCGTCTTCGTCGTATAACATGGTCTGGATCGCGTCCTCTGACGGGGCTTCTCTGGTATCTGTAGTTCCGACCAGTAACTGAAAATATTCGTCAATTGCTATTATTAGACTTATTTTTTCTGCTACAACAAGGTCTTAATTTGACGAGATTAAATTCACTGTTAACCGGACTTGGAGCGTCTGATTTTGATATATTGACCGGTACTTGAAAGCAAAGAGAAAAATGTATGATGAAAGATATCCACAAAGAATTTTCATAACATATGTATGTTAGGTATTATTTCATTACACAACATAATAATAGAAATACCTCTTGGATGTATCTCTCAGTTTGTCGGAAACTATGATATTTGCCCATGAATCTATCGCGATCCGCAGAGTTCACTAACAATACGAAGCTAGATTCCGCACTCCTTGCTCGACCTAGAAATATAGAACGATTAGATAAAACTCGATAATAGAGCGAGATGACCAATCCACTTGAAAACGAGTGGCAGGGTGAAAAGATCAATGATGATTATCGTGGTATTCGTGGCGGTCTCTTAATCGTACCATCGCGGCATTCTCTCATCGATTATCGGATTCGATTTTAATTGTAAGCCAAAAATCCAAAATCATTTTTGTATTAGTAAAAAATAAAATAGAGTATTACACGCAGGCGATAATAATCTGATAATTAACAAAAAGAAATGATAACCATCATTATGTTTATTACATTTAAAAGTTAATTACATAAAAAACACCCCTACACAAAACAGCTAAGAACCATCACCGCCATCAAGACTTTCGATAAAAAAAACGCACTCAAATCGGTTCATCCGTTACAGAGCTACCAAAGTCACAGAAAGACACGGGTCTCCCCTACTTATAACCTAATATCATTAGTGCTAATTTCATTACAGCTACCAACGTTCGATATAATTTTCATTAGCCCTAATATTGAGATAACTAAATTTGTAATACATAATTATTTGATGCGCCTAAATTTATACCTCCTAAACATTTCTAAGACTAAACATCAAGTATGCTAATATATTAATATATTAATTGTTTAATGCCAATACTTAAGGTTTTATTATTATTATTATTATTTCTTTTTGACGATGCACTTACTCGTAGCTGAATTATTGACTATTTTATGTTTCATTATAATGTAAAATTTTAAAATGTATACTTAAATATGTGAAAATAGTTGCACCTTATTATGAAAGTAATTAATAATTATAGTTGAAGATATTTGCAGACCTAAATGTACCTTTTCAAGATTGTTGTAGCAGATGACGATGCAAAAGCGGTTCAATGAATCCTACTTGAATAAATGATTTCTTATCTTATCTTATCTTATCTTATTAATAACTAATAATGATTCTTCCTAATGATTACCATATACATACTAATGATTAATGTGCCTAATGATTACTATATACCTACATACTAATGTAAACTATGACAAATTCCATCACACCTAATACTTTAACGGGGTGTTTTCTCTTGACCTACTACCATTTGTCTTAATGTTTCATTAGACCTAATGCGAAGCGGGGCTCCCTCGACTCGCTGGCGGATGGCGGATCAGAATTGCTCAACATCACAATTGTTTTCCGCAGATAGATTCGTTCGTTACCTTTTTCCCCCTCAGAGCGGAAAGTATAGGCGTCGACTAAGCTGGCGCGTCAGAACTGCTCAACATCACAGTTTTTTTTACCCCAGATGAACATTCGGGATACTGACATTAGGTCTAATGAATAGTTAGACAAAATGAACATTCGGATTTGTGATTTTTAAGATATAGATAATAAGGTTTAGTCATTGTTAGGCTTCGTAATATTAGGCCTATTAAAAGAATCGGTTTAACAAAATTAGTATTACCGAGAATTCGGTTATGAGAAATTAGACATTATGAACATTCGGGATAGTGACATTAGGGCTAATGAATAGTTAGGAAAAATGAAAATACGGGTTTGTGATTTTAGGGTTCACAACATTAGGGCTAGTGAAATTAGGTAAGAAATTCTTAGGGCATACACATGTTAAACTTATAATAATATATGCAATAAAATAATTGAATTGAATAACACCCCTCTTTTGCGTTGCGCGTCGGGGGTTAAAAACGCACGTCATATTTGTGACCAAACGCTCAAAACTTGTGACGTCAACAATTTTCATCAAGTTATCTTTCTTAGAGCACCTTCTACTCCTCCTCTCTCAATCAACCATTTTGTAGGAAATAAATACCTTTGCTTTGGATATAGGAGCGGTATTCGAGCGGCGCATCAAACCGCAATACCAACAAACATTGTGGAATGTCAACACCCTCTTCAACGACACTGGTTGCTATCAAACAGTTGAGTTCTCTGAAAATAGTACATCATAAAAATAATTAAGTTTTTTCTTAGTACATAAAACAGAAACTGCCTGTATATCCATTAAAAATTACATGTTAGAATATGAACAGATAAATAAATCGCACATGGGTTGCCTAACTAAATCCACCAGGAAGCTGTTAAAAAAGGAAATAGTAATTTATTTTTATACTTTGTAATTTCTTAGTTAGTAGAATACTGTAAATTAAAACTAGAAAACAAACTTACTTATTCCGAAACATGAGCAAAGCTTTGTGGCTAGCCTTCTTCATATAAGCCTGTTCTCTGGTACTCTTATACGGGTCGATATTGAACCCGACCAGGAAATCATGTTTTAGGAAACTGAATTCTTCCGGGTTTGTCTCTTTCACGTCCTTTAGGAGATTATACAGGATTTTGGCAGTAAACCTTTGCTGCGTGAAGATTATGCCCGAGAGAGCATTGTTTGATTTGTTTTTTCTTCTCATGACTGAAAAAAGAAACATTAAAATCTAGACACCTAGGGCCGTAATGTCGATGATTTGACTACAGAAAACCTTTTTGATCATACTGACTACGCCGCAAAACGATTGAAGCATTGCGCCTAAACCGTTATAAGACTAAGTGGCAAAATAATAATGTTTAAAACGCCTACATGGCGGCGTCCCTACATTTCAAATTTTATTCTAACGCCTTACAGTTTTTGAGTAAAATACCTGTAACAAACGCAAGCATAGATAGACATGAAACTATAAGGGCTTTTGCCACTTTGGCTACGGAACCCTAAAAAGGAAAGTCGTTTCGACATTTGGTTACATTTGTGACCTCTAATTCCATCTTAGTTGACCTTACTTTAGTTGCACAAGCCAAGCGAAACATCTTTGTTGTCAAACAAACAGCGGAAAGCGAGTGCGATAAAAAATACCTGAGGCTTTCTTTATAAGCTCCATGGTGTATACATAATTTTAAGTCTTCCCCTGGACAGAAAGTATAATTTTCCAACAGACTAGCGAGCGGTAGATGCCACGTTGCGGCCAGGAGTGACGTATATAATATTTATTAATTGATATCATACCTCCAGGCCGGTTATTAAGATTAGGGTTATACTCTTTCAGTATATTTAGCAGTTGTATTATCTGGTCTGACGAATGTTTGATGATTTTTTCGTACCCGTGTTCCTTTGACATCGACAGCAACAAAACCATTCTTGCTCTGTTCACAAAAGAATTCAGTAAACCCACTTTTAGTCTTAACTAACAAAATATGTATGTAAATAAGTATTAAGTATCGAAAATATTGAATTCTTTGAGGAAAAGGAAAAATATCGTGTTTTATTCACGAGCGAAGCGAATTATACCGCGTTGGTTCTACTTTCGTGCTAAGTCCTTAGCGGAACATGTTCTTTAAAGTTGATAGTTTTTATGTCTACTTATGATAACAATGCTTACCTCGTTACGTGTGTAATCACGAATTCATAAAACAGCTCTTGCTCTTTGCTCAAAGACTTGCGTTTGAGTCGCTCCAATAGTATAATATATGCGGTGATACTAAGACTGCCGCCGTATACGCCCAGCTCTCTGATGAACATCATGACAGAACTAATCATGTTTTTAACTGCTTTTACTATCTGCAATAATGAGTGAATGAAAATGAACACGGGGGAAAGATGAAAATTAAGGGACATATTTCATTTTACCCCAAAAAAACATGTTTAGCTAATTAGCATTGCCTTAAAATATATACTCGTATCGTAAGTTGAAGTACCTATCATAAAAAGACCGTAATTCCAAGCAATCGGGCAGTACGGGCTAGAAATGAAAAAGAAATCATTTTGTTGTTCTTTTTAGGGTTCCGTACCAAAATGGTAAAAAAGGAACCCTTATAGATTGAAGGAACCCTTATAGATTAACTTTGTCTGTGTGTCTGTCACATCGCTAAATATCTCAAGAACTACTTATGCTATCGATTTGAAATTTGGAATAGTTATAAAGAAGGCTAACCTAGATACGTAGAACACGATTTTTAAATTTTTTTTTTCTGTAAAAAAATGACAGATAATATCAAAAAAAATTGTTCACTAGAATTTAAAATTTTGATTTTCGAACATGTCGAGTGGGGTATCATATGAAAGGGCTTGAGTTGCACATTCTGAAACAATTTTTTTTACGTTGAGTCATTTTTGTTTAATGAGGGAAAATGTACAAAAAAATACCGTTTCCCATTCCCCCTTACCTCCGAAGTTTACCAAGGAAAAAATATGAAATTATTACGTAGAATTGATATCGATGTATATTTTACAGAAAAAACATAACTATAGCTCTATCTAGTTTTTTTCATCACCAAAAAACATTTCTATACTAAGTCTGTAATTTAATCACCTTCGCATGTATTTTTGTTTTATAAATTCCTACGAGATTGTGCTGAAAGTACCTTCTTTCGAATAAAGAAAAAAAATTGAAATCGGTTCACGTGATAAAGAATTATCCTTGAAAACCACCATACATACTAAGTTATTCAGTCGCTCAAATTTGTAACAAAAATCGCCTATAGATGGCGCTGTACCCATGGCGTTCAATTTCTACACAATGTTGTTGAGATTTTCCTAAGTTGGAACTAGGGTTGGAACCGGTGCACATCTGTAGACGGAACCCTCGGTGCGCGAGTCCGACTCGCACTTGACCGGTTTTTTCTTATTATGTATTACTTTACAAAACTCGAATGAATAAAATAACGAAACATTCAGGGTATAAACAAACTTGGCTGGACCTACCTTTTTAGGGTCAGTGGTTATGTCTTGCTGGTACTTCTTCAATTTGATCTCCTGTGTGAGGTTTGCTTGCGGTAGTCTGACGGACAGTATATAATCCACCAGCTTTGTCAAGATGGCGATAGCTTCCGAGGCCGCGTGTGTCACTTGAGGTGTCTGGTAGAAGTCAACGAACTCGTTGGGATTCGTCGAGTAACTAAACGATTTAAAAAATAATATTTATTTATTTATTATTATTTATTATTTGTATGCAGTATTAGGTTTCTAGTGATCGATGAGTAACACGGCTCAGGCAACACAGAGAGAGCTTGTGTCAAAGGTCAAAGCCTTGAACTTGCAAGCACTCATATCCTTAGGAGTTCCCTTGGGACCAGGACGCCCGTAGGCGTGTTTTCTCCCTTGGTGATAAAAAAAACAGGAAAATTATTGCCGCGACTATTACATATTTAATTGAGAATTCGTAAAGTGAAGTAATCCAAACGGGTAACCGCGAATGAACATACTGAAGACGGTATTTGGTTTTCTATTTATTCTCCCTTTTGACAGTTTGGTTTCATATTCATTATAATTCTGCAGCTATAGGAATACCTAAATAAAAGATTTATCAGTGATATACTTACTTCAATACTTCCCCCATTTCATTCACAGTGGCAATGGTCGCGTGGAATGTGGCTTCCAGCCCTTCCAGAGTACTTTTGATTTTATTTATTGCCACGTTTGAGTTTAACAACGTCGCTGTTAGGCCTAAAATGAATGTTCAATTAAACATAACATATTCTTAGCCATCAATGAGGATATTTATTTATTTACCGTATGGCAATTATTTGAAACCGTGAGATCTTCGATAAGACAGTACGGTTGCCAGTTTTGTGCACTTTTAGCACCAGCACCACCCAGGGGTCACGTGTAGGGTAGCGGTAGGTACTCCCTACGGACGTGGTGCAACTTCGACCCCCCTTGTCAAGTGAGTGGTCAACTTGACTGCTAAAAGTTCTCAAGCCGCCCGGAGGCCTCTAACTTGGCTTAGCAACTGCTGTCGTAGACAGCAGCCGGGATCAACGGCTTAAGATACCTTCCAAAGCATGGGAGCGCTCAGTAATCAATGAGGGTAAAAGAGGAAGAGGACGCCCGCCAACAACATGGCTAATCATCCAAAACGATATGGCCAAGTTATGCATAACAACCAAATTAACGAAAAATCGTAGCGAATGGAGGAAGAGTATCGGGAGGGCTGACCCTGAATAGGGATAAAGCAAAGATTGATGATGAAACATTCCTCGAAAAGGATTCCTTAAAATATAAGTCTTAAAGCACCTTACCAAGAACTCTAGGATGTTTGCTCGCAGGGCAATGTTCGAAATGCTTCATGACCAATCTCATGGGGTGGTCATCGACAGCGTGATGACACTCGTCGAATATCAGCAGGTTAATATCCTCGATCATTATGTACTGGTGCGTTAGCATGTCGCTCAATATCTGGCAGGTCATGACAACGACCTGAAATGGTACGTGTGATAGAAGCATATAAGTACATACATTTCAGGGTCAGCCACGGGTGTGTGTTAAGATAAACATGCACATTATTTAAGTGTGCGTCAGCGTAGGAGTTATGAGTTCACATTGTCTATGTGTTCGTATGTATCACAGTTACTTCTATGGCTAACCCGCGCTCGTGAGATAAAAGTACTGTAAGAATACATTCGTTAGACTGCGTCGGACAATCGTCCAGCCCTCTCGTACTTACAAGTACAGGAAGTAAGGGACGCGTGCTTTATGTCGAATCTATCATAAACACGATCGTAATGGCGCAATATGAAAGAGGTTTACGTTCAGCAGTAGACGGACAAAGGCAGTGCTAAGAAATTACAATAAAACTCATTTACCATGTCTGCCGTTCGGAAAGTTGGGGATTTTGTATGGATATTATTAATTTAAGAAGTTCAAGTACTGCTATCACAATGGCCGTATAAATTAGAATCATTGCGAATTTATCGGTTAAAGCTCATAATAAAAAGCGCCTAACACATAAAACATACTAAAATAAAAGGCTCAAAGTCACTCAGAGGGCAATGAAGAGGGTTATGCTGGGAGTTTCTCTGCGTGATCGCATCAGAAATAAGACCATCCGAAACAGAACCAAAGTAACCGATATAGCCTTTCGAATCGCTAAACTTAAGCGGCAGTGGGCGGGGCACATTGCACGTAGAACCGATGACCGTTGGGGCCGGAAGGTTCTCGAGTGACAACCACGGACCGGAAGGCACAGCGCGGGTAGGCCCCCCACAAGGTGGACTGGTGACCTGGTAAAGATCGCGGGAGTCCGCTGGATGCGGGTGGCGCAGGACCGGCCATTATGGCACACTTTGGGGGAGGCCTGTCCAGCAGTGGAACGCTAATCGTACACTAATTTTAGCGTTTATACGAAACGTGGTTGGAATGGTGATTCGTTGATACTAGGTGTAAACTCACATATTACATACATAGGTACATACATATTGTAATTCCACGATGAATAATTGATGACATTCATATCCGGAAGTTAGGTGTGCATCTAGTGTCGATGATTTGTACGTACCTACTGTTTAACTCAACTGTGTTAGTTCAGACTAGTTCATAAAATATTAATATGTTACTTCAGAATAAGTCCTTATCCTAGTTTAGTCAAATCCGGTCTAAAATTAAATCATATTATTCGCTATTAAGTTGGTATTAACCTATTCATATTAAGAAGTAAATCTAAAGAAAAAGTCAACCCCATTTCCATCATCAAGTCACTGATTAATTTTAAGTCGTCGTGTACTGCGTTTTTATAAAATATTTGCACGAATTACTGCAAGTAGTACGGGCTCGGTAGATGACGGGTAAGTAAAGCATTTGGAGTATGTCCACACCATAATACTTCGACAAAAACTGGTCTGCTTTTTAGACAGCAATTATGCATACGCAAAAGAATGATGTATAAACATGTTTTGTTGTATTTAAACAGAGAGTATATGTACAAAGTTTTAAATCTCTCACTTCAAAAAAGATTTGCTCCCCGTACGAACTTGGAACCCCGTTTCACGCCTTTAGGGAAGCAATTTCGAAAAACGTTGAAACATGTTGTATTCAAACAAAGAGTCTATATACAAAGTTTTAAATTTCTCGCTTCATCAAAGACTTTCTACTTTAAAAACTTGGAACCCCCTTTTCACCTCTTTAGGGAACTTCGAAAAACGCTGGAATAAGTTTTGTTTTATTTAAAAAGAGAGTCCATATACGAAGTTTTAAGTCTCTAACTCTAAAACAGAAGTTTCTCCCATACAAACTTTACACCCCTATTTTACCCTCTTAGGGTTAGAATTTTGCAAAACGCTGAAAACACTTTCTTTGGATTTGAATTCGTAACCTTTTTACGATTTTTAAGGTATCAGCTCAAAAAAAATTCTCCCATACAAACTTTGCACCCCTATTTGATACCCTTAGGGGTGGAATTTCCAAAAATCCCGTCTTATCCCTTGCATACGTCATAAAAGTAAGCTCTGGACCAAATTTGAATTTTCTAGTTCCAGTAGTTTCGGTGCGTTGTGCGTTGATGGTAGACCAGGACTTCTTCTTTTATATATTTAGAGAAGAAGAAGATAAAATCACTTGTAATATAACTCAGATAAAAAATATCACTATAAAAACTTTAATGTGTATACATGTGTAGCCAGGTCCTATCCCCCTTGCTCGTTCCGATCGTACGTGCCTCAAAACACATAAAACTAACATTGTTTGTAAACTGTTACGCAGAACCGCAGGAAATGTTGAACTCGATACGTAAATAGAGATTGCAATTAAAGTAAGTATTTAAGAATTATCATGTTGTGCTTATGGAGTTGTTGAATATATTGCACCTTTTTAATTGCAACCTAACCTCGTGTTATAAAACCTCAATCTATGGGTGTAATGCTGATACTAAATGTCTTTATATACAACTTTCACAGCTTTTTTGTCATTAGACAATACAAACATGTTTTATTTAGAGGATACTCTTGAAAGAGCGACATATAATAGGGATGTTGACACTAAGTAAGAAACTCAACTACTTCAAATTTTCTCGAAAAAGGATCAAATTCTCAACCAAATAGCGAAAAAAGTAACTCAAAAAAATAAATAATTACATAATTACAAGTCATCAAAGTTTTAAGTGGGGGCATGTTCTGTCCCTTTTTCGCAAAACGCACCTCTGTATGGAACGATCTTCATTTACTATGGCGCTTTAAGTCAGTGACGTCACTACAAATTAGTGCTTTCTCACTCTTATTAACAACATTCTAACGGTTGTAGCTTCGTTATTTTTTGAGATATTTTAATGGGATTTTCACCATTTGGCATAGTTTTATGTCTTCTTTCTTTTGGATATAATTTAGATACCAATAAATTTTGAGTCAACATCCCTATTGTCCATGTGAAAAGTAATCAACCGCAACCGCTATGTCCCCGCACTTTAAATCGGTAATATGTTCGAAAATATTCATTTAAATTACATGATGTAAAGGGCCATATTGATATATATTAATTTGTATTTAAGGTACTTAATTCGATAAATATTAATGTCATATTTCCTAAAATCGGTTCTTAAATAAGCCAAAACTCCTCGTAAAAAGTAAAGGATAAAAATGGTTATTGTGGGTTATCCCTAAGAGATAGACACTATATACCATCGCGGACTTTTTTGTAGACCTTTTTAAGGTAATATCGTAGTACATTATTTTGATCTATCTTGTAGTGTTTCAGCCAGCGTTTGCAATGTAAGTAAGCGCAAAAAATGTGTTTATTTACGACACCACATTAAAAACCTCTAAAATTATCAGTGTTTCTCTACTATATTATGAATGTATTATACATATAACCCTTCCTCTTGAATCACTCTATCTATTAAAAACCGCATCAAAATCCATTGCGTAAGTAGTTTTAAAGATCTTAGCATACATAGGGACAGACAGACAGCGGAAAGCGATTTTGTTTTATACGTAGTGATATTATATTTAAAGATAACTCGATACAGGCTTCATCAGTTGTTTCAACTGCCTGGCTGATTAATAAATAATAATAATAATAAAACCCTCAGATATACTTAATCATTTTTCTCAAAAATATAATTCTAAATAAATCTCGGAAATATCGCTCCTTGGTTCGTGATAAGAGAACAGAAAAACCGCATTTCGGGCGCCAGAGTTCTAACGCCGATAAATTATTAAATAACGTTCGCTTTGGGGATACCTACCTCCATTCTGTAAACCACGCCCTTAGTTTACGAAACACGCTTATAATATGTCTTCCGCGCACGAGGATAAACGGGATGCAACTCTCTTCGGGAATGGCCTTTTTGGACAAGTTTCGATAAATATCTGACTGTTTTATTCATATTTGCTCTTACCTATAAGAGTTTAGACGGGGTCAAATATTATCTTTTTAATTTGATTGTTAACAACGTACTGTTTAATAGGCTGAGAAAAAAGGAGAAATAAAAACTCATCTTCGGATTTTTTTCTATAGTGAAAATGATAAGTAATCATATTTCGGCTCTAATCACAGAGAGGAAACAATCATATAGTCAAGAATCATATACCTATCCGAAAATCAATCCTTATTGTTTCTCGTCTGGTCGCCCTTAAGCCTTGGATATTCACCATGAGACTGAAAGATTTTCATTGTAGCCCAGATGAATATAGCTCTCTTATGAGCCATAAGTATAAAGCAAATTTCATGGTAATCACGGGTCTAAACCCGTTATACCGAGAGAGAACGCATTTTCCGTGGAAGTTTCCGGCAACCAACCAGTCACATTGTTGATAAACGAATATAAACAGTACCCATTGTACTTATTATACTACGAAGTTGTTCCATCAAACTGTAACTTATCAGGGTTAACAATGAAGGCTTATAGACCTACCGTGTTAGCGATGTTTTGAGCCACAAGTTTCAATAATTCTAAAGTCAATTATTGTTTTACGTCCCAATGCAGTGTTCACATATAAATCTTACTTTTCCTTTTGTGTCATATTTCGATTGTGGGTTTTTAGTAATTCAAAAAATTGTGGCCTATATTTTTATTTCAAAATAACTTAGCCTAAATTATTAGAGAAAAAAATTATAGCGGCATCCTATCTGAAATAGGGTCGGGAGGTGGGTTTATAGCCTATTAATTGGATGCGCCAGTTTACGGCCACTTGGATGCGTTGATGAACTGGAAGGATATTTTCTTGCTTTTTTAATATGTTCCCATGAAATAGCTACTAATTAAAACGCATACGATACGCCTCACTATTTCTTTAGGACATGTAAAAATGTAAATATCTTTAATTGAAAAAACTTCGCTCTTCAGAAGGCCGCAAACTGACGCAGACCGCGGAACTGGCCTAGCAACCCTAGCTATTATAATATACTAACTGAATTTGTGCCACTTGGGCTATGGACCCAAGTGGATTCCCGGTTCAACCATAAAATTATTTAAATATCTATGAATGCAGTTTAAATAGTTTTTTAAATTCAAATAATGTCTTCTTTCAGTAAAATGTTCCATCTACAATATTCAAAGTACTTTCCCTCCATGTGGCATAGCCGTGGGACGCCCTGTATAATAACTAAATTCGATGACGTTTACGCTACTAAGCGTAGATACCTACTTAGTAAGGAGGTACTTGTGAAAGGAAAAGTAAAAGGAATGACTAAGACTACAGTGCCATTACCATGAGTTTACATGACCGTACTCGCTAGCGACTGCGTAAAAATTTGTATGGGCAAAAGTACAGCGCCTCTGGCGGTTACGCAACAGAAATAAGAATTGGCATACTAAATCGTTTAAGCAGTCGCTAGCGAGTACGGTCATGCAAACTCATGGTAAAGGCACTGACTGCATTCGTAAAATATATGCCTACCAGACCAGATTATATAGCCCATTTGAGGCCAGTGACTCGAACATGACACGATCCATGCCTCTACGAGCGAATTCCGCAACTAAAAATGAAAAATGCTGCTACGCACTACGGCGACGCACACTTTGCTTTGTTTGGCCTCGAATGGGATAATTATTAGGACCTTAAAGATATCTAAATAGAGTTGAATCCCAAGCACTCAAAGCAAAATGCAACTTATTTTAAAAGCAACAATGCTTTAAATTGCCCGCATAATTATCATGCATCGTCCAAGTGCTTAAAGGACGACAAATTTGGCAAGGAAACTTCAAACATAAAGACAATGGCAGTTGTCTTACATCAACTAGTGAGTGAGGTATTTTATAAGACTGTAATTAATTCGCAAGCGATAAATAAGAACTGAACGGTAAATATCCTTTATTTCCTTATCTATTCAAAAAGTTAAATTATTAATGTGTAAACTGCTCCAGATCGAGGAACCTATCAACAGTGAAGCGATGTTATTCTTTGTGACGTTAACATAAGAGTTAATTTCGCCCAGCGGAATTCTATAAAACGTCTTTTTTTGATAATTTTGATAGATGAAAATTAACTAATGAAGGGCCTACACCAAGATAGGTTCAGTGAAATTCTGTTTAAGCCGTCATCTCCCGGGCCCGGATATCCCCGAGCCCCTAACAAATTAAATGTCATTGTTTGTTCCTTTCACTGGGCGGCAACGGGTTAAGTGTAGACTTTTGCTAATCCCAGTAGTCTAGGTCTAGGTACTAGCATCCAGTGACTTATGTTCCTACATCCCCTAGATAGGGCAGAGGGCTTCCACAGTGCGCCGCCATCCCGTTAGGTCTTGAGCTTCGGGTGGTTTCTCATAATACATACAACATTGACGGTTTATGTTAAGAATCGCTATAAAAAAGTGATGCAATAGCTGACAGATACATATTTGATTTATAATTTTACCAAATCTATTACTAATAAGTAAATGATATGTACTTATACATATATTTAATTTTAACCTGGTTTTTGGTGAGCTCCTCATCCCATTTATCTTTGTTCCAATAGTCAACTCTGTCTTCTCCGCTGTAACCTCCTACCCCATTGACAGGGCAGAGTTTTTCTATTACCTTTTTCTGAAAACATAATAAACTGATTGTAAGTTACTCAAATTATTATAATTGTGCCAATAAGATTTGATGAACTTACACACAGTGCACTTACTTCAACACCTACTATATTATCAATTCGAGTTCAAAAATGCAATTAGATGAGCCAAGCTATTTATCAACCAAATTACATTTAACTTTGTAACCACCCTATTACTTAGTGAGGAGTTCCAAGATTTCCACCATTTGAATAGAATAGAATAGAATAGAATAGAAAAATCTTTATTTCGACAACAGAAGAACTAGAAGGCATATTTTTTGCCTTGTTTCTTTTGGAGTAGTCAAATTTTGAAGCATCAACCATATATAAGCATGCAAAAATCAAAGCATCACTGAATCAGTACCTATGTATTTTCTTAAATATTGTAAATTGATCTTATTACATAACACGCAACTATTGCATCAGTTGAAAATTGCGCAATATTTTGTTACACAATAATGCTCCTAAGATTCATTCTATTTTTGTTTCTAACATATTTATACTAGTTCAAACAATGTATATACACATTAAAATACCTACAGACTACTTTGTTAATTGCGCAGATTTCAATTTGTCTACATTGTCCATTCACAAGAAAACATTACTAATGAGAGTTCTTTTACAATTGACAGTTAGTGTATATTAATTATTACTTTATTAGTAAATGGATGGGTCATTATGATTGTGTAGAGATGTGTCAATAATTGACTTTATAGTCACTCACTCACTTCACTGTTCTTACCCAAATATGCATGTTGACACCAAAGAAGACAATCAATAATAACGATTTTTCTCGAAAAAGGATCAAATTCTTAATCAAATGGTGAAAAAAAGTTTCTTTCTCTAACCAGCAACATTAAAATGGTTGTAGCTTGGTTTTTTTTGAGATATTTGAATAGGATTGTCACCACTTGGCATATTTATTTGCTTTGTTTCTTTTGAAATATTCATATGGAGTAGTCAAATTTTATTACATCCCTATCATAAAATATGTAGAAAAAATTCAACATATATTACCTGTTGGTTCACTAATGGGATTGTGTTGACAAGAAAAAAGGTTCGCTTGCCACCAGCACCCCATGGCTTCTGTAGAGCTTCACGGAGCCGTGTGATCAGCCGGATGGCTATGAAGGTCTTGCCAGAACCTATGGTCATTTATTTTTGATCACTTGTCACATGCATTGGTATAGAATGTACATGGTTTGAGCATCCCAATGTTTGTTAATAAAGGCAATGGTTTAGCCGTATAATGACAACAAAGAGTAGGTATCTGAATTGATAGCTAACCCAATGCTAAACTTGTTACAGCTTAATAATAAAATACCTAATTAAAAGGCTGAAAAGTTAGAATAGATCTGAGTCTACTTTAAAATTAAAATTCGACCTTATATTTAAAGAGACTGTATATTTCTACTTAAAATATAATTCATGAAAAACTAAACGGAATTACTAAAGTTATTTAAAAATAAACCTAGTTTTAAAGTGCATGACTACTTAAGAAAATTCAGCCATAAATGAGATATATTGGAGAATATTTAGTAATGATGGTTTTGAAGAATGGAGTTACTAATTAATGCAGTAAACAATATTCGTTCGTTATGACTTTATCAGGAAAGTCAATAAACTTATAAATTAGAAAATAACAAGAAAAATGTAAAAATAGGTATGGAATGTTTTATTACACATAAAAAAAATGTATAGATGAATTTTATAGTACAAACCTGTAGGCAAATGTATAATAGTGTTTTTGTTGATAGCGACTTCTTCGAGTTGGGCCTGATACGGCCGCGAAATTAAATTTTCTTCTTCCATTCTTATTCTGATTACACTAGTACACTATAATGTTTATATTATACAAACATACACACCGGCTTAGTAACAACCATAATTCAAGACTTTCTCTTCGAAATAGCGTAGTAAACGTTGCAAAGCGATAAACATAAAGAAAGATAATAGGTACATATGTAAGTTTTACTTTGACAACGGCACGGACTGAAAATTGCAACGGGATACCAGCCCAACGATTGCGATTCCTGAAAACCTCCCTATTATTTCGCTATACCTACTCGTCGAATTACTATGAACTTGGAATGGAATGTCAGTGCCGTCACATTAGAATGCGAATGAGCAAAGGGAAATTTTAAGTTTTTTTTTTTTTAAGTAATATGTACGTAATGATAAACATTATCACCAAATTCAAGTTCATAGTCTACTACTAATTATTGTTAAAACAATAAACATAGTACCCTCAACGAGCTCTAAACAAAGATACCCCTCGCGATGGTCGAAATTTTCATTCGCAAAAAATTTGCATCGTTTTAGACAAATGTTGATGCTAGTATGAACATCAAAATGTAGCTTTAGTCGTGTTTTTCGAATTCCTTAAACTTATAGTCAAAAATAATTAATACGTTGATTGATAAGCATGTCAAAACGCGACGTGACTCAGTTTGTTAATTATCAAAGGTTGTATGCCAAACATTACGATTATAACAAAATATTTACCCGTCAATAGTGGGTGTTGATAAAAGGCTGGTATTATTAAAGCAAAAATAAGTCATCGTTCCAGTTTACGTAATAAAGTTGTATTTAACTGTAAAACTTTAAGCCCTTATTTCTATTCATATTGAAAAATATTTCCATTTTTGAAAGAATAATTAAGCTATTTTTAAATATTTTTATAACGCGTTTATTTATGACCTCACATAATACGCAAATAACTTGGTTCAATAAAAAATACGTGAAACCAAGCGTTCCGTTTGCTAGAATTCTCTATACGGTATTTTATGTGTCGGTGATTCCCACAAACAAAGACAACACGTTACGTGGCCTAATCTTATCGGTGCCATGTGCCACGTCACGTGGATGAGACCCTAGAACTCAGAACAGGGATTTAGGATGATGCAATTTATGCCCTGCCAGTAGAAATTGGAAAAAAGTGTCGAGTGTGTGTACATTTGATTACCTACTAGGGTGGGTCGAAATTCACGAGTTTTGGAGTAGGTACCGTTATGTAATAGGGCTCAAAAGTTGATGTGTATTCTGTAGATCTAGTTTTAGACTTTTACTTTCACTCAATATTAAATATTTAATTCCAAACTATTTAAATCATTAAATAACACTATTGTATTTCAAAATTAATTATTTTTTACTACTTATATTTTATCCATGGATCATATTTTGTCACCATGTAGTCAAACTAGAGAATTGGCCTTTTATGTAAAATGCATGTTGATGATGTGCTTAAACAGGCAAAATTATGATTTAAAGCTGTCAGATGGATCATCAGTGGTCTAACACAGACAATAGCAACAAAAATATATCGATTAAAGCAACACCAGGAGAGAAACATATAAATACCGTTCGTTTTTGAAGAAAACAAATCTTTCCTGTAATATTTAGATTAGCGCTTAGATTCAAGCTTGTATTTAAAAATAGTAGCGCAAATTTATATACTTACTTACCTGAATATAACATTTTGCTTTATTGATGCCCTAATATTTTAAGCTATCAAACTTCAAAATGCTATAATGTCGACTATTTTGAAAATAACAAAAAGTCTCGATATAATTTTGCTGTATTATAGTTTAATTTACTTTATTAAATTATAAATTATTAACATAATTGTCAGACGTAATGGAACAGAAGGGTGGTGGTGCTTTTCTTCAAAAAAGGCGAAAACACTTTGCTGAAGAATTATAGACCCATCTCACTTCTGAGCCATGTTTACAAGCTGTTTTTGAGAGTCATCACGAACCGTCTCGCGCGCAGGTTTGACGACTTCCAGCCTCCCGAACAAGCCGGATTCCGAAAAGGCTACAGTACCGTAGACCACATACATGCCTTGCGGCAGGTTATACAGAAGACCGAAGAGTATAACTTGCCACTTTGTTTAGCATTTGTGGACTACGAGAAAGCCTTCGATTCGATCGAGACATGGGCTGTACTGCAGTCTCTCCAGAGGTGCCAAGTTGACTACCGGCATATCGAAGTCCTGAAGTGCCTGTACAAAAACGCCACCATGTCCGTCCGACTACAGGACCAGGAAACAAAGCCTGTTCCACTGCAGCGGGGAGTCAGACAAGGAGATGTGATCTCTCCGAAGCTCTTCACCGCTGCACTGGAGGATGCTTTTAAATTTCTGGACTGGGAAGGACGAGGCATCAACGTAAATGGCGAGTACATCACTCACCTTCGATTTGCTGACGACATTGTAGTCATGGCTGAGACCATGGAGGACCTCAGTACAATGCTCGTTGATCTCAGCAGAGTTTCCGATCGAGTTGGTCTGAAAATGAACATGGACAAGACGAAGGTCATGTCTGATGCCCATGTTGTACCAACTCCCGTAATAATCGGCGGCTCTGCGCTCGAAGTTGTTGACGAGTACGTATACCTGGGACAAACAGTCCAGTTGGGTAGATATGGATCCGAGACATGGGCGCTAACGATGGGCCTCATAAGAAAGCTCAAGGTCACCCAAAGAGCAATGGAAAGAGCTATGCTCGGGGTTTCTCTGCGTGATAGAATTAGGAATGAAGCTATCCGTAGTAGAACTGGGGTCACCGACATAGCCTTCAAAATTGCGAGACTTAAGTGGCAGTGGGCAGGGCACATTGCTCGCAGGACTGACGGTCGATGGGGCCAGAAACTGCTTGAGTGGCGTCCACGCACCGGAAGACGAGCTGTTGGTAGGCCTCCGACAAGGTGGAGTGATGACCTGGTGAAGGTCGCGGGAATCCGGTGGAAACGAACGGCACAGGACCGGTCTAAATGGCGAGCCTTGGGGGAGGCCTATGTTCAGCAGTGGACGTCTTTCGGCTGAAATGATGATGATGATGATGAACATAATTGTCACATAATTTATTTAAGTACTTATATATTCTAGGCCTTCACGTGGCCTTAACATCGATCATTGGCGGTTGTGCGGGGTTAAAAGTCTAAATCTAGATTTTTTTATTATTTTTCCTGTAATCTACAGAATACACAGCAACTTTTGAGCTCTATTACATAAATTACATTACGATAATCCGAAAATGTGTCAGTGCACATAGAAAGGTACCTTGTTGCAGGTATTGAGTTATGCATAGTTCCAAAAAGTAGATTTTTGCTATCAATACAAAAAAGAATAATGACTGTAGGTGGAACCACTATTTTTATAAAAAAAAATTGAATTTTCGAATTACTAAATTGCATTTAAAGTTTATAGTGGCAAAAAACACACACTTCTATTTCGAAGTTACATAGTGAAGGGTATAATCATAATCTTTGGATGTTAAAGAATTATAATAAAGGTGAATTGTCTAAAAATACATGTGAATTATTCTGATTTCTTAGGTTGAACATGCCAGGGTGGAAGAAACACGAAAGTGTTAATTATACCCAATTTATAAAATAATGAGATTAAAACTATTAGTTTCTCACTCACTCACTCGAACTGTGCGAATTAGAAGGAAGAGGGTAGATTTTTCTCTACTCGCGTCGCGTCGCAGCGGCAGTTGTGCTAGCCCGGCAGATGGTATTTAGCGTGCTATACCACAATGGTATAATAGAAATGGTGTTAAAGCAGTTTTTTTTAACAATAAAGTTTAGTGACTCGGTCGAAACTTTTGTATGGAAACGTAACTAGGGTACCCTACCTTGTCACGACATTTACTAAACTTTAGTAACTTAAACTCGAAGATCACTATTTTAGTACCTATAATGCAAGAAATATCTGTAACAAAATGTTATTTAGGATAATTATAGCGGAAATCAATGTATTCTTATTTATAAAAACTTCTGTTTTAGTCGTGTAAGACATAAAGTTTAGCATTTTACTAAACTGGGTACCTTGTCACGCTAAGTCATAAATGGAGTAAAACTAGAAAAATTAATAACTCAATTGTGTACAACTGCACCTAATTTATGATTTATCAGTCTTTCAATCAATATTATAATACTAATTATATACGTCAAACAACTAAAATCACAGCTCAATTTTTCATTGACTAAATTCGAGATCAACAAATTATTATTAATAAAGAAATACCTCGTGACGCGACCTTGGTGTGGTTTTAGTAGGCGAAATATACCTAATCGGTATTTTCCCTCAATCTATCCTCAGCATGGTCGCGTCACGACACACGATAGTGAAAGTTATAAAAAATAATAAGTATTTTTTTTTGGTTCAAAAAAGCATTTTGCATCTTAGAAAGAGGTATTTGACTACCCGCGATGGAAATATTGACAAAATTATTCAGAATTTAAAGGCTTTTAAGACATGGCGTGACAAGGTACCCTGACTACTAAACTTTATAGTCGGAGAAATATACTAAAAAAACATAATTTTACTGATATTATATAAATAACCCAATTATAACACAAACCCATTTTGGCACTTTTTCACCAGCTTCCACAAAAACTCATGTAACTCGGTAAGTAACTAAATGTCGTGACTAGGTACCTTTCCAGATGCACTGACACAAATACCGCCCTGAAAGTCAAAACGCTGTGGTTGATGCCTTGTCCAGACAAGTGTGCTGCGTATCGAGAGAAGATCGCCTGAAGGAATTGCATCAGTGACTCTGTCATCCTGGAGTGGTTAAATTAACACACTGGATAAGATCTAAGAATTTGCCATTTAACTACGATGATGTTAAGAAAGTTGTTTCAACATGCCCGACATGCTCAAACATCAAACCTAGATTTAATAATACTTTCGGCACTCTGATAGACGCCATCACCCCTTTTGAAAGACTATATATGGATTTCAAAGAGCCACTCCCATCGGCAACACGAAATAAGTACATTTTGACCATAATAGATGAATATTCGAGGTTTCTGTCTGCCCGCGCTTGTGCGGATATGAGTGCGGAAACAATCACTAATTGCATCTTAGTGAACTATTTTCCATATTTGGATACCCTGCGACTATTCACACTGGTTAAGGAACTTCTTTTATTTCCACTATCTAATGGGAAGGACCTGACGGTCTCCAATCGTCACCTTACTCCTAGGGCCACCATCCTTTTGCCAGTAACTAATACAAATGGAGATCCCGATTTCACAGAGTTTGACCGTGACTTAAGCCAAGAGGAAGTACTAGTGGATCCTCTCCCACCAAATTAAGATCCATCGCCTACCACAACCCCCTCAACCCCACGTCCATCCCTAGCTCCTGAGGCAACAGCGGAGCCAGCGCACCCCGCTCCCGTCTCAGATGGACCGCGCCGCTCGGTACGAGGTAGGAGACTACCTTCCTATCTCTCAGATTATGATCAGCACTAAGGAGGGAAGAATATTATGATTTTGATTGTCACACTTGTCAGTTTTTAGCTTGATAAAACCTAAGATTCAGGTTTAATCTTTTATTGATGAGGGCGGCAGGTTTCTAGGGGCACCTAACCCTACGGCCGGAAGGGCAAAGCTGGCAAGCTGAACTGGGGAGCAGCACGACCCGCTGTTTTGCTTCTGTCCAGAGAAGAGTGAGGACTTTGGCTTTGCACCATTGTTGCGACTCTTTGGGCGGCAAGGACATCCCCCATAGTTGGCAGGATGTCCAAGGGGGAGCTTACGTTGCAAACAGTTGGACGCCGGCCGGGTCCTTTTACAGCCTTTTGGACGATTGCAATCATGAGACGCGTTATCGCCAGCACACTTGACGCATCAGGGGGGGGGGGGGGGGGGGTGAGAACAGCCACGCGCACTGTGTCCAAATCTCTGGCAGTTGTGACACTGCGACATGTAGTTGCTCCTATATATGCCCAAACGGTGATTTGAAGCACCTCCTTAAGGGCATGGACTGCTTTACGTTGGTCTGGATAGGTGACTATTAGCACTATGTCATACTTGCTCCTCGTCTTATGATAGACGCGACAAACCTCCCTGATCACGATCCCCTTACTTTTAAGATCCTTAAGTATCTCATCTTCCTGGATATTCTTATTGAGCCCCCGGATGATGGCTCTATAGCCTTTCTCTTCGGCGGACTGTCTCCGGTTGTAAGCCATTGACAGCTCATCGAAGAGACGGATCACAGCGCGATAGTCTTCGGGTCCCTGGAACGCGAACACGAAGCCCTTTCAAGGGAAGAACAGTGCAGTCGGTCTTGTAAGATTGTTTCTGTCAGTATCCCCTTGAGACATCGGGATCGGGAGCAGGTAGAATGGGAGCGAGCGGTAACTCGTTTCTCTTGCGATGGTCGCTCCCAGGGGGAGCGCGAACGTGAGTTCCTCTCGCCTGAAACCTCTGCAGGACGGGCCTGATGGACCGGAGGGTTGCCTTGGGCAGACGCAGCCATGATACAATAATATACTGCGCCAGGTATGGTAATCCGGTACATCAGTTAGTAGTGTGTGTGACAAGACCTTGGTCACCCTATCGACGGTATGCGGAAGAAAGCGTGAGTGTGTTGTCGACAGTGACGTATGGTCGTGTCACGATCCAAGGGGCTACCGCTAACTGAAAACGAAGTTCGAATATCTCCCTCTCTGTCGCACGAATTAGCAAGTGCGACAGAGAGGGAGATATTCGAACTTCGTTCGTTTTCGGTTCGCGGTAGGCCCTCCGGATTGTCAGGCCTCCATGGACGCGGCTGTCGCCTTTACAACATAGTGACGTGTATGTTCTTTGTATATCGATTGACAAGTGATCTGAAAGACGGCGGTCCGTATCAAAGATCGCGTCCATTCACGATTGTATAATCTTTATTGACCGAGAATATTTTGTGTCCTACTTTCAAATATCTTGGTTATTTTATACATGAAAATAAAAACACTTAAAAAGGAATTGCTCCCATAAATAAACATTAGGTATTTGCAGTTTAGTTATCTTGTTTTTATCAAAGAGAATATAACCACTAGATGGTTTTAATAACATTCGTCGTTAACTTATAGCTATATTGGCATCGTTTGGACCGCTGCTAGCTTTGGTTTGGCCCATTCATAGAAGGGCTCATTAGATTTGAGTTTAGATTTAGTTAGTTTGACAATGACAAATTGAATTGACATTATTGTTCGTCAAAGTGAGTGTAGATTTCGTTCCATAAATAATGAATTTCTGAAATATGTCCTATAATTATGTTCAAAAGAACAAACAGAAATGTTTCTTCTTAAAATATTAACCCTATGGAAATCTTTTATCATGTTACATTTGGGATTATTGCTGATCCTTTGTATTTCACACGTTTCACCTGGAGGTAAATCTTTCGTCGCAGTTGTTTTTAATTAATAGGTATTAGGTATGTTGTATTGTATAATGGATAGGCATTTTCGTGTAGATCCTATTATTTTTGTTATGATTGTGAATGGACTTTTATTAGGGCACACTAGTATGGCATTTCAGATGTTTTTGTAGAAACACCTATTTTGTATTCTAGATAGAAGAACTGAATAAAATCTAAGAACTATAACATTATTTACATACTTTCAAATCTTTTGTGTATATAATCCTGAGCTTTATAAACACTAGATATTTTTAGAGGTAATTTGTGGTACCTACCTAGGTATATCTTATTTCATACAAACATGATGCATCCACTTTGGTAGATGAAATATCTTGTCTCATCTTTAATAGTGGCGTGTATAATGATTACAGTTTTGCACAATTAAAAGTACTTTTCATCTATTTCTGACAGCCACTTGTTAAAAAATTGATGATATTAGAAGCAATGTTAAAAAAGTGATGAAAAAAACATACTTACCTAAAAATTGTTTAGGAAAAATATTCATAATGTTCTTGCTATGTTTTAGCAAATGACTTGCACTTCTATGATGGTTCTTCAACGGCTGACATTATAGCTGGAGATGTTTTCTTTGAGATTTTGGACCCTCCGGAATTGAGATACTCCTACCGGATTCGACCTGCTAAGGATTTTGGACCACCATTTGTGAGTTTTATTATCCAATTATATTCTGTACATTGATGTTTCCCAAATAATTCTTAATAATAATAAATATAAAAATTAGAGGCCTAGAAAATGGTACTATTATTAGAATTTTTAAAACTAATCTTTTAGAGATTCCGTAGTGCATGAAGTTTGCAATTTGGATCCAAATTATATGGAAGGTCTGTCGGATCTGGGTCCAGATCCAGATAATTTCATACTAATTGTGTCCTGGATTAAATACATCATGCCTACTTGTCGTAAATAGTTTGTAAAAATATAGATACGTAAATGGAGTACAGAAAGTATTCTAATTTGTAATCATGATATTTTATTGACATCTAAACATTTCAGAACCAGAGCATTCTCTTCGAAAAAGCTCGTTTGGTGCCAACCATCCCCATCCATAGTTGTTCAGATATTCTAAATAGTGATGAGCTGGTCGGCCATATTGCATTGTCAGAAAGAGGGTAAGCATTTTATGCATTTTGATAGGAAAACATCAACATTTAATAATTCAATAAAACTTGGTTGTATCATATTTATTAATTTTTTAATGACATGAGTTTTAAAATGAATGCTTCAACCTGGGAGTAGTGCATTCTACTTAGGAGGGTATTTGTAATTGGGGCAGTGGTTAGCAAATAATAATAAAATGTTAATAAAGAAAAATCATGTTGACAAAATAGCAATCAACTCTAGGGCATTTGCCAAAGGTTTAAATTGTGTTAATAGAAATGTGACATTGCATGCATGGCCCAATACACCTGCCGGTGTTTACCTACTGTACGAATAGAAGGCAACTGGGCCCTCTTTTCTATTGGTGCACTCATAATCTATTGCTTACGGAGATAGAATCGATAATTAATTGAATATTCAAGGAGGTTGTTACGACTTTTTGCAATATGGTCATTAATGTTTACCCCAACAATAGCATTGTTTAAGTGGATGGCCAATATTGAATAACAAAGACTTATAATGATCTCACTCAACGATATGTCAAGGTAAGCAGCTCTGTCAAGAAGAAGAGTGTATTGACGATTGCAACAGATCAAATGCTGACCCGTATGAGTGTTTTAGTATTCAACAACCTGAAATAATGTCTCGTTGTTTTCCTTTTCACCATAGTGATTTTTATATTACTTGATTTACTTGAAATCGATGAACCTATATTGATATTGATGTTGCGTGGGGACGCCCGTCTGGAAGCAGGCGGGCAGTCGATCCCTTTTCAAGTTCATTCAGCCTATTTCCCCCAGTTGGACCTTAAGGTTGCTTACAACGTACCTAATCATTACTACTTTGTTACTTTCAGTGAATGTTCCTTTGTGTTCAAAACTGTGAAGGCCCAGCAGGCTGGCGCTCGGGCAATAATCATCACTGAATCCATTGATAAGTGGGATGAATCTCTGGATCATCTTATTGAAATGGTGGATGATAGGTGAGATATTCAAGAACAAACATTAATTTTGTACTAAACAGAAACATCTGGTGATAAAATTTGAATTTTTGTTTTTGTTTATAGCTGTGGATTAGTTTAATTTAGCGATAGAATGTTAAGAGCAAGTCAGAAATAAATATATTATACCTGAATTAACTAAAAGCTCATGCGCATCTTCGCGCGGCATTTACTAACTGTGCTGTTAAATTTGAGATTTGAGAGATTTGTTTTATTGCTTATAAAAGCTGTTTCTTTAGTATGCGTACATATGTGCGAAATAAGTATCTTGTGAGACAAAAATGCTACAACTTGTTGTAACTCACACGAACTAAGAATTGAAGTACCGGAGGCATTTGCCCGTACTGAAATAAACTGTTACTTCTTTTACTTGAGTGGCAGAGCTGATGCTTCTGTCCTTAGTAGAGTTTATATTGACCTACACTAGACTGACTACATCAGTTTTTTACATAGGTATGTAATTACAAGCTTTTATTTACCTTGCATGCATGTATTTATGTGTTCGGGGCAAATCAGGTAACTGAATTTTAGATTGCTTATCCTCAACCAATTGAGCTGAAATTTGGCATACTAATGTAAGTTCGATGGAAATGAAATATTATGGTTCCACCGAGCTGATCTGATAATGGAGACGGAAGGTGACCATAGCAACTCCTAAATTACACACAATAAACCCATCTTGTTTGGGCCGATTGGAACCGACTCAACAAGTAGTTGATGACTGGAATAAAAGGTACAGTCCGCAGTCGGCAATAAAAACTTGTACCAAAAAACCGGCTAAGTGCGAGTCGGACTCGCGCACGAAGGGTTCCGTACCATTATCTGTAAAAACGGCAAAAATATCATATTTGTTGTATGGGCGCCTCCCTTAAATATTTTTTTTATTTTAGTTGGATAATTTATTTTTTAATTGAATATATAAGTAAATATTCTGTGAATATTTCAAGGGTCTACCTGTTGTCGTTATCAATATCGAGCAAAAAAATCACGTTTGTTGTATGGAAGCCCCCTTAAATATTTATTTTATATTGTTTTTAAGTATTTGTTGTTATAGCGGGCAACAGAAATATATCATCTGTGAAAATTTCAACTGTCTATCACGGTTCATGAGATACAGCCTGGTGACAGACGGACAGCGGAGTCTTAGTAATAGGGCCTCGTTTTATCCTTTGGGTATGGAACCCTAAAAATAAAATTTTGAAAAAAACTCATTTTAAATTTGATATTTAATAATTTTCAGGATGGACACAGAAGTAAACATACCAGCAGCTTTCCTTCTCGGTCGCAGTGGCGCCACCATACTGCGCACTCTGCGAAGACTCAATAAGAAACACGCGATAGTCAATCTGCCGATCAATATAACCCATGTGCCTATTAGTAAAATAAACCAACCGCCTTGGATAGCGTGGTAATCCATGCAATGATAGGTAATATAGCGGTTATAAGCGGTTACACTATGATGAGTCAAGCTATCAGGCTCGAAACGAAAACTTAAACGGTAGCTTGATTAATGCACACGACATGATATTGAGTTTCGGGGCGTTTATTAATTACGTGATGTATTTAGGGGAGGGAGGTGGTTGAACCAAAACTGTCGGGGAGAGGGAAAATTTCGAAAAGTATTCCTTTATTTTTAAGTTGACCACCTCACGTAATCAATGAACGCTCTCTTTCCCATTTTTGCTCATTGCTCATTGGTAACATTATAGCGTAACATTAAATATTGGACAGTATTCTACTATCTAATTCTATCCAGGTCATAAATCACTGTCATAAATCATTCACAGCAATTCCGTTTTTAATAAAGAAAAAAATAAATTCACGGCGCATCCCCAGTAATTGCGAACAATTTTTCAAAACTAGACAAAGAGTGGAGCGCTTTTGCTAAACAATAGACTCGTATATGTTTATGAAATTTTAATTCTCTTATACTAAAATTCTCATGCAACTAAAACTTGGCTGTGCCGTCCAGCGAACTTGACGGCCAGTAACGCCACGTAATTCTTATGTGAGCATGTCTCAAAAAGTGTGTCAAAAATGTTTATGTTACTTTTCCTTGCAATTGTAGGGTAACGATGATAGGAAAACAGGATTTGTATGAAACATGACTGAGTACAACAAAAGAAAAGAAGAGATTCCAGTTTTGAACGATTAAGTACTTGTGATTTATCAAAAATGAAATATGTTACCCCAGATAGACGAATAAACTATTCACCGTTAATGAGGTACGTCTAACATACTTAGGTATGGGTATAGGAATATGAAGAATCTTAGAAGCCAAGCGGACTGGATAGTATATAGATGGCTCTTGTTGATGAATTAACTCATAAGTTTTCGAGGTCTGGTAATTTGTAATCTGGTATTTTGCTAACTGTCTTATTATCGATTTTGGTTCCAAATTCCTCTAAGGGCAAATATTTGTGTGCTACATACCAATGTAAGGTTGATTCCTAATATTTATTTATTTATTATTTAATTTAGGGAGAGGAGTCACTAAGTGTCACATGTGTCTATACTTATTTTGTAATTTCATCTGATGTATAATGTGATATTGCAATAAACGTTTGATATTTGAAGTGCTTAGATTAAAATAATATGACCTACAATGGTGACTCAAATGAAAGTGTGCTTGATTAGACATACTCTAAGAGTGGGTTGCACCAATATACGATTACCGACCGATCAACGTTAAATATGGCGCCGGCAGCTGTTATCACATAGAAACTTGTCAAACTTCCCACACGATCAGATTTTGACGTATACCGCTTACAATGAATTACAGACGATTTGGTGCAAGTGCAATCGTCTCAAAAAATGTACTGAGTACCTACCTAACCTAACCAAAATAAGTTCTGAACCTCTAGTATAAGTTATTTCGAAATAAAACACAAACGACCGCGTTTGCGTTTAGTCTCAATTTATAGGGCAACGCGAACAGCGCCTCTGGTGGCCTTAGGTGGTAACTATACATTGCCATACAAATTGAGATTAAACGCAAACGCGTTCGTTTGTGTGTTGTTTCGAGAAAACTTATACTACAGTAAAGTCCACCATTAGGCGAAGTTGTTTGACAAGTCAAAATGCACAAATGTTACTACAGTATGGCCAGTGCTGTTCGTATCGATATTATTTAAGGCCTTACTACACTTACCGATCTTTCAGCGCAATTTAACAGGTACCCTAGGTGCTTGCCGAGATTATTTATTCCTATTTAAATGACTAAACTTCATAATTAAATACCTTTTTTTATCCCGCTTAATGAGCCGTTATGCATATTTTTGTGCATATCTCACAGATCTCAACATAGGAATAAGTTTGGTTGTAGAACGTTATGCTTATCGATATGTTTGTATACCGATATATACCGTCACTATTTTTTTTTCTACTCCTGGCAACATCTTATCTGTCAGTTTATTTTGCCTAATTGTGGATTTTAGCTTAAAGGTATTGACATTTTGTCTAACGGATCGTTGTAAAACCCGGCCTTAGTCTACTCGTTCTAAGTTTGTTTTTTCCTATCTTTAACTTAACTTCACTTATGTGTTCGTATGTATGATATGAGACGTGTATGGGCTTCAATGTCTGGTTCAAATTTTCCAATACAATATTATTAAATTCCCTATAGGTACCTATTCAGTCAATCGTAAACTATTTATATGTAACTAGTGGTTACCAGTGTTATTTAATACGTTTTATTTGTGTAAATTTACTTTTTTAGGATAAATCAAACACGCATGTGTCATTTGAAGTTTTTTCTACATATAGAGGCATAAGGACTTTCTATTTGGAAAATAAAATAACCGAAATATATGTTTGTGATTACAAATCGCTACAAATTGTACCTAAAAGGCAAAGGAATATCATAGTAACTTTTATGTGCTTTTATTTATTTGAATTTTTCTTAGGTAATTACCATGATTATTCAGTCAGGTTTGCATCTGAGTATTTATTTGGAGGGTGTCGAAAAGGTCACAAAAGATAGTTGTTACTGATTATTACCCTTTAACCCCCATCGTCTGATATATATCAGACAAAGTGACAGTATAAATTACACCTTTTTCATATATTGACAGAGTTGAAAATTGCGAGTAACATTTTTGTCAATCGGCGGTTAAAGGTACTATTCACCCGAGATCGTAATTCTATTGTGTATGGCCCCGTGTCGGTTAATGCATTAACCAATTAGAGACTAGCGCTATGTGTGCCACGCCGTAGCTCGTAGCAACATTTTCCTCCTTGTAGCGAAAATACATACCTGACACATAATTGTGGTGGTCTCATACATGTGTGTAGCTAGCCCATACAACAAATGGTTAACATTATTTAGCTCATAATTAAACAATTGTATTTGTGTGACCTCCATTGCTGGAAGCTCATTGCGGCATACTACTAAGCTACGGCCAGTCAACAGCGAGAAATTTACACATCTTTTTCTTGTGTGTGCATTATGCTCGCGTAAGAAAGAGACAAGGTGTGCCTCTATGCTATTCCCCTGATTAGCCGCTTGAGCCGCATGTAGAGCGGCAGACGCTACCACTGCGCATAAAATGTACGGTGAAAGTCATAGATATGTATACATTACCAAAGCGACAAAACTACATGCATGCTCTTCCTTCCGAAGCTATGTTCGTATATTTTGGCACTTAGTCTGTACAGATATTTTCTATGTTGACTGAATCATGCTCAGCAGTGGGCTTCCATCATTAAACTAACTTGAGACTGCTAGTCAATAATGGATATTATTTGCAATATAAAGGCTAGGAGATTATTTTTACCGATTATTTTAAGTGCCGTTGGTGTGCCGTTTTTAGATAAATGCCCTGGTCAGTCACGCTAGAAAGGGACGCCATCTTATAGTAGACCGGAACATTCTTATAGAAAGTAATGTTGTTTCTTTCAGAATATGGGCTTTCATTTGTACAGTCTCCTTCAATAATATCTGCCCTGCAATAATGAAGTGCTTAATAATGTGTTTATTGCGGGCCTTGTGCTAATGTGTTATTGTAGGTGATTGTATCTAATTTAAAAAGGCTTTGTGTATTTGACATTGTCATGTTAATTATATTAGTCTCATTATGTTACATATTAGATTGTTTTAACTCCTTATAGGTACCAAATACTGCAATAAAAGTGGTGAAACATGAATTATTGTACATATTTATATCATCGACGACTTCTTTCCGTACCTGAAAAACTTTGCATATTCACTGCCTTAGGATCGGTTGCACCAACATATGATCACAGGCCGGTCATCGTCAAATATGGCGCCGGCAAATGTCATCCCATAAAAACTTGTCAAACTTTTCATACAATCAGATTTTAGCGAACACCGCTTACGATTACAGACGGTTTGGTGCAACCCACCCTTAGTCGCTTAGCGGGCGCTCTGTGCGTAGACGCATAGCCGATACCATGCGTTTCCCCGTATGTAGAGGAAATTGCGTAGCGCTACGAAAACCTTGGCAGGGAAAGCGTTAAGACTAAGTGATATTGCCCAAAATGTGCACATGTGCAGTCAGCGGCAGAGAAACCCCATGCATACAAACTTCTACGCTGGTGAGGTTTCTCTGCAGCTGGTTTTCGGGGTTAAGCATCGAAATGTTACAATGACGTCTGTTCGTCAGTTTGTCAAGATCTCTTGAACCGCACAAGGTGATCTCAGAATATAAATGCTTTGTCTCCTGTTACTAAATAACCTAACTTTTAAACGAATAAATAGTTACCTATCAGTATCTAATAAACGGTACCTGTTAGAGCGACCTTTGATTGGCGTTTTCCCGGGATTCCCACACGACTACACCGATTTATGTAATATCTAAATATTAAAATTAAAGATACTAAAAACACGCTTTAATAGTAATCGAAGTAAAAAGTGAGTTGTCTATGAAGATAGAACCTTTTTAGATTCTCATCAATATATTCGATAGTCGTTTTAAATGTGGACTAGTGGTGTTGGTACGGAACTCTTCATTGTGCGTGATCCGACAACACACTGCCCGTTTTTCTTTGAAACTCAAAGAAAACCGGCCTAGCGCTAATGTTTATTCTAATCGCCAACAGACGGCGGTAATTGTATTGAAATCATTATTTAATTTGTAATCAATCAGTAGTTAACCAATTTGCCCCTAGATGTCGATACGAGTGGTATTGCTTAACCTGATATATTTTATTTTATTATCTTGATGATCCTAGTCAGAACCTTAATAAAGTTATGAGATTATTGTATGGTCATCGGCCCTCGACTCCTGTGCAGATTTTCAAGATTTTTGGACATTGGTGAAAATTAAATTGCAAGCTAAAAAAAGCGTGAAAATTTTCGAAACGGGCGTTTCGAAAACTAATGTTTATTTTACTCGTCAACAGTTGGCGCTAGTTATTGCTACTCGCTAACAGGCGGCGCTAGTTGTACTGAAATCACTATTTTTTACTCGTCGATACTGATCTAAGTATATTTAATTTTCCTGATAATCCTAGTCAGGATCTCAATAAAGTTACGAGATTATTGTATTGTCATCGGTCCTTGACCCCTGTGCAAATTTTCAAGTTAATCAGACTTTAGGAAAATGGTGAAATGGAAGTTGAAAAATTCCGTTACATAGATACATACATACATGCAGGTCAAGCTAATAAAAGCGTGTTAATAATTTTGGTGCCCTCGGGTAATTCCAAATTCCAGTCTAACTAAGCGATTTTGTTACAATCATCATCATCAAAAAGAAATGTTAAAATTTTTGTTGATGGTTAGTAGTGCAATAAAATCGCTTAGTTAGACTGGAATTTGTTATTTTCGGAATTAGCCGACATTCGGAAATACCCGAAGATACAGTACTTACTGAACCCGACATTTTTAATACGGGCTAAGGGCGGGTTGCATCAACTTACGATTACAGACCGATCAACATTAAATATGGCGCCTGCAGCTATAAGATCATAGAAACTTGATAACGTTTTCATACAATGAGATTTTAACGAACAGTACGATTATCTACAGATAGTTTGGTGATATGCACCCTAAAATTAGTTACTAGCGTC
Organism: Epiblema foenella; assembly: GCA_963556455.1. Classification (NCBI taxonomy): domain Eukaryota; kingdom Metazoa; phylum Arthropoda; class Insecta; order Lepidoptera; family Tortricidae; genus Epiblema; species Epiblema foenella. Next base: position 8,588,414 of record OY747107.1, on the reverse strand, counting down.
GGGACAATGCATACCTACCTAGCTAGGGTGATCGCGTTTCTTTCAGAGATATAGCATTCATCCCTCACTGGCAACTATGTGAGTGTGAGAGGAACGAATGCTATATATTCGACATAAACGCGATCAACCTATTCTGGTCTAATTAGGGTCGGGACAGATTTCAAATAGTTGTACAACATTTAATAACGTTTTCATTAGCTTAATTGTTTAAACAGTCTCATATTAGATACCGATAATGATCTACCATGACAGAATATGTTTAAACCAACTGCACTGGAATAGCAAATTCGCGTGCCTCTAGTCCTAGACATGCGATCCGGTTATTATGAAATTATTTGAAGGCAAATACTGTTCCCTGAATTACATCAGCGATACCTAACACTATTTTGTTCCTATCTTACTTGTAATAACAGTAATGCTTGCTTTGTGCATGATGAAAAAAATGTACCTACGTGCTACGCGGCCATTGGATGAAATAGTAATTAGTTTTATATGCAATGGAAAATAGCCTCCATTTTGAAACTATCAATTTAATTCCAATCCCATATGGTATATGTGCGTCGCGTTCATACACAGTTTGGTATACGTTAACGGAAAGACCGCATGCAACAAGACTATTTACATATCATTACAATACGTCACAAACGGGAATCGCAATCGAACGCAAGGCTTCGTATCAGTTGCAACGTGTGGCAACAACGCTCAACAGAATTGGATACATTTTTTCTAACAGGCACGGAAACATGACGACCGTATCGAAACGGCACTATTCCTGAAAAAGTACCCACCAATAATAGGCGTAATTTAATGTTATACCGTTTCGGGGAAAAATAATTAGGTCCTGCCATTAACCCCGCAATTAAACGGAATTAAACGTTGTGTTCAAAGGGGACATTATGAAAACTAGGCTAAAGTTAAATATTTAATGCTACGTACGCGTGGATGCCACGACCAGTTTGCAATGAGCTCTCGCGCCCCTCTTTTACAAGAACAACCAGACCGCAGAGAGGTAGTCCATTTAATTCGCAGAGGTCACGATTAGTTGGAGGCGTATGTTTGGTCGCACGCTTGCCGCTGTCGGAACGGCGCCGAGGGTATCAAACATTCAAAGCTATCGACTTTCGTCAGCCATTTTGTCGCGGAAATACCATTTTTTTGGCGGGAAACGCAACATTAATTTTATTATACCAGTCCTTGAAGGGGGAACAAAAATGGTATTATATTTTGGGATTGATGGCAAAATTCCTATGCGTGCTAGGATGTTATTTGGGAAATTGTGCGCCGAGCATACAAACATTACGCATCATTATGTAGGTTTCGTTTTCGCTCTCTTGTGACTACACTTGAAAGATACATATATAATACCATTTAACTATCTAATTTAGGTAGCCATTGACTACAGTCGAGGGCATAAATATGAATACATTTTTTCAATGGAATAAGGTGAAATATATATATATATATATATATTTATATATTGGTGCTCATGACTGTACAAGAACTTGGATTCTTAAAAGTATATATATTCGCGTACTAAGTTACCTACCTACAGACTTCCGCTTCGAAGCTAGCCGGAAAAGTTAATTGTGCTTGAAAATGTCACTGCGGATGTCCCCTTCATACAGTAATACTAGAAAGTTTTTGTTTTAGGTACATGAAACCGCTTTGTGCGGCAGTGGGCATTTCTTCTAGAACGATAAATTTTACATTCTCGGTTGACTTTAGATCTTAGGCTTAAATTGGAACGATTTGAACAATCGACCCGTAGAGCTTGGATATGCATCCCCGTTTATAGCATGACTAGATTACTTGAGTATATTTCCTTATTCTTCCTCTAAGAATAAATCACGCTAAAGCATTTCTAAAATTTAAAGTAATTTGAGTAGTAGGTAGTCATCCTGACTAGTTTGTAACATGGCTTGTTAAAAATATAAGTGAACCGATCATCAATCGTAATGACAAATAAAGTAGTTGGAATAGATTTCTTATCGATTTATTGGCTGTGGGACCATCCACAGCTGCTTCTAATTGAGTTCATAAAATATTCTGTTCTATACTTCGGCTGAAAATAGAGACAACTTTTTTGTAATTGTAGACCATAGTTGGGAAGTAGCAAAGTATTATGTCCATTCATATATTATGTTATAAAATACTTAAAAAGAAAATGTAGGCACAATTGTACTTTTTAACTTTTTCAGCGTGTATAATACACGATAAGACTCCGCCACCAAAGTTCATAATTTGTTATGTTATACCTACTACTTCCGTGATAACCATATGGCTAAGTACCTATAAGTACCTCAAACTAATTTGTACCTAGAGCGTGATCCTAGAATCAAATGATGATAGAAACGTGCGATTTACTAGCCCATATTGGTTATTAAACTAGTAATTCTTGATTATTACATTTATAACTTAGTTATTGTTGTACTAGTAACTCCAGTAACGTCTTAGCAACAACAGCTACGAGGGTAATTCACTTGGAACCTCGTAAATGCATAAGCACAATTAAGTTCTGTTCATTCCATGGTTCATAATCATTAATTTTTTTCTGCAAAAAAAGTAGTCTGTCACAAACCTTATTATACAGCATATTGTAAAACACTGCTTGTGATAATCTTATGTGTATTGTAAGACTTAAAGTCTGCTATTTATAATTAATAATTTGAATATATTTCGATTTGTGTACTGAAGTAAGACTCCTGTAGTTAATGTAGTTTGTATGCCAAGCTTTTAAGTGTTTGTAAATAAGTGCTATAGAAGAAAACAGCTCGCCTTCTTGTCATCTCCAACACGACCTTTGGAAGCAAAAGAATCAGCGTCATGTTCACGTAGAAATTCTGGACAGAAAAGGCGCTGATCCGGCACACACACTGCATTAAGAGGTCTCTTGTCTCACAAACTCAAACTCAAACATTTATTCTGCAAATAGGCCACAAGGGCACTTTTACATGTCAAAATATTAATTTACAATTTAAGAAAGTCTGACTATAATAAGTAATACATTTTTCATGTCAAAATATTAATTTACAGTTCAAGAAGGAATAATAATTTCGAGTTTACAATTATAACAAAATTAATGTCATACAGTGAAGATAAACTTGCAAAGTTAAGCACAAAACAGACTCTCAGTCACTCTCACGTTGACAAATAGATAAAGAGGTCAAACTCTATTTGCTGGAGGACAGGCTCTCAAAGTTGCTTTCCTTGGAAGGAGATCGGAAAGAAAGGAAAGCTGTGGTTGAGGCACCGTGAGAGCAGGTTTCAAGAAGAATAGAAGGAGTATGAGTTATGGAGTGGGGTGGGTCGAAATTCACGAATTTTGGAGTATCGTAATGTAATAGGGCTCAAAAATTGCTGTGTATTACAGAAAAAATAATTAAATAAATCTAGATTTAGACTTTTAACCCCCGCACGGCTGTTAAGTATAAAAAATATTTATATTTTTTATTTTCACTCCATATTAAATATATAAATACAAACTATTTAAATCATTAAATAACACTATTGTATTTGAATATTATTTATATTTTATCCATGTATCATATTTTGTCATCATGTAGCCTAGAGAATTGGCCTTTTATGTAAAATGCATTTTGATGTGCTTAAACCGGCAAAATTATGATTTAAAGCTGTTAACGGATCATCAGTGGTCTAAACACAGACAATAGAAACAAAAAATATATCGATTAAAGCAACACGAGGCGAGAAACAATACTCGAAAAACCCAATTTTAAGGCTATTTGGTACTATTGGGTACCATTAAAAACATATAAATACCGTATGTTTTTGAAGAAAACAAATCTTTCCTGTAATATTTAGATTAGCTCTTAAATTCAAGCTCGTATTTTAAAAAAATAGAAGCAAATTTTAAGTTATCAAACTTCAAAAAGCTATAATGTCGACTATTTTGAAAATAACAAAAATTCTCAGTATAATTTAGCTTTATTATAGTTTAATTTACTTTATTAAGTGATAAATTATTAACATAATTGTCACGTACTTTATTTAAGTACTTATATAATCTAGGTCTTAACATCGATCTTTGGCGGCTGTGCGGGGATTAAAAGTCTAAATCTAGATTATTTTTATTATTTTTCCTGTAATCTACAGAATACACAGCAACTTTTGAGCCCTATTACATTACGGTACTCCAAAATTCGTGATTTTCAAGCCACCCTATTATGGAGTCTATGCATACGCATCAAAAAAGCGGCAAGTAAACGCACCATATTTAATCTTCGACGTCGTCGATATGTTCTTGACTACCTAATGACAATCACTCAGTTGTCTAAAATATATATGTCCAATCCATTTTAATATTTTTACGACGGGAACTTCCTGACAGTAAAGTTGTTTATAATGTCTATTGCATAATATGGAACAAACGGTCTCGCTTGAGGTTCCCAAGTAACTGTCAAATGGCCGTAGCCAGTCGTGTGTGACGATTCCGTTCCGGCTTATGTCACGCTGTGCACTTATGCGATCATGGTGTGGTGCTGTAATCATTGTTGAAGATACATCAACAGCCAACAGTTATATACCTAATACCGAATTTTTACATGGAAACGAACCGGATTTATTCACCACTAGCTGTCTGCTGCTGTCCATCCAGCAGCTGTCACTACTTTGTCGGTAGAATTTAATTGCTATTCTTTTATTTCAGGCGCATACCAAGACATAAGGGATGATTTCCTGAATAAAAAGTATTCTTTGTCCTCAAAACTGTCTCCATACCACATCTAAATCGGTTCAGCGGTTTAAGCGTGAAGGGGACAGAGATAGACACTTTCGCATTCATAATATTAGTATAGTAAGTATGGATTTAACTGACAATAGGTACCTACCTCAAATTGCAAGCATATATAGATGTAGTAGATTGTTAACCAAGGGTTGAAAGCCACCCATCGCAGACGAGATATTTAGCAATAGATCGAGGCTGAAATGGGTGGTTTTACCCGAGTTAAACACTTCGCTTTTCATAATACGAGGATACTAAAATAATGCCAAAATATGCGCAAACACTTTTTGAATCAACGAAAGAACCATTTTCGCGGGAGTTGCTGAGTGACGTTAACAGTATTTTTGTAGGGACCATTTTATTGTTTAATTCTGAATTAATCGTACTTATATATGGGCCAGTTTAAGTACGATTCACCGTCTATTTTTATTTTTAATACGTTTTTGCTCTAGAGCAGAAAAGTACCACTTAAAGCACGCCACCTACATAGATGGACAATGAGCCACCTTCAGAGTATCAGAAATGAAAATATATTATAGGCCGGGCCGGACTTAGCTTACTTTACTATCTTACCCACTATCGCACTTTGGCACTGATTACGGTAATTTCCATTTTTGAAAGCAGCAGCTCTGAATAGTTAGAATAATATCTATGCCTGAAACCTATCCTTGTGTTACCAGCTGAAACATCGTGCTTTGGATTATTTCCGTCAAATGGGGTAAAATGGCACATTCATGGCTTACTTGGGACACCTGTTTTTAATAGGATCTAGTGTGTAAAATCAGGTGGCCCAAGTAAGTCATGAATGTCCCATTTTACCCCATTTGACGGTTTGCCATTGCCACAAGTACTTCTCTTTTACGTTTCTCAAAAAAATAAGATGGCAGCTAACTTATAAGATAAGAAAGAAACGTACATGACGCTCATACGGGTTCATTGCCTATGCGCATGTAGATAAATGTAATTTGAATCGATGCGCTTGAGCAGGCTTGAACAAAGAAACTAATCGACAGGAAGCGATAAACAAACCAGCTTGACGATGAAACCTATGCGGAGTATGCCGTATTTAGTAAGGAACCTATAATTATTGTGTAGTACCTACCTAACAGAATATTTCTTTAGGTTTTTGTAATATACAGCTACCGTTGGGCGATCACTGCAAGGTAGTAATTGGCTGTAAAAATCGTCGGCAGGGTAATCATGTAAGTTTATTTTATTTTAATGTTAAATTTAAATAGTCAGCTACATTAATATACACCTACTTCAAAATTTATACATTAATATACAGTAAAATATACCTACCAAACTCAAACTCAAACTCAAAATATTCTTTATTCAAATAGGCCTAGCAACAAGCACTTTTGAATCGTCAGTTATATATTACATAAATTGAATCTAATTATTCAGAGCAATTTATTGATGCATATGAAATTTTAAAAAAGACATGAATTACTATAATGTATGTCAAAAGAGAGTATAATAAATTCACAAAAAGATCGTCAATATGTAAAATAAAAACATAAAAAATTGTATAATCTAGACAGTTTCTAGAATAAAATCTGAATGTCAAGAGGAAAATTTAACGTCAACATCTAATGTCATAGTTATGAAAATAGTCATTAAGATGTAATGTCATAATTATTAAAATATAATTAGTATTTCAACCACAATTATACCCACGGTGTTTTATCATTCATGTAGTCTTTTGTGCTATAATATGCTTTCGATATGAGTTTATGCTTTACATAAGTCTTGAATTTATTAATAGATAAATTAGTCACGTTTGTAGGTAGTTTATTATAAAACTTTACACAATTACACATGAATGATTTTCTTATTTTTTGGAGCCGAGTGGAGGGTACCGCAAGCTTATATTTGTTTCTAGTATTAATATTATGTATGTCACAGTTCTGTCTAAAATTTACAATATTTTTGTGTACATACACAATATTGTCATAGATGTATTGACAATGCATTGTCATTATATTAATGTCCTTGAACTTATCTCTAAGTGAGTCTCTATGTTTCATTTTATATATTGCTCGAATAGCCCTCTTCTGCAGAATAAAGACAGTATTTATCTCTGCAGCACTGCCCCAGAGTAAAATACCATACGACATAATACTATGAAAGTAACTAAAATATACTAATCGAGCTGTCTTCACGTCTGTTAATTGACGGATCTTGCTCACTGCAAATGCTGCAGAACTCAGTCTATTCGAGAGATTAGCAATATGGGGACCCCATTGGAGTTTTGAATCTAATGTCAAACCAAGAAAAACAGCACTATCAACTAGTTCCAATTCCTCATCTTTCACAGTGATACTAGTTTGCGTGTGATTTACGTTACTCGTGACGAACTTAATACATTTAGTCTTTTTCTCATTTAACAATAAATTGTTGACATTAAACCAATTAACTATTTTAGAAATGGCATTAGATACATAATTACAAGCTTGTTGTTGCCGTGTGACTTTGAATATGAGTGAGGTATCGTCAGCAAACAATACTATATCATGGTGGGTCTTTACGAGGTATGGCAAGTCATTTATGTAGATAAGGAATAGGAAAGGTCCCAATATTGATCCCTGCGGTACACCCATAGAGACCAATGAACCCGGCGATCGCTGTCCATTCACGTCGACCCTTTGTATTCTATCATGTAAGTAAGAGTTTAGCAAATTCAGTGCCGATCCTCGAACTCCATAGTAGTGTAGTTTCCTGATCAAAGTTTCATGACATACGCAGTCGAAGGCCTTGGACAAATCACAGAAGATACCTAAGGCATCATGTGACTCCTCCCAGGCATCGAATATATGTTTTGTTAGCTCGACAGCAGCGTCAGTTGTCGAGCGACCCCGCGTAAAACCAAACTGCTTATGATGCATTAAATTGTTAGCATTAAAATGTTTTATTAATTGGGACAAAACTAGTTTTTCAAAAATTTTGCTAAATGTAGGTAGCACAGATATTGGTCTAAAATTAGTGGGGTCAAAAGTGCTACCAGACTTGAATAAAGGAGTTATTTTACTGTGTTTCATTAGATCAGGAAACTCACCACAATCAACACTGTTATTAAATACAACCACTAAATCAGGCGCTATGACTTCTATTAGAAATTTGACAGAATTGACAGAGACTCCCCAGAGGTCACTAGTTTTTTTGACATTAATTGTTTTAAATGCCTTTACTACGTCTGCGGCATTAACATGTACAAAATGAAAATCTCTACTACATTCTGGGGCGTTGTCTTTTAATAACACAACGGCAGACGAAGGTGATGAATTTAAATACTGTGTTGTGGATACTGGTATCTCACTAAAAAAATTTTCGAATACTGTTGCTACTTCTAAACTTGAATCTATAATTTTGCCATTTATTTTTAATTTAGGATCATTCATTATGTGCTTTGATCTGCCAGTTTCCACATTAATGACTTTCCATGTTGTTTTGATAATATCGGAGCTATTTTTTATTTTCTGGCTTAAATAAGTACGCTTAGCTATTCGACAATCTATTTTAAATTTTTTCGAATATTGTTTAACATGTTCTTTAAATTCATCACTCGCATTAAACCGCCGTTCCTCATATAAAGCATACAGTGCTTGTCTACGTTTATGTAAGTCCACAGTAGCCCATTCACTAAAAACTGATACACCACCAACCACGACCGATTTAGGAGTGAAAGTTGCTTTATAATGTTTCATGAATGTGTGAAAAAATGAGTTGTACATGTCGTTAGGACTCATATCGGAAGATAAAAAGGGTAGCGCCTGGACTAAACTTTGCTTCATTCGTTCGACACGGTGCGTGGTTACTGGTACAAAAGTTATTTGTTTTCTTAAAGTACTCCTTCTTAATGTCTCAAATGTCATTAATTGGCCTAAGTGATCTGACTCTAATTTGCTGATTACACTTTGGGTAATAGGAATAATATCCGTAAAAATGTTATCTATACAGGTGGCGCTAGTAGCAGTTACTCTAGTAGGCTCCGAAAATATGTGGTTGAGGTTACATGATTTGAAAAGATTCAACAATCTAGTACTTATTGTTGAATTTTCCAAAATATTGACATTGAAGTCTCCGCATATAAGTAATTTTTTGCTAGAGAGCGATATTTTAAACAACACGGATTCCATTATATTTTCAAAGAGGTCAAAATTACTTAATGGCGGCCTATACACACAAACAACAATAAATTGCTCTAATTCTACTGCACTTAGTTCTATGGTCCGTTCAACAGACAAGGATACAACATCCTTACGTTCCTTAAATTTTAATTGATTATTTAATATAATTAATGAGCCACCATGTATGGAACCAAGTCTGGTGAACGAACTACCCACATGATGATTATTAAATTGAGGCATTATTTCATTATTTTTTAACCAATGTTCAGTTACACATAGAATATCAATATTATAAGTATTCAAAAAGAGTTCAATCTGTAAGTCTTTACCTCTGATACACTGAATGTTTTGATGAACAAGATGCATATAATTTCCATTTTTCAAGCATTTTTCATTCAATTTATTAAATACTAAATTGCCAGAGTAAGAGTACTCCTTTGTCTGAACATCTAATTTAAATGATTGGTTATAACAGGAACCAATTCGAGGTCCACAACGGACTGCTCAATAGGAGCAGAGTTAAGTGCTCCCAAATTCTTGGCAGAAATGTCAATTAAATATGATAGCGACAAGGCTATTTGTTTTTTATAATAATTAGAAAGGTAAAACTTACCTTTAGTCAAAAAATAGTGTTTACCAACATAATTGTTGGTGTCAATTATGCTAAACTTATTACTATATGTACAAAAATTATACAGGGCTATATTCAAATTATACCTAGTGTCATTTTCTGCCTTTGACATTTGAGGACAATAGGGAAATGTGAACATAATAATTTCTTTCACAGTAAGTGTGTTCAATTTTTCAATAAATTTAATGAAATTATTTTTGTTTACACTTCCCCTGTTACCCATAAGTATAAGCAGTGTTGTCTGCGAAGTAATACTTGTATCGCTCAAAATTTGTTTTGAGACATTGTCAATGTCACTATAAGGCAGACAGTTGCTAATTACTGTTAGTCCTGTTAAATAATCATTTAGGAATATGCCCATACTACTTCCAATCTCATCACAGTACATAATTACATTGGGTTTTGTTGTGTTCTTTTCTATAGTGTGGAAGGAGCTATTATTATTTTGTTCTTGTGGTGGTAAACTGGCACACAGGTTACGGTTTATTTCATCATTGGACAAATGACCACTCACTTGCTTACATACACATGACTGGCCATTGGTCAGTGACTCAAACCGCTCTGAATTATAATTAATTTGTGCAATTAAATCATCCATAGCTAATGAATATTCACTAATAACTTTTTTTGAATTCTCATTCATTTTATCTAATGATTTGAGTTGGTCCTCCAAACTCTGAATTTTAAATTTCAATTTCTGTGTGTCAGTCTCATATTTTGATGTACTATTTTGCAACAAAGTAGAATACATATCCAACTTATCCACTAAATTTACATTGATTTTGCTGAATCTAAGTTTCTTGAAAAATAATTTGTTCTGATTTGATAACTTTTGTGTTCTTTTTATGAATTTGTTCAATCGAATATATTTCTTTAGTTTTTTTACCGCTGCACTTTACTAGCCCTGATGTGGTGTAATCATTGGTTAAATCGATAGTAACCACAGGATTTTCAATTGGAGCGGTAACCAACTGTTGGTCGGGCCCAACCAGTTCCTCGAATAAGCTCTGAGACTGAGCCTCTGCAGCATTAGTTTTGGCCTCCTGTAGCTCGTAAATTTGTTCGTGGGCATCATGTAACGCTTTCTCCAATGAGTTAATGTCCTTCAAGGCCTCCTCATATGCAGCAGCACACTCAGTAAACTGGTCTACCGTCTCCTGTAGCCGGGCCCGCTCGGAATTTACATCATTATAAGCACTTTCTAAAGAACATAGTTCCTTTTTTAACTTGTCTCTACTATCAAGTACTAATAATAGTTCCTTCTCACTGTCCTCTCTCTCACCCAGCAATTGAGCACACAGCTCCTTGGATGTTTTCAGTTCAAGCAAAGTAAGTTGGAGTTTATCATTCTGCTGCTGGCGAGCCGCTGTTGCAGTTGCTCTGCGAGTTAGCATTTTTAATTTTCTTTTTAAATAAACTAAAACAAAACAAGGAACTGCACACTCAAGCCGAGCGAAATTAGGTACTTACATGAAATAGTGACGTCTCACCATGCCTACACTGCCGCTTGTACAAAGATTTTTGTTAAACACACAATGAGTATTAAATAGGTAGTGAATAAAACAAGCAGATAGGATCGCGAAACGAACACAGATTTTAAATTAATGTAACAAAACTACTTCCCAGTTTGAAATCCGGGTTCCAACGTACAAACGTCCGTTGACAGCTTTAAGTATACAAGTGCCCGGGCACTGAACTAATAAGTTATACACCGTACTGACACTGGCGTTGCTTATTTACTATTTTTTCACATTCGAATTCACTATTTGAACGAAATAAATATTAATTTCTTAAAATTAAAACAGCTGATACAACTCTGACGTTTGACGTTCCGAGACCGTTTAAGTTACGAGATTAGCCTGCAGAAATCTACCTCATGCTGAAAAAACAATGCGGCGACCAACGACGATGCGATGCATAATGTCACAGATTGTAGAATAGGTACAGCAGAATCCGCTTATAACGACCACACCACACATTAAATTTGATACCAAACATTTTCAAAGTAAATCAGTCCGTTTTGTGCGACGTCCTGTTAGTACAATGTAATATCATCGGTCCCTTCTATATTCCGGTTCTATACACCGGTCCGGTCTATATTAAGTACCTACTATATATAACTTAGTCCCAAACTAATAAGCAAAGCTTGTACTATGGGTGACGATATACATACTTTTATAGATAAGTAGATAGTTAAATACATAGAAAACATCCAAGACTCAGGACACAAATCACACAAATAAATGCCCTGACTGGGATTCGAACCCGGGACCTCCAGCTTCGAAGGCAGGGCCACTACCAATTAGGCTAAAGCGGTCGTCCAATCTTCGTCATTCGTTATGTGTTGTTAATGTGTATGTGTTATGTGGCTGTTGGTTATGTCAAGTTTAGTTAATTTTTACCAATAAATTTATTATTTATTAGGTACCGTTCAATATCTCAGTGCATGATTTTCATCAGACACATACGTTTTTTTGGTAGTAAAAATCTGCGGGTGCGGCTTAGAGTTTTTCAGTAGTGAAAGAGTCAAACGCCTCGGTGTCATTAAACTATCAAAAATCCGTAACTGTACCTACATTATTTGATACATCACGCTCTAATATCCCCGGTTAAAACTGGTGTACAACAATGGCCGCGGATACGCCCGTCGATTTCTCTGCGAACAATGTTTATGTAAAAAAAAACTGTTCGCGCTTGACCGGCCAACTGTGACCGACATGGCGTGTGCGCCGTGCTCTATGCACGCGCCATCTTGAATGTGCGGATTGAGTTGCGTTTGCGCATCGGTTTTTAGTCGAGCTGTTTATTAATGCGTTCTTGGTCGTAAGCTTTCTATGCGTACCTACATGTATGGCAGTTTAGTTTTACCGCATTGGGAGTGGGAAACTAAACTGAATGCCTGGTCATAAGCAGACACCATAGCCTATACGCTACGTCTCTATATAATCAAAAGCACATAAGTGATTTGATGATTTTTATATTGACAGCTAGAGACGACTCACACTCAACACAGCGATCCACGGACACGTAGGTGCCTATATAATATCATCTCACAAATAAATCCTATGAACGGGATTCGAACCTCGGACCTGCAGTGCAGCTTCGTAGACAGGGCGCTACCAATTAGGACAAAGCGGTCGTCAAAAAATGAATTTCACGAGTTGTATGTGATGTGCTACCTAACGTAACTGCAAACACCTCGAGAGGCGCACTGTAGAGGCTCAATCTAAAAGTTACATTTTGCATTTCCTTTTAATGTCTTTTTCGCCTTGTTTCCTCTGGCGCAGATTAAACATGTTAGACCTTTATGAATGAGGACTGAAAATAAAATTGGAATGCATTCAGACTGACCTCCTGAAGATATAAGATTGAAAAAATACATTTATTTAGATATACTCGTCAACTACGTTGTCAATAATAAGGGCAACTTACATTAGTACCTATACTTTTAATTGGTATATTAAAGGACACAGTACAGTACAAAATCATCATGAGTAGAGACAAACAATAGACGGCCTTATCGCCTTTGGGGGAGGCCTATGTTCAGCAGTGGACGTCTTTCGGCTGAAATGATGATGATGATGATGATCGCCGATATATAAATAAATAGATACTTAAATAGATACAAAACATCCAAGACTCAGGAACAAATATGTTGTATGTTTTGATTTTGAGTTGCCTGTAAGTGTCACTTAGTTACGTACGTATGGCATCATTTATTTACCCAACGTACCTACCCAATATCATTTGAGTTCGAATCCTTTAGTTTCACTTGCCGACTTAGCTTAGCAATCAGAGAACTCTGTGGTAGCATTCGAGGTAGGTATACTAGGTATTAATTTTCATAATTGTCTGCCGGCCTAGATCATAATGGTTCTAATTGTTTTTGGTAACACGCAAGCATTTGAGGCAGGTTTCTAATCATTTGGAGTACAGTTCAGTTAGACTGGAGGCTCGGGTATCCTTGGTAATTGTTTACAGATTGAAACAGAATAGCTTGTAGACTGGATGAATCGTTTATATGTGCGTGTGAGGTGAGTATACTAATTGTAGTCACTAAGTACGGGACTACGAGGTTACACTAACTACACAGTAGTTATAATTTTATTAATTGAGTTTTCTATCTACTTAGTTCACATTTAGGTAGCAGCTGATAATCTCCTAAACTACTCATTTGACTTCAAATATCCTTTACTAATGTTATTAAGAATGGCTCAGCAGGGATAGACGTCGCTTTTTTGTAAATGACGAGCGGAACCGCTGGGACAGCTACTTACAAAACTTATTGTAATTAACTTGTATATGCTGTATGCTGAAGACATACAGGACCTGTTGCCAAATGTACAGACCAAAAGTGCAAGAGTGCTGGCTTTTCCACTGGTTTTCTTTACCGTCATAGTCGCCTGGTTGGTAGCGTGGTGTGCAGCGCGGCATTTAGCTTGTACTCGAATGCGGTCTTACGGGCGTGAAAATGAGACATAATTATTTATTTATATTTATATGAGACATATTTATATTTAGCAATATAATAACTGACGTTACATTTGGCTTTTGCGCGCGTGAACAGTATCTGTGTCCGGAAAGCTAAATTCCATTTCATCTAGAACATTACGAACATGCTTATTCTTTAATATTTAAATAAATGTAAATTGTACCGGGACCCTGGGCCCCAATGGCACATCAATAAAAAAACCGGTCAAGTGCGAGTCCGACTCGCACAACGAGGGTCCCGTACACAGATCTGTACCGGTTGCAACTTTATTAATTCAGGAAAATCACAACAACATGGTGTAGAAATTGTACGCCATGGGTACAGCGCCATCTATAGGCAAATTTGTTACAAATTTGAGCGACTGAATGACTTACTATACGTATGGTGTTTTTCAAGGATAATTCTTTATCACGTGAGAAGGTGGTTTAACATTTCAGTCTAGTGAATATGTCAAGTGGGACGTCATATGAAAGGGCTTGAGTTACAGATTCTGAAGCACTTTTTTACCTCGCTTTATATTCGATTTATGGGAGAAAATGTAAAAAAAATACCGTTCCCCCTTATCTCCTAAGTTTACCCAGGAAAAGATATGAAATTATTACATAACATTAATATCAATGTATATTTAACAGGAAACATATATCATAAATCTTGTTTTTCTTTTTTTATCATCCAAAAACATTTCTATACTAAGTTTGTAATTTAATCACCATTGCATACATATATTTTGATTTATAAATTCCTACGCGATTATGCTGAAAGTACCTTCATTGACTTCTTTCAAATAAAGAAATAATTTGAAATCGGTTCACGTGATATAGAACTATCCTTAAAAAACCATAATACAAATTCGTCGATAGATGGCGCTGTGCCCATGGCGTCCAGTTTCTACACCAGGTTGTTAAGATTTTTCTGAATTAATTGAGTCGGGTCAGGTACACATCTGTGTATGGAGCCCTCGGTGCGCGAGTCGAACTCGCGCTTGACCGGTTTTTCATATGAAAACAAAGTGCTCCGTTGAGGATTCTCACGGTGTTTCTAACTTTTAATGCTTTTGCATTATCTTGTATGGGATTGCAGAACTTTAAGTACACGTTGTGTATATATTGACTGTATATTTTGCCCCTGTAAACGAGAGTTCACTCACAAATAAGCAAATAAGTAAATAAATCAAATGTTGTTCTTACTGGATAGTGGATAGAATTATAAACATAAACATATATGTGCGTAACTATTGGCTTTGCGTTTTGATAAGTTGCGTGCGATACAAATCTTGCACATCCTTCCTTAAACGACTCATATTCAAAGGGGAAGCTACAAAAGCGGTATAATGTCAACGCGGATAGATTCTACCTTCTACGTCTTTTTATTACCCCAAATATGAGCTACGGTTCAAAGTTGACATTCATTTTCTAACGTAGCGTGACACATGGCCATGCTTTCAGAGTACAAAGGGGACGAAGAAATAAAAATACCACGCTTGGACGGATAACGTCACATGTGCTTCAGGTAGAACGTCTATCAAATGAGTAAGACTCAAAATTGTGTAAATATTTTCAAAATTAATCGTGCCCTAATCACTTGTATGTTTATTTCACTAAAGGTGCAATATAATACGACTTTTGATAGACGAAGCGATTGGATTTCGTTGCGTGGTCTAATGAGACCATTAGGGAACCATTTTCTGGCCCAATAACAATTTCGCTGTTTATTATAAATATTTTTTATTTTACTAAATAGGTTCGTAGAGTGCGTGATAGGTATCGCGTCCGCATTACGCCCTATTTAGAGCCATTTCCGCCTAATGGCAAGAAAACATTTCACTCATTAGAATAAATTAAACAGTAGGTAGTTAGTTACCTGAAACAAAATGGACACTAATGTTGGTGAAAGTTTGTCAAGCAATATTGAACTATGGAACGATGTAGTAGTATATTATCAATCACTATTTTATTTATATCTATGTTTACTAGGGTGGAGCATGTTGTATGAATAAAAAATAAAAGGTAAATAGATACAGACTACAGAAATAGTATATATTGTATACTATCTAATACTCTTTTTTCTGTTTTTATTTTATGTACAGAGTGTTCGGTGGCAGAATTAGGATTTTGAATAGAAATAATAGACAATATACAAATAAATAACTATTATAACCCACCTACCTACACCAATTATTACGTACTTACTTAAGTCCTGTTCATGTTTTATCATTGTAATAATTCTCCACGTAGTGCACAATAAAGCATTTTATTATTATTATTTTTATTTATTTTAGGTCTTAGGTTAGATTTTATAATAATTATATAAAAACTAAAATATAAAACAATATTTACAAAACATAAAATCATTATAAAAACCTAACCTAGGGTGCCGCCGGCAGCGAGGCGGGGCCTAAGCTATCGGTGGTTAGGGCGACAGAGAGAGGAACTTCCTGACTATCCGCGCCGTGTCCAGGATTACCGGTTTCTGTATCTGACCCAGCCATCTAGCGAGTCTCTTGAGGTATTGGTCGAGACTCTTCGCTATTAGACCGTTCACAGAGACGACTATCGGGACAATGATCGTTGAATCAACATCCCACATGGCGGTCACCTCGTGTGCCAAGTCCAGGTACTTGCTGACTTTGTCCTTCTCGGCCTTCAGAGATTTGCGTGTTTTGTTTCTTGGAAATTATTTCATCTACATATATGTTGACCATCACGTCGGACACACTCTTGGAATCTTTCCTGAGTATTCCGAGCAACTCGGATCAAGAAGCGAAGTCGGGATACCGTTAACCTTCTGAAGGTTATTTTGTTTTAGTGTTGAGATGATCACTGGGTTGGTTTCAGACTTTACTTTTGACGCCCACAGAGAAAAAAAACTTATAGTTGAAGATGACCTGAGTGGCCAGGGGATGGAACCGAAACGGCTTATCAATTTGTTAGGGCAGAAATCAAGAAGAAACGCCATGATGTCCCTAGTAGTGTGAGGCGTGGCGCCATCTTGCTGGAACCATGTGTGAGAACTGTAGGCAGGATGTCCTCGGATTATTGGCAGAAAATAATCGTTAAGTATCCGCCTATAAGAAGCACTATTCACAGTAAAGGATTGCCCTGGATCATTAAAAAAAAATAGGGTCCAATTATTCCTCTGCTTCACAGTGCACACCAAACCATCACTTTGGGACTGTGAAGCGGCTCTTGATGTTTTCATGGTGGATTTAGTCCTTTAGGTGACTAAAAGCGACAATTCTGCTTATTCACACATCTATTTAGTGAAGTGGCTGTTGATGTTTTAATATCTAGTGGATTTAATAGTCCTTTATGTGACTGATAGCGACAATTCTGCTTATTCACACGCGACCCCGCGCTCTAACCTCCGCTTATTAACTTTTTTAGAAAAAAAATCGAAATTTCATTCGTAATTCTGCCACCGGACACCCTGTCTGTGTCTTATGTTTAACACTTTCAGTGCCAAGAATTCCACTAGCGAGTTCTCAATAAGTTTGTTCACAAGCCGTACGACTCCCGAAGGGAGTTCATTTCTATACTAGTTGGACATCGCTGGCATTCAGCAATCGGCTTGGATTTTGGCCTGGCAATGAATGTTTTAATGCCTGCGGTCTTACGTCATAGGTATACATACATAGATATAAAATAGGTATCCTAATGTATTCCTCCAAGTTCACCCCAAAAACTACCAAGTACATAGAGGTACTTACATTTGCTGATGCCTGGCGAAGTGATTATACTACCTAAAATTAAAACCAGACAAGTGCGAGTCGGACTGGCCCACCGAGGGTTCCGTACAAATTTGTAGCTAGGTGTTGATTACGTACTTTAAAAAAGACTATATTTTTTATGATTTAATTACAAGGGTATAATTTCAGATTTTTCTCTGTGCTTGTTTGTCGTATAAGACGATATTACTTGCCAAATTTCATAGTTCTTGGGCAACGGAAAGTACCCTATGAAATATACGTTTTTTGCGGCATAAACGAACGTATCCTTTTTGCGCTAACTTAGGAGTTTAATTTTTTCACAGGCACTGTAGACCTGAGTATATAGTTTTAATTTCAACTCAATAAGGAAGATAAAGGGTCTTGAAAAGCAGACAGACCGACAGACAGGCAGACGGACAACAAAGTGATCGTATAAATGTTACTTTTTTGCCTTTTGAGGTACGGAACCCTAAAAATAGCTACAGGTAGGCAATATCGTGAAAGCGGTAATCCACAGTCCATACTTGTGTGAGATTGTAAACATTGCCCCCGCCTGTATTGGCGCAAGCTCGGAATCGCCCATCACTGTGCTTGTGGCATGTGCTTGTAAATTGCAAATATTTTCACATGACTTTATACCTACATTGAGATCGTTCTCATAAATCATGGTAAAGTCCCAATATACTAGCGTCGACCATGTACATAAATCAACATAAATACAATACTTATGTGTCTTACGTGTCTTGGCATATTATCGCATTATACATAAATATAGAGTAAAACTAATGTTAAACTGAACGCTCTTCAGGTTCAGATTCATTTATTTCATAGATGTAAATTACAATATAAATTAAAAAAAAATATATATAAATGCATTCTTCCAGTGTGTTTCCGCCACGCATATAGGCGCAATACACAGGAACCAGATACTCAGACTGAAACAATGTCCATAATATACATATTATGTTCACAAGTGACCTTAGTCAGACAAATGTCAAAGTTTAACATTTAAATGTTTGGATCGTCCCACATTTTCCACAAACGTAACAAAGACCCAAAGTGGTATCAAATAACTCACTTGTCCACCTACGCAAAAGTTCATGCTATTTCAGTATTTTACTTAATGTACACCACCTATTCATGAAAACTCTTTGCTACGAATCTTGTTTGAGTAGTAGAAACCTGTTTCGTAGCGCCTGCTTTATCGACAAGTCGCGGTCTGTCAAATCTTCCTCACTGCGCATGTCCGTGGCATTTGACAACTCTGACACCCTATCATCAAGTAAGGCACGCTTGGAAAATACTGCGGACTAAACCCAAAAAACAAAGAATTAATAAACTGAAATACTAAGTTCATTACTTATCTGACCGTGTTGTCTTGTTCTATGTTCTTTTTATTACACCACTGTGATAAGTTCCTGAAGTTTTCGCGTTTTTCAGTGTAATTTCATAAGATAACAAATCTAAACAATCTAAGCCGCCATAACCCGATGTAATAACCGAGAAACGATGTGGTAATAACAGCTAGTGGACAGTGAACTCAACAATGATTAAAAGAAAAGTGATTTGGACAATTTCGTGGTGAATTTAAATGTTAACTATGGACTAAATGCGACTTTGCTGTGATCTCAAGCACCGTGAAAACGTATTGAAATTAGCATAAAAAACACTATGTTATAAATCAAAATCAAGTAAATTAAATACATATCATTTGTGTGCCTGTAAATTTAAAAACATAAGACTATTTACGTATTGATATCTATAAGAAATATTTTGGCATATTTATCATTATTATTCACTATATACATTAGGTACGAATTTACATAGTGAAAAGACTATTTAAATATATACAAGAATTTAGTTGTGACTTGGAATTCTACTGGACTGGTGGCGAATATCTTCATTGAATGGTGAGTTTTACAAGTTGTGGTCGTTGGCGTTTTGGACTAGGAAGAGAAAAATCACTGACAAACGAGGAAAATTGAACATACTAGCCATGCAGGAGTATTCTAAACACAGCCACTTTTAACTTACTAAAAAAAGAAAAAGGCTTTATCGCATTGACATAAAACGATTTTTCGAGGCGTACAGTATAGGTTAGGTTAGGTTAGGTTAGGGTCTGTACTTAGAAATAACTAAAACCTTGCCGTAAATAAAATGTTTATCTATCACAAGGAACTTTATGGTAAAGTAAAAAGAAACTTTTTATAATTAAAAGTGTAATTTTGCATTTGCATTGCATTGCATTTTGAACTGGCATGTCATTCGACGTTGTTTGGAAACGCGAGTGCTTACGAATAAGTATCGGTTACAGTACGGTACGGCAAACGTGTCGCGCTCGACATCAATAATTACGCAATACTCGACCTTAAAGACGCGAGAGACCCGTTTAATTAATTTGAACGTACAAAATGGATCCTCTAGAATTTAAGTAGGTAATTACTTACATCCATTTAGGTTAACCCCAAAACCTCTGCGTATCATTTTCCCTTGTCATAATACGAACGTATCAAAACACAATCTGTTAAAAGTGCCGCTAGTTAGGTAAATAAGAAACACATTAGCATCCATTTACCTACGCATTTACCCTACAGGGAGAACGGGCAAATTGACGTGGAAATAAATAAAGGCGTGTAGAGATAGCCTAACTGGTGAATTGAGTTTCGGATTACACCCGTAATCGCTGAAAGAAAACCTCGTTGAAATTCTAAGGTTTCTTGGCGAAGTACGTTCATTAGGCGAAGTTGGTTATTACATTGTACGATGCTTGCTGTGGTTTTCAGAACGCAGTTTTCGTTAATTATTTTATTAGGGCATCAAGTACACGTAAGGTTTTTTTATGGGAACTCGATATGGATTATACGTATTGACCATAAATTGTATCCATTTCTTTTAAATATCTACAAGGAAGTTAACACATCTTCTTGCACCAATCAGATTCATATTCTAATCAGTTACCCCCTTAAGTTCGTTTGTCATTATCTGTCACTTTGACATACGTGCTTGTGAGACAGTGACAACAGACATTCTAGATAGCAGAGGTTTGTTAAGTTTTATAAATACGGGGGTTAGATTTTTACGAAGCGCGGCCATTGACACGATCTCCTTTATGTCGAACATGTGGCATTTGTCCCTTTCGCACTTAAGTACTGTCTAGTAAGGGACGAATGCTAATAGGTGGGACATAAACACGATCATGCTAAAGCAGGAATAGGGGTGTTTAACTGTTTATGGGCGTTCGACCGTGCCTGGTAATACGAAATACATAGCAATTTGATAGTTTAATACTTAACTGACAGCTTAAGTATTTGTTTGGTAAAATTATTTTTATACCATTTCTTTTTGTATTTGTAATTTTTTTTATTGTGTACAATAAAGAGTTTTACTGCTACTACTACTACTACCATTATTCTCATATAAAGTATACTTATGCAAAATATGCTTGTGACACGACTCGCTGGTCAGAATCATACGTAGTTGCGTAGGAGTGCTTATTTTATTTCCAAAACGTGAACGTTTCCACAGTCTCTTGACATTCCGCGACCGCATCGCTCGCTCCTGCATAAACAAGGTCACTCAAGGCTAGCGAGAAAAACTAGTCTTTTTATATCTAGCATTGTTAAAAATAAGTTTCTGTGAAAAAGATCATTTGTTGGTACAAGCTTTTACATATATATTTTTTTTCACAGTCATCATCCACTCGCGGAGATGGAATAATTGAGCCGTCGTCTTTCGGCGAAAAAAATAAACAATTAGCATTATTTTGTAATGAACCCTGGGATCCCATTGACCGGTAGACAACGGGTTAACCGTACTAGTTATGATTAATAATAGAGATTTGTACGACTTGAGATATGGGGGTTGTGTTTACTTGTGTTTACTCCTTAGAAATTATAGGGAAGAGTAAATTTGTATTCGCCGAACAGTAATTTACTTTTAAAATAAAATGATACGAGCAAACCATAGCACTCGCTAGACATTTATATAATTCCCATAGTTACATGCGATGATGTTCTTCCAAAGGCGTGTCGTGTCAATATTGCTTGGCTGTATTGTGGCAATATTTTCGGAAGGGCGTTGTTCGCGTCGCGTGCCTACTCGTACATCGGCAACAAACATCGTGCCTTGCATGTTCCGTTAGCTATTTACCTATATTTTTTCTACTAAGCTTTCTCAGATAAGCTTAATGGATATTAGCTTTTTTAGCTTTTAATAATATGTTAAGCTTTTTTGCTGTTATGCAACGGAAAGGCGTTCTTTTCACAGTGAAACCTTATTAAATAAAAGCCATAAACTGCCTTAAATTGCAAATGTTGCATCTTTCACACAATTTTTTATTCCAATATATGTAAAATATATGTATTAAGCAATTTATAAAAGAAAAGTCAAAATTAACATTCAATACTGAATTACATTCTCACATTATGTACCCTTTTGGGCGCAGCAATTTTGGATTACACGTTTTAATAATTACACTATACTATTGCAAAATAAATATTTATTTACATAATGATATTAATGATTCATCTTCAAAAAATTAATTTAAAATCTTTTCCTTTATTAATACTTCCGGTAGTTTCTTGTAAATTTTGATTGACGTTACTAATGGCCTAGACAAGTGTATTTTAAGTCGTGAGGACATTCAGTACGTTAATGTTATTTACGTTTTAAAAAAATCACTGTGAAAAATCACCGTTACTTTGTCACTCCGGTTATTTCGTATAAAGCGATATTTACGTTTCACCGTTCACGGCGCTGTTACTGATATTTCTGTAACATCAGTAGCAACTGATGTTACTCTGTGACTAGTGTGACTGCTACGTCTACTCCTACGTGTGTAGACGTAGCAGTCACACTAGTCACAGAGTAACATCACAGTTGTAGCCTATTTGCAGAATAAATGTTTGATTTTGATTTTTGATTTTTTTATAACGTCACAATATACATTAACGCTTTGACAATGGAGGCGTTTAATAATAGTTTAAAAATATATATCAATACATATATTGCTGGTTTTGTTTGATCTAGGTATTCGGTTTTAAGGGCTTGATACAGTTACTAAGCTAATAAATAAATAAAATAAAATAAATTAAATATCTTTATTTTTGTCAGACCTACGTGATCCAAAAATTGTTGTTAATACCTCTTCAATTACTTTAGGGCACAGTTGTCACTCACGCGGAATAAATAAACGTAAAATTAAAAGTTTGTTGTTTACATTACTTTAGCGCACTATCAGTGACAATGCATATAGTTAAACTGACCCTTTTGTAAAATATTTAGCACATTATTTAGTTTAAGTAATTAATTAATTACTCCATCGAAGTAATGTGATAATTAATTACTCGCTCGAACTGAGTGTCTTCGTCCAAAAACGCCGACTGAACCCGACCGGCCTCGATTTATGTCGAGCCGAGTTACAGTCAGTTTACTTCCCATTCACAGCGGTCACGGGCGTGCACGACGCGGTACGATTCCTTACGCACCGACTGGTTCCAGTGATATCGTAACGCTAAGTAACAACGTTATTTTGTAACGTTGTTACTTCTAGAGATCGGTAATCTCGACTACGGGGAGCGATTCGAATCACTAAATCTAGCTCCGCTGTCGGTACCGACTCCGCTTATCGACTCTTCGACTTCTTTGAATCCCTCAAACTAATTTACTCCGGACTCGCTGGTTTCAATACAAATCCAGTGATCTTATTAATGAAGTTCTTCGAATCTTTTGATTCTTTTTAATCGAAAGGCCACCAGTTTTACCTACGGTCTGCGATACCAGCGCAAACCGGTCATTCGGCTCCGTACCGAGTCGGAGTTAATAACTCCTCGGATTCGATAAAATTTTAAAAGAGTCGATATGGAATCGGACCGAATCATTTAAATCTTGAAGTCCGGATTTACCCATCTCTAGTTACTTCATGAAAAGTCACACTGTTATTTTTTAACGGCGGATCACCGTGATTTTTTCATCGTGAAGTTATTTATCACCTACCTCTATTCAGTACAGTATGCACCGTTTCACCCAATGAAAATATTACGAACTGCAGCACAATTATGAAACGCGTTATTGAAATATTGAAGTCATATGTTAATTGTTTTGTTCCATGAGCTGTCTTTTGCGCAAGCACGTACCCAAATATGAGTGAGTGTGAAGCACTGATTATCAGATGGGGTTGTATAAATTGAAATTAATTATCTAGTTTCGAAACGGGAGCATTGACAGTTGTTTAGGTTCGCATTTTGCAGGAGATTTGGTAGGTAATGTAAATAATGCCGATGACAGATTAATTGGCAAGAACGAATGGCTACTGACGCAGTGGGATTAAAACAGAGTCCAACTAACGGAGTGGTTAGGTTTTTATACCAAAGCTTCAATGCTATGCAATTAAAATGTGATAATGAAAATAAATGTTATCCAGGTGAATACTTTGTACCTAGCGGTAGTTAATTAATAATAAATAAATTTTAATGGAGGTCGAAAAATACAACTTTGTAGTCTGCCAATTGATAGCAATTTTTTTAGTGCTTATTATAAAATGCAAATAATGGCGTAGTACAAAATTCAAGTGTAAGGTACGCATTGCATGAGATTTGCATACTCATTTTGCAACAATTTTGACAAGCCAAAACCCAAAGGAATAGGTAGAAAATTTAGTAACGCAACGTGTCTGTCCGTGCATTTCAGCTAAATGTGAAGTTACAGCTCGAAAGTTAGCGTGCAGCAATATATTCCGTGAGAATTTACCTTGGAGGTAAAGAGTCCAGCTACTGACCATTTGTGAACCTTATTGCAACCAAATAAAGTCTACTAGAAGATACTTTAGGTTGCCTTCGTTTGTACATTGCAGAGGTATAGCACGCTAAGTTTATTACCTACAGCCGCAAGTCTCAGGGTGGGATGTTTCTGTAAGGGAAAAGTTCGTCAGCGATTTAGCCCTTACATTGCTTACATGTCCGAGTTGTGAAGCTGGTAGAAACGGTGTTGTAAATTTATTTTGACAGTGTAAACAGTCTGTTTCGTCAGTCATATGTCAGTCAACCATAGAATAACTCACTACAAGTGTCTCGAGGGCACGGATTCCAATCCTGGCTTGTACAAATCAGTTTCTCGGTACGGAATATTAGTTAGGATGAAGAGGACTATTTCTACTTTATGAACACGTTGCCTGTAAAGAAGTTTTAGCTTTATTACATTAAATTTCATTAGCGGTTCATTTCATCACAGGAAGGATGTACATACCTACAATACAACTACTAGCTGCAATTCGTTGCAATAATGATTGATTGATTGTTGTTCGCTTCCGGCTCAAGCTCAGAACCGTGACGATAAAAACAGTTTGAGTTTATTTCAAAGTTCATGAAATCGTTGATATTTAGGAGTGGTTACTTTATTCAAAGGTACAGTTAAGTTTTAATAGCTATTATAATTTACTTTCGACACAACTATCAACTAACAATAACCTCACCTTACCGCTCACCCATAGATATATCTTGACACTGCAAGTCGTAATAACAATGCTTAATCACAGGCCTGGCTTACACTGGTGTGAGGCGAAGTGGAGCATTGTGAGTAACACATTGAAATCAATCTGGAATGCGTAATGATTGTCTCATATCGACCCCCATGCTACGGGGCTACCTACGGCGTAGCGCTACGAAACCAGATGTAATATACTATGAAAGAATTAAGTTATCTATAGAATACATAAATAACAATTCATAAAATAAACATTCTCGTTGGTGGAAACTTAAGTCTAAAAGTTTATACAACCCATTTTACCATTTACTCAAAATCGGTGTTTTTAAACAATGGAACAGCGCAACCAAGATATGATTTAATTACTTGGATCGGGACCAAGCCCCTATTACACCAACTTGATTGCCACCAGACAATGACAGTTAAATCAGATAACAGGATCTATAAATAACGGATGTTGTCCAGAATTAAATTTAACTCCCAACCTAGCATTGTACGTCGAATTGTGATTATCATGTGACCTCAAGTTGTTGAAATACCTTGGAGTTTTGCACAATGGGACAGAGTTATAAATTTTTGTCACAATTGTGTTTTCTATTGATTATAAACAATATAAGAGTTTTTACGTACTTTTTACACAGCTACTGCTCGGTGCAGACTCGGTCTCAAGAGTCAAGATTAACCACTCTAAAACGAATCATGGTAGTGGACCGATGCAATGTCACGTTAGGAAAAAGTTGATGAGTTCGTATACTTGGGCTTGTTGGTAACAAGTAATAACAACTGCATAGGAGAGATCAGTCAAAGAGCCGGAATGCCTAAAAGTGCCATGGCTAAATCTTGACACAGTGTGAAAAAACCGGAGAAGTAACTGGAGAAGAAAGGTGCGATTAGTTCGAGCACTCGTGTTCTCAATCTTTTTATAGACTTGGTGTATTAAGAGCCGTGAAGACAGCAAATGCCTTTTGAGATGTGGTGCTGGAGGAGACTGTCGAAGATTCTTTGAACAGCCGTGACAACGAATAAGAGATATCTTAGAAACTCTTGGACATCTGCCAAGAAAGGATTTGTTTTTTTATTTTGGCTATATTCCGGTGCGCTGGACCGATGCATTCAAGAATGCTGCCAAAGGGGAACTTTCTAGGCAATTGCGTGCGGTCACGATCCTCAGTCATGAGGGATCGACTACGAAGAAGAACAGACAGCCACAATTCTTGCGATGCAGACCTCCGCCTCATTAAACTCTTACCTCTTGGATGCTGCAACAAGCATCTGTAAAAGACACTGTGGGCAGTGATGGTTCAGGTACTGTCTATAGTTATGTATGTGTAGTGTACCTACACGAGGACATGATAAATAAATCAGGCCCGATGCGCCACAATGGATCAATAAGCATGTCGGACGCGATTTCATTTCCTGCGCGCGCGCCGACCCGTGCGCCAATTTCCGCTGGTTTCGTATTGTTGCTCACCTAGATGATTGAATTGAGGTCGTAGTTTTATAATTTATTATTTATTCACTGACAAACTGCAGGAGGGATATTGCAGTACAAACTGTTTAATCATTGGTATTTTGTGTGATTGTAATCACACTTTAATTATATTTGTGATTCACAAACCGTTCGCGATCGGCTAGCAACGAGTCGGTGAGTGGTATTCTCTCAGTTGCATACAGACTTGAACTCATTACAATTCGTTTACGGTTATAGTTTGCTAATGAGTACAGGCTTTTCATGTCTCTTCACTTTTGTCCGTCACTCGCTCGCTTGCACGGCTGTCAAGTTAATGTCACAGAATAATTAATAGTACTTACGTACAGAAGGCTGTCAAACAAAACCGATGTTTGATAGCTAATTATGGTATCCTACTTGCACGCGCTCGCCGCATAGCATGTGCTCTTTCGTTTCTAGCGCGATAGACACTGCGGAGCCGTGTTTAGCCTAAATGCGAAGAGGAAGTAGAGTAACAGGCCTGCTAATGTGTCAGAATGAAAAAAAGTGCGAAAGATATGAACTGAACTGAAGTCGTGTATACAAAATGCAAAATACAATATTAGGAATAATATATAATATATATATATTACATAACTGAACGAAAGAAACTACTTAGTTCAACGTTCATCAGCAGAATTGCTATGCTTTTTCAAATATATTACTTTGTCGCGTGGCTGAGTCAGTTTTGTATGCGTGCAACACGCATTTACTTTTTTAACAAAATGTACAATGCCTCAGCCGAATAGAATACTTATCCCGAATTAACTGTAATAATACAGTCACAACGTAAAATCGTCTAGTTTTTATTACGTACTTCTGAAAAGAATTTGCTTTTTATTGTGAAACAGATATCGAACTTTTACTTTATTTATCATGAGTTTTCTCAAATGTCAGAAAAAGTATGGCTATGTTTTCTTGCTAGTTTTGTAATCTTGGTTAGATGATGATACTGAACAGACTTCTTAATTCATTTAGTAATTATAAACACACATATTACCCTGTTAGGGTATGGCATAAAATACTTAACATTTGTTTAATGCGATAAAACTTGTTACATATGGCCTTATACTTTAGTACTAATATAAGAAGTTATTTATCTACTTATACTCTAGCATAAAGAAATTTGATGTGTATCATGTTTTTCTATGTGTGATTATCCTGCATAAATTCTTGTATTGAATAATTAGATTAGGTCTTAGCCAGAGTTACCTACAAACGAAGGTTAGTTAAACTAACATTATTACTCGTACTACGTTTAAAGGAATACTTTGAATACATAATACACTGTTATTTTTTATAAGACAATAACCTATTATCATAGGATCGTAAGCTTCTACCAAGGTAGGGTTTTCACTAAATACATTTATGTATTGAATAAGCACCAAAACCTATCCTTTCCGTAAATAAAGCGTTAGTATCAGCAACTACAGTTACTACAGCGATTAGATTACGGTTGACTGGTAAATAATACCTTAAGGCAAAGCCCATTCAGAGATCTGACGAAAATACTGAAGTTTGAGCTTCCAGTGTAAAGAATTAATGTAGAATTACACTACACAAAAATTACTGTGGACTGAAAAAGAAACAAAGAAAAAAAAAAACTGAACAAAATATTGAATAATGCCTTGGTAACTCTGTAAAAAATCCTAAGTATCATAGTAAAAATAAACTTTAATGATGCAGATTTTTTCATTATCAACGCAACGACAGTGATATGTTTTTTTAACACTGTGTATCACTGCTGTGCGACGAATAAATGTTTTTTTCTTTCTTTCTTTCTAACAGAAAGGATAGCTTTTTTATTGTTCTAATAAAATAAGTGTTCTAAAAATCTATTAAAATATACTAAATATTTACGAAACCATGCGCAGAGCTTCCGTAGAGAGCGGGATGGTTAATTGAAAAATTACGGGTGCTAGAGGGCTGTCATTTGCAATGGAATGCCCTTGTCTTAAGGCATACAGTTCGTCATTTGTACTTTTTTGTATTGAGCAAATATATATTTTTTAATAAATAAATTAGACTACACGCCACATTGAAAATATTATAAATCCTTAATTCAGGACCTTGGTCAAACATGACTGTTTACTTGCTTATCTACTTACGTATTAGCTGCATAAAGGTCACAACTTTCTACATACTTAATCGACCGTACACATTATAGTTAGTACCTAACATGACCACTTGGTTAGTAGGTATTAGGTATCTACTAACCGAGTGGTCGTAGGCGAAGAAATAATGGCAATTAACAACAGCCCCAAATATCCACACGTTACTAAACGAACATTCATTATTACCTATAAAAACTAGCCGCACGTTATAAAGAATTCAGTTATCGTGTGCGTGAGTGTAGCAGTTACCAACACGAAATTCGTTACTCTAATGATCGCCCTGGGTAAACTAGCAAATACTGTACTGGGAAATTGTAATTCCTTGAGATATAATTGAGAATTAGTATCGTTCCTAGTCTAATACGTAGTATAGTTCGTTTCACTCAGTCAATTATTCGTCAACAAATTGGTTTCCCTGAAATATTAAAAGCAAAGAAAGATTTGTCAATCAAGTAAGACTCATAAATTTTCATTCTATCTCGTCGTGTCGACGGGTTAAAGGTTCCTCTTTTTTGGCTTGACGACTTTCCGTTTACCTTATTGATGCCTTTTTAGTTTATTTCACGTCATATAATGTTGGATGGATTCACGTATGGCAAAACTTGAAATGGGGGAAGCAAAATATTTAGAATATGTATGTCTTTGTTACAAGTCGCCAGACTCTGAAAAAAAAAATATGCAGCAATAAGATGGATACTAAAAATCGAGAGGCTTGATCCCCGATTCAGAGCCTACGAATCAGGAGTTAATCGTGCCCGGTATAACGCTAATTAAAAAACTATAAGGGTTCCTTGTTTACTCCGCAACCCTAAAAAGATAAATTATGCCATACGAGTAAAAGAGAGTGGGATACTCGTATACTATGTCCTTTCTGTAGCATTGAAAAAAAAACCGGCAAAGTTCCTGTCGGATCACGCACAATGAAGGGTTCCGTACCAACACTTTTTAGGTTACATGTATTGGATAGTGGTTTTTAATGTGGACTAGTAATCCACATTAAAAACCACTATCCAATACATGTAACCTAAAAAGGTCGTATCTTCAACCGCACGACACTTACAACCTTTTGTTTCGGCAAGTTTTTCAGCAAAAACTCAAACACCGCAAAACCAATCTTGTTCAAACCAAACACCGTTGAAAGTAATTACGGACAGAAATGACGAAACTATAAGGGTTCCGATTTCGCCATTTTTGTACGGGACCCTAAAAATGGAAGAGAAGAGAAATTCTATAAAAATTTTACTCATTTTTATCGGTCGGTTTTATAATACGAAGTCTAAACTTGCAGGAGTTGTTGCCAGTTTAGACTTAAAATTATAAATCGCAGGTGATCTTCGCGAACGGCAGGGCCCATTTCAATAATATGTCACAATTGCTATAATGATAATAGCTACGGTCCGCCTGATCATATACCACATATACCACAGCATATGGACGCTTGCAACTCCAGTGGAGCCATAAGCGCGCTGCCGATCCTTTATTGAATTAAGGATTCCGTATAGGGGTTATCTGATCACGACAGGCTCGGACTACTTTAAAGTCAGTTTCGATAACACGTGACTTCCGTGCTTTTTTAACGCAACATACCTACCTCAATCGAAGTTATAGGCAAACATGCGTACCTATTACGTATAGGTACCACGTGTATAGCGCGCTGCTGTGGCGCCGAGGCGGCGTGTTGTGGGGCGCGGTTGCCATGACAACCGCGCCCCCACCAGTGACCCGCCGACCCCTAGTGACGGGCCACGCTGTCATTTCATTGGCATTGGGTTTTTTGCAAGTTTCAACTACATAAAGGTTTTCAACGTCAATTGTTACTATGACCTCTATGGAAACACTGCGATTTCAAAGGAAAACGACGACCACCTAGAAAAAAATTAGGAATAGGTATGTTAGAATATTAATTAATAATCGAAAAAGGTAAAACTAGTTCACTACTATTTACTATCCTAGATAAAAGAATAAACATGGATGACTTTGACTGTTGTAATAAACGCCCCTTAAAATAAAGATAAAGAAACGAGATTGATTTAAATAAATTAAACCTAGTTGTGTACTTATTTTGGCCAATGTGAATCGTCAGTGGTAGGACCCTGTATTATTGTGTACCGTAGAAACCCATGCTCTTTAATGTGAATGCTTGCCAGACCTTGGACTCCCCAACTACCTAGAAATCTTGCTATGCCTAATTTTGTTCTACTAAATCTACTATTTCTTTCTACCAAGTGCAACTTTTCTACCATTTCTACTAAAATTCTCCAACCTTCACAACAGCTACCCTAATGCATTTTACCTACATTTTTGCTCCTTAATCTTATAATAATATTAATGATGATGGTACTAAATCTCCTCACGACAAACTTTAAAATTGACATTCTTTAGTTCTAGGATTTTATTGAGATAAATTAATGGGATTTAAATTGGGTTTAAATAAGTTGTAATGATATTTAGCGTAAGTAGGTATGTCAAGTCGAACGTACGTATGTTTCGAACCTAGTATACAGAGATGTGCTAACCCTATCATATTAGAATCATTTTGCAGGTTTGTAGGGATTATGAATAATTTTGTTATTGGTATAAGGTCGGGCCCCTCCGTCCGCCCGAGAGATTGCTATCTCTCTCTGTTATTAAACAGAAACCAGTGGCTCTCGACCCTGACTGGACAAGCCCCCTCCAATATTTTTAACACTATTCGGAGTGTAAGACAAATGTCAAAATGACAAATTAATAATATTATGGAGAACTATGCCGAGTTTATTCATCCGCATTGTCCCAGGACGCAACGAGCAAACAACCCTTTGTAGCTCTCGGGCTTAAAATTTGTTTTAGAAAAAGATTACCATATAATTATAGCAATTGAGTCTACTAGTACTTCAGAGTTCGCGCTGAAAGATAAGGTGAAATACTGCAAGGCCTTATCTTTGGACATAAAAGTAGTGGACTGCTCAGCCTGCCACTAAATCAGAACAATCCCATATTTCTGGGAAGTCCTGCTATCCTATTGATTACAAATAATATTATACCTTGCTAAAACACCTACCCATCATCTAAGCTATACCTAGTAAATTGTATGACTTAACCGCTTGATAAACCACCTAACCACGTGAATTAACCTGATAATCGAAAACCAGATCAATCCCATATTTCTGGAAAGTCCTTATTATCCGAACTGTCAATTACCTGGATAAAATAAACCCTTAAATTTTAAACCTATTACCCCTAATTCAGTGTATGAAGTTAAATCTAACATTAACCCCAGGAGATCTAAACTAGAAACCAAAATCCCTTACCAGATTTAGTTTCTGTGAATGCGTATTTCCTAACTAAGCTCTAAAGAGTTCAGTCGGCTAAACTGAAAATTGCAATACTATCAGCCTGTGTAGGTTGTCCCCCCCCTTGCGCCCGAGGGCATGGAGGCAAGAGTAGGACGCCCTATTGTGTATATAATAGAAATATATAAATATATTTAACAAGACCGTTCTCCAAATACTGCACAATTTCAACGAGCGAGGAGCACCCTCTATGCTGACCCAAACTATGGCAGCCTCGTTTACGTTGCCAGCTGGACATTGTGAGAACGTGAAGGATAGATCGTCTCCTGTGTTGGTAAAGAAGAGACGTCAGGCCACCTTCAGACCTGATAACTACTAAGACTCTGAATCATGCCCATTGACACCGTTAGGCGGGTATGACTCCTCAGGTATACTGTAAACCTGGACAAAGTTCTGGCTTTTAAACTTATTGAAAATATACAAAAACCCCACTAATTTTACTAGTTATAATGCCAAAAAGTGATCCCTCATGTTGGGGAGAAAATCCCACATAATGACGAACCACTCTTATGCCAATAAATTCACCCACCAAGAGATTTTACTGAGCAAGCCAGAGACCTTGACAGTCTGAGTGACGAAATCTAACTAAGTCCCTACCGCCCCGCATGTTCTTTTATACCCTCATAACTGCGACAAATGCGATAAGTACGATAAATGCGACAGTGGCGACAATTGCGAGAAGTGCGATAAGTGTGACAAGCGCGATACGTGCGATAACTGCGACAAACGTGACAACGGTGACAGTGTACCTACCTACTGACCGGCCGGCCCTTTTCATAACAGAAGGTCGCAACGACCCTATCTTGAACCTACTTTAGGCTTTCATTCATATGGTTGAATTTTGAATGTTGAGTGTTTTATATTAGTTGACAAACGTAAAATAACAGAAGATCGCAACGACCCTATCTTGAGCCTACTTTATACTTTCATTCATAAGGTTGAATTTTGAATGTTGAGTGTTTTATATTAGTTGGACGTGCGGTAAACGTAAAACAAAAACGCAGCGCGCATCAAAAGCAACGCGGCAAAAGAAAATGGGTTGTAGTTATTATTGTTAGATTTATTGATATTTTAGGATTCCTTTTTCTTAAATAATTTAATATATTAAGCTGGCATTATTACAGGCACTCAGGAATATTTATTTTATTCCTTTACTCTAAACATTCTACTTGATATAATCTCTAATTAGCCAAGACAAAGAATCATCTAAAATTTACGTAAGATGCACGGTAGTGTCTCCGCCAAGACCTCTAAATACTTATAATTACTTAATAAATGACTCAAAGTTATAAAGGTGAACTCTACCCACCATCTCTTGGTAAATTATTTTAATAAGAAAGTGACAGAAACAGCTAGCTGCATTCTGTTACACTGTGAACATTCTAAATGAACGAGTGAGCGAAGCGATCGAAGGACTCCGTTTCAGATGCGGCAAACATGCTTTCATAAATCCATCGGCGTTGGACGGATTTCCGGCTGTTCTCCTCTATAGGTCGTGTTTCTCAACCGATTCTCGTAAAATTTTGTGAGCAAGTTTAATCATTTACACGGATTTTTATTGTCGAGTCTGATTTTGGAAATTTTTTAAAATGGCTAAGATATAGAGGTTGTAAACGTATGCGATGCGAGGTTCACAGCTCGCAGAGCCACTAGTCTTTATATGGAACGAGGTATAGGTAATCGTAAGATGATTGACCGTCTAAATTAAAATGGAATTTATGAACAAAAACAACGTTTTGACATTTAGTTACATGAAAAGAACTGTAGGCTGTGCGCATGACATTGAATCCTCCAGGAACGCGATTACGATGTGATTTCAATGATTACTATCTACAATGAATTAATGTGCACATTTATGTGACTGTAATAAAGAGGAGGGGGTCCATATTGGCTCACATAAAATTCATCGTCCTATTTTCTGTTGTACTACCAATTCGCAATCCTAATGATCACTTTTCATAAAATTCGTACTCATACTTTTTTGTTCATAAATTTATATTACTAGCAACTGTGCCTTTACCATGCGTTTACATGACCGTACTCGCTAGCGACTGCGTAAACATTTGTAAGCGAGTACGATCATGCAAACTCATGGTAAAGGCATAACGGTTAGTTATCATATATTCTTTTTCATCATTATGACCAGACATGTTCTTGATAGTGAAATCAAGAACATGTCTGGTCATAATTTTGGTTTTCATAACAGTTTTTTTCATAAAGGACATATTTCATAATTTTGCTAGTAATAATATCATTACTAAGAAAATATCTTAATTCCTAATTTTGTTTTTCATAACAGTTTCCGTCATAAAGGACTAATTTCATAATTCTGCTAGTAATCATATCATTAGGTACTAAGAAAGTATTTTAATTCCTAATTTGTAAGTGAACCCTAACCTAATCATAACCCATGACCGTACAATGTCATATTCATATTGTCTAGCTAGGCGACAAACGTTTGGCATAAATATCAATTCCATGTTTTTCACTTTTTTTATTTGTCCGAAAGGTCACTTCGAATTTTAAAGTTTGGTTATTTATGATACTGTTTTTTCCCCTGTAGAGGGGGTGAGTAGACCACTGTTTTAGTACTCATTTAACTAGAGTGGGTTTCCTCATGCATGGCTTTTACTCTTTCTGGGCTTTTATAAAAATATAACCTCGAAGATTAAGGTTTCTTAATATTATAACCTATCCGTGTTACAGTCGATTTTGCCCCAACAGACCCCCCCAGAAAGACCGGGCTTATGAAGATAAATATTAGGATGTTAAAACTGTATGACTACTGGCGTTATGAGTTCGAATGGTTAGGAGTTATGATAGTTAGCAATACGACCATTTATGAAATATGATTATTATGGAGAAACTTTGTATGAGAAACATTTTCGGATTTCGAATGATAGGACGTCAACAATTATGTGAGTAGAAACCGCACCCAAAGAGGGTGCTCTGTTAATTAGAACAATACTAATGTTAGTTAAATTCC
This sequence comes from Epiblema foenella, assembly GCA_963556455.1. Lineage (NCBI taxonomy): Eukaryota > Metazoa > Arthropoda > Insecta > Lepidoptera > Tortricidae > Epiblema > Epiblema foenella. Next base: position 8,553,314 of record OY747107.1, on the reverse strand, counting down.
ATGAACTTGCACACGCTCATTGGATTTCTAATATTACTTACTTAATAGGCTTTTGATGCCAGGATTTTTTATAGAACTACAAATATACTTCATATGTATAAAATAAATTTCTCGCTCGTGGGCTCGTGGCCCAGCGGCGCCAGCGTACTGCCTGAGGTATGCGAGGTTAAGCAACGTCGGCCGAGGTCAGTTCTTGGATGGGTAACTGCTTTGAGTGGTTATTAACTGAGAGCTCCCGTGATATGATAGTCCGGGAGTGCTCATAACTGATAACTGATAGCTGTCTATGATAGCAGTTTGAGGCCTTCGGGCGGCTTAAGAACTTCTAACAGTCAAGTTGCCTACTCGACAAGATTAATTTCAATAAGGTCTGGTTTCCGGGTTGGAAGGTTAGTTGGCACTCGCATCTGTAAAAACTAGTGCCTACGCCAAATCTTGGGATTAGGTAGCGGACACCGGGCGTCCTTCAGGATGCAACTGTACTGGGATAACGCTAGGAGGATGATGATGAGTGTATTGTACCTATATACTAGTTCAGTTCTCTCTAATTAGTGACTGTTGTGTAAAGGTTAGATTATTTCATGACAAAATATTAATAATAGCCGTATACTAATACACTCGTACCCTTTAACTTAGTAAAATCGTTTGACGCACAACACTATGCAGCGTCAACAATTGATCTTTTGACATCTTTTGATGGTTGGAACTTTTTACAGCAAACTTTTATTTTGCTTCAAATTCCTTATGTTGTTGTTGATCGGAATACCGTAATGTCTCTGCAGCTATCCGCTTGGCTAGGAATTCATTATACTTAGGGTCTGCAGTCCTGGAATTTGACCATAACAAAAAATATCAATCTAAAGTTTAATATCACGCAAACGATGATACTCAACACTATGAGTCTAGCAAGAAAAAATACGTCCCCACTTTACGTGTAGGGGAGGTATCCATACCCAATTTCTTTTTTTATGTTTTCATTTTACCAATTATACATTTCAGCTTTCTAATGGTAAGCACGGAGCTAAGCTGTGGATGAACAGACGGACATGGCGAAACTAGAAGGGTTCCTTGTTAACTACGGAACCCCAAAAAAAAATCAATAATGCGCATGTAAACCTGTTTGGTACCTTCAAAGTATAAAAATGCAATGACAGAAATTAATGCAGGCACGTTGTGTCACATCCCTAAAGTCTTGTCTAGTCCTCGACGTACTTAGTGTTATGAAAACGACTCCTCATTCTTTGGGAAGCTTCAGGTGCTTGTGTATGGTGCGTACACTGTGGGACACGGAAAACTATACAAAATAAATAGTAATTAAACAGCTAGGTATAGTTCTGTTTTGTTCTATTTAATTACGTTTGTGCAAAGTTGAATAATAAATATAATATTTCAAGCTCACATGGTCATTTACATTAGAATTACGATTAATAACGAGATATATCGAGTACAAATAAATATGGTAAATATCCCGTTATTATTATTATTATAAAAAGGTACAATTTTACAATTAGCGTTTGTCCCACAAAGCGGTTTACATAGTTTGACTTTGGGATCGGAGTCTCTTCGGTAACTAAATTCACATATATGACTATTACTATGTGCTTACTATCACTATTTACTAGTGTCTACTATGCAATTAAAGAAATAATTAAATAAATTTCTTTTGTATGTTGCTCTATTGGTCTCCAGTCTGATCTGTTGGCACGCAGTTTAAAATGTAGGGTACCTATGCGTTTCCACAGGCATCTATCGCCATAGTAGTTGGTTACCCTTGGTATATTGTACTAAATCGTTCTAATCTTGTTCTTCTAACCAAAAATAAACTTAATTGAATAAACGTATTTATTATATATTTTATACTTTTCACTGAGCATGGTATTTATAATCAAACATTCTTTTGGAAAGGAATATGTGGAGTGGGAAAGCCCTTCACTAATAACTACATAGTGTTCTGTACGACATAATCGTCGGAAAACTAAGAACTTTTTCCAAGCCAGATCAGTTCAGAACTGAAGTTGATCTATAGCTCTCCATACTTCACTGTTATTATGGGGTTTTATAGACTCAGATTCGGTTGAAGCCGCACAACCAATCACACTGGAGTGCAAACTCTTAGAGTATTCCAGTGCCTAAGCCGCCCGCGTGGCCGTGTTGAAGGTTTTGAAACCTGGTTTTTTTTCCAAAAAATGGGTAAAGGTACGATAATTGGGCGTCCCTCAGTAGAGATACGTTTTCAGAGAATTCTACATACACGAAAATACGCAATGCCCATACCCGACACCGTAATAATATTAGATTGTCATTTCAAATTGGCTCGCATTGTGCTGTTTTTACGCAACCTTGCATTTTTGCATAATTTAGTAGCGTAAGTGTGTCAGCTATTAGATTGTCCATAAGTGTAGCTCTTTCCATACGTTTCCCGGCAAATGAGCGAGTCATGTGTCAAAAGGCCAAAGGATGATTATGAACTGACTTTGACGTTTTTATGCGAAATTGTATTTGAGTTGAAAATATAGGAATGCAGAACTACGAGCTTCGCAGGATTAATACGAGGAATTCAGTCTTCAGTTTTGAAATTCTCTGTTGTAATATTCGTCTCTCTTCCCTGTACATGATGTTTATTGCATTTTATGAAATGTAATGTTCTTTAGCGTGTAGTCGTTTGATGGTACTGAATTTAGTAAACTACACAAGCTAAATTCCACTCGGGTCGTATAACTTTACTGTACGTTTTACATTACATGTTCATTTGAGATTTACTAGCTGGCATATTCAAATTGGTTTTATGTCAACATTTTTTCACACGTCATTATGCCAGATCACCCTAGGAAGTGTCGTGTTGAGGGGCCTGTGTTTTCTCTTTAATTATCAAAACAATAGGTTGGCAACAGACTAGATTTTTCTGAAATTAGAAATGTTCATGGGGATTAGCGTTAACGGTGTTAGCTTATAACCACACAGACTGCATATTTGTTTGCTACTGTTTTCGTCGTTACAGTATGTCCCCATAGCTGGTAACCAATCTATGACTTTACACTTTTCAATTAAAATGAAATATATCTGATACTTCAGCTAGCTGGAGGGCAAAAAATCCATCTAAAATTAGCCGTTTGAACACAAGCCTCTCAAATGTATAATGAAATAAGCTTAAAAATAAAAATATACACGCATTTATTAAACCTCTATATTTCCAATAACAGGAAAAATTGCCCGCCAGTACTGGCATTGATATACAAAACACAACAATCATCTATAGAGCTCTTATGTATCTCTATTGTCCCGTAGCAAGTCACTGAGCAAATGCTTGGTTTTTAATTTGTTCTAAGCCTCGTGGGTGGTTTTACAGTACGAGTCCACTTGGTTTAGAGTGGTTTAATTAGCCAAGAAATTAAGTAGTGGTTCTCTGAACCGTAGACAACACTAGTGATATTTTTTACGATTTAAAGCCCGATGTTTTTGCCATTAAAAAAAACCCAAAAACTGAATTTATAAGTGAACGACTTAATAGATATTCAATGGAAATTGAGAGGAAAACAACCGCTGCTCCTGATGGACATAACAAAATAACACTAGATTTCCGCGATAATCAGCGTTAAACTATTATTGCGTTTTATGACGACTTTTATTTAATCTAAACTTGAACTGCGTTAATAACCTTGTTAAATGTAAGTGGCACAGCTTTTTTCCAAACTTAATCCTTCGTTTGTAAACTACAGTTTTGATTTAAGCTTTGTTCCCGATGTTTATTTTATTCTACATCTCTGATCAATTAAAATATAAAGGCCGCGTTCGACCAAACATGAATAGGGTTTATTCCCATTATAACGATACCATTTTGACATTTAACCTTAAAGTCGAATTTGGTCTATTCCGGCCTTCCATTCACATGCACACGCAGTGAATTAGAAATGCGTTTGTTCAATTTATCGTCTATTAAATCGCATTATTCTAAACGAATCTCTGCACCATAAACAATTAAAAAATAAAAGCTCTACAGACAACTATTTAAGGTAACTGTAAATATATGTGCACGGAAAATTACGCACGCGTAAATCGCAATAGTCATTCCACAGGCATTAACGTTTTTACGCGGTTGCATTTACAAGTTATTGTTGCGTTTTATCCTGCAATGCGGCTAGTTTTTTTGACATTTATCATATCGCGAACACCGCGGCCTTAATACGCTTTTTGGAACATTACCAGGATGGCGAGTAACTGCTAAAGTGCAATAGGGTCCGAGTTTTCCTTGAAATTCATTGCGAATACAGAAGCTAGTTCGTTGAATTTTGTTGTAGTGATTTCGTGTTTACATTCCTTGATAACGGTTATTTAAATAATTGATTTTTTTTAAATCTATGCCTCATTATAACTTCTCTCGTTTAAATCATACTGATAAATCAATGGAATAGTAAACATTGTTAATTGAAACCTGATTGAATATGATTCAGTCACTATTTGAGTACCTATTTTGAGTCATCGCGTTTATTTAAGAATCAGGCTCTTTTCGGGACCTCAATCGATCACGAGTAGCGTTTTCTCGGTAACATCCTGAAGAAGAGAAAATACAACTAGATCTTTCATTTCTATGGAAACTAGTCCTCAATAAGATTTGTCTAGTAAGTAGGCAATATTACTGCGAAGTTCTTAAGATTAAGATACAACAAAATCTCTAATTTCGGTTACCTGCCCAGTGAAAGAATGATGAAAACATAAGCGTTTTAAACATTGATTCAAAAATATGTTCCATAGTACCTAGGAAATCTGTCAGTTAAGTGACCACTCAATGCTGTCACCCATCCAAAAACTAGCCGCTTTCGTGGGCCGTCGTTGGTTATAGTTGTTGTTAGACCATGAGCGCTTTAAAATATATATATGAATAGGTATTCTATATTATTGGTAATATTAAAATATGTTATATTAAGATATGGTTAATAATATGCAGTGAGTAAAATACTGGCAATATTTCTCTCAATCTTTCTCAAGAGCAGACATTTCTCTCGAGATGGCTAAGTTGCTAAAATGTTTTCTAATAAAAATAACCCACTTTTCTCCCTAAAACAATATCTTCCTTTAATTTATAAACCAAAATCGAGCAAAGGAAAGTCTCTCCTGTATTTTTGTTGCTAAATTTATGTTTCTTTTACAAGAATACAGAAGCCAACATTAATAAAATTCCTTAGTGAAGAAGCGTGAAAGTTTTTTGTTCTGCTCCTTGAAACAAGTTGGACGGTTTTTGTCGGCCCTCTTATAATAACTGCACGAGGAATTTAATAAAACATTGTTCTTAAATAGTGCTGCACAGTAATTTGCACAATCATCAGTTACTTAATGTTGTGGAATCATATTCGCTAGTAATAGTATAATCCAAATTAGAAATATTTTGAAATTAGGCGCCCTTGGGCACAATAAGTTTCGCCGCCCAGAAAAAAAAATCTAACAGGGCCTTGGATATTGCTGCCTTCAGCGACGGCCCACACGCCAGGTCGAGCTAGTAAACATGTGTATGGACAAGGTGATTAAAACAATGTGAACATGATTGTTCATTGTTAAGGGAATAAAATTACTCAGATATTTTTGAAACTTTGAGAACGTAAGTACATATATATATCTATGAACTCGTCTGTAAATACGTCCCTGATTACAAGTTACAAACTTGTGTGATGGCTTCTGAAATAACGATATTCTATAATTAAATTTTATTGACTTTTTAATATAGCTGACATATCTAGTAAAAATACATGTCAAGTTTGACGTTTTAAATTTATACATTGTACTGGGATGCCAAAGTGACAGATGTCACCGTGCCCAAGCTATATTAATAGCATAAAACAGTATTTGACAGTTTGCCGGTGACATCTCCCATTTTCATAAAAGTGACTGGTATATCATGACACGAGCCATTCAGCCAAGTCAAATCGCATCTAAGGAAAGTGATAATTTGCGTTTAATTTAGCGAATGATTACAACGAGCTTGCGATAAAGATCAGCTGACCCGGCGGAAGGGGTGTTAAATTATAAACTCTGAAATTATGACTTATAGAATCACTATATAGTATAAAACAAAGTCGCTTTCTCTGTCCCTATATCCCTATGTATGCTTAAATCATTAAAACTACGCAGCGGATTTTTTAAATAGATAGAGTGATTGAAGAGGAAGGTTTATATGTATAATAACCTCCATTAAATAGTGCACCCGTGCGAAGCCAGAGCGGGTCGCTAGTATTTTTATAAAGTGGAGCGCAAACATATGGAATGGCATACAACTTGCACAAAAATATATTTCATGCATGACTCTAATGTCGGCCAATTAAGGTTTCGGTACATTCAAAGGCATAAACATATCCCAAAACGACAGAAATATCTGTACGCTCTTACGCCCTTATCATTAAGATCATGTTTGCATATTTTGTCACTGTATTGCGTATAGATATTTTCGATGTTGACTGTATATATTTATGAGAGGATTGATTCTATACATATTTTTGCATTTGACCGTACCTGCGTATATATGTATACCGGCAACCGACGAGCAAGAAATCCAATAATATGGGCCCAAATCTTCTTGTCAGTTAAACGTGTAACTGACTTAATAAATAATGTAATAATATGAACATAATTTTGGAATCAATAAAGGTAACCGACGAGCAAAAATACCAATAATATGGGGCCAAATCTTCTTGTCAGTTAAATGTGTAATTGACTTGATAAATAATGTAATAATATGAACATAATTCAGGAAAAAATAACAGTCCGTTGTCATGAAGGTTATACCCTATTTTATAGGCCAGTTTTGTACCAGGTAACGTTTGTTTTAAAAATTGTATTCCTATTAAAATCTAATGTTATGTATAATGGGACATTTGGACCAACGGACAAATCGAAGCTTCAACTATTTAAATTGCAAATGCTGCGAGCATAATGTATCGTGGGATTATTAGAGCCGCGATACTGGACGAGTGCCCCTACCGTTACGTTTATATAGAGTGCAGGCCTGCTCGACCGAATAATGTCAAATCTCATCAACACCAGGAACTTTTAAAAGCCGGCCCCGCTCGCGACGAATAAAATCACGGCCTACTAAAGTATATTTCATCCCTTTGACGACACATTATGTACATTCACAGCGCGTAACGACACAGGCTCGGCTCACAATTTCCATTAAGGCTTGCCGTAATAGGAACAGCCCAAATTTTAATGTTAGGTTTCAAATTTCGACTCTAATTTCTGTTTGGGTGAGTCGGTTTTGGATGGGGAAGGGTTGGACGTTTTGCGTTCCGAATGGTTTGGCCTGGCCGCTCCCCGTGTAACACACATCGTATTAGTGAAGGACGGTATCTTACTGCAATTAGCTTCAGCTTTTTAGGAGTGCCGTTTGTGTTATGAGACTTGTCTGGTGATTTAAGGCCAGGGTTTTATTACGTCGGTGTTAATTATGATAATTAGCTGCTTTATGAGGTTTGTGTGTCGAGATTTTTCAGGGTTGACTGTTTCCCTTTATGTGGATATTATTCCACAGCGTTCATTGAACATTACGTATTGACATTAGACATAAACGAAGATATTTACTTTATATGACGTCACTTTTTATACAGTGTTAAATAAAAAGTGAAAAAAGTTTTAGATATAGCACGACTTCCTGTAGTCTCTGGTGCACTATCATGCCTTAGTTAGCTGTCGATGATTCATTCATTATTGGTACTCTGCTGAAATCAGACAAATGCGTATTCCAATTAAAGTCAAATCATTATATCTAGTTAAGCCGTATTTAAACGAACAGGATTAAGGTCTTATTCTATGGATAAATCTTGAAATAAACTCTATTCACGTTTGGTAGAATTGTCACTTAGTAGTTTTCTTAATACATTGTAGGTTGTTACTATCCTACTATGCACCTCAATTTAAGCTGGGTTTTCTTAATCTTCTCTCTATTACTTCGAATAAAGTTTTAACTAACTAAAAATGTCTACTATAATGGTGGTTCTACTGTAATAGGGAGCCAAATTATGTTACAATTTATAACATAGGATGGCTATATGTTTAGAAAGCCACCAGATTATAATAATAGATAGTAAATTAGATAAATTAATTTTAGTCAGAAAAACCGTGGTTTTTTTTTTGGGGTTCCTTACCAAAATGGTTAAAAAGGAACCCTTATGTCCGTCCATCTGTCTGTCACATCGCTAAATATCTCAAGAACTACTTATGCAATCGATTTGAAAGTTGGAATGGTTATAAAGAAGGATAACCCGGATGCATAGAATATATAGTTTTATTTATTATTTCCTTTTATTTTCTGTGAAAAATGACAGATAAAAGGTGATTCAAAATCTAGTGGATATGTCAAGTGGAATATCATTATGAAAGGGCTTGAGTTACACATTCTAAAATAGTTTTTATTTTTTTACGTCAAGTCGTTTTCGATTTATGAGGGTCAATGTAAAAAAAAATACCGTTTATAAGGGGGGGGGGGGGGCCTTATATCCGAAGTCTACCAAGGAAGAAATATGAAATTGTTACATAACATTGATATCAATGTATATTTTACAGGAAAAATATAACTATAGATATATCTTGTTTTTCTTTTTTTTATCATTAAAAAACATTTCTATACTAAGTTGGTAATTTATTCACCTTTGCATGTATTTTTGTTTTATGCCTACAGGATTATGCTGTACTTTCTTTCAAATAAAAAAAAATTAAATCGGTTAACGCAATAAAGAATTATACTTGAAAAACTACTATACATACTAAGTTATTCAGTCGTCCAAATTTGTAACAAATTTCGCCTATAGATGGCGCTGTACCCATGGCGTTCAATTTCTACACCATGTTGTTGAGATTTTCCTGAATGAATAGGGTTGGAACCGGTACACATCTGCGTACGGAACCCTCGGTACGCAGATGTGTACCGGTCGGACTCGCACTTGACAGTTTTTTTTTTGTTTCTTGGGCAAATGTAAATTGAAAGTTACTAATGGGATTCTCATGTTTCTTGAAAAAGAAATTATATGGCAACTATGTAGGAACATAAACGCAATATTTCACGACACAGACGACAAATTTCCCTTTTCTCCATACAACTGTAGTACGAGGTGAACGTGTACGCTTACGTGTGAATCAGCATGGAGCGTTTTCAGTGCTCATTAGCTATGCTGTACTTTGCCTCTCATTTTCGTTTTCTGTGTTGCACTAATTGTAGTTGGAACCCATACAAACATTTGATCGTCTCTAAAAACTAGTTCGAATGACATGATTTTTTTTTCATTATAGTGGTGCGTAGGTACAATGCGTAAGATACCTCGCAAAGTAAACATTGTCTAGGTACTTTGTGAACAGCATATTTTTCCTGGTTTTTAATAATTAAGTCGAGGGATAAACTAGGCAGCAGACAGCTAGGAATGGCTGAATTAAGTAAATTTAATAAAAATGCAAAGTGAGTCTCCGTTTACTGTGTATTTAACGAGTTAAGCTTGTATCTGCTTATCCGTGCCGGGCAGGGATAATTATTTATTAATATTGTCCCTAACGCGTACGCTTATAATGTACGACACGATTGCACTGATGAAATATAAGTTACTAATAGATGGTGCATGACCCAGCCGTGATATAATATTTGTCTTCCTTTTAATCTGATGAAATCTGGCTCTCGAAGGCCAACTTGACGTCAATCGACGCTGCTCTAACGTACTGATGATACCAGTATATACGCCCGTGACTTGAGGTTCGCCCCGATATTAAAATCCAATGTTCGACTTATTGAAATAAAATGTAATACAATTATTAAAAAAAAGCATGCGATTATCCAAATCCTCTTTTATGGTCAGCCGACCGATATATACCGTAATCATCACGTTGTTTGATCGTATTCGCCTCACCCAAATGAAGTGAACTGGTGTTTATACACCAGACGGGAGAGGCCCCGAAATTATAAAGGTCTAATGATAATTGTCAATTTTACATTTTGAAACTCGTTTCAATGTTTTATGGAATGGTACAGTGTTTCTAGAGCTATGAGCCCTATAAAATGTAATCAATATATTTATTTGGCCTGAAATAATATAGTATTTCAACCCTTATCAAAAATTTGTGAAAAAAGTTGGGTCATTAAAATTATTATCCTTAAATCCTTGTCCTTATAGATTTTCAGATATAACTATTTGAAAGGATAACAAGATAGCTTCTAATAATTTTAAGAAGTATATCTATAACACACTGTATACATATACGAGTAGCCTAATTAGGAAATGAACAGCCTGTTTAAAAGTGAGTGACAGAAATCTCAAACAAAATTCTCATGTAATAAAAAAACACATGCTTAATATCCCTTACAATATCGAGTCGAGGTTTATGTCCACATTTTTTCCAAATTCTTTTGAATTAATTCGAAAAATATATCCCAGATTCCTACTCATCAGCCATTGGTGCATTTTGCTGGTTCGCTTCAAATATTCGTTTGATATCACCGGTAGACTATTTGGTGATACGCTTTGTAGTTACAATATTTTTACGTGGAATAAATTTACATGATTTTACGATATAACCTGTTCATTCAGTATTAGATGTTTAATGTGTATTTAAAAGACATTTTATTTACTATTGATTTTACTAAATAATCACAATCAGTTCTGTTGCAGGTTTCGTAGAATCTTAAATATAAAAAAAAAATTAAGTTAAGGAGCCATCTCTCAATATGCAGATGTGTTCATATCCTTATGTCCTTTCTACGATTGTTTATGAATACTCTAAAAGAATTAAAGTGAAAAAACGAATACATTTTTGAATTTATCCTGAAGTTAAAGTGCAGCTTTCAACGAAATGATCTATGTACGGTCTTAAATTTAATCTCTTAGCAAATCACGTAAACGGAAAGAAAAGTAAAAGCTCCTAAAAGGGAAAATGAAAGCAGAACACACGATACGCTTTTTAATCTCTTAAGTGTTTACTAAACTTTGGCAATGTACGCATTGGAAGCACTGAGAACGGTACATTTTACATTTTGACTGTAGACAGTTTAACGTTACAGAATGATAAAAGAAAACTAAAAAATAGTTCATAAAATAACAGCTATTCATCTAAAGCTAGTAAGCATTACATATATATGTATAAAGCCATGTTTTAAAATAATGCATGACTAGAAAGGTTATAAAGAGGTAAGTACCTATTTTCTAACCTTTTAGGTAAGGGATAATTTCCGACACTACTAATACAGAAAAAAAAAATCTAACTTAGAAAGAAAACAAAGCTTACTGTTTTGACACATTTCACTCCGTTTTCTTTTTCAGGGTAAAAAACTAGTCGGTGTTCTACTCCGGGACTACTGTCTCTATAGTAAATTTCATCCAAAGTTACGTCCAAAGTGAGTTACGTTCGCTTTCCTAACTTTAATATGAATTAAATATGGCTTCATTTAGATTTAACAAGATAAGCACTACATTCCCTTAACCGTTTTCAAAAAACTGCTTGTGTCGTCGTCACAAGTAGCCGTTTCAAAATTTCAATTATAAAATTCGCTACTTGCACTGAAATTTACTGAACGCCAACAATTTGGCTGCTGGTAGGTGCATTACATTAATTTCTAGCTGAAACCCGGAGCATTAATTTGCGTTGTGCTCGGAGGCGAAACCGCAAAATATTAGTTCCGTTGCTATTCATAATAAAACCGGTGCAAACCGCTAAGTGCTTTAACATCTGGGTGCAGCAACATAGTATTATGATGACAGAAGAGCCGTGAAATACTGTCGCAGTCAGATTTGCTAATATGTTTGAGGCTGTAAGAAACCTTAGGAGGCAGACTTGGGTCTCCATTTTGGAACGAATATTTTCAGTTGAAATTCATCTCAATATCAATGCGTTTTAAACGGTTATGCGTTGTTTTATAGTCAATATTTTTAAAGAATTTCGTTTTGTCAGAAAATCTTTCTCATATTGTCATTTCACAGAATAATCATTACGCCGAACACTTACAATGTAGAAATTCAAATCAATGATTTTTGATATTTTTTAATATTTCGATCATAGAAACTATTAAGAATGAAATTTTTTTTTTTTATATTACTTAGTTTACGTAAAAATATTACCAAGACAACAGTTGTATAGAATTTTGTTTCTCATAAAATAAGTCTCATATTATCATTGAATAATCAATTTGAAAAATAATTATTTTGTAGATATTTTATTCGTAGTCTTAATGCAAAGAAAATTTAGTGTTTTTATATTCATGTCATGGAATTACAAATAATATATTCTTTGAATTTATATTATTTAGTTAATATAAACCTTATTACAAAGAAAAACATTTTATCTTCTTCGCTTGGCTTCAGCTCTCCAGTAGTAACCTTCTAACCTATCTGCGTTAGGTCGATTTTGCCGCAACAGGTCTTTCTGAACTTTTATAAACAAAAATAACCTCGAAGTTTAAGAAATATGAAGACGAAGATTAAAATTAGAATGTAATTTTTACACATCATAAATAGTGTCTACTACTACTAGTACTAAGTTCAGTAAAGTATTTTACATGTAAATGAGTAATATATATGGGCACGGTAGTCCCCCGCCAAGACGAGCCGAGCGAAGCGCAAGGGCACTATATCTATCTTTTCTCGAAGCGTTTTGTCGTTTTTTGGATCCTCATAACTTGGGTTTGGATTATACCAGACATACATAAACATATCTCGGAATATAATGTCAATAGTCGACTTATTAAACATATGAAGTTTCATTGCATACCTCTTATTCTTTAGGTTTTATTGATATTTAAAAAAACCCCGATTTCGTCACTCACTGATGATCATCAACATTCTTAGGTTACTTTCTGAAGTCCTAGAAAGCTGAAATTTGGTATTTAAGCACTAGCTTACATACCAAATTTCAAATTGGTAGGATTTAACTACTAGTACAAATCTACAACTTAGAACTATCCGCCATCCCATCATCACCATCTAGACGACGGAATTTTGTTTGAGACTTCCGCAAATTTTGATGCTAGAGGTCTGAAAATTGATATCGGGACTCCTTGTTATAAATAATAAAATACATACTTATTTCAGGATTTTTAGTAAATTACCCCCCACCCTTTAAAATATGGGTTGGAAGCTTGTATGGGTTTTCCCGTGCACACTTAATTTCATGCTAGAGAAATTATAAAAGTACATATACATATAAATTAAAAATAAGTGTTTCAGGTTTTTTAAAAACTCATCCCTCAACCCCTTAAATTGTATTTAGGGGATGACCATTAGAGTGTAAGGTAAATTAATCTCATCTTGGCGTTAATTCCGTCTACATCATGACCCGGTGCCTTAAGAGTCTTAAAGCCCAGAGTCCGGCATTTTCTTCTCCACAAGTTGGTAACATGCGTTTGTTTTATTCTTTAATAAAATATGCCAGTGGTAAGTTGGTAACGCGGATATTGTATTTTTAGAATATCAATTAATTTTAGATACATATTAGAGTTATAGATCTTACCTGCCTTGCCTATTTGATCATATTAAGGCAAAACAGAAAGTGGAGGGGCAGTTCGTGTGGCATAAAACAACGGGAACGACGCCCTGTAGATTATGCTTTCGAGCTATACTTATGATGTGCCGATGTACCCCAATCCCCCCAGAAAACAGATAATTTGTGCCCCTGAAAAAGGAGGGCCGTATCATTCGCTGCTCTGATGCCGTTTGGCCTGTCGTTGGTTTGTTGACGGACAATATTTACTTTCTTGAGCATTGCCTGAAATAAATTGATATTATTATTATTATACATTATACATACTGAACAGACTGATCTTTTGCAATTAGACGTAAGTTTGGCGCTCGTTCTGAAAGCGAACGTGAGTAACAATAAAATTGCGTCTAGTGCCTTCAATTTGATACGTCAAGTAGAATAGACCCACAAATTGTTTTAGTCAATTGTAAATTTTGCTTCGGCTGTAAGCAGCAATAGTCGGTTACATTGTAGTATTTTATGTTTTCAAAATATGCTGCGACTACTTTATGGGTTCCGGTCGAGGAAAACTCTCAGATGAAAATTCAACCGACAAAGTTGATATTTAGTGAAATGTTGACTGGGCTAATTTTATTAACAGACTTAGTAGGTACCTCATGATTTATTGAAAATGTCAGCATTCAAAGATGATTGATTTTTGAAATGAGAACTCTACATCAGTCTTTTGCGCGTAGTTCTATTTTCAAAAAAAATCCTTTACGCCACTTTATCGGGTTTCACCTCTCACCTCTATGCTGGGACCATCTTTTGTAGACCAAGGGCGGGTTGCACCAACTTATGATTATGCTGGCCATACACGATCAAGTTTACCGTCAAGTTTGCAGTGCATTTGAAGCGGCGTCCAGTTGGCAGTTCCTCCATATCGACTACACACGTTTAAGTTCGCCGTCAAGTTTGCATCATGCCCCATGAGTCAGTTGAAACCATTGTAATGAATAGATTTATTAAAAAACCGGCCAAGTGCCTGTCGGACGACGCACAATGAAGGGATCAACCTTTTGTTTGAGCAAGACAGTTTTTAGGCGAAAACTCAAAACCGTAAAACCTATATTGTTAAAACCAAAAATTGTTGAAAGTATTTACTAATGCACACCACCTCAATTTTTTCAGAATTTTAAACTTTATAATTTGGAAATTAGAGGGGGGGGGGGACACTTTATATGACTTTGACAGCTATAATATCTCATCAAAGGTTGACTTAAATGGAGACTTAAGTTTGTTAGAAACCTCCATATCATTTTTTAAGGCCTATCCATCGATACCCCACACGACTGTGTGCGTTGAAATTTTTTTTTTCATCCCCCAGTTACATGTATGGAGTGCACCCCTAATTTAATATTTTTTTGTAATTTTACATCACTTTTATGTAGCGGTTCATAGAATACACCTTCCTACCAAATTTCATAATTGTAGTCTCCAAGTAAATCGGCTGTGACATACGGACGGACGGACAGACGGACAGACATGACGAATCTATAAGGGTTCCGTTTTTGCCATTTTGGCTACGGAACCCTAAAAATTAACTCATTATTACGTGCGAAAAAACCTAGCTAAAGGTTGTCTCAGAATTAAGAGATAATTTTCTGTCACGTGGGCTGAACATTTTATTTAAAAAAAAGTTTGGTGTCATGGCGTCTATATAGTTTCGTTGTCTATCATTTAAATCGGGAATTTCGTTATTTCATACAATTTTTTTCAAAATGAAGCGTCAAGAATATGAAGTGTTTGCTAATAGAGTTGTTCTATTTTGCGAGTCTCATAATGAAAAGGATACAGTAAAACACTTTTTTCAAGAAGGAGCTAAACGAACTAGTATATGGTACAATAAGACGTTATGAAAAACGGGTAAGATTAGTTTAAAGAAGATTCCGAGAAGAGATAGGACAGTTACGGTACCTCGAGATGTAAATCGACTTTTGATGTCTTATCAAAAGTCGATTTACATTTCATTACATTACATTAGATTTTACACCTTCAGCTTCCGTCCGAGTAGCAGCAGATAAATTAAAAATATCGAAGTCGTCTGTTGCCAGAATGAAGAGGAACGATCTAGGATTAAAAGCATATGTGAAACAATCACCTCCATACCAACAAGGACCAAGAAGAACGTGCCAAAAGAGGGTACCGAAGAGTTTATAACAGTTAACTTAGAAAAGTACTCGTTATTGACGATAAAACTTGTTCTCGCGGATTCCAATGCTCCAAATTTATCCCAAGCTCACGGTATCGAAATGTTTTGTTCGCTATGTAAAAAACAATATAGAAACGACCGGAAAAACCAAAATCCTTAAAAGGTTTTAGGCAACGATGGGCCAGATTGTCTAAAAAGTGGCTGCAAAATCTGGAACAGCCGTAACGCGGCGGGCCGCCAACAATCTAAGAAAAACTGTTTTTAAAGGTGTTACGTATGCAAATAACCTAATAATTTAATTAGTTCTGTTACAACTTTCGACCAAACTTATTACTTTTAATGTGTATTATGTATATTAAATATTTTTCAAACAAATTTGCTTCTTTACTTCTGGGCCACAACCCTTTTTCTTGCAAAATAATGTATTTGTATTCATAGGACAAGGTCTTCAATCGACTAATGGAAAATGTATTTAGAAGCAATTTTTTTTTCACAGACATACTTGGTCTCAGAGTAAAAATGGTCAACAATCATGGATATAATCCGATTTAGAATTCAACCCATAGTAATTGCCAAATAACGTCATGCATACTTGACTGCTCATACACACGTTCAAGTTTGCATGACGCTGCAATCCTTGATCAAGCCGGTAGAATAGAAATTCAATTTTTGATTCCAGTAGACTTGTCATGCAAAATGATACACATATACGGTCAAGTTTACAGGACGCCGCTTCAAGCATCCGGCAAAATAGACGCCAAACTTGATCGTGTGTGGCCTGCATTACGGACCGATCAACGTTATAGCTCCGGCAACGTATCTAACTTTCCGTACTCGTACTGATCAGATTTTAACGAACACAGCTTACGATTACAGACGGTTTGGTGGAATCCATCCTAAATTTAGTAATTAGTATTGTCTGAATCAGCACGTTGACTTACTAACCTATCTTCTTGGAGTAAAATAGACATAACGCATTCACTGCCGATAACACATATGCGCGTTAACTTTCATAAAAAGTGCACCGCAGCAATGAACGTGATAAAGCATTCGTTTCTCTCGGTGGCTTACATGATAGTGAAGGACGGAGAGAGGAGGAGGGGATAAGGATCTTTAAGTCCAACTTGAATGCGAACATGCTAGCTAGTCTGACGAATCTCAGTTTAACTGCACCATAATATTTCGCTGACTGCGAATTCAAAATAAAACTTTGAACCTAGTTTATCTCCTCTCATTATCCCGGTACATTAGTCGCGGAATTGAATGACTCTGGCTTCATTTTACTTTTTCCAAAAGGCTCCTCTCGTGGCACGGTAATGTTGTCCTGAAAAGGAATACTTTATTACATTTGTCTGGTAAGACTTTAGATGTCTTGGAAATGTTAAAATTCAGCTTTAACATTGTAGGTTTATGGCCTGAAAATCGATTACTTTCTTAAAAATAGAATATGTAGAGTGTAAGAGATAACAAACTTCGTATAAATTAAACGTGAAATGAATTTATCCAATTAAAAAGGGCGCTGACGGTTATTGTGAACCACGCAACATAATACCTAGTTTTCTATTTACATTCTTATTTTACCCTTCTGTGGCGAAAATAATCCAAAGCAATCGCATATGTATTAGCCAACAATCGTATAGGTAGGAAGGTAGATAAGTCTGCGATGACAAGAAACTTTGCGTATTACAGTTCTTGAAAGGTTCAATCTTCTTGAAAACTACTTTTCTAAAGAGTTTTTGGAATTCAATACACTAAATTTGGCGATATAGCAATATAACAATGATCCGGATTGATCACGGGAAGACGAACAAATTCAGTTTCTTTTTATATTGCAAATGGGTTTGCTACTCTGTAATAATTATCACTAATCAGCAAGACGTAAGTTTGCGTCTTACTCCTTCTACTTCTTTTTTATCCCGTTACCCTCTGCTAGGGTGCAGGGCTCGAATCAACTGTCTCCAATTACTTTGGTGTTTACTCTTTAGGTTCTGCCAAAAGACAGAGAATACTGCAACATCCTCTGCTCATGTAGACCTTATAATAAATAAGATACTGTAAATCGTGCAGCAAGGTAAAATACATTTCATTACACAATATACCCATTATACTCGTACCTAGTTTGGAGTTGGTATCAACTTTTACAACAAGCTGCCCCAATATTCAATTAATCAATAACTGGTCGAATATTCTCAAACAAACTAATGATAGTACCTAACCACAAGCGGTTCAAATATGTCGACTTAAAACTTCTTTCCCGGGAGATGGGATAGAGGAGAGTGTAATAGAAGAGAACGATCAAAAACAGTACTAAGAATAGAAGAGGGAAAATGATTGGACATTTCATACGGTGCGACAACTTCTTCAAGACGATAAGTA
This sequence comes from Epiblema foenella, assembly GCA_963556455.1. NCBI lineage: Eukaryota > Metazoa > Arthropoda > Insecta > Lepidoptera > Tortricidae > Epiblema > Epiblema foenella. The sequence continues at coordinate 8,535,313 of OY747107.1, read as the reverse complement.
TGGATGGAAAGAAGGAAGGCGAGGCAGGAGAATACCAAGGACCCAATAAAAGAAACAATTGACGTCATGTCGTATCAGGAATTCAAATAGGGCTGGCGTACTAGAGAGAGACATACTACGCCGACAAGTGAATAACTTTAAATTTGCTTATGATGTTAGAGACAACCAAAAGATTTGTTGACGTAGATAAACAGTCAATAGGGTGAGACAGGTAAACTTAGCGGTGCTAGTCTCGTAACACCATTACAGACGTAAAATTCGCAAGTCAGATTCCCTATTTAAATACTTCGAACTGTCAAAAAACCACTTATAGGTACTACGACTGTCGTGGAATTATCCATTAGGATTTGGGTGCATTTAAGACAGTATAGGGTCTGTAGGTGGGTTTACGGCCTGTTAATTTGACGCGCTAGTTTGCGGCCACTTGGATGAGTTGATGAACTGAAAGGATATTTTCTTACTTTTTTAATATATTCCCATTCAATAGCTACTAACTAAAACGCATACGCTTACGCATAATTATTTATCTTTGGGCATGTAAAAATGTAAACATCTTTAATTGAAAAAACTTCGTTCTTCAGAACTGCGTAACTGGCCTAGCGAACCTACTACAACTTGATTCGTTGACATCATTTTACAATATACTGCCTTACAATGTTTGTGGATGGAGAGTTTTATCGAAATCGTCGCTTGTATGTAGTGTTCTTAAACGGCTGGGCTGTAAATGTGACTGAAGTTATAGTGTGAGTCATAAAGTATGGTCCAAAGTAGTAGGGTGGATCGATACCAAATGCCTTGCCATCCGCGGGCGTACCGGACACCATCGCGTGCCACCTTTAATACAAAATTATCGATTTTTCCACAAAAGCCGCGTCACCGCAATCAATATGCCTTTCCGCCGTACCTAATTACACCCCAGCCTACATGGTACCCCCTACACGCACCCCCAAAAATACTCTGAAAAATAGATCGTACTGAATCATTCAAAGCGCGCAGGAAAACGCTTCATTGTAGACGTTTTATTTAATTTTCCCTCCATTTACTTTTTATAATTTCTGCCGGGCATAAAAAACGATCCACCGCCGCAGGAAGCGCGCATACACGCGCCGCCGGCTACGGCTATCTGGACGCACACAGGGATAGGAACACCTGTCTCGGGATGCGAAAGGTGTGCTCGGGCGTGGAGGAGCAAGACGACTCTATATAGAGTCGGTTAGTGTGAGCGAGAGGTAGCGTGCGCGCGCAGAGTATCGGCACGCCCGCCGCGCGTCCCGCTCGCTCACCGGCTCGTCCGAATGCCGACTGCCTTCAGTCTATCGCGCGCAGAGGCAGTTCAACTACGTGCCGCCTTTTGCTTTGATGCGACCGACGCAGTGTCCGTAACCGGTGTTCGGAAAATTGTGCATGTGCGTTTTCCGACGGGCTGTGTGTGTGCTTGTGAGATGTGCTATTGTTTTCTAGGTAACGGAGACCATTGTTGAATAAAAAGGCAGCCGGATGCAACGTATTAACTGATGCACTCATTGTTGGCGCGTTTTTAATTTCACTTTTACATTTCCCACGGAGGCTAGAGGCGGAAAAACAGAAAGTTCAACAAAGTCGTGCTTTAAGGACTTTGGACAAAAAATTACGAAAACGTTGCTCTAAAAAAAGTTTTAACAACTAATACAAGACCACGCGCGGTACCAATTTAAGATTTGTTAATTGTTTGCACCAGTTTAGATAAGCGTAACAAACTATAAAATTGGCCTCGTACAACGAAAGAGTTTACTGAAATAACATAATAGGCCTGTAAAAATAGTTGTAAGTGTGGATAACAAATAAATAAATAAAAACTTAGTATACTGGACAACTTTTCAGATAATACTGTAAGTGTAAATGGGATTAAAAAAGTATTCTTTTATTTCCACCGGATCGGCGGAATATCTGAAAACATTTCTTGGTTGTCTTTTCACATTAATATATTAGTTCAAAATCTGGTTGAAAAAAACTGCACACAGTTTATTGAAATCACGATGACGTGAAATTTATGGGAAAAATATGAATCGAAATCAGAAACTCGCGAAGGCATGTCTCATGTCATTCATGCGATACACAAAAGAGGGGCACTCAACAATGGCAACGTTGAAATTACAGCCAAGTATCGACACAGCACTTTCTGAAACCACTACACATTGTTCTCCATCCACGAAAAGAAATGCCTATTGATGTATTATTTAAATCTTAAAGACCATCTGAAGAAACCTCTGTTTAATAAGGTATGAGACAAACATGGGACAAAATGTAGTCAACACTAACCTACTCATTAAAGGTTGTTTGGAAATTTCAGCATTACCTTTTTAATGAAGCGAATCTAGAATATCAGCCTAGTTTTGCCAAGAAATACAAGTTATGAGAAATGTTTCATTGGCTCTGTACTAGGGAGTACATTTATTATTTTCTTTATATTCTTATCTATAACAGAAAAACTATTCCCAACATAACTAAAGCTAAAGGAGTAGGTAACTTCCTGACCTGCCCACGCGCATTGTGATTTGGCGCCTTATTCCGTCATTCCTCAACTAGCGAAATACTCAAGATTACCTATATCTACTTCTACAATTGAAAAAAACTGCACCATAAATAGGCAGATAATTGTCATGAACTCATCAGTGTTGTAAAAGCAAAACCGACTCACGTCTAAAAACAGGCTGTAAAACAGATGAATGACAATGATTATCAAGTGATCCTGATTGTAAATAAAGCATTGTTGTTCCCATGCAAATGACGTAGTGTTTCAAATATGCTTTGCATCTTGTTTTAAGTCGGGCTAATTTAAATATGAATAGATTTAAGTAAGTGAAGGACGTGTGGATGTCATCTTATTAGAGTTGAATATGAATAAGGTGACAAGTCGTCACGCATTAGTTAAGCTACGACTTGCATAAGACCGCTGTAATGATCCAGATGTTCATTCGGATAAAGTCAATGTTGAAATATTGTCGCCGAATTAGACGTAAGAGGATATCGATGGCATTCGTTGGCAGTGTGCAATATCAGCTCATGTTACCTGCACTGCACGCCCGGCTCTAATTACTACCCGTTCAGTTTGTGCAACCGTTGTCTGAACAAACCTTTTAAATGTACCTATGTAGTAAGTTGTTTAAGAGGAGTAGTAACGCCAATGATGGTCTTTTTTGAGACGCTAAGGCTCTATCCATCATCTCCTGGATCCGGAGATCTCCGGGCACATAACAAAAAAACTTTAAATACTATGTATGTCAAAAAACAGTCTGTTTTCAACTTCCACGTTCCTATTACTTCTAAAATATGGGTGATAATATCTCGGTTCTTTCAAAAAAAGATTGGTAATTCATTTATCTAAAGTCTGAATGTTTGATCCAGTTTCGTAAGTTGGTCCGTGAGGGGGTTACCACGAGCAAAACAAATATTTAAGAGTAGGTACCACGGGCCTTAAAACTTGATGTATATGGATGATATTATATACTCGTATATATCAACATTATATTGTCACGGTTTGTGCTTGCGCAAGGGTATGAGCGTGACAGGTTGACTGGACTCATAACCATTATCAGGTTGCACGCACGCCTCGCCTGATGATCATAGAGGTAACAGTAAGCATGATTCTTTGAATTTTATTTCTCTTAACATGTTAAACCCTCAAATCGTGCACGAATGCTACCCATTAGAGCCATCACGAGACATTCTTCAATAACGAAATAGCTAACCTTTGTTAAGAAGTGCCCTACCTAATTGAACTCGCAATGAATGGACATGGCCTTAAATGTGAACATGGCCATTAGATTTATTGTCAAGGCAATTAAAAGGTTAATCGAATTATTGGAGGCGCTACAGGAGCAGGGAGCGTTAACTAGCTATATTAATGCATTGCATCGCAAGGGGAAAAATGTTTTTATGAATTGAAACTTAATTAAGGCGACATCTTGGAAAATTACTCTTGAGATAAATTTGTAGCAACAGTAGTTAAAAAACTTGGCAGTTGAAATTATTCAGTGAGACTTGTGATTATTCAGTTGCTTTATATGGACCTGTAGATGAAGAAAAAAAGATGTTTTTAAAAGTCAGTGTGTTATTATTTACCAAAAGCTACTTACTGCTTTGTAATGTAATGCCACGCCGTGCCATGTTAATGTGTTGCAATCAAGTAATTTTGTTTCTCTTTCTATTGCTACTACTCGAAACCCAACGGTACTCTATAATTACAGCCCTAATTCTACTCGTTTCCTTTATTTGAGCCACAAGCTTGGCTTGAGTTTGAGTTGTTAACGGTTCAGTAGTAGTTACAGTTTCGAAATTTAATCTCATAACAATATATTGTAGAACGATTTAAACAGAACCACTTTGCATTAATCAATAAATTTGTGAGCACTGGTAACAGCAGGGGTTTTTAGGAGGTATACTGGTAACAGATAGGAATAGGCCATTACTGTTCCAGTATATATCTGTTTGCTAAATTACACCCAAAATACAGATTAAGAATATTGAAGCGCTGTCGAAATCTCGTCCGGGTTTTTCATGTCTTTGTACATCGCTACACTTTTTTGTTATTCCGTTTTTCTGTTAGTCCGCTTTGGTAATTACTCCGGCGACTCCATTTGCCGTAGTCGCTGCTTTCAAGGTCTACTATTGTGGCAGCTTCGTTGCAACACTATAGCACGATCTATGGGAATAGCTATTTGTGCTGCTAAATTTAGCGTAACTTGCTGTTGTGTCTGGCCTGGTTAAGTTTTTGGCAAAATGTTTTTAAAGTAGGTATTATGTAATTATTTTAGTTCACCATCAACTATTTCATAGATTAAGCGAGGCCAAAGGAAAACATTAACGTTGTATATACATAAAGGTAAAATATGTGTTTGTGGTCGTTTACTAACACAGGGGTTTCCTTTATTTCCTACAAAAAAATATTTCTTCTAGAAATAATTCTTTCAGTGAAAACTGGAACAATTATTGATATAAGATATACGTAAGACCTTACAGTTTATACTATGCCAAAATATAAAGGGATGCATATAATAGTAAATTTCAATTATCATTTAATTTTCATCGACGGATAAATTCAAATTGCTCCAGGAATTTTATTCTCAGACCGATGCAGGCAATATGAGCAAGAGATAAATTAAAAACTGGAGCGGCTAGGTCGCCTACCACCGCCACCGGAACTCCGTAAATATAAATATTTGGCGCAATAAAATCTATTTGGGTGATTAATTAAACGAAACATTACGTAATTTTTCACTAGCACTCCGAAGCACATTGCTGAAGTAAAAAAAACAATGATGAAACGTTTTTAATTGGGAATTGGGAGCTTAGCGTGTTTAGTTAGGACTGAATTCAATTAGTTCAGGAGTCCGATGTTAGTCATACATCAATTTGATATGAAGGACTTAAATTTCCAAACATTGAAGAAGGATGAAGTATAATAATACTAATTAAGCTATACGGACATTGAGGTCTACACTAATAAAAGAGGTTGTTTAAAATATTGTTGAAAAATGGTCAACCCTAAGCGTTCTCTCTGTCTCTCTTTTATCGTTCCCTCGTTCCTGAGGATTGTGATCACTGTTGGATATCGTAGCCCTCATGATTTGTTTCTATTGGTCTCTCTCAACCCCTCACGATGAAACTTGCTTGAGGATGTCGCCTCTTTGACCTGGTCTGTCCAACTAGTAGCTGAGCGTCCTCTGGCTTTCTTGTCTTCCACTCCACCAATCACGACCAGTTTCTTCAGACTATTTGCACTGCTGCCAATTTACATGTCCAAAGTAAGCAACAGTTATTGCCGGCAAGCAGTTTATAACCAGTTCTTGATAGCAAGCTGGAAAAAAATCAACACATTAATGTCTTTGGTTGTCCAGGCTATCCTGAGCATTCACTTGCAGCACCAAATCTCGAATGCGTCTATTCTGTGTCTCTACATGGCTTGGTTGGGGAAGACCAAGGCTTTGACCAGACGTGTTTTAGTGTGAAAAAATTTAAAGGTTTAAACGATAAAGGGGAAGAAAACAAACACTTTTCAGAATCTTTAGCACAGTATGGATTAACGGATGATGTCATGTATGGCGAAAATGTAATTCATAAACAGGTGGTGTGGGTGTTCACATCTTAAATGGGTAAATGGGCGCAATTTAGGTCACCGCCGGTCTGATTCAACACTTCGTTGTGGCAATTACATTCAATTTGCGGGGCTCTCTATGAGTATAGCGTAAACAACAGAGCTTCGTTTCTCTCAAAATTAGAACAACGGTACTAAGTTGCTGCAGTAATTAGACAATACATGAAAAAAGTTTTAACTCTGACAGGTTTGCTAACGCTTTCACTTCGTATTGCTCGAAGGGAACTAGAAACTCATTGTTGCCGAAGGAATGTGTGCAACGTCAATATGTTTCTCGTTGAAGTAAATAAGCTGCGACGCCAAAATTTAACGGTTGTATGTTTACTTTCATCATAGCTGATAATAGCGTAATTAAATTGAGTGTACCGTTAAATGAGTCATGATATCAAATTTAAGACATTCAATGCTAATTATAGCGATCTAACTTACAAATTTCGACAACGGCCGCAGGCATTTTGCTTCTACCGGCTTCCGGCGACCTGATCATTAATCTCGTGTGGAATGATAATATGACCTATAATGCGTAGTTAAAGTGTATAAATGTCTCTATGTATGTGCTATCACTTTCAGAACTTCCTTTATATTAGCGTTATCCCATTTGAATCCTGTAGTTCGAAATACACCAAATGTCATTTTTAAAATTGAATCGATAAAGTTTATATTTGCTTATTTTGGATCATGCCATTGTATCAGGATCAGGCCATTTAGATCTAGTAGTTAGTTCCGTTGAATTCACTGGTAGAATAACGATGAATTGGGAATATTCATTTTACTTGGAGCATTCCTGTCCGACTGTAAGGCCCACAGGAGTGATACGTCTTCAGTGGCGACGGTCGCCGCGGCTTTTGGCTCGCTCCCAGGACTTCCCATCCATTGTCTCCTCAGCGCTAATTTCCTTCGAGTAAACTTGAGCGCTCACTATAGTCATCTCTGGGGAGGCTCTGTAAGTGCTGTTTTATGTCAGTATTTAGGTCTAGAAATTCTGCAGGACGGATTTGTCTCACAAATTGAACAAAAGATTTTAAGCTAAAGTTCTTTCGTGCCGGTGCTGTTATTCTCTATTATTAATCTTGTTTATAAATTAATTTAGATTCAGTTAGCTTTGAAATATTTAGTATATAACGGTGGTCTTCATTGTGAAATGGAACTTTAAGGTTCGCCCGTAGTTTTCATTTTAATTTAGTAACAACAACATGAGTATATGTACCATAGCGCACGTACATTTATCTGATTAAGTGGAATAATTTCAGTTGGTCATCACGGTAATCACGTAATTTACCTTTAAATGATTGAACTAGTTTATTGCCCGGTGCGCGGGAAGAATCACTACTAATCAATCATCACGCTGGTCAGTTGTACCCAGGTCAAGACGCGAATTCAATCAAATATCTATACAAATTAAGCCATCATATAAGGCGCGTCCGGTCTACACGTGGTTTTCACCCAGGTTATCTCTCCATACACAATTCCCTAATAACACTACAAAACGATCCGCGATCGTTGTATTAGGGCGCAAATTACGATTTTCGCGACAAAGAGGAAAACCATTCATTTTAGCTTGTGGGAAAGGGTTCAATGGACCACAACGAAAAAACCGTATCATCCATGCAATAGATCATTTTTTTGACATTACGATGACAGCCCAGAGACAAGTTGCGTTCAGATATCTGTACAACAGTAGGCTGTCATACAGTTGCTTATTAATAGTGAAGTCGGGACGTACCATGGCGGAATATTTTTTTAGTACAGTTTTAAAAATTAAACGTAATTTTTTAAACAATATTTTTTGTTTGGAATATAATATAATACACTTTTCCTTTAAAACTTTTACTATCAACTCATAACGTCATTACACAATTTATATGATATAAAAGCTTGTTGCTAGATTACTAGTACTACTTTACTTAGTTTCGAAATTTTAAAAATTAAAATCAATTAGATCAAGTTATTTGACGACCGCTTTAGCCTAGTCGGTAGTGACCCTGCCTTCGAAGCTGGAGGTCCCGAGTTCGAATCCCGGTCAGGGCATATTTTATTTGTGTGATGAACACCAATATTTGTTCGCGAGTCTTGGAAAAACAGTTATTAAATATCTGTTTATCTATATAAGTATGTATATCTTCACTTGGTACCCATAGTACAAGCTTTGCTTAGTTTGTGACTAGGTTGATTTGTGTAAGATTGTCCAAAAATATTTATTTATTTAATTTACTTGTTTATCTACACAGCTCAATCTCGCGACAAGCGTTTATATAGTTTACATAAGTTGTTAGTAAAAATTTTAAAGGAAAAGTTTATTTTGTTATTTTTAGTGAATTTCTATAAAAGCTTGTTTTTAAAACAGTTTTTTTTTCCTAATATGACAATTATAGGTAAGCCTCTTTATGTTTTTAGAGTAGAAGGACAGCTCATTAGTTTTAATACGTAATGTAGTAAACAGTAGGTAGACATTATTCTGTGGTCGTACTAATTCATCTGTTCTGTGTCGCAGGAAATTTGATATACCTAACGGCAACAAATATATCATAACAAAATTTATTGTGGAAATTATTTAAAAAACACACATTTATTATTCGGCAGTGCCCACACTGAAGCTGTGTCTAATCTAATAAACAATAATTGGCATTGACTATAGTTTGCTACGCTAATCACGTTACGTTATTTGTAGCTTCAAAGGTTTCTGCAAAATCTTTAAGCTTTGTTTCGGCCGAGTTTACTTTACTTACTTACTTACTGCTGTGGCGCAACGACCCGAAGTGGATTTTGGCCTCCGACACCAAAGACCGCCAGGCTTCCCTGTCCCTAGCTATTTCCGTCCAGTCATCGACAGTCTGGAGCTCAGTTAGGTCCTTCTGGACTTCGTCGCCCCATCGGTACCTAGGACGCCCAACAGGTCTTCGACCAGATGGACGGCCTGAGTACGCTCTCCGTACTGCACGATCGTCACCCATTCGGAATACGTGCCCAAGCCGTCGGAGTCTTGCTGATTTCGTTTCTCCTATGATGTTTGGCTCGGACATTAGATCTTTGATTTCTTGGTTTTTGCGGATCCTCCAAGTGCCTGATTCTCTACAAGCACTTTACACTTTTATATTCCAACTTAAATATTTGTAATTTTTTGTCAAGCGGAAGCGTCTGCTAAAGAAATAGGGTTGTTGACACCAAATGAAAAAAACAGCCAAGTACGCAAAAATAATTTGGTTTTACTAGGGATATTAAGGATTTCTCAAGATTTTAGTATTTTTTCGTAAAATATACGTAATAATAAAAATTATCACCAAATTCAAGTGCATAGGTCAATGGCATGTTAAAAAATTATTCGTTACAAAATAATAAAAAAAAAATCTGATTTTGGTGGCTTCTCATTCCTTTGTTCTCCAATATTTTTTAAATCAAAAAATACAGTATATCTACTTATAGATTAACTAAACCACGATCCTCCCCTTTAACTCTATGGGGGCCCCCTTAAAACATTTGAAAACATTTTTTGTCAACTTTTATTGTTTTAGGGCAACAACACGCTTATACTTGGAAACTTTTAAGAATGTAGCTCCAACCGTTTGGCTGTAAAACCTGGATGACAGACAAACGGACAGACGGACGCGTGAGTGACAGCAATAGGATTCCGTTTGGACCATTCGGATACGGATGGAACTCTAATAATCTATAATTTAGAATATTCTCGAAGGAGTATTTAAAATAAAATGGGAAAAAAACAGACTATATTCTCTTAATAAAGAATCACAAAGTTATGTGTTAAAAGTCTCCTCTCCCTTTTGCTTTTGAAAAACGTACCTGCATGTGGAATGATCGTCAATTACTATGACGCTAGAGGATTGTGACGTCACATCTGCAGCGCTTCCTCTCTTTCTATAACTAGCAACAAACGGTTGTAACTTCGTCATTTTTTGAGACATTAGGACATATGTTCTGGTCTTGTTTCTTTTGAAGCAATTACAAAAATTGTGTAGCTAATTGCCGAACATGGGTCAGACTTTCACCCGTTATGATCAGTGGCTTTTATTAAGGTGGGCGTACAATTAAAGAAAAAAAAGAAAGAAAGAAAAATCATTTATTCGTGGCACAGGAGTGATAGGTACACATACCAAGGATTAAAGTTGAAAAACGAGTAAAAACAGTAAAAAAGGTGTAAAACAAAAAGAAAACAATCAATAATGCCACGAAATGGTCCCGAGTCAGCATGGTGCCAACCTAACTGGTTGCCACCAAAAAAATAAAAACCAAAAAAAAATTGCCTTCTACATCCATGTACCTCCTTAGTATACCACTAAATTGCAGCTCTTTTAATGCTGTAATTTTTTTATTTCGCTTTCTTCGGCTGGTATTTCATTTTAACGCAATGCCATCCCGTCCACAAGTCCCAGCGAAGTCCGACTCCGTAGGACTTAGTAGTTATAACAAATGGAAACTGGAAGAGTTCGCCAGGACTTATTTACGAGTCCGCGGCAACATAAATACAGCGGTGGATTAAAGTATTCAGCGGCAATAGACCAAGAAAATTAGCGGAACCTGGACATAATTCGATAACCCGTTGTTTTTATTACTTTATCGGATATTAATGTTTAGTATGAAATATTAATTGGATATATTAAGTAAAAAATGCGTGATCGTAACGTATTAGAAAAAAATCGTGAGTTATCGTACACTACCTAACTTTTTTCTACAGGCAAAATAGGTAACCAAATACCATGTTAGTATAATTTTGAGGTGAATTCAAATGCGATCACTGAATAGCAAAATTAACCTGAAACCAAATTCGCAAGTACGTTTTTTTTCACAGATTCCATCTGATCTCAATATCTAGATAGGCAAAAATGGTAACTATGATGGTTGTATCTGTTTAAGTTATATTGTGTCTGTTTAGACATTTCAGACCAAAATTAAACATTAATTTTTAACGTTTTAATAATAATGTATTTCTCAGTTGGCAAAAATCGTAACTGTGATTTTTTTGTTTAATAATAGCTTTTTGTGTAGTATAATCATGTTTTCATCAATATTAAACATATTAATGTCACGCTTAAGAAATTGAAAATCAAATTGAAAATACGTGCGAACTTGTCGTGGAGCGGGATGCATGAGGTGGGTGCGGGGTGGGGAAAGAGCGGAGCGCCAGCGGCGAGCGTGCGGCGGATCGGACCTGTCGTAACGAGTGCGACATGAAGTACTCACTTCAATGCTCATGCGTTGACAAAAATGTCGTAAGCGCCGCAGGATTTCATACATCTTACGCGTTTACGTCACACGGTCAAATTTTTGTAACGAACGGAACGTTTACCTATCTTGTTACTTAATTTAATTTGTAACTCACAATATGACAATAAAGATTTCAAATTAAAATTCCAACTGCTGCCGTGGTGTAATATCTAAATATATAAAAGAAGAAACTGACTGACTGATTGACTGACTGACTGACATATCAACGCACAGCCCAAACCGCTGGTTCTAGAGATTCCAAATTTGGCACGTAGGTTCCTTATAAGGTCTTTCTGGCTATCACAAGGCCTATTGTCATGTCCATAATCAAATATGGTTGAAAATATCTTTGCCTGTTCTTTTGGATCACTTATGATTTTGTCCGTCTTTAGCAATAGATTGTTATAGGACTCCTGTTGTATTTTATTCCAGTGCCTATTTATAACTTTCCAAATTGCTTTACTGGAATTTTTGGCTCGGTTAATTTCAGATTGTACTGCAATTTTCTTTGCTTGCCTTACAATACGTTTGTAAATTCTAAAATATTGGTTCCGATAAGCTGTGATCGATTGACTACAATTAGCTCTGCTGCAAGAATTCAGGAACCTCTTCATTTTACTACTAACTTTAACACCCTTTGTGATCCAAGAAATTTTTTTGCTATCTATTGCCATTCTCTTTTTTTGTTTCTTGAAACAGTCTTTAAATAGATCAATGAATTTTTTAATGAAGTTATTAATTCCCATATCTTTCCAATTATGAGTTAAGAGCTTTTGTCTAAAAACGTATATATTTTTATCGTTTAAGAGTCTTCGTTCTACGCATACCAACTGCTGGTTCTTGTTTGCTTTTACATGTTCTAGGACCACGTGGTATAACAGTCCGGCATGCCCATCAGCCAACCCATTATGGTCAACAATTACTTTATTGATAGAACTGTCTGGTATGTTAGTCAGTATATTGTCAATACAGGACTCCGACTGGTTCCTTTTAAAAGTTACGGAATCAACAAGGGGCCTAAAATTGTAGCATTGCAACAGTGAAAGAAAGTCAGTGGACTTTTTATCTGTTCTTAATAAATCAATGTTGAAATCGCCACAGATAATACATAATAATAATAACTATACTGCTGTAGTTCTTCAGTACTTATGAGTATATTACGTGTTTAGTGTTAATTATGAGGTTTACTATTGGGTTGTCATATTATATAAGTCTATGGATCTCAAATCTTTTGCAGTGCCAATCAAAGGAATTACTTAGAATCTTCTAACTTCTTATTGGTTTGATTCACCTGACTGGGCATTCCAAAATAAAACAGCCTCTACAATAAATACCATTTTTATATGAACTTAAGTATAAGTATAATGCATGAAAGTGGTTGGTGACTATCATATACACTACATCTCAAAAAAACAATGTTTTTGCTGCTAACAGATACTAAGTATATGTTGGTACCTTACCTCACCTCATTTGAAGTAGGACATTCAATCACCTCATTTTTGGAAATAAGGTACTCCTTCAAACTCATTTTAATTTCATGTCCTACCCAACACTAAATCATATATTTCATTTTGAACAATTTAGTTGTTATCGATTTAATAAACACAATTTTTCAATAAATTTCCGCCCCAGCCGAACCGTGGTGCGCCCCACGTGCTTATAAAAGTTTGACAATCATTGACTATAAGCCTATAATAAATGAATGCACGAGCCGACTACCACACGAGAATAGCTCGCGAGTAGCGACAGCACGGCCGTGAGTTGAGAAACAAAGAAATTACGACCTTATTCTGCAAGACATAATGTTCATATTAAAACGCAAGTAAGAGAAGATAACAATTAATTGATAATCGTGGATATTTTTTGTTTAATTTGTTTCTTTTAGTGCTAGTAATATGTTGATGGCATAAATTAAACACTTTTGAAGTAGTTACGTATTTTGCCTTTCCAATAATTACCAATATTTGTGATTTTAGAGATCCGCAAAGAGAATTTGTTTAATTTTTAATAATTTATCAACACACATAATATACTATTCAGAATAAATTGTTGAATTACAGTTATCTATAATGCCTGATAAGATAAGCCAGAAAATGTGTAACTTACCGAAAGTTCTTTATTAATGATAGTACCGATTGATTAATTAGTTTAATTTTGATTTATTTAACTGGAATGCAAGCGTCATATCATAATAGAGGTACTTTTACGTAGTTACATATTATGCTGTACTTATGAAATCAAAATATGTTTAAAATTTAGTTTTTCGGTTTTTTTACAGTGACGCGCAACCTTAAAATTGTTAATTTCTATTATTTTAAGTAAAACTAACAATACTTCATATCATAGAAAAAGAAAATTACAGTTATCTTTTATGTCCAGGTTTCGCTAATTTTCTTGGTCTACAAGGAAATATTGCCCGCGGCTGTATAGTTTTCCGAGCGATTGTACCTACTTCAGTATAAAAGGTTACTTTTATGACGGATGGAGGTATTCTTATACACACTCGTCTGTATACAAGATGCATAATGCCATTCTTGTGCAGTTTTGACTTTCTTCATTGTTAAGTGTTAAGATCCATAGGCAAGCGTCTTACTAACGCCTACTAGGTAATACTTTAGTGGTAACACCAGCGATGAAAGAAAGTTACTCAATTTTGAATAATAGAAATTTTGGGGTTGTTGTTTTTTTTTATACAACGCCGGGTGCAAACAAGCTTACGGTCCATGATGGTAAGCGGCCATCGCAGCCTATACTTAGACGCCCGCAACTCCAAAGGAGTCACGTAGGCATTGCCGACCCTTATAAAATTTGAGGATGCACTGTGTTGACAACTGAAGGTGTGTTGTTCAAATGTTTTACTTGCTATTTCGATAAAAAAAAGCGCAGGTTTCTCGTCTCTTAGTGATAATGAGATGTACTCACTTGCGTATGAATGCAGCATGCAGTCACCATATTTACATACTTACTGTATGCACCAGGGATCTCTGCCCCGGATTCCGGGCAAGCGGGGTCGGGAAAACTAGGGATTACAGATACATGCAGGCCGATCAACAATTTTGATTGTTGGACTGTCTTGGAATCTCAGTGAACAATACGTTCGTATTATGATATGACAGACCGTTTCCTGATAGGTACATATTGTTTGCCGTACTATCGATATATTTATAGAGATCCTATTCAGTAAATTATATGTGGTTGAAAATTGTCACTAATTACACATTTGATTTAAAAAAAGACACAGTCAGCTTGCATTCTTTTTCTGTTTTGTTTGGAGTCGTTGTAGTTGTGTAGCACTAAACAATGTTCATTGTTGAATGTTAGATACTTCCAGTGTCTATTGTGGCTGTGGCGTTATCGCAGATAACGTTTTAATGTAGGCAGAGCGCGTATTTAAATGCATGTACTTGTATGGCAGCACGTGTGGATATATTTCAATCAAAAAGACGTATCTTATACAAAATTCATATCAGTTATACGCTGTTCTTGCACTGACCAGTATTGTGTGGTTTGACGGTTTGAGAGTTCAATTACAGGTTCTATGGTACCGATTTTGCACGTACTAATACGTTGTAAAAAACGTTCACGTTTTTATTTAATTGGTAATCTATGGAAAAAAATGCTTTAGTTTGTAGGGCGATTCTATCCAGTCCAGAGTTACAACTTTAAATACTACTGTCTTAGTTACAATAATAACATCTCTCAAAATGTTCAGGACAAATAACATTTGCGAGCAGATTGGTCGCAGTTGAAGCCAGTTGCTAGAATATTCTTGTATTTTCCGGCCATTTCGTTTTTTTTGAGGACAACGAGAGATTTAATTATATAGTCATTAAATATATAAGTCTCATGAAACGTTCATTCGCCAATGGTCCAAAGTTGCGAACGCTTACGGAATAGCCCAGAAGCTTGATGTATTACTAGTTCATGTACCTAGTTACATAACAAGTCAGCAATTGGTTAGTTTTTATGATCTCGACTTAGTCACGTTGGGACAAAAAGTTGCAACCTTGAAACACCTAACCGCATACTTTGTCTACCTCGTATCTCATCCTATAGAGTTATTGTAAAATAAGCCAACACTATCGAAAATGAATATGTGTGATTCAGAAATTGAACTGTAAAATGGTTACTTAACACGTGATTGTTACATAGGTTGACTTTGGAATTGGTCACATAACTTATTTAAACAATAACACAAATATATAACTAGCTTATTAATACCTACATATAGAATAGAATAGAATTCCATTTATTGTATTGATCATACATTACGTCTCTTAACCCCTGTTTCCCGCTGGGTCGGTAAAGACTGCGGACTTCCACTTGTACAATCCTGCCACAGTTTATCAGTCATTTGTGAAAACAGCAAACGAAATAATTGATACATATCGAATAGCGATTTGGGTTGGCTTTCCAATTGGGGCGCAGGATTTAAAGGTGCCCAAGGGTTGAATTATGTAGGGGTTGATGTTTTCTTTCTAAAAATACAACCCCCCAGCCCGCGGAGACGCGTAGTTTTTTTTAACGACATATAAGTGTAGGTACGTGAAACGGAACGCAAGTATATATGTTTTTTTTAGTCCTCAGAGTCGTGAAACGGGACGTAATTTGGAACCTTTTTTTAATTTTAAAAGCTATAAAGTATGTATATAAGCCTAAATAAATGTTTTAGACTTTTAGTACACTGTTGCTTAATTTATATGCCATGGTAACCGAACCGAATCTCCCAACCCCGATTCCATGTGGTTTTGTCTTTCTATATATACTACTGTATTAAAGGAATTGTCCTAGGTCACTCTAAGGCAGGTCGGTGTAGGTACGCCGACGAGCGAAGCGAGGAGGAGTGTTAGTAGAATAGAGACCCTACAGCGCGCGAGCCGAGCGAGCGAAGCGAGAGTGCCGCGGTAGCGGCCGGCGTAGCGCCAGAACCGAACTTTTTTTTTTTACGTACTTGTATATATATAACTTGAGAATTAAACCATATTAGGTACGATTATAATAAATAAGTGTTACCAAAAACACCAAAAACCCACAACCAAAAGATATTATTTTGAAAAAATGTTTATTATATACAAATTAATAACGCAGTAAAATGTAAATGTCAAACTATCAAAACGGCGAAATACATTCCGTTTCACCATCATACTGAGTATCAAATAAAAAAAATATTTCATAAATTTGCGTTTTGTTTCACGTACACTTAAATGTCGTTAAAAAAATAACTACGCGTCTCCGCGGGCTGGGGGTTGTATTTTTAGAAAGATAACAACAGACCCTACATAATTCAACCCTTGGGCACCTTTAACTCCTGCGCCCCAATTGTAAATTTTTCCCAGCGATTTGATTGATTATAATAGTTTAGTTCCATGAAGCAAGGCTCGAGTTGAACCTCCTCTTCATTTTCGACCAATTTTTTTATGACAGGCTGACGTTTTCTTAGCATTTTTTTTTTCGAAGCTTATTTTTGGACTTTGTAAAGCAATCATGTAACCAGTAAAAATATGAGTGCTCTGAATATTTGTTTTTGAAATGATGAATAGATTTTGAATTGATACATTTATGACACCCTTCACACTCAAGTAATGCCACCAAGCCGAGATAAATTATGCCATGAGACAGAAAAGGAGCCAGATATTAATAATCACGTATCAGTACTCATTCATTTATTTTCATTTATTTATTTCTATAACAATATTACACTGTATCAGAAAATCTTAAAAACTAATTACATGCTTAAAATGTATAATTAAATAACAATCAGGACTTGTCAGGATATCTCCCTAAGGTCCCTCGTTACGTTGTATACCTACACTCGATGGTTAATAATTAAAATAAACAAATATAACAATGCTACCCGTATATAAAGAAAGCAAAGCCCTACTAAGGGCTTTGTTCATAAAACAGTAGGAAAAGAGTTCCAGAACTTTTCTTTAAAAGAAGTTTGCAGGTATCATTAAAACGGTGTTCAAGGACTTTGATAATTCAAAAGGTCAGCTTTGAAAATGGAACACTGAGCGTTTGTTGCTGGAGTTATGCGTTATTAGATGTTTATTTCTATGATGACTAATAATCTAAATGGCTGACCGCCACCCACACAAGTGCAATCTCCACTCCGATTTGACACTTCAGAATAACTTATTTGTCCAATATAAAACGTATCTTATCTATGAGTGTTAGAACTTAATTTTGTCCACACAGGACACTGCCGCTGATAATAATATCGCACAATAAAATGATCAAATGCTAGTCAGTCGGTTTATGACGGAATCCGAGTGTTTTTATTCCATGATTCGTAATAATTTTAAATGTAAATTAATTAGTGTGAACTATGATACCTTATATAAAACCACTCGTCAAACTAATGATACATTATACCTACTCATCGCAGAATTCATTTCTATTCAGGGTATTATTATAGTAGATTTATAGATTTGCCACGTGATACCCTTGCCAATAGCCATCTCCTTGCCAATTGCAAATTACATACGACCTAAAATAAATTCTTCAAATTTTCTCCTTGGATGCTTATATCGCCGCCTCATAAAAATACTTCCACCGTTCTAATTATCTATGCGTGATGGACAAATTCTTAAGGGTATACGTTAAATATATCGATTTGGACGAGGAGGGCGTCATAAGAGGATTCCTTTTCCTATTGGCGCCGCCGGTAAAGAGTGGAAATGTTTCAATTTACAACGGGAAGTCAGATCTCGTTTCACATCGAGGTATCCTTATACTTCTGGCTGCCTTTTCAATCTACTAAACGTTTATTTACAATAACATGTACATCTATTATGATAAAAACGCCATATTTTTTCTTTCCAGGAGTGATTCGGAAGCTGAGGATTAACTTACATGAATGAGGATAATAGTGCTTTCGAGTTAAAAAATAAATACAAACAATCGCTTTTAGGCGCGTTTTGATCTTTAAAATTCATTGTAAATTGATCGACAAGTCAATTAGCCGTACCGCAACGTAGTGTTGCGCCGTTGTCGATACGCGCATATCGATAGTCGTCCGCGCCGCGCGCGTAGCTGTCGCTGCCCCAGTCGGTGCTTGCCGGAGTCGACCGACTCGGCCGGCACGCCCCGCCACAGCCGTGGATAACCTCGGCCAAAGTCCGCTCCCGGTGAAGAGGCTGCACGAAGCGCTGCAGAGTGCGCAAGTGAAGCGCCAGCGTCTTTCCCCTCCCTACCCCGCGCCACCCACCCAGCTCCACCCGATCCACCAATTAGCCGTGCACCAGCACATCAAGGTGCAGCAGAGCATCGTGCAGCAAAGCATAGTGCAGCAGCATCAATTGAACCTGGCGCATCAGTCGCTGCAGAATCTGCAAGCGCAACAGAGTTTGCAAGCGGCTCAGCAGAGTCTGCAAGCGGCGCAGAGTCTGCAGGGAGTGCAAGCACTGCAAGGGCAGAGTCCCACGGCAACGGGCGGCGCCGGAGTGCCGCAGACAGCGGCGACGCAGGGAGCACTGGTGCCTCCGCAGCAGCCATCGCCGCGGGCCCCTTCGCCGCAGCACAAGAGCATGGAGCTCGCGCTCTGTCAAAGCATGGACTCCGTCAATACCGCCACCACTGAGGAAGAGGTAAGTCTAATTTATATCGTCATTTTTTAGATAGTTTTAAATTCACGACGAGGCGCCCCACTCTACCAATATTCTGGAAAAAACACAAACTAGTACGCAGTGACAAGGAGTGGCGAGTGTCTGGGTGGCTTGAACCAACAATGCCTAGTATATTTTTGACATAGCTTTTATACATTTCATTAAAATTTGTCACATATGGAAATGGTACGACGAATAAGTTAGATGAATAGGCTAGATGAAAAAAAAAACATGCATTCGAACAAGTTTTTAGAGACGATCAAATGTTTGTATGAAACCAATTAGAGCCACACAAAAGACGAAAATGAGAGACAAAGTATAGCATAGCTAACGAGCACCGAAAACGCTCCATAACGATTGACACGCAGGTGTGACGTCACGCCTTCGTAGCCCCGAACTACCGTTGCATGAAAGAAAGGGAAATTTGACGTTTGTGTCTGGCATACAATTTCCTTTTTAACGAAAAATGAATATTCTATTGGTAACTTTCAATTTACACTTGGCCAATAAGCAAAAAACAACGTTATTGCGATATTTTATAGCCCAATATCTTTTTATGATTTTAATTAATGAGTCTAATTTACTATTTATTGTGATAATTTGATGGTTTTCTAACTATGTAGACCACACTATGTTATAAATTCTAACATGAGTCATCATCCGTATCCTGTAACAGTAATGAGAAATGTTGGAATGGGAATAAGCATCTTAACACAATCATGAGTAGAAATTAATGTACAGTATTAGTGATTTGTCACCATGCAATTGCGAGTGTCAAGGAAGCGGCATCGTGGGCGCTACAATGGGGAAACGCCATATACTAAATATATACAATAAGCATTCGTTAATACAATAAAGGAAATTTTCCTCGCGACGACAGCAGCTGGGGATTGAAAGATTACAATGGCGCCGCGTGTCGTTATAATTTGACCCTTATTCCGTTCGTCTTGGGTGGTGTTCAGGTGTTTTTTCAGTATCGATATGCTAGAGACGTCCCTAGAGGCAGTGAGGCGCCATGTCATGTCCGGGCCAGAAAATGGCAGCTGTTTTCTGAAAACGTTTCAATATTTTTGAATATCGTTGCTGTCGGTTTAGTTACCTTTCAGCAGTATTCGCAAAGCGACTGCACGTTGTAATTAAACTTTGCGTTTCCATATTTTATATTTGACATCGAATTTTATTACATATTCCATAGCAAAGTGAAATGAATTTCTTAGGAATTAATTAGTGTGAAGTGATGGGTTTTGTTTATTTAGTCTGAATTGAAACGAGGAGTACCTATGTAATCCCATCCGATCAAGTTTAAGTTTAAGGGCGTATTACTCGTAGACATTTATTGCCAAACTATTAAGCGTTTTTCGCTTTGTAGCAAAAACTGTCTACGAATAAGTAGGTTGATTTGTCGGCGATAGTGGTAGTAAATGAGAGGAAGCAGGTACTCCCAAGCAATAAGTCAACATGAATTGAATTTCTACAATCTCGCCTCCGACAACGTGGTAGAGGTGAAGATTAGCTTAGACTTGATCGCATTTTTTTTTCCTAATAGTCCGCTGCAGACCAGTAGGTATTTATCCAAAAAAGAATGCGAATAATAATTTTTTTGCTAGCAGAACCGAATATTCCTAATGTTTCTGTACATAGTTTCGTCTGTATATAATATATGTATGTATGTGTATATATTTGTTATTCGTTATTTATGTATGTATTGGTATTAATATGTACGTACTATATTGGCACTTAGTATATTCGTTTTTATATTTGGAGTTGCACCTCCCACAATTTGTCTGCTTTGCCCTAAGGTTGACTGGTAGAGAATGCTTATGGCATTAAGTCCTCATTTTGTACGATAAGTTTTACTTTTGTGCAATAAAGATGAAATAAATAAATAATACTATAATGCCCGTAATTCGATGTGTACCAGTATCCACGAGATATTCCGTTGCCGTTGGTGTAAAACACACACCTTTGCGTCTCACAGTCCGGGGCAAGCGAGCGCGGAGACAAATAAACTCGACGACCGATGTCGGTCGCTTCAGCGCTTCCCGCCGCTCTCATCTGTCTTTTATTAAGTGGATCTTTTGTACCTGCCCTTTTAATAACTTCACCGGAATTGCATTTGTGTTTCTGGTGGTTGTTTTCCTGTGGATATGTATTTTGAGGCTTCTGTAGCTAATATGGAAAATGATAAAGCGGAAAATATATTAAGGTATTTCGCTAGCTTCAGCGTAACGCTTCATGATTTGTATACTTCGTAAATAATAACTTCTGTACCTTTAATAAGGATCAAACTCACGGCTAGTGTGTGTTATCAGTAACGTTAGGAGTGCCTCAGGGCTCTATCCTAGGTCCATTTTTTGGTTTATATAAATTACTTGCCGTCTATTAGTAAGTAATCTTTAAGACATAGTATTATTCGCGGATGATACATCAATCTTTAAGGTTGACCGAAAATCAATAGATTATAGTAACGTTTATGGGATAATGGTCAAAGTACAATACAATACAATACAAATACTCTTTATTGCACACCTCAATTAAAGGATATAGTAAAGGGTAAGTACTTGATTGGTTTACCGTTAAACTAAGGCCGGGTTTTATAAAGATCCGTTAGACCAAATGTCAGATCAAATTTCAGTAATTCAGTACGTTTTTTGACATAACGAACCGACATAAGGTCTAACGGATCTTTATAAAACCGAGCCTTAATGTGTCAGATTTTCTTTGCCGAATGTTAGACCTGGAAACGAATACACTTAAATAACGAGTGTTTAGAAATAGTAGGTAAAGCAATATTCTTATGTATTAGAAAAATCAGACAACTGTAGAAACAGCTCGCTTAGTTTATCACAGCTATTTTCATAGTTTTATGTCGTATGGTATTCTGGTTTGGAGTAAAGCAGCTGACATACAGACAATCTTTGTGTTACAAAAAAGAGCCATTCGCTCCATATATAACCTGGGCTCACGTGAATCTTTAAAGACATTAACATTTTAATTGTTGCGTTCCAATACATGAGAATATTGTTTATGACATAAAGAACCGAGACTCATGCTGTAAAAATTCTGATATCCATAATTTTAATACTAGGAATAAAAATAAAATTTCCACTAAACTGTTTCGTGTCCGTAAAGTATACAAGTCTTTTGTAGGTCAATGTGTCTGTTTTTATAATAAGTTACCTGATGAAATTTTGAATTGACCCTTTCCAGCTCTAAAAAAATTACTTAAAAAAACATTGAGGTCAAAGGCTTATTATAGGGTTGACGACTATCTAACAGACAGAAATGTATGGCCCAAACCAAATACCTAAATAGCGTAAAGAGTCATGTATATTTTCATTGTATCTAGTTGACATAGTTCTTGCAGGAAAGCATATCAAACGATTTAATTTAATGTCTAGGAGGTTTATTTTGCATTATTATTATTTTCTTTATCTCGTATTTGGTAATACCATGTAACAAGTATGCAGTTTCGACATGTTTTCTTGTGGAACTACACATTGTAAATACCTAGTTATTTATTTCCTCGTTTTTTTTTTAAATTTGCTTTTGTTGTTTGCCACTGATTTACTTAAGTAGTATCATTGTAATAAGCATATTTTTGAAGAGATGACCGACTCTCGAGTTTCGTTCAGTGTTTCGTGACTTTGGCCGCGTGACGTCTTGCGACGTGGCTCCTGTTTTGAATTGACATAACACAGTAAAAAAATAACAATAACTGAACTCAAACATGTAGTAAGTTCTTCAGTATGAGAAAATATACGGTTTGAGTCGGCGACATATATCCACAATCCCAAGAGAATGAACAAAATGCAAAATAAACGATCTTTTTACAATGTTTACATGAATGACACGTATTGTATCGTCATTTAATTCAACGTCAACATTTAATTTTTTTCTTCTATGCCAGTATTAAATGGTCATGACCTTTTTACTTCAATAAAAATTATAATTATACAAACTCTTCGCATATTCAAAATTTTGAGAGAAAACCTCTTTAGGTTTAAGCCATTCATTGTCGTGGACGTCCATCTCTGTTATAGTCTCTTGGCATCTTTGTTGACCTTAACAGTGCCTTGCGCGCCGATAGGAGTACAATTCCTATTGGTGATTTAGCCTTTAAAAGACTTTTCTATCCTCGGGATGCCAAATCGCCCAGCGGACTTTCCTTCCGGGTGGAGGCCCATTGTATTGCTGGACGAGACCGGGAATATGTTGGAAAGATTCCTCGCTTCCCGGATCAGGAAGTAATTAGTAAATGCGGGCCCCAATGTCTCTCCAATATCATGGAGTCCCTCCTTACCTGAGGCGCATCGTGGAACGGGTACTATGAAAAAAGGGGAGTTCTCACCATGTTCTTCGGATAGCCAGTAGAAAAATACTATGACGGGAAAAGTTGAGGGCCACAGGTTCCGGGGTAGACTACCCGCTAGATAGAGCACCCAATTCACTAGTGCCTGGCAACTATATCTGCACGAGGCCATCCATAAGGTGATAGGTGATAGGAGCCTATGGAGGAGTCTGGTCAGTAATGATTGGACATTATGTCCTCAGCGTCGAGGGAACGACTGATGATGATATGCCGCATCCACGCTGTCCGGAAAACTTAGCTAGCAGTCTATTTTAAGCTTGGCTTTGATCCGGCATAATGTGACACTGAAAAGGAACTGTCGATTTTGAAGACCCCTTTTCGAATATTTTTGGTGTTCCTAAAAGAGGCACAAATTACAGAAATCTATCAATACCTGTAGTTGTTCCTTTTCTGAATAACTATCGGAATTTCCGTATTTTAGCTGCGTCGGGACGAAGCTACGGGACTCTCGTTTATTTTATTACCTATTAATTTTATTATCTCTACGGCCAACATGATAAGAACACTTCGGGAATTCTTCTTCAGGATGAGAGCTCTCCGGTGGAATCGCTATTCACAGATATTAAAAATGTCTCTCAAAAATTGACATACAAGTAAAATTTGTATCATGAATCTATAAAACGATGCTAGCGCACGTTTGCTTTTGGAAGATGTTCCAATCTAGCGTTGACAAAACTTTTAAAGCAAGTTATGCAAGTATATTATCAATATTATTAATCGGCTGCATAGATATAGACGTCACTATCGATTGTGCCGTGAGAAATACTGATACAGCGGCTGATGAAATTATAAATCTCTGTGGCACAGTTATTGTTGAATTGAGGCAATGAAGTACCTATTAAGCTTCTGTATTTAAACTAGGTACTTTTAAGACGCCTAATCTTTGATAATAAATACGACATAAATGTTTTTTATGCCTTTCTTATGAATTTATAGAAATAGAATGGTATTTCATGAGCATCGACATACCTACATCGGAGTGAAATGAAAAATACATATTGTAGCGTGTAGTGTAATGTATTGTACCTGTTGTTGTGTGGCAACGAATTAATTATACAAATATTCGTATCTTTCTGATACCACTCGAATAAAAAGTGCCGAATGCTTCATGAGGTCGTTTACCTCATCATAGGCGTGAGTAGATATTGTTATAAATGAAAGTCAAGCACAAAAGAAAGTCGATAATTTAAAGGGGGATCCTTTACTCTATTATTTATCGTTAACTAACTACTTTCTTAGCTCCAATTCCTTCGTCTACTGGTCGATCAGTAAATTGGATTGAACATTCAGTACAGAATTTCAGTCTGTTAAAAGTAATGGGCGTCAGTTCATAGTATATTAGCGATTTTCCGGCCAGCCCACTTGAATATGTCGGCTTTTACATGTCGCGTGGCTGAAGCAATAAGGCTTAACGTCAATCGAAAACTTAGAAATTGATTGATTGAGATATAAAACGAACCAAAATTATTCACAATAACTTGATAAGTTATAAGGTCAGGTTAACTATAGGATATAATTGACATTTACGCAATAATTACGCAGGGTTTGAGGCATGCCGAAGTGTACTTTGATCCATCACTAATCGATCAATTTTAATGGTCGACCAACGTCGATCGATTATGGATTGTCAATTTTTTTTTGGTAATAACATTTTGGGAGTCAATATTCACTACTTATTCAACATCGTAATATTCTTAACATGGACATAGTAATTCGTAGATCTATTCGTTAAGCGCTAAGACGTTTTAGCGTGCCACCATAATGGCGTGTTTACATTAAAATTCAGTTAATGTAAATTATTTACCTGTTAACGCCTCATGTAGTTATGATATTATGTTTGTTGAGCATACAAGAAGGATGGGCAAACAGTTGGTGTGCCGCGAACTACCTAATAGTTTTGAGCAAACCTTCGCTATACATATGTTATGTTATATATGAAAGCGGTTTGTTGTTTTGAAACATTTGTGTAAGTAAATAATTGTGAGCTTGCTAACGTGAATTTAATGTAAGAAAAGCAGCGGACGATTTAAGAATCGGCGGATTTTATATTATCGAGGATTAACTAATACAATTATGTTAGGTACTTGTATGCAGGACGATTTAAAAGGGTAGATATTAACAAACGTGTATTTTATGAGACAGTTTGAGGAAGTGATGTGTTTTGAGGTAATATCTATATTTCAATCGAAGTTTGTGTACCTAGTAGTCTTATAAAATGTTGAAACTAGACGAGTAATACATCAGCATAAAATGGAAATCCTCTTTATATTCCATCGTTAGTATAAATAATATAACTGAAAACCTTTCATAACATTTCACAACATGCAGAAATTAATTAATGGAGGCTGTTAAAAAAACTTGATTCACCATTTTATACGATATAATTATTTTTACAGTGGACTAAGGCGCCGCAATTTATTTCCAAATCAAGACCGCTTTTCCGCCTAAGCTATCATATAAGTAGATATCACATAGCTTTGTAACTTGATTTGGCCGTGTTGTAGGTAAACTTAACTTAGGTATGTTTCAAAGGACTCTAATGGGACCGTGTCTTGAATAACGTTTCAAAATACTTATTAAGCATAGGTACGTCTGAATGAACGCAGTTCGCTTGCATACGGCACCACACCCTAAGCATGCGAGTTACCGGCCGTGTTAGCAAGTTAATGTTGATTTCCCATCTCTTTGATGTGGCGCAGGGCAAAGGGTTTGTAGGCGACCCTTCACTGTGAGTCTCCAACCACCCGAGCGTTGTCAGGCGCGCCCGCCTACTCCTTCTAGAACGCAAAATAGTTATTATACCTATACTATACTAATAATAGTATATATTATACCTACTAATATTATGAACTACGTATGGTACTGTCCGTAAGGTATTATTATAGTTATAAAGAACTACTTTTTCAAGTACTTTTAATGGTCTCGCGTTTTGTTACCACTCCAATATTTTTTAATAACACTAGTACACTGCATTTGTTTGTGTGTCTATTATTGCCTCCTTATAAAATAATATTGTAAAATAACCTATTTTAGGTCTTAGTAACGCATCACTATTATCAGCAAAAACTCTATTCTTAGCAAACTTTTGGCCTTATTCTACCAAATACTTGTACCTCAGTACCTAAGCATTGTTTTAGGTTTTCACTAGGTCGGCATTAGTACTTGGAATAGAACTAAACTGCAGTGAGTAGACATTTTATCTTGCCGATTCAAACTTCCACGCCTAACTGTTCAGAATAGGGAGCCATTGGCGCAGTAGTCAATGTAAAACAGTAGTTTTCTTTGGAAAAATCCTTCCGGATTTTAGGTACTTAGCGACTTGAGAATTCAAACAGTTATGTTGCCCACTCATTTGATAGCTATACCCCCAAGAATATCACAGACTGTTAAATATAGGTAGGCCCTTATTATGCACTCCAATAACGTGTAATTGTATTTAGGCTGATTTTGCACTAAGATTCATGCCCGTTTTTCCGGCTGACTCGTGTGAATGGACTCACTTATCTGCCCTGCCCATCACAATACTACATATGTGTGTGAAACGGGACTTAAGCAAAGTGGTTTGCTAGCCCTCCGCTTTTTTGGGTAGTCCAACAACGTCCCTTCGATCTTTGAAAAGTTTCTGTTAGAAATCTGATTTTTTCAATTGTGTTGACTTCATCATCAACGAAGTAAGATACCTGTTGTTGTTTTACAGTTTCTGTGGCCTTCTTCGTTCCTTTCAACTCCATTATCAGACCAAAAACAATAATGTTACGGACATCGAACTTAAATCTATAATTTGTAATAGGCCAAAGATTTTAAAGACCGGCATCATGGCAGGGATCAGTTATCATAATTTATTGTCATGTCTCTACACGTCTCGCGCTTTGTCGCAGTTATACTATACTGCAGTTCAAACTAGAAAAATTTCTAATAAAGGATACTGCTAGAAATCGGTGTGCTTCATCCTAGTCCAGGAAGGCGGGGTGTGTCGCGCCGCGGCGCCCCGTAGTCTGGCGCCAGCTAGGGGAGTCTTTCTGTGACTACAACAGTCTGGATGCAACTGCAACTGCTGATAGCACTTTGCAAGTGATTGTTAATATCCTGAAAATAATTTTATTGAATATTGGAGTCAACTCTGGAATTTGAAGCCCAAATGCTGCTTTTAATCCATTCAAGGCCCATGACGACACATTTGCGTCATGCTTCTACGTGCGATTTCCGCTACAAGGCGGAAAAACGCTGCTACGCGCTACGACGTAGCACACGTAGCTATCGTTGGCCTCGAATGGGTTAAGAGCCAAAAAAAATTAAAAGTGTTTTTTTTCTTGTCACACTGACAATATTTAATATTATTATATCGGAACGTCATTATATATATATCGCATAACTGATAAACTAAGATAAGTACTTTGAAAATTAACTGACTACGTTGGAGAAGTAAGAAAAAACTTACTTGAGGATACAATTCAAATTATAACTATTATCAATATTAAGAGGACCGCCTTTGTCGTTGCAGCATTCTCCATTGTAATCTATTTTGTGACTTCATATTTCCATGACTAATAAAATCTTAAATAGCATCAAAGTCAACAATAAATTCTTAACTTGTACCTATGTATGGTATGTGTGGCTACAGCACTGCACCATTTTTTCATCTGTATCATGTATAGTTTTTTGGCCGGTCCTCTGCCTCTGTTTCTTCTATTTTGCCTTCTAGGATTAATTATAATATTCGATAAATTTAAACGAGCTGTTCATCCAATTAAACAACTATAATAGTATTCTTCTCTTACAAATTCAAGCCTCCAGTAAAGATGCTTATAAGAAGGTAATTTTGCTAATTGTTTCAGCTATAAATTGAACTTTAAGCTCTCAGTCTTCAGAGTTCACTTTGTCAAGTTCAATGAGCTTAGGTTGCGTACGATTGACGTTGGAGAATGAAATGAAGTATAAAAATAGGTTTCCGTTTGCTAGGAGAATTTACGTAAGTCCATGCGAAATTGCCCATATTTTCCAAATCTCTAGAAGATTCAATGCTCGTTCAGTAGAGTACTACTGTTAGCCATCAAGGCGCGCTTTAGGTTGTTAATGACTGGCTGCAACTTAACTGTAATGTGTTTTAGCTGACACTAACTACCGGCACGGTTTGTAGAAGAAGCGACTTGTCATTTGTTTACAGAGGATAAACTAGTCGATCGATTGGTTGGGTACATTGTCGCGGGAACAGGATAGCGGGGACTTTTGTATGGCTTCATGTGAAACCTCTGATGAGCAGGTGGTCATTCACTTTTGGTTAACCCTGCGGTTTAGGAAGTTGCCACTACCGACCAAACACACGTGAAAGTATCGATGTTATGATTCTATATAAACTTCCTTGCATAGAAGGCATTTTCTGTCAGTCGATAATACTGCCTCCAAACAGAAAATTGCTAGATTGCTGATAAATACTAAACGATAATATAAAGGACATATACTAATTTTGAAAGTATCATAAATGTTTACTTACTCAAACTGCCTACTTTTCTGTTCTTCCTTACAATTCAGTAAATTGATATTAATGGTTGATGATATTTCCCTATTTTTCCTCTCGAAGGGATTACGATTGTCAGATGTTTTTCTTTATGAATGGAAAGCTCACTATCGGGAGGCGTTGACCCCGCGGTATTCTTATTTTTGCCTTCTTTTTTTCCAATATTCGAATTTTGCAATTAAGGGAAAAGTATCGGGGACATTATTTTCTTTCAAAACGTCTGAGACGCTTACTGGAATTGGATAATTGGCCAGGCCAGTCGCTTCGTATTTTTGTTATATTTTATACGGGATTTACTTCGAATGTATTTTTCTCCTTGCGTTTATTACCGTAATATTTTTATTTCCTGTTTTCAATATTTTTTTAGACCTTGATGCGACAGTTTTTATGTACTGTTACTGTGTACTAATTAGCTGTATATTATTGCAATAGAGTATTTAAAAACAACTTTGGTCTAGCCAGCCGTAACACAGCCAACCAGAACAGTATAATAGTACTACATACCACAGCTCACAATAGGTTAAACCCGTAATTGGCTAGAGTACCCGTCACAGAAATCGATGAGGGGGACTATATATACTATAGGACTTAGCATTAAAGTCAACTATTAATTTCAACATTTCCGTATCGTTAGCTTGAATGAGCGAAACTTTCAGAAAACATATCACTTTCACGCTCAAAAGTTTCAAGCGTCCTCCAATAATACGCAAATCGAACAATACTCGATAGGAGCCGAGAAAAAATGATTACCGTACTTGAGAGAGCCGGGACACCCAAGAACGATTCAGAGAAGAATTTCCACCG
Source organism: Epiblema foenella (assembly GCA_963556455.1). Classification (NCBI taxonomy): domain Eukaryota; kingdom Metazoa; phylum Arthropoda; class Insecta; order Lepidoptera; family Tortricidae; genus Epiblema; species Epiblema foenella. The sequence goes on along the minus strand of OY747107.1, from coordinate 8,505,665 downwards.
AGTGGAATATAGACACCTCGGCCGCTTCAACAGTTTGTCCACCTAATTTGTTCGTCGGCGCTCGACTGTAAAAACAAATAGCCCGCATTTCCCCTTGCAAGCCAACGAAGACAAACCTATTTCCACGTTGAGAAGAAAAGAGAGGGCGATAGTTTTCCCGGCTTGGCATTTAGCCGCGTGAATGAGCGATTGCTGGTTACGTTCAAGCTTTTGTCTAGTTCAGTTTGAATCTTGTTTGTTCCATGTTCCAAAGAGGCTCCTTTGTCCAATAGCAGAATAATAATTAATCGAGGTTTATCTGATGTTACCCGGCTTAGATTACTCGCGGGAAACTTTTAATTGAATTTGTTGTTCGATTTTGGGTTTATGACGAAAACCGCAGCCTTTAGACAGTTTTTAGGACGTTTTGGGAAAGTTCACTTTATTTAATTTACCTGTCAACAACTCGCAGAAATGTTTCGAGTCTTGATTATGTAATAAGACGTCTGTCAAATACAACTGCATATTAAATTGTTGAGCGTAATAGTTTAATGACTTTTCTGGACGGAGGAACCGTAATATATGTATAATAAAAGCTATCTGAATACTCTCTAACAATGATTAATAAGGCTGATTACGTCAAAAGGCATTCGTCAGCAGCATGTTCTCTTGTTTACGAGTAACATCAAAGTTGATTAATACGACCGCATGAGGTTGCAATCTCCGTCGCACCTCGTAGTAGCTCATGTAAACACCCCAGCCATGCAATAACTATCCCCCCGGCGCGCCATTGTGAAAATGCCCCACTCAGTGTGTACGGACTATAACAGATTCACCGCGCCACCTCTTGCAACTATTATGTTAATTTTGAACCGAGTTTGCAATGACAAAATAAGGCTTACATTGGAAACTTTAAGGACATTGTCACATATGTGTTCAAACTCGGAAGGCTTGAAAACATTTATGTATTTATGACGGCAGCGGTAACCGAATAGGGATAAGGGTTGCCCCGAAAATATTAAAAAGGTAACCTTTGGTTTTGGTAATAATTGTTATTGGCAAAGGACATTGATATTCATGTCGGCAAAATACGCGTACTCTAAAAAATGTTTTTCTTCTTTATTTCAATTTTGTTGAAAACGGATAAGTAAACCACTTTTACCGGTTTATTTCGGTTACACCCGTCTGGCCATAACGCGCTCATGAAAGTGATAATTATAGTAAAAATTAAAAGAAAATATTTTATTTATTAAAAATCATTTTCATTTAACTCCATCATCCTTTTTATTTAAAATACAATGTAATTAAACTGTATACGAGTGGCTTTTAACGCGATCGCCAGTCCCGCCACGGCAGAGTGGGCGCTAAAAGGGGAGCTTGCCCACCTATAACTGTTTTCCGATGCACTGAGCACAGCCTCCGCCGCCTCTGCACCTCGGATTACTCTGTCTTCAAATATAAAAAGGCAGTAAGATTATATCTGCCGCATACATAGTTAGTGCCTTCCTCTATTTAGACCCTCACCGGCGATCGTCCTGCAAAGAGGACAAAAACATCTTTTGATGTTTTAAGCTCGATGAAATACAAGGAATGGGAAATATTGTAATTACATGTGTCTTCTTTTTGCGAGGCTTCTATTGGCGATTTTTAAAACAATTTTTATGTGAAATGAGTCGAGAGCGGTATCGTCCTTTTATTTTTGATATTTTAACCTCTCTTTGGTGACCCACTTTCCGTCGAAGATACTTTTTACTATTGAAAAGAATAACGACATAAACATTATAATACTATATACAGGTGAAATGAAAATACGTTAGCGGTTGGGATGATTGATCAAGAACCGTCCGCCTACACCCAATAACATCAGTTTTTAATAGATTATAGTCATACATTAAGCCAATGCATTACAAAAAGTAGTTTCAAGATTTATTCCCGTTCAACCCTGTTAATGCCTTTGCAAAATTTACATAGTATTAAATGGTTGAAGTGGGGGGTAGAGTAATTAAGAGTAAGGTAGTCGAGTCGTCGGTACTATTATTGTGCAGGCAGAGCTGGCCGCCCGCCAGCGGGGACTTAAAGCTTTATAAATCGCTACAATATTTTATTACGCTGATTTATTATTCCGAAATTCATGCGTTGCCGTGTAACAACGTTGTGAATTGTATTATGTTGTTAACCGTTGATCTATGCTTATGGAATATGAAAAAAATGTCGTTTGCCAATTTAAAAAAGTTGTGAATGAGTCATATTTATGTAGCTCTCTAGAACTCCTGTCGTACGGATTGTGACAGACTGTAACTTTCACGTTTGATTCATAAGCTTAACAGTCTTTCATACGGGGTATTAAACGGTACGGAAAAAATCCGAACAATGTCGACGAAACCGAACGAACCGTGGAACTATAATCCAGAATCCAGGGCGGGAATCGACGCCCGTATTGTGAGCAGAAAATCGAACTTGAATGTCGCAAGACGAAACGCTCTTTGTGCACAATCAATGGCCCCACGATTGCTGATAACTTTCTTTGCAGTCTAGGAAGTTAAAGTTCGATCCCGCTGATGCGGCATCCATTTTAAACGGCCTCTCTCGGTAAGGATTCGATAACAAGCAGAGATTATTTCTCTCTTTTATTATTGCTCGATTGCACTGGTAAATGAACGTCGATGCTGGACGGTATTTATAAATACTGCGATACCCTGGCCTTTCTGTTATGAGCTATTCTTTGTCTTAAAGAGCATCCCAATGAGTTTTATTTTATCCGTTTATTCGATTGACCTCTTGTTCGTATTGTAATTTGTCTTGCGTGTAATATGTGTACCTACAGGGATCTTTTATTGTGGCGCGGATCGGAAGCGTTATTGCCCCAGATCCTTTAATTGGTACGAACACGAACAGGGTAGCAGGTATACTGCCACGGTTTACTGCTTAATTATCACAAGTCTATTATTTCGACCGCGCCGCTCTATGGGCGCAGCTCGGAGTTAAAGCCAACAATGGCAATGTCGCCGTAAATTTTCAAGACGTAGGTTCGGTTCCGCTTTCGTAATTTGTTAACAGGAAATTGCACGAGGTGCGATAGCATCGAAGCCTATCCTCAGACATCGGGCATTAAGCGGGAACAATAATTCAGTGTTCCCCTGTTGCCGTAGAAATTAAGTTATTGGCGCGTTGCGGTCACGTACGGGGTCGTCTTGTATGAAATACGAAGGAGCTCATCGGTCGAGCTCGTTAAGCGGAGGAGCGTGCTTTTATTACAGCGAGGCGTGCGCGGCCGCGGTGGCTCTTGAATATTAAAAAGTCGACTGTGGGTCATGCATATTGTCCCACTCATCCCGCATGTCGTATCGGCCACTAGAATACGCACGAGCCTACGAACGGCGCGCCTATTGTTTGTTATGCGCGCTTGTCATTACGTACAACGAGTCTTGACTCGAACTTGGAGGGACAAAGAAACTCACGAATACGGGAAGGCATCGTCTTCGTCGCATTATTTTCTGAAAAAATTGCTAGAGATTTAGGAACTGCTGATTAAATTATTATTTGCCCACCTATAATAATAATGTCCATGTTCATGTGACTATAAGTCAGAAAAACGGTTTCAGCTCTGCGTGATTCACTATGTAAAAACAGATGAATTATATTTTTCGCATGACCCCTATCGCAGCCAGTTACTTTACGATGCGCTGAATAACTCAGTGTATCCTCAAATCCTAATCCGGACAGGATATTCGGGGACGTGAGCGCAATGCGCAGGATGTGATAATGAGGCGGTAGAAAATCGCGGCTTTGCATTTCATGCGGCAGTACATTAGCTGTTTGTCCTCGATTGTCTATTGTTTTATACACACTTCTAATACGAAACGCTTTTTTTTAAGGTTAGCAATTAACCAACCAGACTGTAACGAAGCAAATAACCACTTACTAATAAGAGAACAAGAATAACTTCTGCGTGTTATTAGTTCTATTTTTTAATCGTTGGGTAAGGAGCGCATTTGTTTCGCGCATTGACTCATGCCTCTACCGTTTACAAATTAGCAAACGTTCTATATATGTGCGGGAAGAGACTCGGTACGCAAGCGTCGCACGTATCATACCGAGGGCCAAAATGGCTTTTACATTACAATACAATACAAATACTCTTTATTACACACCTGAATTAAAGGACACAGTACAGTACAAAATCGCAATGAGTAGAGGCAAACAACTGGTGATCTTATTGCTAAATTCCCTAAGCGGGAATGAAATCTAAGCTTTTGTGTCACATGTGATATTTTATAGATACCCTAGTTGTTAGAAGATAAGTATAGGTTTGTAAATAACGCTCGACAGGCCCTGGCGACAGGTATCTGGTGACTGTTGATATGCGACTCCAAAACTATTGAAACACGGAGGTTCGTGTGAGGGGTCACCAGCACAAGAATGATTGACTACCTAGTTGGAGTAATGATGTCTTCCAACGGAACGAACGTCCCCTTCGAAAGATACGCCATTATTTTGCTACTTAAGATCTGCAGGATGACATTTTCACTGCGCATTTTGTGAAATAAGAAGAAAAATTATTTCACACAAAAGAAATCACAGTGAAATTTAGATGTTTATTTTTGTAACAGAGGTTACTTTTAGAGCAACTCGCATACTGCGTGTTACAGTTTATAACACGGTATTATAAAATGTAGGTAGGTACCTATTCTCAACGCACAACATGGAAAACTTAGAACAATCATGACAAAACAAAAATCATCAAAAAAATTGGTCTACCACTTTTCAAATGTATTATTTACATTAGGGTACAAAAGTAGACTTTATTTTTGTTTGATAGTACCTACATAATAACCTCTGATTAACGTAATGCATATTGCATAGCGTTTAAGTAGGTTAGTACTGACACCGCTAACCTTGATGTAACCGATGCGTGAGCAAACGTAATTACAATAGTGTTCGATCCTTATTGTGCGAATTAAAATGCAGTGTGCGTCAGCGGGGCGCAGCATCGCCTGATCGATGTAATGAGGTCATCTCGATTGTTCTCTATCAAATCTAGACTGATAATTAAAAATGCGAACTTTATTACTTAGACTTGAGTAACGATTAAATGATTTCAAGATCAATGCGTATGCACAGGATAGGCACTGAAAATGAATGTCTCGCGACTGACATAATATTCGATACTTAACACACGAAAATAAGTACACCTATCTAATCCTGCCTTTTTTCCGGTCACAATAGTCAAAAACGTTCTAAATGATTAGTGACAGATAACCCTAATTAAATTAAATTGTAATTAGGTATATATTACTTCTTGACTTAATTAATTATTACTAACTGATACTAAATAAATAGGGTATAACGTCGGCGCGGCAACCCTTTGAAATTAGATCTAGTCAAAGGGGGTTCGAAGGTCTGATAATGCATCTCAGTGCCGTGTATGTAACATTGTTATACAAGTTATTTTAACTGGACAAAGGAGAATTAGAATACATTGGCATCAAATTTTTTTTAAGGGTTTGCCCATACCCAAAACCCAAAATATACGAAAAGACGCCTTAAGATGCGACTCTGATTATCTATCTGTCATTTAGTTTCATATTATTAAATTCCATGTCCACTAACTAGAGGAGGTATAAAGCGTCCTAGAAGAGAGGGAAGTGCTGGAAACGTTCACAAATGATGTTAACAAATATGAAACGACCGGAATTCTCGGAATTTGTAAATATTATAGTAATTTACGTTAGGTATTTGATAAATGACATACTCATTAGGTGGTTAGTTTTAGAAAAAATTGAATGGCGAGAATTCACCGTTGAATTTGTAATAATCCTGTATAGTAGTAGCTGTTATTTAGAGGTATGTAGTTCACTCTAATATACTTAATAATTATACTCTTGATTGCACCATTAATTTTGGAGTAGGTACACGGTTACAAGATTCAGCATCATTAATAACGGTAACAACAGGCGTTCTTATCGCTTTCAAGCGATTTCTTCCAGATAATCTAATTCTTTAGAATCTATGGCAAATTTTACTACCTATATTTAAGCACAGAATTACTAATGCTTTTATATTAGACTAGGATTATATTAAACGTCATTGAAACGCATGCCAAAGATTCCAAACCTCTATACCTAGCCTAGTTAGATCTTTATTCAGATTGTTGCCTCAACCACGAATACTTTATTATTTATTTAGTCTCAAAATATCGTAAATAATATTTTATAATCCTACGTACTAATCTTGAACCTTTGTCCTTTGTTTTGAAAATACACTCAATTATGAGGAGCCTAATAAAATGGGTGCCCAATTTTTTTGCTATTGAGTATATTACGGTGGGTTTAATGGCGTTAAATGAATTCAAGTACAAACCTGTTGTAGGCACAGTCAGCTTCATATAGTATGTAGCAGCCACAGTGGCCAAAAAGATGGTAACACCGAACAAAATATATGGTTTACCACAGAGCTGGGCATTAACACGTTAATCCGTTAATAGTTAACTAACGAAGTTAACCAACCGTGTATCGGATTATCTTTTAAGTTAACTTGCAAATCGTTAACGGACTCATTAACTTCCCAAAGTTCCGTTAATGCGTTAACTAAGTACCTATATAGGTTATAGGTAATCGCGGGCTTGGTTTCCGCAACTCGACGTCAAATCATGCGCCTATTTTGCGTGATGGGTTAGTGGCACTACTCGTGCCAACCCAGTTCCACCAGAAAGCCTAGCAGACCCTTGATGTTGCCGACGACTTCTAGTAGAGACCTCGGTGATCCGAGGTATTTTGCCCGGTAAGCTGCCACCCCAGGGCATGTCAAGATGGCGTGGGCGGCTGAACTGAACTAAGTACCTATTTTATTAAAGGTACACCGCGCCGTCGCGCCGCGAAAAACTGGTTCTGACAAGTCCGTTCTATCGGGGCGGCGTAGGCGTAGGTAAGCTATAGGCGCTGAGTGAGATAGACGATACAAGTGAGGCGCGTCAGGAGTTAACGATTAACGTTAACTTCCGTTAAATGGCCCGAAATGTAACGCTTTAGCGTTCAACTAAGTTAACTTTTCTTTTAACGGATTATCGAAAGAAAGTTAACTATTTGGTTAACGGTGCCCAGCTATGGTGTACCGAACTATTCGGCCACATTGGCTGCTACATACTTTATGACGCTAACTACTTTAAATGTAAATCTATTTGTCAAATATTCTACATAATAGAGCTTATGGCCTGACATATATGTTAACCAATTGGTATTAATTAATTAGAAGCAATATCATCCGTTTATTGATTTTGAATTAGCGGCGACTCCGATGGCCGTTAAATAACTTCGCACTTGGCTACGTGTCTCACAATTTAGAATATATCATATATTCTAAATTGTGAGATACGTAGCCAAGTGCGAAGGGGTTGAACGACAATCCGAGCTGTGGTTATAGCCTCACGCAGCGTTTAGGCGTACACGATACAAGCTAATTTATATAATGTGTTCTAACCATGATTGGCGATATGCAACGTTTTTTAAGTCAATATAGGTCGCGTTATGGACATGTATTTTAATTCTGGATAATTTAGTTTCTAATTGATGTGTCCTAATTTACAAGAAATTGAAATTTCTATTTTTGAGCCAAAATGCTAGGGAAATTAGTTGATAGGAGTTTTAAGGTAATTGACTATTGCAGAATTGACCTTGTAATTCGTGTAACTATTCAAGTTTATGTTAAAAGTAAAATTATTGTGTTCACTTTTACACGTAGTAATGTAGATAAAATAACTGGAAAATCAGACTCTATGTAACATTTTTTTGTTTTATGTTTTTGCAACAGTTTTTTAATTTTTTTATTAGACATCCATAATATGTTTTAATGAAGTTGATGGTTGTTTGAGTATGTCTAATGACGTAAGGATATTAAAGATACATTTACACATCTAAATCGGTTAAGGCGTTGAGAAGTTCTAGTGGAATAAAAAATCTCACATACAAACATGGACAATAAAACTATTACACTCCGTTTCTGGGCAGTCCTGTAAAAATCTGCCTAAGTACAGTTTTATAGTCTGAATTCAGAACGAAGTTAATTTATTTACGTGTTATATATGAAGGAATATACAAAGCTGCTCAAGTGTCTGACATCTAAATTCTTGCTTATTTCCTTTATTAAGTAACGTACAGAGCAGACGCTCGTACTCTCCCCGAAGCGCCGCGACGCGAGCTCGCCACTGAGACATTGCTAATTTAAATTTCTAACATGAACTTGAATTTCGCCGCTCTTATTTCGTTTCAACATAATATTTATTTGTAAACAATAATGATTTGCAAGACTTTTTTCACATCTGGTTTAAACCCTGCGTACCTAATATTCGGTGAAGGTTGTCGTGATCTCCAAGTCACTAATCGGGATTCAATAAATTACCTCAATCTCATAATCAATTATTTGGTTTTGTATGAATACGACGAAAAATAGAATGACAATGTACTCGTTTTTCTTTTACATTTTCAATAAAATAGGTAAAGTAAAAGTTGGTAATTTATTCCGGTGCGTAAAATTTGTCTGTTTCTTTGGTGTACTTAGGTGTTAAAGAGATAATGAACAAGCAAAATTTTGAGAGATACTGAACATGTTTATTCCTTGCATTAACATATCTCCTAATTGTCATGAGTGAAGCTTTTGACAAACCGTTCAATTATTTAGTTGCTCAGATACGTGGTGGTTGGGATCGGTTGGCGCGGTACCAACGCTGTGTCGCTGCCGGTCTGACCGTTTCGTTTTATTTTATGCTGACACCAAGACCAAGTAATTTACAACCAGAACTAGGAACTGGACCAGCTAATTGGATTCACTGTCTATCTATATACTTTTACAAGGCGCGACATGATAACATCCGACGTGTGAAGTAAAGCTAAATATTATTGTTGTTTTGTTGAAGGTACCTACGTCATACTTCATGTACTCGTAATTATAGCCTGTAGGTAGACATGACTGTACCTAGTACCTACTGAATTAAATAGTTAGTCTGAGTAGTGAACACATTTTGAAGCCATATAACATTGTGAATCAAAATTTGGAAATATTGGTTGTAGAGAGCTGACTTACGAGCACATAAGTGTTTGAGTAAAGCTATTGTAAAATTCGTTTGAAATACATACATATCTATATATTATATTTTGGTATTTAGACGCGGTATAATTTGCGTCGTAAAATTGATTGCAAGTTATAGGGTATTTTAAGTGATGATTTTGGAGAAAATACTTGAATTACGTATCCATTTTTGTAACTGACTGTATAGAACAAATTCTGAAGTATATTTCTGTATATTTGTTTTTATAATAAAAAAAACCGACTTTAATTTAATTCTTCGCCAAGTCACTCCGAGAGCAGAAAACACCGAAAAGACATTTTTTGGAGTCGGTTTTTATTTTTTATCATTTTAATGATTTCAGTCACACTTTTTAATCAGTCATTACAAGAGTGCATCTCATGACAATTCCAATAAGCTAAATCATTAAGATACACCGTTTTATTACGGAGTTCTGTTGTCTACCTTCCGGCTTTAATTACCAGATCAGGTTGATAGTAACATTACATCAGGACCATTTAAATTGGCTTCATCATACTCGCTTCCGTATCTTAATCGAAACATCTTAGCGCTAACCATGACACACACACACTACACTAGTATACACTAGGAGTTTTGGATAACCATCCGTGATCTTCTTCATCAATTCCTGTACACTAAATGCTACTTTCTGAATGCAAATGCTCGATGTGTTACTGAAAATACTAAAATCTCTATATGTTTCCCTTGAATTTATGAGGAGTCCCTTCAATTCTTCATGGTTCCCAGCATCAGAAGTGAATTTTGATAACAACGGGACCAATCTGGAAGCATATGCTTTCGAACAAAGAAATAATTTTCCAAATCTATTCATAAATGACGCAGTAATTTCGTAACAAACATACAAAAAAAGAAAAAAAACATACAGGCGAATTGAGAACCTCCTCCTTTTTTTGAAGTCGGTTAAAAATAACGTTTAAACGTTGAAATTGCTTAAAGTTATTGATGTTTTTGCTGAAAGAAAATACTCGAAAGTTGAAAAAGTGCTCCATTTATTCCCTAGAAGACTATCAATACTATACATATTATTTGTTTTCATACCGGTTACAAGTCAATTTATTTGTTATTATATGCCTTTTTAAACCTCTTTAAGCACCAATTGGCAAAACAGTCGTTGAATTGGGCTGTAGATAATTCAATAACAAATAAAAAAATTGCAAATGTGGCATACTTATTCCCTAAATCTTGAAACGATCTATCATAATAAATGCAGTTTTGCTGTGAGAAACAACGTTAGTAAGTTTAAAAAAATTGCGAAAAATGTTATACGGATTCTTAAATGCATCTAGTGAACTTATAAACTATCTCCAGTGACTATCAAGTCAATGGTTTCGTTATACGTAGTTCTCTCTTCGCGTTAGCTAAGTAGCAAAACAACCCCGTTATCAGAGCACACGATTCACACAACATAATTTTCTACAGGGTTGAATGAGGTAAAGTAATAACGAAAATCTGAATATCGGCCAGTCCGTATGCGGGGCTTATTATGTAAATGTGATCCCTCATGTATTTTGTTGATAAAATTGTAGGCGCATTAAGGTAGAGTAACGAGTAAATAATATTGGTATAATTATAAAGAGCTTTGTATTCCTGGTTGAAGTTAATCCATAATCAATTAGGACATTATTCTAGATAGGCAACGATTCATCGACTTGATGTGAGCTATGAGTGTCCATAATTTACTTTATGGAGATATGGAGTGTTTTGACGAAGTATGATAATTCAATGATTCTAATATTAATTTAAATTGGCCTTTGCTTTGTAGGTTGAGGATAACATCCGTAGGAGGGCCTCCTACGTTCGGATCTACAAAGGTTGATTCTTTCAACTTTTCATTTTTGCAGGCAATACAGATTTAGCAGCATTATATGAATTAAAACTGCACCTAAAAGCTATTAACCTGCCTGAAAATTTTAGCAATTCAATACAAGCATAGACGAGTGTTGCGTTACAAACGAACGTAGCGCGTGAATCAGAAAAATCCTCTGGGTCGCTGAAAACAAGACCGTTGCAGAATGTCCATTCGCAGCTCGTTCTGCGGGGCGCAGCGGTGCGTCTAAAATTCCCCCACCGCGTAATCGAGCCCGAATACGAGCGCGTAATTGCTTATTTGCCTCATTTTGGATTCATTCGCAATCGCCCGGTTCCAGTAAATATGACCGGGAAATGAACGGCTGACTTGCGAACAATCCCGTAGGTGGCATATATTTTCAGTTGATGTCACCCGTTATTAGATTCAGGTAAAGCTCGTCAGTTAACGTAATAAAGTAATGATGGTTATAGAAGTCCCGACCAGCCTATGGGCATTGAATATTCTAATCTCTCTATTTCAGTGCGCGCTTGTATATAAAGGCATTGTTCGTTTTGTATTTTTAACAGCAATGTTGCCCATTGTTAGGTTCACTACCGCTTCTAGGTATAGCAAAAACTGTTTTGTACATACCATAACAAGCGTTATCATTCCGTCCGGCCTCGGCAAACAGCGCTGGCCAAACTCCGTCGATGAGAAATGCTCCATAAACGCTGTTTTTGCACACTCACAGATTGTTCATAAAACGAATCGAGCAATCTGCTTACTCTGTGTTTCTGATGTTCCGTGCATTTGCTGCACTTTTGTGCTTCGCAACATAATTTCGAATTGTTTGTATGACTTCGCAATGTGAACGTTACTAGATTAGTGATTGTACTGGTTGCTTCCTTCCTTATGCTATGAAAACTACGTTCTTCCAGTCTATCGTTATTATTTTACTTACAATGGGCATCACAGTTTAATTTAACTGTGTTTCGTGTTTCGTTTGTTGCGTAACTAACCCTATGTTGGAACCAAAAAGTACAGCGGGTTGGTGAAATTATACACGAAACGAGAAAAACGCGACCGCAGTATGCCTGTGACAACCGCCAACGAACGTAACGACAGTTTGTTGGTCTGTCGTGTTTTTCTTTAATTTCGCACAATTTCGTGCTCCGTCGCTGTTTAGACTAACAACAGAGACAAATTCGTTTATGAAACACCGTACATGATATACGTTGTGGCACTTATTTTAGTATTACTTCTTCGATTTGCCATTTCATCATTTATAACTGCATGCAAAGGTCGGGCTGAGCTATTTGCACACCTTGCAATGGTTTATTTCATACGTAAACAACGGCTTATTACAGGCATGCGCGGCGTAAACACATTCCCTCCTGTTCCACTTACACGAATTGCCAGCATTTCCAACGTCATTCTCGTATCGTCCCACCTTTCCTTATTATTTAATAAAACTGGAATATTGTAAGAGCACTTTTAGAACACCTTGTTGTTCTCTGAGGCGTTCTCAGCACTCCGTTGCGTTATTTACATTTTAATATCCACTTTTTAGGGTTCCGTAGCCAAAATGGCGAAAACTGAGCCCTTATAGTTTCGTCATATCTGTACGTCCGTCCATATGTTACAGCCGATTTACTCGTAGACTATAAGCACTACAATTATGAAATTCGGTAGGAAAGTGTATTCTATGAACCGCTGCATAAAAACGATGTGAAATTACAAAAAAAATAGGTGGGCACTTCCATACATGAACCGGCGGTGGATGAAAAAAAAAATTTTCAACGTACATAGTTGTGTCGGGTCGGGTATCCATGGATAGGCTTTTAAAAATGTTATGGAGGTTTATGAAAACATTTCCATTTAAGTCAACCGTTGGTGAGATATTAGCTGTCAAAGTCATAAAAAGTATCCCCTTCTTTAATTTCCAAACTATGAAGTTTAAAATTCTGAAAAAAATTGCGTTGCTGTGCATTAATAAATACTTTTAACGATTTTTGGTTAGAAAAAGATAGGTTTTACGGTTTTTGAGTATTCGCTGAAAAACTGTCTTGACCAAACAAAAGGTCGTAAGTGCCGTGAGTCCCCTATGAAGATACCACCTTTTTAGATTCAATGTATTGGATAGTGGTTAAAATGTGGACTAGTAGGTGTTGGTACGGTAACCTTCATTGTGCGTGATCCGACACGCACTTGGCCGGTTTTTTATAACAGCTATAATTTAATCGAAGTAGGCATAATTGCTGGTAAATAGAAGTAACACGTTTGTTTCTGTACCTGTTCAAGTTCATTATGAAATTAAAATAATTGTTGTATGTAAAGTCGCCAAGTAACGGAGAAGATAATTACGACTTGTTGCGAAAGTTATTTAAAACTCCGCGTTCTTCATCAAATTTAAAAAGTCAGTTATAAATACTGGAGTGTGCCCTAAATGAGTACTCGACTTTTGTGCCATTAACAAGTTTGAACGCTGAAGGGGAGCCAGTCATGCTTGAGCATTTTTGACCCTCCGGCGCCGTGTCCGACCGACTTCGATAATAAAAATAAGTGGAGAATTTATGGATTTTAATCATCAGCGAATTAGTCCACTTTGGCAAATTTTAAGTCAGAGTTAGCTCAGCTTTGACTAATTTCAGTAAAATTAGAAGCTTAGACGGATTTAATGAGGAACGGCAACGTCTGCACGGTCGATTACAAACAGGCTTTATTTCATGATGGTTCCTTTTATTTAAAATTTTAACATCTTTTGTAAAATATGACACTATTTTATTCGATAAATTGTTAGAAATGCTTTGCTTTAAGAGATAGGCAAGTTGGGATATTATAATAAATGCTGATGAGTCACATTTTCATCATATTTTCCCACCATTTCGATATGTTGGTGACGTTAGAAAGAGCATGGTTGGGATAGGCGGTCGGATATAGCGGTCGGTGGAAGTTATAGGGACTGGGATGACAAGTTACTACTCATAGCGAGGCCTTTGCCTCGAGTTGGAGGTTAAAGGCTGAATTAAACTGAAACAAGGAGTGGTTTCAGGTTTCATGTAGTATGTGAGATTCTTTATATCACCGGAACTTCTCAACGCCTTAACCGATTTAGATTTGTGATCTCATCTCAAATCGGCTTTCAGTGGTTGGAGCCGACATCAAACTAAATTGTTTTTGATTACCTAACTTCTTCTCTTCTTTGTTGCATCATTGAGGAACGTAACGGCTATGGAATGGTTGACTCTCTCGACCAGTGCTCTCCAGGCCGTTCGGTCTTTCGCCTTTTGTACAGTTGCCTTTCCTGTAATTTCTTGAACCGCAGTGTTTTGATTAACATTAATATTTGATATTTACCGATAATTTTGTGGATTACATAAGGAATGACACCGCAAAATGACAGACGGTCAAACGGACGTGTCTGCAACGTTTCACAATCGTTGCGAATTCAGCAATATTGCACAAGAAAACAACATTGTGTTTGTAACAATGCCCTGAGAATCTCGGCTGACACTAGCGGAGCGTTCTCACTGTGCGCGGGAACGTGACTCGAATGAATTTATTTGACCAATGTGTTTATAAAGTTTTCAAAATCCGCTTAATATCATTTGCCTATCCGTACTAATAATGTATTTGCGAAAGTCTACGATGAAGCCGATTTTTATGAAATTTGTGTGATAAAAGAGTCTCGACGAAGATATGAGTTTGATATTCTTTATGCTGAAAATTATCTTACAAGGGGACGAAATTAAGTAGTGCTCTCCCAAACCCGAACTAAACAAAGCTTGTACTATGGGTACATGATTGCTTTTAATTGCGACGTCAACATAATTTTTAGAGACTTACCTATCTTGCAGTGATTATGAATCGTAGTGGTAACTATGCGCTCGCGTCTTCTACGTAACGAGATGTGTAAGAATGGAATTCCTTTTTGTATAATTATCGAGGGACCTGAAAACATATTTGTAAAGCTATTTCACTATTGCAGAATCTAGTACTCCACTTAATAGCTCACTTATCACAGATATAACTCAAAACCCCAATGAAATTTGACACAATGGTGTGAAAACAGCATCTAATTCTATTAAGATTGGAATCTCTCGACCTAACAATGTTGTTTAAGCGTTATTAGTGCCATTAGTAAAACAATGTACAAAAGAGATAAATTTTATGTACACATGTGAGGCACACTGAAACACCTTTAACGCATTAAGGGAGCATTTATCAGGATCATAAACGTCACATTCATTATATTAACCATTTACTTTTGTCTGTACTGTACGCTTGTTGCGAAAAGTTTGAGAGTCAAAAATATGAAGGAAGGACCTGTCGATAAAGCAGGCAACCAACTAATCTCAGTTCCTATACATATTTATTTTACTATTAATTATACACGTCATATTGGGTCATATATTTAAAATAAAATAATAAGATATCCTGTTATGCAAAGGGACTTCTAATTTGGGGTCTGTTACAAGAAAACGTTTTTCGAATTGTAACTAGGATAGATTTTATTGAGTTACATTTTTCATCTTACATGCCAAGATTTAGGTAGGTACTTAATGTTTAATTCTGCAATAAATATACCTTCTTCAACAACCCAATAAATATTCGTTCACTGCTTTTCTCAAAACTAATCTTTATTGGTCATTTATGTCGCCAACTTTCTCTCCAGTTCTCTCGTCCATAACGTTGATAATTACACTCGTTATTGCATTCTTCCGTTCATAGTTACTTTCGGTCGGTCTGAGGAAGTACTTAAGGATTCTATTAGTATTACAAGAAAGTTGACATTTATCTCTTAATTGACCTAGTGAAACGAAGGTCTCTGCTTCAGTGTCGACAAAAATGCTGTCGTATGTCCGGATTTCCGGATTTTCGTTTGTTCTCGTCTACAGGTCGCAATTCTCAACCGATTCTCGTGAGCAGGGTCGATAGTTATATAGAATTTTTTTGTAGAGACGGTTTTTGGAAATTTTCAAAAACATTTTTTTATAATGATATTGTAAGTTTCTGCGGGCGAATTTCGGTTTGTTCTCCTCTACAGGTCGCTCAACCGATTCTCGTGAAATTTTGCGAGTAGGTTGGATAAATATACAGATTTTTATGTCGAATAAGTTTTTGGACATTAAAAGAATATATTTGTTCAACGGTTTGTTCTCCTCTACAGGTCGCATTTTTCAACCGCTTCTCGTGAAATGTTGTTAGCAGGTTCGATATTCGTAATTGATCTTTTTTATAATGTCAGATTTTGGAAATGATAAAAAAACTCGCTCACGAGGTCTACAGCTCACAGAGCTACTAGTAAAATAAACGTGATAATCTTACACAAATTTATTTTATCCTCAGTAAGCTCAATAAACCTTGTGTACATGAATACAGAGAAACATCTAAGATTCAGGAAGTTTTTGCTCATCACGTAAATATTTACCCTTACTGGGATTAGCTTCGCAGCCAGAGGTACTGCTAACTAATCTGTAGTAGTTCTCGAATCTGTTTATTAAAATATACTGTATTAGAAACTAAGACGTTTATAACTTCAATACCTACTCCAAAGGCATACCTATCTACGTTCCATATTGCTAAGTGATGTACTTACAAAACGAGAAACAGATATATAAGGCTGGAAAATTGCACGTTTCTTCCGAAAAAGTATATTTGTATTTACCGTGTTACTTTGTTTGATCTAATTTGCTATTCGCGTGAACCTACTTTTGCACTACGCTGGCTACGTTTTGTGGGTAACATTTTTGTTTTATCATGTAAGAGTTATTGCTAGGCTATCTTTATTCATTTCATAAATATAAATGTAACGTATATGATATAAAGGGTCAGTTGCACGAATATACGATCATAGGCCGGTCATCGTTAAAATATGGCGCCGGCAGCTGTCATCTCATATAAATTAGTCGAACTTTACATACAATCAGATTTTAACGAACACCGCTTACGATTACAGACGGTTTAGTGCAACCCACCCTAAGGGTCATACGCAGGCTCAAAGCTTAATTTTGGATTGGACTAATAAAATACAAAAACAGTGAACAGTGACTAAACAAACAGTGTCTTCGTTTATATAAATCCATGTATTAAAATGTAACTTACATGGACATAAGTCGTTAAATATTGACTACAGGAGGGACGGCTTTTGTTTTCAACTGTGTATGACCCTAATAGGATGTACAATTTTATCACCATTTTTAAAATCATATAAACATTATCACCATTTTTATTACTATAATCCAAACTTTAACTTGGCTGAATGCTAACATTATTTGAGAAACTTAGTTAATTATCCATAAAGTAGTGATAAGACCGCCTGTTGTTTACCTCTACTTTAAACTTTATGTTCTTTTTTGAGGTGTTTAATAAAGTGTATTGATATTGTATTATTTTGTATTGCTAATATAATTCTAAAGAATGTCCAATTCCAAACAACCACAAGTCCCTCTAAATATTCTAAAAGTATTTTCATGTTTCAATAACTATATTTAAAGCAAATCGTTTGAAAGTAAACATTAATGCTGTTAACGGATTGTTTGCGGTTACAAGTACCCGGGGAGACTTTTCCTTGCGGCCTCGACTTTCTGTGGTTATCGAACCCCGTATTAGAATCAAAATACCTTTGTACTCGAATCACGGTGCTCTACCTTATTAATCTTGTTATGTAAATAACTAGCTTTGTCAAACATACATCTGATAGGTCAGTTGACTAGTTAAGATATTTTATTACTGACACAGCTAGCCGATAAAAAAAAATTAACTTGTAATTCAATAAAAGTCGCAGTTAAACCTCTTCCGTTCCACATAGGATCTTGTTTGAATAAACAGAACTAATTGCAAGGAAACGCTCAGAACTGTTAATAAAAACTAAAACATAATTAAGTTTTACGAGCAGTATTCGGTAGCTATAGGCAATATTTTGGTCAATCATATTTTATTAATGGAAACAGTGCCTATAGGCATGAATCATGCTGCATGATGTAGGAGATACACACATAAATAACATGTCTATATCTCATATAGTAAATTAAAAAAGGCTTTGGTGTAATTTATTCAATAATATGACATACATAAATTTACATACTAAAAAACTAAAATTAAAAATTAAAATCGGCCAAGTGCGTGCGGACCACGCACCATCAAGGGGTCCGTGTATACTACTACTAGGCCACATTAAAATCCTCTATTATATGCTTTTAATTAAAAAGGGCCGTATCTTCGTTGGAAACTGATGTCACTTGCTTCCGTTTGTTTGGGCAAGGCAGTTTTTCAGCGATGATTCAAAAACTTTTAGACCTACCCAGTACAAAACAATTTTCGTTGAAAGTATTTATTAATGTACACAACCTCCATTTTTTTCGCAATTTTAAACTTTATGGTATGGAAATTGGAGGGGTGGCGGGGCACACTATTTACGACTTTGACAGCTAATTATCTCACGAACGATAGAAAAGTTTCTTTATCATTTTAAAATGCCTATCCATACGATTACATACCCCAGACGCCTATGTGCATTGAAGTTTTTTTCTTACACCGGTTAATTGTATTGAGTGCCCCTCCTATTTCTTTTTGTTATTTGACATCACTTTTATGGAGCGGTTACTATAGAATACACCTTCCTGCCAAATTTCATTATTGTAGTAGGTACTTATATCTCCGAGTAAATCGGCTTTGACATACGGACGGACAGACATAGCGAAACTATGAGGTGTCCGTTTTCGCCATTTTGGCTATCGGACCCTAAAAAAAGCTTGAAAAGACCCCTTGAAGGGTTATCCGTTTTCCTTTTATCCTTTTACTTTATCCCTAAGGTCGTTTTAGTACTTCATCTTTCATTGTAATTTTGTCGTGTTTCAAGTACCGTAATAAAACAGTACATACGTACAATATTCAAGAGTTCAACAATTACTCTTTTAATTATATATATTGTCGGTTTTATTCCTCTTGGGTTGTTCATTAATATAACCAATGGAGGTTTTTTATGCCTGGCATTTAAATGTCTGCTTTATTTGAATAACGTTAACACTTCACTAATTAATTAATTATGTTTAGCCACATTGATGTAGTCATTAAAGTTTTACAACATTCCCTAACTAAAAATAGCGTACTGTAAAGGCGCGGTTCGACCGTCCGACCAAGGAGCGGCCACACGGCTCACGCGAAAGGCACATTAGTTACGGCGGCACACAACACACCGATATTTCACCAGCTTTCATATATTACAAGCATGTCCGCATTACCCCGCATTTGTCATGACACTTCTAGGTTGACAGAAAAAATAATATTGCCCGTCGCACGAGGAAGGCTTACGGCTGTCGAGTAAATGTTGACTGTCACGTGGGGTTTGTGCTTCATTTTGCTGTCATGATTTAATTCAACATCAACGTGGATTGGCATTTATGCGTACGCCTTATTTTTAAAATTACATTGTATACTTGTTCCTGACTGCGGGAGAAGGGAGAAATGTTTTTCGAATGGAAATGTAAGGTATCTTATGTAATTGTTTGACTTGATGTGTCTATTTTGGTACGATTCGCAGCTTTTACAGCTTGACGGATTATTCATAAACTCGTAAGGTATCGTTAGTTTGTGTCTGTATTTTAGTACCTTTTAATTTAAAAATACTCTTTATTCTAATATGTCAGGTATATATCTTAGGGTGGGTTGCACCAAGCCGTCTGTAATCGTAAGCGGTGTTCGTTAAAATCTGATTGTATGGTAAGTTTGACAAGTTTCTATGGGATGACAGCTGCCGGCGCCATATTTGACGATGACCGGCCTGTGATCGTATGTTGGTGCAACCGACCCTAAGTTACAATTGTCAGTACAAGAAGTCAAAATATTATATTAATCAACTTCGTTACAACTGTTACAAGTACTATGTGTGTCTCTTGCCTCAGCCAAGAAGGTATTAGTTACCTAGGCTATACTTAAGCTAGTAATATAAATCGCATAAAATATGAGTTCCAAACAGTCATCTACCATGTAAAAAAACAGGGTGCCGCTCCAATAAATACGAAAGCAGCGATAATTTTAATGAAATATATTTCATAAAGGACAGGCGCACGCCATAATCACGATAACACTCGTGATATTTAAGTTATATTTAAAATGGAGAGCGCTAATTAAATTATTCCGCCTATTTATGCTACGAGTCATAGTATTTATTAGCAACTGAAATATGAAAGGCATTTACTGGAAGTTATGCCTTGCTAAAGTCGTATTTTTGAGGTAATTGCCGTTGTGTTAGTTATCTAATTTGGCTGTTTTTTGATGATTCGTTTAATCGTCGTATTTAATTAAATTTTATGCGACACTGTAGGTACGTAATAGAAACATGAGAATTGACCACGTTTGATTAGTTTCATTCACTTATGGAGGGCGGTTTTCGAGAGTTTTGAAAATAAACATATTTAGCTGACGAGAAGTCTAGAAAGGCCTTTAAAACTTTCTACATTAATGAAGTTTATACTATTGACACTTCATAGTTGCAGTCCCTTTAAATGAAATGTTAGTGCCCATATAGTTTCTGATACACTGGAACGTAAAAGGAAATATTTAGTCGGAATTTTCTCTTATTGATAAGAAAGAGTCGAAAATCGAGGCACCTTCGAACATTACGATTGTAATATTTATATACGGCACAATTCTGCCCCTTATTAGCCCTGTTAGTGATCATGAATGCTAAACCCACGTGATATTTCATACAATACGTGTGTAACGAAGGTTACTATGATTTATTGATCGCGCGATACGTTATCGGCCTACATTTATCTCTATGCTCCGGTTGCGTCACTGGGTAATAAAACAAAAGCGTATTGTTTTATTAAAAAGTCTGGTTGCGGATCATAAAAAAATGCATTACGAAAGGTTTTATTGCTAAATAGGCATTTTAGATGCAGATACAGTTTATCACAGACAGTATTGGTTAGGTCTGTTTCCTAATTGGAATACCAGGATGCGGACTACCAAGTTACCATAAATAAAAGACAGTCAGTTACGGATGGTTCCCTTTTCCGTATACCTATAAACGTATTTACATTCAGTTTGCTTTATGCTAAACATTCAAATAAATGAATAGTAGATGCGAGGTAAAGAAAATGAAATAAATATACCTACACTGAAAGCTATAAAGCAAGCAGAGCTAAAGCTCAATTTAATTAACTAAAAGTTCTCAACATAGCCTGCCTAGCTACCGCGCAGATGCGCCAGATACACAGAAACAGGCCCTGAACTAGAACAAGCTAAAAAACAAAACTAAGTCAAAAATCAATTTTTAAATGCACGACGAGGACGGTTGAAAAGTCAAATAACTCCTCTGCATAGCAAGTTAAACTTGATGCATATCTACCCCTAAAACCTAATATCACGCGAGAAACATATGTTGATATGAGAGAGGTGTATAGGTTTAAGGGCAGGGGTGAGCGAGGCGACGAGCTGTTGTCCTACACCTGCCGCCCTCACCTGGCTCAGGGCGGTGTCATGTCCATATTTGATTAGTTTTTTAACACTTCGCAATTCCATCTATGAATACCGGTTAATGTAACGGCGAAATGTTTTTGCTATCCAGGCATTCAAAATTAATATTGTAAAATATTATTCTTTCAGTTATGCCGACAATGAGCACGCTAAACGAGATAAACGTTCAAAAATATTTCGAACGAATAACGAAATTGGAATTACTGATCGAAAAATATTACAGAGAAACGCCCCGGGAGTTGTTGAAAAGATTCAAATTTAGGACGTGTTTTGAAATACAATGCCCTTGGATCTGGGGGTTGTTTTATATTTGTGTAGGTATTTGTCTGGGGTATTTGTGGACGGGATGTCACCACGGGCGGCCGGGACGCGGACCGCGTGCCGATATGTCCGCACTCGACCCGTCTAGGGGTACTTGTACTTACTAACACAGATGTGATATTGGACTTAATAAATAACATTTGAAGCAATAGAAATAAATAAAAACGGGTAGAAATGAAATGTCGAAATACGAATGCTGATATAACTCTATGAGAATAATTATGAAATTATAATAAACGCTTTTTTTTTACAGGTAAGTCAGCAATTGAGGCATAAATTGTAACTTTGAAGAACGTAAGTACCATTAAACATAAAACTTGTGGTTAAGTTAGTTGTTTCATAACATACGTTAATTTTTAACGTTGTTACATATTTTCCGGCGCACTGAAAATAATGTTGCCTTTTAATTTGAACGTTTACCTATTGAACCTACTTATATTCAGTTATACTGACTGTGCACTGATAGCTATTCATTGTATTCATTAATTTCCAGACTTATTTTATATGCCACAAGGGGCGGTCCAACTGTTCCAATTAAATGTGATTTTGGTTATTGGATAAACTTAATTATCATAATAATCATAAACCTGATATCGTGCTGACAGATCGATCGAAGCGCCAGGCAGTGCTCGTTGACATCACCATCCCTCATGACGAGAACCTCGTGAAGGCCGAGAAGGACAAAGTCAGCAAGTACCTAGACTTGGCACACGAGGTGACCGCCATGTGGGATGTTGATTCAACGATCATTGTCCCGATAGTCGTCTCTGTGAACGGTCTAATAGCGAAGAGTCTCGACCAACACCTCAAGAGCCTCTCGCTAGATGGCTGGGTCAAGGGTCAGATACAGAAGGCGGTACTCCTGGACACGGCGCGGATAGTCAGGAGGTTTCTCTCTCTGTCGCCCTAACCACCGGCAGCTTAGGACCCATTTCGCTGCCGGCGGCACTCTAGGTTAAGTTTTTATAATGATTTTGTATTTTGTTAATATTGTTTTATATTTTACTTTTTATATAATTATTATAAAACCTAACTTAAGTAAAAAAATAAATAAACAGAATAATAATATTGTTAAAGCACATTTGAAGCATGAACATTGCTTAAAGTCCGTGCGGTAAGATAATAACGCGATCGCTCCACGGTCCACCACAACGATGCACATTTTCTTAACTGCTCATTTCTTTTGAAGGCTCAACTTTCGAGACCGTAGGCCCGGGGCGAATTCACTTTCTTTTAAAGTCTACTAATAGGTTTAACAACGGTAACATTGCTCTTCTGTATTTTGTTAAATAACCAAGGTTTTGTTAAAGGCTGTGGTATTCAAACAAAAAATGTACTATACGCACCTACTATGTATTTTGACTCATGAAAAAACTTGATGTTTAAAATAACATCAATTTGAAATCACGCTGATTGCAAGTTTGGAAGTTGATTCATGTGATCTCGTCTACCAGTCTAAAACTACTCTGTCTCGTTTAGTTAGGTAGTAGGACGTTAATCGCTTACTCTAGGCTTCTCTATTTCCAGTGTTACTTTTGCCATGTGGTCAGGTAGTGGCCTCGTCACATGGTTATTTCGTCATTGTTACCTCTAATAATCTGTTATTCTAATATAATATATACTCCGACGAGGTGGAGTGATGACCTGGTGAAGGTCGCGGGAATCCGGTGGAAACGAACGGCACAGGACCGGTCTAAATGGCGAGCCTTGGGGGAGGCTATGTTCAGCAGTGAACGTCTTTCGGCTGAAATGATGATGATGATGATGATATACGACTACATATATCTTTTTGGATTGCCAGCCACCGAAGACGTAGCAGACAGCCACCCAATGTAAAAATGTATTCGTTTTTTTGGATACTATAGTAAACATTTGTAGGTAAATGATGATAATATATATAGCCAATGACGATGTTCATGAAAATGTCGGTACGTGATGCAAAGGCAAAAGGTAAAGGTACATTAATCAATAAGGCGCTATTGTTGAAGAAGAAAAGTAAAAATTATACTTTACAGGCATTTTTGACTTAATAAATGAACATTCTGTCCGGGAACCTAATCAAAAACCATCATTACAGTGTAACTGAAATGAACCTAAAAACTGTCCCTAACAAAAAGCTGGAAAGTTTGCATCTGATACCGGCCGGAAGCTCGCGGTCATTAATTAATAACTGAGTTAAGCCTGTACTGGGCTCAACACATCAGTCTGGGGTTGCCCGGGTCGGCTTCCGGTCAAATCCCGCGTTCCACCCGCAAGCACTTCCGGTCGAAACTCTCACGGGACCACGCAAATATACTAGTGGATTAAATAAATTTTGGACGGCCGAAAGTTGGGGAAATGCGGTTAGGACGTGATATGGCCGGAGTCAGATAAGGCGGTGATAAATGTATAGTTTTCGTGTGTAGGGTCTGCTATTAGCTGACTGTTATGATGCATGCTGGCTAATATAATAAAATGGATGAAGGAAGAATGGACGAACAAATAAATGTAGTTTACACTTGAAAAACTTAAGTAGTGTTGAACCAAGTTTGACTTGATTGGCATTATTTGTATATCAGGCTACAGTTGCAACGGTTTGGAGCTAAAATTCTTCTTCCTTTCTCGACTAGAAACCTCACCTGAGGATCTAAGCAGTTACATGAGCCTTTGGATTCCGCTTTTGCATATTTTAATCGTCATTCATATAATTTTAATTAAGCTGTAGAGATAAAGCATAAAATATTAATTTATGATAAAATAGTGTAACTAGTAATTAGCTTTC
This sequence comes from Epiblema foenella, assembly GCA_963556455.1. Lineage (NCBI taxonomy): Eukaryota > Metazoa > Arthropoda > Insecta > Lepidoptera > Tortricidae > Epiblema > Epiblema foenella. The sequence goes on along the minus strand of OY747107.1, from coordinate 8,481,233 downwards.
ATATCAATATATAAAAAAATTGAATTGTTGTACTTACCCCGATATTCCGATCTTCATTTATTTAATGACTATACTAAAAAAGTTATTATAGGGCTCTAACACGTGCGAGGTAAAATACCAAATGATCTATAGGGAATACATACAGCTTAAAAGATCAGCTGTTACTACATAAAGGGTGTTTTACAGTCGGGTCATTGGCATTAAGGGAGGCATGTGTTAAGTCACCTGCCCTCGCGCCCCCCTCGTCCCTCCGGACTCCCGCTATATTAAATGTTACTAGTTTGGTGAGCTATGATGTTTTCGTGTATGTAATGGATTTCGGTTTGTGAAATTTTCAGATTATAATGTTTTGGATTAGAAGGGATTGGAAATGTTGACATAAACGAATTTCTAATAGGATTAAATTTATTTGCTATACTCATAATATATAATCATTCACCAGCTATAAGTTTAAATTCTATAATAGTTGCTTGTTATGTTTATTTCCTATAAATGTTAATAGTAAACTCATTATGCATAAATTTCAGTCTATAAATATATTTATAAATTTCAGATTCTATAATTATCTTTTTTTTAGAATAGAATAGAATAGAATAATTATTTATTGTCAAAACTGTGTACATTGTTATAACATGTCATAATAATGACTATCTTTTGCTCTAATAGTAAAATTAAAAGGAGTAATTTTTATTATTTATAATCATAAAAATCAAGAATTACCATAAAATAAAACGAAAGGTAAATAAATAGTCCGTAACACAAAATATGGATTAAAACCGAATCAGTGTACCACATTCATAAATGATGATCGATGACAATAGACATTTGGGTGATCATTTTTAGGGTTCTGTATCTCAAAAGGAAAAAACGGAACCCCTATTGGATCACTTTGTTGTCGTTTATGGGTTATAAGATTTAAATACTATAACACTCACTTATCACAAAGACCTTTTCTATAACGTTTAATTGAACTAATTTATTTTTATATAATACACATCAAGTACGACAATTAAAACTTATAACACCATATACATATTTTCTTTGTTATAATATTTAAATACCATGACCCTCACTTATAAATATCTACATAAAACTTGGCTACCGGACGAGCAAGCGAAATCTTCCAGAGCAAAACCGACTCTAATATTGTTAGATTCAGAAGACTTCTTTAGTCTTCTGGTGTTAGGTCTTTTATGCGCCTTGAAAAATCATGCTTACGAATGTAAATCAGCAAGCATTCCTTACGAATGTACTAACTCCTGCAACTAATATAAGCGTGTTTTATAGACTATTATCATTATAACGAGTAACTGTTCTATATTTCGACTATTCATGAATAATATGTCAACTGAGTTGTAGGTTTTAAATGTTATTTATAAAATGATTATAGACAATGAATAATGTATCAACAGTCTTTCTAGATTTTGAATGTTATATACAATCATGATGACTCATGAATGTTATACAAAATGACATTTATAGCAAATGAAATAGTATTTTAAATGATTTTATATAATTTGTTGTTATAGATTATGATTTTATAAATTTAGATTTTATAGTAAATAAGGTTGACACCTTTGGAACACTTTTACTATTTATTAGTATAAGCCTATGCTTTATTTCATTTATATAAAATGAAATTAATATCAAGGCTGATTGAAAATACATTTTCTTTTATAAACGCTAAAAACAAGCATTACCAGTTTTTTACTCTTCCACCAGTTTCGGTTCTAATGAAAGTTCATTTGTACTCTCACAACTGTCACCCTAACATAACGCATAATGCGTGACATATACTATACCTACACTTTTATGGAAATTCAATACTAAAATTACTAAGTGTAATATCAATTTTCTAGGAATGCAAATGTAAAATACGTTATATATTCATAAAGTGGTTTACAGTTTACTCGTATTATAATTGCGTTGCATATTTCGATGTATAAATGTTTGTTACGTAGAATTTAAGCAGAAAAAATAAGTTTTTAGCTTGAAAATGGTCGATTTGGAGTGATGTTTGAAACGATATTTCTGAATGAAAAATCAAAAAAATACATTTAAAGTTTATAACATAAGGTCGCAATAGTCCTGTTCTAGATAGTAACATAGAGAAAATGTCACGATACTTGTCAATTCAAATAGAAAATAGCGTAAATAGATGAGCGTTTTTAGGGTTCCGTGCCAAAATGGTAAAAAAGGAACCCTTATGGTTTCACTTTGTCTGTCTGTCTGTCACATCGCTAAATATCTCAAAAACTACTTATGCTATCGATTTGAAATAGTTATAAAGAAGGCTTACCTAGATATATATAACATGACTTTTTTAAATATTTATTTTTGTTATCTGTAAAAATTCCAGGTGGTTCAAAATTTGAAAGTCTAGTTAATATGTCGAGAGGGATATGAAAGACCTTCGGTTGCACATTCTGAAACATTTTTTTTTTACGTTAAGTTGTTTTTGTTTTATGAGGGAAAATGTAAAAAAAAAATACCATTCCCCCTTATCTCCGAAGTTTACCAAGGAAAAAATATAAAATTATTACATAACATTGATATCAATGTATATTTTGCAGGAAAAATATAACTGTAGCTCTATCTAGTTTTTCTTTTTTTTATTGTCAAATAAGATTTCTATACTAAGTTTGTAATTTAATCACCTTTGCATGTATTTTTGTTTTATAAATTCCTACGAGATTATGCTGAAAGTACCTTATTTCAAATGAAGAAAAAGAATTGAAAACGGTTTACGTGATAAAGAATTATCCTTGGAAAACCATCGTACATACTAAGTTATTCAGTCGCTCAAATTTGTAACAAAAGTCGTCTATAGATGGCGCTGTACCTATGGCGTCCAATTCCCACACCATGTTGTTGAGATTTTCCTGATTTAATAGGGTTGGAACCGACTCACATCTGTATACGGAACCCTCGGTGCGCGAGTCCGACTCGCACTCGACCGGTTTTTTAACTGATAAGGACCCTTAACAAGAATCATATTTCTATGAGATTGCGTTCACTTTAACTCCCATAAGTTTCTTTTCCTTTATTGCAGTATTTTCATCACTGGCTTTATTTATTTATTTTCATCGTCAATGTTTCTTATATGTTGGTATCTTAACTATATGTATGTACATGTTTGCGTATTTAGTTACCCTTGTGCTTTCACGGTTAATTTTTTAACTAATTTATTTATTTCGGTTTTTGCTTTTCCTAGCGTCTTATTTGTTCATTTACCGTCAATGCCATTCATCATCATCGTCACCACCAATTTGCCGTTTGTGATTTCTTGTCTTTTGGTTTCGCATATACAAGTTCTTTGCCTGCTGCGATTCGTATAACGGTATACCAAAATGCATGCATTACAACCTGCTAATAGCATGGGTTACATTAGCTATCTCTATCTCCATCGATACAATAACAACTGGTAATTACGGTAACGTGTAATCCTGTAATTACTGGTCCATTAGTAATAATAGTTCCATGTACAAACGCGGCGATTAGCCACAGGCGATCACGAATGTCCCGGCATTTAGTGTCGTTGATGTTGAATCAAAAGAGAATACACGGTAAGGTAACATTTTGTCAGAATATTTACTTAAGAATTTGGATTGTCGATAACATAGCACTATCAATCTTACAACACTTAATACACGCAATTCTAAAACACATAGCAGTTTCGTAGAATGATTTTCATCTCTGTCAGATTTTTTTTATTCAACAAAACTAGTTTATTCCAAGATTGGTCACTATTCTAGTAATCAGGATTCTTATACCAGGGGTTGGTACAACATTCGCACCTGAATATCATGTGAATAGAAGAAGTAAAAAATCGTGAGAACAAATTCAAATTAAATCAAAAAACACCATTAGTTCCTACCGCTACTGTAAAATTACGATAACCCAGAAAAAAATAAGAGTTGGAAAGTCACTATTTGCGATATGTTTCGGACTACAATTGGAATCGTTGTTTTCTTATTAAGTATAAATATGGCTCACGATAGTGTAAATTTATGTTAAATAAGAGAACCATTTAAACAGTAAGATTTAACATTGTATGGTTGTAAGGAAAACGTACGAATTTTCAAAATAAAATGGCGCATATCTTAGAAACTAGAAGAGTTTGTACCTACTATTGTAAGTGAAGTCTAAAATGTCTAAAATTACCTCCTTTATCAACTCTTATGTCTTTGCACCTAATAGCTACCAAACATCCCGGTACATTACATGATAAACAATTTAACGACTCATATTAGATATGAAACATTTTATGTTTCAAATGTTTCATTCATAAACACCTTGAAGACCTTAATAACAGATCTATTGTTCTACCATAAAGAAAAATTGCTGTGGCCTTGGCGGCCCCTAAATCGGATTTGCTGTTGACCAAGACATTGCTGTCGTATTTTTATTGTAACAACTTCTTTATTTTCAGACTCTAATTTAATTACGTACAGCGCAAGATATTCGTTACTCAATACCGAAATGGATAGTGGTACAAAAATGACATAGATTAGATATCACTCTAAATTTATACAAAATTTATGTCGGAATTCACTCTCACCTGTCATTGATACTTTTGTTATTCTTCTAAATATATATAAAGCTTGGAACAGTAAAAATCTAGGCAATATTCGGTATACACCACGGAATATAGAATAAGTATACAAACATATATAAACCGCCTATTTTCCCGGAGGGATAAGAAGGGATCATATTCCCACTTTCTATTATCCTGATACACCTCTTCGCTTTCACTCTGTTGGCCTTTAACTATTCTTTCTAAACACTTTTGCTCATTTGCTCTTCACATTGTAACTTACAAGTATTAAGTTGGCTAAGTACAAAAGTACTAAAGGTGTAAATTTGCGAAGTTCTTAAGTTTTGAGCAAAATAAGGTTAAACCGAACACGAAATATGAGTAGGTACTTCAATTCATGTACAACGTGGTGCATAGATTAACCGTCTAAAAAGCAGTTGCATACAACAGTTGCTTACGAAACGCTATAATATAAACTGGACCCCGGCCTCCCAAGGATGCTCCGTCCGATATGTTAATAAGCCGCCGTACTTGTCACTCAGTTGGACAGTTTGTGTTAATTTGTTTACTAGGTTATATGTCGTGTGTTAACAGCGATAAACAAGTCCGCTTGTGACAGAATGGTCTCACTTGCGGTACCTATTCCACTTGCACTTTCAGCGAGGTCAAAGCCAAGATTACGACATTGTTCCGATGGCCTTAGTGTTAAGATAATAAAACTTAACATTCTTACAAAATAGTAAGTCATTGTTTTGAATACATTAGTTACCGTAGTATAATGACGTGCAATACTGAGGTATTGTTAATGTGTAAGTTAAAAATTTGACTAACATGCGCGTGATTGCGTAATAAGTAATCTATATAATATATGGCAGCTATCGTAGCAGAGGGTGCATTCTTAAAAGTCTTTTAAATTGTACGACTCCAATCTTAACTTTTTTATAATATAAGTAAAACCACCTTCCAAACAATCCTTCAAATTATGGAACTACTTTTTAGTTTTATTTCTATGTTACGTATTAAAACGGGCTTCTCTCTCTTCACAAAAATGACTAAAAACTAAATATGTAAATTAAATATATATATAATCTATTATTTTAGGTATATGTATATACTCAATTATTTAATATACTGTGTAATTAGTGACAGCAAACTCAAGTGTGGTATAATTTCTATAAAAAGACAACGTGCATGGGTCTCTATAAAATTGGTAACAAATGGAACAATGCTTCAAAGTCATTTGTCAAAAATCATTTCAAAACGAAGCTTGCTATTATTGATCTTATATTAATTTTTGACTCCTACGATTTGAAACTATTGTTAGCGTGTCTCGTGAGTATACCTGCGTAGTAATAGGGCTTAAGAGTAGCAGTCGTTTTAAAGCTCAACGGTCTTTTCTGTTTCGTTATGGCCTATTACAACGGGTTGCTTGATGACTAGGCTGGGCAAGTGCATCGCGGCCAGCCAAGGTCGACCGGTACAAGCTTCATGCTCGGCTGTACGGTAATTAGCTACCTACCACAGGTATTGCGCCACAGATTGTTCTCTATACTAAACATATTTTGTTGGTGAGGCATTCCGTTTCCGTAGGTCGTATTAACCATTTATTTTGGCGTTGTGTCGTTAGTCAGAACGTCATTGTAAAATGCTTTGTTTTCAAATCTTGGTTATAGTTGATGTTGCAATTGCTGTATTATCTAAACTAATACTAACTACTACTTAATTAAAACATCAATACTTTACTACTTATGCTCTTGCATAAACTGATATAATCGCAGAAATGTTTTTGGCGTACCAAGTAAATCAAGCAGTTTTAATTTTACAAATTACAAATCAATAATATGTCAACTTAAAAATCAATTAATATCTTCACTTAAAAATAAATCTATGGCAATGTATGTGGTGTGTAGGCATCTCATATCGATCTCTAAATGCTTTGCACGCTACCTTAAACCAAGCTGTGTACACAACCCTAAAACTGATTGATTTGCTAAAGCTATCTCTTTCAAAGTAATACTGCAAAAGCAAACTATATTACTGTTTATATGTATTGCTACACGCAGCTCCCTCAACGAATATTATACGGCAAGCTTCAAGACAAAGCCTTTGATCCGCAAGTAACCTGTGTGAAAGGATATCGAATTCTGCTGGTTTATCTAACAGGAAATTATGATCTGAGAAAGTGTAACAGCTTGAGTGTATAAGTGTATAAGTGGAAATGGAAAATGAGTTCTTAGTTAAGGTACTACAGTTAAGTTTAGCTTGGCTTTTTGCGCATTAGTGGTGTCACAGCATCGAGCATGGCGCTTGGCTACATAATGACAACTACTTAAGAATACAAATCTAATTCATTTGCAGTAAGTTAGTTTTATCGGATTACTTAACTCAGCTCTGAATAAAACATTCCGACAATGTTATGAATGCGTAACTTTTTGTTGTTTTGTTCTGCAAAATAATGCAACTAATAGAATACGTATAAAATTAGAAATCTAGTCTATTTTTATATCTACTGCATTTCGTTTATCGTTTTAATATAAAAATTTCTCTGCTGGAAAAGATGTAAAAACAAAAACCATTTTTGATGTTAATTCCTAAAATATTTTATTTAACGCCAGCGAGTAACAGCTGTCTGAAATTTAAGTCACCAATTTCAGATGGGCTACTTTATAAAACCCGGCGTTAGTACTCGTAAAAAACCTATTTTGCTTTCAGCAGTTTCAATATGTTGTCGCCAAGCACATTCCCGAGGATGAAAGAATATTGAATGTAAATGTTTATCTTCCTCTGTCCCAGGTAATTGATGAAAGACGATTTTCGTGTTTCCCCCTCTTTCCACCCTCGGGTATTAAGTAGCTGTCTAATATTATGATTTATCGACTTAAAAAATATTAGGCGTGAAACGTTTTTTCCAGTTCACTTTTCGGGCTTCTATTAGATTTTTCGCTTTATTTGAGTCGCGATAAAATTTGAATTTGATTAACATATACGATTTATTAACGAATATTTTTTTGAAGCTTATGTTATATTTTATTTAGTAATGCATACGCAGATGATGATTTTCGTAACATAAACAGCGTTTACCGCAGCAGTCCACTGTTTGATTACTTATTACGAATTTAAATGTTATTTGGCAAAACCTTCACGGGCACAAGCGCGGCGCCAAAAATATTTGCTTGCACTCTGTCTGTTTGTTTATTACTAAAAATGTATGACGTTCATGGATTTTTAATGCGGACTGACTTTGAACTGCTCTACATACGTCGTTGACGTAAGCCAGGAGGTGCGCGCGAAGTATAGAAAATACTAGATAACTGATTCCTAATTAGAACGCCATGGAAATCCGTCCATACAAAAATCTGAACCCCAAAAGTATATTAGAATAACTTAAAAAAATAAATTCTTTCATTTAATTTCACTGCACCAGTCGATAATATACCGATCGAAAGATAATCGACCAACTAGCTCGTGGTCGATTCGACTTCTAAGTACCCTACTTTATCTTCGCCAATTTGCTGAATATAATCACGCACATATTGCTAACAAACTGTTCGCAATGTCTTAACAATGTGCAATGTAGACGCGTAACTTTTTCACAGAAAAATAAACTGTTGGTTTACTTTTATTTCGTTTTATATCTTGTAAGTAATTTAATTTAGTTCTTGGGTTGTTATTAAAGGCTTGTGGCTCTTGGACTTAAATTGACTGATTTAATTTGTTTTATCTGCTCAACTTTTCCCTGTTTGTGAAGTTTTCAAGTTGTCGAAATCAATCCGTCTTTCTTCCCAGAGACGGCTTTTCGTTTGAGGTTTGCTTTACCTATTTTAAAGTAAAATATTAAAATGATTGAATACTCGTAACAGCCAGCCATAGTTATTATTTAACATAATAGCTTCGTCGTTCTACCCTCTACACATTTATTTGTTTTTGATAGTGTTATCGTTCTAAATTTTTTTGTGGGTGGCAAAACTGAGAAACAAGCGTTGGCTTGCTCCAAAAAATGTTAGATTAGGACCATTTTGGTCATATTGAAAATTAAATTCTTTAAATAGCTTGGACTGATATTGTAATAACTTTATTGTTGACCAAGTATGTGTGTATTGTGTAACCCTAACACTTTCCCCAACAATCGAACAAACAAGGGGCGTACACGTGTATACTTTGTTTCGAACCTAAAGCGATAAGGCAAAGAAAATTATCATTAACGGTTTCGTACCCAATACCGTTATCGACTCATCCGCGCTCGGCTTAGTGAAATGACACTTCCAAATTTGAGGTAGGTACTTTTGTTTTTTCTTTTATGTCTTTAGCCAACTTACAAAAAGTGTAGATGTTTCTTAAACTACTGTACATCTACTAAACGGTCGGCTTAGTTTTCATTTGAACAAATAAAAATATAATTTATTCCAAGATTGGTTCTTACGAAATTGATGTTTAATCCCAAGCAAGTACTTGTTCATGTTTAGTCCAATCGGATATTAACGGCGAACTCGTGAACATTATTCGATTACATAATTTCCATCCAAATATTCATTAACAATAATAGAAGTTACACATTTCCCAAATAGTCCTTGTTATGGTTAACACAACCCCTTGGAAACTTACTGAAAATTTCGTGTTATTTCCAAATTCCATGAATTTGCGGGATTGCATTTATATCTCCATTCATAATAGAAAACCCGAGCTTCAAACAATAACCTTGATCGAATTGGAATTCGCTAGCATTTTGAAACAATAGGGATTGCTTACAACCGGGTTAAAAAGCACAACCCGCTTGTGCTTCTTGTTTTATGAAGTCCTAAGTGAGGGTAGTTATACAGTTGGCATTGTTTCTTTTCATGACGTAAGTATTTAAGTTCTCAGATACCCTACAGAAGCTTAACGATAAATATCACATTTAATCTCACGTAACGACGAATTTAAATACCATAGATCGTTAACTCTGAGAGAAAACAATGAAGCGGACTTTAACAATCAAACATTTTCATTAGCCGCCCGCTCCAGGCCGTAAAAATCACCTTCACTCAGATTTACGCACTGTTATCTATCTCGTTGCGTTTGTGAGTTCATTTATTTACCCGTATTTAGGACTAATCGTTAAATTAAGATGTACTTAACGACTAAATGGCTTTTATTGATGAACCCAAGAGTCTCCGTTTATGTGATCTAATTATCATTCCTACGAAGCTATTTGGTGTTGCTTTCTCAGCTGTTCTCCGGCGGCGGCGTTTATTTTAATTTCATTAAAATCTCACTATCTCGTAAAGATATAATAACGCCTTACAATAAACATCATATTATATTATAATATTAATTTATACACAGTATATGTGTGCGAAAAAACCTCAATTAAGTCCTTTAATCCTGGAGATACTGGGGGCATAAAAATAAAGCACGTTATTAAAAAGACGCGCACCGCACCGGCCAAATGGACCCAGTAAAGGCAGGTTATCATGTGCGTCATAATTGCAAAATGGCCGCTACAAGTTAGTTTGGTGGCCCCTCGGATCATTTTACTCCCTAGATCAAGAAACAGGACATTTCAGTGGTAAAAATATTGGTACGATATAGGGCTGCGTCGTTCTGTAGGTAGGTACAAACAGTTTGGCGTTATCGAGTTAGGCTTAACGCAATTTGCCATTTTGTATCGTTGTTCGCTCGATGCCACATCATCTAGCGATAAAGCTACGCGTGGATATGTGTTTTCTACGTATTCTTCTGTGTAAAAAAAATTGAGTGTTGAAATGGTAATGGCAAATTGTGAAAATGCAGTTGTGTCTTTGTTTGCAGGATTATCTGGTCTCGGTTCACGTAAGTAATTGGATTTTACTTGAAAGATCTGTTTCCTCTAACTGATCTTGTCAGGCGTATAATTTATGTGCATTCTAAGATCAAACTATCCACGGTATTTCTCAAGTAATAAATTCGTGCGCGATACCCGCGTCTCGTCATTCTCATCAATTGTTCGCGTGTTTGTTTGTTTGTTCAGCGTTGCTTGTTTTCATAACAGCGTCTGCCTTTGATGGCGTAGTTGCTAGAAGTCGTTAGATTGCTCTTCGCATATGAAGATGTCGAAACTGTGTGATCCGTGCGGTGAAAATGTTTCGATATTTTCTTTCTCTTTCTCTATAATTGTTGTTAATGACTAATTCTGATCTGACCCATTTATGTGATCAATGAGTGTTTAAAGAAATGTTTTAATTTAAATACTGTCTGCGAGGTTAAGCAACATCGGTCTAGGATGAGTGGCCGCTTTGAGTGGTTTGGACGGCATGTTAAGCCGTTGATCTCGGCTGCTGTCTATGATATCAGTCGTTAAGCCAAGTTAGAGGCCTCCGGGCGGCTTCTAACAGTCAAGTTGCCCATACACTAGACAAAGGGGGGTTGACGTTGCACCACATCCGTAGGGAGTACCTACCACATGACCCCTGGGTGGTGCTAAACGGTGCATCAAAACTAGCAACCGTACTGTCTTCTCCAAGATCACATGGTGTCGAAATAATTGCCATACGATAAAGAAATAAATAATTATTATGTCATCACAATAGTATGCAACACAGGCATTGTGTGTATATGTAAGTCATTTGTAGGGACAGTTTTAGCTTAGCAAACTCAAGCAAAAAAGTACAACAATTTATATTCTTAATTAAAGTTCTCTTTTGGAGATTTACTACAACTACACATATTATTAGGTTAATTATGTGCACCCACACTCCTACATTAATCTCTGAAAACACGATCCAATTAAAAAAAACAGTACTTACGTATGAACTTGATTCAAACTTACTACGTTTTTCGTTAAGCAATAGGTATAACGAATCCCCTCTAAAACTGTCCTGTTACCGAACTGCTAATCCCAGGGAGGCGCATTAGCCGCTCGGCTGCTCTTGGCCGCCGTCCACCTCATGCGTCTTCTACCGTGCTCTTCGCATTGTTAATCCGTTGTTATTTATAGTTAGCGAGATGCACAATAATTATGCCCTTAGCACATGCACATGCGTTGGCGAATCTAGAAAATTTACTTAAACGGCGCGGCGGAATATTGACGGGCCTTCGCAATAGAAAAAAATACGCGTTCGGTGTGTTAAAGGCGTTATCTCACATACAGTGCTATGGAGTTAATAATAGAGGGCACTGTTAGACAACTGTAGGTGCTGCTTGTTGAACACGAACACTATTCACTGAACTCGAAGCGGAAACTCAACGCAATGCTCTCCCTTAGCGTACAGTTGGCCGCGAGTGTTATAACAATCTGCGCTAATGCAGCGTACCATGTTAGAACTTGAATGTACTCGGTTTGCTCATGTTAGCTGTCGTCTCAGTGTATTAACTTTGCTCTATTCTTTTTATTAGTAGTTGCTTTTGTTTTCCAATTAACACTCTCCCACTGCGAATGCAATTCGTTTTGTTGCAAAAGTTACTGTAATGTCTTTTTGCGGAAAGTTAATGTTGAGACTTTGAAACTTGTACTTGTTGCAGAATATTTTGTTCCTAGATAATGGTTAGTATTTTTTTTTTATTATTGTATTTTTTTTTTTAATAAAAATATTTGAACCTTAAAATATTGCATTATATGATGTGTTATTTCTTAAATTAAACATGAAATCAGAGTGGAAAAATAATTTGTAGGGCAAAATCCACAGCGAAGCCGTAACGAAATACCGTCATGCACAATGTATTATAGCACAACACACTACGATTGACAAATCATGCTATTATGAGAGCAACGTCGCGTGTGATTATGTGACTATTGGCTACACAGCGATAACCGACATTATTGTTGTAGTATTTCGAAGAACGCAGTCCTTAATGTCCCGATGCGAATGTACGCGTGTCGTGTCGATCGTGACGATGGAAATAACATCGATTCGTCTCGGATGACAGCTAGCAACTGGATCTTAGCGGGCACGTCCGATTGGCTAAAGCGCGGTCGTTGACTCGGCGGGAAGCTCTCTGATTGGTCGCATCTTGACAGCAGTGGCGCGTGCGGCGCAGTTAGGTTACCTATTATTAATTAAAACCGCTTCCGTTAATTCGTTTTCGAAATAATTAATTACGCAGTGCGAAATGAATATGAAATTAAGTAGCAAGTAATTATTGTTTGGAATTTTAAATGTTTGCCTAAGTTAGAAATTATTCATTTCCATTTGTTTTATACATTGAATGCAACCATTAAAAGAGGAGCATATGTATTTATCAATATCTACTTGGGATATTTTCAATAGCTTCTAAGATGGAAACGCTTGCCTATCCTAATTTAATGCAAAGGTTATATAGGTAGATACTAATATTTTGTAGTAAAAGTTTCTTTCCTTTAATGTTTGTCTTATATCATTTAATGGCTCAAAAGCTGCACGACAGAAGTTTTCTTTACATACGGAATGGAAATATAACACTTCCCGTCAAATATTTGCTTACGAATATTGCAAAAGGGAATTTTTATGTGTTATTCCTCGGTAGAGTGCACTTTCCGGGATTTTTTCCGGCGTCTGCGGAGTTGAATCCATCAAAGGATTAGGGGAATGTCTCGGGACTGCGATCGGTCGGGTTTCGCCGTTGAGGAATAAATTATTCTCCACTTAGCGATAGAACGATTCCTATGCACAATCGTTAGACTTTGATAAATGAATTTGCCTGGTTTAAATTGATATTGATTGTAAGTTCAGACTTGTGTTCACAATTTAATGAAAAAACTATTTTATTCTATTCTCCTAAATGTCAAATATACGAGTATACTGTTTGACCGCAATAGGATGTAAAACAAATCGGAAAAAATGACCGTTTTTTTCATCACATTACCTGTTCATGCTTCCTAGTATTTTTTATGGAACTGATGTTTGTTAAGTTTTCAAATTGCTTTAGCACCAGTTTCCTTATGCAATGAAAATCGACATTTAAACACATTCGCAAAAATCCATTTGAAATTGCAGACTTCAGTTGCACGGGATGCAACTTGTAACGCGTGCCCGAGGACAAAACGCGTGGCAAGCAGATTTCGCTTCAATCAGGCCAGATTGAGGCTCTCAGACTGAGATTATAGAATGCATGACGAGGCACTGCGGGACCTTCGCACTGATGAAATGAAATTATGGATGGCTTTAATTTCAATGGGCGGGGTTTTGAAGAAAATAACGATGATAGGCGCATCGTATGAAATTTAAGTGCAAGAAAAGTGGACTGTTTAGTACACATGCGTTAACCAGAGGCGATCGAAGTGTTTTTGTTAGATTTATATTTTTTACTTACACTGTCATGGTATATATGAAAATTGCCTAGTGGTGATGTAACAGTTAAGTGTATATTATAGCTGAAATGTTTGTAGAGAAATCCAATTGACCAGCCAGGAATAGTTCATTTTTTAATAGTTTTTGTACATCCCACACAGACGTTAAAAATGATGCATTTAAGGTACTTATGACTAAAATAATTGATAGTCATCATCAACCTATATTCATCAAAGACAATTCTTGACCTGTCCTCATGAATTGACAAATTTAAATAACGAGAGTCCCGTAGCGGCGTTCTAAAATACGGAAATTCCGATAGTTATTCAGAAAAGGAACAACTATAGGTATAGATAGATTTCTGTAATTTGTGGCCTCTTTTAGGAACACCAAAAATATTTGAAAAAGGGGTCTTCAAAATCGACAGTTCCTTTTCAGTGTCACATTATGCCGGATCAAAGCCAAGCCTAAAGTAGACTGCTAGCTAAGTTATCCGGACAGCGTGGATGCGGCACATCATCATCATCAGTCGTTCCCTCGACGCTGAGGACATAATGTCCAATTATTACTGACCAGACTCCTCCATAGGCTCCTATCACCTATCTATCACCTTATGGATGGCCTCTTGCATATATAGTTGCAGGGGATTTGGGTGCTCTATCTAGCGGGTAGTCCGGAACCTGTGGCCCTCAACTTTTCCCGTCATAATATATTTCTACTAGCTATCCGAAGAACATAGAGAGAACTCCCCTTTTTCACAGTACCCGCTCCACAATGCGCCTCAGGTAAGGAGGGACTCCATGATATTGGAGTGACATTGGGGCCCGCATTCTTATTGCTTCCCGATTCGGAAAGCTAGGATTCTTTCCAACATATTCCCGGTCTCGTCCAGCAATACCATGAGCCTCCACCCGGAAGGGGAGTCCGCTGGGCGATTTGCCATCCCGATTGTACTCCTATCGGCGCGCAAGGCACTGTTAAGGTCAACAAAGATGCCAAGAGACTATAACAGAGATGGACGTCCACGACAATGAATGGCTTAAACCTGAAGAGGTTTTCTCTCAAAATGTTGAATATGCGAAGAGTTTGTATAATTAAAATTTTTATTGAAGTAAGAAGGTCATGACAATTTAATACTGGCATAAAAGAGAAAAATATTAAATGTTGACGTTGAATTAAATGACGATACAACGTCTGTCATTCATGTAAATTGTAAACATTGCAAAAAGATTGTATTTTGTAAATTTTCTTGGGGTTGTGGATATATGTCACCGGCTCAAAACGTATATTTTCTCATGCTGAAGAACTTACTAAAGGTCTGAGTTCAGTTATTGATTATTTTTTACTGTGTTATGTCAATTCAAAACAGGAGCCACGTCGCGTGGCGTTACGCGGCCAAAGTCACGTGGTCAGCGCACAGTAGTTTTTTAACATCAAATTTTTAGTCCTTTTTCTTATAAAATATGAAAAAATAAGAGTTTTATGCAACTCTCCAGCATGCGACGAATCTTATGACGTATCATTTATTAAAATCGGACCATAACTGTAGATCTGATGGGGTGTACAAAAATTGGCCTCGCGTAATATATATAGATATTTACTAAGAGAATTTTGACAGTGTGTTTCACTAAGCAAGATACTCTTGTATTCGATGCCTGTGGCACTGCAATAAATCAGCAGCCATTATTGATTAATGTCATGCGAAGTTTGGGTGCGGTTTAAATTCGCCTTAAACCAAGTGCTCACAAAATTCGGTAGCTTTTATGGTTAATTTGTTTCAAGGAAAATGAAGTCTCCCGAAGATGTGTTGAACAAAATTGAATTATAGTTCGTGTGTTTCTTAGTTGTTTTTGTGCATTCTTGATAATCAATTTAAGCTTCGTTTTTCATCTCAATTAAATTTAACGAGAATCACACGTATCTCTTGCCAAAGTTTGCACTTCAGGCGCAATTATGGCCAGCCAGGTTTAATATTGTTTAGAGGTTATGTTATAAATCATCCACATCCATATCTGTGTGGTTAGTAACAAGTGTTAACTGCTTTTTGTATTTAGTTTATATGTTAAAAAAACTAAGCCACGATCTGAAAGAGCACTAAGAAAAACAATGCCGCCTTCAAAGTGTACCTAGACTGAAGCCTTTATTTTAGTGAGTGAGCTCTCTTTTAAACTCGTCGTGGCGTTTTTTAAGGGAGGCCTATGTCTAGCAAGTAAACGTCCTTCAGTTGTTTTTTTAACCGACATCAAAACGAGGAGGATGTTCTCAATTTGTCGATTTTTTTAGAGAATAGCTTTTTCTTATAAGAGACTGACCAGCGATTGACCCTATACCATAGATAACCTCCACTAGATTGAGCCTATGAACGATTTAGTTCAGATCAAAAGTCACCACAGTTGGCGGTAAGTGCGGGCTGCGGGGAGGTTGGTAACAGCGCTGCGATTGGCAGTTTTAAAAAGCGCGCGAATACGCTGCAAAATGGCGCGCCGGCATAGTGATGGGACACGTTGTTTATTAGCGGTTTTTTTCGGGCACCGCAATTTATTTTAGATGATGCGTATGTCTGTTGAATTGGTATTACGAGTAGAATAACCAACTTCGAGATCCCTTATACTCCTTCGAAGTCCAGAGTTATGTCCACTTCGTGACACCAGGCCTAGTTGCCCACCAAGACGATACGAAAAAACCTTATTGCAATGGCTTTGCTTCTAAATCCCTTATACTTCTTCGAAATTCAGTATTGGGTCCGTCTCGTGTCACTAGTCCTAATTGCTAAAGGAAATCCATCACCAACAAACTAAATATGTTACTACTATATACACTTCATAATAAAATAAGTCAACAACAAAACTACAATGAGAACAAACTAACAAATATTCCTTCTCATACAACTACTGATTTGTTTTGCGTATAAAATAAAACGAGATAAAAAAAACACTACACTATTACCATCTTCCGCCTCCTTATACGAACATCTACTTATGATTCAAACAATAAAAGAACATTGTCTACGTCAACACTGATATTCAATATAAAAAAATAAAACTAATCTATTATGTTAACAATAGAATTTTAATAAGTATTAAGATCATGTGATAAAATACGGATGAACCGATAATTAAATGAAATCGGAACCGAACATCACTGGTACATCACTAGCCCGCGCATGTGCTGTCATCAGAAAGAGAAAGTATATTGGCAGGAGAGGTGGTTGGAAAGGAACAAGCACACTTCACTACGCCTTGTGGGCCAGTGTAAAATGATCCCCGCCGGAGAGAATTAAATGTGTATTTGTATATATTAACTTACCTGTGCTATGTTATCCCGCCATTGTTTTGATTCGTAGTTCGGGAGTCGTTCGCCCAATAAGTTCTATCTAGTGGAGGTTATCTATGCCCTATTATACTCACCTTCAGACAGGGCTTAAGATGAAGCTCACTGGTTCTGCGTCCGTTCACTGGATTTTGGCAAGTCTGGTTGTCAGGCGTCACCCTTATTACAAGAGAATAGAGTTCAAAATATAAATCAAGCAAGCGGGTAATAACCTATTCAGTCTTGCTTTTAAGATACCTAGATCTTAATTCTACATAATTCTGGAATAAACCCTTTGATTAACAGCTTCCGGCCCATGTGAATGCCCCTTTTGCCACAGTTCCGCTGTAGGTGCGATGCACAATCGTTCACTGATTACGCGACCTTGCTGCTCGCTCCCGATTGTGTGGGATCAAAGCGATCGCTCACAAAGGGTTATAAAATGTCGCGTCAACTAAGGGTTGTTCGATTAATTACTGCCTATAGTGCCATTGATGTTTGAGAACTCTTTGTGTAAACAACGGGTTTGTGGTTACGATTGTGGTGTGTATATTGGTTTAATTACGTTTGTAACAATGTTGGTGAATCTATTGCGAGTATTGTAACACCAATCTGCGATGAAGTTAAAGGTGCTTCTCCGAAATGAGAAATGTAATTTTCCGTCGGCCGGAGAAAATTATTGTTACACTTCCGTAGCAAATCAAGCAAACCTTAGATATTAAACACACATTTCAACAGTATACACAAAAATCAAATGGTGGCCACCATTTCTTTCTATGTCGAAGGTATATTCATTCCTCGCTTGACGCAAAAATTGCATTAATGGTTATTTATAATTCATATATATTATGTTAATATAACCATCGCTTTACTACCAGTCAGCTTTGGTCGATGCGGCTGCCAATTGCTCAAGCACACATGGCGCACATAGCTATATTAACGGGTAATTAAAGTCAATGCGATTCTGTGCGCGTGCGTTGGAAAGTGAGTGGCCAGTTTGAATATGGAACTTGGAACGCAATAGTTGTCTAACTTAGGCATCGGTTAGTTAAGGTTGTCTACGTTACTTTTAATACACTGTCAATTCGACCGATCAAGAGTAATGTTAATTCTAAGAAGTTTATTAAATTATGCCTCAGCTTTCTCATGGCCTAGGGAAATTCCGTAGGTCATAATTAAAATAACAAGATGCATTACTGCTAAGTACTGTAGAGGTTGTTACGGTATGAGGCTGGCCGTGTAGGTCCAGAATTATAACGTATACAAATTGAATTTAAACTATGAATGCGTCAAACTGGCATTCTTCTGGAAACAATTGGTTTTCCAGGGACTGGTCTTCACGACACCATCGGAATCACATGTTCTATAAATCATTTAAGAGTTTATTATAAGCATATTTCAGTAACAGTAAGAAATATACTAGTTTCATATGTGCTTCCAGTGTTATATTTTAGCTACGATCTCCTCCCAGTACCTCTAAACCCGTACGTCTCGTGCAGCATACCCCAGTATTAATATATATACCACGTTAGTTACCACAGTACCTAACCCCGATGGGTTTGGCAATGGAATAGGTGTCAATTTATGTTTTCGTTAAACAATTGGTTTACAATTCACAAAGGTTGGGATCTCCTTAGTAAATACCTGTGATAGGAGATCCCGCTCTTCATTGCCCTGTGGTAAATTAAAAAAATACCAGGAACACTAGAACATACTTAGAAATCGCAAATTATCACTGTATAAGTCTATATGTACATCGACTACCTACTCTTACTTGAAATTAAATTGAAATAATCAAAATAACAAAATAGGATTGTGTGTCTGTGTGTGTACATTTTAACGTAAGCAAATGAAAAAACTGTCATCTTTAATTCTAATCACTTTTTATTTTACTCCATGATATCTTCATAACATTAAATCTTCATTTCATATTTTACAAGAAAACGATTGTTTCCAAATAATTCAAATATTCCTATTTACTTCGTGCGTTAATTATTTCGTGAAAATTACCAAAATATTTAACAACTATACTTCATATCGCGGGTGTTGCTCTTGTTTCAAAGAAAAAACGAAACAAAACTCTACGTGGTTCGGGAAGAATGCATGAAATTTTCCAGCTGAAACGGATTTATCGGGTTATACACCTGTCGAAACCTTCTGTTGCGAAATCCGATCGAGTAACGAAGCGCATCGCATTAATTACACTTGTTTGCACTAATTAAACCATTTCAGCGCGAGAACCCTGCACTCCCGCCAAACGCAAACTCATTCTTTCTTTGTACGACTGTATCGTATGGTACAAAAATGCACACATACTTATATGCCGATATGCGCATACTAACTGCCAATTGACTTGGATTTATGTAGTACAAAATTTGCATTACATGAGATAAAATATTTCTGTTGACGTCCATGTCGATGACGATATACCTACTGACTATATGAATGTAAAGAATTAAGTGTGTGTGGGGAATGAACAAAAAACATATAATTTATCTTTATTCTACGCCGACGATGGCAATGAAGCATACGGCCAGCTTGATAGTAAGTTAAGTGAGATAGTAAGATGGCAAGACACTTGCGATATATATGACTGCAGTTTTTGAAATGTATATATTTACCTAGTTGGGCTCATATGAGCGAGATGTAATTCCGCTGTGCCCTAGCTTTTTATAAAACAAATACATTTATATAATTCATGTAGAAGATTATGTTATAAAATAATGCGCTTTACAACCAATATAACATAATCACCAGTCGATATGACGCCTTTAAGGCATTAAATCAAGATAAAATATGACTTTAGCTTTCTATTGGTTTATACAGTACTAGATAATGGTCAGATAGCAGATAATGACCAATTCGATATCGATCAACTATGCATATTCGAATGTAGGATTCACCTGGAAAACCGTGTTAGCCAGGCGGACACAATCTAGATCGTATCTGAAATGGATGCGAATATTATAGTTCCCATTAGTCTGCCAGTCAACACGTCGGTGCTCGATGGTGGAGCCGATACGGCCAAATTAAGCCGCACGTGTTTACCTTCCACCTATCAACAACAAACGTTCACTTTTATGTGAAAGGTCTTCATTATGTTTCGGCGCTTTGGTAGTTACGGAGCGGTCCACACACACACCTATAGTGACGTTTATTGATTAACATCAAAGAACCAAGTTAGTTGAGGAACTATGCTGCGTACGCCTATACTCTGCGAAAATTTGTTTGCAAGCGAAACTCATATAGGTAAGTGCTGTTAACTAAACATATTAGAAATTAGTTACCCTAATCGACCTGAACGCTAAGTTTCACTATCACTTTGATGACACCGAAATGTTTTGCTAGCCCCTGTGAAATTAAATTTCTATTTTGTGCACATGCTACCGCTTTACATGATTGTGTTTAGGGTCCTTAACTGGCACCTACTCGTAGTAAAAATAATTAGGATTAATAGTCACTGATTGGATTTATTTTAAATTCAACCAATGTGCCTGTCGTAACAGAATTGTTTGTTCGGAATATTTACAGAGACTATTCAGGGTTTCGCGTCGGTGAAGGCTTCTCGTAATTCGAGATCTTAAGTTAATTTCTCATTGGTGTAATGTGATGCTTTCTAAAGCTGTTTATTTCACGGATTAACAACGCGTCTGTGGAATCGAATCAATTATTTGGGTTCCCGTCAGTCGAGTTGAAACCTTTACAGCGTCAGGCTGAAGTATTTCAATTTGGGAGCGTCGTTTGAACTAATACCTACCTATCACACACGCAATACGGCGGAGTTAACTTTGACATCACTCGGTTCATCACGAGTTTAAATTGAATTGGTTATATACACTTTACTTCCACACGTGTTGCGCGGAATTGAATAAAGGGTGCACAGCCGTCAACATTCGCGCAACTTTACGATTCGATTGTATTGTAGTAAAACGAGCAACATTTTGTGAACCCATAGTAAGATATTATTGCATTCTTCTATATTTAGGCAGTGCTCGTAAAACGTATCAATCTACTCGGTAGCGATAATTTGTAAACGGGAAAAAAACTATTATGAAGAGAGGTGAGGTAATGGCAAAGGCGAAAGATTGCGTGTGTCTCTTGCACGCCATTTTGTTCTGTAATCCAATAGTGGGGTAAAAGATACAAGCGAAAAAGATAAAAAGGGGTGGTTTAATGGAATTAAACAGCGGGAGGGGGCGCGGTCGGACCGTGCTGTAAGCCGGACTTAGAGGAATGTCTTTGTTGGGCTTGCTTGTAGGTTTTGCATTATCTTATTCCGCTAGCAGCAGGGTTTCAGCGGTTAGTTCTTGTAAGTCTTTTGAACATATAAATACATATAAACTTTTTTTAGAATCGAATCGAATATTCGTTTTCTGTAGGTAATCAAATAAGATAAGGTACTTATTTGGCAGTGCTCAATAAGACACATCTGCCTGATGAAAAGGGGTTAACGGCGGATTGCATCGATCAAATACCGTTACATGGTGGCGGCAGTTTTCATCTCGGACAACTATCAAATTCCCATACAGAAGTTATCCACAATGATAAACGACCAACGCGATCATCACAGTCCCTTTGATCTATTACAATTCTTCTCAGTCGTTCACTGGTCAGAGTGGTCGTGGCTGTTTGGATGCTGTAAACGGCTAATCTTCCGGATTTTTAGCATTGAACTTCAGTCTTTCCCTTGTGATGTCTCTCCATTTCTGACGGTCGCCAGCATTGCGAGTGCACTCGTAATGCTGCTCTATTGTACTTCACGGGATTAAAGTTGCTGTGAAATGACTGGGTGATACATATTCGTAATGCCAACGTTTAGTCTAATATATATAGTATCAGGCGGCGCGACGCGCTGACGGCGGGCACAATTAGTAGGTCGGTTAACGCGCGACGAAGAAACGCTCGACTTGTCGATGGCGATCGACGGAACAATTTATGAGCTCAGGGTTGCGAGCGCACATTTGAAATAAACAACTATTTCAACGGCCGCCCACATATTTTATATGACATTTTCCGTTTCGATGATGAGTCTTTCGAAATCTATAATAATATAACAGAGGTGGTTCTTAACAATATTATTTAACTTCACCCATGTGTATTCTGCTCCGCCTTTTTCGTCAGATATATATAATTGGTACGAGTAAATTAAAGATTTAAATTGATTTTTACCGAGATTTGTTATTAACATGTATTTATTTATCGAATGGCAATTATTTTAACCGTGAGATCTTCTAGCAGACAGTACGGTACGGTAATAACATTAAACCAATAAAAATATATGTCAACATGATGATAATACCTTGCAAGATTATTGAAAAAAAAGTCATAATAACGTTAATTCGATGATTTGAAAGGCAGTATTTTATTATTATGGCTAAATCATTAAAGAAAGCGATCCTGTTCGGTAAATTCAGCTTTTAATGTGCTAAGTACTTTTAATCGCATATACTCAATTTTATGTTGTAAAGGAATGTAGGTATTTACCTATGTTCACATTGTTTGTGATAACAAGAGCAGTGTAGTCCATGTAAGTAAATATGTTTGATTCCACCCACAGAGGATCTGTATGCAAAAGGTACCTAAATATAAACCAACAAGGGTCGTGTCTGGGATGTAATCTGACGTTTCTGATTCATGACCTCAGCAGGGGGCAATGTTGTGCCGTAAGCAAAATTTATCAGTGTTACTAAAATATTCAAATAGGTAGTTGCATAGGTTTAGCATGATCACGTGATATCTTCTCATTCGATTATTCTACGATAATATTAAACAAGTACTTACTTTTTTCTATTTAGTACAGTGAGTGGAATGAGCTTGTTAAGCGAGCAATCAAATTCCTATGGTTTTTAGTCTACTTACTAACCATTGCTACCTACTTTTACAAAAAACACAGACCTTTCCTTCACGAATATTGTTTTATTATATTACCAAAAAGTGTCTTGATAGACAGATGTTTGGAAGAATGGAAGAACAGATGGTTGAACAAACATCAAAATTAATTTGTAAGGCTTGAATGCGCAATATTTGGTAAAGTCTAAGATTGTATTCGAACAGAGAACGATCCTCTGGTGTCGGCAATCAAACGTCTCAAAGTAATTAGTAGTCGCGGCGACATAAGCTTATTAGCGACAGGGCGATTGTCGCGCGAAGGTTCATTTGTGCAATTTGCCGGGGAACTATAGCGATTAGTCTTAATTGCTGGTATACCAAATTATCCGATCTGTCGACTTTTGAGGTTCTAAATACGCGGAGTAGGTACTTTAGTAATAGTCGATGGTTATTACCAAGATGTTTATATTCCTATTATCTTCATTGTTTTGAGTTGCATATCTTTGGCATAACTTATCCAAGAGAACGCTTTCACGGAAATGTTAGTTAAACAATACGCAAGATAAAGCAGGACACCCAATTCAGTTCACGCCTGCTGAGGAAAAAAACCTTCATTCTGTACATGAAGGTACTAGTGATCAGGACTTAGATTTTTTTTTTGATTTTTTTCTTGTTTGTAAAGATAAGCATAATTTCAGTTATGAATTTAACTACGGTTCCTTAAAAGTATGTTAAGGGTATAAAAAGATTTTAGTAAATCTTGTTTTTGTAAAAAGTCCACCAATGTGATTTTTTGTGTCAAATATTATATTGAAAATGGGGTTACTCTGATTTTAATACCTTCGGCAGTCGTTTCTAAACCGTCCCAAATAGTACTAGTTATGATTTAAAGAATACAAGATTCAAAATTCATCCAAAACCTGTTTGAACCCATCGATTTTGGGTTGGAAGGTCAGGTGGCAATCGCTTCCGTAAAAACCAGTGTCTACGCCAAATCTTGGGATTCGGTAGCGGACCCCGGGCCCTTTAGGATGCAACTGGGTTGTACAGTACAGTACAGTTGCAAGGCTAGGATGATGATGAACTTGATATTTTGATAATGTTACTTGATACTTTACGCAAAATACAACACAATTAGCGATGTGCCGTTACCGTAAGAGAGAATTTTGGGGTAACGTTCTCGGTAATGGTCTCCGTAACGGTAATTATCTAGAAAGTAGTCTAAATTTTCAATTATTTCAACTTGTTTTAAAGTAATTACTAAATTACCAAAATTACCGTAACTTACCGTAAATTAACTAGAACATTCTCCAGAAATGTTCTCAGGCAATGTTTCCTATTATTTTATTTTACTTTATTCTTGTAAATACAGTACAAGCTGTGTTAAAAAGTTAATGTTTATTAGGTAGAAGTCCAGACTTCGACGAAGTGACAAACATGGTTTATTTTGGAACTCGTGTTCAAATTCTGAAAAAGTATTTTACATGAACCATTGGAGCCACTTTAGACACCTCATAACTCAAAATATATTTACCGTAGAAACATGAAATTTGGTGTATGTCTTAAAATCCCATAGACTAAGTAGAACCCCACATTTCATCAAACAGTTGAAAATTTAGCTATTAACATCTAAAAATCGACTTTTTTGTCACTGACTGGCATATAATAATCAGAAAACAGGGATTTTTTAAACTTTATTTATAACCTGATTTGAAAAAAAAAACCTTTTGTATCTTCGAAGAGACTAGGTGATGGCACCAGTCTTGATGAAATCGAGGAAACTCTTCAATTATTATAGGGATTTGGGTAATTTGTATAGTAACTCGTGCTCGTTGCTCTTAGTAACTTTACAAAAATAATGATACCCCATCAAACACATAAATGTGTAAAATCGGAGCCGAGTGGCGGAAATCCGTCCCAAAATCTACCGCGCGAAGGTTTTTTCTATTTTATTATTGTAAAACTGTAAAAAACAAGACGATTTCTTCTTTCAGTATTAATTATTTCAAGATATTTTCTATAAGTTCTTGGGGCCCAAAACACGTTTGGTTTAAATTTCCTCTATAGAAAATCATCGTAAAGTAAGGTCTAATTTTCCGTTTTTAGGCATGTTTCTTAGGCCAGAAACCTATACCATTTCATTATTACCCAATATTTCCTTTTTTCGTTTGTATCCTCTTGTTACTCATTATATGTGTGATGAATCCTTGGCCTCATTCTTTTAAATATTGACATATATAATTTCATTAAAACACCTGAATACCACATTACATTCGGATTGCGCACTTGCATGTCTATCGTAACCGCGCCCGCTACCCCTCAGTCGGCCGCCGAGGCCCATCGGAAGCACACACGTACAGCATTAAAAAACAGAGACTTGTAACTATAAAATTTGTAGTTATTTCATTGAAATGTAGGAGGAGCGGGCGCGCTGCGCAGGCCCCCCGCACCTGCTCCGCCCCCGCGCTGCTTCACCCCCTCAAAAGCTCAGCTACTCCGAACGGGCTTCGCCTTATATGCGTGATTGTCAACTTCGCAAACAAAATAATTGAGATCTAAATGGGTGTCAAGTTCTGTGGATAATCCTAAATTGTATTTATAAGGGCATACATTTTTTTATTTTTTCTGCTGCAACACTATTTGCTATCTAAATGTATTAACTTCTTAAATTTGAGCACTCAAATTATTTACTAACTACTACTACTACTACGAAAACTTAGGATAAATTGATGCTCAAGATTCAACTGGGCTAGCAAGCTATCAGATAATTTGGCTAATCAACTTATCATCTTTGTCATAAGTAACTTACAATAGTTACAAGTACCTACTTGTAACTATTGTAAGGTAATATTGAAAAATTTGGCTTGCTGGTAAAAACTAGCCTAGCCAAGAAGTGTTGTAAATTTAAGCTTCGAGGCGTAAACTACAAGACTCGAGTCGCGACTGCTGAGTCTAGAAACCTCGAACCTTAAAGCCTCGAGCGTATAAGCCTCAAATTAATAAGTTCACGTTGCCGCTTACGATTACAGAAACCTCGAGTCTTTAGGCCTCAAGCTTTAAAGCCTCCTGAGCTTTGAAGATTTAAGTCTGTAAGGTTTTTAGCTGTAAAAGTTTGTAGCAAAAAGTACAAGCTTTAAACAAATTAGATCAATTTGTGCCATAGGGTGAAATAGGTATTTCTGAAATAGGGGAAAAAAACGGATGTGTTGCATTTTTGTTTTGTAATTGTATTTTGCAATTTTATATGACATTTTAATCTTTAAATATTGTCAGGAATACTCTATAAATATTGGCTGAATATCTTCCAAATATTAAAACAGAATTTCTGCCTAGAACGCTCATTGTTTGAGCTCTTAACGCTTGTGTCAGGCCTTCGAGGTTTGGGGCTGGAGCTTTCAATAGGCCCAAGTTTTTAAAGCTTGAGCTCTCTATGAGGCCCGAGTTTTAAAGACTTTCTCTTAGGAGCTTATAAAAAGCTTGAGTATTTAAGGTTCAGAACTGTTTTAGAGCTCAAACCTTTAACGCTTACGCCTTTAAAGCTTGAACCTTCAACGTTTGCGAGTCTTTAAGGTTCAAAAGTCGTCAAGACTAGTCTTTTAACAACACTGTAGCCAAGGCTTGACTATCAATTTATCCTAAGTTATCTGCATTTTCAACGATGAGAATTAACGCAAGTGGGTAATTTGTCAGTGGCACATCACTAAACACAATTGTCAAGTCAGATCTAAAATCAAAAAAAGTCAAATGACGTTAATGACGCACAAGACACGCATTATTGCCTTAACCTTCCCCTAACTCTATCGTACCTGCTACCGGAACTTTCGTTATCTGTGTAAGAAAGTTTGTGTATTTGGTACTCGTATTTGTGGGTCGCGTGCCGGCCCTGCCGCGCACCTGTCGCCACCGCTCCGGCGTCCGCGCGCCGACATCTGCCGACGGGCATGCACTTTTTTACCCCCTTTTTTGTAGCTCTTAATTGCGACCCAGACGAGCTAACTGATACTAAATTCATCTATGTAGGTAGATACCGTCTATTGTTATCATTATCTATTATCGTTATGTTTATGTAATAAAAATTTTATTTCACTGTTTAGACCAACACGTATCAGGAAAAAAGAGTTTGGTTATTTTACTATTTTGGCCATTTCTCCATTTACTATTCGATTATTTTCAAGAATGCTCTTTGCATTAGCTCATTATTACTAATTGCTTTAATATACTACTACGGTAATACAATAATAGTAAGTACAATACCAATCACATAATTGCGTGTTAGTTAATTGCATAGATAAATGCTAATTATTAACTAACAGTAGTTAATTGAAAAGATTGGTAATTGTAGTCTGCATATTCTCAAATTATTAAATAGGTAACGGTAACGGATCGGTTATTGTATGCATTGCACATATAAAATACTTAATTCCCCAGCTTCACAGGCAGCTCAGAATAATTAATCAATCCTTTAAAGTTTTGCCTATAGTGGCAACTTGGAAATTACCTTTCTATGTAGCTTCGAAACAAAAGGTGTACAAGAAGTATGAAGTTAATGCAATCTTTAATTTTCATGAGAATTGTGAAGGAACTTAATTAGCCATGCTTGTTATTTTTGTATTAGTTTTCTAATTTTAGGGCTTTTGAAGGGCTCAAGTAGCTAAACAAAACTTTTGAATTCGATTATAATTTTAAATTTTATGACAACCAACCAAGACTATTCTTCTCATCTAACAACGAGTTTATTTTTTTACAGGTAAGACAACAGCATCTTTGAATCTTTGAAAAGCAGACTCCTGGTATTGACTGGTAACAAAAGGAGTTATAATGCATACAAATATAATTCCGCTACTCGACATTCGTTATTTGAAGATAATATTTTACAAAAATATTATATTAATAAAAATAAGTAATGTAAAATATTTGTCTTCGTGGTGTTTGTGGGAATATATTGGACTGGTAAAAACAAATATAATCATAAAAATGTCATTAATCGAAACACGAATTCAGCATGTGCAGTAATTGACACCAGACACGTAATTAAGGAAACGTTGAGCAAAGTTCACTGGGACATGGAAAAGTTATAAATTAATAGAAGTTCAAAACATAATGAAGTAAATTTTTCATATCGACAAAAATTTCTGGCATTTCCGGACAGAAGTCACAATATTAAGGCACGAGTGACGAGGCGGATTTAATATTCGACCGAGATGACTGTTATTCGGGCGGTGGGGAATAAAAAGGGGGCGACTTTCAAAGAAAAATGTGAAATTTCTCTCACGAAAATTGTATATCAATCATTGTCTTTTTCGTGTTATCCCGGTTATCTACATCAAAGGTATTCCTACCACTGTACACCTGGGTTTTTATATTCGTACCTACCGTTCTTAAAAAACATTCTTGCTTTCCCCTTATTCCTCTCCTAAGACTCCTAATGTAGGTAATTTATTTTCTTAATTGCATGGTTCAAGTTAATCTCGGTAAGCAATTTAATTTCGGCTGCTGAAAAAGCACTCAATTTTGTTACGGAAATACTTCTAATTTTTGGAATGATTCATTTCTTCTTGCCATTGGCAATTAACATCAATAATGCAGTTTGTAATTAAATCAAAGCCAGCGTCTTTTAACTTTGTGATAGTACTTATTAATCAAGTTACTGGCCTCTTTACTCCTAGGTATAACAAAATGGTACAGAACTACATCCCGAACGTACGGAATAGCCAATATCGGAAATTGAATAAAGAACAAAGTGACGTTCGGAAATTACCTCCAAGAGTTGTGAATTCGAGATCATGACCGGAATTGCGTCAGACGGAGTTTCTGGAAAGTCGGTGTAAACTTGGAGTACCGGGCGCCCGTATTTAGCTTAGCGGCATGTACCGTATATACTTCATTATGAGCTTAACTAATTACTCCAACCGGCGTCGCTTACCGCCGGCCGATATCCGATATCGAACTTTAACGGTCTTCATTATAGCTAATTTAAGGCGTTCACAGGTCGTTTGTGGAATAGCTTCAATGAATAACCGTTAGGTAGTAGGAGATAAACAAAGAACTAATTTTATTTCGGTAGGTGGTTGAGCAATACAAGCTTCCATTAAAACTTGACAGTCAAGTGAATAAATAGGATCTCAAACACAACAAACTCTCACTATTTATAAACGCAAGGATTTGGAAATAGAAGAAATTCTATCATTTAGCTATTACAGTTCCATCGATAAGTATCGAATCTATTTCCATGAGCGCGACATATTGCCAACTTTCTTGGAATCGAGCGCATTTCAGTACCAGTATGTTGGGAATATCGAATACGTACGCTCGGTAGAAAAAAAAACGATATGAAATACATCGGGATCGTTTTTCTTACAACATGTGAGCCGGATTGCTCTCCATAACGTCTTGATGTCGACCATCTGCTTCCTCGAAACCGAATTAAGGGATTGAAGCTTTTTAACCAACTTTTTAGCGGTAATGGGTAATCTACTGTAAATTGACATGGGTCTATGAAGGGTAACACGTAGCTACTCAGATTTTAAGTTTTGAGCCCAAATCAAAATGGGTCGTCTAGCCGCACTTCAAAGTACGATGATAATTTTAAAGACTGATATTTAAACCTAGATTGATGATTAATGGAATACGCTCCGTACAAAGTCATTAAAACTAGTTTAATCATGCGTTGCGACAACAAGAATGCGACACAAAAGTGTAATAATGTTATTTAATTTAATATAATTGTATAATTAAGTTAACACATCGCAACCAAAAATATTACGTCTAGTTCGTATTTAATATAAAACAGGTCGTCCATTGACGATAAAAACTGCTTTTTAAGTTGTTTAATGTAAAATAATATTTTAAAGTGAATACAGAGTATTTTTCTGTCATCATTTGATACAGAGAACATTTGTTATATTTGTTGTATTGTGTAAACATTTGTTATGTTTACAGCCTTTCACCACTCTAATGGGTAGATTATGAGCTTGACCTCATTCCAACTGGACTACATTAGGAAGTCTCTGATTAGCGAGATAGATGGCGCTGTTTTTACACAAGCTAAGTAATTATTTTATCAAAATTCCAAGGTAAACCAGTGCTTGAAAAAGTGCGGAAAATTATAATTCCCAGTAGCAATAACGGCAAATCTAAGTAACAAATATCCGAGGACCTTTTGTTACCAAGATCTACAATCCAACAGGTTTGCATAGCTAGCAGTCTACTTTTGGCTTGGCTTCGATGCGGCATAATGTGACACTGAAAAGGAATTGTCGATTTTTAAGACCCCTTTTTCAAATATATTTGGTGTTCCTAAAAGAGGCACAAATTACAGAAATCTATCTATACCTATAGTTGTTCCTCTTCTGAATAACTATCGGAATTTCCGTATTTTAGCGCCGTCGGGACACCGCTATGGCACTCTCGTTTAGATATAATACCAATTGATATAACGATTAAAGCGTACAATATTCATAACACCTAAAATTTAAAACATATATTATTCATTAATCTAACATCAAAAAGCATTAAGGCTCGCATAAAGCAAACAAGAACGCATGCATGCAAGCAAGCAAGAACGCATGCAAAAAAGCATGATTTTTTTCAAGGCGCATATAAAAAACCTAACACCAGAAGACTAAGCCGGGAGCTCCGCTTCGCTTCGGTCCCGCCTTGGTCTTCTGAACCTAATAACATTAGAGTCGGTTTTGCTCCGGAAGGTTTCGCTTGCTCGCCTGGTAGCCAAGTTTTATTTTATAAAATATTACGTAATACAATTATGACAATGAAGGTATTATTCGCAGGATAGCAAAATAATTATGAGCAACAACCAGGCAACAACTTTATTGGGTGACGCGCGCCTTGACGAGTTATACTAAAATATATTAAGTATTATGAGCGTTATACGTTATGTATTTTATACGAATTGAAATTAGTCAACTTTAAAGTTACAGAAAAAACATTTTATACTATCAATATCAAATTTATTCAATGCTGCTCAGAATCAGAGCCGTTTTGGATGCAAAAGGTGACACCAAGTGGAAGACGTTCTTTTCTTCGTTGGGTAAATGATCCTTTTTGCGAGTATTATACACTTGTAGTATTTTTTTTATCACTGTGGAAAATTACATTATCTACTATTCAAGTATGTGGTGTTGTGTTCGTGGAGGTGAGCAAGGTTGCCAGAGCTCCCGAGGATGCACTGTGTTGAGAGCGAGGGACCTAAATTTGTCCCTTCTGCTGTCAACACAGTGCATCCTCAAATTTTATAAAGGGTCGGTAACGCTTACGTGACTCCTTTGGAGTTGCGGGCGTCTATAGGTTGCAGTGGCCGCTTACCATCAGATGGACCGTACGCTTGTTTGCCACCGGCGTTGTATAAAAAAAAGCCTATGAAATATTGTTTATAATAAATGATAATATATATTACGTTCTACTAAACATCAAGTCATCTTGATTTTTTAGGTTTAATTGATATAACTCCAACAACAAAATTACGTAATGTATATGGAATATATTTTGTTTCT
Organism: Epiblema foenella; assembly: GCA_963556455.1. NCBI lineage: Eukaryota > Metazoa > Arthropoda > Insecta > Lepidoptera > Tortricidae > Epiblema > Epiblema foenella. Next base: position 8,449,827 of record OY747107.1, on the reverse strand, counting down.
GATGAAAACAGTAGTCGAAAAAATTGTCATATAATATTAACAGGTTAAATTTATATGTAGTTTAATATCGGATAATCTTTTGTAGTGATTTTTTTTATCACATAGTTACTCAAACGTAGCTTGGGGAAGGTTTGTCATGTCTTTGACGTCGGCTTGCGGTATTTTCCTTTTAAATTGATGGGAACCTTCAAAGGCCATGCCGTTTGATTGGCTTCAAAACAAAAGCTTATCGGCGCTTCTATATTTTGGGACATGGACTTCATTAAAATTGCTTTTTCATCTGGAGTAGATCCTTGCGCCTTTATGATTACGAACTTCCTTTACCTGGGTTCACCCAGATTGGATTTATTCATGTAATATACGTTCGTAGGCCTGAGGGGCTAATACAGCGAACCGAAAACGAACGAAGTTCAAATATCTCCCTCTCTGTCGCACTTGCTAATTCGTGCGACAGTGAGGGAGATATTCGAACTTTGTTCGTTTTCGGTTCGCTGTAGCCCCTCTGTGCCTATAGGGATCATTAAATTTTCCAGTCTGCGCGATTATTTATAGCTCTAATGAACATACTATGTAATAAGTACGTGAAGTAATAAAACGGATTGACTATTAAAATACATATAAGAAAACTTGCATATACTTAAGGCTACTCAGACTCGTGGGATTCTGGGCAGGCAGCAAATCCATAAGTCGCCTTAACTCTGCGTTTTTTTAAATATTCATCATGATGAAATGCGAAGTAACTCATTGAATTTTGAGAAAGATGGAGATTTTTTTTTCTCTTGAACTCTAATATGAAAAGTAATTACTGATGAGCTGGGTACTGCATGGAATTTTCAAATTTACCTAGTGTACATATAGACGGAGAAAATCCCGACTGGTAGATCTTATCTTCTTATCTTGTCTAGATGAGGGCCCTTGCGGATGCACTTCGACCCATTGGGATCTTTTGTGCAATTGCCCCCTCCTTTATGTCTACTCCAAGCTGTTCTCAACCCTTTCCATGAACCGGATGATTGAGTTCAGCGGGAGTACTCTGAATTCCTTTGGCTCGGGGTAGCCGATTCCAAAGTCATTCATTCTCTGTCTGGCAAGGGCGTGACATTCACACAGTAGGTGTTCCATTGTCTCGTCATCCTCACCACACATTCTACATTCTGTGTTTTCCGATAGTCCCATCTTGGCCAGTAGTCCTTTGACCCCGAAGTGACCCGTGAACACCCCAGTTATGATCCCGAGTTGCTTTCTGCTGTACTTCCAAATCTGTTTGGTCCAGCCTGGGTCTACTCCTTCCATGAAGAGCTTTGAGTGCCTCAAGCCCGCCTCAAGCCTCCACTCGTCTTGGTGTTTGGTTTTGGCGTATTCTTTTAAGGCTAATGTTATGGTTCTCTGGGAGAGACCCACGAACGGTTCCGGACCTTCAAAACGAATTGCTGATCCCTTTCTTGCAAGTTCATCTGCTTTTTCGTTGCCGATGAAGCCTTCGTGCCCCGGAATCCATACTAGTTGCACTTTGTTGAGTCTCCCCAGATTATTCAAAGCTTGGACACCATTATAAACAAGTCTAGAGCCCACTTTCGGCGCTGTGAGCGCCTTAAGGGCCGCTTGGCTGTCGCTGAGTATATAGATGTTCTCCCCTTTGGTTTTTCTGTCTATATTCTCCTGTGCACATGCAATTATAGCGTATGTCTCCGCCTGGAAGACAGTCGCGAATTGCCCCATGCTTACACTATTACTATAGTCATCTGCATAAATGCCTGCTCCTGTACCGGATCCCATCTTTGACCCGTCTGTGTACCAAATTTTGTCTATACCCCCGGAACTTGGTGGTTCAAGACGTTCAGCCCATTCCGCCCTTGATGGAACTTCTGTGTTGAAGTTCCTATGGAACACATACTTGGGAAGCACCGACTGGTAGAACTATATTGGTTGTTTTTAAGTACAAGATTTCTTTTATTTATACTGGATAAACATATTTTTTATTTATTTATTAACGTACAGTTTACATAACAAGTAAACAGTTTGAAGGCAGAAAACATGTTTATACCCTCAATTACAATACTACGGTATGTAATAACTATTTACGTACTTGTTTAAAGCAATTGTTTTTAAGAACACTAAAAATTAAATACTAATAGATTGCTTACTCGACACAGCCGGCTCATGGGTATCTTTCTAGTTTAAGATTTAGAGACCTGAAAGGTTTATTTTATGTAACCTATTCAAAGAAATAACAGTTTCTAGTATGTACACTTTAGAACACGTTGATTAATGGAGGAGCGTTCATTGTAGGATTGTTTTTATTCTACAGCTGGTTGTAGCGATACCTTGGTGAGTGTTAGGTTTAAGGTTACCTATCGCAAATTCGAAATTGTTTATGCCGAATATTAAAAGTCCGAAAACGAAACGCCTTTTTTCGTTTTACATTTTTTTCATTTGTCCGAAGTTTCATTTTCTATATTTTCTATTGACAGATTTTTGTATGGTCACAATTTTATTATCCAGCTGATTTAAAATCACAATGATTATAATTCCGTTTGCCAAATTTTTATTTGTCCGTAGGGTTAAAATACCGTAACGTCCAGATATTTCTAAAGATAACAAAGTTCATTTCCGTTGAGTTCTAACAAATCATGAATACTGTGTTATTTGCTATGAATTTAAACGCAGGCGCTGATTGAGGAAACTCATAATTATACTTCGGCTAGGACTAAAAATTACGTTCATTATTATGATCAGCCTACAAACAGTCGATACCATTATTAGTCGATTTAGTCCCAACAAGTCTTTCTGGGCTTTTATAAAAAAAATAACCTCGAAGATTAAGACGGGAGCTTCGCTTCGCTTCAGCTCCCATCTTAATCTTCTAACCTATCCGCATTAGAGTCAATTTTGTCCCAACAAGTCATTCTGGGTTTTTATAAAAAAAAAAATCTCGAAGATTTAGACGGGAGTTTCGCTCCCGCTTAGTCTTTTATAACGAAATTATGGAAAATGTCACGTCGACTTTCCGTATCATTGAAATTATGAAAATGTGGCTAACGTATAAGTTGTCAAATGTAAAAATTGGGAACTGTAAAGCGGGCTTTTGAATTGCGGACAAATTACATTGTGGTAAAATGAATCCGTGGTATTTCAAACAGTTGCGAAACAAAGTATTTGGATTGTAAAGAATCGGTGAACCGTTTTCGGACAAGTGAAATTCGGTAAACAGATTTTCGAAAGATCGATAGGTTACCTAGGCTTAAGGCTCATGTAATTTGCAGTCGTCCTAACAATAACTTCATTTCAACATCCATCTGTGGAAACGCCCATTCAGAGATCTGGCTGAAATAACTAATAAACGAATACTGGTAACACAGTCAAAAATCCTAAATATCATCGTAAATATAAATTTTAATGCTGCAGGTATCGTGATTATCAACGACAGTCATATGTTTTTTTTTCTACAAAATGGACAGATTTTTTATTGTTCTAACAAAATAACCGGATAGATTTTTCATAAGTAATCCAGCGTTCCAAGATTCAATTAAAATGTAGTAATATTTACAAAATTACGCGCGAGCGGGATGGTTAATTGCAAACTCACGTGTGTTAGACGGGGTCATTTCCAGTGGAATGGTTTTGCCTTAATAATAGGTTGTTGTATTTTCCGATAGGATCTATTGTCATGTTCGCTCAGCAGTGTGGCAGTCGTTAAAGCACTCACAAATGAAGTTCCCTTCTCTGACATTAGAATTTTTCTCTTTCTAACAAAGGTGGTTTACATTAATGCTTAATTATATCGGCGATTAATGGTATTGCAAAGAACGTTCTAAAGTTCTTAGTCTACTCCGCCTCCATCTTCGCTGTAAGTCACTGGAAGTTAAAACTAAATATAAATAATGATAAAATTTACGAGTATTCTTTGGTTTATATATGCTAAACGCGTAGTTAATGCGTTTAGGTGCAATTTAACTTCAGTTAACGACCGCATTTGTTACAATATTATGAAGAACTACTAGCTAACGTGATAAATGAGTTATTTGTTACACGGTTACGGTTATTTTGTGTGTACTGCTTTGCTTGATAATATTATGTTATTACAGGGGAACGATAGAATCTGATATTTTGTGTCGCCATTTCCCATCTTTCAATGTAGTTTAAAAAAACTATAAAGTACATTGAAAGTAGGCTACTAGATTAAAAAAAACTATAAAGTTGGATTTAATTGTGATGTACCTATCCTATTTGTAATTTTCGCTGATTACAATAAATATGTAAACTCTACTAGTGAATAACTTTCTTACGGAGTTGAATGCTTTAAATATCTCTTAGGTATCAAATAGTTATTTATGCCCGAAATTACATAAAATACTTAGTAGAACAAAGCTAAGTTTTTATTATAATGAACAAAATTGGACCAGCACGAAGAAGTTTTTTGACGCATTATGCCAGTTGCCTTAGTATGAATTTACGCCATAAGCCATAAAAAGTTACGGTCAAACTTAAATGCGTCCTTGTTACGTCAGTCTTAAACTAATATAACTACGGGCCCATTAAAGGAAATGGTCTGCGGGAAGTTTAACACAGTTTGTAAAATTTTTTTAAAGTCTAGAATTTATATTAATCGTGTTTCATCATTAAAATATATTTTAACTTTTTTTTTTGTTGTCACAGATGTTGTGAATGATATTATATAATTGATTTCTCAAAATATTCATTAAAGTTTCTTGACGGCTAGGGTCTATTGCATCGCACCTATTCCATTATGGTTTTAGTTTCGTATTAAATAAATCATTCACAAAGCCATATAAACTACGAAATCCAATTAATATTGTGCCTAGTTACCAATAGCGAAACAATGCTGTTGTTAACTGTTCGTCGTTTATTGCTGGAATAATAGCATAATAATGCTATCTCTGCCAGTACGTTACCAATCGAGTGCGATCGATTATCGCAGTCGATTATCCACTTTCAATGGTCTGCAATGTCCCTTTTAGGATTTACTGCCAACAAGTGTCTCAGCTACGGAATACGAGATGTATCACTAGAATAATTTACCTGTTTTGATTAGAAATGTGTTTAGTTGCAATATGGGAACGTAGAATAGAATATTAGGCCACAAGTGAAAGGACAGTAGCACCTATATCTATATGTCACACAATCGCCTTTGTGTTTATTGTACACAGCATAATAGTAGCATTATCCACTTTCAGTGTATACATAGGTGAAGCTATAACGTGTTCTCACGTATGTCGAAACTGAGAAACATTTTCACAGAACGTACTTGTATTCATTCGTTTCGCGCTGTTGTTTGTAAACGTTGCTTACTCGCAATCTGGATAGAGACTGCACTATTCAGAGCATGTGTTATGTCGATTGTTTTACCATGTTGTTTCTATTTTAGTTCATTTACTTTAAACGGTTATATTCAAATAATTATATCTACAGTTATATAAAAGAAAAAAACAAAAATACGGACTATTTGAAATAAAATAAGTATTTATTAAAAGTAGTTGAACAAATGAGTAAGTTTAACTTGATGAACCTTGCAAAAAAAAACAGTAGGAATATTTAGAAAAACTTATTGTACTTCGTTTTACTTTACCGTATAAAATGCATTTTAACCAAACATTATTTCTACATATTACACGAAAGGTTCGATCGTCATCCTGTCAATTCTGTGATTAATGAAGCCTTTACCTACATGTTATTAAACATCCACGCAGCAATATTCGTCAAAAATTATACATTACATTGTTATTATCGAGATCGAAGTAATATGAAACAATATCCTTAATGGATAAAGGGATCCTTCATGAACTCGTTACTTGAATCAAAATCTGTATCAAACTTATGTTAACAAAAACATAATCAAAGTTTAATACAGGCGTTGCGTGAGATACAGTAATCACTGCTCAAGGCAGCACTTAGCATGATTAATCTGGGACAATGGTGAAACAAAACAAAGTTTGCTTCAAATGTTAGAACATAATTTTGCAATGATCAAAGACACCTTAATTCAGGGTGTCTATTATTTTATCGAAATATCTTACATCGATTTTCATTTCACCGAAAACTGTTCAACGAATTTCATTAGGTTTTTATTTCTAATCACATAATCATCAATTCATTGCATTTTATATAATCGAACCACTTTTCATAGTTAATTGTTTCGAATCCGTCTCTAGTCGTAGCGTAACGGTACATCGAATTTACCTTTCATAGAAATATTCGTATTCATAGTATTAATTTAACGTAACTTGATTCACAGATAGTACGTTCCATATAGTATTCTTTCCATGAACAGGGTTTCATCGAACAACCAAGCAAGCATGATTTTTGAAGGCGCATAATCTTTCTGGGCTTATATAAAAAAAAAAACCTCGAAGATTAAGACGGGAGCTTTGCTTCTTCTAACCTATCCGCATTAAAGTTGGTTTTACCCTAACAGGTCTTTTGTACATTTTATGTTTTGGGTATTTTTGTTTTTGAGTAGGTACCTTTACACAGTACACCAAGAATCTGGGAAATTTTAAATTTAGTCGTATTATCAAGAATAGTTAACAGTGGTGAAATGATGTTCTAGGTAATAAGAATTTTGGGAACTGAAACCTTCGTTAAACCAAAATTATACTAAAGGCCATTCGATGAACGACTACGTCGATGAACAAATAAAATACTGAATTAAAATTCGATGAGTAGTTTCTTGTGTAAAAGGTAATTCGAGCAAATGTTTGAGCGATCTAACGAAGTTCGATGAATGATTCCTAAGTGATAATAAAATTCTGCGAATAGTGTTATAGGAAACGATAATCGACGTAACGATTTTCGGTAAAATGATGGATTCCCCTTAATTCATTGTAGAAAAATATTTTTTTCTATAGTCAGCTTTGAATATTCGAACTTCGAATATGTAATGAATAATAATAATATCATTTCACTTAGGATTTCCATTGCCATTTCACTTAGGAGTAGAAACTTTATGGGTTATCTAGAAGGTAACGTTAAAAAACCGGCCAAGTACGTGTCGGACCACGCACAATGAAGGGTTCCGTATTACCTACTAGTCCACATTTAAAATCATTACCTCGACCTCTATCTTTTGTTTGGGCAAGACAGTTTTTAAGGGAAAACTCAAAAACCGTAAAACCTATATTGTTCAAACTAAAAATCTTTGAAAGTATTTACTAATGCACATCACCTCAATTTTTTTCAGAATGTTAAACTTTATAGTTTGAAAATGAGAGGGGTATGCTGGGCTTTCTATGATTTTGACAGCTAATATCTCACCAACGGTTGACTTAAATGGACAAGTTTTTTAGAAACCTCCATATTATTTTTAAAAGCCTATCCATCGATACCCCACACGACTATGTGCGTTGAAAATTTTTTTTCATCCACCGGTTACATGTATGGAGTGCCCCCCTAATTTAATACATACAAACCCCCCCCACCCTTCGTACGAATAGCAGTATATCCCTCGTGTTATTATGAACAAACCATTTTTATTACGAGGCACTAAAGGTGTGCTCGATATTGTTAAAGACTCCTCACAAGAGGATGTTTTTCTATCGCTTCCAATATAGATATAGAATAATGTCACATGAGACTTAGCCGTATAGTTAACTTAGGATGTTTTCCTGGTACGGGTGAATTATATCGATGTTTATCGATAGCGGCGCTTGTCTGCACTAGTGCGCTCGCTTCCCACGACCCTAATGAGCCGTGTTGTGTTGAGTAGGGATGAGGGGAGACTTTTTAAGAATAAGTAATTGATTCCTTTCACATTTTTAATACATATCTTCTTCCTTAGAAATGTTAAGTAAACTCCTTTTCCATTATATATTATTCGAATAACGGGAATCCGTCTATTTATAATTAATATTAAATGCATTTACGTGGACGAGTTTAATATTTTAAAGCTTGATTACTTTTCGAAGCTCTTAGCATCCTTAAAAATGTATTAGGTACTTTTAAATAGGGGAGCGTTATATTGTATTGTAGTGCGCAAAGTATAATATTCTAGTCCTCCCGAGCTGACCTAAATGAAGACAAACTGAATAATTATAATCAAATGGGTCATCAAAATGTTGACCGTCGTTATCGGCATCTCCCGCGCCAGAGGGCAACGACCTTCCCCTATTCTGTGACGTCACCAGATGCACTATCGTTGAACTGTCGCCAGTTTACACCGGAAACGGAAAACTCTTGCGTGTGCACGGACTTTAGGTACCTCATATAGAACTTTGGCAGCCATTGTTGCTATTATTTGAGATTGCTTTTTTTAATATACAACGCCGGTGGCAAACAAGCGTACGGTCCACCTGATGATAAGCGGCCACCGCAGCCTATAGACGCCCGCAACTCCAAAGGAGCCACGTACGCGTTGTCAACCCTAAAATTGAAGCAAGTCTGGAGGTGTATCTAGATTTGGATGGAAATGAATTGGTTACTCGTTCGAGCCCGTTCGTTGCCGCATATGTGAGAGCGTGATGGACTGATAATTTACATATATAATGAAGGTTATTCCGGTAGGCAGTCTTATGCCGTTAAGTTTGAGACACAGTTTAGATCCATAAAATTATTTTAATGGTTCAGTAATAGCAAACCTACCAAAGTTTTGCATCTGTTGAAGACTTTATGACAGCGTTATAAAGTCTATTATGACTTTTACGCTGTTTTGACGTGGTGTTCTTGTATTGCGTTCCAGGAATGCGTCGTAAATGTCTTTTAGTTACGTGGCGAATGCAACACCTTTCCCGATGCTTTGCGTCATCCGTGAATTGGATTATCACTATCAGTATAGATAGTATTCTCATAACTTATTTCTTTGATGTATAGTCGTGATCCAATTAGGTAATTAAATTATAATATTTGAGTGTTTTCAAAATGTAAAAGAGGCAATTAATCAATAAATTAACTATCACCTTATATTGTTGAAATAATAAGTCTTACATATGTTACCCGTGGGACTTGCTGTAAATAAACCAAATCGTCTCTCTACTTGTAGCCGTTTCATGGTGACGTAAACCATGTCCGATGAATACCTCTCGATATGTTTCATGAAATTCTTTTGGTTTGTTACAAATATCTTTTTTTACTACTCCTATTTGACACAAAGTTAGTCGTATTTGTTGGGTATATCTAACGTTTAAAAGAGAGTTATCTTATTATGATATTTAAAAAATCACTGCTGATGTAAAATTTAAATTCCATCACGTTACGCTGATGCAATGTCTTAAAAAAACACCAAACAATAGCAGTGGCCAACAAAGAGTTTAGAAAGTGTAATGATGGATGCACTCGTTTTTGAGATCGCGCGATGTCGAAACTAGTTTTGATTTGATGCTCGTTTTTTGGCTTAGAGACGAAGAACCGATGGACCACTTGCTACATTCGGCGTCATACAGATATGTGTAAACAAATATTACAAGACCGGGATTAGTTTACGATCGCAATAGCTGTCATTTCACATACATTTTGACGTAAGTATATGGAAAAAATGTCACCTATAATCCTATTCTGATCGCAACTAGGTAATTATTTTAAATTAGCAATACATATTTTGTTTAATATGGATTGACGGTTCTACTCTAGATTCTAATCAACATAAAAGGTACTTAACTGTATTATTTTGGAAAATGGTCTTAAACGTTTAATACTTGTGGAGCCTGTGGAAAGTGGTTTAAAAAGTTGGTACCTACCCTTCAATTACTAAGTTCCCGGGAGCCGATTTCCGGTACACAATAAGACACTAAGTAGTAAAGCTTTAATCAGTTATATCGTCTTATAATTATTTATAAACCTCGCTTTATTGTTTGTTTTTACTCCGCATTACAATTAAACAGGTATTTTGTATTTCAAGAGTGTCTCTACTGAACTATCTCTATAAAGTTATTAGCGAGTAAGTAATTCCAGTGATGCTACGTCGCTGTGCCTGGGCATGCCGTCTTCATTAGTATGGCCAATAGTCCGTACGTGTTCGGAATCTATATTATGATAGTATCTCATTCAAACCCATCTTTGCTTATTAGAAACGGTCTTCAATAGAAAGTAAGCAAAAAAATGTCATTACTGAAGACACTAAATATTTACTTCTCATGGATTTCGCAGATTTAACCGATTAATCGATTTGCGTAATATTTCTTAAGAAAATAATCGATTCTTTGACGAACTTTACCAGTATAATATTTGATTTCTTGGTCTGTTGTCGGCTTATTTTATTGACTTTACTGCCACAGTGACATTGGCATTATAGGTAAGTTAATCTTGAATACTATGAATAACAACAAATATATTCTTGAATTCCTGAATGCTAACCTGTCTGTTTACGTTCTATGTTTAGTCACGTGAAAAATGTATTCATCTGGCCAGTTTCATGCTCCACTGAGCTCGTTTGAAAATCAATGATTCTTAGCTGGGTATCATTCAAGTCCGGAACTTTTTTCTTTCTTGCACTCAGGTCAATGCATACATACACGTGACAATTGCCCAGTTAAAGAAATAGGGGCCTGATATTTTGACGTACATTTCTGGGTAGAAAAACACTATTTTTCGATAGTCTATAATGTTAATCGAATTTTCCTTATCAGGTGATAATTCTCAAGCTCTAGAAACAGGGGCCTGCGATTAATTCGTAAATAGTAACTGTAGCGTTTTAATAAATGTGCTAGGTGATGCTGGCAACACTGGGTTCTGTCTGGATGGCATTATCACTGCTGGTGCGAGTGTGACTGATGCCGAAACCAGGATATTGTGTAATATTGATCATAGAAACCTATTCTTTAAGTACAAAGTAGCATACGCTACAGTAACATAAAACGTTTTTAAGCATTGAAACATAAATAGGTTTAATTAAAATGCCTTAAACTCACACATTAAACCCTTTCCATTAGGAGACGTTCGCTTTAAAAGGCTAGTATTTAAAGGCACAAAAAACCTAACAACCTAAAACTGCTTATTTGCAAGCTGCAATAGTACATATTAAAAAAATCTGGCTGTCCATCAAACACGTTTTGCACAGTTAAAATGTTAATGGTGTATCAAAAGTGCAACGGTGTTGGAGTTAAATATTAACGGAGAAACTTACCAGAGCGTTGATTCTAAAAACTACTTAACGGTGGCTTATCCGGAGCGTGAACGGTCCGTGTCGCCTAGTTATCGGCTTCACACCTGGTCACTTGTCCATCGGTAAATGTATTTACCGATAGACAAGATTTTGTCAATATTTTATAAATACATATACTTCATTTGTAAACAGTCTGGCAACAAATGAAGTATAGTTATACTTCATCATCCTCCTCAGATTTACCTGGTTGTATTCTAAAGCTGTCCGCTTAACATCTAATTCTAAGATGTGGCGCAGACACTAGTTTTACAAAAGCGTAGGTCAGAAGCAACTAGAGGTTATTGCCATATAGTCTGGGCAACGAATGATTGTGGATGGTCGAAATCAGAAAGTTTGATTTTGGGATGTTGTTTGGACTAGTTAGGAGAGAAACCGCAAGGGGGTTGTGAGGACTCATTTCCCGTACTAATAAGGCTCGGTTCGGCGTTCACAATTTTCATACAACCAGTATAAAAATGTATGTATTCTATAGTTAGGCTAAGGAACACTAAGGCCGGGTTTTATAAAGATCCGTTAGACCTTATGTCGGTTTGTTATGTCAAAAAATGTACTGAGTTACTGAAATTTGATGTGACATTTGGTCTAACGGATCTTTATAAAACCCGGCCTTAGTGTTCCTTAGCCTAACTATAGAATACATACATTTTTATACTGGTTATATGAAAATTGTGAACGCATTTCATAGCGCTCATATAGTGATGAATAGTAATGAATGAACATCATGATCATTTTCAGCCCGTAATCGCCCACTGCTGAGCATAGGCCTCTCTTCGAGTACGCCATTCGTGCCGATTCTGGGCTAATCTTCCAATAGTGACCCGAGATCTTCCCAATGAGATCTACCCATCTAGCTGATGGACGAATGACGGTCCTTTGTCAGAGAAGTGGCCACCAATAACGCTTGATTCTGTAAAATATTTTTTTTAATTATTTCATCGACAACTGAGGAATAATATAACCATTAAATTCATATTATTGAACAGGGTTTACAATAACGAGACAGTACATATTTGGACAGTTCATTTTAAAATGTCCGGGTTGTTTTTTAAAATGGTAGTAGTTGTCCAAACAATTTTCGGAGTCTACAAACCTAAAAGGTTCTTTTGGTCGTAATTTCCTTCAATTTTTCACGCAGTGCGGTGCTTAATTATAATTTATAATTTAAAATCTTAATCTGATTTAAGTTTTTAACGAAAAATTGAATGCTCGAGGTTGCAGATAACCCTTCATTTGAAGCTTCTCATTATTTAGGTCTGAGAATCTGCATAGTAGCTTAGAACACTGTGTTGATTTTCTTTTTACTCACGACGGAACGGAGAAGGTATATGCGTTTAGGGTGAGAGGTTGTTTGTTTGTGCACATCAATATCTTCAAAACGACTTGACCGATTTAGAAACGATTTTCTGCAATAGGTTTGTTTATAACGATATCATTACATATGACTCAAGTTCAACTGAAATTAACCTTGTGAAAATTGCCAATACCTAGGGCTCAATAGATCGCGATAAAATGTTGTTCGTTCGTTAGATTTTGCGACAAACGCTTGTGCGATCAAACCATTGAGGGTACAGCGCGACGAGACTTTTAACGTCGCAAAAATGACACATGATAATACATCGTTTCGCAAACAATCCTTTGAACGAATACCTGTGTCGTCGTGAAACTTATTTATCGACGTCGTTCAGTTTGTTGCAATTTTCAACAGACTTGCTTTGTCGTATTAGTTTACTTTGTAGTGGGTATCAATAGAATGTGTGATACTTAATCTCGTCAGATGGTTTTGTGATTGATTAGCAAGTGTCCTGATAGAACTGTTATGCAGGCCACTTTAAATTTGAAAAAAGCTTGCTTGTAGACAAGCTTGACAATGCAATGCTAAACCTCCAACCTAAATATGTACAATCCCCTTATCTTACTATGCCGTACCCGTACACACTCTCAAACTTTGTATGCAAGCTCCATCTTTTCAGGTATACCTAATGCCAGAAGTTAACGAGCGTACTAGCAACGGTAGCTAGTTGAAGCTCCAGTGATTACGCGAACCGGCGATCTGGTCACGAAAATCTCTTTTACTGTAACGGTCCGGACACGTCAAATGACGGCAGCGATTGTGGCCTTGCAATAGGATTCAAAATTGTATTCTCATACCCTACGTGCATTTGGTACACATGGCGGTATATGGCTGTTGTGAGTGCTAAAGTAATTTGGTCTCGCCATGGGCATGGACATTGAAGATATAACAGCAATATCCATACAAACAAAGGTTTTTTTATGTGGAACAAAATACGATACTAGTAAAAAGTATTATTCGTATATCGAATAAGAGATTTAATTTGTTTGTTTATATATAGGTTCCTACATGGACAAATTTATAATCGAAAATTATCAGAATTGAAAACATCTCGAAATTATTGACCTATCGTGACTATCATGCAAAATTAACTGATCGAAATATAACTGAACAACTACAACGAACTCTCGTGTTGAAGACTTGTCGTATATGTCGCTACCATACCTATAACTAATTAATGCGATTAGTTATTGCAATTTTATTTTGTTTGAGTTTTTCTTACGTGAAATGAATTTCATACTTGCACCGTTTTTATCCAATAAATCTAAAAGTAATCCCTGTTAGTCATTGACTGATGAAAATTCTGAGAAAGCTGTATTCAATTTTAAAAATATTTACATACCTGAGTAGCAATAGCTGTAGAATTAAATTAATATTTTATTTTTATTAACTAGTACGACAGCGCGCTTTCTGAAGCTCAGCGTAATTTAATCTCTTAAGCCAGATTTACATTATTCTGATAATGCTCACTGAAGCGCTCTGACGCCTGCCACAGTATGGGTCGTTACGAGAACGTCAGATAAATTTAAATCTAACCGTATTAAATGTATGACACCGATAATGTTCTGTCGCGTCACAACACGACACGTCAGAATTTTAGTATGAATCCCGCTGTGTATCTCTACTTAACTGGTTGGCTGCTATTGAAAATCGTATACCTGGAAAAACAAAATGTTTTTCATTGTACACGTGATCATTGGGGCATTCAGGAAGAGTTTGGCCGAGCTAATGATACACATATTTTACAACGTTTTGAAGAATCTGATGTCATAGTGTTAACATTAACGGAAGCATATAACTACAAACATCACGAAATCAGGCACCTACTTACGCTGATGATGATGAGAATATCTATTGTGATACGTCACTGGCGTCATTATTTATTAACACAAAAGCCTTCTCGCTTCCAGATTTGGGAATGTTACTGGCAAGCCAAACTTGTACCGGTGGCTCCTATAGGGGTGAATTCGCTTAACACCCGTGACTGGCGACTTAATTGTTCTTTGCCGTGATAATGAATGATGACTTTCTCTCGACGTCTTTGTTTGAGGTTGACAGTGACGCAAAACTGTAATCATGTGCCCGCGCCGTATTGTTGGTGCCTCGAAATTAATCATCGAAAAAAAATGTTTACACAAATGTGGAGTTTGCGGTGCGCCGCGATCATAAATCGCTATTTTCTACTTTTTAAATCTTTCTTTTAATAAAATGTTTGAACTTTAAACAAATAAGATTTTTATTATAAGGAGCTTCTAGAGCTTCAATTTTGTAACCAATCATACATTAGCGGTACTTGTCTATGCCCTTAGGATTTCGTAATTTTGTCTGTATTCTTTTCAATGCAAATACTCGAGAACGAAAAAAACGAACTTACATTTACTTCCAGGAACATCAGTACCACTACAGTTACTATATTGTACTGTATTGTTGTGAGTTTATGTTGTAATTGTTTGCGTTGAAGGCTCTCAGATGTGGTCCTATTCGTAGATTCTTTAAGACTGCGTATATCAAGTTAACTGTTAAAGATCATGCGAGTTATATATCTCTCTCTACACTTATTCTACGTGTAACCGTTATGCTAGCCGGCGCTGTTTACGCTCAGCGGACGCCGGCAGATGCGCATACGTCTTCTAGATTGTTTATATATTAGATATCGCTATAAACATAAACATTGCAATGTGTACTTTAATTCGTCAAAATAAAGTTGAGATTAAGGATTTTGAATATCGTGGTATTTCTAGACTTATCAACATTTCATACACACGACAAGGTGGGACGGTTCTGATATTCATGTCGTTGTCTTCCTAAATTTTACCACGTGTATTCTAAATGTGGCGCTCGGAATATTGTTTATTATCAAAACGGTTTCTGGCGTGAATAAACTATTTAAACAGTGTTAAGTGAGCACTCTGAATATACCCTTTGATATCCGTGGGAGAAGCGGCTTATGATTTATTATTCAATGGCCCAAGCGGGTATTTAATAGAAACGTAGCGTTTTGAATATCTTTTTAATATTCCTTTACATACTTTCATGTAGGTATGTGCAATATGTTATAGGGACATAATGTGAAAGTATGACTTCTATATAAAATAATAAGTATATAATCTAAAATTGAGTTCATGACTAATACTGGTTTACGAATCCGTTTAAACTAGAGGGCGATTTTCATGGTCCCGAACTGACGATAAAATTTATTTGAAACCAATTTCGTGGTTAAAAAGCGTGTACAACTAGGTAGGACGTCTCGGAGAATGGAGAGATTAGTTGAAGAAGTAACGGACCGGTGCAGCGACAAAAACTGTATCAATTAACTTTTTTCCACCACCTAACTTCAGGCGAGTATTTCCAATCGCCGAGAGCGAATCCTCTCTTTCTTGTAACTTTCTTAATTGTCTAATTGGAAAGCGTACCTTATTGCCTGCAGAATAACGCTCTTATTTCCTGGCACCGATAAGTGAGATGAGAGGTGGAGAAAGTAAGCGGTCCATTTAGTCCGAGGGAAACGTCTTTAGTCGTGCGATTTGCTCTCGATGCGATAGGGATCGATTCGTTTTGCTCATTTTATTCCGATTTAAATTGTATCGGTGCTGGGGGCGATTAAGGCTTGCGCTTGCAGGGAAGAAAGAAAATTAGTTGCACGAAATTTAAATTGAAATGTTCGAATTAATGTCAAACAGACGCTATCCAGTGGTTCATTTATGCTGTAATGTTTAACATAGTCAACAAATGAAAATGTATAGGACACTCACTGTATTTTTTATAGGACATCACTTACGCCAACTAGTCATTTGTGTTTTGCCAGTGCCGTATAAGTTAGTTATCTACTACAGTCTACATTGCTATTTACTAGCAAAAGGATTACTTTACTACGACTAAGTAAATGAGATTTAAATTTAACTAACTACAATAACTTAGTAATATACTTTTTAAATGTATTCATCTACAAATTCTACAACAACATTCAATACATGCTTCATACATAAATATCTCGCAATCACAGGTTGTTATAACAATGACACTCATTATCGTGACTAGGCACTTGATTTCACTGATTACAAATGTTTAGCGACATTTTAGCTGTCATCGCCTGAACAATGTAGTTTACAGTTCCTAACGCAGATGTTTAAAAAGAATCAACAGTTAACAACATCGTAAAAAAGGTCGGACGTAAACAGCCACCGTTGAAATTTTACAGTCACTCTTGTTTCCTTTTCTTTTTTTTCCTATCCCGATACGCGGAGTTAAAAAAGAAAGAAAAATCGCTACCAAGCGAGGGAAGATTTAATTCATTGCTTTACGGGGATGTACACACTTCGTGTTTACAAATATTCTAGCCAGCCATTGTGTCTTCATGATTTGATTTTACAACTGGCTTTCCAATTTTCGATTGGGAAATTCTTGTTGCATTCAGCAAATGTGTTTACAGAACAATGGATCCACGTTTATAACATTGTACGTACGTTATTACGAACATTCTTATCGGGTTCATGTTAAAATCGAAGTTGGATAAGCATCGTTTCGGCTTTATCTCTTTGAATCAACTTCTGGCATCAAAGCAATGGCACAGACAGAACTGCCATAACAACATATCAGTATCTACTTGCAAACTCTCGGATTTTATGAAGCCGTTAAATATAATAAGAGAGACATTGTAGCTGTATTCGTAACTCCGCATTCAATCGAACTTTGTTACGAACCGTGAATAATATTTCAATTTTAAAATGTTTACGTTGAGAAGTCACCGAATAAACATTCGAAGCAACATAACACACATATTTGTAGGATATTTCATACCTGTTAAATAGATACAAGCATTCATGCCACCTACTATTTACATATCATAGTATAAAAGATGCAGTAGATAGCTACTTAGTCATCTACCGATCCCGGAGATCTCTGTCCTAATACAAAGTAATAACAATACAATGTTATTGATTGTTTTTTTGTGGGTAGACAGTAGATTTTAGATGGACAAAGTTTTGTTTTCGGGCTGGAATAATAATCAAGTAACAATCTAGATTCATTGTAATACCAGAGATTGTCTGTAATTGATAGTTTGTCTTTTCATCCGACAGCCAATGTCACAGCAAATACACCTCTTTTAATAGTCATTTACCATCGCCAAATGACTCCACGATTGCCTATAAAACTGATTGCCGAAAGATATGTATTCCGATTGATTCTCGATGAAATTAGTGGAAGCGACCAGCCCACACCACACACACCCGTTGAGAATAAATCTGTCAATAGAGAAGCAGGGCGTGCGTAATTTGTTGATTCAGAAGCACTGGGCGGGAATGCAGCCAATTGGTTCTCATCAAAAGGTGTTTTATATTCGAGTAACCTATTAACGTCATTTTCTAAGTCTCAACCTATTAAACTTGTAATGCATTAGGCGCTGCATCCAGAACAAATGAAATACAAGGCAGCACGTACGGAATTATTCCTGATTCATGACATTAGACCTTGACCGAATTTGACGCAACATAATCTAAACTTAGATTGGTTACTTTGTATGATTATTCTAAACATATCTTTTCTGTTGCAGGTAACACATTAATTTATTGGAGGCCAATGTCTACATTAACAATTGAATTGTGTAAGTGCTATAAAGTTGGATAGATAAGACGTCTAAATTGATAATTTTATGCGGACCGATATGACCTTCAAACCTTCAAGAAAAGAGCGTAATTTCCTTCTGAAAGGCCGGCAACGCACTTGCGACTCTTCTGGTGTTGCAGGTGTTTATGGGCGACGGTAATTCCTTACCATCAGGCGATCCGTCTGCTCGTTTGCCCCCTATAACATAAAAAAAATACTTATTGCATTCATCCTTTAACACGACGTGACGGTTTAGACATTTATTTAGTTTTTATGTTTTAAAATAGATATTCTCCTCGGTATATAATATCGTTTCTGGACTAACCTTACCCTGACATTTTTCTTTATTGATTTTCCCGTGGACAATTAAAAGTTTTATATCATTTTTAGGGGTAGGGAAAAAAGGAACCCTTATGGTTTCACTTTGTCTGTCTCTCACATCGCTAAATATCTCATGAACCACTTACGCTATCGTTTTGAAATTTGGAACAGTTATAAAGAAGAGTAACCTACATACATAGAAAATGTTTTTTTAAATTTATATTTTCTGTTAAAAATTACAGATAATATATGGTTCAAAATTTGAAAGTCTAGTGAATGTGTCAAGTGGGGTGTCATTTGAAAGGGCTTGAGTTTCACATCCCGAAACATTTCCTTTTTTTACGTTGAGTCATTTTTGATTTATGAAGGAAAACCTTATCTCTGAAGTTTACAAAGGAAAAAATTGAAATCATTGTATATGGTTGATATCAACATAAATATTACAGGAAATATATAACTAAATATTTCTATACTATGTTTGTAATTTAATCACCACTGCATGCATTTTTGTTTTGTAAACTGATATGAAATTATGCTGATGACCGGTTTTTATTACTCCCTAGACGAGTTATAACTCTTCCCATCGCTCTGTCTAATTTCTGACAGTGCTTGATTATATTTTATTGGTGCTTTTTATTTTCCACACAAGTCTTAGCCTAATGTCATCAATGTCATCATCCTTTATTTATGACAAAAACAGTACTGTAATTATACATTTTACGTAGGTCTCCACTAGAATAATTGAAGGCAAATGTGTTATCGTAGCATAACTGCTAAGATTCATATTTTATTATTTATCTTGTTCTTGGTATTAGAAATACGTACGAGTATAGTATCTTCTTTCACTGTTCTGGTTTTCTATATGTTTGTTGTATATTTTAATGCTCAAATTATTTGGGTATCATATACATCTCTCCTAAAATAGGTAGTTGGAAGAAATATCCCGTATTAGCATGCCTAAAACTTAAAAATTTGTGCGCGTCATCAGTAATTTAATGCACCAACATTTCCCTTAGTTATTATGCAATTTACGCAAATGTTTTCAGGAATTCAAATATTTTCTACTTCACCATTAAAGAAATTTATCCCGAAAATCATCCCTCGAAGTGATGAAATAGGGAGTGTAAATTTTTGCGGGCAAAATCTAGTTTTTAATAAATTGTACTTTGTATTGTATTACGCTCCACGATCCCGCTCACTCTACAATTGTTAATTTTTGGTACCACTTTAATTGTTATAAAACACTTTGGGTTCGGGACCTTACTTTTAAAAAAAGTTAGATGTTTATATCGTTTTAAATAGTGTATTTATGAAAAATGTATGAACTATAAAAGCACGTTAGCAATATAAAGCATATAGTTCACCAACTTATTATCTCTGTCATTATACACAAGTTAGCCACTATATGTAATCGTAAATGACAAATTACAGTACAGGAGTAGAAACCAACACAACGCGATGCAGTGCCCGTTTGTATTGTGCAAGGTAACGGTCTCGGGCGGGTTTGATTCTCTGTCTCGGTGCGTGTCAAATTAGGAAATTATCTCTTCATCGTATTCGACGCGTTAGAACTTCAATTGTTTTTAATTTTTTTGTATATATGTAATATTCAGTAATAATCTTAGCGTCACATTAGTGTCGACTATGACATTAATATGTTTATGGAACAAAATCATGTTGCAATAAGTTCCCACGTTACACCAGTAAACATTATATCAACACGTGCATTAGTACGTAACGTTGACTAGTAAAAAATGTCACATGGCATTAAGTTGTTAAAAAAGTGTAATGACGTTGATATTTATATTTGTGCAATAACATTAAATAAATGAATCTTTGTGTTCTGGTTTGTCACAGCTCTTAAAGTTCAACCAGTACCGGTAGTAGCGTTACTGAACTATGGTTGAATTAAATTGTCATTCGATCATGATTATGGCGGCCGGACCGCAGCTCCGGCCGACGCCACGTCACTGGATACCCCTACCGTCTCCCGCGGAAGTTGCAGTGTACGGTTTCAACGGCCTAAACCAAAGGGCTGTCTCGGTTCCACCCGCTGGCTAGATTGGCCCGTGCCTGGTTTTGTAAGCTTGCTGATTGAAATTCTGATTGGATGTATGCTGTTTGCTATTCAACTTCAGGGCGCTTTTCAGGCCACTTGTGTGGCTATTATTTTTTAACAAAACAAAAGCATTATTTTACATTTATTACATTTATAGATATTATTAGTCTACACTAATACCGCGGTACTAATACCGCAAAATTAAAGATGTCTTTGGTGTGGTCATGTATAGGTGCATAATAATGTTAATACCTATACACCTATTATGTTTGCTATTTTATTTTCACATTAACGTTCTATCGTCAGTTATCTCAAATCGTGGCTTACCGTCGACGTTCTTAATGATTGTTGTTAGATTAATCTGTAAACTAGTTCAGCGGTTAGTTGCAGCGGCTTGCACAACTGCGGTTCTCACGACATTGGATGGAATTACTGTTATTCTCTGCGGTGACTTCGCAAACATAGAACGTGATCTCAAAATATGCTCAGATTATTAAAAGGCACTTTTATTACCCAGTATTTATTGTAGGTTATCACTTTTGTAGATTGTCGACTAAAACTGTCCTCATCCTCGTCTCTAGAGTTTTCCCGGTTGTATCCCCACTTTTACATAGACACAAGTTCCGATGGACTCTGGTAATTTCAGTTATTTGCGTAGGTATTAGTTTTTGAGAAAGCGTCTGCAATGAGATATTCTAATTAAGAGAAATTGGATATTTTTGGTAATGTGCCGTTACCCAATATTTCTGTTTAAAGATCTCTTCAATGGATTCCTAACACATGAGGGGCTCGCAATATGTCCGTCTTATTATATGCGAGGTTATGCTTTGTTTATGTACCTATTCATCCAAACTACGTTCGGTCTCGGACAGGTTATGCCTATTCACTATGTATACGATAAGGCAATGTTGACAGCGTTTCGTAGTCCTAGTACAGATGTATTGTAAAATGATTTTCCTTCGGGAAAACTCTGATCTCAATCGGAATACGATGGCACCCGAACTGTCAATCAAATGATTGTATTAAAGGAGTGATGTTTTCATATCCATTATTATGGAACAATAACTTGAAAATACTCAGTTTTATTGTCATTAGTAAACGAAACATTATCTTCACTTTAAAACATAAAGTATATACAACAAAATAAATCTTATTGGGAAATATTTACACGAATAAAACTCAATACCTGTCTACTTAAAAATAGCATCTACTTACGGGGCTAGTATGAAAAATTTTATGTCATTGGCGTCCCTATCGCACCTAAGTAAATAACCCGCGTGTGAGAGGGATGCAAACGACATGAAGGCTTTCATACTAGGCCCGTTAGTATACTTCTAGGTACAGTCACGCAAATATTTATAATACTATCGCGAATATTTGAATTGCGTGTTAGCCACTCTTTATATATAATAGTCTGTTGATGCGACTTTCCCCTACGGCTGTAAGATGGGTACTGAAGCTAATTGAGAGAGCACGATAAATACGAACTTTTCCGATAAAGTACGAAGGAAAATCATTTTGCACTACATCTGTAACAGTGCGCTCCATGACCACCGTTTGTCTATTCTGTTGCATAGAAATTAATCGTAATGGAGGCGTAAATACCGAGATTAGAATAAGAATAAAAAATGGTTATAACGTCTTCAGTTTAAAATATTCTCAATTTCATGCGTAGAACACTGTATATGCCGCCGTCCATGAGAGCAAAATTAGGAATGAAACTAACTGATTTTTTATATTATGTGCAGTGCTCGCTATCAAAAGAAAACGTGTTAACTCGGCCCATATACTGGCTGAAATTTTTAAAGCTTCTCTTAGCTATCTCGATCAACAGCTTGTCTGTTGCCATTCTTGTAGCTAAACCTGCTCTCAAGGACTATTTGAAGATATATTGACAATTGATATTAATATTTGTCACCATCCCTCGCTTCCCAGTGCACCTTACCTGTTAGAATGCTTGCGTGCCTCAAATCTCAAACGTAAATATATGATAATAATCTGTGGAACCCAATAGATCAGCTTTAATTTTATTCTTCTCTGACACGTCCCAATCGCGCGACGCGTGTGGATGTGAGCGCGGTGCACCTTGAAATGAAGTTCGGATCAGAATCAACGGACAAAAATAGACCTCCTGAACTCCTGACATGAGCATAGTTTGGTACTTGCGGTCTAGTTGCATGCACTAACAAGCCGCATTGTCCGTCCGGCTGATTACTGCGCCTCGCCCAAGGCCGTCTATTGTTCTACCGGATTCTTACACGCGATCTCGCCACAACCGTAGATTATCTCGCGGTCTATCTGACTGGACTAGCTATTGTAATATAAATCAGATTTACATTTGTTGCATGCTCTTGTTTTCGCATGAGGAGAAGATTAGATATTAAAATAATATCAATTTAGTTTCGTTTGTGTTAGGTTAGGACATGACCTCACCTCATACGAGTTTCATTATGTCTTATTTAGTAGCAGAGGGTGGTTGTGTCTCTAAATTATAGCTACTCATGAACGTTTGTCAGGTTGGTAATGATAACCAAGATTATGGTAATTTTATCAACTGAATATGTAGATATGTAAAAGATATTTGCTTTAATTGATTGCACTTTTTCTTCTTGTAGCTCATTCGGAGCAACGTCGTTAGTAAATATATTTCATTAAACGGGATCAAGTCCCGTTTTATAAAAATATAATGGGTGAAAAGCGTGAGAGTTAAATTAATATAGATAAAAGTTCTAGTAACTTAACTCGAAAATACACTTTTTTAATTCTACGAAGTTCATTTAAACTAACTAGTCATTTTATTAAAATTACTAATAAACGTTTACACTACTTACGTATTATCGTAACATATTATTATCAAGAGCTTTGTGTGACCCACTGCTGATTTTTCGCCGTTTCCTAATTTATTATTAAATAAAATATAACTAGACTCTTAGTCTGACCTAACCTAATAAATTCTAAAATATATTTAGGACACTGAACTTGTTAGCGTAACTTTTCTTAATAGGTAAGCTTCGCTGTTTATTTGGCAAGGCGATACACTGAACGCGGACGTAAATCAAGGATAAGCTTGGACCCGCGACGGCAAATAAAACAAATGAGTTTTCCGTGTTGACATAGACAAACAGCTGACCATAAAATTCTGCTTAGGTCTTAACGTTGTCTGCTGTAATAGGTAAGTGATGGATCTCAAAGTCTTAGGCCGGCTTTTATAAAGATCATATGTGTCATTTTAATTTTTTTAACAGTATATTTTTGAAATGACGTGCCGACATAAGGTTTTTAAAATAATAAATTTCTATAAACCGAGAAAGTCTTTCAAAGTATTCGCATATTGTATTCACGTGTACTATCCATAGTAAGTAATGTTTATGAATTGGAAAGTATGTCTGTCGATGAGACCTCCTCAGGGTTTAAACGTTCAAGTGATTGTGTTGAAATATTGTTTGGAGTTTCAGTCCCAGAGAAGGATATAGCGTACTATTGTTGAAGGATTTTCTCTAACAGCTATTAGCTATCTTCAACCCATAATAATTTTTAATTTTGCCAACTGACGATTAGAAAAAGCATTCTGCCATTTTGACGTCGCTACGTATTTGTAATACCCAATTTGTTTCCATTATGATAAAGGGGGTTCGATTAACTATTCAAAATTACAGTGACAGTTATTTCCAAGCAATTGTTGCTGTACGTCGGACAATAAAAATGTCCGCATTTAGCCACTGGTAAAAAAGTGTCCCAATTTAGAAATAATGGTGTTATAAGCATTTGTCTCACGCACGGCATGACGTCACCACTGGCCGTACGGACGGACAGACGGACTGGTCCTCTATTTGCATTCAGCGACGCGAGACCGCCGGAAGCGGGGCGTGTCCCCAAACTGCTCACTTCCGGTACTTTATTGCCAGGTACGACCGACCAACGGTAGTTTGTTAAAACCCTTTTACATAACTTGTGATCGATAGACAGGCTAGAAACATTAAATAAAGGTCAATTCCACCAAATAGGAACAGAATATATTACAGTTGTACCAGGAAGTCAAAGGGCTGGCGTACGAAAGAGAGAAGTGGAAAATACCCAATACTCCACCGACAAGAGAGAGCAGAGTTATCCCCTATAACTCCTAAATTTGATGATGATGATATTACAGTCACTTTCATTAATATACTTACACGTATTTTTGCACCTTGTCATAAAGGCAAAAGTGTAAGTGCATATATTAATGAATTCGACAGCACCTACAAGATAAGCCTATCCCGTAAAAAACATTCCATGTAAAAATAGGCCAAGTCGCGAAACTCTTTAGATTCAATGTGTATATAGTGGTTTTTAATGTGTACTACGAGTAGTAGGTGTTGGTACGGAACCCTTGATTGTGCGTGATCTGACACGCACTTGGCCGGTTTTTTTCAGATTAAAAGCCAGTCTTACCAATCAACTACAGTGGCGTAAATTTAATCAACTTAAATGCAAATCATTAATGTATGTTACGTATATGTAAGCATTTTATTGTACACAATAACATGTTAAAACAATATATATATTACAAAGATTAAAAAATAAAGTACAAAGTAATTTCCTACACATGGTTCAAATTATTAACTACACTTTCCAGATTTCGGGAAATTATTACAAACTTCGTCTAGCACGAATTAGATGTAATTAGCCCGAGATTGTGGAGGTATTGCGAGATCTCGAAGCGAGACGTTTAAGATCCTAATTTTCGCCATATAGGACATATACATAGGTATTCCTTCCTTTTTAAAGCTCTTACCTAAATGTATTCGAGAGCAATAGCAAAGGGTGAAATTGGGGTAAAATTTTCGTTGAGCTTTAGTACTAAATTATTTACCTACTTGCATCGATAACGGGCAGATCTAGTAGGTATGTCAGGAAACGTAAACAATTACAATGTTATCCCATATTGTGACAAGAGCGAGTTTAGATTTCTTTGACTGTATATGAACCGACCGGAATTCCAATGACAACAGTTGCCTTAACTCCTAAGCCAAACTGCGCGCGTAAAATCGCTAACTATATACAAAACTAATTTTCGCAAAATATGTAACGTTAGTGTTCATGAATATTCAAAATAATGTCGAGAATGGCGGGCTGAATGTCAAAGTGGGGCATCAACTAGTGCCCGGTTAAGCCACGTATACACTCGCTGTCGCCTGTTGCGCAAGATGACATCCGAGCCGCAGATTAGCATAAGGCCAGTGATGTGTCTACGGTTATCGATGTCGGCTTTTTGAAACTTAATGCGTAATCATTGACACTTGCGTGAGGCTAGTGATGCCGCAATATTATTTTGGTATGATGTAGGTGTGTTAGTGATTTATATATGTGTAAGTAATGTACGAGTAGTGATGTAACTTTTGTTTCATCCTTTAATTAAACACTTAATTTAATCGATAAAAGTGGTTACTATTTCCTTTAAGGTAATAACTAATAATCGACTTTAAGATCACTTTCAACGTCTAATGTTTCCCGAATATAAACATTGTTCAATAGACTATTTAACTGGAAAAAATAATGCTGCCATTCGAACCAGTTTTAAGAGACGATCAAATGTTTGTATCGGGCCAACTAGAATTAGAGCATCACAAAAGGCGAAAACGAGAGGCAAAGTGCAGCGGCGAGCACTGAAACTTTGCGAACCTTTGTAGTCCCAATATCTTTTTACGATTTTAATTCATTTGTCTTATTTATTATTTATTGTGACAATTATATGATTTTATATCTATATAACCACACTATGTTATAAATTGTGTCAAATATTTGGATATTACCATAACAATTTTTACTGCTTTGATGACGTGACCATTCTACAGAAACGTAAGAATTCATGTCGGTAAAGTTATGTCAAAAATGTAAGGTGCTTGCCTTGGGTTAATTTCAATAAAGGAATAATTTAGAAAATGGCAAATTATCTAATAAACTAGAAGCACTATTACTGTAGCAGCATCTAACGACACGCCTTGGTAATTGTTGCGGGGCGCGAAAGTACCTATTGCTGAAGTGTTAAGTGCTTCTAGTTTAATAGTAAATATTTGTCATTTTCAAAAATACTGCACCTGACTGAGACTAACTCAAATTTTAATATGACATTAGATCACGAACGGATCTCCATAAAACCCGGTCTTAGTAGCACAATGTAACTGTTTTAACTATGCACCGGGAACGCGATTTATTGACTCTGCGGCCCGCACCGCACTTTGTTGCGAACAACCGTTTAGCGCTCTTTCTGTCCGCCATATTTGAAAAGGCATTATATGCATTATGATCCCAGCATCGACAGAAAACTTCACTCGACCGTATTTTTTTTTATTGCGAGGCATTAACTTTTTGTAATTCAGCATAATGGTGGGTTTGTTATTAAAGTAATTGAGAGAGATACAAGGTTTTTCAAGCATGCAGACGGTATGGCGCTACGAATCTCGTAGGATTTCAGCAGAAATGTTTTGAACATTTGCTAATTAAACACAAACTGAAGATGAGTGAAGACGGATGTATATACTATTAATTGTTTCTCGTTCGCTTCAAAAGTATAAATTAATTACTCTCCTAAATTTTTGTCTCTACAATGTTACAAGCATTAATGTATATTAGCTTAAATAAATGTAATAGTTTTTTTTTTACATTAGACAATATTATTTCAGAATACATTATAGTAGTTTATACAGCTGCTACATGATAAAAATACCTAATTATGTACAGTCACATACACTACTTTATCTACATCCATATATTACATCGTCTTTCATGTGTTCAGGAGCCATTGCGTTGCAAGTGTAGTGAGTTCGAGCGTGAGCCCGTTGAAGTTTTTTGTGAGCAACGATACCGTTTTCGACGCTATTATGGCCATCTCCGCCCCGGACCGGCGCGATATTGTAAAGCTTGTCCTTACGTACACTTTTTGAGCACATTAAAGAGGCTTTACTATATGGCGGTAGATTATATATATTCTAAAATGAATGATTTGCTTTGATTTAATAAATAAATTTGAACAACGAAAGCATCTTTATCTCCTGAAGCAAATGCAGTGTGTATCTTCCAAACGAACATACATTTCAAAGGCAGCTAGTATAAGCCATAATGTACATAGTCATCGACATCTTCAGTAAAAAAAAAATGCTTTGCTAAAATGATTTACCACACCACTTAAATATGTTGCTGGTTAAATTAGGTTACATTGTTTGTAGGGAATTCACATGTGGTACATATATTGTATTGTATGCCGCATATCGTATATTTATCTAAATTTCGACTTCACGGTCACAAATCTATAATAACAAAATCATATCGAAAATAGATGTCGATAAGTTTATAGCGCTGCACTGGCTTAACATTCGAGGTCATATGCGCGTGATTCACCAGCGATGGGACATGCGCGCGTATATGGTGCACTATACGTGATAGATCTACGTGATCGCCATGCTTAGCGCGACGAGGAAGTATGTAGCTAGATTGTTTAGAGTCATCCGTACGTGACGTGATGATTTGTTTGTGACCTAATGGAATTTGATACGTTGTGTTTTACTATGTGAGCAATTTGGTGTCGGTACTTCTAGAATCTGTCTGTATTAATTTACAAAGACACAGTGCAGTACAATAAATACAAATGCCGGATTTAATTAATGCCCTTAAATTTTAAAATATTTCATTATTTTCGAGTTATGTACACCTGAATGTCTCTGTGGGGTAGTGAAACTAAATTTAAATTGTTTTTTTTTCATTGTCTCTTCCAATCTAATGTTAATAGTATTTTGCTGCGATATAAAATATTAATAACCTAGTAAACTATGTAAATGAATTCGTACTTCAAACTTAAACAATGATTATGGATTAATTGTAATATTGACAATTGGAAAAACTCTGCAGACATCAAAGTTTTTAGCAGTACTTGCGGAAAAATCTCGGTAATGTCGGTATTCTAAATATTTGTCGTTATAAAGACAGATCTGTAGTTTAATATTGTTTGTCATAGATATTTTTAGGAAATATGCCGCACTATTTTGATGGGTTGCGGTACTTTTGGACGGCACGGCGACACGGGAAGTAATAAACATCTTGGTACGCGCCGTTCGGTATCCAAAGTACGGTCTGGCTGCGACGAATTCCTCCTCATTAAATTCTTGGACATTGGGATTATATGTGAATTCGGTATTCGAATTCCTACGGTTAAAATCATGAGACTGCAAATCGTTTGGGAATGTTTCCCCGAAAGATGTCATATATTTATAACATTAGTAGTAATCCTTTGGACGCGATGTTACTTTGATCTGATGTAAATGTAACAAAACGTATAATTTTCACATTTCTAATAACAAAATGTCCACTGGAAACGCATTCGCTAACATAGGTATACGAGTGCGACAACAAACAAGCATGAATGCTGCAAATTCAAAAATCATACTCATAAAATGGTTTTTCGGATTTTGTTTTCAGTCCTTTCGACTGACGCTGGTAGCTAACCATCATAATCGACTAGGTACATTTTCTCCACGATTTGATCTATGACGGCACATCATTCGTATCTAATTGTGTTACTGATGACAGAGTTATACCTTGATGATTATAGACAAACACTCAGCGCAATACCTGCCAAGGTCCGATATTTTTAGGAATTTGACGTAATCATGCCCATTCAAAACTGTGTCATTTCGCTGCAATTACCATTAAATCATTCAGAGTTATGGAAGGGGTATTTACACACTTATTATACATACTAGGTTTCAAATAATTCGTCTACGTTACTTGACAGTTATAACACTTTGACGCTTGCTGTACTGATGTTATGTTCTAATTAATTTTCTTCACGTACTACACCTGTAATTATGAAGTATTTCACCAGCCTGTCTCATTAGCAGCTATTTTGAGTCGGTGTGAACGTTTTATTAGGCTATAGTACTTAAGAGGCGTTATAAATTTTAAAATGTTTTGATTTCAAATTATGACAAAAGTATTGATAATAGCAATAAAGTGATTAAAGGATACGATGACTTTATAAAAGTTTTAGATAGTGACATAGCAATTTTTTATTTTATTATGCGTAGTAAAATTTAAGCGGGAAACAGCTGTATTTAGCTTGAAAATGGTAGTTTTGGAGTGATGTTTGAAACGATATTTCATAATAATAAATTCAAAAAATACATTTCAAAATTAAACCATTATGTTGCAATGTCCTGTTATAGATAGTAACACTGATAAAATGTCAAGATACGTTTAAATTCAAAGAGAAAATGGCCTAAACAGATGAGCGTTTTTTAACTCATAAAGGCTCTTAACCGTCTGTACGATATTGGTAAGTACACTGGATTGCCGTCGGTCCAAAGACGTCTATTCTGGATCTAGCACATTAAAGGATAATTTTATCAACCATATTTCGTCAGCACACACGTCGTCAATCTTATGTTTGTAACTAAATTACGATTTGGATCTCCTGACATGTTTTAAACGTACCTAATAACTGCCACGTGATATTTCGTCAAACATCGAGGTTAATACTCATTCACTTTCCTAGAAATAGTCTAATTAATAGGGTGGCGAGGTGGTGACTGCTCATTACAGTGCGCGCCCTGACAGATATATTGTCACTGACCACTACACACCTACCATCTGGTCTCTTCGTAATGTCTACCAAAGAAAATGTTAACGCAAATAATTTACGCAGCGTTTGATATTGCTTTCCACATATATTAGTTATGAGAATTATGAGGTTTTAAGTACATAATCACAACGTTAGATTGTCTAAATAGCTTTAGTTATATTGTTTAATATTTAAATAGCAAGGAGAACTCGCGGCGCAATGCCCTGATACAAGTTCAGCCAATTTCGCTAACGCGATCCGCCGGGTAACTGTCGCCAAGTTTATCTTCGTAAATTATTTAAACTATCCGCATATCGTTGTTTAACGGCGCTGTTTTTGAAACTGATGTAGCGAACGTGCATAAATCACACTTCCAAACCTACGTATTTCCAGACTTTTTACAAATGTTGGACACGTAAAAATATTGACATAGGAATTTTCATTTAAAATAAAACGCTACAAATATTTCAGTCATTCATAAATTGATAGCACATCGTTTCGAGATGATAGGGCCTAGAAAGAAATAATATAATTGGTTTTTTATTCTGTAGTTAGTATCCAGGCTAATGAGCAGAAACACCAAGCTTCGAATATATAAAATCGTCATAAGGCGTATTGTCATGTACGAATGCGAAGCCTGAGTCTTAACACAAAACGAGGAACACGCACTGTTAGTGGCGAAACGGAAAATTTACCGTAAGATCCTGGGACCCACTAGTAGACAGCCAGGGTACTTGGAGGGTCCGCAAAACCCAGGAAATCGAACATCATAGGAAAAACTAAATCTGCGAGACTCCGATGGCTCGGGCACGTATTCCGAATGGGTGACGATCGTGCAGTCCAGAGAGCGTACCCGGGCCGTCCATCTGGTCAAAGACCTGTTGGGCGTCCTAGGTACCGATGGAGCGACGAAGTCCAGAGGGACCTAACTGAGCTCCAGACTGTAGACGACTGGACGGAAATAGCTAGAGACAGGGAAGCCTGGCGGTTTTTGGTGTCGGAGGTCAAAATCCACTTCGGGTCGTTGCTCCACAGCAGTAAGTTATTCTGTACCTTTAAATCGATATTCGTGATGTTAGACAACATTGGATTGGCGAGGGAACAGGGGTAAAAAAGCCCCGTCCTTGATTAAAGTTACCGCTAGGTTGACCCGTTGACTCGTTGCTGGGGTTACAAACGCTCCAAAACTTTTTGGTTTCATCGCCATTGCTATTTGTTGCTCTTTTATTGGATACGATCCGATGGAATGTTTCCACGATATACCTATACATTTTTCTCACTGAGCTCTTTTCCCGATTTCACATATATATTCCACAACCGTTACTTACGAATAAAGTATATATGGCAACCAGAAAATTACAGGCGCTATACAATTATTTCGTGCCGTACTCGAAGAGAGACCTATACTCAGCATTTAGTGGTTGCAATGCTGAAAACAAATGCCCTATCAATTTCCCAGTGGTTAAAATACATGTATCTGTAAAAGTTATTTTGTATCATTCTCCCATTAGCGTCATTCGGACGCTGGCCATCCGTCGCGGCGTGTAAACACGCCGACGTGCCGTTGATACGCTCTCGATGGGCTCACACGGCGGCCCAACGTGTTTCAATAAAACGCGTCACTAAATATGTATACGCTTTGGGGCTAATGTCTGGCAAATAAGACTCAAAATCGTGTACATATTTTTAAAGTTTACGCGAGAACTTCAATGGCACTTACGCCTTTTTGAAGTGGTGAACTATCACTGCAGTTTTGTGCACTGCGCACTGATTTATTAGCCACGTACCGAGGATTGCATTCATTGTGAGATGTAAATGACGTTACACATTTTTTTTTAATCGGATTTATTACTTATACGTAAATCTGTAGATCTAAATCCGTGTTATTGATTGATCCCTTATGACATTAATTATTAGAAATAAGGTCAAAAAACAGCTTTTACAGAATATTATGTTAGCCTATAATATGAGCTACAATTATTTTCAAAATAACCATTAAATTTTACACAGCGTAAATTCAACTGTACGATAGTAGTGCTTTATACAATTTTTACACTCTTGGCAATTAATATCACTTCAAACTTCCTCATGGTTTCGAACAATGCCAATATTTTGCAAATGGCTTGATTTCAGCAATAAACATAATGGCAAGTGTACATTTCAAAGTATTTTAAACAAAACATGTAATTACGTAATGTAGGCGCTGTCAAAGGCGCTTTCATGGTCGCCATCCGCGACCGCGTTTCAATACGTATCCCTGGCACAGCCTTAGATTGATTATATCATCCCTTTCCGATGCTGTCACCTTTTACCCCGGCCGCCCCTTTTTTGCGTATCACCGTTAGAGTAGAAAGGGCCCGATTTCAATGGTTACACGGAACGGAACATTTATCATGCCGGTAATGAATTATCGGAAAATTTCCAATAAGCCCCGTAAAACGGGATGGATTTGTGGATGGATTGAATGAAAATAACTTGTGCGGTGATGTATTGTTTTTGTATGAGTCGTTTTATTACATGCCCCGCGTAAAATTGAATAATATAGGTTGTACATAATTATTCCTTCGCAAATTAAATTATTCTCCTTTTAGTATTCCGATATTAACACGGGTTGTTCGTTAAGGCCAGAAACTATATGTTATTTGATTGTAGGTAGGTACCTACAGTAGGTCAATTTGGCTCTTGGTAGTTTTGCCTCAATTCCTTGAAGGCTGAATTAACGTGTTAGAACGAGTTCGCGAAATACTTTGATATGCACATCATTTAATTATACTTATCTAAGAGTAATTAAACTATAAAACACACGGTGCGCCCATTAATATTTACGGCGCAATAAAGCTACATATATAGCAGCTGGTGCCATACATATTTATAATACGACCGCATTTTTCCGAAATTAATGACTGAATATGTTCATTATGTCGGACGCCGTCCGATTTTCATAAGGGCAATTGTTCGCTTCGTAGGAAGACTCACAGGCTACTGGCTACGGCGAAGCGTACGTAGCATTGCTTGGCCGGCAATGCGCCAAATATAGGGACAATCAGAGCTGCAAAATTATCCTTAGTACATCAAGCCCGCATCTTGCGACGCCGAGCGACGATACTGGCATAGGATTCAACTTATATCCACTTGTAAACTTGAATGTGAAGACTTTTAATTCTTTAGAGAGGTAGGAAATGTTCGCTTCAGCACATTCAGAAGGATGGCAGAGAGAAGCAATAAAATACAGGAGCATGATTTACCTACATCGCCCTTCAAACGATTTTGTGCCTTAAACCGTGGAATGTAAGCGCAAACGTAAGCGTTATTTAATATCGTCCTTTAGAAATGTAGGCAGTAGCTATAGGTATGGAAGCTTCAGGTTAACGATGCCGAACCTGAACCTTATGTTCCTGTATGTAGGTAATTAAAACTGAAGAATGAGAAGATTTGTCAAAATATTACTTTGTTACTTATATCGTAATTAAACTTAAGTAATATGAAGTTTAAAATTTAATGGATAATAACGGTAACGCGTTAATTTATAATTATAATGATATGTTGCAAAATTTTATCAAATCATAACATTAATATCACTGAAAATAATTCATGGTTTAGGGAACCTACAGAAACTGAATCGAAAACATTTTAATATCGCTGAGGTTTACTTAAATTGTATAAATAGGCACTTTAGGTAAACAATATTTCCATAGGTGTACCCGTGTACCGAGGATTATTTTACATTTCACTTGCACAGTTCGTCTGTTAGTAAGTGGAAGCTGTCCTCAAAATTGGCAATCCTTTATTCAGCCACTTGCCGGTATCCGATTGACCTGAGATTTGGCATGCTTTTATGTAAGTTCAGTGACATTGCAACATTATGTTATCACCGAACTGCTCTGATGATGGAGACGTAGCAACTGCAAAAGTACACAAGATTATTTCGTCGTGTTTGGACTCATTGGAACCGTCTCCAAGAGTAGTTTATGACTGTGAAAAAAAAAGTTCAACCTTACACCAAAAAGGTTTTTTGTCAGAAACTTATTTTACTCTTAAGGCTGGGTTTTATAAAGATCCGTTAGACCAAATGTCAGATCAAATTTCAGTAACTCAATACATTTTTTGACATAACAAACCGACATAAGGTCTAACGTATCTTTATAAAACCGAGCCTAAGTGTAGCTTAAACCATTCAATAGTTGAATTTACATTGTTCCAATGAGTAGGTAGTTTGTCCAAACGCAACAAATTTTCCGAATACCATTAGACCATTACCTAGACTCATTTAGTCTTTTAGATCACCTGGCGTCGACTGTGTCCAAATTTTCATCTATCCGAAAATGCCTCTGAGTTTTTGTAACAATGCTGTTCCCGTCCAAATTAACTACTCTGGATTTTTTGTATTCTCTGCAAGCATTATCGTATCGTATCGTAGGCTAATCCAAAACCTTAACGCAATGTTTGGTCGTTGAGTGTAGCTGCACACTATAATTACAATGAACCCTTCAAATTTACCCTCCCCATTGCCGTTTGCAATTGATTTTCCTATTTGTAAACGGCTCTGCCTCTTAATTATACAAACCAATTTACGATGCCGCATAGCGAAAACTGAAATATGTAAAGAAGGGCCAGAAAAACATTCGCCATTTGAACTTTGCATTTAGTGAATGAAGTTGAAAGTAGAAGTCTCGTTCAATGAAAAGCGTTTAGTAAAAACCGACCAAATGCGAGTCGGACTCGCGCACGAAGGATTCCATACCATTGTCTATAAAAACGGCACAAAAATATTTTTTATGTTGTTTTTTAGTATTTGTCTATAACTACAAATGTTAAAAACAGAATCGGTAACAGAAATAAATCATCTGTGAAAATTCAACTGTATAACTGTCACGGTTCATGAGATACAACCTGAGGGCCTACTCCGAACTTAGAAATCAGAACCTCGTATCGTGCCGTCCCTTTCACTCTCGTATTACACACTATATGAGTTAAAGGGACGGAACGATACGAAATTCGGAATTCGAAGTTTGGGGTAGGCCCTCTGATGACAGACGGACAGACGGACAGCGGAGTCTTAATAGGGTCCCGTTTTACCCTTTGGGTATAGGGAACCCTAAAAACTGGCGCTTATTAAACCCGTTCGCGTACGCGTCAAAATATTCTTTATTCAAATAGGCCTAGGCTAGGATCTTTACATTTCATATAACGTACTCGTATATCTCAATTTGGACACAATTCAGACTTTATTGCTATCGTATTATAGGATATTAATTACCATTTCTTCTCAATATGTGTAATATACGAAAATCTGGAATGAAGATGTATATTGTGATAAAGACCGGATAAAGCATTCATCTTCTTGTATAAGTACCGAAATAAAGACTACCATAAGGTTGAAATCGCCAATAAACTTACTGCGACTATGACCAAAAGTATTTATTGCCTTCTTTATCTGATTAAACCTTACTAAACTCTGATCAAGTAGAGTGACAAGTATAGGCTCCTTAGACAAGTTAGACATTATTATGGAATATAATTATACTAGCGACCCGTCCCGGCTTCGCACGGGTGCACTATTTAATGGATGTTATTATACATATAAACCTTCCTATTCAATCACTCTATCTATTAAAAACCGCAATCAAAATCCGTTGCGTAGTTTTAAAGATTTAAGCATACATAGGGATGTAGAAAGCGACTTTGTTTTATACTATGTAGTGAAGAATTTGCAGCAATTTTCCAATATCATTTTGCTATGTAATATTAAAAACGCTACTATATTTTACTCCAGTGAGCCAAGATTCTAAATAGCTTGCGCAGTTGTGACCGCTACATCCGATTACCAATTTAGAAATGCACGCTAACTGCTTTCGTATCTCAGTAGTCGGTGGTTTGAATGCAAAGCTTGAGGAAAGAGGTTTGAATCCAATGTGGTACTAACTTTTACCATCTTTATATTAAATTTGCTGCCATTTGTAACTGAGAGAGGTGTGGTCAGTAAAATAGAATTAAGATCATTGTTGGTCATACCGGCGAGGAATTCGGACATCCTCAACTAGTGTTGAGACTGAAATTTGAAATGCTAACAACCGAAATTGTCACCACCGGAGTCCATACAGTTGGCAAAGTGACGGGCTTATTATTTTGTATATTGTGTTTCATCAATACTTCCACAAGGGGTAAGTGGTAGTCATAGAAAAATTCTGAATACTGAACACATATCCGTTAAGAGGATTGTGTAGCAGAATTTTTCCATACAAAAAACAGCAACCTCCTCCTCCTCATACAAATAATCATTAAATGTCATAGTTTTAAGTATTCATTCACAGAGTAAAAACACTTGTTGCAAAGTCATAGAAACAATTTTCTTTTAAATAAGTAAGTTCGAAGGATAAACTCCTTGATGTCCAAAGGTAATTTTTTGTTTATTTTTATACACATTAATAAGGACTTCGAGGAGTTTGTTTGAGACAATATTTTGGCAATTTTGGCATAGATAATAGATTGCGCTAGATATACGTAATACGTAAAGTAATTGGAAATGGACTTATGTTATAATAAAAGGTTTACCTTGTTAAGTGTGTAAGGAAGCGATCAAGGATCCGATACTGTCTCATTTGATAAAGGTTTAAAAGAGTGGAAAACGTTGCCGCCTGAAGCACTAATTCTGCGAGAAATTAGGCGCCAAACGGCCGACGGCGACGACACTCTATCGCTCGATGCGGGCGCAAGACCCCGACGGGTGAAACAGAGAAAATGTTCCTAAATACCCGTTATCGCCCCTCACGATAGGTTCACAATAGTCTTAAGTATTCAATGCAGTAAGTTGTCGATAGAATAGTTTGTTTCATTTTAGGCTGACGACATGCCCTTTTCGTATATGACACAAACCTGCGAGCATCAGCATCTACTTGTACCTAAGCAGGTAGAGATAACTACACAAATACAGTGTCACTCGGGCGACGTAATCCTAGCACACTATAGTATAGGTAAACATAGAGTACGTCGTGTCATCCGGCGCGACAAAGCGTCTAGCGGGTCAAAGGGCAAGGGAGCGCATTGTTAACCCGCTACCTTACTGAAGGGCTTTTGACAAGGCCCGTACGGTTGGCAAGGCAAGTTTGTGTTTCAGTATGATATGTTTGAACTGTGATTTAAATATACACGTGTAAACTGCGTAAGGTTGTAAGTTTAATGACAATAACAAGTTAATATCAGGTTAAGTTAATTGTATTGTAATGAACTCAAAACCATCTCTCGACAAATATGTGCCCCGGTATTTGTCTTCACTGTGTCAATGTTGCTACGTAGCTACTCTATATATGGCACTTAATAATACAATTGTAAATGTATTTATTTTGTAACAATCTGGCATGGAGGTATAAGAGCCCTTGAGGCCTAATCGTATTTTTGAATGAATGACTTAACAACGATTGGCCTTAGTCTCGCCTGATGGAAATCATTCATGTATACGTGCTATCCTTTTCACTCATACAGTGTATAGCACGAGAGTGAAAGTGAGGGCATGTTACAAAGTTTAGATTTCGAATTTCGGAGTAGGCCTTCAGGAATTCACTCTTCATTCTTGCCTCGAAGGGGCTTGGATTATAGTTCAAATTCAAATAGTTTATTGGATTTTGACATGTGTTGAACAGAGGCAATCGTTGGCACCTTCCAGTAAGCAATGCTTGTGTCAGTAAGCATAGCAATGCTCGTGTATAATTGACCGGAAAAACAGAAGACGGGAGCAATATGTGTTTTTAGGTAATACTATATTGAAACAGAGCAATGAGCACATATAAATAAAACTACTTAAGTCTTCTTACAGTTTAGTATTTGTCTCAACATTGGCGCAACATTTAATTTTAGAATAAAGTCACTAAGTTAAAAGCGGTTGACATCGTAACCCTCTACTTATCGTTTAGTCTATGGCCGGGGGTGTGCGTACCTTCGAGTGGCGCTATTTTTCACTTTATAAAAAAGACTCCCTCTCTTCCTGTCCGGAATAAAAGGGTCGAAAAGGGCGCATTCCCTGGAACTTTCTTGTTAAAGAATTGATGAGTTGAAAGATACGGGAAAAACTGGTTTCTACAGGATTCTGACGGAAAAACTAACTCTAAATGCATACTTATTATGTCGTACTTCCTGAAAATATATTTATGCTGGTACATTGTTTCTATTGCATAGAAAGCTATTGACCTATCATACCTTACGTTTTATGCTCGCTTAAATATATGACTTGACTACTAACGACCCGCCCCGGCTTTGCACGGGTAAGTCCAGCTTTCTACTACCTTCTATACTATATGTTACTTTAAATGAAATTTCTTTCATTTTCGATACAAACATTCAACCCCCTCTTTTGCACTCAAGCGACGAATTCGCTAAAATTACTTTTCTTATATTTTAACTGAGACACTTTACACTCTGAAGGGATGAAAAGAGGTTGAAAGTTTGTATATTATATATATATATATATATTTACTTTTGATTTATATATTTGCCAGTGGCATATTATCACTACATAGTATAAAACAAAGTCGCTTTCTCTGTGTCCCTATACCCCTATGTATGCTTAAATCTTTAAAACTACGCAACGGATTTTGATGCGTTTTTTTAATAGATAGAGTGATTGAATAGGAAGGTTTATATGTATAATAACATCCATTAAATAGTGCACCCGTGCGAAGCCGGAGCGGGTCGCTAGTATACATATATAATATGCCACTGGAATAGATTTAAGACTGAACGGTTTTATGTGCAATAAAAACGGGACGTAATATCTCAATAATTTATAAAACAGACTATCAAAATGTGTAAATAATTATATAATGTTTTAATGTAGGTACAGGGTATGTGCACATAGTACTGGTTCGTTGGACTGCAAGTTTTTAAATGTTCATATGTACCTATGAAATTTTATTTAGTGTCTTTGAGTTTTGGTCTGCTATTAATAATAGGTACCGTTTAAAACTTAAGCATAACTCCATTTCCAATCATGGTAAATCCATCTTAGATACCATTCTCTATCTTTTGAATTCTTACCAAAGCGACTCGTTCATTTTACTCCGAGACTAAAGAGGGTCCTCACCAGAATGACGACTAAGCGCGAGCGTCTTGTCAAACTGTACTTCCTTTCTAGGGCCAGTTTCAATTTAAACTTACGAGCAGTCGACTAAAGTAGAATTCTCGCGGAGACTGAAACCTAGGCAGCGACGAACGGATCTTGACTTGGTGAAATTAATCCATCTGCACTCAGAATGGGGTATAGTGCACTGATTGTGAACAGTATGTCGAGTAGCGAAAGAGCTCTGGCATTTGACAATGTAACTCTCTCTCATTTGCGTGTT
The DNA here is from genome assembly GCA_963556455.1 of Epiblema foenella. Classification (NCBI taxonomy): domain Eukaryota; kingdom Metazoa; phylum Arthropoda; class Insecta; order Lepidoptera; family Tortricidae; genus Epiblema; species Epiblema foenella. The sequence goes on along the minus strand of OY747107.1, from coordinate 8,410,461 downwards.
AATCCTTTCTCAAAATCATTCACCACCACACTTATGTATCACAGTAAGAGCTGTTAATTAACGAAGTTAACCATCCGTGTATTGGATTAACTTTTAAGTCAACTTGCAAAATTGTTAACAGGACTGATTAACTTCCGCTAACTGTCCAAAGCACCGTTAATCCGTTAAATAAGTAGCTTTTCAAAGGGACACTGCGCCGCGAAAGACAGGTTATGACGTATGGACGGTGAAATGCTGTTTATTTTGATTTTGATAATTACTTTAATCGTTTTATATAGATTTACTTTGCTGCGTTGTGTAGTGTGGTGTGATATATATGTAATTAAAAAAACGGAACAGTGAAGCGATGTTGTGTAGGTAGAATGTAGAATAATAAACTAATGAATGTAGAATACTAAACTTTTGTTTAATGAATTTTAAAACCCACAAAAATTTGCAATACTTGTAGATTTCTAACGGAACTAAAAAAATATATAAATATTAAAACGCGCTGCAGCGCCATCTCTTTAACTTACATGCCGAGATGCCTAACAACGCGCTGTATGCAACGCGGTACGGCTTGCTTCCCGTCTCACCCCGCACGATTTCCCCAAAGTTCGTGGTGGTGACACCACTGCTGTATGTAAAATAAATACACTGTGTATGGACCTTGACTTGAATGATAGATATCTATCTACTTGAGAATGGGTGAAGCAATTAACTTTTTTATTTTTGTTACTCTATCCTGTTAGCCAAGACTTGTGTGTGACACAATATTGAATTCTAACATGTTTAGACAAAAATGGGGATAAAAATGGGAACAAAATTACTTGGTGACTTAAATCCATAACAGTTTCTGAAAGTGATTCTGAGAGTGAGGAGTAACTATGGCAAAACTGACGAAAAAAGCTGATCAGTCCAGTATTGACTAAAAAGGTTTTATAAACTGTTATACGTAGCTTTGAAAGTATTTTGTTACTACAAAGTATTTTGTTACTACACCAGTTTCTGTGTGCTATGCCAAATGTATTAGCGTTGTCCTTAGAGGCGCCATTTTCTATTCGTCTGTATCAATTATTTACACCTGTAGTTACAAATTGCGTTACAAATTCCTATACAAATGAGGACTGAGATATACGTATAAACAATTTGAATTATTTAAGCTAGTTAAATTATCATGTAGACTAGAGTATTTATGGATTTTTGTACAAGTATACACTGATTGTTAATAAATAATAACGTGAAAGAGATATTTTTACTGATTTTTCTCTAAATCAAAAAGTAATCAGCCTAAATGATATATCCGACACGTAGTTTAAAAAGTAATATGTAAACATAAAAATCTTCCCTTAGTATTGTTTGCTCTCTTCATTATTCTTGAGCTCATAAGCAATAAATGTAAGTCATTAAATATTATTCTATACGAACTAATTATGCAAAACGTGTATTATAGGTTTTTGAATATGTTTAATCAAAAACGTTTTTGATACAAAAAGAGAAGGCGCAAACCATACGGCAGGCAATCTACAAGTTTGAATAAGTTATCTGTTAGTTCGACAACCAAAGATTATAATTAAGAAGTAATAAACTTTGAGGCAAAATTATATTAGCCCAAGCAGATAGTACCGCTGCCTTGTAATTTTAAGTTTACTCACAAGAACGGAAGCAAACTGTTTGCCCGCAGAGGACTGCACTAAATTTCAATCTCGAAACTTATTTGACGGTTAGTACCGCCTCGAAATCCTTTCAAACTTATTGAAGCAACTCAAGGGAACAATTCCTGTGGCTCGAAAGTTGCAGAATTAATGCGATGTACCTATTTATACATTTATAGAAACTTCGGTAGTCCATGTAGTGGGTAGCTAAAGTCAGATTGTAAGAATAACATAAATTGCAATTCAGAACAACGCTTGGTGGTTGCGAAACTTTATCCAGTGCTATGAAAATATCCGCGGATATTAAATATTGCTCTTAATTATTGTGCAGGCGTTACCAGCAAACACGTACCGGGGGCTCCCGTTGTTAAATTAAAAGTTTTATTTTTCTATAAAGTACGGTTTGAATACAGATTATGTTTACTGTACAAACAGTGAACTTTCTATGGTAGCAAAGTTCGTTTTACGGTCGGATTATACCTAAATATTTATAGAGTGGTTAACGGTTCGCAAGCAAAACAACGTCTCGTGAAGTATTTAAGTAATTTTCCGCATTTCCCGGCTCCTAACCAGTTAGTGCTCGGCTGGCGGGTGCTTTCCCTAATTTTCGCGACACCCTATTAACCAGGAGCGAGTTATTGCTCACTCCGGAGGGATCACGGCCGTTGCCGAGGCGACGTGCGCCTGTGTGCGTGCCACTCGTTTGACGTGTGAACGTATTGGGAAAGTTGTGTTGTAGTCTGTGGTTATCTGGTTTCTTGTGGATTCTTATCTATCGGCTTTTCGTGTAGCGCGCTCAAGGGGATTTGGTTACCGGACAAACTTCGCGATTTTATACGTTGTACGAAATCTAAATGTTTCAACAATGCAGAATAAGACTAGATAGTTTTAGTTACCTATCTATTAAATTGCTTTATTTTCATAGCAACACCAGTGACTGATAAAATCCAATTACGATTGTGCAATAATATGTACATTATCGCATTGATTCCGCTCAATCGCTGATCACTGCAAACACTTGGGCTGCATCAACACGCCCCCATTACGGCCACACCATCATTAATTAGATGCTTGTAGTGAGGTACACGATTCAACTCGAAACTGGTGCGAATTAATTGGAAATCTAATTAAACGCTGTATCAATGTGATGGCAGCGATTTGAGTTTATTAACAGTGTTAATATGTTTACGAGTCGATTTGAAGTCGAAAGAGTAGCCTAGTAGTAAGAGTAGTCGAAAGAGTAACTTTGGTGATTCGAGTACGTACGTCTGTGTGTTATAACACCTTTAACAAAATTGTGATAAAGTAAACGTCTTTCAAAACAATATACCTAATCGAAATCCTAATCCTAATATCCTAATAATATTATAAACGTGAAAGTTTGTGCGGATGTTTGGATGTATGAATGTACGTTCCACTTAATCTCAAAAACGGTTGCACGGATTTGGCTGAAATTTGGAATGGAGGTAGCTTATACTCTGGATTAACACATAAGCTTAAGCCTTTATGCGCGGGTAACACCGCAGGGCACTGCTGTTTAAAAATAGGGCCACTAATGATGCCTGGCAGAAGGAAGCATACTTGCATTATTTATTTGAAATCAGCAAATTGCCTATGCTTTTCTACAAAGCTGTCATAATGACAACAAGTCCATCATAAATAATTCCTCAATTCCTAGATACAATACTTTATAGTCTAGACGCAGATAGATATATTTTTTTAAAATAAAAGTGCAGAATCAAAGTATCAAAACTAGCTTGTCCATTTGGGCAATAACAGCGGCGGTCGGAAATTGGGGATGTATCGCGAGCGGCGAGCGGCAGCGCTCCAGCGACACGATCAGGAGCGCTATCCGAGATGTTGTGAGCTACAGCATGACATAAAAATAAATAGTACCTAGATAAAGTCCTTCTTTTGTACGATAAGTTTTACTTGTGCAATAAAGATTAAATAAATAAATAAACATATAAAAGCCCATCTGCTTTAGTAATGACGTAAGAGCTGTTTAAATTTTAGCCTTAAACAATACTAGAATACGATGATGTAAGCGACGGTTATTGACAGATCAAATAAACATTCAATAAGATCATTTTCGTTCACCGTCGTCTACCGGTCCCTGGAATCCCAGGGCTCATTACAAAAGAATGCTATTGTTTGTGTTTTTCGCCGGGAGACGACGGCTTATGTTGTCAAAAAATAGGTACTTGGAACCCTACATGGGGTTCATTAGTCAATCTATGCGTCAAAAGTTAAAACGGCCCTTTAATTTTTGAGCTCATAGATCGAGGAATCTATCAACGTAATAACTAGTCTGATGTGTTTGAAGGGTACTTAAATATAAAATACAATACATATCGGTCTCTTTTTAAAACATCTATCGTTAAATTTAAATATTCACAATTATTTACGATCCGCGCTTGTGGACACATTAATGGTCTCTTTTATTAGAAAACGACTCAGTTAATGAAGTGACTTCCCTGATAACATTTCTACGTAATTTTCTATTCCAACATAATAGTCGGTAATTATAGTACCTAAATCTTCATTCATTTAGTTTGTGCACGTCGATTTTGTCTAGGTTCATGCGATAAGTTAGCGAGCGAACGTCATCGTTACGTTTTCGTTCAAATGTAACTTTTTTAACCATTACAAACAGAAGGATGTCGAAATGTAACCTGTGTTTCTGTGTGTCCAGGTACTGGTAGTTCACAATTGAATAAACGGTTTTTTTTATTTGAATGCGCCCGTGTAAAACAAAATTGCTTAAATACACCACAGAAAGAATCTTATGAATTTTCATGAGAAATCGTAGAATTTTTATTTATTTTGTGAAAGAGGGTGCGCCAAAGTTCATATAAAATTGCAATTCCGATTATTGTACATCCGAAAATGTATCTTATATAATTGTATGTCATAGTGATCACTGTTCATATTTATTTTTGGTTAATAACTATCGTATCTCAAAATTGTCAATATTTGTAATGTCATTAAATATAAGTATTTCTATAGCTATTATCTATATTTACTTATATACTTTTTATCATAACGATTATTAGCAATATATTTTAGTTTTATATAATTTTTATACATACTAGTTTTATTGCTAATTTTTTTATTAATAATATTCCGATATTATTGAACCAAAAATAATTATGAATAGCGATCATTATGAAATAAAATAGTATAAAATACATTTTCGGAGATTTAATAATCGAATTTGCAATTACAATTTCTACAATTTCTAATAATACTACAATTTCTTTTCATATTTTTTTTATTCATAAGTGTTTTTATTCCTTGACATTTACATTCATAGTGTTAATAATCATACAACTTTTTTTGTTACTAATGACCTACCTTATTTTCCATTATTTAAACCTAAAAATATATTACCAAATAATTTTTCATCAAATTTTTATTTGGCAAAAAAAGCCCAGAAAGACCTCTTAGGGCAAAATCGACTCTAACACGGATAGGTTAGAGTCGACTTTGATATCGCTCTATCGCTTCGCTTCAGCTCTCATCTTAATCTTCGAGGTTATTTTTTTATAAATGCCCAGAAAGACCTGTCAGGACAAAATCCACTTACAAATTAGGAATTAAGATACTTTTTTAGTAATGACATTATTACTAGCAAATTTATGAAATATGTCCTTTATGAAGAAAACTGTTATGAAAAAAAAATTATGACTTCAGATAACATTATGAGTTAACATTTTCTGAATTAAAAATATATACAAAACAACATTATGAGAATAAATATAATCTGATAATATTATGAGTAAAAATTTTCGGATTATTCATTATTATGAATAACGACGGTAGTAATATAAATTATTCACAAACAAGGTTAGGAAAAACAAATTTATGAAGAGTGATGATTATGATTACAAAGCGGTATTATTACAAAAATACGATGAAAAAATTGTATATGAGCCAATATGGACCCTGTGAAAGAATGCAGGTAAGATCTATAAAAATATATATTGCTATCTAGGATAAATCGTTGGATTTATAATCAATCGTTCAGTCGCCAGTGTCGCAGAAAAACATAAGTATGTACCTAAGGAACGTAAAATCAGTATTGGCTAAACTTTTCAGGCCGAAAACTATTACATCAACACCTTAATCAATGAATTTCAATCCAGATATTGCCATTTTGTTATATAAAACGGAACTGTGGGATCACTTTCAGCAATTAAGCGGAAAATCCCCCAGGGAAAACAGTTTCCATGTCCATTTAAACAAGAGGCCTAAGCAAACAGCCGCTCGTGTGGCCACCCTGATAAGTGTAGCAGTACGGTAACCATAAATTTTATATGACCAAAGCTGACAATAATAATAAACTAAATTCCTTTTAGACACTCTGTTTTTATGTTTATTAGAATATAATTGTATATAATAGTGATATAAGTTCATTAATAAAACGCCTACGAGGGAGTGCCCGTAAAATATAATTTTGTGTTATCGGGAAAATGAACGTTATTTGATTGGGAAATAAACGGAATACAATGCGATGACATGGAAAATTCCTTGCACCTCGCATGCTTGACAGCTGTGTCAAATAAATGAAAACACACCTCGCACATCTCTGGTGGATACGCAGCCTTAATCTGCTTTTACATAAAGGGTATTTTTCTTTTTACTACACAGACAATGTGGGTAAGATGTTCGCATGTATTATTTGATGGGTTGACGACATTGAAAGGACCGCGGATTACTCCTGGATGAGACTAGCAAGGGACCGGGATGAGTGGCGTAGGTACTAGGAGAGAAGCCTATGATCAGCAGAGGGCGATTACAGGCTGATGATGATGATGATGTATTTAATGGATGTAGATAGACTTTTACATACGCTTACAATAATTATGAAACACAGGGTATTCTTGCGAAAAGAAAACGAAAACTTCGTTGTTATTTATCTTTAGGCTGTTTTCTACCGAATCGTAAAGTTATTATCTCTAAAGCCAACTTTTCGATCCAGGCAAAATACTGAAAGTATATAACTGTTGTTCACTAAACAGGTTTACGAAAGTTCTCCAAAAAGTTTCGTTTATAAGAAAATCGTTGCAGGTATCGAATAGTGGAATCATGTAATCAGAAATAAGTTTGGATGTTACTAAGTTTAAGTGTTTTTTTAATACAATCAGACGGTTGTTATTAATTTATCATCGTTATTAAAATATTTCAACGGAATTTTACCAGGAAACGAATATTAAAGCGTGTACAGAACCTTTTTCCCCAAGCTTGGCTCAAAAGAAAATCAACATAAATATAAAATCCTGAGAAAATTACAAACAACATAATAACAAAGGGAGCGCTATAAAATATGAGCTTGCAGAGATATTGCCCGTATTTCAATGGCGGAGGGAGGAAATCGCGACCTTTCCAATAAAATTCCGCGATGTATGAAATTCACTGAAATCGTTTATAATGTAAGCTTCATTACTTCCGAGAGAGAAGCGTGTGTATTCCAGGGTACCGCTGAAATAAAATGAATTTGCTATGACTATCTTTTTAATCATTCAAATTTGTTATTGAATCGAGTTGCTGTTAATCCATGTCTTTCGTCTCGTTTTTCTCTGCCTCTGCTTTATTGATTTGAACGATATACATATAATATATGTATAGGTTTATCAAATCAGTTTATGAGTCAAGGCGTATAATTCAAGTTAAGCTATAAATAATATTAAATTAAGGTGTGTGTCACGTTTTTTGTTTTTTATTCTGGTTTGGTCAAAAGGTTTCTCAATTTTAATTCATTTCGAAAGCAGTACCTACACCTACCAAGTTAAAGGCCGAGAAACCGTAAAATAAAGCATTCTTAACAAAAATCTTGTGTAAGATCTAAAAAGTATTGTTTTGTGTGTACATTGTATAGCACAATGTACATTTTCTCTATTTTTATGTCTTGACTCCGTTGCTCATTGCAGTTATTTTTAGGATAAAAGCAATTTAGGTACGCGAACAAACAAACAGGTACGTTTTGTATCGAATTTCTAAACACAATGTTTTATTTTACTCGCGTGACCCATCCATTTCATCACCATCATAGTCATGGCATGGTGAATGTATAACTTCCATGAAAGTTTGCAAATATTTTTGCTTAAACAACAACTATCCTAACGTCAAACGGGAGTAACTTGCAACTTGGTGCAATATTAAGAATCTACGGGCCCTCTTGTTTGCACGCGACTTTTTGAATATTCCTCGCGAAAAATAGGTGCCGCGGCGGGCGGCGCCTTTCATGCGGGGTTCAAAGGCGCCGCCTCGGGCGACGGTGACCATGCTGTTGCCGAACTCAAGATTTCATTAAAACTCCAATTAAACTCCCTTTAATGCCTCTCGATTTCACTCAATACACGATTCTATTCATGTTGTCTTATACAAATCATACCAAAGAAATTGATAACATTTTAAAAAACGTTCCATTTCCCTAAATGATGGCCATTCTATCCGACTATGATGAAATGAATGTCAAATATTCACGTAGGATCTCATTATAGGTTATCTGGTCACCCTAACCAGTTGTCCTGACTCGTACTTGCGCGTTTACGTTCTGACTCCGCAAATATCCCTATACATGCACGGAACGTGACCCGGTGAAATATGGACTTGTTTACTTGTTCAATCTCGTATCTTGTTACACAGTGTCATTCCAAAGTCCACCTTACTGTCTCATAGATAAGGTTTCCATTTTTTTAAACATTGCCGAACGTAATCGATATGGAACGCAACGTAATACTGTTACGAGAGGGATCATTAGTGATTTACGTGAAACGTTTTTGATAGACACGTGGTTTTAGAAGCGCAAGTGCACCCCGTTTGACCAGAAGACTGTGCAGATAAAGTGAAAGTGTCATCTTTGGATCTCGTGGAATTACTTTGTTTTCCATTTTAAAATAACTAGACGGATGTGATGCGGTCTAAAGTCGAGGTCTATATGGCTCAACGTATTTGGATATCAAATTTACATCTGCGTGCACTTCTTCTGACACGTTGGATGAGGTGTACGTAGAAGCAAATGCATCGTAAATGTAAATTTGATATTAAAGCAGTACGTTAATTTCTCCGTATGTTTACAATACTTATATTGATATCGTGTAGATAGGTCCTCCGTATGTTTACCAGTTTTACTCTAGCACTAGAAAGTGTTATCGAGCGATTGAGACGTAAGGGAGTAAAGATTCCGTCTGATCGGAAATATAGTTTCTTCCTTGTATAAACCTAGGTTTTTTTGAATAAACGTACCAAATGGGATCATTATCAAACAATCACACTTTTCTCTCAATTAAGCACTTTAATTTTTACGCTCAAGTTATACTTTATTGTTTCTTTTAGATGTGTATTTCATAACCTCATCATTTTTATTCAATAAATAAATAAATATTTGTGGACAATCAGTACTCGTATTCGTTTATTTCCTAAAACATTGTACAACAAATAGGTCATTATCCAAAAATACAAGGAACTACATGTTTGGTCACAAGGACATGCGAATATTTAAGAAACAGTGTCATTTATATATTCTTGAATGGCCTTAGGTGCTAAAAAAATGTATAACGCAGTTTTAAATTCTATACCGCATTTCAGTCTTAAGACCTTTGCCAGTAGTTTATAGAAATTTCGGGGTGCCGTTCTAATATACTTATTCTTTGACTTTTTGGTCTTCATACGATAATGTTTCTCAGAAAAAATAATTTGATAATGCTCTTTCTTCGGTTGTTGCTACACTCAACATTACACAGTCATCGAGTACCTACGTAACTGTACTTATAGTTCTGCCTCAATAATATCAATATTGAAAGTCGATTTTTCATTAATTAGGTATGTCAACAATTGGACTTTATTTATACAATTAATTTTATTTTCAAGCAACGGAAATAATCCCGTATAACGTCTAGGTATAAGAAAATTAAAAGATCAAACATAGACATTTAGGTCTAAAAAAAATTATAGGTATATCAACAATTTCAAGGAATCGGTCCAAACTTATTTAATTATTTGTAGTTCTTTTTCCGCGAAGCTATATCACCCCAAGTCCGCAAGCCACAAGGTTATTGCTGAGCAATAATAATATTTGTCACCCCGCAGACATTGCGCTGGGGTGAGGGCGGTTGGATCAATCCACTCACGTCATACCCGGGTCCAATCAACCGACGCGTCCGGGGACCCGCTTCGTGCTAACCTGTACATCTATCGAAATAATTAATGACTTTCAGTTAGTAGCACATATCAATTAAGCTTTCCTTGGACGAAAGAATGTCACAGCCGTGCGAGATTAAAGAGCGTATTTAGAGTTGAGTAGGTATATTCTAGGGAGTTCGATATCGATTTGGTTGGATTTATACCTACTGAACATGCGTTCATTTGATGATCATCATCATCAATAAATCATTTTACGTAGTCTTTCATTCGATAGCAGAATTATATTGTACTGAAAAAAAAACCACCTCTGTTAATCGGATATATGATTTATATGATAGTCGATTCCTATTTTTATATATTTTATGTGATAAATAAACATTGCGTCATATAATGAACCATATTATTTCCTCTAATGACAGTGCAGTGGTATAATCAGCGCTAATTGACGTGTATCTTGTTTCAGGTAAATTCCATGGAGTCCCTGATTAGTCGGTAATGGATGAGCTGTGAACTGTTAAGTAGGGTATGGTACGGTTCATTAACACTAACCACCGACTTTCCCATACGAAATGTACTCGTGATTCGTGAGCAGTGAAAGTACCAAATATCTTTATATAATGCACATAAATAAATACTAATATGAATTAATATTATTCTATCTAATGCACGCAAATATGAACTATGATCAATATGCATCATCATCATCATCACGTTAAGCAATTGATTTGATTTTGGAAATTTAGTTTTCAACAAAGAATCATAAATATTTATTTTGTTTAAAAAAAATCTATAATAGGGGGAAAGTGCTATGAAAAGGACAGGTTTTGAAAGGGACAAATTCAATTTACCGCTTTAGGAACCAAGTAGTAGATTTATATTCATAATTGGTATTGGTATTACACGTAAATTCATAGAGAGTAGGTCTATTACAATTAATACTATATTTGAATAGATACAATGAACATTGTAGAATAAGATTAAAATGTCAATTTTATACACAATGAAAATTATTAATAAAGTGATTCAGGTACCACTGGTACCATTCGTTAATATTGTAGAAAGTGTATGTGTGTGTGCTTGACGCCCACGAATCTGTGGCCATTCCGTAAATTACGACCGTGGCCATCCGCTCGCCTCAGGTATTCGTCGAGATGAGACCTCACGTATAAAACCACCTGATAAATTACCACGGACGGTAACGTCCTAATTCGAAAGTCCTTAAAATGTGGTCTCGTGGAGGTACCCTGATCCACCTTTGCAATCGCTCGGACGGCTCTATTTTGTATTCGGAAGACACGGCCCCACAGCTCTGCGCCGTATTGTAACAGCGAGTGTACGGTGGCAAAGTAACACGAGCGCACCACATCTCCAGGCAGTACTCTTGCTAGGCGACGCAACGCGAAACAGGCGCTCCCTAGCTTATTGCACACTTTCCGGATGTGTGGTCCCCATTGAAGTCCACTGTCCAACGCAAAGCCTATTTTGGACTAGCTCAACTTTGACACCATCCACAAGGAACGTTAGGTTTCTTGGAGACCGACTTCCCAGGTGGAGGTTGAGGAAATTCTTTTTTTGAAGTTGACCAAACCATTGTTCATAAAGTAAGTTAATAGCTCAGTCGCTACTTCATATTGCCGCCCAGACAGAGCGTCGGTTTTTTTTAAAATAAAATAAAAATAAAATAAAATAATCAAAGTCTTCTCTTTTCCCTTTGCCCTTGAAAAAGGAAAGATTTTACTGATTTTTAGGGGTGACGGGTATATTCCCACTGGTCCAAGATATCAAGTTGCAAGATATAAAAGCTCCATCGATACGTCGTAGAGGTTTTTGGTTGGTGTTCGCTGAATATTATTATTAGTAATAATGCGAAAGACCTCATTCGCTGAGAATGGCCGCAGGCGCAAACTGCGATCTGCAGGCGCGCGAGCAAGTCTCAGAGCGGAGCGCACTCGCAGCAGGTCGGCGCTCAGCGCGCCGCACGCCGCCGCCGCGTGCGCAAACCTATGATTCATTGCAGGGGGCGCGTCGCACATGGATTTGTACCTATAGTTCCATCCGAGTCTACGATGATGTCTGTACAGTCAATCGCTTGACGTCCACTTTCCTGACCTCTCTCTTTATTTAAAATTTGCCACATCGATTTTGACGCATTTTGACTAGTTTTTATAATATTTATATAGTAATCATACTTTTATTTTCTGCGTTCTGATAAAACTGACCCATAGACTATGGGTCATGGCTGTCTTGAGAAACAAAATGGTGAAAGGTTGAGTTATTTCTTGCTTCTTGATCCACATTCATTGTACTGTAACCTTATTAGTGGTATAACTACCTAAAAGGACAGTCGGTACACATTTATACAAAGTTATTCAAAAATATTTATGCACTGTGGTTATTTTTTAAAATGCACGAAAATCTTGTATGGGACGGGACAGCTGGAGGAGCTGTGAACATTGTGTCTGCAAACAAAAATTTTCTACCAGTAAGGAAGATACATACATTACATACATTATGTACATATATTATATGTAAAACTTGTGAAATGGGACTGTGATGGCGTTCTGTTAATTTTGTTACTCGAGGCTACTCGAGTTTTTATTTACTTTGCTATCTCGAAATGCAAGAGCCATAGAAACTTGATGTACTCCTGGATGTGAAATTTTTCTTGAAATTATCCTCGTAACATGACCAGTCTTGTCTCTAGACTAGACAAGCTGCGAGCTGTCCAATAACAATCCCGAATTTAACCTCTGGTTGTCGAGCTGTATGGCGTGACTCGTGTGTCGAGACGTTGACGAGAGCCAGTCCATGGCTAGTATTTACAACGCAACAAACCACTCGCCTCAGAATTAACCAGTGTAAGTCTGGTTTTCGTTTAGCCGTGGTTAGTAGCAACTAGTTGGTAGATCCGTAGTGATCTCGGGATCAAGATATACTGGAAGTAAGTAGTGGTGTCTGAAACAGCTTGTGAAACGGATAGCAGCCCACAAACAATTAACTACCCGAAACTGACGCAGTGCACAATAAAGCCTGTCTATGTCCCTGTTTTTCTTTGTACAATTTTAGTTTCAGTTAATATTTTGTTTCTAAGTATTTAACAAATCAAACCTAATAGCGCGTTGGATTTCTTGTATGTTCAAAATATGTACGGACTAAGATTACAGACAGGAATGAAACTAATGTTTACTTACATACCTATACATTACTTACATGAACTCCTAATACTCCTATAGCGGTATCTCTTGCACAGTTATTGGACGGAGATGCAGTATTTGGTAATAAAATATTATCTCGGTATGTTTATATTGCGCTTAATATGACCTCTCGCTCGCATCCCAGAAATATTGGGTCATCGCTCACTCTGAAAATCACGCCCGTAAAAAGCGTTGTTCTTACTGTTTAAAGAGTTTTTATTGTTAATCTGACTATTGAGTATGTTGTAAAACAATAATCAAAATTGGAGGTTAATTCGAGGCGTATTATATGAATATGATTTGATTTATGTATGTGGGATAATTGTCACTTATTGCATGTGTATTTTTAGAGAATAAAAATAATAGTGCAATCAATTTCCAGTTCAATGAACACCGACAAGATTATGTCTATTAATATTTTGACATTATGTCTAAACAACACTTAACTATGCGTTGTATATTTAATGTTTTCTGTGCAGTTCCCGTGTGGTGTCATGTTAGAATAGAACTTCTCCCTTTCTTCCCGTGGGTGTCGTAAGAGTCGATTATGGGAACCAGGTTATAGTGTGTTCTGGGCGAAGGGCTAGCAACCCATCACTGCAATATCATATTTTCTCCATCTTTAAACCTACAATTGCTAAATGTGGCACTGGAATTACATTTCGTGTACTCTGCCTACCCGTTTTGGGAATACAGGCGTGAGTCTATGTATTTATGTATAGTCTTGAGAACTTCTAGCAGTCAAGTTAAGTTGGTCACTTACTCGACGAAGCCCATCAATAAGGTCTATTTTACCCCTAGGGTTGGAAGTTCAGAAGGCAGTCACTTCCGCAAAAAGTACCTAGGGCATAAGCCAATACTTGGGACCCTGGACTCGTTTAAGATGCATCTGGCATGAGATAGGAGGATGAGAAAACAATTATGTACACAAAAGCATGTGTTACAACTTACAACCCCAACTATCTGATCGGATACCAAAACCGTAAATCAATCAAGCGGCGACGCCACACTAAAACAAAGTCAAACTGTGTTTACCCCATACCAAGGAGGGTAAACACTCGCACAGTTCTGTCAGTTGCGCGATGACAGCTCATATCCGGGGCGCTCGGGCTCTGTCGATTCTATTACACTGCGCGAGACAGATTGAGGAGCGAGTGAGTGACGACGATTTGTCCGATACTCGGTTGTTGGTAGTTTAATTTAATAATTTCCTGCAATCTATTTTAACGGCCAGACTGGGTCGGTCGAGTGGCTTATATGGAATTATGCCTATATCAGTTTTACAATAGTTTGAACACTTCGAGAGATTTAGCAACAACCTTGTCATGACGTCCCGTATACTAGATAATTCAACAGCTAATGTGTCCGAATTAAACACTTTGTTAAGTAAAAACAAAAGATTAACAAAATTATATTACATGATACAAAAGTACACTAATTGACGGATACAGGGTTGATGTTATTGTTCTCAATGTACACATAGTTCGGCTTCGTTTATAAGTAAAATGAGTCAGATCTTCACGGCAACCCTGTTAGACAGGAGGATTTCCCGTAAACCTTGTTATTATTACGTGTTGCGATAGTTTTTAATGAGCGAAAAGCATCAGGCCCGAACAGATATTTTATGCTATTTGGTGAAATAAAGTACGTGGCATGTGTAATTGACGTAATAATAATCATAACAGATTCTATAGACTATTGAATTTACTGTTTGAGACAGTCTAAGTTCGGACCTAATAAACATTGAAATTTTGTTGTATAAGCACAGAATAATTAATAGCATTTATCTACATCTCGAAAATGCTAAACATTTTCCTAGGCATATCTGACGAAAGAAAAATTAAAATAATGTAAGCAAGCACACGTCTCGCAGAATGTATTTAATAAAGAAATAGCTGGGAAGCAACGCGTTTTACATGAATGACTCCACGCCCAGGAGGGTAAACGTGTGCCGGCGACGCTCGCGGGACTACGATACATATTGCAGCCTTTTTTGTGTATTATGTGTGTATATGTCACGTTATGAATTTATGGACCCTAAGAGACTTCCCAGAGCCATTGTAACTTAGCGCAAGGCACATGACTCAGTCTGTAGGTTACGGGTTCGAACGCCGGCTTGTACTAATGGGTTTAAAAAATAACTGTTATTTGATATTTAATAGTGGCTTTTCGGTGAAGGTAAACGTCGCGAGGAAACCAATCTAATCATAACAATGTTTAGTTTTCCCTCTGGCTTGGAAGGTCGGACATGATGTATGACGAGTGCATACGCCAAAACCTTTAGGATGCAACCAGGAAAAATTATAAGCAGATGAAGACCCGTGTAGAGACTTCCCGGTCGGTACATATTGTTGGGAGGTTAGCAAACATTATGAATCACAAATATCAATGAAGTTGATCGAAGTACTGTTATATTTTTAATGGGCCTTTACGTAGTTTTGACTTTGCTCTCGTTAGTTACGCCCTTTCGAATAGTTAATGCATTCCTGTACAAGTGCTTACTTGCTTAGTATGTATTGATTTAAACATTCACAATTTTCTTATAACACGGTAGATACGCCGATGTAAATAAACATAATTGTCAATTTAGTCCTTTTTATTAAATAACCATTCCGCTACTTAAGTTATTTAAACAAAACAAAAACCATGTGGTTAAAAACACAAAACAATCCCTAGAGGTTACATTGTGTTATACTCGTAGCCATATTACAACCCCTTGGTACCAGGGGCTCAGGAATGAGTAATAGCTGTCTCTGAATAACGGGCGGTAATTGCGTTATCTAGACTTGGAGTGGGCGGAGAGCCTCCGCTATCCATAACTGCGGAGTCTCATAATTGTCATCGGCACACTCGACGCGTACCGCTGACGGGATGAACTGTACTGCTGTGTGCTGTGTTGCTGACTATCACGGGGAAGAAATTTTGCTTAGGTTGAGCTAAGTGTCTTGCCTAACAAAGTTAATATTTAGGGTGGTCGGTATTATTTGTGCATTGCACGTTTTGTATTGCCTTTTGTAACACAGTTGAAATTATTTTTTTCTGTCTTTCTTTTTTTCTTTTTATTACATGGACTTATAGAACTGAACAAGCTGTTTATTTGTGTTAGTAGTCTAATCCAAAATGAAGTTTTGTAGAACTTTTGATATGTCCACAGAATAGAAAGGAGTTGAGTGAGCTTTTAAGTTATACTCATTGAAAATGTCTATGTAGGTAGATATCAATCTAATTATATTAGAGTTAACTCCCACAATCAATCCCTTTGTCTCATCTAAAGCCTGTCAAATGTCTCGATCGCTCTCATTTTGCGAGTATGTACCGAGGAAATCCGCAAAAACTGTAAGTACCCACTGAATTGGAGTGAACTTGATTGAGGTGTGACGATCTCCTATCGGAACGTCTCCCTTCTAAGCGCAGGAGCGAGACGTATATATACAAGCTTCTAAGAGGGTAGGGGATGGAGTATAGGAGTGCCGAACAGTGCAATTGATCACGCTAATTCTTGAAGCTTTGGGGAAAAAATGTCGCCAATTTGTCACATAATAACGAGCGGCGCGCGTGATATTTTCATTTTTGTGTCTTTTTTTATTCATGATATGTGGCACGCTTTATTTCATTGTTCGTTTTGAGATCATAGCTGTTTTAATATTAAATTTAAGTAATACAAGGCTCACGTATGGAGCATTTACGCTATTAATATTTTCTGTATAACAATATTTTGTATGACCGTTTGTTTCATATTTAAATAAATAAATAAAAATAAATATTTTCTAATTAGCTTTGAAAGTTATTGCAAAAGAGTATACTTGACACTCGACTATTCGACAAACCGAGCGCCACAAGTGCACTCTGTTGAATTACGTTCACATTTGGAAATATACATCTCTCCATATGACTCAGAGTACACATACATACATACATAAAAGGGTAGGTAGAGCACATGAAATTTAATTTCATTTAGCAAATTGTAGGGTTTAAAGATGAAGAAAATGTGATATTGCAGTGATAGATTACTAGGCCATCGCCCACAACACACTACAACCCGGTTCCTATAGTCGACGCAGACGTCGGGATAACGTAACGCGTCGAAATGACGCAGAGTAAAGCTCTGAAATTAATCTATGAAACATTGTACGTTTACTGCAGTTTTAAAGTGATTAAAAACGCGTTTTTACCTCGTTAAGCAGGCTATGTGAAGTGCTGCTTTTAAATCCACCCCTAGCTGGGTTCGTAATAAACAATATGTAATCCGTACTCCTATGGAATCCATTTACACTGAATTATCAGGTGTGCTATCGCGCAGCGGACAGTTCGTACTATAGGATGCATGCGCGCCAACAACCCGCAAGCGCCCTTACGTATAGCCGTCTCGCTTCCTTCCGGTCGCGTCTCCCTCTCTCGAGGCTCCCGCGCCGCCGGCAGTCCGCTCGTAACTCGCCGCCATTTCGTATCGCTTAATTTTGTTCTATGTAATTGTGTGTAATTGTGTTTATGTTGACTATTCTAATTATAGTAGTTTACCGTACGAGTTTGTTTTCAATCTTTAATCCACACCGCCGTTACCTAAACCTATACTGGCGTCCAACTCGCGGCACCCGGTACCTACGATTCCGCGAAACGCCGTCGCGCGTGGATAGGTACTGTGCACGAACTCAAGTAAATAGTGAAATGTGAACTGTAGTGACTAGGTATTACGTGTTTGTGTGGTGTTCAACAAACTGTCTATTCCAAAATGCGTCGCAAAGGTCGCAATTCTGAACCAGACGACTCCACGATGTCCGAGGGGCAGCTCTCTTCGTTCCTGTCGGCGTTTGCAAAGGCTCAAGCGGAATCCAACCGTCAACTGGTTGAGAGCCTTCTTGCCGCGTCGCTCGCGAACTCGCAAGAGAAGCTTGTCGCCCCGTCTCCGGCTCCATCTTGTGCGAGTCCCATGTCTTCACAGAATGGTAACTTCGCCAGCTGCACTGCGCGGTTTACTGGCTCAAGTCGTAACCCTGATGTACTAGAAGCATTCATAGACAGCATAGAGGTATACAAGGAAGCTACAAATATAAGCGACCAGCACGCGCTCCGAGGACTTCCCATGCTACTTGAAGAGGAAGCCGCGCTGTGGTACAGAGGGGTCAAGGCCACAATAACTTCGTGGGACGACGCGCTCAGGAAGCTGCGTGTCAGGTTCGGCGTGGCTAAACCGCCTCACAAAATCCTAAGGGAAATCTACGCATCGGAACAAGGCGATGAAAGGGCCGAAGTTTTCATCGAGCGACTCCGTGCCCTTATAAGTAAAATTCCCTATGACATAGACACAAGAATGCAGATCGACATGGTGTATGGTTTACTCGATAAACGAATTAGAAAACGCTTGACACGAGAGTCAATAACGGACCTAGATTACCTATTAGAGAAAGCCATACAAATCGAAGAATCCCTCGCCGAAGGCCCGTCGTGTTTACCACGCCCGCAATATACTATAGATAACGATATTGCAAGCGCTCAAACACAACACGGCAACAACGGTTCGCGGACTCGGGCTTCAAATGCTCATAACCCTGCCAACGCTGCGGAGTCCCGTCCAGCTACGCATCGTGTTAACCCTGCGACTACGCGTGCGCCGACCGCGCGCCCGCCGCCTGTCTCCGGCACGTCGCACGCGACGCCGACGACGACATCGCTCGCTAAGGACTTTAATACGGTGGTAAACTCGACAACGACTCAAGGTAAAAAACTTTTTTGTGTTTATTGTCGTAAAAGTGGACACGAACGTAGTGAGTGTTCAAAAGCAACAAAGAGCAATAAGTTCGAGTCGTCAGATGTTCGTTGTTATGGTTGTAACGCTAAGGGCGTAATTCGTGCGAACTGCGATCACTGTAACAACAAAGACTCATTCTGTGCGTTCGATAGTGATTTCACAAGTGCCGCGTTACCACGAAATGATTCGTCTCTTGTTTCACAAAGCTCTCGTAGCTTAAACACTATGCCTATGATGACTAATGTAAACACTGAACTTGATACTTCGATTCCGTGTGTTTTGTTAAAGAATAGTTATTCTCAGACTGAGCATGTAGGGTGTACTGTATCATTGTTTGGTAATGATGAGCATACGGCATTTTGTGACAAGCCGTCAAAGAATAATAATGTACAGACGGAACATGTTATTGTATCAACAAAGAGTAAATATTCTCAGACGGAACACAGTGTCACATCGTCAAAGACTAATGATTCGCAGAGGGGTCATGTTGATGTTACCTTGTCAAAGAGTAGTGATGTACAGATGGGACACTGTGTCATACCGTCAAAGATAAATGATTTGCAGACTGAACACTCTGTTACATCACCTAGTTATACTGATTTTGAATGTATTATGTCACAGACTGCTCAACACGGTGATGAGTCACAAGCGGATCGCGAGCGTGATATATCTACATCGTCAAGTAACGGTACCGGTGGACGACCAATCTTACGGTTCGAGGTGTGCGGTTATCGCGGTACTGGTTTGATTGACACGGCGGCTAAACGTAGTATCGCGGGTTTTAGTCTCTACGCGTTGTTACGTAAACTACAACACCCTTTTAGCGATAGTTGCATGACGGTCAAGCTCGCCGACGGTGTAGTGCGCGACATTAATATAAAGCTTGCTGACGTGGAGGTAAAGCTCGAAGGTTCCGTGATACCTATTACGTTTGTCATATTTCCCGATGCGGTGAATAATGACACGTTGTTGGGAATCGATTTCTTGCGAAGAGCACGTCTTGTCATTAACATTTCTGATGATTTGTGGTTTACAGCTGATCGGCCTCAGGTCATTCACCCTCTTCAGTGTGAGGCATCAAGGTCTTATGTAGGGTATGCGACCGCGGACGTTCTTCGTTGTGATGAAGGCACTATGCTGACACCAGACCAGAAGACGATCTTAGCTGAAACGTTGCAGGAATATGACGACATCTTCAGAGAAGGGGGAGGCCCAACTCCGTTTGCAGAGCACTGTATTGATACAGGTAACCATAAACCGATTTCCACGCCGCCATACAGACTCACTCCAGCCAAGAAAACCATCATGGCAGCTGAAATAGAAAAGATGCTGAAAGATGGGGTGATTGAAGAATGCGAGTCACCGTGGGCGTCACCTGCTCTCCTAGTTCCAAAGAAGGATGGGACTTTCCGCTTTTGCGTGGACTATCGAAAGCTCAATGCGGTAACGAAGGCTGACTCTTATCCACTCCCCGTCATTGACGACTTGCTCCAGTATACCGGAAGAAGCTGCTACATGAGCACCATCGACCTACGCTCAGGGTACTGGCAAGTCTCGGTCAGGGAAGAGGATCGAGATAAGACCTCGTTCATTTCTCCGCTGGGCGTCTACCGCTTTAAACGTATGCCGTTTGGGTTACGAAACGCGCCGGCCACATTTCAGCGGTTAATCGATAGATTTCGTTCTGGTTCATCGCTGCAAGGTATGACTATACTGGGGTACATAGACGATCTGATTCTAATATCCGACAGCTTTTCTCAACACCTGAAGGACTTACGTGCTGTTCTTGATCGCTTACGTGTCTTCAACTTGAGAGCCAACCGCACCAAATGCGTGTTTGCACGGGAAAGCGTCAAATATCTAGGACATGTCATCACACCTCAAGGAGTATCACCAGATCCCGACAAGATCGCTGCGATTTCAGACATGAAAGAACCTACCTCTGTGAAGCATCTGAAAAGCTTCTTACAGACGTGCTCGTGGTTCCGGAAGTTCGTTCCAGGATTTTCTCAGGTCGCCCAGCCTCTGACTATGCTTACCAGAAAAGATCAGTCGTGGTTGTGGGGAGAAGATCAGGTCAACGCGTTCAACGAACTGAAGAGGTTACTTACCTCATCGCCAATCCTTGTCCAGCCAGATTATGCTCGTCCGTTCGTCCTTAGAACCGATTCCAGCAACTATGCTCTGGGTGCGGCCTTACTACAGGGGGAGACTCAACGAGATGAGCATCCAATCGCATATGCCAGTCGACTACTCACACCTGCCGAGCGTAATTACTCCACCACGGAAAAAGAGGCACTTGCAGTCGTGTGGGCAGTGGAGAAGTTCCGTGGCTTCATCGATGGACATCCGATACGCGTAGCTAGTGATCATCAACCTCTGAAGTGGTTACTTACCCTGAAGTCACCTACAGGGAGATTGATCCGCTGGGCGATGAAACTTCAGTCCTTCGATCTTCAAGTGGACTATACACCTGGAAAGGCAAATGTAATAGCTGATTCACTTAGTCGCCCTCCGTGCGAAGATCAAGATCGTGATACTTGCGGAGTCGGTACTGTGATCATCGAACCGCCGCGATGGGAAGCCGCCGCTCTGCGTGACGACCAGCTCGCCGATCCAGAAGTAGCGAAGATCATCAAGGATTGTATAGAGAAGCAGCAGGATATTCAAAAGGCTGATAAAGATCTTCGGCGCCAACCTGATAACTTGGAAGTTGGGGATCTTGTCCTAATGAAGTCGCACGTCCTGAGTAGCACTTCCAAAGGCGTCACGTCCAAATTTGAACCAAAACGTGATGGTCCTTATGTGGTCAGTAAAAAGGCTAGTCCCACGGCGTACTTCATTGCTTTTCCAGAGAAGCCTCAGGAGGTCGTAGGGAAGTATCATATCTCTGATCTGAGGCGTTATCACGGTAGAGAGGGTGAATGCCTTGAGGCTCCGGTCATTCCTGCTCGTCGTAGAGGACGGCCTCGTAAACGTTAGTCACCCGTTTTGTTTGACTAGTTGTGAGGACACTGTCCTAGTCAAAAGGGGGAGTATATAGGATGCATGCGCGCCAACAACCCGCAAGCGCCCTTACGTATAGCCGTCTCGCTTCCTTCCGGTCGCGTCTCCCTCTCTCGAGGCTCCCGCGCCGCCGGCAGTCCGCTCGTAACTCGCCGCCATTTCGTATCGCTTAATTTTGTTCTATGTAATTGTGTGTAATTGTGTTTATGTTGACTATTCTAATTATAGTAGTTTACCGTACGAGTTTGTTTTCAATCTTTAATCCACACCGCCGTTACCTAAACCTATAGTACTATATATGCCAGAAGCGAATTTTCCCAACGGAGCCAGCACTAGAACATTGCATTAGTTACTCAAAAATATACCACTGTTCAGTATTCGACTTTAATCGGTCATGTTAAGAACGTATTTTAAATTCCTCCATCGGCGGGCATCAGAAACCTCGGTAGGTGGATGAAATATGAAAGCACAAAGGAGGAATCTCATTCCGTTCTTGCCTGTAGCGATGCTTTAGCAGCGGGTTCGAAGTTGGTTTGATATTGAATATATGAATGAACATGTTGACAGACTATCAAAGCAGAATGAAGCGTAGTTACAAACCAGTCAACTGTGAACGAGAGTACTAAAACAACTTAAGAGCGTTTATATATTTTGCCATAGAAAAATATATGCTTCTATCATCTGAGTCAATTGTACAAGATAAAAAAAAATCCGTTGTTGATAATAATTGTATTGGAAGCAAGACATGAGAATATGGAGCGAATAAAAACATCGCTAATCCTGAGCTGTCCCGAAAAATCCCGTCCTAAAAGTACGCTCCTGGTCTTATTATACCGAAAATATCGTCCGTGTTTTGATTTATGGGTCTTAAAAGCGGCCCTTGCTCCACGCCTGGAGTTATTGTTTTTCCCCTTATGAAAATGGCGTATTTTTCCCCACCCGCGCGATCCACTGTTTCAAACCAAATTTCCCGTGATTTATTCCCACTGAAATTTGTGTTGCGGAAAGTCGAAAACAGTTTTTCTCCGTCAAGTATATTAATTGTTGAGAGCTGAGATTTAAATGAGGTCTTCGTTATGAGGAAAAATTTTAAGTGTTCAAATTATTCCTTATTACATGAACTGTGTCAACTGTGCTTTTATCATGATCTACATTTAAATTTCCCCTGTTATAATCTAAAAAAAAATTCATATGATACACACATCGTACAAGGTTGCGTACATAATATGCGTATGGCATATTTTGTGCCTGCACGCTACGAGATATTTTCACTATATTTTTTTGGATCATTCCCAAGGTTCCACACATAGCATAGCTGCGCATTGAACAGTAACTATTTAAAAAAGTTAAGCAAAAAATTGACAAACATCCTATAAAATAATACGTCAGTGTGTTTTATTGCTAATTATGAAATTGTTCACTAACTTACTGCTCTACCCATAAGTTTAACTTTAACTTTTGAGCATCAAGTTGCGGGGAAGTGAACGGGTTATTAAATAACCCGCCTCATTGAGCGCTTTATGGGAGTTTACCCTGTATGAATATTTATGGTCTCGAAATTGTACAGTATTCACCTTTTGTTACCATTATACATAGGCATAAAAAAAGTTTGCCAATATTTAACATATATAAATTTAAGTCTATAAAATATATAAAGTCGCATTTAAACGGCACTGAAACAACTCTCATCAACAATAAAAAGAGAGAGTTTAAGCGTATTTAAATAGTCGTAGGTATGTATTAGTCATTTTCGATAATAATTCAGTAATCCTAGTGAAGAATCCAGCATACCATTGAAGTTATATCCTAGAATTTTTACTAAGGGTTTAACTTAAGTCGTAATTTGAATGGAACTTCAACGGCACGAATTAAATTCGGTCCATCGTTTTCACATCCCTGTCATACTTTAATATGTTGATGTAGTGCAAAATGATTTTCCTTCGTATTTTATCGGAAAAGTTCGTATTTATCGTGCTCTCTCAATTAGCTTCAGTACCACAGAGTACTTTTCTATTGTTCAGTACCCATCTTACAGCCGTAGGGGTAGGTCACATCAGCAGACCAATGTATATATAGAGTGGCTAACACGCAATTCAAATATTCGCTATAATTTTGATTATATTTACAATTTACTTATAAAAAGGTTGTATTACCATGCCGAGACCTCAAAAACGGTTAAAAAATTCAGTACAAGGAATTATATTTAATATATACATGTACTTCATATCAGAAAATAGTAAATTCAAAAATAGCAATAATTCAGAGTATTTTGGCAAAGTTCAACAGCGAATTTCGGGCGCAACGGGCACCACCACTTATTTATGACGGTGACTGTACCTAGAAGTATACTAACGGGCCTAGTATGAAAGCCTTCATCTCGTTTGCATCCCTCTCACACGGGAGTTATTTACTTAGATGCGGTAGGGACTCCAATGACATAAAAAATTTCATACTAGCCCCGTAAGTAAATGCTGTTTTTAAGTAGGCAGGTATTGAGTTTTATTCGTGTAAATATTTCCCAATAAAATTTATTTTGTTGTGTGTACTTTATGTTTTAAAGTGAAGATAATGTTTCGTTTACTAATGACAATAAAACTGAGTATTTTCAAAGTTATTGAAGGTGGTTGTAACATCTCTATACTATACAATAACATTTTTCACTTTCACATTTGACACTAAACAATAAAGTTCCATAATAATAAATATGAAAACGTCACTCATTTAATACAATCATTTATGTTGATTTTATTATATTTTAATATACAAAAATTAACATATCCTGTAAATAAAAGGTAAATGATTTGACTACTTTGTTAAAGGAATGAACGACCGATTGATTGAGTGAATGTTTAGTTCAATTCATTCTCTGTTCAGATCTGTTAGTCACTCCTTCGCCTTGCCTCTCTTTGATCAAGACTTTACTCGTAGATAGACGTGTTCTAGCTTCCAAGTATAAAAATAAAATTAAAATAAATGAAATTAATTTAACCGTTATTCAGTATTTAATTGACAATAAATCCTTGTATACCCTAACCTTTTTCAATAGGTTAAGGGGCCCAGGCCACGCGTTAAAACTTTGAAACTCTAATGATAATATATAATCTAAAATCAAAACGTAATATCAAAACTTACGACGGCGTAATCACTGCAATTGAGACGTTATCTGAAAATAGTTTAACTTTGGCATTTGTGAAAATAAGGTTATTAGACCACGAGGTTAAGCTGAGAAACGACAGTGCAGATACGAGCTCAAAAGTACTGCATGTCGAGCATAAGCCCCATAATTCAAAGAAGAGAATAATCGATACAGCTAAACCGCCAAACCACCATAATAATAACCGTAGACATTACAAGAACAAAACTTGGAAAAATACCCACATTTTAAAATGTCATCATTGCGGACGAAAAGGTTACGCGAAAAAGGATTGTTATTACTTTAAACAAATGATGCAAGAAAAACAGACTGAAACAAATAGGACGCGAACAGTTCAACAAGTCGAATTGAATCAAGAAACTGCTAACGATTTCTCGGGTTTCGCCTTTATGACGGGAGACTGTCAAGATGATGTTCAAGAAGATAAAGTGAGATTTATTTTGGACTCGGGAGCATCGGATCACGTCACAAACAGGTCGGATCTTTTCATTAATTTTACAATTCTTAATCCACCTTTGAAAATATCGATTGCTAAGCACAGGGAATTTTTTTTTTCAGCTACACAAAAAGGGACAATGAGGGTGACGAGCGACTTGGGCGTGCAAGGACTTCTGGAGGATGTGCTGTTCTGCCCAGATGCCCCTTACAACCTGCTGTCGGTGCCCAAGATGCAGCGAGCTGGCTACACGATTATCTTCGACCAACATGGCTCCCAAGTTTGTAAAGGTGACACAACTGTTATGAAGGGTAAGTCTCTGAACAATTAAATTGCAGTAAAAACAGCAAGCAGCAGCAGTTGCAGTTTTAAGCAAAATAAAGATATTTGTATTTTGTATTTGTATTTGTAGACTTTGCTGTATCAGTAAATATGGCTATTCCTGTTTCCTGCCTATACCAAGCTAATATTAATGACTACAATTTATGGCATCAGCGTTTGGGTCACATAAGTAAAAATAAATTCATACAATTAAAGAATAAGAACATGATTGAAGATGTTAATCAAATTCAGTTTGTTGAGCCAAATGATAAAATGTGCGAAGCTTGTATAAACGGCAAACAGGCCAGATTACCATTTAATCTGACTAAGAATAAATATCACATTACACGACTTTTATTTGTTGTACATTCTGATGTTTGTGGCCAAATCACTCCTCCCACGATAGACAATAAAAATTATTTTGTATTTTTTTATTGACCAGTATACCCATTACTGTGTTGTGTATTTGATAACGTACAAGTCAGAGGTATTTACTGCTTTTAAAGTGTACGGACGTAGTGACGTAAATGTGAGGCAAAATTAAATTTTGAAAATGGTAAATTTATACTGCGATAACGGCGGCGAATATTTATCTGCCGAGATGAAAAATTATTGTATTGAAAAGGGCAAAACTTACCATTTGACAGTTCCAAAAACACCGTAACAAAACAGTGTATCGGAACGTAAGGTAAGGACTATTACAGAAAAAGCGCGATCTATGCTTAGTGGTTCCAAATTAAATAAAGTATTTTGGGGTAAAGCTGTATTAACTGCTGTTCGATTAATAAATGTAACGCCTTCAAGAGCCCTTATGCAATCGAAAACCCCATATGAATTGTGGCATAAAATAAAAAAAAAAAAACACAACTTAAATACTTGAAGGTTTTTGGTGCCACGGTTTATGTACATAATAAAACCAGTAAATCTAAATTTGACGATAAATCTTGGAAGGGAATACTGGTAGGTTATGAACCAAACGGGTATAAAGTTTGGAACTCGGAAAGCGCTTAATTTGTCACTGTTAGAGACGTTATAGTCGACGAGGCTAATTTTCTAACATCCAGGCCAGTAATATTGCCTGAAGTTACCGAAAATTGCCATGATAAACCTGATAACAACAATATATCAAAATCAGTGTCATCCAAGTCTCGCCATAGTGACAATTCAAAATCAGATGCATTTAAATCTGATGATCTCGGCCGTCCTGTTGACAATTCAAAATCAGATGCATTTAAATCTGATGATCTTGGCCGTCCTGTTGACAATTCAAAATCAGATGCATTTAAATCTGATGATCTTGGCCGTCCTGTTGACAATTCAAAATCAGATGCATTTAAATCTGATGATCTTGGCCGTCCTGTTGACAATTCAAAATCAGATGCATTTAAATCTGATGATCTCGGCCGTCCTGTTGACAATTCAAAATCAGATGCATTTAAATCTGATGATCTCGGCCGTCCTATGAAAAATCGCAGATTAAATGAAACCATTATTGAACCCACATCTAGTAATGCCCCTGATAATTGTACGAAGGTAAATCAAAATGAAAATAAAAACACAGATGACGTAAGGAGGAGTGATAGACTTAAAAATCGGCCGCCTGTTCATTATTATCAAACTGATGATGATGAGTGCATATTGAGTGCGCAGTCTATATTAGTGTTAAGTGGCAAGTTGCCATAGAAGAAGAGTTAAAATCTCTTTCTGAAAACAACACGTGGTCTTTAGTGCCGAGACCACAGAATAAAAATGTTGTTGATAATAAATGGGTTTTCTCTATCAAGTATGATGAATTTGGTAGACCGCAAAGATATAAAGCCCGTCTCGTTGCCAAAGGGTTTAGTCAGGAATACCTTGTCGATTTTTATGAAACCTTTGCACCTGTAGCCAGAATTGCTAGTTTTCGGTTCATTATTAGTCTTGCAAATCAATTTAACTTACTCGTCCACCATATGGATGTTAAAACTGCCTTTTTAAATGGTAAATTAGAAGAAGAGATTTTTATGGAAGTGCCGAAAGGAGTAGATTGCGATAAGAATTATGTATGTAAACTAAATAAGGCATTGTATGGACTGAAACAGGCTGCTAGATGCTAGTTTCAGGTTTTTGAGCAAGCACTGGTTTAAAAAGGATTTATAAGTTCATCAGTTGATAGATGTACATACACATACATGCTTGATAGAGGAAGCGTCCAACAAAATATTTACGCAATTTTGTATGTGGATGATTTAGTTATTTCATGTGGTGAAATATAAACAATGAATAATTTCAAAAATGTATTTAATGAGTCAATTTCAAATGAAAGACTTACAAGATATAAAATTATTTCTTTGTATAAAAATTGATAGGTCTGGACAATGAAATCACATTAAATCAAAGTGCATATATTGAAAAGTTTTTCGTAAGTTTAAAATGCATGATTGCAACCCCATTAGCACACCACTAGAAGTAAAACTAAATTATGAAGCATTAAACTCTGAAGAGAAGTATGATGCCCCTTGCAGAAGTGTAATATGTTGTTTAATGTATATAATGCTATGTACTCGTCCTGATTTAAGTACAAGCAATAACATTTTAAGCATTGTATACCACAAATAAAAACAACAAAGAATTATGGCAATGTTTTAAAAAGGGTGCTGAGATATTTGTAAAGCACAATAGATTTAAAATTAACTTACAAACGATGTGATTTTAATAACATTCTATGTGGTTATGTCGATTCAGACTGGGGTGGCCATGATTCAAGTGATAGGAAGAGTACCACAGGTTATTTATTTAAGTTATTCAATAATTGTACAATCACATGGAGTACAAAGAGGCAAATGTCAGTTGCCGCTTCATAAACTGAAGCCCAGTACATGGCTTTATGGTTAAAGTGTCTTGCGTCAAGCATTAATGTAAATATCACACAGCCGATTGTTATTTATGAGGATAACAACGGATGTATTAGTATTGCCAACAATCCCACTAACCACAAGAGGTCAAACCACATCGACATTAAGTATCATTTCTCTAGGGAGCAAATTGAGAAAAATGTTATTAAATTATGTTATCTTCCCACAGGTAAACAAATAGCAGACGCTTTAACAAAGCAGTTGCCTACAGCTGCCTTTAAAGCAATGCAGTCTGAATGGTTTTGCAATAATGCGATTGAAATGTACATACTAAATAATGTATTGTTGAGATAATTATTGTACATTTTTGATGATTATTTTTATGGTGTAATAATTATCTTAATGACCTGATTGGGTTTTTCTGGGTTTTCCCAATCCTTGCAACAAATGTTGGGTCATAAAATTGTATTTTCCCCAGACAATACTTGGAAGATAAATACGATCTGATGCTTTTTTATTGTAAATAATTGTTAATTTTTGAGGGGGCGTGTTGATTTTATTATATTTTAATATACAAAAATTAACATATCCTGTAAATAAAAGGTAAATGATTTGACTACTTTGTTAAAGGAATGAACGACCGATTGATTGAGTGAATGTTTAGTTCAATTCATTCTCTGTTCAGATCTGTTAGTCACTCCTTCGCCTTGCCTCTCTTTGATCAAGACTTTACTCGTAGATAGACGTGTTCTAGCTTCCAAGTATAAAAATAAAATTAAAATAAATGAAATTAATTTAACCGTTATTCAGTATTTAATTGATGATAAATCCTTGTATACCCTAACCTTTTCAATAATTTATTGACAGTTCGGGTGCCATCGTATTCCGATTGAGATGCGAGTTTTCCCGAAGGAAAATATTTTGAAATACATCTGTAAACGTATTTTCTCTTACACGTCAACTCTACACGCATCAAAGCGAGTACGTGAACCATTGAAATATGATTGAAATGGGAAGCGATGGATATGGGTATACCTCGTACGGTAAATAAGTAACGTTAAACTACACGGGTTATTAAATCATCCGGCTCATTGAGCGTTTTGTGCGGGTTGACCCGTGTATGAATATTTATAGTCTTTAAAAACTATAAAATACAATTCTGTGTGAACGTGAATTTACCTCTATATACGTAAACGTAGGGTTAACGAGATAATGCCGTGCGTGGTTTTGTAGCGGTAGTTGCATTTTATCACACTAAAAAAAATAATGTACTATCGGCATGACCGTTAATTGACCATTGGTAGATCTTATATCGTTGCAATAAAGTTTACGAAAGGTCAGTGTGATGGTGATAGTATAATAATATAGTAATTAATTAAAAAACCCGTCCAAGTGCGAGTCGAACTTGCGCACGAAGGGTTCCGTGCCATTATCTATAAAAACTGCAAAAAATCACATTTGTTGTATGGGAGCCCCCTTAAATATTTATTATTTTCTATTTTAAGTACTTGTTGTTATAGCGGCAACAAAAAATTTCAACTGTGTAACTATCACGGTACATGAGATATAGCCTGGTGACAGACGGACGGACAGACGGACAGCGAAGCCTTAGTAATAGGGTCCCGTTTTACCCTTTGGGTACGGAGCCCTAAAAACACATTGTATTTATACAGATGAATATGGCGAGTGTATTGTCTTTAGATACTCCCATAAAAAATATTTAATAAAAATATACAGGTATACACAGTATATCACACTAGTTTCTTTAGGTATATTGTGCTTGACGCTGTTTTTGTTATTGCCTTTTCTTTCACAAGTTATTTTGAATAATATTTTCCTGTATAGATTGGATCTCATGTAGTTGCATGTGTATATGTAGCAGGATTTTCACAAATCTCTTTATTGTTATAAAATAATATTGGCTTGCACAATTACTTTGAGCGCTACTGAATACAACTGAATTATGCTGTTGTAATATCAGTTAAAACACATCATATTTTAATTATTTTTTACTTATTCATACACGCAGGCGAAAATATCGTTAAGATTCTTAAACAAATTATTCAAGTTCTTGCTTAACTTTTATGGCAGGAAGTTTATGCCCAAGTATGACTCTTCCCAAAAAAGTGGAGTCAAGTACTCCTTACTTCTGGCCCGAAAACTGGAGGCGGGTGAAGTGACTCGGATTTCGGCATAAGACGACGTGAATAGCTAAAGTTTTCGTACGTCGAAAGAAAATGTGCATATTTTTCATTTTAAGGCTTACATATCCCGATTCCAGAAAGAACAATATTAATATTATAGATTAATGGAATACCATTAACCGAATTAACTATACTATATCGAATGTCCCTAAAAATTCATCGACATTCAGTATATTACTTGACTACCTATGCAATAGATGTTGTAATTATGAATTCTAAAACTTCCTTTTTATAAAACATTTTTTGAAATTAATAGAAATTAAATATGAAGGGAAATATAATACGAAGGTTTTTTATTTCACAACAACAGGCAGTATTTGACATTGTAAATTAAACTAAATTGTCCGATTTGCGCTTCACGGAATTACGGGAGCCTAACTTTCTGCTCATTGAGTTTGGTAAGTAGGTAAAACAGAGTGTTCTCCGACTTGGTTTTAGTCCAACCCTTTTTTGGCTTCACACACCAGTATAATTGGGTCTTTTGTGGTTTCCGACTACGTGTGTCCCGTAATGGGCTTGGCTTTTTGCGCCTTTGAGCAGGCGTCTGCTTTTATTGGGTCCTTTATATACAACACCCTCTACTCTATTATTTTTTAGAAAATATTTACCGTCCTGGACGAACGTTGAACGTGATATTTTTCTCTAAACCATTACAAATCTTTAGTATCAGGGCTTTAATAATGTATACATTTTTCGTTGGTTCTTTATCAATGCCAGTATTGCGTGTAGTATTCCTGTCGTTTTTGATAAATTACGCATGACGAAGCGTTACAGCGGTACGCGTTTTACGTATTAAGTAAATCCATCATTTCGTGATTCCTAATGACTAGCTACTTTGGTGGCAGTAAAAGGCCCATAAAAATTATGCTATAACATAAAAGTCAGGGAAAGTTCATTAGCGGCATAAGCATTTTCGTTTTCCACCCCGGCTTGGCACTTATTACGTTAGGCGGCTTCCACATTGCCTGCAGGGCTGTTTCAATTTTGTGAATGCCTTTTTTCTTGTGTCGCCTTTTAATCGCTTTAATTTGGCTTAGGATTTTAAACGCTTTTCTTCACCGTATTTATTATTCATAATTATAATCCTATCTTATCTCTGAATAGTCAACTTAACGGTTGTGGTTAAACAACAACCGTAAAAGTCAGCATTTGTTGACTATATACGTATTTCAATAACTTTATTAATGCAGACACAATAAAGAGTGCATTCGTTGTTTATTCCGAGAACCTATCGATGTTTTGAACATTTGATTCTTCGAACTTATCGTCTGCGTTTTTGATCTCAAAATCGTATTATATTTTTTAAATATTTACAAACAATCTAATCATACAGTTGATACGTAGCATACAGATAAACAGTTTCGTACAGTATAAAACATATGTTTAAAACATCTTCTGTGTCCTAATTGTACCCCCCTTTCCTCATCGACGCCTAGCATAGCCGATTAAATTTCAACTCAATACGTTCAGTGTAACAGACTCCTGTAGAACTCATTGCGTGCGTCCTGCGCACATTAGCTGCAGTTATAGCGTCACACCCAAACGGGGTTCAAATAACAGTAAACCTCACCTCACCCTGTCGCTTGAAACGAGCAACTAGACGTAATTCTCCTTTCAAGCAAAGTGCCGTCGGTTTAGGCTCGAGACACACCGTCGTTTATCATGTGTCTGGCAAGGAATTTATCTCGCTAGCTTTTGTTTTTCACTCAGACCATGGAAGAGTGAGTAGGAATGGTAAATTCTGAAAGTCGGCAAAGTTATCAGCGGATTTGAAATGAAAATTAACAATTGCTTGCACCAAACCGTCTGTAATGACTAACGGTAAGCGCAGTTCTTTAAAATCTGATAGTAAAAAAAGTTTGTAATCGCGTGCTTGTGCAACCTGCCCTACATTATATTTAATAAAATTGGGTAGAATAAAAAGTCACATACAACAAAACAGATATTTTGTTTAACAGTTCTTCATACTTACCTATTTTGTATATTTAAAAAAAACTTTTAAACCTGCTGGTGACGCCAATGGCAATATAATAGTATTCTAATTAAATTTGAAACCGAGACTGAAGCTACTTTTCATAAAAATATCAGATCATATTATATAGGAACAATCTCAAGGTATTTTTTATGCTAAGCACTTGAATAATTAAAGTTGAATTTCAAATAAAGGTCACGTGAGAACCTCTTTGGAAGGTGAACCTGTAATTTGGGCGGGCAACGCCTGTGTTTGCGCTCCGTCGCTAGGTGACACGCTGTGTAGAATTCCACTCTATATTGATTTTCTAATGTGTGGCCATTTGTATAAATGATTTGTTTTATTTTAAAGTCTATTTTAACTTGATAGCCATCGATTGTATTTTCAATTATGTATGGATGTTCTTGCCCTCAGTTACACAATATATTGTATCTATCGACACTGTTTTACTTAAATCAGATACTTAGTCATTTGTTTTCACGATTAATATCTGAATTGCTTTTGAGTAGTTAGAATTGCACTTGTGTGCTGATTAAATACATTGAACAAACACTCATCACTAAACGTGAAAAAATCTGGGCCATATTTGCCCAACAATAGAGAGAATTTTCTGGATAAAAAAGGCACCGACAAATGGAGCGTATAAGCTTCACGGATGAAAACAATAGTTACAGTTCATTCGGCATGACAAGAGCATTAGTTCTGTTGTGCCGTACACTAGGGGACAATGAAACCTATGCCATTGTTTGTGTAATTAATCAAAAGAGGTCTTGAGGGTTTTATACGGACTCATAGGAATTTTTACCATTAGGTTTTTCGATGATTTGCACTCTTGACCTTTTGGCCACCTCAGTTATACCTGGGTATATATCTGGGTATACATGACAAGCGATAGAGTTTAAAATAAACCTTTACACATTACCACAGCGGTATAAGCAATTTTTGTGTGGAAAAATTATATTGTGAGCGAACACGTTGGGCTATTTAGCTATCCGTGACGCCAAATATTTGTTCCAAAATACGGCTAACATTTGTGTACAATAAATTCGCTTTGTATTTTTTTAATACTTTACGAGCATGTTCGAAAAACAACAATCATATAACGATCAACGACACAAATAAACAATGGTTATTCATTAAATTTCGTTAATCTGACATTCACAAGTATCACCGAATTCGGGGACCTCCGGGTTCGTAACAATCGCTGAAAAATGCCCTTTCCCTTCGGTAACGAGAACGACGCTCACGAAACAACACGGCGAATAAAGGGAACCAATTGTCCCGCTAAATTGCAGGCGTATAGAAAATTGGAAGCATTAGTTTGTTTGGGAAATATTATTGTTAGAAACACGGGCTTCTACGAGATACGCGCCGAAAATAGAAGGTGTCGATGTTGCTTGCAACAACTTAACCCTTATGTTAACGTACAATAGTACTGGCGTTAGCTTGAGTGATTAAATAACTAATAGATAAAAAAACTTAACCATTACCTATATTATACCGTAATATGACTTCCGACAGAAAAATGTCAAGTACAATAATAAAACTACTGCAAGGGCACTCTTGCATTATAAGTAATATATAGCAAAATTAAAACTTTTAATATTGCACATTGTGCAGATTAAAAGTTTTAATTTTGATTGCGAGAATTTATTATTTATCTAATATATGTCAGCATTATAAATGAGTCTGCTATGTCCGTGCGTCAGTGACCTGATGTGTACCAATTAAAACTTATTGCATCTGTGTCAGACTCATTATTTTCATCTTTCAAAAACCCATTTTCATACAGTTCAATGAAAAGTTATAAAAATAGAATAGATAATATTTCAAAAACTTTTACACAACATGACATATTTCTTCGCGATATCCCAAATTTACTGCTCTGAGCCGGCCCATACAATCATCGATCGTGTAAATCCGACTTAAGCTGCCCTTTTGAGACTTAGGGGTTCTGGTTGGGGGCAAACGAGAAAAACACGACTACAACTCTTGTAACAAAGGGAACACCTACAGGATAACACTTAATCACATACGCGTCGGAATGTGAGGGTGCCTCAGTCCAGAGAATTCAGTCAAGTATTACAGCACAAGAAATGTTGGATAAAAGGCGTTCAGGCGCTGAAGCGGCGTCCGCCGGACAAATAATTCTATAAAGATTCGTGTTGATAGACCTGAGGTATTCAGAATCCTTGGTTTACCATAGTGATTGGCGTTGAAATTACAATTTTTCATATAATTACGGGTTGCACCAACTTACGATTACAGACCGATCAATGTTAAATGAAATGAATTGAAATGAATTAATAAATGAATGAAATGAAATAATTTTATTCCAAACAATGTCCATAAATTTATAAATTATAAATTGAAAGTTAAATTGAATTCAATTAGATTAAATAACATAAAAATCAAACTATGAAAACTAAGCATAAGTTCCGTGTCTAATATCGCGGGTTCCTCGATCCCGTGACGATGGGTCTGTGGTATTGACTCCACCGCTCATTCAGTGGGCTCTCTCGCCGAAAGCAGTGTGTTGGGGGAGGCATAAATGGCCTTCCTGGCGGTGGCCGCCATCTTGCGCAGCAGCGCGAACCAGCCCGGCGCGCGCCCCTTCGCGAACATCGCGCTCGCACTGCACCAGCGCGGCAGCCGGAACAAGGCGCGCCATGCGTTATTATACTGTACGCGCATGTCCCCCTCTGCAGACCTGGTAAGTTTGACCACAGTTCTACTGTGTAGATACTGGTACAAAAACTAAGACATAACTGTTTTTTGACACCTCCTCGCTAGCATATTCGCCCGTACTGCAATGGCTCGCCTTTGTCGGTCTATGTCTTTATTGCTTGACAGTAGGATGTGGCCAAAATGAAATATCTTGGCCACATCCTCCCGTGTATACTCGACGAAGCTGTACACCGTTTAGCAACAAGGGAGGTATGTGACTTGGCAGGTTCTCGGCCTCTATGAGCATAAATTCCGATTTCTCTGGGTTATATACCATATAAATATGGCGCTGGTAACTGTGATCACATAGAAACTTGTATACACTCCCTTTTTTTAACCTGACTGTGACTTTATAGGCCGGGCCCAATAAATCGTTAAAGCGTTAGGAGTGTGCGGTTGCAGAGTGGCCTGGAGAATATCCAGGGGAAACCTTCGACATGACCACGCGGGAGGTTTAAAACACTGGAATACTCTTAAGAGTTTGCGCTTCAGTGAGATTAGTTGAGCGGCTTCAACCAAATCTGAGGTGTGTTATATCATCTCGGTATGCCTGACAGACTCGTTCCCTCTAATCTGTTTAGAAGCTTTCGATACAAACTAGAGGAAACGTACTCGGACCCTCGCCCCATTCGGACTGGAGTCCCACAAGGCTCAATGCTCTCGTTATTCACGAACGACATTCCCAGGTACCCTAAAGTGCAACTGAGGTTGTTCGCGTACGACAGTGCGCTCTTTATGACTCATTGTAAGTACGCTTTTATCCGGTGATACCTCCAAGAGATACAGACCTAAGTAGGCCGGTTTCATCATTGGCGTATCGAAGTGAATCCGGAAAAAACACTGCGATAGTCTTCCACCCGTCTGAATACGTTAGCACGGAAAGGCGGGTGGCTCCGATTCAGACGTTTGACCGGCCCATCCCCTGGGCCAACGAAGTCAAATATTTTGGAGTGACCCTCGACAGACGACTAACTTTCCGTAGCCACATCAGTAGGGTACGCAACCGTGCGTTGTTCGTGCTAGGAAGGCTTGGGCCGATGATTAACAAGTTTAGTAAAATGTCACTTAGAAATAAGCTGACACTTTACAAAACTTGTGTTCGTCCAATCATGCCTTATGCAAGTGTATTTTTTGCTTACGTGACTATGACACCGCTCAAGTCGCTTCAGGTCATTCAGAGTCGTTTTCTCCGTAGGGCGACTGGTGCCCCGTGGTACCAGTCGAATCTCTGTCTGCACCACGACATGGGGATAATATTGTTTTTTGTGCTGATCATGATGATTTTAATAGTTACAACTTTGATGCTAAACTTTTAATTCCTACTTGTTCTAGTGCAGCTAAATCAGGGCTTAAACGACTTAAAATGTTACAAACTGTAAAGCGATCGTTTATACGTACGAGTGCTTTTATCAACGCATTTTAGTCGAGTGTTTTTCCTCTTCTCTCCTTGCTGGGCAGAATAAATCAAAATACAATAATGACTAAGCAATTGCCTGTTGTCTGGCCCGGTTTAGCGCTGCCTCGTTTATCAAGACCACTGTGCCGAGAAACAAAACTTGGTTGGAAGTTCGTACTTGTAATGCTATTAAAATTTAACTTAATGCTCTTTTAATGGCAGCCTCTTTATACGAAACTAATTTTAACTGATGACAGCTTTCAAGTTGTGACGTACACTTGAGACCAAGTTAAGTTCATTTTGTATTCTTACTGAAGTTGTCAAAATCAAAATCAAACATTTATTCTGCAAATAGGTCACAAGGGCACTTTTTCATGTCAAAATATTAATTTACAATTTAAGAATATCTGACTATAACAATACATTTTTCATGTCAAAATTGTTATTTTCACTGTGGTTTTTGCACATTGAGCAAATTATAGCCACCATCAAAGTATTTTGTTTTGTTTTAATATCTAAAACAATATATATTGACGGTTCCTTCAAGAAACAAGTGACTAGGTACGTAGGAAATTAAATACAATATTTGATAATAGTTTCCGTATTACTAAATCTATCGTACTTATACATTGTCCAGATTAGCCGCACTTTTACTCCAACCTTACAACTTAATAATCCGGCAACAACATCGATAACCATATAATTATCCCGAGGGAAGTGCCCATATACATTAATTTGGTCGGTAGTGTATTGCCAAGTACCTATTCGGCGGGCTCTTTTGTTTCGCCAAGCATTGTTGCTCACCCCCGATCCGTTGTGTGGAAAGTTGGGCCAGTCGGGCGAGCGAGCCAAGTTTGGTTGAAATCAGACAAGTTACATGGTACTCCTAGAGAATTTTCACTTCTAAGTTGGCTGGTGCGTGACGAGGATGAACCTGGGGGTTCCGTATTTATCATCATTCATGCCGTATTTCACTGCATACTAGAATCATCATTTAATCATATATGATGAATGATGATTAAATGATGATCATGCATGCCTTATTTCACTGAACACTAGGGTATTAATGTAAAGGTGAAGGCTTGGTCAGACAGCGTGCGCGTGACGCCCCGTCGCACAATGCGACCGCTACGCGCCATAATTTATTTATTTATCTATTTCAAAAACACAATTTGCACCTTAACAGCTAGAGTCAACATGGGACAAATTATGAGGTTTGACATTTATGTATTATACATATAAGACAATTTCTGTCTTATTATCAGGAATTGTAATTATCAAATAAACAATGGCGTTGCTCTGAAAACAAAGGTTTTATTATAGTAACATACACAGGATAATAATTACAATGTTTAACTTAAATGACACTATCCTACCTGAAAACAAAGAAACGACATTTAAAGTCTATTATCTGATTAATCAATCCCTTTTTTATAATTATTTTCTAAACCAACAATGTGCTCAATAATAGCGAGTTCTCTCATCTGTCAACGTACATATGCACTGTTTTAGCAACCGTGTTGCCCACCATTACTCTCAGCGCCATCTATGATGTCACATTATCAAGGGTCACTGTTCACCGACCGTAGAGCGCCGTACCAAATAATCAAATTAAAGAAAGTATAGTTTCTTTATATCTCCCCTCCGCAAAGAAGAAAATTTTAGCAAAATTTTCAGATAATCACAAAATTGCTATAAATCTACTAAACTAAATTTTTCCTGCTTTATATGGTAGGTATCGGTATAAGTTTACTGATATGGAATAGATTGGACTCTGATTTTTTATGGCCAGTATTAACTCTGTATATTGAATTTGATATCTTTTCCATAATTTTAAACGGCCCTATCTTCAGTTCATCCAATTTATTTCTATTTAGTTTATTGCCGTTCTCAACATATACCATATCCCCTGCTTTAAAATTAAATTGAGTTCTGTTCTTATCAAATACTTCTTTATTATAATTATGTGATTTTATAGAGTTTTCAAATGCTAATATTCTATCTCTACTCCATTCAACTTCTATTTTATCTCTTTTTAGTTCCTTCGGCAAAAAAGAAACATCTGTACCATCCAACAGGTATTTCGGTGCAAATCCAGTAACTGTATGTTCTGTACTATTATATTTTGCTACACACTCATGTGCAACGGTAGTCCATGCTACTTTATTACTTTTTTCGTTAATTTTGCATCTGATTTTGTTGACCAGCGTCTGGTTAAGCCTTTCATTTAACCCGTTAGAAAAAGGTGCATTTACTGCCGTGAATATTATTTGTATTGATTTTTCATTTAAAAATGTTTTGAATTCTTTAGAATTGATTCCCGGATATTGATCAGTGAGAAGCATTTCAATTTTATCAGAATCTATTACTTTATTGATCAGGTTAACGAAATCCTTAGCACTTTGTGTTTTTGAAGTAATAATATAAGCGTATCGCGTAAAGTGGTCCACTAGAAGGTGTAGGTATCTTTTTGTTGAGCGTGAGCCTCCAAAACCTCCAATCGTATCTATTGAGACTATTTCAAATGGTTTTGTCGCAGGACCTAAATGTGACATTAAACCATACTTATTTTGTCCTCTACTTTTATTTTTTATACATATCTCACAAGTTTTACAATGACTACTAATATTTGTCGTTAAATTTTTTGCGGTGTATACCTTACTTATTTTATGTTGCATTTGCTTTACACCTAAATGACACATGTTTTCATGTACATTTTTAATAAGTTTTTTACTGAAATCTTCTGATAAAACAATTTTTTTACGTTTTTTATCTTTTTTATAATAAACATTGTGTTCAAATATTAATTTTGATTTATTATTTTTTAATTCGTCATTATTTTCCTGATCTGTAATAATATCGTTTAATGTTATCATGTTTACAATTTTCAGTTGTTCATCTGTATCTTCATTAGCCTCCAATACTGGGTTCCTACTTAAACAATCTGCTTCCATGTTTTCTTTTCCCGGAGTGTACTTAATTTTGAAATCATACTGCGATAAGTAATATGTTAGGTCTCCTAGCTCGTCGTCTGTCCTAGACTTAATATTTAAGTTTTCCAAAGGTTTATTCACATTATCAAGGGTCACTGTTCACCGACCGTAGAGCGCCGTACCAAATAATCAAATTAAAGAAAGTATAGTTTCTTTATATACACAATTAAATTAAATTAAAATACAGTAAAAATTCAAAAACTTATTCTATGGTGCTTTTAGGCATCTCACTTTCTATCACTCTGCTGTAATGTATGATAACGTCTCGTTCGCAACGCGTATCCTGTGTGGCGTCTAACCTATAAACATACGTTCCAGTGTGTAACGGTCGCGATGCGCGGACGTCACGCACGCTGTGTGACCAAGCAGAAGTCGCGGGGCGACAGGAACCTCATAGTGTGGTCACGGCGAGTCTCTTTAGTTTTTCGTGATTTTCCTTTATCGGGATCATCGTAAATTTCATTCTGGTTAGTTTAAGGTGATTTAATAGTTTTAAACCAAGTTTAGGTATTTCTGTTATATTTTTCGTTTGAAGCCGCGTTGAAACGTCAAAGTGAAATGAAATCCGCTTAAATAATTTATTAAACCTCAACATTATTTTCGCCATCCTACCGCGTTTCAGAATATCCTTAGATCTTTAATAAACGTTTCATAAATATTTTATTTCGTTAGGAACTCGTGTACAACAAA
Source organism: Epiblema foenella (assembly GCA_963556455.1). Classification (NCBI taxonomy): domain Eukaryota; kingdom Metazoa; phylum Arthropoda; class Insecta; order Lepidoptera; family Tortricidae; genus Epiblema; species Epiblema foenella. Next base: position 8,370,006 of record OY747107.1, on the reverse strand, counting down.
GATGAAGCCAAGCAGATGCGGTTGGAAAAACCAAAATTATATTACAAAATTAACTTCTCGAGTATTACTGAAAAGTGAAAACTGACACCTTACGCAAACAAACTGTCTAGAATTTAAAAGGGTTCTGTCAAATACAATAATATTCAGTGGGTTATTGGTAATTATAAAGGTGTAGTTACAAGTTGTCCATAATTGAAATTGTAGTGACCTAATAGACAAAGTTTAATTAAAGCGATTTGCATAAACACATTGATGAAGTACCTATCTAATCGATGTCGGACAAGATCACGTCATTAGTGGCATTAGTGATCGGTTTGGTGGCATTAGTACAACAATACTTAATCTAGAATAGGATGAGACATAATAATACCTCTATTAATACCAGTACTCCTGTAAATAAGAAAATTACGTCACAGAATTGGGCGATAAACAAAATATGTTCGAAAAGAGTCCTAAGCCGTCTTGACTACATCTATTTTTAAAGTTACATATAAACCAAATTGACGTTAACAGCGACTGTTACGTTTTACCTAAAGACTTGTAAAAAAACACTGCTTTACTAGATAGCCAAATAAATTATAAACGTGAAAGTTTGTGCCAATACTTTTTTACTTATTCTCAAAAACCGCTGATCGGATTTTAACAAACCTTTCCAGTAATGTAGCTTATACAGCAGAATAGCGCATAGGCTATAATTTATTCACTTAAAATATACAAATATTTTACTGACTTAATATTTTTTTGCTACTTTGGGGTAGTACAACGACAATACCGAAAATCTCCGACAATATTGACAAAGCACGCCCCGACGTCAACTTAAATAGACTCGCAACCGGATTATCGATAAGTTGTCCGACAAACCCCAACAGGAGGTGGAAAATGTAACAATAAATAAAGCGAGGCGCCCTGTAAATTATTTTAGCCCATTAGCACGACAGCTCAGACACAAATTAATCACGGGAATGACTTATAAGGCGTTCAGCACTTTGCTCCCGTGAGCTAGTTAGTAGTGAAGATAGAGGAGATGCAACGGAAACTGGTGTTTACTTATGGAATTACAATACTTCGGGCTCACAATGAAAACTAGTATTTACTTACGGAATTAAAATAGGTACCACGGGCCTTTCAGGTTTGTTAGCGAGTTTTAATATACAAGATAAATATACAAGGAGTTGTAACCCTCATTTACCTATTCATATTCGCATGAATTATACTTTTACTTGTGACATTGATATCTTACTTTTCCTCCGCAACCAAACGAGACGTGTCAATATAGACACGGCGAAATAACTCAAGTTAAAGACAAATCACCCGCACGATATGGCGTCTGGCGTCATCTGTCACCATCGGAACTGTCAAACTGGCCTGCTAAATCGATCACGCGCAAACTAATATCCCAAGTTGGGCCGACAAGTCGCACGAGTTTGACGACCGGTCGTCCAACTTATCGGCTAAAAGTTTTTATGTGCAACCGGCGAATAGCACACTTCGTTTTATTGGATGTTTCCGTGAAAGTTTGCTCTGTCGTCTTTTTAGGTGGACTGGCGACGTGATCTTTGAACAGTTTCTAAGTGCCGGCGTTATCTGGCCAGAGCAAATACGCTTTGAATTCACCTAATAGGAAAGCAAATAAACCATTACCCCTGCTTATATCGGTCATTTTATTGGTCACATAAACAATTTGGCAAAAGTCTATATCATCGTTACCCGCTTTTAAAAAAATACCTTACTAGATCTGAAATATAAAACAACTATATCCCGGGGATACTATAAGATTTCAGCCAACACTGAGCAGAAACAATATTAACCAATAACAATCTTAGCGGCCGCAATAGCCGTATACGGGCGGAGAAAAAAGACATTTTATATTTTTATATATCCTTCAATGAGCCGACAAAGCTCTGATGTAAAGGTCCAGTGAATCTCGGGTTTCGTCGATGTTTGCCGAAGGATATCCCCGGACAAACGAGTTCGGGGCCGGTGATCTCCCGGGATCGCGCGTTTAGGGACACAATAGCGATGGAGACACCCTGATATCACTATATATTATTATCACTGTTGACACCGCATCATACTGGTCGTTTTTTGTCGCCAATTCAGCCTTTTGTTGTTGTAAAATATATCGCGCCCCCGAAAAGTGATTCTTTACAACTAAAATATGTGATATTACTTTTACGATATTTCGTTATTTTAGTGTGATGTTAAAGAAGGAATATCGTTATTTTACTTACGTACTTAAACAAAAACTCGATGATTGCAGTTAAAATACGCAATTTCTCAAAATCCTTCTCATTTACAGCAACGTTGTATAAATAGGTATATAATTATGTATCTTTTATTAAATCGATGACTTTATTGAAAAGCTGTTTTCAATAACTCACATCGTGCCCAATGAAATATCGTGAACGATGCCCTGCAAATTAACACAACTGGAAGCGTAGATATCATTACTCAGATGCCAACCTGCCGACTTGCTCTCAATAGAATCTAATTGATATCGGTTGTAAAGTGTTAGACTGACTTTGATCATATTATGCTACGAGTCGTTCACTTTCAGTGGAGATTGTATGTGCGGTGTGTTAAATGAGCATGTTTCTAGATGCAATTCAATTGACTAGGGTGCGTACTATTCATTAAACATAAGCTGCTTCCAAATAGCGTACAGATATTTAGACAAAAACGGTATGGTAATACTAAACCGAGTCGAATCCTCGTAGCGCTTTCCCGGTTGTATCAATTTCTAGCGGCCCACCATACATGAAAAAATGGGAATGAAATTTTAATCTCTGTAACAGGGAATAGAGTAGAGTTTATTTTCTTTTGAAATTTATTAAATCAAATCAAATCATTCCAATTTTGAAAAATACATATTCCATTGAAGTGAATATGTTCTAGTAATAGTACTTTGAACCCCAGGATGCTAAAGGATCTCGGGGTCCTTATTTATTGAAAATGACTCCGGTCATGCGATTTGGAGGTTTCCTTTTTCAAACATAGGAAAATTTCCGAGAGGTCTAATTTGTATTTATTTTTATATACAACGAGGGTGGGAAACAAGCGTACTGTGTACATGCTGGTAAGTGGACACCGCAGCCTATAGACACCCGCAACTCCAAAGGAGTCACGTGTTCGTTGCCAATCCCTTATAAAATTGAGGATTCACTGTGTAAGTTGGGCCCAAAAAAGCTAGCGTGCAAGGTATAGGTATTCCACCTCGTTCGGCCCACAAAGGATGTTTGCAAATCGCTTAGGGTAAACACGCCAGTGATCGGATCACTGAAGCCTTGTCGGCTTGTGTAGATGACTGATAGTACGCGCGTTTATCAGAGTCATGAGTCAGAGCGCTTTATGGAAGGTTACATTAAGAAAGAAACTAGAATACAAGTAGGTAATAGTTTTTTTATATCTTTTTCCAAACGGCTTAGGATGTTGAATAAAACCTGCAACAGAGTTACTTTTCCTTGGGTTTTTAAGCCCGGTCTTATAAAGCTCAAACAAATTAAACGATAGTAAATTAAATCTTAACGAATGGCTGGCAATACGTCATTTAATTTTAGCATCTCATATTTCACAAAGTATTTGTGTTAGAATGAAATAAACAAATTGGTATAAAGCCGGGCCTAAGTGTCGCTCTGGCTTGCATCCATACTCGTAACAGTTTGATAGATTAAAATCTGTTAGATTCGTGTAGTACTTAAAAATATATAGGTAGGTAATCTAAAAAACTACGTCTGAGTTGCGCTACTGAACGAATACGTGGAACCCAAGAAAAGCATAGTTTACCATATGAATAGTTAATATTCACTAATAACAGTAATAATATTTTACGTAATTCGCAGGAATTCATATCTGCTTCACAATGTATGCACAGCACAGTCAATAAAGCTTATAACATCCTACATGATGGTAGAGAACGTTCGGAACTGCAAACCGGATGTGAGGATAGAACTAATGGATTTTAATGTGGGATTACATCTTACTTACAGTATACTGGTAAAGTCACTTAGAACAAGAACGTCCGATTTGGAAAAAAAATTCTGGTCGTTTTTTAATTGAAATACGTTGAGATATCGATTTTCAATTAAGTCTGCCAGTAAATAAACAAAATCAATATGGCCGCCCCTTTTTTCATATCTGATGTTAGATTCATTCTAAGTGGCTTCTCGGACGCTCAGCTAAGTGGCGCTCGTCCCGTGAATAAACCAAATCAAGTTATTAAAATATGAAAGTAGTCACTTACGCCTATTAAACAGGTTTAAAAAAATGTCTAGCGATATTCGACCATGAAGACGTGAGTGACCCGTTTCAATGCATTTTAAAAACTGATAATAAATGAATCATTCTAACAACCTTGTGTGACGAATACCATTAACTCAATTAAAAATACGGTGGCCACATGTGATCCCCATCATTCCAGGCACGGGCCCTTCTGACCCGTCGCGTGCTTCATTCCCCACGAATATTGGATCACCTCGTGTAATCGGGTCAAGTGCCTTAATTGTCTACGGTCATATGCAAGGAGCAGACGGTAATAATTTACTCGAGGTATGAACGCTGGACACGTTCACTTTGATGTCCAATATATTGTTAGTTGTTTGACAGTTGTGGGATAAGAGTTGGGCGCGCGATTTGTAATGTACAATAAAAACCGGCCCAGTGCGTGTCGGACCACGCACAATGAAGGGTTCCGTACCAACACCTACTAGTCCACATTTAAAATCACTATCCAATACATTGAAACCAAACAAGTCGTATCTTCATAGGGAACTCACGGCACTTACGACCTTTTGTTTGGGCAAGACAGTTTTTGAGCGAAATCTCAAAAACCGAAAAACCTATATGGTGCAAACCAAAAATCGTTGAAAGTATTTACTTGCACATGACCTCAAGTTTTTTCAGAATTTTAAATTTTAAAATATGGAAATTAGAGGAGGGGGGGATACTTTACATGATTTTGACAGCTAATATCTCACCAACGGTTGACTTAAATGGACAAGTTTTTTAGAAACCTCCATATCATTTTTATAGGCCTATCCATCGATACCCCACACGACTATGTGCGTTGAAAGTTTTTTTTTCATCCACCCGTTACATATATGGAGTGCCCCCCCCCCCCCCCCCTAATTTAATATTTTTTTGTAATTTCACATCACTTTTATGTAGCTACGGAACCCTAAAAAGAAGCGTTTTTTTCCCGTTAAATCGTAAAACATAATTTCTGCTAATAATAAATGACTTCTAGTAGTAAACAAAATGTGATTGATGCAACCTTGATGCCTTGGGGCGCCAAGGCTGGGTTTTAACGTTATAAAGTTAGATTCACTACATATTTTAACACAACTTGCCTTATCTTAATAACACCGAGCCTAGACCAGGTCTAGTTTGGATTGAAATGTAGACGACAGTCGTTTCAACAAAAAGTAGTGCTCACGCATGCATTTGAAATGTGGATTCAAGCGAACCCTGGGTTCCTTTAGTATAGAACTCGGACAGCGCTAAGATGAGAACAGAGCACTGGAACTAAGAAGGGAGAAAGCTAGATGCAATAGTTTTTACTAAGAGTGTTTATTTTTTATACATAACCTCGTATGTACACGCGTACTTGTTCAATTACAAATATATATTATATGATATTTTAAGCCGAATGTATTTCACTAAGAACTAAATAACATAGCGGTATAGACAATTAAAAATACTCAATAAACCACAAATGACAAAAATACATAAAAATTAATAAAATAAACGCCTCGGTTTGAAGCACTATTCAACAAGTCTCAGCAGGTATTCACTTCCCACACGGGTACATGTTATCAAAATTAAATTGTACACGATCTAAGCGTGTTAAATGTAAAACCGTAATTTATTTTATAAACCATCTTTATGTTACTTTCATTTACGCACAAGAAAGTAGATGTTCTCTCATATAAAGACACGCACATTTTCTCTTAATTAATATTTATTACACGTTGCGGGCTTTTGCGAAGAACGAATACAGAGGGAGCACGTTGTTACGATACATACTCCACTTTGTTTCTTCCACGGCCAAGAGAAGTGCTTCCATTGTGTGAGTAGTCTAATTTTTTTTTTTTTTTTATAGCAAATCTCGAGTTATCTTCTTGTCGTGCCGTGTTGTTTTATCATCAAATCTAATGAAAAACCAAAAAATCCAGATAATTTTACATTACGTAAGAAAATTAAATTTTAGACACAATGTATTTAATCCATGTAAGGTTACATTATAACATGCACCATTACCAGCATATAAAACTGGCTACTGGGCTCAGTTTGATTGAGTTAATGACAGATCGGACGTTTCTAACAATATATAGTTTTTCTTTCATTTTTCTGCCACGATGATTATCAAAGGCAGAAATATACTGCATATAATTATGCGTTTAGAATCTCGAATCTCTTGGTCTTCTTCGACAGAGACCTGACATTATAGACAAGGGACGACTTATAATGCCACTTCGATCGACAATTATCGACAGGAAATCAAATCTAATTGCACAATCAATTAATTATATGACGGCCACGCATTAATACAACGCATTTAATCGCCTAACGAACCGTGTTCATCGCATATTAGCGGTCTAATGTGCAAACATATCGTACCTGACAGTAGACGGCTGGTTAGGAATTACCTGTTAGTAACAATTGCCGTAATGATGCAGAGGAGAGCTAATAATCGGAATCAAGAATTGATTGAGCTTGGATTCCTAGATACAAGAAAATCTTTGAAGTTCGATAAGTATGTAAGCCTAATAAAAATAGGTCCACTTCAAAATGGAGACACCTAAAATATTTCTACGGTTTTTCTAAATAATATTTTGAATAGGTAACTAATATCGGCTCAAACTAATATAAATTTCTATGGAACTACGTTCTGTAATATTGGTGGTACAAATTGAAACAGAATAAATTACAGTTCTAAATAATTTTGTAGTTTTAACTTTGAGATGTAAATAACCCTGCTTGTAATTCTTACTAATTAAGTTGTTATTGACTTGATTTAGGTACTAATTTATTTTATTGTATTTGTTTCAGGTAAGGGCACATATAAGTACAGAGACACATGTAGGTACTTGTAAGTAATCAGCTGCGAATTCCGGCCCCCGGCGAAGGAAAAATCCCATTCACAAAAGATCCCCGTATTATTTCAAGACATACCTCTATTCACAAAAGTATGTACCCGAAAGGAATGAAGAGGAATATTCTGTTGAGCAAAGACAAAAAATGTATTTGCGGGCCGTAGATCAAAACAGCGGTCGTTTTTCTTGACTCCAGAAAAATGTTATAATATAGGACCTTAGGGAACACACGATGTTAGGAAAGATGAAGCTGCCTCAATTTTGTCGATTCGATGTCCCCATTCCGTTTGCTGAATGCGTAATGGCGCCGGAGGCCGGCTCGCGTCGTAATCGTGCCGTTTTTGTATTTAATCCGCGTCTACCCTCGCCGAGAACTGCCGACCGAACAAATATAACACGTAACACGATTTTAATTGCTATTTAAGCAGCTAGGTCAGAATACTAATTTAATTAGGGGAGTTAGGACTGAACACAGTTATTATTTACCAAGAATTTTAATCTGTTTCTCACACAAAATGTAAACGTAAATACAGCAAATAGTACACAAGCATCCTAGAATATCATCCTAGAACTTCTAACTTGCATTGCCAGTTGGCTTAATGACTGAAGAGGACAGAGCCAAGATTGCCTATCTTCATACCTTTTTAAGCAGAGGCATTAAATTAGGAATACATCTCTATATAGCATGCCAGTAACATCTCACTTTGAATCCCGAATCGGCCCAAAATTAATGGTTCCTTTCAGTCTATAAAATGTATAAAACCCAGTTTAATCCAACCTAGAAGTTTGTTACATCCAAATTCTCTTTTGACTAATATTACGCACAAAGTACGACAAATGACGGTCCATTAGACCTCCAATTAGTGATAATCCGATCCTTAATTACGGCTTAGTGTCATGAATCGATTCTCTCCAGATATCTAACTATATAACTCCCAGTGCCCTAACAAATAGATGAGCTCCCTTCACGAGAAAAATAATTTCCGTATTGTGTAAGGATACAATTACTTAGCTATTAAGGATGCCGCAATCGGCCTGTGTTTGTATTGTTACGATAAACGTCCTTGGGCTACGAGCCCCAATGCAAAATAGCTCGTCTAGTCGCAATTCTGCATGCGTATTTTTTTTCAAAAACTAGTATTTCTACCCGAATCGACTTTGATGATTAATGGAATACACTAGACGCAATGTCACTAAAGCTAGCTTAGTTTTGAGTTGTACAAAGTGTACATCTCGTTATTTATTTTAAAATAATTTAATTATAAATATTACATCTCACACGCAAATAATTACGTCTGCTTCATATTTAAGGCAAAATAGGTCGTCTATTTAAAATAAAACCTGTTTACCAGGGTTCGTAATATAAAATATTATTTTCAAATTGAATACGGAATATTCTCTGTCATGTAAAATGACAAACCACTATATAAAAGGGCAAATTCAGCCTAATTTTTTATTACTCCAAATCGTTTTTCTATCGAGATGGCACGAGGTAAGCCAGTGACTGAAGAAGTGCGGAAAATTATAATCTCCAGTAACAATAAAGGCAAATCTACGTACCAAATTGCCAAGGACCTTTCTATGCCAAGGTCTACAATCCAAACTATCATCGAGCATCATCGAAAACACGACAAAATTTCTTGTTTAAAGAAATCCGGCCGCCCACGAATTACTACTAAAGCAGAAAACAGGATTCTGAGGAAGATCATCAAGAAAAATCGTCGTGCAAGAGCTGGAGAACTTACGGTACTATGGCGTGACGCAATTAAAAAAAACATTTCAGTGGATACTTGCAAGAGAGTGATGAAGAGGATGGGCTACGGTTTTTACACTGCTAAAGAGAAACCGTTACTTACACAACGGCAGAAAACTAACAGGTTGAAATTCGCCAAAAAGTACAGAAATTGGACCGTCGATCAGTGGCGTAAAATTATATGGAGTGACGAATCTAAATTTGAAGTCACAGTAGGCGATGAACGAAGTAAAGTCATTCGCGAAAAAGGAGAGGCATTTCAAAAAGATTGTCTTAAGCGTAAGGTAAAGTTTCCAGCTTCCTTAATGATTTGGGGCTGCATGTCGGCACAGGGTGTCGGCTGTCTGCAATTTATAGATGGAACCGTCAATGCCGAAAAATACAAAAGCATCTTACAAGAGAGTTTGCTGCCGTCTATACGTAAGTTAAAGTATAAAAATGCGTATACTTTTCAACAAGATGGTGCCTCATGCCATACCGCTAAAGCAACGATGGCGTGGCTGAAAAAGAAAAAAATACCTACCATGTCGTGGCCATCCAGCAGCCCGGACTTGTCTCCCATAGAAACGTTGTGGTGGAAAATGAAGAAGAAGTTGCGAAAGGACCCGTCCAGATCAAAAGCTGATCTTAAAGAGAAACTTACCTGTGTTTGGAATGAAACAACCCCGGAAGAGTGTCGACAGCTGGTAGATACAATGCCGCTCAGAATTAAAGCCGTTTTAGATGCAAAAGGAGACGCCACCAAGTGGTAGACGTTCTAATCTGCGTCGGTAACACTAAAGACGAACTTTTTTGCATTTTAGTACAATTGGTGAAACAATGTTTTTTTTATTACCAAGGAAAGTTCGTTTTTTTTTTCATTGAATAAATAAAATACGATTTATAACTTATACTGTTTTTATATTGCTAATTCTTCCAAACACCTTCGTCCCCCAGAATTTTTAGGTTAACGTTAGTTTAGTACATTTTTTTCCTACCAGACGTACTCATTTGCATTGGGGCTCGTATATTCGGGACGTTTAAGTAATGACTTTTGATATGGCGATAATATCAGTGAAGTAGACTTGTGGTTTTATTGACAACATCGAGATGTCACAAGGTACGCCATATGCTTCTATATATTACAAATGGCGTGAATACTGCCCCTGATTTATTATAGATTCCAAATTAAAACATTTACCGGTAATGTAATCATTACCAACATATTACACTCAATCCCACAAAGGTTAGCTGGAAGAGATCCCTCATAGGGATAAGTTCGCCTTTGTACTCTAATCTTATGTGACATGTATATTGTTTTAACCTGTTATTGTGTACAATAAAGTGCTTACATACATACATACATACATTGCCACAACCATATTGAAAACCTTCTAAAACCTATAAGGTCGGGTTTTATAAAGATCCGTTAGACCAAATGTCAGATCAAATTTCATTTTTTGACATAACAAACCGACATATGGTCTAGCGGATCTTTATAAAACCGAGCCTAAGTCTATCTTATTTATCCTGCGGATTGACATTCGTCGCAGGAAGTCTTTCATAATACATCGAGCGAGACATTGTCAATTTGATTCAAAACTAATAGCTTTTGTTAGCTTGGTCTCCATCAAACTAATTGCGTTTTGCGAACACATTTAGTGAAATTGAAAATAGTGCAATATTAATTAAATAGTGCCACTTGAGGCTGAACATTAATTATTCCAAATTAATGTACCAGTGTCGAGGGCGGCGCTGTCAATTACGAGTGGCTTCCATTAATTCAGCCTACTATGTATGGATAGCTCAAAGATATGTATACGATTACGAGCCTTATTACCAAGATAAACATTATACATACTTATATAAATACTTAATTAAGCCTACACGTATTTAAGGTGACTATGTTATCATTACGCATATATAGCATCGTAGGCAAGCTGTTTGGACGTATGATCTTATCCAAAATCCAACAGCTTGCTGATCGCGTCTATTCTGAGGCTCAGTGCCGCTTCCTTCGCACTCGAAAGCATAGGATGCCCTCCAAAGCTCAGCCTCGTAAAATCTTTTCACGACGGAGTGGGAGGTGCCGTTAAATTAAACAGTGATAAATTGGATCCTTTGGAAGTTCGCAGAGGTGTCCGGCAGAGTTGCGTCTTGGCACCTACTCTGTTGTTGAGTCGAAATTTGCGTTCAGTAATGGCCAGCAAGGTATTCACCTCCACACTAGGGCTGAGGGGAAGTTCTTAAACATTCGTTTCTCAAATTCAAAAGCAATCGTGAGGACTTATATACTGACAGTCTTCTTTACGCCTTCGACACATCATTTGTCACCGGGTCCTCTCAGGAGCTCCAGGTGATGATGGACTAGTTTTCATATGCTTGCACTCTGTTGTCCATGAGCATAAACGCCAAAAAGACAGTGGTGTTGGCGCAGGGTTGTACCGACTCCATGAAGCTGGATGACAAACACCTAGAGGTAGTCAAGCAGTTCTGCTACCTTGGGTCGACCGTGTCGAACAATCTCTCGCTCGAGGCAGAGATCCATTAACATATCGGCAAAGCGGCGACCATGGTCAGGAAACTTTGCATAAGAGTATGGAATAACGGACATCTCATAAGGACCAAGTTGATCTTGTTCCAAACATGCATCTTGAGTACTCTTGTGCAGAGCAGAAAGCTGGACTTCGTACACAAAACCACTGGAAACCACTGGCTGAAATCTAATGATATGGTATATTTTTGGAATCAGCTCATAGAACAATTTTATTTGATACCCCACTCGATAGGTTTTTGAACATGCTTTTTTTTCATAAAAAAAGTATGACGGATATCCACCCGAGTCTAAAATAATTATCAAGACTCCTACTCACCTTTCCCGAAAAAAAAAACTCCGTACGCGGACTTCCCTCCAGGACAATAGCCAGGTTCAAAGAATATCACGGAGGCAGGTATATTACAGAAAAAACCTTACGGAATTAAATACCCGCGCCGTAAACCTGAAGTGCAAAGTTTAAAATTCCTTGTATTGCCTACGTTGGACAGGAATCTTATTAACAATGATGTTCGTTAAACAAGTGAAGTTTACGAGGAGGCTCTAACAAAGGCAGCTCTGAAAAAATAAAACCTTAACCTGTTCACGTGCCCGCAGTAAATAAACCACAGTGCACAAATGTTCGCAATGAAAACGGGCACGCTGGTATTTTTTTTAAGGTAAGTGATAGGTAAATATTTGCGTCTTTTCCTACGTTTTACAAATAGTGTTGTGCTTGTTTGTAGATAATGGTTTGTTTGCCTATATCGTATATGCAATAGCGGCTGAACTTGCAGACTACTATGGATACGTAACTGTATAAACCCGTTTTTTTGAGGGCACATATTATACACTCGAGGTCAAACATTTTTGGTCACCCTAAATTAAAATTAATAAACGCAATAGGTTTTACTAAATATTTTACACTAGTTTTATTTACATGATATATTATTCTTCGTAATAACCAAACAGCGATTCCCAGGATCCTGCCATAAAGATATCTCGCTCCGTTAACATTGTTTTTTTTCATGGTTTTTTAGAAGTCCGATTGAAACCTGGAAATGTTACCTTTTTTAACTGTTATTTTTGCAGGTTAGATGTAAATTTAAATATAGATCATGACAGGATTACAAAACTGTACAATTTTGCACTATTTTAGGAAATATGACGGTATTTTACGTATTCTTTGTCCGCGAGTGTAATACCTATAAGGTGCCCTATAAACATCGTTGGAAATCAGTCTAATCCCAACAAGAAATAATTAAACATCTGACCAATCATTTAATTCTATAAATGACTTCACGGAAATAAAGTTTGTTTAACATTGTGATTTTGGGTACTATTGACTCGGATTTTAATTTTTATGAATTATTTGACTTTAGTATGATAATTATTTAATTATTTTCAGAAATTTTGTACAGTTGAATTTAATTATTTTTTTGACATATTATAAATTGCAAACGCTTAGATGCTATCAGGATAATGGTCCTGTAAATCTTATTCACGAACGGTCTAATAAATCTGTTCACAGAAAGAGAAATGAGAAGATCAGACATCTTTCCTAAAGGCTTGACTGCTGTATCTCGTTTGACTGTGTCGTAGTTGCGAATGTAATTGATCGTCGTAGCCGCGGCAAGATAATTCCGCGGCGAGTGACGTGAGCCGCATTGTTTGCGCCTCCAGTCTTTTATTGCGTACTTAATCCCTGTTACTCGCAATACCCGTCCGTTCTCGGAGACGGCTAAACTAACGCTATTCCATTTAATAAGTGACACAGGCATACATTTTTGGCTTCAATTGTCATGTTTAACTTATGTCTATCTAATAGTCTAAGTTTAAAAGTCATAATTGTATGACATTATCTTGGAATTTGGGCAAATCTTTGACATTAAGACTTGCCCAAATTCCACTAGTTCGTACAGTTTTGACGATCAATTTCATCTTAACGTCATGTGTTACCAGTTTACCTCCTTAAATCCTAAAGAGTTTATTCCGAGATTTGTAATATACAATTTTGGAGATTAAGGCCGCATTCGAAGGACCCACGAATAAAATATTTAATCAGAGATTAAACGTCAAACTTGTACAGACATCTCGAAATTTATTCTAATCCAGTTAGGTTAAATCTGGCCTAAAATTCAGCCCTTATTCTTATTATTCTGTCTGATCCGGGTATACTATATGTATTTGCGGCTAGTATAAAATATAGGTCGAAACAACTCCAATATGATAAAGTATTCGACCGATAACAAACGACGGCTGTATAAAATATAGCCGCGTAATATTAAATTAGATCCTGTCACGATCGAGCGACACGATAAAACAATAACACGTCGACCCTGCTAATTATTCGATCCATCAATCATTTTGTAGCCCGCCTAACCCTCAGCCCTTGTTTAGCCAACACGAATTGGGACAATCGTCTTTGGGGCCTGAATGTAAAGTTGTGCCGATTGAATTAATTCTATTGCTCTGTTCCGTCTTCCGTAACAAATGTTAAGTTTAACATTCCACTTGCGGTGCCCTTTTATACAGTTTATGGCCTTCTAGGTTACCCAAAGTACATGCCGTTTTTTGTGCTCGGCTTTAGCGTTTTTCCGACTTAATGATATAAAGAACTGTTACCTATGTCTAAAAAAAAATGTCGTATTAATATTTCTATAATGTACTCATGCTATCACATTCGCTATGTTAACGAATCCCTTCAAATCCAAACATTAATTTAAATTTTAGATTATGTATGAGCTAATTAGCATAGGGTAGTAACTAAACTTCATAACTAATCTCAGTGAAACTGTGCCTAATAGTAATCTGAAATTGGAATTCTCAACTTTCAGGCTCGGGAGCTCTAAGTGGAATTTTTGTTGATGTAAATGTAGAACTTATATATACTTTATTAATATAACTGTTTTCGGCATTTTCATTCACTGGTTTACAAACCTAGGTCGTGCTAAGACTGCTTTCATGCAACCATCCTTCAATGTGAGATTAATGTAATTTATTTACTTAGTTAATTTTGTCACTAAGATAGATTTCTTGCGTGTTAAACCTCCGGAGCCCGCCTTTGCTAATTTGGCCAGGCTTAGCGCCGGCTGGTTAGCACCTCTGGTTAATGCTGTACGTAATTCTACTGTTCTGCTAAAATAGACTTAAGTACTTTGATATTCTGAAGACACTTAAGCTCTTTTGTGTTGGAAATGCAATTTAGTCCAGTGTTTAGAGCCATATTTTGAAGCAAATAGCGGGAACTTAAAGGTAACTATGAGCATCTACTTACATGGTTTTGGTTAATAACGGGCACTTTGCGCAGACATACTAACTTGTTCCAGAATTGGATCCGACATGATCTGTCTATTGTAACTGTCTCGTGGACGATACTTAATATCTGTTTACAAGATGAATTTCGAAAATTATACCTGCGTTTTGTATTTATTTTTAAATAATATTTACTCAGCACGCTCAGACATTTTTTTTCACGTTATCACGTAACAAATTATGATGTTTGTTGTGTAGGAGTACATTTTTTCGGAACGTATACGTAACGCTCCCACCGTGGTTTTCATGAATTATTACCGAGGGTTTATCCCTGATAAAATTAAATTCGCCTCGGTATTACGCTCGCTAAATTACCGGTCATTGTGAAACCGCACCATTGTTGTTATCCCGATGATGATTGCGATGCCAAATATTGAATATTGATTTTCATACAGTTTTCCAGATTGTTTCGTGCTTTATTGGATTTGTTTCGATTCGTGAACACTGTTTCTGCAGTATGTTTGTTACCTACAAAGTGTTCAGGGTCTATTTTTAAATTAAATTTATAACCGCCACTCAATCCAGTTCATAGGTAATATTAGTTTAACGAACTTGTAACTTGTGAATGTGTGTCTAATATATTTTGTAAGAGAGAAGAATAATACAGTTCAAAGTTTCGCGTAAGTTCGTTTTGCGAACTTACTAAAACGTATTTTAATCCGAGCTTTTAAAGTCACGGTACCGTCGTTAATTCTTTTTAATACGTTTGAATATGAAACTTTGAGAAAAGACTTATTGAGATGATAAGCAATTTGCAAAACCATGAAAAACAAGGAAAATATATGCTTAGGTTAATAAGATAGTAGGCAACACTTTGTTAATGAGGGTGGATATCCATCAGAGATATGCGAGTATGTGTTTTAATACATTAGTAACTTCACAAGAATTACAGTTAGGAGTCAAATATATGAAACACGTCCTCGGATATTCACCTTAAGTTACTGGGTTACCCCTGAATCCCCATGAAGTTTCAAGGCGTCACCAAGTTGTTAATAATTCGTGGTAATACGTGTGTCAACCAAAGAATCGATTCCGAAACTGCGCAACAATTACAGTAACGTGTTACTCATAACGTAAATTGTGTGGAAGTGAATGCAGCTAGTGAATGCACTGTGTACAATGAACAGTCGAACCAACTGATTGATCCACTTGGCCTACAAATGGCTTGGGACCGTCAAAACAATAGGGTTTTCATGTCTCGCACTATGTGGCACTTAGGTCCTTTTAAATATTAACAAATTGCGTCAATACGGGTTGGAAATCTATGCAAATTTAACATTTGTTATCACCGCATTAGATGTATTTTAAATAAAACAGTTATGTTTTGAATCCTGAATAAGCAGACATTTATAATTTAAAAACCTAACTCTTTTACATCACAAAAAATATATACTTCAATTTCATAAATCAATTGCTTGTCAGCGTCAAATGGTCAGTCAATGAGATTTCCACCATCCACATTTGATATTTGGCAGAACAAAGAGCTCGGATTATAGTGGTCAGTGAAGAAGGCTATGGCATTATTGTGAAGAACTGAGATAATAATACCATTTCTCTTTGTGATCAACGAATATAGCGGAGGCCAAGACTCAGTCAATGGTTATCCAAACTGTTTAAGACAGTAGTTAGTAAATGTCAGTGTCTAATAAAATGATAACAAGTTCGTTACCATAGAAGTGTATGTTCAGGCGAATTTCAACCTACTAGTAGGTATTTAGATAATTTAGCAAAATGACCTTATGGAGGGTCATGATTCAATTATGTTGATCGTACATCTGTGGCGTCGGATAAACAAAGTACTATTGAATATTCGCTACCTAGTTTGAAAAATATGACTAAATCTCTCTAAAAATGTACATCACAATAATTTTGATGCCTTTATAATTCTAGTACTAGTATTAATAAGTCATTCCTATTTTCTAATGAAACACATAATGATCCATTATTATTTGCGCAAGTTCACATGTCGAGTTTCGGAAACTTCCAATGTTCTATCGCGCCTGTACCTGCGACGAATGTAGAAAGTTTCTTTTTAAAGTCTCACTCGCTTTGGGCCGGAGTAATGGGGGGAATAAGTCGGCGTTCCTCGCGCCTAATTTGGCAACCCGACGCGCGGAATTTATGGGGGTGGAGCCTCTACAGCTTGAAATATTCGAAGGCTCCACTCGGCCGTGAGTTATGAATGAATCCCGTTAAAGAACCCGGAAAATTCCTAACGGCATGCGGCCCTTTACGCGCCTGACCCGCCGATCGGGATTATTGTTTTCTGGTTTAGGTGACAACCGCCCGTTCGTTTCTGTCAACTCTGCTTTTAATAAATCCCGGACTCAAACCCGATGGCTGACGAATTGTTATGCGCATAATACACGAGCGCCATTAAGTCACGTCGCCTTTCAAGTTAAAATGCAATTTTAATAAGTTGTAAATTGCGTACGCAGAACCTAGAAGATTAAATCAAATTTAACTTTGCCCCACGCGCCAGGGTCGTTTCAGGGCGCTCTGCTCAGCATTATGTGGGAATTTAAGAGCCATTACCTCGCAAGTTAAAGGAAATTTAAATTCCCTCCGGTTTTGAGAAAACTAGTACGGGATCAAAATTTTAATTTTCAATTTAAAGTCCGCGCTTGTGGAAAGAAGGCAGGGACGATTTTATGGAAAATAAAGTTAGGAAATTGTGCGCAAACAATCGGCTATTCTGAAAGAAGGAAAAAACAGAGATTTAATGTGCACAACATCGGCAACAGGCGCGCTGGTCGGATCTGAATCTGTATGATTTATGCGCAGCAATCGGTCGCGACGGGCCCGGTGGTCTTTCCGTCTTTTTTTGCCATTCCCATGCCTGCCCCGTACACCAGTCCAAAACAAATTCTATTTCTGAAAGTACACTATATTTAATGAAAATCTCAAATCTTTAGGGCTTCACCTTGCTTCATGCCCCCGTCTGGCTGCTATTGTAAATCCCTATAAAATATCACTGTTAAAATTAATTCAACTTGCGAAACAGTTAACTAATGTAGCAAAGCAGTTTAAAGTCGGAAGACAAAGTCGACTGGAAACTTGTCCGCAGTTAGTGTCGGGTAATAAATAACAGGAGTTGACTAAAAATATGTCCGGAGAGGCGCGGAGGGTGGCGCGAGGCCATCACTCGTCGAGGCTTAGACAATACCTTATTATTCTCACACTCAAAACTACAAATTGAATTTCCACTTGTTTGAATATTTTAATACCCTCTGTTGACTTTAAACCGATGGGTCCGCACGGCATTACGCCGCTCCGTAATGTAAACACGCAGTTTTCATAAAAGTTGGGTTAGTACCTAATAGGCACTGCGGCTCTCCAAAATGGGGAGGGATTTCAATGTTTCAATTTACATCGTTTATTAAGGCGCGCATATATGCCAAGTAATTAACCCGATTATAAAGCATTCGCTATCTTTATATTAAACTCATTATATAATAAAATATTTTGACATTGCCTCATATTTTATTCCATTAAAACGAACGCTTTCAGGTTTACTAAATTTAGCTAATCACTAGAATATTTAAATTGGAAGTCATTTAATATTCTGACCATGCAGATGTCTAACACAACTTGTACAGTTATGTGACTAAATAAGCACACGCCAGACACCTGCCACATACCGACTCTGTTCTACCGCTTGACAAATTATCAGTAGTATTAAGTACATCTGCTATAAGACTGGAAAAATCTTCTGAGTATTCCGGTCGTCCCGCAAACATCAAGTCGCACCCCACGGTGAAAAGGTTATAATTCTAAAGCGAGTCACGTCGCCGGCGCGATAGCGTGAGGATACTTTTTTCGATTGCTTGTTGATTCACGATTGTGATATGGAAACATAAATGAATAAAAAAGTAGATTTCGTATAGTTATTTTTCCTTACAACATTCACACGCGTTAGATCTTAGAGCCATTAAAAATTGTGCACTTGCGCACAAATGTTGTGCTAAAAGCCTGCGGTTAAATAAAGAAGTGGTTAAATAAATTGGTAAAATAACATGTAAAATGTATGATTTTCATATAGTTGATTATTTGTAATTCACATAGAGGGTATTTATATGAGTGTTTGTAAACTTTATTTTAATTGTGGTATTTACTTACTAACTGGAATATGTTAATTAAAGTTTGTTAGCAATCTAATTTTGGTCCTCATAAAAAAGTAGTATTATTATTGTGTATTTAATACTCCGTACTATTAAGAGAAGTAATTAATTTTAGTTAAATTGAATTGAAAGGGAAGTAAAAAAAAGATTTGAATTCACTTTAATCTATCACTGAACGAATCAATTTAATTGTAACCTAGACTTAACCCACGTTAACATTTATCATTATTTCACTTGTAAATGTCTACTATCGTAATCCTGTACTATTTTCCGCAAGTAACTTTATATATCTCCGGGGTGTAATGTAATCTAATTCCAAGTTACAAAACATTGCGGCAGAACACTCCATTACTGTGTTATCAGCGCATTACGAACTGTCAAAACTTTAATCTGTACAATTTGTTAGCTGACACGGTGGGTTTACAGACTGTTAAACGTTCCATTTGAATGTTTAACATACCTTTCAGTATAACTTTGAAAGTTTTGAAGATTTGAACTGTTGACGAAAATTTTGTACCTTAATTCTTTAAAATTCAAAAATATAGTTCTATTCCTGTTCTGGTATAAAATGTCTTAACATAATAATATATAAATCGTAATGTGATAAATTATTTTCTAACACTAGCTTTTTGAAATGTGCCGCTTAGGTCCAGTAAATACTTCCGAAAAATAGTAATTTACTTAATTTTGAAATACTACAGATATTTCTTTTAAACTTCGTAGTGAAGTTTTCTCACAACTGTACCAACTTAGGTAATGAATGACAAATTATTTTGGGCAATTTTAATAGGCAGTTGGGGTACGATTTAATATTATCTAGCATGACTGTGCTGGACCATAGTAACAAGGTTTAAAAAAAACTCATATTAAATTAATTAATATTAGACTAGTCGTCAACTTGCAGTAGGTTTACGTTTTTAATAAATTAATCCGAGCATAGTTAGGGTTGTCGACGTCGCTATCAATAATAAAGCGGCGCGCATGCCCACCGCGCGCGTACTAATTTTCATACTAAACGAGCGGGTGCATTATTAAAATGTGTTCCGGCTTGACAACCCTAACGCTGGCTGTGTTAACTTGACTCAATCGTTTGAATGAGAATTTAATGTTTGCATTAAGGGTATCTCTATTTTAAAGCATTAATAGAGGCTATCTATTAAAATAAAAATGTATATTTATTAAGTCTCAAAGGTAAAATTTTTGGTTAAAATCATTGATGTCCAATATTTTAAATCCAAATTAGAAATGAGATTTTAAAACTTAATGAGATAAGTAGTAGTTAAATTAATTGTAAGAATCATGGTCTGTTCAGAGTAAAAAGGAACTAAAGATTTACCTAAAACCTCACATGCTAAATCCGGGACAATTTTACGAAAGGTACATTTGTTACAAAAGTTATGTTGTACATAAATTTTGCAGTTGCTGAATTCTCCGTAGCGACCCATTTGGATTGCGCATAATCTATGAAATCGCTTCTTCAAAACTACTTAAGGATCACATGTACAGTCAAGATTCAAGAAACAATATATCACATTTCTTTCCCAAAACTAAGGCTACGAAATGTCATTTCAAAACTTATTAAAAACCACCGCATAGGCTCTCCCTGGCGGTTCGGATAATAAATATCAAACCGCAGCGCCGCGGCGACATGTCCAACTTTCTACAAGTCGTGAGAAGTACTGCAGCATTGAAAAACGTCGTTTGTGTCGTTGAATAAGGAATACACGGGGGGCATTCTACATTGTGCCATCCGTGACATGTTTGTGCCATCCATCGCGCGCGGCGAGCAGGTGTCAAAACTAAGATAGGTACGTTAGCCTAATGTATGCAGATTGCATCTCCACTCCGCGTTGCAACTCTGCCCCGCGCTGAGTACATTGCATTACCTTATTTAATGTAGTAAAGTATCTAATGGTTGACAACAGCTGGCTTTTAGTTGTCTAATGTACGGCGGTATTAAGGAACTTTTAACCGCGCCCGTATTTCGCATTGCCGGAGTCTTTAGCGCGTTTTACAATGTAGCCTAGCCTTATGTACGTACATATACATTGTTGTGTGACATTGAAAATTAATAGTTGAACAAGGAAAAGATGTAACTTAATTTGGCATGCAAAACACATTGACATGAAATCACTCGAATTTGAAATGCTCAGCCTATGTCTTAAATGGACCGCCTACTTATGAAACGGGCACATTTTTAATATAATGTTTTATTAAGGAATATATCGTCGTATATTTTTATTACTTCGCAATATCCGTCTACGTAACATACCTACTCGTTATTCATTATTAATAACGTTTCTTCATACATCTTCCTCTGACCTAAATCCCTCTGTTGGCGATTACCATAAAGCATTAAGACCGTGGCCCGGATTGGCGATTGGCGAAGCGACGGCGACTTAATTTACTGAGACCGCTGCGCGTCGCGTCGCTAATCGCCCTACCGCTGCGTTCGCTGCCTAAATCTGCGACATACATTCTTGGATGGTGTGTCATCGTAATTTTTTCATATGAACATATTCAACTCGTACACAAGGTGAAATCGGAGACGTAACTAGAAATGACAAAATTCATTTAGGAATCAAAGTGAAACTCAGTTTTACTCGTGACAAAGTTTTGTGGACAACCTAACACGAATCAACCTAGTCCCAAACTAAGCAAAGCTTATAGTATGGGTACTAGGTGACGATACATAGGTACATAGAATTGTGATGTCATATTAGAATTACGTTTTATTTAATTAAATGTCAAATATTGTTCTCCTTAAATACATAGAAGACATCCAAGACTCAGGAACTATACGTGTTCATCACACAAATAAATGCCCTGACCGGGATGCGAACCCGGGAGCTCCAGCTTAGAACGCAGGGCCACTACGAACTAGGCTAAAGCGGTCGTCATATTGTAGTTATAACATATTCATTTATAAGTAATGTACTGAGTGGATTTTTCGTTATGCGGTTCGACTGGCCCCTACACATAAAAAATATTAATATTATGAATATTATTCCATAAAATTCGGTTATCCTACGCCGCACAACGTTATGTCATACCTTATATAGAATGATTCATAAACGATAGGCTAACCGTGATTTAATCAATAATTATAATATTTCGTACATTTGTTTTTTGAGGCAATCAGTGTTACTATTACTATTTCATTGAAATGACTATTAATTATACATCAATACATAAATTCGCTCCAGTATTCCCAAAACGGGAATATAACGGGAATAATCAGAGCACATGAAATTATATAATCCTAATAAGTTATTTCTGATTTCGTCGATAATGTCACCCTGTATAAATTGACGTCACATACGAAGACTGGCTGTGTGACGCCATCCCTCATTATCGCTTAATGTTAGTTGTTAAATAGTAATTCGTTCCATTAAACGGAGAACTGGCACCCGAGCGCTCCCCCGGGTCGTTAAAATAAATGAAATGGAAAATTCCTTCACACGTTAGCCATCGTTAAATAAATTAGAAATTACTTAGTTGCCATTATTAATACTGGCCCCTTAACCCTTGTTGTACTGATTTCAAATAGCTGAAACATTTCCTGGCTGAAAGGTGATTGTTGAAATAATGATTTCAACATGCGTTCAAGCCTTTGGACATATTCAATATATATGTTGACGATAAAAAAAAATCATTTCATCTCAAACTGTAATAGACCAACAAATTTAATTAAATAATGTACTACTAAAATGAATAAAAAAATCGGTTGTACAAATTTAATGATCTTGAGGAATTAAATGTCTTTGAACGGGAACAATGGCAAATATATAATGGCAATCAAACTGCATATGCGTTACTTGCGTTTTGGTTTAAGTTAACCCATTCAAAGCCTATGACGACACCTATGCGTCATACATCTACCTAAGTGCCATTTTCGCTACAAGTCGGAAAAATGCTGCTACGCGCTACGGCGTTGCACACCTAACGTTCGTGGGTCTCAAATGCGCAAAATCACGAGTGGAAGACAATTCACTAAATCAAATTTCTACCAAGTATTTTTATTCTTATTCTGTAGAAGAATTAGAACCTGGAATTTGATACGAACGTAAAATAAACTTATATTTTCTTATTTAATAGTAAGATTTTTGTGTACAAGGTATAAAAATAATTCTCTTATTGAAACAGAATACTGATATCGGTTCTCGGGTAATTTGTGCTCATCGTATCGCATCATTAACTAACATTTATACTTAATAAGCGCTCGGATTTGGTACGTAGAAAATAATTAAAATTATCGCGATGTTTATGAGAGTTGTGTCAGCCATCGTTATTATTTTTACGAAAAAAAAAATTTATACAAATATATGTAAGCATGGGGTTTGGATGTGCCAAGCAATTAGATACGCGGTAGTAAATACTAAGAAACTAAATGTTTTAGTGCAGTCATAGCTAGCCTATGACAGATGTACACTACACTGCCGGGCCGAGAGTTTGCCTGCTGCAAGTTTCATCTCACTAATGATGTTCAGATCTTTCTAAACTGAGCCGAAATTTGTTCTTTGTTTCTCCTTTAGCTACTGCAAGGAGTTAAAAAAAAACCGGCAAAAAACTCACGTTTGTTGTATGGCTCCTATACAACAAACGTGAGTTTTTTGCGCCGTTAAATATTTATTTTATTTTGTTTTTTAGTATTTTTTGTTATAGTGGCAACATAAATACATCATCTATGAAATTTTCAACTATCTATCACGGTTCATGAGATACAGCCTGGTGACATACAGATAGACAGACGTACAGCGAAGTCTAATAATAGGATCCCGTTTTACTCTTTGGGTACGGAACCCTAAAAACATGGTAAAAAATATTCATTCTGTGAGATAAAAGATTGTGACGCCTACGTAGTACTAGCCTAGTAGTAGTACGCAGAACCTACATGCTACAGGTTTAATGAACACTTCTACGAAGAAGGCTACGTTCTTTCGTAGCACTTTGTAGCATTCGTTCTTAGCAACGCGTTGCGTAGTACTAACAAAGTATACGTATTGGTATTGTATCGTATAACATGCCTTAAAGGCTTGATTACGTGTTGTTTAAAAATATAACGGCAAGTGTTTCGACTAATTAACTGTTAATGTGACATCTTGATGACATTACAAAATTTTCCATGATGATGCACTTCATCTGCATATGGCGATCCGGCGGTGAAATTCGCGGTTGCACCAAACCGTCTTAAATCGTAAACTGTGTTCATTAAAATCTGATTGAATGGCAATTTTCTACGACAGCCAACCGCGCCATACGTTGATCGGTTTGTAATCGTAAGTTTGTGTTTGTGTTAATCTGCAAAACCCTACCCAATCATTCATACTTATGGTAATTGAGAGCTCATGTGATATTTTTATTATGCAAATATTTGCCGCGAACTCGGAGTAATGTATAATATCATTTTATTATCGGCGGCAGCATTATGATAATTTTTCGACGTTAATTAACATTGATTAAATTCTGAAAATAATTGTGGTAATGGAATTGCTATCATGAGTTTACAGTTCGAAATGGTTTGTGGTTTAATCAATTGGAAACGTGATGTACTCGTATGTTGACCAACATGTTGTAACATGTTAGAATGTTACATGTTTGTAACTATAAACGTGAGAGGTGTAGAATCACACGCTTTACATGTATAGTTTTTAGAACAACGGTCAACTGGTTACCTAGTTAGAATATGGGCTTGATTTAGTTTATCACTTTTGTATCGTAACCTCATTACAATTTTCGTATTACACTCGATTTGAGACGTGGCCGCAGCGGCGGCAAAACTCATTGAAATGCGAACACGATGTGTAGAAAACCAAAATAGACTTTAATAACCTGCGTATCACGATCTGACACCGTGATACTAAATATAGAACAGGGACACGGACAAATCGAGAACCGAGTGAAAATTATTCCAAATAAATTGGTGTAAGCGGCGGAGAAAAGTAAACAAAAGAAACTCGCGCCGGTCCACGCGGACATTTTGGATAAGACTAGGAATTTAGTGCGGACAGAACCGAACCAAATTGTGTCTCGATACAAGTTCCTATTTTAAATATTCAAACAAGTGCCCGAGTAGAGACGGCGCGATGCATATTTAAACAAAGGAGAGGGAGGGCAATGGGTTGCGCTTGTCCGTCTATAGGGGGGGGTGTAAATGGCGAAAGGAAGTGTTTTTCATAAATTATAACCGCGTCCCCGAAATATATTCTCAACGAACTTTCTTTGTTTTATTTTCTGACATCTTACTCAATTTTCTTATTGTATTTGGCCCCGCTTATGTTTAGAATTAGCAGCACAGCGGTTTTCTTTGCGCGTGTATTAAATGACGTGCCCCTTTTCAAAGTTCTGCCGAAGTCGTACAGTCATTTCTGGGTGATTAAGGTAATTTATTAGGCTCATTCATCATTTTAATTATGAACGTCCGCGTATACCTATCACGTATTTTTAGTCAGGTACTGACGGATAAATTAGGGCTAACGAGTTATTTTACATACTGAATATAAAATTACCATTAATTTAATGTATGGAAACCAAGTCGATCATGTACGAGTGAAATAACTATTAATACAAACTTAGTTCGCAATTAGAAGAAAGTAGTTGTTGCTTTTTCTGCAACGCGCTTGTAATTCGTCTTTAGTTGCAGTCTTTCATAGGCTATGGTGTCTGCTAACCATCAGGGTTGTAAGGTTGTTTGCCACCGTCGTGGTACAACATAAAATATAAATATACCTAGTCACAAACATACACAGCGTAAACAAAAGCTGTTTACACAGCTAAATGTACAAGTCGCTTGAAATTTTGAAAAGAAAACTGTACCTACGTATTCAATTGTTTCTCCATAAACAATGTTATTATATGACAGAACTTTGTACATGAATCGCGAAATATTCGCGAACTCTTCGACTAAACGCCAGCTGACACGCGGCTTCATACTCAACGGAGCCACACGGCAATTTATCTCAAGACAAATCCGGCGGCGCGTAAGACACCTGTCAGATGGCGGGACGGGCCCCGTCTTGACTCGTCTGCGCAACACGGCCGGGTATTAAGCTCGGGGTAAATTAGAATATTCCTAACATAAATAAAAGCATAATTAACGTTTAAACAAACCGAGCTGAAGGGATAAATTTTGTCAAGTTGTCTTGTCGTGACTCGAGACAGTGTTGTCTTTGGATCCAATGCGGTTAGTTGCCTCTCGGCCTGATTGTGCCGTTTATAACTGATTTGATCTTGAGTTTGCATGGGATGCAGTGGTTCATTGTGACATTTTGTTACTTTGCGATTTTTTTACATCATTAGGTGGATGATTTGTTCGGTTATTGAGACGATTTTTCAAGTTGCAAAAAAACTAAGGAGGACAGCTCTGCTTACGTTCCCAAAATACGTCTCTATTAATTTCCATAAATACTCCCAATATTTAATTTTGACGCATTCGCTACTCAGAACTCGTTAGGTCGAACAGGAAATTTCTTGTTCATTGACAGTATTTGCTATAAAGCGGACAATACAGACATTCGGCTACGTGCATGCGCTGTGAAAGGTTGGCAGTGAATGATGCTGAAAGAATATATAGAAGAGAATATTTAGAAGATAAGTCTATGGAAAAAAATAATGTAACATCATTATAGTTTTTGCTGTATATAACATAATAATATGTAGGTACCTACCTTCTTGTTCTTGTTTGCAGCGCCCAAAGGGTACATGATGTGATACTTAAACTGTTTACTTCCACCTGTTAAACCATTGTGTGCAATGGACGATTGAGTATTGAAAATTAACTAGGGTCATACATCATATATCAATACAAATACTCTTTATTACCTCAATTGAAGGACACAGTACAGTACAAAATATATATTTGACTATATTAAATATTTTGATATTTGATTGAATCTGATCTGGCCCCGTATTATGATGGCAGTTAACGCATGATAAAGCATCTCTCACTTTATATCGAGTGATATCAGAAAGTGACAGATCTTGTTGTTCATCGTCAATAAATATGACGATCATGGACTCCCTGGTATGAGGTCTGGGCGACATGTTTCGAACTCTTCGGGAGTTCTTCTTCGCGATGAATGATTTCGCGACGAGCCCACGACGTAGGTACAATCCCCGGTTAACGATAACTGCCCGAAATTGGTTTCAATTAACTTCACACCAGCACCATGCAAATTTATTAATTAGGAGTAACAATTTTCGACATTGTTTCGTGTCTCATTTGCACAAAGGACGACGTCGGCGTCGGCGGGGGCGTTGCAATTTGTCCCGAGATAAATCCGGCCGCAGACAGATATCTTGCATAGCGCTGTTTGTAAACCTCTCGCCTCGTTACTTCCCTCCCTGCAAACAAAGCTGTTATTCCAGTATGTTACTTCCTTCCAAAACTTATACCCATATTTCAACACCATAAACTTAAATTAAAAACTGTGCGATAATTGATTGACATTGGAGGTGAAGTGCGATATCGTGCTTACATTGGGTGCAAACAAAATTCAATCAACATATTACATTGATTGTAACAGCGTGCCACCCTCTCACCCCGCTCACTTCGTTACGCGATTTCCGTTTCCGACTTTAAATATTTATATTTGGAACGAGCTGTCGCCCAATTAGGTGACTCGGAATTCAAATTGGCAGTTCGTGTTGACAGTTACCAGGTGGTATTCGCACGTGGCGCACGCTTAGGCATTCCGGATTTATATCGCCGCCATAGTCCCTCGACATTTAATGACCTACCTTTGAAGTGTTAGGAAATGATCGTAAAGTTATTTTGAAACATTTCTCGTGGCGGTGTTTGTTTCAAATCACATCACCGCAAATTATCTTTAACTGAATGATTTCATTCAGATGTGGACGAAGAAATACACTATAATGAAAGTGTTAAATATATTATTAAGTTTCCGGGAGATCGTTCGACCCCAGTTAATAGAACGGGAATGTTTCTGGTCTATTTTCTTTTACTACTGTGTAATTTGGTGTAGCGTTACTAATAGTGGCTGGCGGTATATTGTAGCGCGACCTTTTCTTTTTATAGATCCAATTTGTATTTATTGATACGAATTTATTTTATACGTCGGTAGGATTTGGCATTGTAAGTAAAAGCTTATTAGGAGCATTATGATTCGCGTAAATTTATGTGAGTATGTTCATACTATTATCGAAATGTCTGTATTTGAAAGTACGCAAAAAGCTACGACATTGTGTTAACCAATGTTGCCTCGTAAATTCCTAGGCTATTTTTACAGAAACCTCTTGTAAGATATTTCTGTGAAGAGAGTCTGTAGACTCTAAGGAGTATCCTTGGTGGATCCCTCAAATTATGTAACATATGGTGGCGCGATATTCCGCGCGGGCTGGCTCCGAATAGGCTACCTTCCTGATTCAGGGCGACCGCCGTCTGTAATTTAGAGGGTAGTATTCTCTTACTCATGAATAAGTTAGATTCCTGATTCCCTAGTGGTTCGATTTAGTAGTTAAATAAAGTGGTTGATCGTAAGGCGGCCCGAGGTCCCTGGCCAATTTATACGGTGCGTAACAAAACTCTGTGTAATAACAAAATTACCTAATTTCTTTTTAGAATATTCATGGCTGCTGCGCCTCTGCGGGTATTTGTCTAGACGGGTAAATGGTGTTACGTCCAAGAAATTTTCTTTGAGGTTTTCTTTAACTATAATTGATTGCTTAAAGAGAGTCACGAGAGCCCGAATATTGTAAAGTTTTTAAGCTTACGAATAAATCATTTTTATTTATTATTTTTTATTTTTTTATAATAGGAGAATATTCAAATTTTGAGTATACCCGTCGTCCTTAATTTTTGTGAGTAGGTATGTACCGAGTCATCACCTCTTATAAATACGAGACGAAACCTAATTTCACTGACATCTTATCTTATATTATCTTATCTTATAAATATATAAAAGAAGAAATCCTGATCTACCATCAACGCACAGCCGAAACTACTGGAACTAGAAACTTCAAATTTGGTCCAGAGCTTACTTTTATGACGTATGCAAGGGATAAGACGGGGGTTTTGGAAATTCCACCCCTAAGGGGATCAAATAGGGGTGCAAAGTTTGTATGTTTTAAAAATTGCTCCCCTAAAGGGGTGAAAAGGGGGTTCCAAGTTTTTGTCGGGGAGCAAATCTTTACTTTTCTTAAAAATCGATATGGGTGTCGTTTTCGAGGTTCCTTGAGGCGCCGATTACGAAAATGACACGCATTTTCAAATCCAAGATGGTGGACTTTTGTTTTTCTTAAAAATTTATATGGGTGTCATTTTTGTAGTTTCTCGGGGTGCCAATTACGAAAATAACATCCGTACATACCTACATACGTAGGTGCAACTGAGAATCTCCATTTTTGTAGACGGTTAAAAATCACGCTTACTACGCGGGCGAAGCCGGGGGAAAAGCTAGTATGAACATATTTTTGGGTACATTGTGTGCACACACATTTATCACTTGACTATAATACATTTGTTAAATTGTTTTTCCCCCAACTTGTTAAGTAATAAGCAATATTTAGTACAAAAAGTATTATACCTACATATCAAAGGTCATACAGATTCTCTCGATGCGCTGTGTTCTAAATCTAGAACAGAAACGGAGCGGTGCCGTGCCATACGAACATTTTCCTCTGCCTCTTCAAATATTGTATGCTAAACTAGCTATTTGAATGCCTCCATAGAGGATCTCGGAATATAGGTAGCTAGTTAGAGATCTTCGGAAAACTCGTTACCGTTCCCATCTTGTATGAGTGTATAATGAAATATTCATACAAGCTGTGTGTGAGTAGCCTTATACATCGGAACTTACTGTGGAAGTGTTCAGATAGATAGTTGTAAGTAGCTAAATGTAAAAAAAGTAAACAGAGTAAATACAGAGCTGAATTTAAACCCTTTAACTTTCCGCGTAACAGTCCCTGCATACATTTTACTTGCACTTTTCTCTCGTAATCATCTGCCGCGTATTATAAACTGTGCACTAAAACCACAACAGTAATGAGTATCAGACACATGTTCATGCGTTAAAGTCAAAAAGCTGAAATGAACAAGTACGAGGAACTTATAGGGGTGCGGCGTCACTAGCCGGCTTATAAAGGAGTCTCGAGTGCGCCGGAGACCCCGGCTCGCTCACGAGTACCGAGTAATGAAGGCTACACGCGTTTGACACTTGAAGATCACTCCTAGCGTTTTTAAGGCGACCTGGTAGCGGCTTCGTTAATAACCTTCGGATTAAGAACAATGTAAGTAATTTCTTACCAACAAAGACGTCAGTGTTATAATAAAATAAAATGACCATTAAACAATGCTCACAGGTTCTGACAAAAATAATAAAATTTAAAGAACATTCCTAGGTATTATTATTGGAAGAATTGTTAACTTTTATCCCTTGCGAGTACATAAAGCTTCTAGAAAATTCCTTTAAAACTTTACTTTGTGCGTTTCCTTTTATTAAGTCTGAATATTCAGTTTTCATCAAAGGCTGTAGGTAAGTCTTCACGCACGTGAGTAGAGGAGTTTTTCACTAAACACTGCATTTGTTGCAGCTACAACATTACAGCCAGGAATACGTTAAGTAAGATAAAGCATTTTTGTTGAAATTTCACATTTTAGTAAATGTTCATAAATATTTATCTCCTAAGATCGGGTTCTAGCTACAATTGCTGAATGTGGCACTGGATTAAATTTCTTGTGTTCTGCCTACCCTACCCTTTTGGGAATTCCAGGTGTGAATTTATGTATGGAAGATCGGGTTTTTAGAATTAATATGTTTGTAAACATTGGCATGCCCAAGTAATATTTTGGTGCGGATGTAGACACAGACTCGTAGACAGACACATAACAAACAAACACGGGTTTATTCTATGTCTACGGGAACGCATTTCTTGGTGGGAAGCTCGTTATTACCTACGCAAGACATTTTCGTTCTTTGTACACTATTAGCGTAATGACGCGACGCGGAGGTGTCGTCTTAAGAAAATTAAGGTCGAGTTACTGTCTTCGTGGAAATGTGGACGTTTCTTTCACACGAGTTGCTTGAAGGGGGACTGGCGACCCCTTTGTTATTGAAGTACATATGTGGTTATAAAAAAACATGTGTTTTTTTTATATACCACGTCGGTGGCATCAAGCGTACGGCCGGCCTGATTGTAAGCGGTCGCCGTAGCCTATGGACGCTTGCAACTCCTGGGGGTTACATGCGCGTTGCCGACCCTTTTAAAATTTATACACTCCTTTCTTGAAGAATCCCATACCGTAGTCCCTCGGGAAAACCTCGGCAGGGAGCTCATTCCACAACCGGAGCGTCCGTGGGAGGAAATTCCTTTGAAACCGTACCGTACGCGACCATTTCGGTTCTAAGGTGTGAGGATGAATGCCCTGCCGACGGCGAGCGGTGCGATGGTAGAAAGCGGCTGTGGCCATCATGTCGAACAGTTCTTCAGAGCACCACCCATTATACAAGCGATAGAACACGCACAAGGAGGCAAAGTTTGTCCTTAAACTTAACGGTTCAATATCGCTTGTGAGTTTGGAATCGTCTACAATCCACACAGCACATCTCTGAAGCGAGTCAAAAGGCCCAAGCTGGTATCCAGGTGCTCCCGCCCAGAGGTGACAGCAATACTACATGTGGGGACGGACTTGTGACTTATATAATAGAAGTCTCTGTCCCGGGGTGAAGTACAGCTTCGCTCTATTGAGCACACCTAGCGTTTTGGATACCAGCTTGGCTTTGCCGTCTTAATGGCTCCGAAATTGGGCGTCGCTGGAAATGTCGACACCAAGGATCCCAATACTCTCGGAGATGGTAAGGGCTGTGTCTTGGAACCGTAGGGCCACAGTAAATGGGGTTTTTTAGCGGTGAACGCACATACTTGTGTCTTAGTGGGGTTGAACCGGATCAGATTATCCTGGCCCCACTCCGAGACATTGACTAGAGTGGTCTCGATATCGGACACAAGTTTTTCACGACTCTCAACCACAGAGGAACGAGGAATGTTGGCACGGCCCGTACAGAAGGTATCCCCGGTGCTGTCATCCGCATAACAATGGATGCTGTCTATAGCCAGCATGTCATTGATATGCAGCAAGAACAGAGTCGGGGATAGCACGGAGCCTTGTGGGACGCCAGCGTTAACGTCCATGCTTTCGGAGCAGCTGCCGTCTACTACGGCTCTTATGCGTCTGCCGGACAGAAAGCTGGCGATCCATTTGCACAAATCCTCGGGCAGTCCATAGGATGGTAGCTTCGACAGAAGACTTGGTGCTAGACCGGATCGAACGCCTTCGCTATGTCCAAGCTGACCACTAAAACCTCACCTTGACTCTCAATGGCTGAAGCCCACCGGTGTGTAAGATACACTAGAAGGTCACCAGTCGAGCGACCGTGGCGAAAACCATACTGACGGTCGCTGATCAACTCGTGTTCCTCTAGGTATCTTAGGAGCTTCGTGTTAATGACACGTTCCATCACCTTGGAGAGAAGGGACGTAATAGCGATAGGCCTGTAATTCGATGGGTCTGATCTATCGCCCTTTTTAGGCACCGGATGCACGAAGGCAGTCTTCCACGA
This sequence comes from Epiblema foenella, assembly GCA_963556455.1. Lineage (NCBI taxonomy): Eukaryota > Metazoa > Arthropoda > Insecta > Lepidoptera > Tortricidae > Epiblema > Epiblema foenella. The sequence goes on along the minus strand of OY747107.1, from coordinate 8,337,637 downwards.
AGACGGAACTTGCCTTTTGTGGTATGAGAGCGCGAATAGTCGCGTTAGCGCAGGACACAACTTAAGAGCACAACGTTTGAGTAACACCGCTAGTATGCCGTCCGGCCCGCTCGACTTGTGGACGTGTGGTCGCTTTTTTAAATTCAAAGATGACTCATAATAAAATATTGTACAATATTTCAATTATCTGTATATTTATAAGTATACTTGTGATGAGTTGATATTTGAAGCCCAACTTCTGAAGATGCACATGAAAACCTGAAATCCAGCTTCTCATATCAAAATCCACATCGGATGGATGATATTATTTAATAAAATATAACCTGGGGCAAGCAAATATATATTTATGCAAATAAAAAAATAAGTTTTGAGCGTAGAACGTTGCGTGTGTAGCTAAAATCTGAACCTTATGTCCTAAAAAATAGAATTACTTAGTTTCGACCGGCTAGTCCGTTGCGGTGCATGCGGTGCACACTGTACAAGCTTAATTTGAGAGATACTGCCGCTGTGTTAATTGGCGAGCAGACATGCGCTTGTGTACATTTAATACAGCGCGAGAGTCAATCAGAGACTTAGGTTTGGTATTCCAATTTCATATCAACGTGTTTAGTGCGCACGTTCCAACACCAGGTATGTTCCTCTCGCCGCTTCGGCTAAACACGACTCTGGTACACCTCCGTGGTGTCCATATACCCTATCATGCTGGAAACGAAAGAGCACGTGCTATGCGGCGAGCGCGTGAGAGCGGGATGCGATTATTAGCTGTTTTGTTAGACAGAAACCTTCTGCACGTAAACTCTATTAATTATTCTGTACCAACACTAGCTAGCCGCTCACGAAAACATCAACCCGTTGCCGCCAGGCGAAAACTGACATTATTTTGTTATGTGCCCGGAGTTCTCCGGGTCTGAGAGATGACGGCGTAAAATATATCAATTATGAATGCAAAAAAATATTTACCATCTAGACGACTGTGTCGTTGTTACTGGCGATATTTAGCTTTGGTTTTATGATTGGGATTAGTTTGGACAAAATGAGGTTACCACGTATAAAAAGTTCACTTTGACTTTTCTGAACTCTGAATGCGTAGGGCTAGATGTACCTTTTAAAGGTAAAGCAAGATTTGAATTTAATAAGCGTTAATTAATATCTGACAATCTAAAAATTCTTTTAAGCGTAAAGAATCCACTGCTTAATTTAAAAGTATATCTCAACAATGAAAAGCAGAAAACAAAAGATATTTTTTTCTAAAACTAGTCAGTAAAATGTTAAGTAGGTCTCTAGGATAGAAACAGTCCCACGCGGCGCTACTCCACCTCGGGTGAATGACGCGGAGAGTTCCAGGCATGTTGTTAAAACTCGAGTCATGTTGAGTCGCGCGCGCTAATTGTGCTAGGTGGAACCACCCCCAACCCCCTTCTAACACTCCTTGTTTTTGAGACTCGTTCCGTGAAAGGAAAAATCTTTATCATTGTTGACATTGAGCTCACGTGTTTTGTACGGAGTTAAGAGTTCCCTTTTAGTTGCATTGCATGATATGCTCTCATTTGTTGCGAGCTTGCTTTACTAAAAACGGGTATCTTCTAAATGAAGCACATTTACTAACGCGAGTAAAAAACTTTATAGCAGAACCAATAAACGCTGAACAAGTATTGCTAGTTTAATCGCAGCTGCACAAAACGCGAGCGGCAAAACCAACCTCGGATCCGAACCACAACAACCGTGCCGAAGTTTAATTCAATCGCTGTGCCCCACTGTGCCCCACTGAGTGTTGTAGGGTGAGAGGGGTGCGGGGGACGCGGGCGCGGGGGCCGGGGGCGGTGTTAATTACTACTCGTGCGGCGCGCCACATATCGCGAACTTTGGCGCCCAACGTGGGCCTCCGCTCCGCCATATTATCTTTTAATGTCAGCTGAGGGGGGCATATGTTTAATCTTGTTTGCTAACAAAGTATGGTAGCTAATAGAAAAAGTTTTTGCGTACGTATTTCTGCGTGAATAAACCAAGAACTACAAATAAGTTGAGCAACAGTAGCTGTTTGACACAAAATCTTCCACAAATGTATTAATTAAAAGCAGTATACGTGACAGCAATATCTTAATACTTTTGCTATTTCAATTAAACGTTCAATTCGTATTCCGCAAAGCTGTCCCGGATACCTCAAACATTCCTGGCCCTTGTTAGATGCGAATCCCGAGACATCCCGGGAATGTAGCCCTCTTTCCGTGGGCTTTCTCATGTAAATTTGCGAGATTTCCTTTCCAAACTCGATATAACATAAGTTAAACTGCGAGCTTAAGCGCGCTTGATTGTCAACTCCAATAACCCGAAGGCTGTTTTGTTGAGTCGCGTATTTTGCGTTTAAAAGATCAACGAAATACTTGCGTCTATATCAATATTTTTACATTTTATTCGTTCTAAACCCAGATTGCGATGATATAATAATTCATTTCGTAAATAAAACAAAAAGTAATATTTATATCCATGTTAATAATCATTATGGTGGTAAGTATCAGTTAAATTACTGAATTAAAAATTATAATAAACACATTTACTTACTCAAATATTCACTTTACAAAAATGTTACCGATGTCACAAATAAATACATCGTGTCATATTCTTGGCATAAAATTGGTTTCTAAATTGAAACATTTATAGGTGGGTGGGTCGATATCGGCAGGGCGCTCTGGGTCCATCGACATAAATTCGTATTAGTGCCACCTCTGGTCGACTTTACGACGCCTCAGCCGTACTTATTGCCTGGTCTAGAAATGTGCCCGTGGTAAATGTTTACTGAAACTTAATATCCGTATATTTATTTTAATACTCATGTGCATAAAATCTTAAGCATGTCCCCCTTTTTTTCGCTTTTGGTCCTTTAATATGTTTACAGTGGTATTTTCATAAAATATTTAATACTTGACTATTTTAATACTTGCTTGAAACTACAGATTCTTTTATACGTGTCTGTGATTAGTGATTATTTGTCGGTTTCAGTGACTTTTATTTGCGTTTGCAAATTCGAATCCCACAAAAGTTTAAGGGTTGGTAAGTAAAATTAACATCGATCAACCCACAAGATTGTTAAAACTGAATTAAATGGTTATTCTAAGAAGCGAGAAAGTAAAACCCGGTAAGTTAGTTTTCTGTTAAGAATGAACTCTTAAGCGCGGAAGACATCGTTAGAGGTGTCGCGAAGTTTCTACAGAATTAATTTAAAGGGAATTCGGACAAATGTCAATACTCTGTGACTAAATGTATTAATGAAATTCTGTTTCGGATGGACGTAATTGTTGCTGACGCCCATAGTTACCAAAGATTTCTTATTTTGATTCAAAAAAATTGTAAAGGAAGTAACTTCTAAAGACTCGTATCCGAACGCGTGAAAATGAGTGTGATCGTTTTAACTGTTCTTAACTCCGTCACAATACTTAATGTGTGACCCATTACACAGTCTCTTAAAGGTATTTGGAGATAGTATGTTCAAATATGTCTTATAAGACAAGACAATTAAATGAAATTGTAGCCATTAGGCGAAGTTCAAAACTGATAGGAAACACCGCGCAGACGTGGACTAGACAGTTTAATTCCGGAAACTAAGGCGCCCGGCGAAGCTGATTCAGCAGAATAGAGCCGAGTCATCACCTAACCAACTATGTTTGTTTAGTAGCACTGGGTTAGGTAGTATTAAGCGAGCTTACTAGAAATTACGCTTTAAAAATGTATATTGATTCAGTTCATCACGGGACGCCTGTAACTAAATACGAAAGGAATAATGAATAGGTATCAATTTTGAGTTCAAACGGGTTGCGTAAAATTTTACACAAGTGTATTTGATGACTGACTGATATTTTATAATTGTACATTCATCAAAGTTTTGTTACATAAGTAAAAAGAATATGTAGATATGTTCGCCATTTTGATAACCTGCCAAGCTCGTCGAGTATTGTAATTTAGTCAACCTCAGTCCAGCATCCAATTGCATTTCGATGACAAATATAGAAAGACGTCTCGTCGGTGCGAAATTAAGTGAGTTTGTTGAGTGTAAACAGGGATAATCCTTGGCTTGACTATGATTAGCATATCGCGGGAGTCGGCGCTCGCTCCCAAGGGGCATCTGCAATTTAAATCAGGGACTTGGCCGGGACGGGACGGCTCCTTAGCTGCGTACTCGGAATTTGAGATTTAATACGATTCGATGATTTGGGGTTCGATTTTCCGCTTGTTTGGACTGATTGAATTCGCGTTTAAAAATGACAAACATATCCATCATGTTTAACCGTAGTTAGTTAAAAATGTTGTCATTTAGTCAGCGTACCCTACTAATTATCTGAAGGTTTCGAGCGAAATACAAAATCTATGCTATAGTCATTACTGCCATAACATACATTTTATAACAAAGAACTTCTATAGAGCCATTACTTATGTTCACCATCCAATTTATTAGCTTTTGTAACACTGACAGTGACAAATCCAAGATCTGATATATCGTAATATTATTTTGATTCATGTGAACTGTTACAATACTTACTCAATCACTAGAATAAGACAAAACGGGCTTAAATATATCACTTTATCCCAAATATTATGTGCGCCTCAGTATCCAGTGTAGTGGCGTTATCTATCTCCGTACGAATTATATAGTCGCGGAGATTAGATCCATCAATCAGATGGTCTGGAGCGGTAGCCGAGATACCTCTATCACTGAGGAGCAAGCCACGGCGGGGAGCGAGCGGCTTTTTGCTGTAAAATAGTACGAATAATTTGACCCAACACCCGATTTCACCCGATTTTGTGGTAGATGGGCGATGAAAGTTTTATATCGATTTGCAATGTCCACCATTTCAGAGGTTTTATCTACGAAAGTGGTAAATAATAGTGATGAAAGCGTAAACGTAAACTTATCTTCGCAAGGGACCTAAGTTTGACTTCATATTTCGGCCCTATTTACCATCAATTTGATCAAGGGCTTATTTTTTCAGTCTTTAATAAACCAATTTCTTCAAAAGTATAGTTTTGTTTAGATTCTTTAAGATATTTATGAAAACAATTCTCTCACTCTGTAAAATTAAATCTTTTTGCAGCCAAAACTTGTAAGTTGTACCAAAGTACACTTGAGCGGCGTCTACCGATAGAGTTGTGAAAAATTACCTCTGAAGTAGACGTCGAGTGGAGGAATTTCCTGTACTTTCCCGGATAAAGAATTTAACCGTTCTTATGGGACCATTATTTATGGTACATTCCACAATTATTTATACGAATGCATACATCGTAAAACAATCACTTGGAGTTCTTTACGTCGTGTTTATAGAAACTGTTTTTTTTTTTAAATATACTATGCATTCTTTAGATTGATAACATTTTTTAATAATGTTCAAGGCCCACAAACGCTACGTTTGCTACGCCGTAGCGCGTAGCAGCATTTTGCTGGCCTGCAGCTAGCACTAATCGCACGTAAAGGCTGCCTGTAGCATTAATGGCACGTAAAGGCAGCCTGCGTAGTATTAATCACACGTAAAGGCATGACCATGATGCATGGGCCTTGAATGGGTTGATGTATAGATGGAGAACGACAATGTAAATAAAATATAAGCATTCGTAAGTGCATTTTACTATTCATGAAAGATTAAACCATCACTGATAATGATCAGAGCCAAATGCGTATTTACGCGAAATATTAATCTAGAAATAGTTTTGTCTATCTAAAAAGTTACCAGTAAGACTTTTTATACGAGGTAATTTAGAGCTCTAGTTAATTATGGTAAGCACCCTATTTTCTAAATCAATACTTTATTTATAAGCGGTGGGTTTTTAATACCAACTTTAATTTTTACATCCTATTGCAGAACTTTTAGATATCAAAAGAACTGTGTTAATTATTTACTGATGTCGTTTTTAAATCATATAAAAAATTTATTCGTCCTGTGGTTTGTCCATGAAAATACGCAACAAGGGAACAGAAATAAAATCATGTAAAGCGGCACATAGGAAAGTCGAGCTTTCTACTACAAAGTGCTTTGTGTTCCATTCGGCTATATTGGTTTTTGCAAATAAAATAGTTTCCTTATTGTGTGCTTATTCTCTGTACCTACTTGTTGTATTATGTCCTTTACCGTTGTTGTTTATTGAAGTTTCAGATACAAAGGATCTGAACTATATTCGGGAATCATGCAGAATTTTATGGTCAAGTGACTTTTTGGAAATTATAATAAATATAGAAACGAATAAAAAAACAACATTTGCGTGGCCTACAAATCATAGAGCCACTAGTGTTATTATTTGCACACATAGTAAGCAGTAGGTGGGTAACTGGTTATTATGGCTGCGGTCATAGTCATATTGTAAGGTTATCGTAAAGACTAACCCCGTTATTAATAAAACTTAACAAACCTCTACTAACTGAAATGTTCTTTGTCCCTTTCTCACGTGAATTTCACAAATGTGACAAATAAGGAGAAACGAACTTTAGCGGCTAGTTAACTAATATTGGTTTGATTTTTTAGAATTTTACTACTTTTATATCCTTACTAATTCAGCCCATGAGCATTAAAAACATTCTTCAGATCTGTACTCCTCTCGCTTGCACTTGCTTGTTCTTATGCAAAAATCAAAAAAAAAATCTTGAACCCGAAGGCTGTTTTATGGCACAACTCCATTGTCCAGACGTCAAAGTGCATACTGTTCGCATATTATTGATCACTCTGAAGAGTGATGATGAATGTTGGAGAAATAATAGAACTGTTACGTGTCTTTTACTTGTTGAAAGTGAACAGTAAGTACTAGGTGTTCAATTTACAGAGTAAGACCAAATGTTTGTTAGAGAAATATTATCCTGAATAATAATACTATCGATTAGTATAATAAAATAGGGAGTGTTTGTTTTTAAATTTTAGTTGGTTCGTGTCCCAGGCGAGGCAAGCGAGTTTTATAAAATCTTTGAATGCAGTTTTGTTTCTTCTTAAGAATAAAGGAATGTCTCCTTTTAGTAAATGAGCCAGCTTAAGGATTTAGGGTAGTTTCCCTCCAGAGCCCGACTTATCTTTCCACACTGTATATTATGGCAACTGTATGTCCTAAGCTCCTGGATAATTAAGAAAAAAATCTATGCCAATGACCGATCCAATTTTAAAGACATAACGGTTACAATGAACATTATTTCTCACCTAGATAATATCCAAACACAATATCACCATCGCACAAAGCAGTTGTATGAATTTCATAAGCTAGTTTACCAACTACGCGCATACAAGTTCCGACGACAAGACCAATTCGATTGAGCTTGGTAAATCTAAACCGTACAGGAAGTTGAACCCAATCGTGTCCTCACCTGGAGCTAATCTGAATTTCAAATCAGATAACACGAATCCGGGCTGCCAGTAACCGTGTATCTTTATCGTAGGAAATAGTTTCGCGGCGCCCTTAAGGCTGCCGAAAGTAAAGGGATTAGAAAGTTGTGTCCGCTCCGAAATTGCGTGGCCTATATAACTGTCTATAATGTTTAGGAATCGTGTAATGAGATTTCGGACACGATCAAAGTTAGTGTTCAGACAAATTTATGTGTTTTTCAAATCATTAAAGCCAGCGACACTTGTGTCGCTTAGTTTCAGTATATGTTTCTGCAGTGCATTAACATCTGCAAATACTCGTGCTCGCGAAAATTCGAGTCGCGGTAATGATCCAGATATGACGTTCATTGTTATCGGCGTGAATAGGCTCAATTAATTACCCATTGAACATAATTCGGGCGGGTCTGCAGTCATCGCTGTAGCCGAGTGCTCCGTTTAAATTGATATCGACTGGCTGCAAACTATTGATTCGTAATAATACTCACAATCAGTTAATAATGGAAGATTCAAGGCATTGTTTTCATATGAACTTATAAATCAAATCTTGTTGAGAAGAAATCCTCATCAATCAAAGCTACTTTTCAAAAGAGATGAACAAATTATTCTTTTTCTATATAATAGCGACGGAAAATATAATTGCAATGAATTAGCTATAGGATAATATATTGTTTTCTGGCTGTCGACAATTCTCGAGCGCAGCATTTATCATGGCAAACTTTTTCTTTCTTAAGGCGGAATCCGAACCCCTTTCGGAAAACTTCCGACGAATCCCCTAAATAAGGAATTTGTAGATATCTGATTTAAATAGCTCCTCGTACATCAAGCCTCCAAATTACGAGAATTTATGTAATTTTTTAGTACGATAAAATAGTCAAATATTACTTGAAATCTATTTAAAATCACGGTTTAATCATATTTTTATGAATTCATTTACTTTATATACGTAAAATAAGCCCATTGATTACTTTAATGAAATAACGAGCCCATAATTTATTTTCCTCGCCTAAATTTAATTACATCCGCCGTTTCTCGTACCTCTCGTTTGAGGTATGATTTTGTATTTCACGGAGATAATTATTATCATGCTTAATTTCTCTAGTTTTTGTAGGTACGCAATATCATGCCTCCTTAGTCAAGAACGTAATGTTTAATAGAAGAAACATTTTCAAAATTGCTAGTTATTTAAAAAAAAAGTTATTGCAAAGCTATTGAAAGTAGTCCATTTAGCGGTAAAAGTTACATTTTTGCACTTAACGCCCCCACCCTCGAGTTGTTTCCCAAGATGTATTTATAGTCGGCAACTTTTCCTAACTTCATGGCGGCAACGAAATATCCTTTTAATAGCGGCCGGGGTGTCGGGTCGTCTGCAATTTAGATTAGTCCTTTAATTAAATTAACATTATGATCCCTATCTCGTTGGAGCAGGTGGTCGACAATATTGCTGGAACTCTTTCTACGCTTTCGGCTCCAGATTTTATATTGTTTACTCTAACTTTGATTTTGTTTTGAAATGTTTTTGCTGGGGAGCTACTGTTTCAATTTCTTTAAGTTGATCGTGCATTGGCTCTTTTTCTTTATATTGTTTATTTTTCTTGAATGTAACTAACGTAGTACTGTGTAGTCTTAGATTTTTTTCATTTTTATTAGGTACATCATCATCGTCACTCTTAGTCTGTATTTGCCCACCGCTGAGTACAGGGCCTCTTTTCCAGCGTCTTCTTTGATTAACTACTTAGATCAGAATAAAATATAATTTGTTTGAAGATATTAACTTCAAAACTTAATTACAATATATCCAATACACAAATCCAAAAAATATCGAAATTAAATGATTGGATAGGATATATTGTAATTTCGTATGCCCTTATTCCATGAATATGATAGATACCTGATTTGTATTTACTATGGCTTCCATCCGCGAAGAAAATAAATAGTCCGTGATTCGATATTGTAAATGCATGTATAAATTACCCTGTTCAATGTTTCCAGCCTATTTGCGTTTACGTTGTCTATTCCCCTAACTGCCAATCTTCGGACGGTGGGAGTCGAGCGAAAAATTAGAAATATCTCTATCGTTGGGTCTCCGCCACCGCTGTATTGGAGGCTTACAAAGGATCAATCTTTCCGTTTCTTAACAAAAAATGTTTTGTTTTATTATACTTGCGGCGAAATATAACAATGTTATTGTCTAATGGGATTAAGTCCGCCATTTGTACATACATACATTTTGAATTGTGCAATAAATTTTAAAATATTAATAAACAGTTTGGCTAATTGAGTATAATATATATATATATACCTGGGAATATGTTCACCTTTACTTATTAGTTTTTTATTTGGTTGTTGCGTTTAAATATCTACGAGACAGAAACTTTGACGTTATTGTCGATAACCGCATAAGATGTGGAAATTGTGAATTATGGGCTCAGAGATCTCGTGAAAAATACAAAACATATCCACTGCATTTTTATTAAAATCAAGTAAATGGGTCATCAAATTCACTGCAAAAGATTCCTTAAATACGATACTGTTGAAAATAATTTTGATTCGTAAAATTTATACTTTATGATGTATGCTTAATCGGAAAAAGGCTGGATAAAGTTTATAAACCGATTTTTAACCAGTTTATAAATTCGAATCGACAACCGCGTAGTATGCAGACTAAAGTGTGACCACAAATCTATTAGTCCGTTGTTTCAGTCAGCCCGTAGACAAAGATATTCCATTACCTTAAATTGATAAAGGTAAAACAAAAATACCACCGGTACGTGACACCCAAATCTTTTTTCGTAATTTTTACAAGAACGAAACGTAAAGGTATACTGCTAATGGATTGATACAGACCTCGCTGGATTAGCCAGGGGAAGTTAGTTCCTACCATTTCCCATTCAAAGAGACAAGTCTTTCAATAAAGGGAAAAATAGAAACAAAACAACACTCGCTATTGTCTTGTATCATAACAGGGTAGTGTGATTTTATTGTGAAGCAAATACTGTGTTTTTATTTACAGATAAATGCATTTTTGTATTTTTCTCTGCTTAATATTGAAACACAATTACCGTTCTGTTGGCTCATAGTATACTACAAATAAGATGAATTGTATATTGTTGTGTATTTCAGATCGTACAAAGATTCATATAATAGTAACTTATATTGAGCACAAAATAGCTGTGATTTAGTTGTTGAAAAATGACTCAATTATATCGTGTTAGTATTACTTTTGACTTGAATAAATGTACCACATTTACAGAATAAATTGAGAAGGTAGTAGTTTTGTGGTCATTATAGTGTTCCATTTTTTAAATACGAGTATACTCGCAACTCACGCCTGCTCCTCACATATTTACAAAAGCATCCATTAGTTGATTTACACTCGGATTTATCTATTAAATGGCTTAAAGAAGACATTGATAGTTTTCTTTATTTTACCATTAAAACATATAGAAAGAGAAAGATAAATACGTCGACAGAAATATAATCATTGCCACCAGACTATAAACAGCATAAATATATTTCTGTATACGAGTATGTTTCCATTATTATCCTTTTCGCAAATATGACATGTCGTGTCCTCCTATGGAAACGTGACGAGCCCAATTTGATTACCCCTCTCTGTTGGGGGAGCGACTTTTCATTTCCAAATCGTTTTTGACTGTCGTCGTACCTTTTGTTAATAATTAAAAATGCGCTTTATAGCTCATTCGTTCGTTATTATCGTTCACATGTAGCCAGCAGTACGTAATGTATAAACATGAACTGAGCCTCCACTAAACCGTTAATATAAACTCCATACAAAATACTCCTCTCATTATTCATCTCAGTTAGCGCATAGCCACACATGGCTATGTGCTTACGTAAAAAATGTATTCCAGATTGGTTCCCTTTATATTTACAGAATTGTGCATCATTGTACCTATATACAACTATTGATGAATAAACATTAGATTGAAAACATTTAAAACAGTTACTTTGTAAATGTTTGTACTTTTTACTGATAGCAGGTAAAAACAAAATTCCAAGTGTGCTTAACGTTTTTACGGACCAACGGTACGTATTAAACTGCAAGGGTGCGTATACAACAGAGCATGATAAATCCCCGTGCACCGCCCCGGGGTTTTCGCTCCGTTCGCTTCGGATTCGTGCTGTGCGATCGATCGTATGAACACTCCTTTGTCAATATTTTATTTTTATTTAATATGGACGACGTTTAATAAAGTTTGGCTTTATGTAGCTGGTAGACCCTATGGCGTCTGTATGAACTTCGTAAATTATAGGAAAGTAATTTTTGCTACTGATGGCAGATATATGCAGTAAAGATATTATCTAGCCGCAATTAAAATGAGAATGCAGGTGATAGTTTCTATATACACACGCCATTTTGCATATTATTTGACAGCTACCCCATTCCGAAAGCTATCGCGGTCGAGTAATAATAGGGTTGCTTGATAGATGTAATTAATGATTATGAAACGGATTGTTTAAAGTAGCTTATATTTCCTAGCAGCTACACAACTACGAGTTAAAATTCAAAGAAAATCATTTAATTAACTAAAATAATTTTATTTAGTTAATTTTTTTCTTATCTGTGACTCAAATGATCAAAACGACGCCATGTTGCTAGTGACGTCATATCACTACAAACAGCTGCAGTCAAAACAGTTTTTGCTATTTGATCAATACCTATTTATTATTCTTCTAAGTGTCACGCGAAGAGGTTAGTTAATTTATAGCAGTGTGATATCATGGGAGCACTGGGTCGTGTTTAGGCGCGAAAAGCGAAACGAACTGGTTATAAAAAATGTCAAGTACACAATTGCATTAACAATAATGAAGCTTAAATAGTTATTGTTATTGGAGCTAGAATTTAAGATACCTATCTTAAAGAGTATACAATTGTGTTGTGTCAGTGTAGAGCTATGTAGCTCCTCCCAATTAGACTGCGTAATAGACCTGATCCAACATTCGCTCATTAAATTAACATTCATGCGCAGCATCTAACAATGCCTGTCTTTGTTTTGTACCATGATTCCAGGCTTTACCTGTTGAATTCAGGAACCGTAGCTTGTCGCATCCTAATAATATGTGCTACATATACCGGCCATACAACTAGCGCTAACGTGCATGCGCTGAATATTACCTATTCATTAGGTAATGCTTTGTAAGTTACCCAAACTCATTTTTTCGAGCGTTCAAGCAAACCTATTCGAAAATAGTATAAATATGGATTCTAGTTGCTAATAATACGGTTTTTCAATAATATTACTAATTTAGAACCAATAATTTCAATGAACAGGAATCAAGATTTAAAAGCCTCCCTCCGCTTAGTTTTCTAAACGACGACTAGTTGCATATTGGGATAGGTATTTAGGTAATAAGGAGCTGCAAGATGCGGAAATGTATATATTTATTATCGCCATCATTATTAACTTGCCTATATATTATAATAACCATTACTAGACATAAGATTTTCTGCGGTAAAGACAGCTATTGTTAGTAGTTAGGTACTAGCTCAATGCGGATTGAAGACTTCGCACCTAATAAATAAATGTATTAAGTTTGTTTTCATCCTAATTATACGTCATTTTATGCATACTGAATTTGATTGTACTTTATCGTATTTCCCTTTGAGCTAAAATAGTTTTATCTCACTGTTTCGGTTTTGCTGTTCTCCCATTGCTCGGCGTGATTTAGAAAACTGATTCGCATATGGCTCTGTACAATTGTCACCCGATTGCGCCCGGCTAATCTCACTTTGGCTTTTTTTTGACAGCCAATATGCAGCATACCGAAAATAAAAATATGCCTTTTCCAACGCAATATTTCACACAGTCATAACTAATTTTACCGAGGTGATTTCTAGTAAATTGACTCAAACCGGTTGATGTTTTACACTACTGAACGTACTTATTCATTTCATAAATGTAGGTACGTTTGTATCATGATAGCGCTTATAGACTTGCTTGGAGAAAAGTGCATGGTCCGAGGTGTCTGTGGCAATCACGACCCTCGGCTGGTGGTCTTATAAATTCGTCTACACAAAAAACCTGTTCAACTGTTCATTATCAACACCGATATTCCTAGTATTGCGGCAGATAAACCGCACACTAAGCTGTCTCAGCGCGGTTCACAATACAATCTACGTTCCTGTCACATTACTGCCACCCGTGATGTGATCAAGCCGCTGCTCCGTCAAAGGCCGTGTGCCGTTTATGCTTTGTTCAGTGAAATTAGGCTATAAAATGTGCATGTATTCACTATAAATGTATTTTTCAGTGAATTTGATAGATATTAATCCTGAGGTAAGAAATTTACATGTACTTAATAGTAAGGTCTTACTCTTAGGTAAGGTATACACCCAGAGGTCTATAATGGTAGCGTGATAAAACAACAATATAAAGCATCTGCCAATTTTTGATACCATTCGATAGAAAGTGACGGATGCTTTATCTTATCGTTTATCACGCTATCACGCGACCATAATACGGGCCCAGTAGTATAATTTTACTAATGTTTGCCAGTACCGAAACAAACACAGTTTTCGATGTTTTCCCTATTTTTGCCTTTCCCTTGTAAAGCACACAAGTATGAAACATAACTCAATAGTGGAGCGGAGGGATTCCGAGGCAACCGAGTGTAAAATGGTCGACACAGAGGGGCATTTTCAAACTGACCGGACGCCCCCGCCGCTGGGTGAAATATGTTGGCGGAGCGAGTATTTGACGTCCTTATGTGATATTTCTCTCGCATAGGTGTGGTCGAACTTGGATCAGGTAAAGATCTGTAAGATCTAGTCGACGAGCACTTTTATGGGAGGCGGATTTATATTGAAATTGTATTACGTATAAGCGTCTGAAACGAACGCTCCGAAATTTAATACGCCTTAAAAACTAACGTATAATGTAACAATAGTAGTAATTCCTTTAATTAGGTAAACCTACTCATATTTAAATTATAATGACGTTAAACTTTATTGATAGTAACAATACAGTAAATGAGAGTGGTAAATGTGTAAAGCGTGATTAGTTGGTTACCCGTAAGGGCTGTTATGGCAACTAAAAGACCAAACTAATCCAGTTATATTTACCTTTTTTTAAAGGGATCGTTTATCTTTTACATAAGTTGCCTTCACCCTAGGCTATTTTCAATATTTGTCCAAATCCTGGCCGAGCCTCGAGCTAAACCGGTAATGCTTATTCGTTGTCAAAGTGAAATATTTTCCATCGAGGACAGGGCGCATTCGCTTGGAAAATGACTACGTAAAAAGAGATGTGATATTGAAGTGTAGTTATATATTTTCTGCACTGAATATCTACAGTCTTATTATTGTTACATTGTATTAAAAATTCGCGTAAAAATATCGCGTATCGGAGAACCGGGGCATTCCCATGCAGTCGACCGGAAAATAGCCGACATTAAGGTCTGACATTCTGCTACTGGCCGAGGGACGGATACGATAAAAATATATATTGTAGGAACCGCTTCTGCTCCGAACAGAAGATTTCACGTTCAAGGATGATCTTCAAATAACGGTTATGGCTCATTCAGTGTAGCATTAGTTAAAAAGGGTTGTTAAAATATTACTAATCTATACTGCTATCTGTCAATTGTGGTTTAAGCTGTTGGTAATTGACGCAAATCGACTTAAAAGCAGTATGATTGTTGCTATAAATCTTTGTCTGTCATACCTTTTGAGTATTAGAAAGTTAGATGCATAAATAAAATGGGCAATAAGATGGCTAGGCGCGGGCGGCGGCCGGTGTTGCCAGCAATTAATCTCCATTTCCCGCGCGCGCCAAATCGCACCGCCATTACGACCTCTGTTTTATTTCATTAAATGGACCCGCCGAATTAATGCGTTGCACCGTTTACAAAGGCGATGAAAGAATCGAGAAGGAGCGGTTGAATAGAAACATTTCTGGCTTCTTTTGTGTTTCCGGTGAAAAATGTTCGTTACTTTTTGTTTGAGGTGGGAAAAGCCTACTTGGAAATGACATCAAATGTAGCGCGAAGTTTCTAAGGGAAAGGTTATTTTAAATTAGGAATAGGCATGGCAATCATTATCTCATTAGTTAAATACAACGTAACCAAACAAAGCAAGGTTTAAATTAATAAGGTTTTACTGATTGTTACAGGTGCGGACGCTATTCGTTAGCGGACTACCCATGGATGCAAAACCACGCGAGCTTTATTTACTATTTCGAGCATATGAGGTGAGTTTGTACCATATTTTCCACGTCATTTTATTAGCTGCAACCACAGTGACAGATTTAGGCCTAATTTGCCAGTTACAGTATCATACTGAATGAAATTTCATATTTAACTACATCGTGCAATTATGTATGTACCTGGTTAAAGGATTTCTTGATTTTATTGATATGCTACTTGATACGTCAATTATTCAACAAGCCAATCCCATTTTTGAAGCATTCCCGTTTAGAAATATTTTAGTAAACAATGTTCTTTATTCTCTTAAATCTTAATGTGATTTCTTCTCTTTAATCGACATAATTTAATTCCATATTTAATAACTACCAACACTACCTATACTTATACTTACTTAACTACTCATTTATTAACTACTTATAATAATCAACTGACGTCCAAAACTTTTATTCTTATTAATAAATGAATATGAATATGCTATACCGGATGTGAGAAAGGCAGGACATTATTGAGGTTAATAGATATACAATGACTTTCCAAACTTAGACACAAGGGTCAACCCTTTTCTCCTTCAACGAATGGCTGAGTTACAACTGTTAAGATGTTATTAGGTATATATAAAGTCCGGAAAGGATGCTCAGAATAAAATATTTCTTTGCAAATGTATCTTCCCTATTTCTATTTGCTTTGATAGTAGTATTCGTTTGTAATTTACGAAATATGTATATATCAATAGGAAAAGCGGACTAGTCCTAACATCAAATGTTCTCAATGCACGCAAACCACTCTTCCTTCCATAAGGAAACGATGATATTAAACTGACTCCTGAAAACGTCCAAATATTTACTGCTAGAGAAAATAAAGCAGAAAGCAACACGGCTTACCGTCACGCGACGTAGATCTCGACTCGGATTACTGCGTCGTAAATATCAAATGTCATGCTCCGATTCCTAATATTCGGATTGAATCGATTCAGTGTACCGATAAGGGGGATTACACTCGATTCTCGGCTGGCACCGACGGCACCGCAAGCATAAAGGTGCCTAAACTTAAACCATGGGTCGTAGTTTCTGTGCATCGCGTGCTCGGCCCGTGCCAGGCACCGAAATCTACTATTTTTCGACCGTTTAACAGGCTTTGTTGAATAGAATGAAACTATGACTTATTGACAAAAGCATTAAAGTAATTTGGTAATGTGGGCTCGCTTAATGGATTCTGCCACGAGTAACATAGCCTGAAAATCGTAGTTAAAAGGTTTATCACTGTATTAATTCCTTTTCTCTTTTGTGCAGGGTTATGAAGGTTCTCTATTAAAAGTGACTAGCAAGAATGGAAAAACAGCATCGGTGGGTACAATATTTATTGTTGATTTTATTTTAGAATGTTTTGTAGATACAACATAGCATGTTTACTGTGTATTTTGTTACAGCCGGTCGGGTTCGTCACATTTCACACCCGGGCCGGTGCAGAGGCAGCTAAACAGGACCTTCAGGTTAGTATCGTCACATGCATTAAATACTATGTGTACCCGAATATTCCATATTTAGTAATATTAGAGTTCCCTCTAAAGTTCCCGGAATTCCACGCAGACTAACAATCTTTCAATATCAATCCGGAAACTTTAGAATGAATCTCGATAATTGTAATGCGACAAAATAGGCGAAAAATAATGAGAAATCTAATAAACGCGAGCTAATAATGTTTAAATACCTACTAGCTGACAAAGTAGGAGAAAACACAGTAACACTAGAAGAATAACACACACACAATGCCTTATAACCAGTACGAATGGCTTTCAAACACAGTAAGATATCGTAAGTTCTAACAAAGAATATCTCTTGAAAAGACTGAGATATCAGTGTTAAGAAACCTAATTGCTGTTGTATATACTAAAAAAATGTAAGACGCACGGTGTTACTAAACCTCTATCATCACACGCCTGAACACAGCCAATGAGCACTATAGTTAATATCTCATTGTAGACTCGGAATAACATCTTCCTAACTCGAGTAACCGCATCGTAAGTTATGCTAAACCCATGCACATATCGAATAGACCAAATCGGGCCTTCAGCGGGCCGCGCTCGGCGCCGGCGTGTGACCAATATTGAACGTGTAAATACGCAATTGCATGTCACGGTTTGACAGGTTTTGATGTCACGTCCCAAGCACTGTGTTCCGTCACTCTTGCAGCAGGCGCGAACTTCTAAACTTGTCCAATGACCATCATCTAAATTCTCAAGAATACAAATTACATTCCACTTAAATGGTGACCATTTGGTTCGTAAGCAGTATAAGATAAATATTCTGGGGGATATTGCAAATGGTTCCTCGAGTCTGTTAGACGAAATTGGCTGTCCTTGTCCAAATGCAGTATCCTCTGCCTAATGTATGACTGATGACGCGAGTGCCCTCGCCGCCGAGGAAACACAATAGGGAGCACGCGGCAACCGAGCCTTCCATCTTCATTATATCGGAGCGCCGCGCCGCTCGCGGCTGTTCACAGCAGGGCGTCCGTTTCGACCCCGACATGCCGCAAACGATTCGGCTGGAGTTCGCTAAAAGCAACACGAAGGTCAGCAAGCCGAAGCCGGCAGTTGCCACAGCCGCGCCAGCTGCACACCCTGCATTGATGCACCCACTCACTGGACGTAAGTACCGCAGTACGCACACACCGCCCGGCGCTGCTCGACCGCCCCACACCCCTTCTGACCTCACTCGACCGCCCACTTTAATCATGTTTCGCGATCCGTGATGTAGCAATCCTCAAAATACACCATCGATTCCGAAATAAAAATTAGGAAAACTTTAATTATCATTTGTTGTATCTAACCGTCCACCCACAGTGAATCGCCTGCACCAACAATAAGGGTTGTTTACAATATACATAAGCACACAGTTCCTTCACTTCAAAAAATATGAATTAATTTATCGTTGGGGCGTCGAGCAAACGCTATGGGCAAGTATCTGTGATCGCTTACACGTACCACGCAAGGCCTAGCTCCGCGAAGCTCTTTCAACCAAAATATCTATCGGTTTCTACTACCACTACACACATGTTTTCATGATACTTGATATAACGACATTATTAAATGGGCGAGCCGTGAAAACATGTCGAGGACAATCTTAGTTCTCTTCATACCTAGTCGCGAAATGCTAGATTTCTAATAAGCTACCATCTTGGCACATCGCGATTCAAGTATTTTGAGAACAAATCCGATCGAGCACACTGTAAATAATGATTTTCCATAGATAGCTCCAGCTAATTGTTTTTTTATGGAGTTGTTTTTGTATTGGATAGTGACGTGGTACGATTGCGCAGACTTAGCGAGTCCGTTCTTCCCCGGAGGCGGGGAGCTGTGGCACCACCCACTGGCGTACGGTGGGGAACTGCCGACGCTGTCGCACGGGCTTGTGCATCCCGCCATCCACCCGCAGATGGCGCCGGTACGGTCTTACCTCTGACTAGCTGCCGCCGATAGGCCACACCACGTGAGTACCCTTTTTTATTATCTTCTGGCTTGATGTTGCCACCTATTTGATTTTGTTATATCGGGGAACTCAATATGCCGTGAATGTATACCTCCAGCTTGGTGGCTAAAATCATGTCTTCGTTTGATTAATATTTTTTTTATTTGAACATATTTATTTATATTACAAACCACTACACCATACAAAAAAACATTTAAAAGTAACATGGAGTTTCAAGGGAGGTATATATATCTAAAACTAGCGGACCTGACCCTTGCCCTTACCCTGCCCAATAGTAGCGACACCTATCGGGTCGTAATTGTTAATCTAATCTAAACCATCTGATGACTCACTCAATCACACTTTAGGAGAAGTTCAGTGACATACATACGACTCACGACCTGCAATTGCTGATCCATTTAGGTGTTAAAATAATTTTGTTATTTTTAGGTGTCAAAATAATAGTTAAGCTATGGATGCTAGAAGTCACTTTTACACTGGTAAACTGAGCTCTAAATGGCTTAACAATTAAAGTCCGTGACCATAAATGATTACATAATAATAATTAAAAAAATGTTATCTGTACATATTGTATAAAGATAACAAAAGTTTGAGCAGTCGCCTGCTTCAATTAAATGTCAGTATGTGAACGGGCAGACCCCCCTGACGCTGGGCGCGTGCGTCCTGCCTGCGCCGGCGCTGGGCTCGCCGGGCGCGGCCGTGCCGGCGCACGCGCAGCCAACTGCGCACCCCGCGCACCCCGCGCATCCTGCGCCGCCCTGCTCGACCCTGTTCGTTGCTAACCTCGGGCAGTTCGTCTCCGAACATGAGCTGAAGGAGATATTTAGCAGGTAAGATTTTGATGCTTGCGAGAGAATGGCAGATTCGGAAGGCTACCTGACGCTTTCATTTCGCATTGCAATGTGACATAATTGTGTTTCGAGTGCTTGTGCGCATTACATTGGTATCAAATTGGAATGCGAAATATTAGTATCAGAGCGATATACGTTGTTCAGCATCTTATTCCTTTGTGAGTTCAATACATGGATTTACTTCTATCCGAATTCTGAAGTTGATTTTTATAAAAGATTTTTAACTCCTTCGTAATGATGATGCTGAATAGTGAACACCCAAGGATAACTAAATATTTCAATGTGTACTCACGTGCATTATTTAGTCTGGAAGTGCCTATTTTGGCAGGAGACTACAGAAACTATAGTACGCAACAATCCGTGTGTTCCTAAAAAAATCTTCGGGTTCAGGTGGAATGGTTTATTTTGCCATAATAACGTGTAAGAGCAAGTGAAAGAGAAGTACCTGAAGAGTGTTTTGAGTGCTCACGGAATTAAGTTTTGATCTTCCAGTCCAAATCACAATTTTGAATGTCTCGTGCATGACCACACACGATTAATGTTCAATAAGAATAATTAAAAAAATGTGATAAATAATCATATTTTTAAACATGTCGGAATTAATTATGTTTATGTAAACTTCCACAGTGCATGTTTCACCAAATGTCACAATGTCGTCCACTTATACTATAATTAGGTCTTATTTTTTGTTTGTATGTCTCTCACAAACAATTATGATTTATATTTCGCTTTGAGGATGACTAATATTTTTTCGCGATAAGTTTGTGTGAAAACTAATGCCTGCACCCGTACCACCCACCGAGCATGACAGTGTACTCGTAATGTCACTTGTATTGCTCCACACTTTCACAACTAGCCATAACGATATCAGCACTACACCACACACAAAGAGTCATTTTCTGTTCTGATGTATTAGATTGCACTTCCACAGAAGCCACTACGTCGTCAGTGCTAACATAAACGGATCAGTCATTGGTTTATGAAGAAGACGATAATAACATATGTTATGATAGTTTCTTTTTTTAACTTTCTTTCGATCGGCCTTAAGACGTATTCTCCGTTACACTGCAATTGCTCCAATCTAAGTTTAGAACAAAGTTTTGCTGGAGTAATCCACCTGTAAACGATCGGCTGTGGTGTGGCTCTTCCGAACATGCCGCTCTCTGGGCCCGCCATATAAATAGTCTCTGGTCGCACTAAAATTTAAACCAAATAGATAGGGCTTCGTAATTAACCGGTAACTGGACACGTCCAACGACACACACTTGTCAAAGCGGGTGGGTGGCGAGCGCTGGCATCTAAAATGGTGATGACAGTTGCGCGGGATTCTCGCGGCTGCGACTGCTGACGGCCGGCGGCGGCAGCGCCGGTCCCGTGGCGTTCGTCGACTTCGCTAGTCCGACGGACGCGGCCGCCGCCATCGCTCGGCTGCAGGGCGCGCTGCTTCTCAGCTCTGAGGGGGCCATCCATCTTGAATACGCGCGGCACAAGATGGCGCACAACGGCTGGATTCTCGCGCACGAAGTACGCACGCGCACTTTGTTCAGCGTCTTTGGGGTGCAGAGCCTTGGACTGATGATTCTTCACAGTTGCATTGTACAGTCAGATGCAGAAGTAGCTACGCATTCAGAGAGGTCAAAATGCTCTACATCCGTCGTTATTATAAATAAGCTAATCAGTTTTGAGTACTTTCCCAGCATACTTCTGCTGCTGATTTGATACTTCAAAGTAACTGATGGTGAGATGGTTCAATGTAAGCAAGGACCTGCTCCCTATCGACATTTATAATATTTTGGAGCCCATATTACTGTGAACTGAAATGAGATCGAAATCGTTGGATTATTTGAAAAAACTATTTTCCAGCTCTGTTCCAGACATATGGGTTTCAAACGCAATAATGTTCATTAATTTTTCACCATGCACAATGCACAAAATGCTTGCCTAGTTTTAAAGAATCGAATTAACTGTGACTTTAACTTGAAAAGTATTTGTTAAAACAAATGAATATATATCTAATGTTAACCGTTCGTTTACCAGGGAGCCAAAGGCGGAGAAGAGAGCGAACAGCATTAATTCGTTCGTTGCTCTCGGTACTTGACAACCAGCGAACTGAGGGGCGCGCAATCTTGATCCTCTGCAACGCATCGGAACCGCGGCCACGGGAGATGGAGCCTATTGCTATAACCAATGTGCATACTACGGCTGCTAGGATCAAGATTCATCTGACAACACCTCCTCGTAGATTGTTCGGAACCGGTTCAAAGACACAAAAACCTATTCATTTGTATTTTAAAAACCGGTTTTGTTCACCTACTCGTAGATAGCAATGCTCTCATCTCCTTACAACATTGTTTTCCGTTCCAGCGTCAGGGGTGTGGTGTCTTAATTTATACCAAAATTAGCACAAATGGTTATTTAAATGCATTAATAAATAACATTCCAGTTTTATTGTTCACCGTTCATAATAAAAATATGTTTATAATTATTAATTTAAATGATTAATTCTTGGTGTACACTTTCTCGTTTATTATCGATATTTTATTTTAAATGTGTAACATAAGATTTATTTACAACTTATTGCGAATTCGTTTCTACAAGACCGATGCAAACAGTTGAGAGGATTATAATTATAGTGTAATACCAGAAATTAAACATTTTAGGATAAATCTCATTCGAATAAGCTAAAAACCAAAGGTGCCCTTCATAGAAAGATTACGTTTTGTTAAATAATATTTCAAGTTGAATGATTTTAAATGAAGTATGTAATAAATACGATGCTTTTGTTTTAGCCTCGATAATGTTAGCGTATTTAAATGAATTTCATAACTATTTCAAATTATATTTATCTAATACTTTCTTAGTAATTTTTATATTGTTCAATCACTCGTTAAAGCGCTGGCACTCTAGTGTTGGTCTTACGGTCCTTTCTGTCTGTAAATGGAATTATCGGAATAATTATAAAGATTGAGTATACTCGACGCGAATGGACAGGGACGCCCCTTGGTACCGCTTGCTGTGGAGTGCAACTCGCTGGACGCGCCGCCGCCGCACCGCGCGCCGCCCTCACCGAGTCACCGACACCCGCTCGCCGCTCCCCTCCCGCCTCCCGTCTCTTCTCTAATACTTGTGTCACACACGATTATTCCTTTCTATGTGCCTTGTCTACGGTTCCCTAACCCTTCAACGTTTTAAATATTTCTACACTTTCGAGTTCTTGTCTGAGAGTTGCTGTAGGGAAACGGAGAATTAGTTAGGCGGGGCGCGGTGCGACCGGCCGCTGTCGGTTCAGTCGTGTTGCGAGAATTTAGCCTTGGCCTTATGAGAGTTAAAAATAACTTAATGTAATCATTATACCTATTAATTAATTGTAATAATATATTAGTTGGCGCCGTGCGGGTACGCCGACGCTGATTAGTGAAACAATTACTCTATCTGCATGCTTTGACGAGCTTTTTGGTAATAATCTAATTTTAAATTTAGTAGTTACTTTTATTGTGTAATCGTTAGGTCAATACCATAAATTTAGATAAGGGTATTTATTGTAGCAAATCGACATAGTTACATTACTATTTAATGAAAGTTATTCATACATAATAATGAAACAATGTAATGAATTTTAAATTTACTGAATTTAAGGGTTAATCAAATGGAAAATTAATATATTTTTTATTTTTAACTAGTTGACTATCGCATACAGAATACTAGTTACCTACTGAAACAACGCGGGAGACCACTCCACGCGAGATAGCAATAAACCAAAAATAAAATCTTAATGTTATTTAGGTACCTATTAGTGACATTCTGCTGATGTAAACGTAAAAATTATATAAAAAAAGTAAAAAAAATCCCTGCTTAGGCTATTGTAATAATATATATTGGAATATTGTTTTGTTTGACGTTGACGCGACGGATATGGACGAGGCATTCACGGCCCGCCGCCGCGCGGGCGGCCCGAGGTACCTACCGCATGTGAATTCTTATGAAAATTTCTTAGTCAATATATAATAGAAATCTCGTCAATTTTTGACTTAGCAAAATTTTATACGTTGTTTATAATGACTGTAACTTCACAGTGTACCGAGCGTCGTGACGTATAGACCAAAGATAAAGGATATACATAATTTTTAATACTAACCTCAGACCGTACCAAATTCGTATTTTATAGACAACCCTGTACTGGCAATTACATTTTGCAACGTCGAGGACATGCGTCTCACAAGGAATGCGGTTGGACGATAACATAATTTATCGTGTAAACTATCTGTCATGAGAAATGAAATAAGAATCACTTTAAAAATCTCGAATTCCTTAATATATTTATTTGTAATAAATTCACTGTCGGTTTTAATGATTAAGCTATGTCAATGTTTACTTATTTATTTCGATTTAATGCTAATTAGTAAGGTATTATATAATAAATAATGTAGTGATCTCCCATACCTTCGGCGGTCGGCGATCTCGTGAACAGACTAAAAATACAACGAAAAGTTATTAATTTCTTTTCTGTTGTTAATTTTTCAGGTTCATTGATGACTTCGATATGTGAGACTTGGCAGAGAGACCTGACAAGTCTTATTTCGGTAAAATTAATAAAGTTAACTTACATAATACGACCACTCCAGTCATCAGTGGACCTTAAGTTTTGAATTGCCTACAACGTCACCGATCGCCATTTTGTGAACATTGGTTATTCAAGATGGCGTCGGGGGCGGCGTGGACGCGCACGCGCAGGGACGCCGACGCCGCCATGATTCCGTCCAACAACCGTAGATAGCGCGTAAGAGACGTCCAGTGGCTGAGGACACGGCTACGTCACCTTTTGCGGGACTACTCGATACATATCATCGTGTAATATTAATGTGTAATTAGAGTAAAGAGCGGTTTCATAGAGACGTTTATTCTGTATCTTGTCTACTATTTATTACTTATAATGCAATCGGCTATATGTCACGCTAAATTCAAAATTCAACCAAATTCAGTTCTTAGCAAAGTACTCACGCTTTAGAATTTTAATTTTAGTTGTATGCTTGTCTATCACAACGTTAAATTGGAACATTTATATAGATATTGATTGCTTTTGCATAATATACCGTGTGTTACGGGCACGCGGGCATTTATTGAAGCTGATAATATAATATGTTCGATTAGCAATTATTTACATACCTACATGTATCAAATCATAACTATGCGAATTAACTGAAACATTACATTTCCAAACTCCACACCTAGGTACACTGCTTAAAATAACAACGTAGTAAACAGAACATTAAGAGCTGTCATTTGTATTGCGTTGTCAATTTACTTTGCTGGCAATTTAATTTTTGTTAGATATTAATTGAAGTCGAAATTAGTTTCATTATAAGATTAAGCATATGGTTAGGTTAAGGAACTATGCTTAAATACCCTACTAAAAGAAAATCCCACATGCCGGTAACACGCGGTATTTGAAATTAAAATTCGTAAAAAGTTATTTTGTAAACGTTTACTGTGAAATCGACAAGATGGTGTTCGAATCATCGTCAGTAGGCAGAGGCGAGAGCGTGACATTGGCCCGCATGTGATAGGGTAGAGTAGGGGTGGTAGCAGCGCCTTGCAACTTATAGGTTAAGTGAAGCGGTATCACACAAACGCCGTACATCGGAAACATATCAATTCTGTGCCCCTAATAAATTTAGTTAAATACTAATAATCTAAGAGATACATATGAATAGAATAAAGCAACAAAATAGATGTTTTGAGTATCAAATACTGAGTGTTGTTTTCGTACGATAACGTATTGTCGACGAGATTGTGTTTCGACGTGGCTCACAAAAATAGTACCCGAGTAGTGGCGCGACCTTAGATTACTTTTGATTTAACGGCTATTATAAGTTTTAAATGTTATTGTTATTTTAAACTAATAATTATGGCTTAATTACCAAATTAATTTGAACACTTCGCTTCAGATTCAGTATTAATGATCTTGTTTTAACGGTGACGAGAGTTAGGTTGTCACTGAAACTTATTTGTATATTGAGCAAAATAAACAATACAAACTATATAGCTAAGTAATTAATTGTTAGATTTGTGTGACTTGAATCATTTAAATGCTTTTAGAGCAAAAAGGTAAGGTGTTATTGTGGTTAAAGAAAAAACATAATGACATTGTAAAAATAGTGATAACTATAGCTTAATTATAATTATTATAACTTTTATAGATGTTCATTGATTTCTTTTCTTACTTCGTGGAGTATTGTGGCATTGGAGACGTCATTGTTAATTCAAATAAATTTGAGCTCATCCTCAATCGAAGTTTTTATTCCACGGTACCCTGCTCTTGTATATGTCGGCGGCAGCCTAGATATAACAACATTCATGAATGTTGAAACCAGTGAGAGAGCCCAACCAATATTTTAACGACTTTTTATGAAAGAACTGTCCTTTGACTACCTAAATTGGGAGGTATAACGGTTGTTATGTTTAAAACAGTAGTACTGTTTTTGTTATTTTATTTGAAAGTCTTGTAATCAAAATAGAACTTAATAGGTATCTAATTTAGAATATAACTGAGATTAGATATAAACGACAGTTGAGCTTTTAATATTTGCTTTGTAGACGTAAACGCTTACTGCAACATTCAGTAAAGCTAATTTAGAAACATGTAATTGTGTTACTTATGGCTTTCAGAAATTTCAAACTAAATTAGTTTTACTGTCTTGTGCAAACAACTATGAGTAAAATGCTAGGATATCTCATTATTTCATTGACTAGGTATTAAACTTACGGCGGTGTTGTATTTCTGTTACTAAATTAGTTTTAAAGCATTATAGGGTCCAAAGATTGGGAATAAACAATATTAAAGAATAAACTTCCTTGTTTATTTATTTCATGACACTGATGATTTAAGTATTAAACTTGATTTTATACAATCCCGTTTTGGTTCTTAATTTATTTTATTAGAAGTATTATGTTTTTACAGATCGATCGCTAGAATCCGAAAGAGTCCAATTTTCTTTGCTATTGGTGTGATATTCTGCAGTAGTCAAATAATATCCAAAGCGCCTTCCCAAGAATGGTGGAAGTAATAAATTGCAAATACTTTTATCCTCGACTTTGTTTAGCAAGTTGTTGCCAATAAATAAGTGAGTAGGGAAGTTTTGGCAAGTCTCTCAGGGCCCATCGCTCAAACAACTCTCAGGTTGATAGACAGTTTGAAGCTATGTCAAGTCTACCCGTAAATAATATATGAGAGTCAAGTATACTGAAAATATGCGTTTTGGTTTACTGAAAATAATAATAATACCACCAAATTAAGTAACTCTGTAATTTCGTAGCCTGAAAGTAGGTAATTCTAGTCTTTGCAACTAGATCCAAACCTATTCCTCGGGATTCTAAATGTGTAAGTACAAAGCCGGGTTTTGTAAAAGTCAGCTAGATCAGGTCAAATCTTGCTATTACCTAGCCATGATTAGAATAGTAAATGACAGCTATTCCGAGTGTAAACTAATTCAGATCTTGTAATAACTCAGTACTTTTTTTGACATAACTTACCAAGATAAGGTCTAACGGTTCTTTATAAAACACAGCCTCAATGAAGTTTCTTACAAGATCTTGGTGGTAAATATTAAGTATTGGACTTCATCTAACTGCGGCTAAACCAAAAAGTAGGGTTGGTAATTAATTTTATAATAATTTTGAATCCACAAAGTCCTGACACGGGAATTTTTGGGTCATAAAAGTAACTCTTTTGATAAATGTCTTCAAGATTCCAATGCTTACAATATCAGTATTGAAGATATTTCATCATCAGATAAATTAAATTTCACTGTTTCCCGTCCTCTCCCGGCGAAAAAATAATCAATAGCTTTATTTTTTTATGTGCCCGGAGTTTATTTTTGCCTAACCTGCAAACAGCTTATGAGTTACAGCCTAATCAATATCTGCACAATGTATTCATTATTGCAATAAGTACTTCAGACTATCTTATTCCTCTTGAGATACCTACTACCCATCTTGACTTCAAAATTCTAGTAGACTTAGATGAAGTTTGAATAGAGAGACCTGCATGTATACGAACAACTCGCTAACTTGATAGCACAGTACAAGTACAATAGCCACCATAATAACTCTAATAATCGCTATCTTAATTAGCACTGGATGCAGAAGTAATAACTTAAAAAATTTGGCTTCATTTTTGCTTCATGAAAAGAGCGTACCTACAGTAATATTAAAAGAATAGCTATAGCTAGGTTATATAAATTCATATACATCAATGACCATGTAAATAAAGTAGATATAGTAATTCGGCTGTAAGAATTTTAATACTTACAAGGCCGGGTTTTATAGAGAGCCGTTAAACCAATTGGTGACACCAAATTGGTAAGTAGGTAACTTAGTGCAACAGATGTAACCGGGCCAAAGTTAACTTTTCAGTGTAGCAAGATATTTAAATCACCCGCAAGCCATAGCAACGTTATTATGTTTTTGAATTTGAATCTTACACAAATGCATGAATGTAGACAAACGATCTGCGTGACCCGATTACGGACGGAGTAAGTCGCTGATGGCGTTAGAATAATATACTTATGGCATTGTTACCAAGCATGCATAGACTAACTGATAGTAAGCAGATTCCGTAGCCTATGGACACTTACAAACTCGTTACCGATTCATTGTTGATTTGAAGATTCATTTGGTCGATAGTTAGAGACAAATGCAGTTTTCACTCATCCCTGCTTAGTTATATAAGCTGAATGTAGGTACCTAACGGCGACTAGAGTTACGCTTACTACTCAAAAGTTATATTGTGTAGAAAGTGTTGGAACTGGCAAGTCATATGCACGGTGCTTAGACACCGGGGAGTTGGTGATTATATATTTAGAGAGTTAAAACTTGCTGCGACCCCATTCCGTGGCTCGCGGCAAATTAGCTTGAATATCAAATGATCATATCGTTAATAATACATTAGCTGAAAGCGGAATGAATTGTTATGTTGAGTTTAAATGTTCGAGCTGTGGAAGAAATGCAGGTATGGTAGGTATGAATTAGAACCAGTATATGTAGGCTCAGGATCGGCGAGGTAACGTAGGTACAGAATCAGAATTTTTATTTGTATAACAACACAGGCGGTTAGAAGCCGCGAAGCAGCGCAGCAAAGGTGGTTAGGGGCCGCGGAGTACCGTAGCATAGGCGGCTCAGGGCCTCAGATCAGAGTAGTAGAGGCGGCTCAGAGCCTCGGAGCAGCGTATCAGAAGAGGCTCAGGGCCTCTGAGCAGCGTAACAGAGGCATCTC
The DNA here is from genome assembly GCA_963556455.1 of Epiblema foenella. NCBI lineage: Eukaryota > Metazoa > Arthropoda > Insecta > Lepidoptera > Tortricidae > Epiblema > Epiblema foenella. The sequence continues at coordinate 8,308,515 of OY747107.1, read as the reverse complement.
AGGGCCACGGAGCAGCGTAGCAGAGGCGGGTTTAGCAGCGTAAAATTGGTTTATGCCCCTTCTTGAAATACAGAGCCCCGCACAGACCAATTTCGTAATGACTCTTTGAGGTCTAGACGAGAACTCCCGTTTGCTAACAATGTACGTCTTTTATATCTGCCATCCCGTCGTTCCAGAATATGTAGTTCTAATTTTACAATTTCAAATTTATAAAATACCAGCTAACCTATTTTGACCCAAAAGTGATTATAAACTCGCCCTAAAACACTTTTGACAATTTACGTTACTATGACAATCTTATGTAAATAAACACGTCAAACAATTAAATTAACTGAAAATTGCAATAAAAGCTATAAAAATAAACAGGACATAAGCTGAATCAAAAAATGGTAAGTAGGAGACGCGTTTTAATGCATTCCGTAGCCTGAGAAATGTAGGAAAGCTATAAAAATAAACAGGACATAAGCTGAATCAAATAATGGTAAGTGGGAGACGCATTTTAATGCGTCCCGTAGCCTGAGAAATGTAGGAAATTACAATTTTCATGCTTGACAACAATGTTTCTTGTTACAGTGTGTTATAAGCGAAATCCTTACATGTATAATAAAGAAAGAATAGCTAATCGAAGAGAAACAGTACTGCAACCTGTACCAGTCAGAGGGCAAACGGCCGTTTTTGTAAATACAAGGTATGCTACAACGGCTGCAAAAGGTAAGTTTCGCGTCAAGAAGTACGCCCAGTTCTTCGACTTTGACCATGGATACAATTCCTACATTGTTAATTATGTATTGATAATTTATTGGGTTTTTACTGCGCGTAAAGCAAATGTGATTACATTTACTGACATTGACACTGATGCGATTTCGCTTATCGAAATCTGAGAACCGATCGAGATCTTGTTGTAGTAATAGGTATTATAGATATGCAGCCACTTTTTGATCTTATATTACGATAAACTTTTTTATGATCAAAATATACCCAGCAAAGAGCCTTGCGGCACACAGGAGAGAATTGATACATGACTTGATCGAAAGCTACCAACGATCACTGATTGACTCCTATTCTTTATGTATGCCTCAATTCACCTCAGCAGTAGTATTTAATATGTAACAGCCAGTGGGAGTTCGGTACACCATATATTTTATATGGTGTAACGAAATATTTGGCCACTTTGGCTGCTACATACTCTATGACGCTGACTGTATCTACGCTGACTACTTAAGTTAGTCCTTTGTCTTACGGAATATGTATTTTGACAACAATTCTAATTTTAAATGACATTTTATGTCGATTATTCAATAGCCTAATTACCTCGCTATTTTTCACGCACCCTTTAGTTTTAATTAAGCTCACGTTGTTTTTCTAAGCATTAAAAAACTCTTAATCGCGGCGCTTTAACGGTTTTACGGCGTCTCATTACCCCGGCTATGTCCCCCATGGGCGCCAACTTTGCCAACTTTGCTCTACTTGGCAAACTGCAGGCATTGGGATAGTTTGCGGTGCTCTAATTAAGTCGTATTTAATTCACGCGTGTGACATGTTTATCAGGGGGAAAGTTTGGCCTCCAGTTATGTCACTCGTCAAGTTTACAAACAATTGAATTTAGACCTTGTGTAGATAACACATAGTCGTCTTTCGCTAATATCGAGTTGAAAGAGACCTGAGGAGATTTTACTAGGGGATTTTGTCAAAACCATACCTACACAGGTATTATAATGGACTGCATCAACTGAGCCTTCAGACACCGCGTAGGCCCGTAAAGGATACTTTATATCCTGGAAGTCATCACACAGGTGGAAGTTTGTATGGCAGAGCGATGACTAGGTGAGCGCCTGATATAAACAAAAAAACAAAGTCTGTCGCGATGTAAAAGCTAATTAATATGCAATACACAGTAAATGTGGAAAATCTAAACCTAGCCTAGCCGCTAGCATTCACGTACAGGGCGCATGCCGTGCTACACGCCGCGCGGCTGTTCAGCTGACTATGACATTTCCCCCTTACGCCGCCAGCCGTAGTCGCTTGACAGGTCGTGCAGTCCGTGTCGTACATGCACAGAAATTTGAGAAGATATGCAGAACTGAAAAAAATATAAATAGTGTAATCAAGTAAGTACATGTTTTTTAAACCCTCTCTGCGCTCTGTCAAGTACAAACGCTGTCACTCACATGCTATGACATAGGAATCAAACGCGAAGTTGAGCCCTATAGAAATGGATTCTAGTTGATATCGCATTGGACACCGTGACGGATATATGCCTCGTTAGCGTTGAACCGATGGTGCGCATATATATGTCGTTGGCGACGAAACGCTTAACTCCACCCAAATGTGATAGTTTCGAAACGTAAGAAACACTACATTGGTAAGTCTGTCTGTAGTTTGTTTAAAAACCACTTAACTAGAGGAAAAGTAAATAAAATAAAGGAATTACGTAACCATTAAGGATTTGTTCTAAACGCGACAACATAAGTCCCGTAATGCGACAGCGTTATTTATACAGCTTGTTCGGAATCTACGGTAAACAGAACGTTGATCCGGTAAATCGAGGATCATTCGATTGCCTCGACATGTGAGAGACATATTCCAGATGTTTCTAAAGCGTTGCCACATCAAAGATCCACTCTCATATCGGATTATTTCTAGGAAAATTTATTTCATGGTTTCGTGAAGAATTCTCGACGGTTATAGGTAAATAGTGTGGCCTGGTTTTTTGAATAGTGTTAAGTGTTAGGAAATCAATATGTGTTTACATAAATAGAAGTATTCAAGGTAGACGCAGAACAGCGTTCAGTCTATTTCGTAAAGTGAACTTTTTTAGTCGTTCGGTTTTGACCATAACACCAATTAGAAATCTCAGAATAAACGCTATTCTTATTGTTTGGTTGAAGTAGGTTCAAAAATGTCTGAGCAACTGTGTACTCTGAACAATAAAATCGTGTACGTGTTCAAATATGTTAGATCACGTTGTTCGTGCTAATATTTTAAAACTCATTTACTTATTTTACTATGAAATAGCATATATTAAGCCTACTCACCTACTGATATGCTTTAGTTTATATACTAATGATTTAAAACGTTATCTACAGATACCTACACTGATATATAATACAAATAAATGAATTTTATTCGAAGTGCATGGATAGTTTCGTAGTATGACAGCGTTTTGTTACCAAAAAGAAGTACGGGACACGCCACCATAATTAGATTTTCGCCAGTTAATATTTTTTTACAGCTAAATAAATCGGTTTCAAGTAATTTCCATTATGGCTCAAGGTAGGTAAATGGAATAGTTTACATATAAAAAATAGATCATTAAAATATAAGAAATCCACAGTGCAATTATCACCTCCGCCGCGCAAAAATCGCGCTGGGATTTTCACCCAGGTATCGAGTGGCATAGAGAATTTGTTTTGGAATGCACATTTTCACTGTGTTTGATTATGCTTATTTTAATATTGCTAGATCTATATCTAACCCCCCTATGGTAGACGTGCCAACGCTCGACACCTTAATGCCCAATAGTTGACACATAGATATTGTTCGCTTTTATTACATATAATGATTTCGGATCGGAAATGACAAGTATTGGGTTGGTGCCGAGCACTGATAAATTTACACTATGTGATATCAATGAATAATTGTTATTGGCCTCCTTTTATGTAATTATCCATCCGTCATGGTTATATCTACGGCTGTAGTTGTCCTGAATACCAATAAATAAATAATTGAAAAGTATTCAAGTAATCGACGACAATTTCTAAACAAAATTAGCAGATAGGAAGTAGTCGATACCCTGTTTTTTGAGTTATAATAATATTTTATGCGTTTTCTTATTTTTTCAAATTAACCGTGAAAAAATCATACTTTGGGTCAGTGTCATCCACTCGGACATTTACCTTAATAACTTCCACGCATATCCTCTGATACTACGAGAAGTAAATATGAGCGAGAAATGATACAAGTTTTTCAACAGGAAGATCACTAAAGTTACCTTAGAGAATACTACGTAGACGTCCAGGAATCTACACTTTGCAGCACCATTGCATTGCATTACCTAGTTTAATGTATTTATTTATAAAACGACTTTATTATTCAGTTTCTTCTGAGCTCTGTCATGATTTAATTCCCCAACACGATCATAAAGCTACAATGCTGCAGACCTCATAAATACGGCGCAATATCTGACACAAGACCTGGAAAAAGAAGAACGTTGTAAACTGGACTTATAAAATGAAATAGCAACAATAACTTGGAACTGAAGAGATAAAAAGTTGGCCAAGAACAGGCCACACGTGTGTTGTCCAACTACTTTTATTAGTTTGAGATCGGGCACCGTCGTAAAACGGTGCCTTAGATTTAGGACTACAGTTTGCTCTGTTCAGGAACAAGAGCTGTATGAAAAATATGTTCACACTGCGCTCTACCCAAATAAATGTTTATGTACGTGTACTTTAGAGTCTGTTATAAAATATTTGTGTAGTACCGTGACATAACATATATGTGATTTTAAATATAAAACTCCCGTGAGTTTCATACATATCGAAACATAATAAACGAATCACTCACGTCTTTAAGGTCGAATATCGCTCGACATGTTTCGGACTAATACGACAATAATATAATAATGTGTACAGTACAAGTACTGGAATGGATTTAATACAATTTAAGAGATATACAGGAGATCCTTCCATTTTATACACTTAAACGGATAGGACAATAGAATACACCTATCTATACGCATGTATATCGTGCTGAGTTTGTCTTGTTTTGTAAATACAACCAGTTCAGAAATCCTACCGACAAGTTTAAAGGCTTATCCTTATTCAAATTTCAGGTAAATGAAATCTGGTAGGTAGACTGTTAAGTGAATGGTGAGAAGGAAGGGTCAAAATATATTATTAATTCACATAGAACGAGGTTAAGCACAGATGCGTTAGATACCCCCTAAGCTATAATATATTAAAATATTATTATATTTTGGAGGAATGGAATCGTCAAATGGGGTAAAATGGAACATTCAAGGTTTACTTGAGATACGCTGTTTTTACCAGAAATGTATGTGTTTTTCTGTATGAAGAATCTCGACATTTAGCTAGCGTGTTTAATTATAGTACTAGGTTATACCTACAGTCTGACACAGGGCATCTCAAGTAACCCTTGAATGTCCCATTTTACCCCATTTGAAGCAAAATTTTCTATGAGTTATTATAGAATTTTCAGAAAGTTAGCGAGTTAATTATCAAATGCAGACGTAATATCACGGTATTAAAAATACGTAGGTATTTGTAAATGTGTGAAGTTTAGCCAGTGGGTTTCAAGCTCGTAGTCGAAGTTAAGGTTATTCCCTAGTCGCAAAGGGTTAAGCACATTCCCGAAGATCTGCTTATGAAAAAACTGCTGCTCAGTAATGGCGACAAGTCGTAAAAAAGGTCAAAGAGGTACTGAAAAAAAAGGAAATCGAGCGCGTGTTGAATTTTTTATGGCTCGCACTGTCTTGTAAAAAGAGTGTTAGAGGGTTGTCTCTGTACTTTACATTTAGAATCGCTCGTCTGGGAGACGCGCCCCTTGAATTTAGAGACGTTTAACTTCTTCAGTTTCGACTTCCTAAATCTTTATTTGCTTGTTGGAGCCCTAGCGCATCGGGAGTTAAGCCGCTGCCGCCAATTTTCCCTATTACTGCGTCACCCGCGCCGCGCCGCGCCGCCTTCGTCGGAGATTTATCCAGTTACAGATCATCTAAATACCGCACACTGCTCCAACGTACATTGTAATGCAAACTAAATTATTATTTCCAGTCCGCTAACCCAAATAACTTAGGTTTTCTAAATAAACAGAGGTCTGGGCTCGCGGTAATGAGCGATAAATCACTCAATATAGTGAGAACATCAAACGGAGACGATTTCAAAAGGAGTGTTGTACGTCATAAAGCGTAGTGTAGCTAACTGGGGCAACCTAATTTAGCCTACTTAATTACGCGTCAGCTTGTGTAAACGCACCTGTGATTCAAAAAACATAAACAGATTTTTCTAAAAATTATCGCAGGGAAATGTTGACTAATATGCACTTAATACGAGTAGGTATGTAGCTAAATTTCCAAATTATGAATCTATAAGGTAAACTTCCCCATTTTTGACACTTTAATACCCAATAGTTGTCACCTAAATTAATAGGGCATACTTAAGATTGAAAGTGTGTCAGTGTCGAGCTCTGGGACGTTTACCTTAGACGTAGTACTGGATAAATAAATGATTATATCTTTAATACTATAATATTGTATCAACATTAATATCGCATAGTCAAATTGTTGGACTGAAACAGCCTAGGTATTCATTCCGTACGTTTTAGCTAATTGAATTTGTATTAATCCAATGCTGTTTCAGAATAGCGTGGTTTGTTTCATTTGTTAAATCGACGGCGATCGTTCGTTATTCGGCGTAAAACGAAACATTCAAAGAAAAGCCGAACGCGTGAGGGTTACACAAATCAGCTAGAACGAAAAAAGAGCGGAACTAGTGAACCAGCGGATGGAAAGCTGAGTGGAGTCAACTCTTTGTTTACGAGCCCATTCGGGTCCGTACGATGCAGCATATAGCCGTCCTTTACCGACATTGGTCTTCCACATGAGATAAAAATGTTCTCATTTGGTTTATTGTAGTGGAATGCTAAAATGAATCGATCTGCTGATCTGATTGTCGGACTGTAAGCATTAAGACTCGGGAGCTTGTCTATGCTCGTTGCATTGGGATGTTTTAAACCTTTTTTATTGTTTTTTTTTACAAAAACTCCCGTATTCGAAACTTCTCTTCTAGTTATGTTTGTCTCTGCCTGGTTTTAACTAGATACCCTATTAAAAAACTTTTTTAGGTCATGCGACATACGAAAGCAAAAAACAGCTCATTCGGCTCGAGTGTCTTTGTTTGAGGAAGCCAGCGCTGTCGACTGACTTTTACAAACGAATAGTGACAACATTTTATAATTCTAGCTTGTCTGCACACACTTGAGACTATAGGAGAACATATGGATACCATCCCTTTCTCTATCCAACTCTTTTCATACTTGGTATGGTTGGTTATACGTCTCTTGAAGCCCGGGAGACATGTATTTATTCAAATACTTTTTTAGATTAATTCGCGGGATTATACTTAACCCTGCGCTACTTGCACAAATAAACATTCGGGTCCCGCCAGTTGCCTCTAGACGGCTGCGCGCGCGCAGTCGCGGCCTGTTCGCCATTCCGCCCGCCCGGCCCCGCGCACTCACCTCCTCCCCTCTACACCAGGCTCTTAATTTACTGAACAGCATTCAAACCAGCGACAGTCAACTCGACATCTTTTTCACGTCTGAGAATCGTTTTTTCGCCGCATCCAGTCACTATTTGCAATCAATTGTAACCGCCAGTAGTATTTATCCTTAAATTATTTGCATGCTAATTTATCAATTATTAATTTTATTATTACTTATATTGTCTCTGTAACTTATTGTGCCTAGATCTTTAAATATTTGACATTATTGACATTTCTTTTTTTTAACATTATTTCTATTTACACTTTAATTTATTGTTTATAAATCAGACTTCACAAAGTTAATGATAACATAATAATACGCTATATCAGTAATATAATAATTATATTGACATGAGTAATGATAATATCACTATAGAGTAATTTCCTTAAGCACCATTAGTAATAAGTCTTTGTAACCTATAAATTGCATGTTTGGTTTATCTGTAAATGTAAATTGGTTAAGAAATAAATAAATAAATAAACACTTTGCTCAAAATCCACTTGTAAATGAACCGAGCCCATGCTAACGAAGAAATGTGAAACGTGTCTCTAATAAAATCCGAACAAGAATAATGCATGTAATAGATGTTTTAACATTTGAAATTGTAGAACATACTAAAGCGGGTAAAGGAATAAGCGTACGTGAAATAACAAAGTTAAAGGATCCTTATTAGGCCAGCTGGTGTTCGGGTGAAATGTGGCGGCGTGCGAACACGAATATCAAGTACTTACCCTCGCGCACTCCCGATTACGAAGAACGGTAAAACAATCTCGGTCTCACTCACAGCCAATATGAGACAATTGTGTATTAGGCGGGCATGACTGAAGACATTTGGACACTTTATTGGGGAGCTGTTGCCGTACCTATATCGATTCCCTAGTTCAGTTCAGAATAGGCCTACCGTTTATTTCGCACGGCTCCTGCGCGGCAAGCGGCGTAAGAGGGGAGACGACAATGAGTAGCTTACGGAGAACGGGAAGTAGGTACCTGCACCTACTTATTAGTTAGGTAGGACAATGGCACACGCATCATAATCTTACAATTTCACTGATATAAAATAATATGATTTTGAACTAGGTTATCGATATGTGTCTGCCAGAAATACTTACAACATAGCAGCAAAATAATCATCGGAAACCATTCCCGCTACTAACTGACAAAAAAAACTTAAAAAATTGTGTACGTATTTTTTTTCATGTTAATTTCTTTATTTACATTTACAACCGATAATAATAGTTAAATAACAATAACTGTATGTATTAATATTTCATATGATTACATATATTTCCGTCTAAGGTGACACTTCGATTAATAAACACGTCTACAGAATCAACGATTGAGGTTATCAGCCTAGGCACCTACATTCTACTAAAGTATAGAGGGCAAAACAAATAGTAATCATAAAATCGATACATAATTTAAGTAATACAAAAATATCTGTAACATTACCTCACAAAAGACTTTGTTGAATTGAGTACGGATCCAAATCTCGTTATCGCCAGAATTGCGTTGTTTGTTCCCAATAAATTAGGGCTGAATGTGAAAAGAATAAATACCGTGGATCCAGCGTCGGCTTGATTGTCGAATAACAAGTTTTCTTTTTCCTTTTGCAAAAATTGCATCGGCAGCTATAGCTCCACACAATTTGTTGACACTGGGAGATGGAAATAACCTTAGCGAATACAGTTAACGTTATACACAGTAACGAATACGAAAACAAATATCATCAAATCAGAATACAGAGATTGGATGGAATAAAACCAAAATCATTCTTTTTATATCGAAAATAATGATAAAAAATCTAGTGAACATTTTTCTACTCAGAGCTTATAATTAACTACACGTGTGTCATAGCAATCGACAGGCATTAAAATATGGATGTAGGTAAAAAAGTTTTTGGGAAAAATTTGGTTTAAATTATTTTGTACCTTTTATTATATCGTCGTTTAACTTAACATGAACACGTGAAATTAAATGAAAACCTACAATAAGATGGCCTACACACGAAGCTTTATAGCTACCTAATATTAAATTCATACGATTATTCTAAGAACGTACAGACCCAGAGTAAACAGTAGCTCCCATATGAAATATGAGTAATAGAAAGACGGGGAACAGCGATATAGCTTTCTATAGAGAACGCGGATGTTTTGAATCGTTTGCGTTTTATTATTTAAATTTGGTATTTGTTTCTCGTTTAATAAAACCGATTTTGCTGGCTAGGGGTAAATATTGGTTGAAATCGATGCAGACAAAGTTGGCTCTGTAATTTACTATTAAGCCAAAAGATTTATTTGGGACGATTTAAGGTTCTGAAAATACTTTGTGGTGAAATTTCCTACCTACACAGCACAGCACAGCGTTGGAAACCGCAGTATTGAGTATTTCAAGATAATAGGTACATGTGCAAAGGCCATATAGACCCGTCAACAATTATTAAACTTACTTTGTTCCTATATGTTAAATAAATTAATAATATATATGTTATATCCGTTTCATATTATCTTCGTTTGGGAGCAATAAATCTAAAATCGGTGCGATTAAATTTAAGGAAGGGAACATGGGATATCCTCAGTTTTTTTTAATAATCGATACTTGACTAAATAACCAACACACTGAAAGAAATATTATATAAAACCAATAATATTATAGTAGCATAAATTCCAGACTAACAAAAAATGAAATGTATGAAGTAATATTGTGTTATTAAAAATTCCTAATTGAGTAAGTCACAACAATCCGCCACCATGATTTTCAACAAAACGTACACTTAAGGCACTTCGTCTTGAAAAACATCTAAGGTAAACGTCCTACTTTAGTACCCAATATATAACACCTATTAATCAATGTTCATGACATGACATACCCCTAAGATTGAAAGTTTAACTTATACATTTTCAAACAAAAGCCGTCAGAAAATATGTATCAATCTGTAAACAATACGTTTAAATGAAAACAAACGGAAATTAATTTACATGCGGCTAATGCGGCAAGCATATAATTAGTTCGCATTGAAACTTTCATATTTATAAGCGGCAGGCGCCGAGCTGCAATCGATACGATCGACCTGGCTATGCGAGAACAAATCTTGTAACTTGAGATATAAGGTTCAAATTAGCTACTATATATATTTTGATTTCCTTTCCGATATAACAATTCTCGCTAATTCCGCTTCGCATGTGGCAATGATGGCAACTTTTATTTTCTGGCACTTTACGATTCAGATTGCCTAGACTTTAGTATAATAATCCGACTTTTTATGAACTTTATTCGTATTTTCGAGAGGGGATCGTCGAAGGAGGCTTGCTATAAACAGAGTTTTGAGCCGGGAGATATGGAGGTACTCACACTTACATATTTGCTAGTGAACGACGAATGCTTCATGTACGACATAATCGCGATCATGGTCGCCATGCTGATACATGTAACATAAAGTTAAGCATATAACATGCTACCGGTCCCTGGGATCCCAGGGATCATAACAAAAGAAAGCTATTGTTTATTTTTTTCGCCGGTACAAGAAGTCCACGCTGATTGTTAACGCACGCAAATAGAAACACGTAACTTTTTCGCTTTTACCGCAATGATAATAAGGCTTAAAAAAGTACTTCCTCTATTGTACCTTCACCTTTACAAAACATTCAAGAGACTCACGTTAAGTACAAGTAGACTCTTATAATTTATTTAATGTTATAAATAAATATGTTGTTATAAATAAATCAATATTTGTGGACAATCTTATAAAAATAGTGTGGCACAAAATGTAACTGTTTGTAATATTTTTTTGGAAATAAACTATTTGTATTTGTATTGTTGTATTTGTAAATCGACCTAGTCCCAAAGTAAGCACATCTTGTACACAACACATATACATATTTATATTGATAAATACATAGAAACATCCAAGACTCAGGAACAAATAAACGTGCTCATCACACAAATAAATGGGATATGATATGACTCATGACGAAACAGGGTTAAACCTAGTGTAGGGGCCAATTGAACCTTATATAAAAAGCTCACACAGTACATTCCCTGATATATGAATTGCAACCTGTAAAAATGTATGTACGTACAAATATAACACTTATAAAAAATCTTTCTTTTTCCAAAAATTACCGTAAATTGTACCACAGCATTTAGGATCCAAAGTAAGTTTTATAATATAACAAAATGGTATTCAACCCAGTTCTTACCCTACTAACAGTGCGTAGTTACCGGGCGGCAATTGGTCCCTAATTACCGTTAGTAAAAACTAATTGCTGTCGCACTGAACGTACTCACCAATTCGAGACTAATGCACTGGATTGTTTTCTGTGGTCACCGTTAGGAGAATTCTCATTTTGTTTGTTAGCGAGGTAAAATTTATTCATTTTACCGCTAACCTATAATTTCATAAGGGCCGGTAAGTAGGTATTGGTATACATATGCCATATTTTTGTACAATACAGTATAAATAAATAAAAATGGTTGGGTAAGGATATGGGTAATAAATACCTATAGATGAAAATAAAAAATGTAAAAAGACAAATATAAACGATGTCTGGTGGAAAGGTGCCTGAATCGATGTAACTGCTTCTACTTACTTATAACATACATAAGTTAAAATATAAGCAAAGCATCTAATTGTATGCTAGTATTATACATTAGCTAGTCCTGAAATGAAAGAATGCTGAAATATCCAGTATAACGGAAATTGTTCGGAAGCTCCCACCGGAAACCCCGGTTTGGCTTAAGCACTCGCGGCATGGGATAGCCAATTTTGTTGCACCAATCATTGTGCCACTTTTAAACTAGTATGGCATTAATACTTTCGCTGCCAGGTTTTACGTCGAGCTACGCAATTCCCTCTACATACCTACGGGGACACGCATTGTACCACGCGTCTACGCACAGAGCGCTTCGCTAGGCAGGTTCTGTAGGAGTTTCTCCTGATGATGATGAGGATGAAGTAATATGATGGGAGCCTATGCTGAAGGAGTTCAAGTAAACGCTTCCAAAGATTTTGCCGAACTGTTTATTTTGACGATTGTCTGTTTATATTGTAGAAAGAGGATTAGATAGAAGGAAGATTAGCGAATCACCAAGGGGGACGGACTTATATAGGCTGACTAAATTGAGGTGTATCAGAAGACTGATATGGATGTAGCACAATTCTGACATCTCATAATTTATCGTGCTGTATATATATTGGAGCCAAATTTAAATTAAGCCAATAGGCTTGAATACATTGATGACGTTTCGGTGACACAGGCCAGTGACAGATAATACGCGATGAGGGACAGGATATGACACATTGTATCTCATTCCCACGTTTGTTGGTGTCTATGCTTGCATCTCTTTCGCACATCTTTGTATGTGTGTATTGTCGGCTCCACTCTTATCCTTACGTCATGGTTTACAGGCTCGCGCAACTAGGAACAAAATTTACAAAATGTCACTTTTGTATGGAATTTGGCCAAAAAATAATGGGGGATACTGCTATCTCGCTCCCTCAGTTAATCCATCTCAGTCACATGTCAATGTCACCTCTGGTCACTTCCGTTCAACTTGAGTGATCGCCATATTGTTTCTTTGTTGATCAGTTCGTAGTGTGGTTTGTACTTTGTTATTTTGGTATTTATAAATGGTAGAAACCTTAATTTAAAGTGAAAAAGCATGTAGTAAGAAGGCAGTGTGTTTTTCAACATGCCACGGACTATTTCAGCCTATAGGGTATGTGTTATTTGTGGTTTTCGGGCCGCTCGAAAAGATGACGAGAAAAGGAAATTAATGGCAAGATTTCCTTTAGATCACGACCGGTAAACAATTAATTGGAGATTATCTATTAATATGTACCACATGTAAGCAAAATAAGAAGCGTTATTTGCAATTTATTTTTATTCGTATACTATACACACTAGTGTTGGCCGTAACATATCGATAACTAGCTTATCATATAGAACTCTGGTTTTTTTCAGTTACAGACAGTGGGTGAAAGTGATTGGCAATGAAGACCTAGCCTACGTTCCGATTGAGAAGTTGAATGAATTAAAATTTGTTTGTGGTGACCACTTTCAACCCAAAGATTTTAACCGAAAGAAAAGTCGTCCAAAGAGATGGTTAATATATTTAAAGCAACACAACTTTATACTTTTTTATTTTATTTATTTCTAGCCCTACCCACCGCGGAATAAGCGCATGGACGTCGTAGTGTAGTCGTCATAACCTAACCAGTTGAGAATAGATTCAAACCCCAATTTTTAATAAAGGAGCATCCATTATTAATGTGAGGTGTTTTTGGCAAAATTCGATCCCCTCCCGCCAAAAACATCTCACTTAAATAATGGACGCCCTGTAACTGGGATTTTTATAAAAATGGAACCCACGAAGTCACTAGTCATCGTTTATCGATATCGTTAACCGTACAACATCAAAGTTACATCCCTATCGCGCTATTATGATAGCATTACCTATTTCCTTTCTTATTTTATTGTGGTACAGAATGTTTGCGAGACTCTACGTCAATGTCATGCAATGACATTGTCACTGTCATCCAAAACCTAGTTCAAAGTCCCGTCTCTTAGAACGTAGTGGTTATATTCTCTTTGATGGTTTATATACTTTCAACTATAGACAATACAATGTTAAAGCTGTAATACATTGACTTACCTAAGGTGTTATACACACGTTCTCCAACAGGTTCATGGCATGTGATAAGTAAAATGAATGTAAAGTTTTATTAACTGGTTATTTTCATACCAGTGGGATTAGCATGTGACCATGAAACTTACTACATACCTACATAATATGATGTGCTTTTAATGCTACATTTTGTCCCCAAGGGTGCTATTAAGGAATACGAGGTAGCATATCATATGTTTTCTTGTTGTAGTGTTATTTAATTTAGTGGTACTTGCTTCGCGCGGTATTTGGGTAGATAAAACATTGGATACTAAGTACTTTCATTTACCTAACTTGTTACGTATTTGCAATATGGAACAAAATTAAATGCATTTGAGGAACATATAGCTACTTTTACTTACCTTGGTTTTACGTAAAGTACTATTATTAGAATTTTAATTAATTAGAATTAGAATGAATTAAAATTGTCGGTGTCAAGTAATGGTTCAGTGTCTCGACATTGGTACTCGTACTAGGACGTAACTTATGTTTCAGTTCCTTGACGATGGCAAGCGCCCTGACGGCATGACGCTCTTTCCTTGGAAGCTTGGGAAGGCGCTCGTGTAGGACTTGCGTTGATACGCTTCGTCCCACCTCCAAGCGACCTCCTCTAACTTCTAAGTCTGGAGCTGTGGCCGCCATGGCAGAAAAAAACAAGCGGCGCAAATATGCCGTCCTCGGCGAACCTAAACCTAAAACCTTGGGGCTATGTGGTCCAGGTTCGAAGACGCTCAACAAGGCAATAGCGGAGCGCCTTGTTGAAACGTCGGGTGACCAGAGGGCTGGCAGGTATTTTGGCCAGAGGATTAGCCTAGCAATCCAAAAAGGAATGCTGCTAGCCTTCGGGGCACTATAGCCAGTGAAGGGGCGTACCTGCTTTTTGTAGTTTATAGGTTTAGTAAGTTTTATTAGATTAGTGCTGTCTAATTTAAGTTTATATTTTAATTATTTTAGTGTGTTTATGTTTCTTATTTTAATACCATTTTTCGAATTTATAATTCTAGTAAGTAGGACGTGTATGTTGATTATGCTAGTTATGCTCATGATACCTTTATGGAGCTGGCGAAGCGATCTATGGACGCGACAGGTGACCAAAATACTCGCGTGTACCTCGCTCAGCGCATCAGCCTTGCTGCTCAGCGCGGCAATGCGACCTCCCTTTTGATGGGCACCCTACCGCCGAGCACCCTTTTTTTGTAAATAAACTTTATTTAGGTTTGATTTTATTTTATTCATAGTTTACGTGATTTCCCATCAACTTAACGTATTTTTTAAAAATAAACCATGATTTCGCAAACAATTAACTTTTCATCCTTTTTAACAAATTACAACACAATTTAGCAAACCTGCACTTAAAGACAAAAGTAATAAAAACATCGGCCATCGCCTGAAAGGTTGGGCCGCCGAGCCTCGTAAACATACCGGTGGTTCTTCCCTGATTTGTACTTTGTTGATGACATATAACGTCCGGAATTTTCTTTGTTTAGCGATATGATTTCGTGTTTTCTATTTTAAATTTTCGTGTTTCATGTATGGCATGAAAACATTTTTTTATTGTATTACTTGCGGACACATCCAAAGTTTTAAGGCCTATTTTGGCGAGGCACCCTAACTCGTTCCTTCAGGTACGTACATAAAGCGCATTTGGTACTTTTACGATTTGTATGATCGGTACATAATTATAAGTGCCTAAATTGTCAACTATTGTATTGTTTACAGGAAACACGCCTAGTTTTGGTTTCAATTTTGATCCAAATAGCTAATGTGTTGTGTTAAATGTGATAAAAATATCATATCAATCTCATATTGCATTATTTATGTATCTTTTTGTTAACTCTACATATCATAAGGAAGTGAAGTTTATCAATAATGTGCAAAAATACTAATCAAAATGCATATAAATGGAGGGGGCGATCTTCGAAATTAGTCATCCGATGTCAAAATATTTTCCCCAATTACAGCATGAAAGAAAAACGCGGGCAGAATCATAATCACTTGCTCTATTCGAACTGTCGTGTTAGAAGGGCGAATTAACCCAAGACGTCAATTTTTCACAAAACGTATAACGTACCAAAATAATCTAAAGAATCAGACAAATAACTCAACAAAATAATTTAATCATTGGTCTACTTATCATGGTCTGGTAATTAGACACAAAACGCAGGGTAATTTAATTTTGGACGGGGTAATTCGGCGGACGGAGGCTCGCAACATCACCGTAATTCATAATTCAAAACAGGTGGGAAGGTTCGTTGCCTGGCAACGGCATATGTCGGGAAAGGGTAAGCTAGGTGCGGGAGACATTTTATTCGTTCATACTGCACAAGCGGAGGTGTTTATAGAGTTTTTTTCAGTTTAAGTAAAATTTTCGTTACTCCTCCGCCGTTTTCTAGAAAATCAATTTTAATAGTTTATTCCTCATCAACGTATTACCTATTTGTATGGCACAACTCTTGAGGTCTCCTAGTTTGAAAATAATAAAGGGCCTAGACTATTATTGGACTAGCTATTGTACCATTGTGCCAGGTCCTATGTATATTTATTTTATTTACTGTCAATGACATAGTATTACTATTGTCTGGTGGCTTTAAGGGCCGTTAATAGTTGAATACTATGAGATTTCTTTGTCACTGGATACATTGACGCAAGCCAAATTTCGATCATTTCATCTCATTATTTCCATTGTACCTAATTAGGTAAGTACTAATGCAAAACTATTTAATTGGTACCGTTAAATAATTCTTACTGGCATTTAGATATACAGTTCATACATTTTATCGTTTAACCTCTGACAAAATCCTTATTCCAGTTTTTAAGAAAGCCGAATTTAATCTGTTAAATCACACATATGAAATATATTCCCTAGAAGTTACTTAATAAAAGCTCAGCACTAATATCGCTCGAACACTTTTCGAGCTTATAGCGAACAGGCGAACAAACAACTGCTTGTTTTATAATCCATTTACACGAGAATATTTTACTCAGCAAACTTTACGAACGGGTCAAAAAATACACATAGCAAGTTGCATACACGGAGTGAGCAGGATAAATATATAACTCTTCGTTCAGCAGCGCAGGAAGTCCGTGTTTGTCTTGTTCGCGGTGCACGATTAGTTTGGACTCGGGGGGCGAACTCGGCTCCGATAACACGGGGACAACTTTAACATAGTGTAATATTCTAAAAAAAAGACCAAGGTAAGTACATAGAACAATGGGAGGGTTGGTGAATCACGTTTTTTGTTTGAAATAGGCAATAAACTACAGTCACGAAATAAAAACCGTAACGTGTCCGAGGGTCCATAAAACAGGATGGGCCGGATTTTTATAACATATTTTCCGGATATAATCCGAGCACCTGGTTATGAGTTAGGTCCGGCACAATGTTTCGTTCCTTCCAATTGAATCTCTCGTAATAGCTGTGTTGCTCATTGCTCACATTGCTGAAATGTTATTTGAAAAATTTTCATTTTCCAAGACGCGCTGGATTCGTTTCGCCGAGAACGACTGCTGGTAATAAATGTGAAATTTAGTCCACGTACATTCCTTTGAATGAGTAAAGGAAGTTTATAAAGGCTAATAAAGAGTAGGTACTTTTAGATAATATAACATTTACATTAAAATTACTGTCTAAGTCTTGAGATAGGTTGCCAAAGAGCTCCTTGGGCTGCTCTAGGACAGGGAAAACCTAAAATAGAAATTAATCACCTCTAAAAATTGGTACATAAACGGAAATGGGACCGTGTTGAAGTGTGTTGTGGGCAAAGGGAAATATCACATTAGGTAACCCCATCTTTTATCCACAAGTGCTAAAAGCGGCACTGAAAATATATAATTAGCTTTAAAGTGCTCTACTTAAGAGGATTGTGTAGATTTTTTTTCCGTACAAAAAGTGGCAAAGTTTTCCACCCCCCTCGCCCTGAACGGGTTTACATGATTTTTGGAAATGTTGTCTTTGAGTACAAGGTTCATATGTTTTTATTTTATGGAAAAAATGCATACGTATGAAAATATGGACCCTTAAATATTAGTTAAAACTTTCTCTTGATTTTTAGCTATTATTTCATAAACGAGAAAGTGTTACCAAAAAAACAAAAAGTATAAACCGAGTTAAGTATGTAAGGAATCGACCAAGGCTAATGTTGTCTCATTTGATAAAAGTTTAAGGGGCGGAAAACGTAGCTGTCCGAAGCACTAATTCTGCGAGAAATTAGGCGCCAAACAGCCGACGGCGACGACTCTCTCTATCGCACGATGAGGGCGTAAGACCCCGACGGGAGAAACAGAAAGAATGTTCCGAAATATGTGTTCTCACCCCGCACGATAGGTTGATAATAGTCAGATATCTGTATCAAATCTAGCAAAGTTCCAAAAATCACGAGCCGTAACCTTTTACTTTAGTACATACCTACTAAAAAAAATTGTAAAATCATCATGCCTTCTCGATTATCATCTCAAAACGATCCACGCATTAACATTTAAATATTTTTGAGCCGTGTAACCGGAAAGTGTTAAATCACCGACACTTGGTAATAAATTACGACCGGCTCTTATCCGGGTTACCCGAGTAAGTGCCGTAGCATAAATTAAATTACTTATCGAACAGTATTCAATTAACCATTTAATTATTTTAAGTCCGATGTTACTTACCTCTGTTCAAATAATTGAAATGGACGAGTTACAAAGTGAAAAACTTTGTGGGTAAATCTTCATAACTTGATTTATTAATAGAAAGTTGAGTGTAAATTGAGTGAGTTTATTTTGAGTTCAATGAAACTCAAAGTACCTACTGGCAGTATATATAGGCTATAGTTACTTATTGTAATAGGTAGACACCATGTGACCAGGTTTTTACCTATATCGAGTATTAAATAAGCATTGAGTACTAAATGTCCCTATTATTACGGCCGAAGATGTATTTGGCATTCAAATTACTGGATTTATTGGGTAGTTGAAACTGTTAGCGACCAACTATGTTAATGTGCCCAGTATGCAATCAGATGAGAATGGAATTTTATTTGATGATCTCTATTGTATAACCAATAAAAATACGGCTTATACCAACAGTACATTATTTGTATAGGTTCTATAATAATAATAATAAAAAAATAACAAAGTCAGCAAGTACCTAGACTTGGCATACGAGGTGACCGCCATGTGGAATGTTGATTCAACGATCATTGTCCCGATAGTAACGAACGAGCTAATAGCGAAGAGTCTCAACCAACACCTCAAGAGACTCTCGCTAGATGGCTGGGTTAAGGGTCAGATACAGAAGGCGGTACTCCTGGACACGGTGCGGATAGTCAAGAGGTTCCTCTTTCTGTCGCCCTAACCACCGGTAGCTTAGGCCCCGCCTCGCTGCCGGCGGCACACTAGGTTAGGTTTTTATAATGATTTTATGTTTTGTTAATATTGTTTTATATTTTACTTGTTATATAATTATTATAAAATCTAACCTAAGTCCTAAAGTAAATAAAGAGAATAATAATAATAATATTGCCTTTATTCTTGGTCTAAAAAACAAGATCTGTCGATCCGGATTCGTGATACCGTGACGTCACTGTTGACGACACACTCACACTTACGTCCGCATACCATCGATAGGCTGATGTGATAGGTCGTGACACTTACACTACTAACCGATGTACCGGTTTGCCATACCTAGCGTAGTATTAACCTTGTCCTTCAGCCTACTCGCTAACTTGTTGAACTCAAACTGGCACAATGGCCCTATAGATTTTATAGGTTCTTTATTCTGGATGTAAATCAAGTTTTTGTCGATAAACCGATTATAATCGCAACTTCCTTTCTTTTAGTATAAATATATATTTATAGGTACGCGACATTATAACGGTTTCAATTATTAGTAAGTGTTTACGAGTCAATCGTTAGCTAGCGTGCGCGTAAGCACGTCCATGGCACGATTATAAATATGGCGCTGGTAAGTGATCCATCATATTTGACTTCAGCCGAGCCTTATTAAATTGTGACACTTGGCCTAAGTGGCTGCGTATAACCGATTAAGGATTAGCATTTCTCTTCATTCTCCATACGAATACATAATAGTGTCCGACCGAAGTTTCGGTTTCGGCCTAAAAATCATGTTTCGGCCGAAGATTCGGTTTCGGTCAAAAAAACTGCCGAACCTTTCGGCCGCCCGAAACTTTCAACATTGTACTTCTGGATCTCGTTTGGGTAACATCGGGTGCGCTCAGCACAGCCGGAATGGCGTTGCTCGCTCAACTCCGCCAACACAACAATACATCTTATTGTAGCCTAAGCATTTTTTTATTTTTATATCCCACAAAACATATATAATATAAACATATTAAATAAATAGGTAAGATAAATATGTAGTTAAACATTTTGATGAGTAAGGCTATCAGTTAGTAAAAAACAGTGTTTTTAAGTAGGTAAGAGGTTTTTTACAAATATCAAATAAAATACTAAAATTGTGTTACTGGCGATTTATCAAAGTAATTCGAGAAGTTGGTGCCTTTAAGGAAGCCAGAATCTTCTAGGTAGATATCGCTGTACGCCTCCCTAAGGTGTTTTAAGAGGAAACTGGTTGAGATAGTTGGGGGCCGATGTTGCTCCGGTATCTCAGTGGCTAGAGCGATTGGCCACAAATGCCAGAATGTTGCAGGTTCGAATCTTGCTCGGAAAAAAAAAAAAAAATCCCTTTTTTATAATTTTTTTTGCAGCTTTACTACTTAATACAAACTTAATTTAAGAAGTTAATTATTGATATTTAGGATTCGGTAATTAGAAGACGATTTTACAAGAATCGCGAAATTGCTAGTGTGTAAGTCAAAAACATTTTAAGTTATTGAGGGGCAAAAGTGGCCCGAAATGCTTCTTGTAATATGACCCATGACCGGTGTATCACCTTTTTTGCTTTTCGAACTTGGGTGACACGATTTTAATACATCTGTAAAAGTTAAACTAGAGCCAACGCCGAACTTTCGGTTTCGGCAAAAAAACATGTTTCGGTCGGACACTAATACTTAGCTACCTAGGGCGGTAAAACAAAAAGTGTCTCAGATTGCAGGTATTTGACGATAAATATGCGATCTGGGGCTTATTTATTACAACCCCTGGTAAGTACAAAAAATCGGTCAAGTGCGTGTCGGATCACGCATAATGAAGGGTTCCGCACCAACACCAACTAGTCCACATTTAAAACCATTATCCAATACATTCAATCTAAAAAGGTCGTATCTTCATACGGAACTCACTGCACTTACGACTTTTTGTTTGGGCAAGACAGTTATTCAGCGAAAACTCGAAAATCATAAAACCTATCTTGTTCAACCCAAAAATCGTTGAGAGTATTCTATTTATTTCAGAATTTTAACCTTCATAGTTTGGAAATTAGAGGGGGGGGTACACACTTTTTATGACTTTGACAACTGACTGACTGTGGCCCAATAAGGCACTTGTCCACCGCCAGCGAGCAGCGAGTACTTTCATAGTAATTCTACTCGTTTTCTCGCTCAAGCGAGTGGAATTACTATGAGATTAATCGTTACTCGCCGGCGGTGGGACAAATGCCTAAAGCAGTCCTTTAGTGCGCGCTTGGAGAGAGTATCTGAGGAAAATTTTTATTTTCTACCTGGGGAAAATCCAGGGGAAAACCTCTCCGACATGACCACGCGTGTGGTTTGGAACACTGTAATACTCTAAGAGCTTGCGCTCCAGTGGGATTGAGCTACTGGGAATTTTGCCACTGGTTCACTAAACCTAGCCTAGCTGAGAAGAGTCCAACAAGAAATTCAGCTACGCCCGACTTGACGACCTGACCGGACGAATAGGGACTATATGTGTCAGTGTTGTCGCGATCGCGCAGTGGACGTTCCCGCCAGAGGTTCCTGTGCGATGCGCAGCGTAAGAGAGATGACATCGACGTCAGAAGATAAAGAGTAGCGAGGAGGGGAATGGGCTGTCAGGTTTTGGTTTGCCGTCCGTCTTTGACGTCTTTCCTCTTACGTCTTACGTCTTTGACGTTTTTAGGGTTCCGTACCCGAAGGGTCCGAACAGAACCCTATGTCTGTGACTCATATGTCCGTCCGTCCGCCGTCACAAAATTATGTTCCGAAGAACATTTTAACTTCCCCTTGATTTTAACTTCAAATTTGGTGATAATGTTTACTATAACGTTATTTTACCAGCAAATACTAATTTCCTTTCCTTTATTGATCAAAAAACAAAAATGAACATTTTAACTTAATTTAATACCCATCGTAGGCAAAACCTTGGGGTTTTTATTTATTTTTTATATATTGATAAATCGAAATTTTTATTTGGAATTTTCTTATTTTTCCTATTAAAACCAACTTTTTGCGGTTGGTTCTGAACCCTAAATGTACGAAGTCCGACACGCACTTGGCCAGTTTTTAAAGATTAGATATTAGGTAAAAAAGAAGACGTGGTCGTACACACAAACTCCCATTATTCTCACGAAAGTTCAGAATAAGTGACAGTTAGTGGCTATGACAAATTACCTTTTTTAAAACCCGAACTTCTTACAATCCCTGCCTCTTTCGGTTTTTTATCGTACAACTTTTAGATTAATGAAACGAAACATAATTTAAAAAATAATTGATGCCTTATCAGTTAAAAATATATGTCCGTATAAATTAAGACATATTTCCTTATTTTTGAATAAAAATATGCAAGCACGAATTAACGGGTAACAGGGATTCATTAAGATTATTTGACACTTACCGCAGAACGTGCCTGATAAAAAAACCTCATAATAAGTCATTCTGTCATTTTTTGAATTTCTCAAATCAAGAAAAAAAATTCTTAATAAAAAAATAAAACCGACTCCAAAAAAACACTAAAAAATAAAAAATAATTGCCTTACTTCTAACATGAGACTTTACGCTTCTTATTGAACAATGTAGACGTACCTATTATATATTTTGTAGTCGGTGCCATCCAAAGAAATTGTCTAGCGTTGACGAAATGGCACCGACTACAAATATTAAAATAGGTACATCTACACTGTTCATTAAAAAGCCTAAAGTCTCATATTAGAAGTAAGGCAATTATTTTTTACTTCTTAGTGTTTTTTGGAGTCGGTTTTATTATTTTATTAAGATTTTTTTTCTTTCACACTTTTTAGTGAATCATCACTAGAGCGCATCTCATAAGGATTTCAATAAGCTCAAACACGAGCAGGCTACACTGTTTTATTACGGAGTACGGTTGCCTACCTTCCAGCTTCAATTATCAAATCAGGTTGATGGTGACATTACATCAGGACCATTTAAATTGACTTCGTCATAGTCGCTTCAGTCTCTTGATCGAAATATCTTAATGCCACCCATGAAACATTAGGAGTTTTGGATGACCAACCGTGGTCTTCTTCATCAGTTCCCGTTCACCAAATGCTACTTTCTGAATGCAAATGTTCGATTTATTACCGAAAATACTAAAATCACTATATGTTTCCATTGAATTTTTGAGGAGTTCCCTGAATTCCTCATGGATCCCATCATCAGAACTAGATTCTGGTAACAATGGGACCAACCTTTGAAGCGTATGCTTTCAAACAAAAAAAAATCCAAATCGGTTCATAAACGATCGAGTTCTAAGGTAACACACATTTAAAAAAAAAGATGCAACCGAACGGATAACCTCCTCCTTTTTGAAGTCGGTTCGGTCGTGAAAACCTCACGACTGATCATGTTGGGGGAGGGGGGGTACAATGTAGACCTCGCGTAAATTTTTTTCCTGTACCTAAAATACCGAAAAATTATATCTACTCATGTAGGAAATTATAAATCATCATTTCGCACGTAGAAAACAGCGAGTCTATTTAAGTTTTTTGAAATTTTGGAGCGCTTGCATAACACATACGAAAATAAACACAATATCAAATAACACCATTTCAGTCTATAAATTTTTAATAGTGAAAAATACACGTGTGGTTTCGTGGGGGGGGGGGGGGGTCTCCTAGAACCTCACCAAAGATCACCAAGAGGGAGGGGGGTCTAAAAGTGGGCCAAAATACCTCGCGTGATTTCTGGATAAGCCCTAAGATGCCTTATTCTCCTGACTGCAAACGCAGCAGAGCTCAAACTACTTCCTATAGCGGTTATGTGGGAACCTAAGAACTAACTTCATATTGACAGAACGGTTATTGACGTTTTATTAAGTAAGTAAGTAAGTGTTTATTTGTGAACATAGGTATTTACAGTGATGGTATTTTTAGAGAGATTCACTATGTTTGCCAATCGGCGTACAAAAACAATGAACTTAATATTTAAAATAGGTATTAATCTATCATGCATACAGACTTTTGTGCCTTTGTTCAAATTATAATAAGATCAATGTAAGTTTAGTGTATGTCACCTAAGAATACAAGTCGATGTCGGGTTAAAAAAAAACAATTAAAAATAATCACGTAAATAAAAAAAGAATAATTTTAGTGGTATTAGTTATACAATCTTGACGCCAATCTTAGTCCCCATTAGAGTTTCGTTTAATTCGCCCTAATTAATTCAAACTATAATGATTGTGAAATTGCAAAGCGTCAGATTTGAAGTTAAGTATAATGTTTACCCTTAAGTAATAGTAATATTTCATCATTAGCACGTTTAGCTATCACCTCACAAAAGGATGAATTGAAAACGTAATGTTTATTACGCTTGCCTTTTATTAAAAGTACGCCGCATTTACTGCTCTGAATAAAGCCTTTATCTAGTGATAAAAAGACCTTCGGCCTTTTTAAGCCCGCATTCAAGGCAGACTTTAGCGTAAGTTTTTACCATCCATTTTTAAAATAAAAAGATATAATGATAAAGATAGGCATACTGTTCAACTGACTGATATTATTCGATCGTGCCGTGCGAGGTGCGAAAGGAATGTGTTTCTCTGGAGTTAAGCGTTCTTACACACCTTTCAATTTGCCAAGACAACTAACTGCCTTGAAAGTGAATGAATTGAATTATTGCTGTCGCTGTACCTCTTATAGAGCTGCGTCTCTAGGTTGTTAGTGACAAATCGATAGGTGTGTAGAATGCTTTAGAGCCACAAGGTGAAGTAGGTATTGTTATACATAATACTTACTTGTAATACTTAGGGGCGCTAGGCCAGTTACGTGTCGAGCGTTAGTTTGCATTCACCTGAAAGACGAGGATTTTCAAATGAAAATATCAATATATTTACAGACCCTAAATAAACAGTGAGTAGTGCGCATTTTATTGGTATGGTAATAATTGAGTGGGAATCTATTAAATATTATATCCTTTCAGTGTATCAATTCATCCATGTGTCGCAAACCAGCACAGCAAATCAGCTGGTCGCTAACCGAAGGTTAGCCTATAGGTATACAATAAAAACTAAATTATTACAATTTTTATTTTGAAAAGTATGTCAGAAAGGAATGCTAAAATATGTTATTTATGAAATTAGAAGAATTTATGTATTTATTACAAAAGAAAGAATAAGGGTTGTAATATCCCACCTAATTTAATATTAATTACGTTTTCGTAGCAAATTCTTAGCCTCTAAAACCGCGTGGAAAGTAACAAAAATAAACGCCGTCATAGTCACGTTTTGCGATATAATTTTAGGATAAACGTTATTTACGGCTTGTTTCCTTAACTTAAGAATATTAAAAATGAAATCTTTTCGTTATTAATCATCTGTTAAAAATATCTTTCCGATTTCGTGTAAGCTTAAAGCACTTATATAAAACAGAGTTACTCCAAAAGTACCTACGCATAATCGACGCTTGAACAATGAGCACTTATTAGGTACATTCTGAATACGATATACATATCACGTGTGCTGTGGATGCGTTTCCATGTTTACATAAGGTTTATTCAAGCTGCGACACTCCCGGACGATGTAACTTACGACGCGTACACTTAGGAATCCCACGGGTGGGGACGTCCACTGCGCGATCGCGACAACACTGACACATATAGTCTCTATTCGTCCCGGTACCGCCGTATACCGGGTAGAGTCAGTCTGATCCAGGTCGGTCCTAGCTGAGTTTCTTGCTGGGCTCTTCTCAGCTAGGCTAGGGTTAGTGAACCAGCGACAAAACTCCCAGTAGCTATTACACTCACACCTCAGATTTGGTTGAAGCTGCTCAAGCAATCTCACTTGAGCGCAAACTCTTAGAGTATTCTAGTGTTTAAAGCCACAGTCAGGAAAAAAGAAGCCACTTAGGTATACATCGATAACAATATAGGGAAGACAGCTATAATAGTGCTAGTTATTACACATAGGTACGGTCAGACTTACAACGGCCTTAACATGTTTGTAGTTTGTACCTTGTCACTTTAACGTCATAATGTTTAAACTACCATACCAAATTTCCAACGGGTGAAAGCGACAAACTACCTAAGTGTCCAACTACGTAATATGAAGGTAAATGTCGTGCCGCAAAAAAGATGTTACCGTAGAGTCCGTAGATAGCGCACTAAGGCCGATTCGGAGATCTGACGAAAATACTGAAGTTTGAGCTTCCAGTATGAAGAAATAAAGTAGAATCACACTACAGAAAAAATACTGTGGACTAAAAAAGAAACAAAGAAACGAAATAACCGAATAAAATATTGAAAAAAGCCTTAATAATTCTGTCAGTAACTCCTAGATATCATCGTAAAAACTAACTTTCATGCTGCAGATTGAGAAAACAAATCGTATATAAAACGTGCATTACATATTTTTATTATATTTATCTAGGCGTAAATTGCGTTGTCAATAACCATTATTCTTAATAGTATCTAGTAATAACGGTAAGTAATGTTCACCGTTAGCACAGACATTAGTAAACCTTATTCGAGATGTAATGTTTAAGTACTTCTGTATTATGTTAGGAGCTATGTACACCTGTCGTTTTGTAAGGAATAATGTGAAGATAATGGGATGTGTGTTGGTGTGTGTGTAGTAAATAAACCTCCCGTCACTTTTATGCCATTTGACCAACTCGTGTGAAATGGGCAATGGTGGATATGATACTGTTATGGCGTATGTAATGATACAAAGTACTTTTATCTCACAAGCGCGAGTGGGCCATGGTTGTGTTTTTTTTATTTAGCAAGAATACAATACAATACCATCAAATATTATTTATTGTTCACCAAAAAGAAATAAAACTATATCACATAAGGAACTTAAATTCTATAACGGTAGACAATTGGCTATATCGCTAATATCGCTATAATAAGCGATCTCTTCCAGGCAACATATGGGTATTTTAAGTGTCCGTGTTAAATTATTCAGAATAGAAATACCTAATGGATTATGGATTTGCACCAGGAGTTATCTGAGCGAACAACAGAATACAGGAAACTCAAACTGTACAAACTTTATACAAAATCCGGTTTCAACATTATACTTATTACAGTGTAATAGAATTAAACATTCAACATGGTGTTATTATAGCCTTATAACACTAGTTTTCGGAAAATTGGCTGATTTGTATTGTATATAGTAGGTAAATATAATGTTGTAAGTTTTTCGCTTGAATGAATATTTAAAAATACTCGAGAATTTTACCCTCCAATAATGTACCCATAAGTATTTTGTGCCTTTGCCTTTCTCTAATAAAGATATCTCTCACATTACCTTCGAACTTTCCGATAATCAATATGGGTTTTCCTTGTCAATAAAATGACTTAAATATTTATCGCGATCCCCTTCTCAGCCTCTTTTCACCATTTGGGGGACAAACTTTTTAATTAGACAATGTTAGTTTGAGTATCGAACTTCCTCTGTATCCAACGTTCGAAGCAAGCGAACTATAATGGAATGTTATGTTGATCTACGACACACGTAGATCTTTATATGTAAAACTGAAACTGAATTTGCCGGTCATGGTCACGTAGCCACAAAGGATTAGAGCTGCAAGCGTCAGAGAATCCATAGGTTACGGTTTTCGTTTGCATCTAACAAGGCCTATTTAGCATCAATGTGATTTTAAAAAGATGTTACGTACTAAATTCACGTTTAAAAAAAACATTTTTTTACTTACCGAAATACGCGGTATCGCATCGCAGCCCCTACTGCGCGAAAAAAACATAGCTAGGGGTGTTACGATTCGTTTATTAAAGCAGGCGGACATTCCGCAAATATTGTTACAACGTGACCGACACCCCTGAACCATTAGCTGCTACAGACATGTGCTGAGTTTACGATATTATTTTTATCAAAGAATGGAGGAGGTGATGGTGATGTGTTGGATAGGCTACTAAAAGATACCGGATATTATATTATTAACGAACTTTCAAACTGAGGGGCGACTTAAAAAAACATTTTTTATGCTATGTTTTAGTTTTAACCCACTTAAAAAAAAGGAGTAAGGAGGTTCTCTATTCTGTTGTTTTTTTTATGTGTGTTACCTCAGAACTCCGTCATTTATGAAATTCTTTCTTTGGTTGAAAGCATATGCTTCAAGGTTGGTCCCGTTGTAACCAGTTTTGACGATGACCCTATGGGAAATTCAGGGAACTCCTCAAAAATTCAAGGGAAACATTGGAACGGTCTATAAAAACTACAATACGACTACATTGTTCATTAAAAAGCGTATAAGTTATTAGAAGCTGAGCTATTGAACTATTAGAAGTTAGACAAAGTGTTTTTTAGGAGTCGGTTTTAATTTTTTTATTTGGGTTACCTGGGTTCAGTGTTATATACTTTTGTAAATTTTCTATTTACTAAACTTAATCAAAATATGTAGAAATACTTATTGATACTTAGTGGCCCCGATTTTTCCTAATCACCCTAGTTTACGGTATATGTAAATTCCCAGTGAGATCTGCGTTTCAACTCCACTGTGTTTACGAACCGGTTGCGGTTGCAATTCCGCATATGACCGGTGACGTGATGGACGGACAACTACGGAACCCTACACTGTGCGTGGCCCGACACGCACTTGGCCGGTTTTTAATAAATAGGTAATGGTACGGAACCCTTCGTGCACGAGTCCTATTCGCACTTGGCCAGATTTTATATTGATAATGAGGTATATTTCTACGTATTTATATAATAATATGCTGTATTTTTACCCACATACTATCTGAGCAGACATCATAAAAAGGTTGTACCAAAATTATATATAGCAATCTTATAATACCAATGTGAGCACCAATATGTTGTACCAATATCATATATTTTCCCCTTTAAAATCTCATTAAATATTCATCGTAGAGAATTAGTGTGTTAGGACCTTTTTATAGAGAATTCTATTTAAATTACTTATATTTCAGAACATTTTTTGCTATGTGCCACCGTTTACGGGCTTTTTTACGAAAAACCTAAAACTGAACATTCAAACCTACCTCCCCCTGCTCAAGGGCTATGGGCGGGGACTTTTGATATATTCACCTCCTATCTAGTCCAAACAAAGTTACGAAGCCAAAAGTTGTGTTCCAACCATTTCCCTCTATACCCTTTTGTTGCCTGGCCTAATATTTATTAATTGGTAAAGTAAAATAATGTAGAGTACATTAAGTTATGAAAATAATAATAATAATTCATAAGTAGATCACAGTCACAGTATTCTCTAATGTGTTGTCCACTCAGTGGTCTCGAAAATGTCGTCGGGTGATATAAGTATATTATTAACTTCGGAATTACCCTCATCGGCATAATTTCGCCGAGACGATGACGCCGAGAGATGTTTGCTTCGTATTAAAGCCGGTATTAAATTCAATTTTGTTGGAGTTTTTATGACTTTTTGTCACAGTGATAAACCAAGTTTATGCGTTAAGTATCTGCAGCGTTAAACCTAAAGCGCTAAAAGATTCTACTTTTATTATAGTACTAGCCGGTAGTCTGTAGTGTATGCAATGCCACACACACACTGAAACTATAGCTGTATTTAAGCTCATGTACAACCAAATTGTATAACTTAATCCCAACGTGTAGAGTTGTGTTACTACGCATATCCCTAGATAGCGATCCCGCCAGTACGGCCTTGTGGTGTCGAAAATTTGGTGAACGTTTTTGTGGGAATAAAAATTAGTAATATACTTAGCAAACGCATGTAATGTTGAAGTTAGTTATATCTTGTGGCAGACAAGCAAAAACACTGCAGTGCCTACACAGTCGCCGAGTTTTATCGAGCAAATATTGCCTGAACGTGACTCCGAGCTACCGCGACCTCGACATTCATTTAATGTGCAGCCGTGTATGTTTTTAAAAAATGTATTAAAACTCGAGTAACAAGGCTTCCTGT
Source organism: Epiblema foenella (assembly GCA_963556455.1). Taxonomy (NCBI): domain Eukaryota; kingdom Metazoa; phylum Arthropoda; class Insecta; order Lepidoptera; family Tortricidae; genus Epiblema; species Epiblema foenella. The sequence goes on along the minus strand of OY747107.1, from coordinate 8,278,364 downwards.
GTACAAAACGGAGGTGGCAAAAAGCTACAGTGTTCCATTTCATTCTGATACCATATTCTAAGTCAAACTAGCGGTTTAATTTAATAGCGCTTCCCAATACAATCCGGAAGAAGTAGGACAAATTTAAAGTAAGGGATTCGCGACTGGTTTCACGTTGAATTCAAATGTTTGCCAGTGAAACAAGCCCCTCACGTGACAGCGAACTCTGCTTCAGAATGGGCTCACTAGCGGCATGCGTTAAGGCCGCTTCATAAAAAATTCACCCACATTCGTACGTTAAACCAGCAATGCCGACATTGAAACTACATATGGACCTACATATCTAGAGTCCAAATGAAAAAATAATCGGATATGCAGCGCAGCCTTAATATTTTAACAGCTGGGCACAGTTTCTCATGTTTTTCCTCGGCGGTCGGCTGTAACATTTTATTCATGAACCGGTGACCGGATGCGGGATCGCTTTACGATCGTCGATTTGGAAAGTGTCTGGTTCGATTCCCGATGCAAATTTGTTCGTTTTACTGCCACACAATAAAACCGTTCGGTTTCATATATTTCTTAACGTTGCCTTACCGAGGAATTTATGTACGCACTCCAATTGTTATCAGAAGGCGTTATAACCGGCTCTGATCACATTTTATTTCAGCTTACTATTTTTGACTTGAGTTCCTACCAGTGCATCGCCCAATTATATATATACAAGTTGGTGGCCACAGATGAAATTGAAACAAATGGAATGATACTAGTCTATCGTGAAGAACAATGGTCTCAACAAAATCTCGATGCAATAAAACAACAACAACTAAGTATGACATAGTGCTTAATGTTTCATAAAGATAATGAATGACGATTTACTACATTTCTACATGTGAAATCTTAAAACACGTCCCCGTTTTTGTCTCGGATATTCTAAGGAAGCGTTCTTTTAATTATTTTTCCCTGTTAAATTTCGCACCCAGTATGAGCATAAAAACCCACGAAGGTATAGTTTAAGATTATGCAACCTGAAATAATTAAATACCGAGCAGATGTTTTGAGTTCGCCCGGCGGAATCACAAGCCAGCTGCAACGTATTTTAGGCAAATGTAATCTGCGCCACGTTGGGCGCCATTTTTTATTTACTAATAAGCATGGCGATGTTTTAGCGCGGTTATGTCCAAGTAAATAAGGCTCTTTATGAAAGGAAGTGGGTTAGGTATGTTTATGTGGATGTAGAACGCGTAACTACAAATGGACTGCTAATGGATTTTCGTGCATTTGTTGTGACAGTGACATGAAATTTCAATGTAAATAATGGCTCGAATATCATTCCTGCGTAGATGACTATTGCTCGAAACGGAATGAAAAAGGCAAACAGAAATAGGAAGTATTTTATTCACGAGCCGCCAGTAAAGCTATCAGACATGTCCAAACTTCGCTGAGTGCAGCTTGCTTTATTTCCGTTTGACCTGTCCCGTTCGACGCTATTCCTGGAGCCACGACCTAGACATGTTCATTTCACCGACAAGCCAAATGCAAGTCCTGACAGCATGAGAGCTCTCGCAACTGCAGCGACACGGTACTGCACTTCCAAATTTGAATATTTAATGGTGGTTATTTTGGCGCGAAACTTGACTAATTAATACGGATAATTGACAGCGCCACGTCGCGCTTCGCAGATTTTTTAAAACCAGTTTTCGGATTTCAACAAACTGAATATGTGAACTTTTTTGCTGCAGACTATTTTACGATTGCACTGCGGGTTCGTATTCTTTGTCCAGTGTTTTATTTCGTGCATTTTCAAGGCAGGTAGTGTACGTGATATGAGCCCCACACAACTCGTGCTCTCCTCTTTTCATGAAATATTTTCCAGTTGACATTTTTACTCTTTCTTTTCAATAGTTCACATACGGTGTGGTGCACGCTCTGTATTCCATCGATTTCCATTAACTTCGTTCTCGCTTTGTTTTTATATTTTCCATGTTTGCATAACTATACTTTTTCATAAATATACTTTTGTAAAAACAGGTTTACGCCTTCCGCGTTTACGTATACCTGAATGAAAAATGGAGCTCTTGTTGTTACTACCAAGAATAACACGGGTTATTTGTTTTAACGGGATCCTAATATGAATTTCTATATTGCAGTTGGACCCCACGCCTCTTAGAATGAGGCACTAGAGGCTCCTCCAACGTGCCTGAGCCAGCTCTAAGTTAACCGTAACTTAGATGTAGAGTCTCCGGAGAGAGACGCTGAAAGCCCAAGGTTCACATTACAGCACGAGATATATATTCGTAACGTGATAGTATGTAAAATTGTAGCGGGACTATATTTAAGTATTATTTTATTTTCTACATGCATAAACGGACGATTTACGATAAACTTAAGAATATACTACATTTATCACTAATATAAATAACTATATATTTGACCGAATGAAACGAAGGTCTCTGCTTCAGCTTCGACAAAAATACTTTCGTATGTCCGGATTTCCGTTTGTCGTCTACAGGTCACAATTCTCAACCTATTCTCGTGAAATTTCGTGAGCAGGTTCGATAGTTATAAAGATTTTTTTTGTCGAGACGGTTTTTGGAAATTTCTAAAAACAATTTTTTTATCAATGATTTTGTAAGTTTCTGCGGGCGAATTTCGGTTTGTTCTCCTCTATAGGTCGCATTTCTCAACCGATTCTCGTGAAATTTTGTGAGCAAGTTTGATAAATATACAAATTTATTTTATCGAATAAGTTTTTGGAAAATAAAAAAAAATTATTTGTTCAACGGTTTATTCTCCTCTACAGGTCGTATTTCGCAAACGATTCTCATGAAATTTTGTAAGCAGAGTGATCCGGTAATAATATAGAAATTTTTTGTCGAGTCAGTTTTTGGAAATTTTCTAAAACAATTCTTATTCAAAGATTTTGTAAAATTCTGCGTCCGAATTTCGGTTTATTGTCCTCTACAGGTCGCATTTTTCAACCGCTTATCGTGAAATTTTGTTAGCAGGTTCGATATTCATAATTCATCTTTTTTGTAACGTCAGATTTTGGAAATGATAAAAAATCTCACTCACGAGGTCTACAGCTCACAGAGCCACTAGTTAATTCATGGTTTTAATGATGATAAACATCCCAATCTACATTTGCATGACAACTTAATTAAAACAATAATACATTTAAGTTCTTTCCTGCGTCCAAAAACACACTATCTAAGTACTTGGACCTACCTACATTTTCTATGGTGTTATTAGTCACTATCATATAATTAGTGACAATTTGGGTATGACACATCTTATATTGAATCTTAATCATTTTTTTAATGAATCGATGTAAATAGCAATAATTTACACCCTGTTATTAGTTGTTTAGAACTGAATAATTGGGTCAGAACGTAAATAAAATATTTTAATAATTTATTCAAAACACCACTTAAAACCACTACATTGGGTATTCACAAAGGTTACTGCCAACTTGGCAAAGCCGAACCAGTATACTCTGACCTACGAAGACGCACAATTGTTCCGAATAGCCTCAGTTTGCCTCTGGTAGAAAGCAAGGGTCGAGGCGAATCGAGCCTGGTTGTGAATATACTAGGTGACCTGTCCTCGACATATATTTGGACGCGTTTTAAGCTGAATAAATAATAGTCGCGAGTAGAGTAGTCTAGTAGTAGACGTCTGTCTCCTACTAGACTACTCTACTCGTGTGGGGTGCTTCGTATTAGTCTATGTGTGCATTGCGATCAGTTAACTTGTTGGCAGTAATTAGAACATATTTATTTTTGATCAATTTACAGGTACAATACACGAGAAATATCAGAGCTTTCAAAGTCAATGCTGTCATTTTCCAATTCACAAGTTGTTTAAAATTTATTTTACATTTCTTCATTAACTAGCTAAATTTATTTTGCGTTTGCCTAATGAAACCGAATTTGAGTAGGACTGAGAGTTAACCATGTCCACATAAACCTACCGAAAATGTGATAAATGCGGAGCAACTGCTGCTCAAAATGAACTTGATTCCACCGTTTCCCGAAACGGGTAACAACAAATAAGTAATTTTAAGGTACGATACCTACTTTTAATATTTTATTCGGTAACAACAATTATCTAAAGCCGGGTACTCGATCGGATATAGTACCAATTGTATACATACATGGTTCAGGAACAGCTCGCAACGAGCCTATGAATAGCACTCTCAGCTACGTACAAACTATACCACATAATTAAAGAATCCGTTCGGTTACAGTTACAGTTTGCTAATGAGTAATCGGCTTTACATCCGTTTAAAAACATAAATTAGCTTAAAAAAGCTGAGTGTCTGTTCCTGGCTGAAAAGATAGATCATCATCATATTCATCATCCACATCAGCATATGTACATCCCACCAGCATTAACTAGAAGAACTGTACGAACTAAACAAAGACACCGTAGCCTATGCGACTCGCGACTCCAGAAAATCAGAATTTGTTCAGATATGAAGAGGTTTTTTTGCATTAAAATTGTTTGAGAGCAACGGCTCGGGCACGCTCTTGTTGGTCTGATCAAGACTGGTTGACCCTACAGAAAAGTAAATACCTTATGTGGCACGCATTTTCAAGATTCCTGTTGTTATTTTTAATTAATTATTAGCGATCATCTACCTATAGTTATTATTAATGTACAACATTTTTTATCGATAAATGATTATTATTATTCTCTAATAATAATTATTATTATCCTCTTTATTTCATTTTCTTCACAGGCTAGGTTACTGGGATTCGAACCCAGGACCTCCAGCTTCATAGGCAGAGTCAGTACCAACTAGGCTAAAGTGGTCGTCAAGTACTTGACATTCACTGAGCTTGATCGATGTCGCTAGTAGTATAAACGAACTTTTGAAAGGTCACCCTTTTTCCGTATGTAGTTATCTTTCTTCTCCTTTACTGAGTATTATATTCTTTGGTGAAAAGTAAGTCAGTAGGTACACCAATAAGTCGAATAGCATTCTCCAGCTTATGTAATGATGGTTGAGGCCTCCAGCAAATACGCAATTACCCTGAAGTTCCAATGCATATGTCGACAAGTTACTGATGTCAACATATAAAGTCCGCCATCAAAAGCCAGGTTCAATTTTATATTTCATAATCATAAAACGTTTCATGCAAATTTTTGAATCACCTTTTAATATATAAAACGGCGTCATGAGTGAATCAGTATTTATCATCGTTTTGTTGAGGTTATAATAGGGTATTATTTATTAGCAGGATGTGGGTTACCTATCCTTAATGTATGTGGTGAACTCTAATACCCACAGTTCATTCATCGGTAGCCAGTAGAGCATAAAAAAGAGCTGAATGTATGCTCGGTCGAATAACCGCCGCAGATGGAAACCGCCCGATTGAAATGTTTCAACAAACACAATGGAATGTGTAGATTAAACTTTGACTTTTGTTAAGTGAAGTGCATGGGGAAATGAATGTGCAAATGAATGTTTGTTTGTTATCGTGAAACATGACCAATGAATTTTTCGGAACTTGTGGGCGGAAAGATATTTAATATTTACTATTAGCTAAACTATCTATTTTGAACACATTCTTCATGAGGAAACCTAACCAGAGTTGGACATGGCGATCACCAGGTGGCGCCACTAAAAACGAACTGGACTACATTTTGTCAAATGTACATAACATAGTACAAACACTTAATCCCACTTTCCCTTTTGATCATAGGCTAGTAAGAGCAACACTCGACATACAGAATATTTAAAAAAAAAAACAGAAGAAACTATAAAAATAACATGAAAAGCCTGTTGAAAAACGACGAGGAAATTGTAAAATATGTAGAGTCTGAGAATGGCACGAAATCGAAAATATTCAAGGTTACTATAATAAAATTATTAACTCCATAGAATCAAGCCAGACAGCAATCATTCCTAACCGAAGAAACAAATAAATGTTATTATCTCTAACCGTACAAGGAAACTAATACAGAAAAGAAGTGAACTTCAAAAAACGAAACCAAAAACACGCACCAGGAAAAATGAGCTACGGGCTCTCTACAAACTTACCAACAAACATATACATCATGATTATGCAAAATATCGAACACGTACATTTGAAAATCATTTACATGCCACAGGAAGTCTAAAGAAAGCTCAGAAAGAGATAAAAATTCATAAAACATGGACAGACGGTCTCGAAGGATCCAGCTCAATATCACATGCAAGGGCATGGATATACTACACAATAGCAACTACATTTTACTAGAACTTATACAACGCACCTAGTACTCGCAAACAATCACCATTTGAGTACTTCGACACTGAACAATAAAACACTAACCAAATTTCTCCCATTGCCGACTTAAAAGGAATAAAAAAGCTGAAGCTAGATAAGAGTCCTGGGTCGATGGAATTACAAACGAGACTATTAACGCTAATGCACTCCAAAAGAATGGTCTGAATCCGAGAACATACTCTTAAATAAAAAAGGCGACCCAAAATACATAAGTAACTACCGGCTAATTAGTCTCCTGCCAACACTATACAAATTATTTTCATCTATAATAGAATAGAGAATCAGCAACACCTTCGAAGATAATCGACCCATAGAACACGCGGGCTTCCGAAGAGAATTCAGCACGGTAGACCGTATCCACTCACTGGAGCTGCTCGTAGAAAAGTATCAAGAGTTTCGGAGGCCGCTATATATGGTATTTATCGATTATCAAAACGCTTTTAATACTATTCAATAAGGAGAGCTCTAAAGATACAAAATGTTAATAAAAACTACATTATTAACAGTTTTAGCAGAGTGAAGCTAGAGACCACGGGATCACCTATACCAATCAAACGAGGAGTAAGACAGGGTGACCCACTGTCGTCAAGAATATTTATAGCTGTTTTAGAATCGGTCCTACGCAATCTAAAATAGGTCCACGTCGGCTTAGGAATCAACAATAAATAGCTGAGTCACCTGAGATTCGCGGACGATATCGTGCTACTATCAGAAAAAAGCGCCGAGTTAGCAACCTTGATAGAGTCGTTACGACAAGAAAGCTCTGAAGACGTTTAGAAATAAACCTGAGTAAAACGAAACGTATGACAAACAGCATAAAAAACGTCATCACTCTAAAAAACGTACCTCTAGAATATGTCAAATGCTACATCTACCTAGGTAAACATCTTTTTCCATAAACAATATAATGATATAGAAGAGAGAGACGAATAAATAGTAGGTACATACTTCAGAAGCATTAGAATTAGTGCATTTTTTATACATATTTTTTGTTACGATATTTTTATTTTTATTTTATTTATTAGCTATTCGGTGAAGGAAAACATTGTGAAGAAACCTGCATACAGCTGCGAAGCAATTCAAAGATGTAGCTAGTTGAAATCCCTAACCTGCGCCGGCCCAGCGTGGGGACTGATGCCCTTTCTTTCTTATCCATGAGAGAAAGCCTGTGCCCAACAATGCGACATATATCATCATCAGCGTATATGTTTGTTACATATTATTTTACTAAGGGTCGGTTGCACGATCACAGGCCGGTCATCGTCAAATATGGCGCCGGCAGCTGTCATAGAAACGCATAGAAACTTGTCAAACTTTCCGTACAATCAGACTTTAACGAAAACCGTTTACGATTACAAACGGTTTGTTCCAACCCACCCTAACTCTTCATTTGTAACTTAATACCCCTTTAAATTAATAACTCGGAAACATTTAATTGGACCGATTGCGAAGCTAAATCAACTTGCTAACTATTTAATTTCAAAGACACCACGGGATACACAAAGGATATTAGGTTGTTCTTTAGAGCCTTCCTCAGACCGGAAGAGTACTTATTGACCGAACCGGCAGAACACTGGATACAACTTTGCTTTTCATTAACACAGGTTTCCGGTTTTCCTTTTGTATTCCCTTGACTCGTGAACTTGTTCGTAAGATTGAGATAAAATGTTTACTTCGGAAATCTGCGAGACCTTAATACTTTAATAATAATATATTTAATAATTTAGATGTAATAACTGTAAATTAAACTTTGAAATTTAAATAAAATGTTTTATATTGTAGTTCGTTTAATAATACTTTAAATATAATAATAATAAATGCAATATCCTTATTTTAACAAACTTTTGTTTAATTTTAACAGCATGTATGTTAGTCCTTCTCAGGTCAGGTCAGGGGGTCTATGATGGTCGCGTTATAGTGTGATAAACGACAAGGTAAAGCATCCGCCACTTTCTGTCGAGTGGTATCAGAAAGTGACAGATGCTTTATCTTGTCGTTTATCACGCTGTCATGCAACCATAATACGGGGCCTGGTCTTTGACCAACTTCAAGATGGATGGACTGGACTGATTATAATGCGTTTTTCCCGGGGCTTCCCTATCTAAATGGATCAAAGTAACTAAAATCATTTATTCAAAGTAACCCAACAATCGAGCCCAACCTTAATTATTTATTATTATATTTTGACCTACGGTTTTTACGAATATATTTCAAACAAACTCACTCAACATCCAGCAATTTTATATAATGGGTTTCGGGAAAAGCGTTGTCATTGCAAAAGTGTTAACATTTTTTAGGTGAGCGGCCATTCGTAAAAGTGATAAATTGTTATAGAGTCTCTTCAAGTGTTTATTTTGTATACATACCGTATGTATACAAAATAAACTTCAGTAGTTGAAGTGCATCGTAGATATTTCTGTCATTTTTTATACATCAAAATTGAAAACTTTTCCTTATACCACGGCTCTTCTACAATTTCACGTCATGAAATTTTATGTGTCGACATTATTGAAAAGGTTAGGGTATACAAGGATTTATCATCAATTAAATACTGAATAACGGTTAAATTAATTTCATTTATTTTAATTTTATTTTTATACTTGGAAGCTAGAACACGTCTATCTACGAGTAAAGTCTTGATCAAAAGAGAGGCAAGGCGAAGGAGTGACTAACAGATCTGAACAGAGAATGAATTGAACTAAACATTCACTCAATCAATCGGTCGTTCATTCCTTTAACAAAGTAGTCAAATCCTACCTAATAGTACCTTTTATTTACAGGATATGTTAATTTTTGTATATTAAAATATAATAAAATCAACACGCCCCCTCAAAAATTAACAATTATTTACAATAAATAAGCATCAGATCGTATTTAACTTCCAAGTATTGTCTGGGGAAATTACAATTTTATGACCCAACATTTGTTGCAAGGATTGGGAAAACCCAGAAAAACCCAATCAGGTCATCAAGATAATTATTACGCCATAAAAATAATCATCAAAAATGTACAATAATTATCTCAACAATACATTATTTAGTATGTACATTTCAATCGCATTATTGCAAACCCATTTCAGACTGCATTGCTTTAAAGGCAGCTGTAGGCAACTGCTTTGTTAAAGCGTCTGCTATTTGTTTACCTGTGGGAAGATAACATAATTTAATAACATTTTTCTCAATTTGCTCCCTAGAGAAATGATACTTAATGTCGATGTGGTTTGACCTCTTGTGGTTAGTGGGATTGTTGGCAATACTAATACATCCGTTGTTATCCTCATAAATAACAATCGGCTGTGTGATATTTACATTAATGCTTGACGCAAGACACTTTAACCATAAAGCCATGTACTGGGCTTCAGTTTATGAAGCGGCAACTGACATTTGCCTCTTTGTACTCCATGTGATTGTACAATTATTGAATAACTTAAATAAATAACCTGTGGTACTCTTCCTATCACTTGAATCATGGCCACCCCAGTCTGAATCGACATAACCACATAGAATGTTATTAGAATCACATCGTTTGTAAGTTAATTTTAAATCTATTGTGCTTTACAAATATCTTAGCACCCTTTTTAAAACATTGCCATAATTCTTTGTTGTTTTTATTTGTATACCTGCTTAAAATGTTATTGCTTGTACTTAAATCAGGACGAGTACATAGCATTATATACATTAAACAACCTATTATACTTCTGCAAGGGGCATCATACTTCTCTTCAGAGTTTAATGCTTCATAATTTAGTTTTACTTCTAGTGGTGTGCTAATGGGGTTGCAATCATGCATTTTAAACTTACGAAAAACTTTTCAATATATGCACTTTGATTTAATGTGATTTCATTGTCCAGACCTATCAATTTTTATACAAAGAAAAAATTTTATATCTTGTAAGTCTTTCATTTGAAATTGACTCATTAAATACATTTTGAAATTATTCATTATTTATATTTCACCACATGAAATAACTAAATCATCCACATACAAAACTACGTAAATGTTTTGTTGGACGCTTCCTCTATCAAGCATGTATATACATCTGTCAACCGATGAACTTATAAATCCTTTTTAAACCAGTGCTTGCTCAAAAACCTGAAACCAGCATCTAGCAGCCTGTTTCAGTCCATACAATGCCTTATTTAATTTACATACATAATTTTTATGCAATCTACTTCTTTCGGCACTTCCATAAAAATCTCTTCTTCTAATTTACCATTTAAAAAGGCAGTTTTAACATCCATATGGTGGACGAGTAAGTTAAATTGATTTGCAAGACTAATAATGAACCGAAAACTAGCAATTCTGGCTACAGGTGCAAAGGTTTCATAAAAATCGACAAGGTATTCCTGACTAAACCCTTTGACAACGAGACGGGCTTTATATCTTTGCGGTCTACCAAATTCATCATACTTGATAGAGAAAACCTATTTATTATTAACAACATTTTTATTCTGTGGTCTCGGCACTAAAGACCACGTGTTGTTTTCAGAAAGAGATTTTAACTCTTCTTCTATGGCAACTTGCCACTTAACACTAATATAGACTGCGCACTCAATATGCACTCATCATCATCAGTTTGATAATAATGAACAGGCGGCCGATTTTTAAGTCTATCACTCCTCCTTACGTCATCTGTGTTTTTATTTTCATTTTGATTTACCTTCGTACAATTATCAGGGGCATTACTAGATGTGGGTTCAATAATGGTTTCATTTAATCTGCGATTTTTCATAGGACGGCCGAGATCATCAGATTTAAATGCATGTGATTTTGAATTGTGAACAGGACGGCCGAGATCATCAGATTTAAATGCATCTGATTTTGAATTGTCAACAGGACGGCCGAGATCATCAGATTTAAATGCATCTGATTTTGAATTGTCACTATGGCGAGACTTGGATGACACTGATTTTGATATATTGTTGTTATCAGGTTTATCATGGCAATTTTCGGTAACTTCAGGCAATATTACTGGCCTGGATGTTAGAAAATTAGCCTCGTCGACTATAACGTCTCTAACAGTGACAAATTAAGCGCTTTCCGAGTTCCAAACTTTATATCCGTTTGGTTCATAACCTACCAGTATTCCCTTCCAAGATTTATCGTCAAATTTAGATTTACTGGTTTTATTATGTACATAAACCGTGGCACAAAAAACCTTCCAAACTTTATATCCGTTTGGTTCATAACCTACCAGTATTCCCTTCCAAGATTTATCGTCAAATTTAGATTTACTGGTTTTATTATGTACATAAACCGTGGCACAAAAAACCTTCCAAACTTTATATCCGTTTGGTTCATAACCTACCAGTATTCCCTTCCAAGATTTATCGTCAAATTTAGATTTACTGGTTTTATTATGTACATAAACCGTGGCACCAAAAACCTTCAAGTATTTAAGTTGTGTTTTTTTTTTTTTTTTTATGCCACAATTCATATGGGGTTTTCGATTGCATAAGGGCTCTTGAAGGCGTTACATTTATTAATCGAACAGCAGTTAATACAGCTTTACCCCAAAATACTTTATTTAATTTGGAACCACTAAGCATAGATCGCGCTTTTTCTGTAATAGTCCTTACCTTACGTTCCGATACACTGTTTTGTTGCGGTGTTTTTGGAACTGTCAAATGGTAAGTTTTGCCCTTTTCAATACAATAATTTTTCATCTCGGCAGATAAATATTCGCCGCCGTTATCGCAGTATAAATTTACCATTTTCAAAATTCAATTTTGCCTCACATTTACGTCACTACGTCCGTACACTTTAAAAGCAGTAAATACCTCTGACTTGTACGTTATCAAATACACAACACAGTAATGGGTATACTGGTCAATAAAAAAATACAAAATAATTTTTATTGTCTATCGTGGGAGGAGTGATTTGGCCACAAACATCAGAATGTACAACAAATAAAAGTCGTGTAATGTGATCTTTATTCTTAGTCAGATTAAATGGTAATCTGGCCTGTTTGCCGTTTATACAAGCTTCGCACATTTTATCATTTGGCTCAACAAACTGAATTTGATTAACATCTTCAGTTCTTATTCTTTAATTGTATGAATTTATTTTTACTTATATGACCCAAACGCTGATGCCATAAATTTTAGTCATTATTATTAGCTTGGTATAGGCAGGAAACAGGAATAGCCATATTTACTGATACAGCAAAGTCTACAAATACAAGTACAAAATACAAATATCTTTATTTTGCTTAAAACTGCAACTGCTGCTGCTTGCTGTTTTTACTGCAATTTAATTGTTCAGAGACTTACCCTTCATGACAGTTGTGTCACCTTTACAAACTTGGGAGCCATGTTGGTCGAAGATGATCGTGTAGCCAGCTCGCTGCATCTTGGGCACCGACAGCAGGTTGTAAGGGGCATCTGGGCAGAACAGCACATCCTCCAGAAGTCCTTGCACGCCCAAGTCGCTCGTCACCCTCATTGTCCCTTTTTGTGTAGCTAAAAAAAAAATTCCCTGTGCTTAGCAATCGATATTTTCAAAGGTGGATTAAGAATTGTAAAATTAATGAAAAGATCCGACCTGTTTGTGACGTGATCCGATGCTCCCGAGTCCAAAATAAATCTCACTTTATCTTCTTGAACATCATCTTGACAGTCTCCCGTCATAAAGGCGAAACCCGAGAAATCGTTAGCAGTTTCTTGATTCAATTCGACTTGTTGAACTGTTCGCGTCCTATTTGTTTCAGTCTGTTTTTCTTGCATCATTTGTTTAAAGTAATAACAATCCTTTTTCGCGTAACCTTTTCGTCCGCAATGATGACATTTTAAAATGTGGGTATTTTTCCAAGTTTTGTTCTTGTGATGTCTACGGTTATTATTATGGTGGTTTGGCGGTATAGCTGTATCGATTATTCTCTTCTTTGAATTATCGGGCTTATGCTCGACATGCAGTACTTTTGAGCTCGTATCTGCACTGTCGTTTCGAAAAATTTATCGTTAGAGTTTCAAAGTTTTAACGCGTGGCCTGGGCCCCATAACCTATTGAAAAGGTTAGGGTATACAAGGATTTATCATCAATTAAATACTGAATAACGGTTAAATTAATTTCATTTAATTTAATTTTATTTTTATACTTGGAAGCTAGAACACGTCTATCTACGAGTAAAGTCTTGATCAAAAGAGAGGCAAGGCGAAGGAGTGACTAACAGATCTGAACAGAGAATGAATTGAACTAAACATTCACTCAATCAATCGGTCGTTCATTCCTTTAACAAAGTAGTCAAATCCTACCTAATAGTACCTTTTATTTACAGGATATGTTAATTTTTGTATATTAAAATATAATAAAATCAACAGACATGTCTAGCGACAGGCCGTTGTGCAATTTATTTCCATCCAAATAATTTCAGCCCCTTAAGGGATGATTTCCGGGATAAAAAGTATCCTGTTCCTTCCACGGGACATAAACTACCGCCGTACCACACTTCAGATCAATCGATTCATTCCGCATTTTATACTAGTATGGATTAATGTTATCAGAAACTGTTCACACACATTACCTATAAAGTTTTAGAGACCAGAGAAAGCTAAAACGACTAATTAGAAATAAATATTCATTTTGGAATGAATTTTGCTATAGACATAATTAATGTAAAAGCGGTTAATTATGAAATTAACCGTGGGCAGAATAAGTTGGTTACTAACCAGTATAATCAAGAGTCAACTATTCTCAACACCTTCCACTGCCACGGACTAGATGCGTAATAAACAATAAAGCCTAAAGAAACAGGGCAGGAATATCCGAGAAGAAAGAATAACGGAACGCCGAAAGGCACCGATCCGTAAAATAGTCTTTTATGTCCGGCTCCGGAGATAGTCCACGAAAGTGGACAGTTTTGTAAGTGGAGACGTTTTCCTAAAATAATATGCTTATGTCTAAGAGGGTATGCGATAGAATTATTCCATATTTATTTAGGTATAATCAGTGACGAATTTTATATAAATAATATATTGTACACATAAAAGCACTAATAAGGTTCATACAGGAACTAGGGTGGTTAGAATAGCGCTACCCCTTTTTCACGCAAAATAGGACTTGCCCAGTAAAACTAACTAACTATATTGTACACATTCTATGGAATCCAATCTGAACCTCCTTTTTGTCATGTTATTTTTTCTTAAACGGTGTGACGTAACCCAATCGAATAGACCGTAAAGAATTTTATTGGTAAAGGTATCTCCTCACCTGAATTACACTTGTCTCCAAATTATCGAGGTTTATGTTATAAGTAATGTGAACAACATGCTTATCTTGGAAACCGACTCATGTACTTACTACCAGCACTATTTCACTTAAGGTTGGTTGCGATACCAGAATTAGTATTAAATCCATATTAAATCCATATTTGACAGAAGGGGCACATCCGAATTTTTATATCCTCCAACTCTTACATTCACTACGCTTTTCTTTAATGTCTAATTCTGATAGATGAAGGTATGGTTATATGCGTGTGATTTTAAAACAAAAACATCGCTGTATTTATCTGAGCCAACAATTTCTACTCCAATATTCCTACTACGGCAACACGCAATGGGCAACCTCACCTATTAAACGAGTAATTCTACTTCATCGTAAACAATAGCAATCCATTAAAATTGTTTGCGGGTACCGTTCGTTTGAGGCGGGCTCATGAAAATGCTATTTACTTATAGCGCCGTTTACTTACAAGGTATTTAGGTTTGTGTTGTCTGTTGTCGGTTTTGTGTTCTGAAGATGGAATTTTCCTGTTGCTCTCTACAAGGGCGTATTCCCAATCCCTTTTAAGGTTAGAAAAAAATGTTTCTTGAAAATATTGTTCGTGTTAGTTTCTACGTCTATTTTTGAAAGTGAGTTCTTTTATCGTTTAATTGCTGTCGTTTTATCATTTTTTTATAGATAGAATACATATAACCTAATAAATTATGATGCTGTATTATGATACAGACCCTATGGGGTTAAATCACCAATTTGTAACTTCTTTTTTTTTTCAAATGATATTATATTTATATGACTGTAGTGTATTATAGAATAATAGTAATCAGCATTGGATATAAAATAATCTTGACAAAGTTTATTTACAATAAAATGTTTATATTATATTCATTTTCATTTATTTACATGTATGTCAAACTTCGAATAATCATATGACGCTGCTTATGAAGCTGACGGCTGACGGCCGGTGAAGCTGGGTTCGAATCCCGGTAAGGGCAAATATTTTTGTGATGAACATGAATATTATGTTTCTGAGTCTTAGACGTTTTCTGTGTATTTGAATGTATTGTATTTAATATCTACATAATATATTAGTCAAGCAAATTATAGTCCTTCTAGGAGTTCGAGGTTGTGCAGGGCCTGACACAATCAGCCTTACAACAGGGCCATGGCTACGAGGCGGATGTTTGGTCTGACGGGTGGCTGTGGGGCCCTGTGGGACAGTTCGGGCCATGGCCTGTGCCTGCGGCTGGTGGAGCGTGGGTGTGGGGCTCTTTAGGACAACTAGGACCATGAGGATCGGTACCGGCTGGCTGAGGCATAGCTGCAAACACAAAATTCGAATAAGAACTAAATATTTTTAAGCAATTTTAATCACCATAAAACGGAGGGGAAAGTAGGGATGCTTCTTTCTTCAATTGCTTATTTAATTATGGGGCTTGATTGCTCTTAAAGTAATTTCATTATGTTTTGACATATTTTTTCTTCTTCTGGCAACACTATTAAGTAACCAAATCATAAAATCAAAAAAAAACTATCATAGTTGATGGTCAAAAGCGCCGGATGTTTGTCTGATTGGCAAGTCAAACTATTGTAAGGTTCATAATCCGAAAGTGTCAACCCTAGCAACTTTCCCAGCTTACCTAATTGCTCTCCCTACTAACCTCAACGAGGTGGTAGGATTTCCTATTTATTATTTTATTTTGTGATTATCGTTAAAATTATGTAATAAAACGACAGATAATCATTAGAAAACTAAAATTCATAGGACCGCAATATTTTTTATGCACTTAAAAAACCACTTATCGAGGTTTGAATTTCTGTTTTGTCACTTCACCCCCGTTTTACGGTACTTAATTTCCTAGTTTAATTGTACTTTTACTTAAATGCGTAGGGGTTAAATATGTTTCATGTAGTTTTACAGTTGATTGCTATATAAGTATAAATAAATTATTCTTTAAATAATTCCATAATCCAGCACGACAATCCTTAATTTTTCTAGCCCGCTATTTGCTCATGCATACATATTTATTTAACACAAAAATTATGCTTACAAACACAATATGCGTATTTTCGACAGAAAAGTTGGGACAATATTTTTCAATACTTTCCAGAGTGACATGGACAGGTAATAATAGTCAAGAAAGAATATGTTTCTAAAATCGAAAGTAGGTACCTTTAAATTTCCAATGAAATGTAGTATTAACCACGACTGGCCTTAGACTGGCTTACTTAGGTGTTTGAAATAACCTTTTATTTAAGTATCGCTGCGAGATTACAGATTTTATTTAAATAAGAACTTAATAAGCGTAGCGATGCATCTAGTGGCCACTGCCACGATATTATTATGCAGCAAGATTTATGTTTGTACCGTTATTACATTTCTACACGCTCTTATAATATAGGTAGTACCTAAGCATTAAAAGGGAACGGAGTCTTTTTAATGATTAGGTAAGTATGGGTAGTTTGTTAAAATATTCCACTACTGGACAAAGGTTTACATTTTTTCTACTGCTTCCTATGCCGTCCTATGGTTTATCTGTTCAATTGCTACAGATACCGACTCGTACGCAACATAACCTAACCTTGACTATTTTCGATATATAACGTTCTGTAGTTAAGGGCGATGCTAGAGTTTACAGGGAATGGCAAAGTGGTGTGTAACTGTCAACTTATCACCATCCAACTTACAGATAATGAATGTACCTTAGCCACTTATAAGTTCCAAACTTAATTTTCTTTTACTGTCTTTTTATTGCAAGGTACTTATTGTATTCATTTTTATTTTAAGGGCAATCTAAAATATGACTTGACATTATTGTTTTTAATCATTAGCATCGAGAGAGCGTGGTTTAACTATGCCATTGTAAAGGATGATTCACAATAGGTACATTAGATACTGCTCCGTGCCAGTTTCGAGTCCGATTAGCCAGGCCGGCTACATTCAGCTGTAGTTGCGCCATCGGCCGGCAAACCTGCCAAACTAACGATTAATTAAGTCATCAAAATCACGTGTAAACACAATAAAATTAATAGGCAAAATATGTGACAATCACGTACACTTTATTTAGTCTGGTTATATATATGTTCAGGCGTCGGCCCAGGCACGGTAAAGGCCTGAAACGATTTAATAATATTTGTTCACTGTATATTTAATTTGTTTCCGAATAAAAAATAAGTTCTATTCTCATTTCATCTGAAAGTGCTTAATGCAACATTTTGGAATATAAATTAATCCTCGTTTTCGTACAATAAGCGTAAAATATAAAAATACGGAAAATATTTTTTTCTGTACAATCTTACACATATTAACCTGGTTCCAAACTACCAAAGCTATTATGGGTGCTAGGCGACGATATACACACTTATATAGATAAATACATAGTTATATACTTATCATTGTAGAGATTAGTGCTATCTTTCATGGAAGTGCTTGAAGGGGACGTGTAGATAAGTTATCGAATCGATAATAAATAAAGAAAATCGATAGCTTGGCTATCATTCAGCAACCGAACACGAAGCACGTTTGTTTTTCGTATTTTCTAATTGTAGCTCGTGACTAATCAAGCACAGGTACAGTCATATTTTTCTTTTTGTATTTTCTTTACGAATTGCAAGTATAACCATGTAAAGTTGGAATATATTTTGGACCCATCTTAAATTATATACCCACCAGTATAATATAAATCTATATATATTTTTTAAACTTACAAATTTCATGTAGATACTTATACGAAGTCAGCAAAAGGAGCATCGAAGTCATGGGTTCACATATTGCACGTGCCTGATATTTTATGCAGCATAACCTTCCAGACACAGACTATTTCGAATTGAGCGGCTATTTAAAGCAATAAAACTTTATGATTGTTGTAAAAGCTAAGTAACCGAAGGGATATTATGTTTCCAGCGATGGCCCCCCCTCACGCTATGCCCTGCGGACCGCATTGCGGCTCGTTCTGCGCGCCTCACTGTTACTTCTACAAGCCTCTGCCACCGCCGCCGCCGGTTCATTACCATCCGCCACCGCCGCCTCTCTATCACCCGCCGCCTCCTCATCACGGGCCACCACATCATCACCCGCCGCCGCCTCCTCATCACGGGCCACCACATCATCACGGGCCACCACATCATCACCCGCCGCCGCCTCCCCATCACGGGCCACCACATCATCACCACGGCCCGCCTCAGATGCGTTAAGCTGTTTCAAATAACATTCAAGCTGTGATAGAAAAATTACGATGATAACTTAATATGATCTGTTTCAAACTGTGTTTTTATCGTGCTTGAGATAAGAAGCGGATTTTGTTTGTTATCGTAGCAAGTGTATTTTGATATTTTTTTTTTATATTGATTAAACGATATTTGATTGTGAGTACGTTCTGTGGATTAATACGCTTTTTAGTAACCAGTACCTGGGAGACCGAGTTTTAAGCGGCATTGTTCGTGTCTTTCCGAAGGAAACGATTTTTCTCAGGATTAAGAACTTAGCCTAGATATTAATTTGTCTTTTCCGTAAACCAGGGTCTTCAACCTTTTCCAAATCAAGGACCAAGAATGATATTTTATTTGCATGGCTGGCCGCTTCATAGGTATTTTTATGACACATTTTTATTATTGGATAATTGGCCCACATTCTATCCTTATACAAAAAAAACACGGCGATTTTGCAAACCCAATTTTACTATTAAACAATGATGAAACTAGATTATGGCTAATCTGTTGGCGGGCCGCGAGCTGAAAACAATTGAATCAATCCCTGCATCGTAAATTTCATTAATGACCGAGTGAAACGAAGGTCTCTGCTTCAGCTTCGACAAAAATGCTTTCGTATGTCCGGATGTCCGTTTGTTCTCGTCTACAGGTCACAATTCTCAACCGATTCTCGTGAAATTTCGTGAGCAGGTTCGATAGTTATATAGAATTTTTTTGTCGAGACGGTTTTTGGAAATTCAAAAAACAATTTTTTTATCAATGATTTTGTAAGTTTATGCGGGCGAATTTCGGTTTGTTCTCCTCTACAGGTCGCATTTTTCAACCGATTCTCGTGAAATTTTGTGAGCAGGTTGGATAAAATTACAAATTTTTTTTGTCGAATAAGTTTCAACGGTTTGTTCTCCTCTACAGGTCGCATTTTTCAACCAGTTCTCGTGAAATTTTGTTAGCAGGGTTCTATATTCATAATTGATCTTTTTTATAATGTCAGATTTTGGAAATGATAAAAAAACTCACTCACGAGGTCTACAGCTCACAGAACCACTAGTTTAATATTTTAATTAATTCACAATACACAAATATTGCTCGTGTTTTAATGTCAATCACAATTTTTATTCCAAAACCATTACACATTTAGCGGTCTGGCAGGCGTTAAATAACTCTAGTACTTATCGTCAAATTAATTAGACGTAATGAAACCGTTTATATTCCAACATTTCAATGAGTAGCAGGCTAGTAATTATTTTATCGTTTACTCTTAAAGCGTAGGAAGAAATAACTGCGAGCCAAACAGCGTTCTTATTAAGAAAGTTTTTCCTTATAACACGATTACGTACGCCAGATGTGTTGGATAGTGTTTGGCGCAAATACCATGAAGGGGCGGTAAATCCCAACTTTGCGCGCATGTGAATAATGGAGTGAGTTACCAATTCTTTCATAATCAGCCTACTGCAGATGTGCCAAGAGATCATTCACTGACAGGAAATGTATTAACTTTCTGGCTTTAGTTGCCAAATTCTTACCAGAATACAATACCAATGTTTTCTCCCTTTTTTCTGTTCTATACTCACGAGCAAAAATAACGGGTACACTTTGTATTGAATTTCCATGGAAAGTGTACACTTTATTTATGCTCGTGAGTATAGATTGAATGACAGATGTTATTAGTGTTAGCACGGAAATTTCTAAAAACATAATTAACAATTTGGTATCTGTTTCAGTTGGAAGCGTTTTCGTTAGGGTTTCGTAGTAAACAAGTAACCCTTATAGTTTCGACATGTCCGTTTTTCTGTCGGCTTAGCTCAGCTAAACGGTTTGTATTGATTATGTGAAGAAACGCATGGTCAATTTAGTCACAGTCTGTGTACTTAGTAGACAGGAAAGGGAGTAGACATTAATAATGGACGAGTAATAGCCGGACTTAAGGGACGTACCTACTTGGAAAAGCAAACTTACGAACATTTACCATTGATTACTGATAATTTTATTAGTATATTGATTTAAAATTATACGATTTTTTTTTTTAAACGTAGGGCAAGCCTTGTAAAAGGTAATTAAATTAGTATTGTACGAGATTAAATCCCGTTTTCACCCTTTTTGATTTTTTTTATTGATATGTATGTTAGTCTTTAAGGTACATGTGAATATGGGCCTGGTTGCATGATATGAACAAATATTTTTTTATACTTTTATTGATTTACAGACGATAATAATAGTTAAATAACAATAACTTAAATAATATTACAACTAACTTAAATCTAAAACAGGATGGTGGCGGCATTATAGATAACTGAAAATCAAATAGATAAATAATATAAATTAAAAAATCTAATAAATTAAAAAGTAAAATAAGCGAAGAAATAAAACAGCTCTTCCCATGGGTGTCGTAAGAGTCGACTATAAGAACCGGGTTGTAGTGTGTTGTGGGCGAAAGGTTAACAACCTATAACTGTAATATCACATTTTCTTCATCTTTAAGCCTACAATTGCTAAAAGTGGCACTGGAATTAAATTGCATGTGCTCTGCCTACACCTTTTGGGAATACAGGCGTGAGTTTATGTATGTACGCAAACACATTATTAAACATCAATTTGTGAACTTTGAAGTCCGAATAATGTGTCAGTTGGACAACTACATTTTTGGCCCGACACGCACGTAGCCGATTTTAATAACAATCTGAAATGTTAAAGAACCACAGGCAAATTCTCAAATGAGAATTTTAGTGGAATAGTAAAATAAATTGTTTATAAAAATAAACAATTAAAACAATTATTATTATATGGTATTATTATTTTTTATTTTTTATAAAAATAAAAAATAATAATACCATATTTTTTTACGCCGGTTCTACTCGAGGCAGAGCTTTATTTTTCGAACGAACGGTAGTTTTTTGACATTCAGGGGTACATTCATATATCATTATGCCTAAATTGAAAAATAAATTACTTTGACTTTATTTTATGCTTAGAGTGAGAGTAACTGTATGAAACAGCGTTTAGATAGTTATAATATGGAGTTTGCCCATATTCTATATTAATATACATATACTTAACCTAAGCAATCATTGACATTACTGGAACACACGCTTATGGCATGTTTATCAAATAAAAATAACCTGCTATCTCATTTAGTCACACTAATACTTATCGGCTTATAAACATGAAAAAGATAAACCCGATATTTGTATTGCCATAAAAGTTCAATATATTATGTGGGAGTATTTATATTCAATACATGCAGTGAAGCCAGTTTTGAGAAAGTAATCAAGGATACAAGAGCTCTCGCTGGGCATATACTGGCGTTCAATATAACAACACACGAAGATTGCTATGAACCTTATAACCTTTACAGCATTTCTCCATTGACGAACATTGGGTACGCTCTCTTAAGAGGGAAGTTGCCAAATGGTCCTAATTGAAAAAAAGTAACCTTTTTCACTGGAGTGCCCACGTCCTTTTCCCGGTTTCTTCAAGTTAGATAGCAATGTTACTTAAGAGTTCTTTGCTAGTGTCTAATGCTACAGAAACAGTTCAATTAAAACGCACCCGTAGTCTTAAACAGCTCTTTATTTCATTTGGAGAACGTAATTCAACTACGTCGTTGGTTTGAGCTACGACAATTGCTTGTGTACTACAATAAGTTTGCAGATATATTATATATGACATTTATGTTTAATTATAGTGACGATTTTACAATGTTACGTATATTCCTTTCGTTGTGTATGTTATAATAATATGTTGTAAATTTGGATGAAACCCTAAAATCATCCCTTGTGGAGTAACTAATACTAAACTGAACGCTCATTCTTTCCATATTTTTCCGCTCATTTCTGTTTAAGCATAATTGGTGCAATACGTATATACCCCTCACATCGAAACATATAGGTAGGACAAAGATTGAGAACTGGGCATAGCCGCGGACTTCAATTTATCCGGCCATATTCGAAATGTGTTTTAAGCGTTAGGTAAAATAATGAACTCGACATCGCAATTTACGACACCCAATCGCCATCAATCCGCCGAACGGAGACCTAAATAGTAAACACGTAACATCACTTTGACGTGGGTAGTTACGTGAGTTACGGTTATGGCGGCCAGCTCACTTCCGGTGACCGCCCTCCAATATCCGGTGCGAGCCAAATGCATGTCATGACATTTTTTAGCAAGCATTGTGAGGGGTGAAGTAACAAGAAAACAATATTATGGAGAATATACACTCGAGGTCAAAAATTTCGGGTCACCTTAAATGAAATAACCGCAATCGGTTTTTCTAAATATTTTACACTAGTTTTATTTTAGTATTAGCAATTTCCGGGATCCTATCATAAAAATATCAATCTCCAAAACTGTCGATTTTTGCGATATCTCGCTCCGTTAACATTGTTTTTTTATGGGTTTTTTAGGAGTCCGTCTTTAAACCGGGAAATATTAATCGTTTTAGATGTTATTTTTGCAGGTTAGATGGCAAATTAAATAAAGATCATGACAGGATTAAAAAGCTGTACAAGTTTTCACGCGCATAGTGTGTCCGCAAGTGTATGTATACTTCACTCACGATTTTAAGGCTAACACTGTCGCCAAAATGTTATCAGCGAGCAGGATAACATTTTGGCGCAGCGCTGGTGTTAGCTTGATTTGAAACTGGCGAAAATTGGCATAAAATAATCTTTTTGTCAAAAATAATCATTATCTCAAGACAGAAAAAAAAAGATATTGTATGTACTAAATTAAAACTATATTTGATAATTTCCCGTTAAAAAATACAATGAAATTATTGGATTTTGCCACTTATAATCATTTTACCTAGAGACTTGGTGTATTCATTTCTTCTCTGACTTATGCGGATTTAGAGGAAAACCACGTTACTCTTTATATCCTGAAAAAGTTGTGATGTTAATGCATGAAGGTTACAAAAGTGCTCTTTTTTATAATAATTGAACAAGGACAAGCGTTAAGGTTGAATATCATCATAAGTATATGTAGTACGAGTATCTGTAAAACTCTTTATTGTACAAAAACAGAACAGAAAAAAATACAGAAAAAGCTACAACGGTGAACATATCCTTTTAAAGGATCTCTTACAGTTAACCTTTAAGTAGACGAAAGGAAAAATTAATTAAGGTGCAAATAAATATTAATTTATATTTAAAGGCAAATAATTAATAAATGCAGCAACATGTAGAAAAAGGTACCGTCAAACGTGGCACTTTCACCACATTTTTTCTCAAAAACTTAATATGATTCAGACGAAAGTAGGTATATAAAATGTAATAAACTGTATTACATTTTATATACCTACTTTCGTTTGAATCATAAGACAAGCATATATATAAAATACATACAAAATACTATTTATGGAGGGAAAACGAACACAGGTAAATTTGACACCTGTAGGCCATATTTACTAACTCTTTTTATAATTACTCACCCTATTCGGAAGCTAGTTAAGGTTGCTACTGACTTTTTGAATACGAAATATATTATTGTACAACGTACGTAGTAAGAAAAACTAGCCACAGTGCCCAGTAAGTAAAGTTGCTGCAGGATTCCTCATGATACTCATACGAGTTATTTGTTTAAAATGGGGTTGTCACAAAAACTAGTAACATCCGTAACTAGGAAAACGTGTTTATTACAAAACTAAACTTAAATTATTTATTTTTTATTGAAAGAGAATGAAAAATAAATCGCATAAAGTAATAAAATGATTTTATGCGTAATTATAAAATATGTTAGCCAAAGGTCTCGTATTACATACATAAAGAGCCATAAAATAATTAAATGTCAAAAAGTTATATACTACACAAGAAAGAGTTTAAAATGCATTATTATCAATAAAAGTTACCTTTTTTTTTACATCAATGTCGAGCTAACTGTACCTACGTTAAACTTCAACATAGGTACACGACTGCTTGTTGGGGAAGGGGGTATATTCTAAAGTGTTTGATACTCACTAGGTTTTATATAATATATATCTCTCTGCTGTGGATTACATGCAAATACATTTCACCTCGTAACGTACTACCACTTTATAACACTTTTTTTGTAGTTTTCCAATACGTCACTTAAAAACGCAATTGAACATCGGGACAACAGACCAGACTAAATAAAAATATGTAACGGAACTCATCGGAACCACGTAGCATATAACTTAGGAATATGGGTAATTGGGTAGGTACCTTATTCGTTCGTTCGGAAAGGGTAGAAAGATAAATAGGTACTAAGTAAAATAATAGCTCATATTGTTCTGTCTTTGTTCGATGTGTATTTGTTCGATCGTTAGAGTGGTTAAAGATATACATAACTTTGAGATAAAGTAGATAGGTTATTACTGGAGTTAATCGTCTGAAATGAGATTGTTGTTTGGTAAATGGAGATTCTAATGTATTTTGTTTTTCATTCGTAAATACCTATAAAGAAAGGAAACCTACTGGTTCTACTCTAACATAAATACGAAACGCAACATAATATCATGGTTTCACGTTGCTGTTCATTAGATAAATTAAATTTGTGAAGTCTCTTAATGGTGCAATGTTTTTATTTCTCGCGCAATTATTCAAGAGGAAAAAAATATAGAAAAGGTCTCATTGCCTCGTTAAATTAATGTTTGTTGTAATAAAATGAAAGAAAAGAATGGGAAATTGTCTTATGAAGTAAAAATCAACTGTAGAATATTTCGTTTCATCATCTTATTAGATGAGCGAGCCCCGAGGCTAAATAAGGGCAGGCGGTGTCCCAGTCTTGCTGTCTTAAACTTTTGAAAAATATTTACTTATGCGAAAATAAACAAAGACAGTAGTCTATATAGTGAACTAACTTTTGACCCATGACTTCGTCTGTGTAGAACTCGTTCATCGCGATATAATTAAATATAGCTATTTATCATTTCAGCAGGCGCTTAACGTAGTCATCGTTTTTCCATACAAACTTCCACCCCTTTTAGGAGATGATTTCCGGGATAAAAAGTATCCTATGTCCTTCCCTGGGACTCAAACTATTCCCATACCAAATTTCATCTAAATCAGTTCAGCGGTTTAAGTGTGAAGAGGTAACAGGCAGACAGGCACACAGACACACTTTCGCATTTATAATATTAGTATGGATAAGTAGACCATTAAAAAAAAAAAAAATTTAAAAAAAAATTTTTAAATCTGTTTATTGCAATAAATAATCCAATCGTAAATAACAATATGGGTGCTTAATCTAAATATAAGAAGATTATGTGCGCCCAGCGTTCCGCTTACAGTGCGGTAGCTAAACAGGTGTTAATCAACAAGTTGACGCGGTAGGTATTCATTGTAGTTATGTTTGAGTCGCAGTAGGTACATTATCCCCATCGGGTTGTTTTATGAAGTACAGTTTTACTATAGAATGAGCTTGCTTAGTGTTTTTACAAGTACTAATTTTATTGATTATATCTATCGGTAGGTTATTCATTACCGAGGGAAGGATGCACCTCCAGTGTCTCTTTCCATATACATTGTTACACTTAGGAATTTTATATGTAGGTTGGTTTGACAGCTGACGCATTGAGTTAGTGACTGTTGCAGGATGCGATAAAACAACTGATCACAATGACGAGTGATCTAATTCATTATGCAAAATCAGTTGCTCATTTAATGTTACTAAGTGTACTTATGAGATGGTCCTCAGAGGATTAGGTTAGACAATATTTTGAGGTGGTGGAGGTGCCCTCTATTTTCATTCTACGAGTATAGTTAGTTCTTTAACGCATGCAAGTTGTACTAGTACTAGTAACTGGCTCCGTTTTTTTATATGGGAAAATATGTGATATAATGTGTGAAAGAAGAAAGTATAGGTACGTTTTGATATAATTTATTATAAATTATGATGCTGTTCGATACGAATTAAGTTGTAAACAGATGAAATGAATATAAAGATGATTGATGATATTTAGGTAAGTTTTTTATTACGTTATTATTTTTTTTATGTAAACACTTATAATTAATAACAAATAATAACCTACAAACTAAACTTAAAAATAAATAATCTAAAATAAAGGGTCCCCCCGCGCCTTAGTGCCAAAGATGCTGGCAACATTTCCTCGCTGTATAGCAATGCTTATACGTTGTCCGAGGAAGCTGCCGTTTGTCATCAGTCTTGGGCCCTGGGACCCCACGGACCAAAGGTCTCTACAACGAACGGAACAAAGTTGTTATATTTTGTATGTATATTTTCTATATATTTTACTTATTATGCAAATATTGTAAAAATCCTACAAAGATGAGAAACATGCTTAAATCGCCTCTGGTCTAAATTCATTTTAATTTATTAAAAGAAATATACGTTGTATCTCCGTTCCACACCAAACTAGGATTGAAGAGTGTTCTTTGTATTTTTGTTTAACTCCTTAATTAGTACGTAGGTAGAACAACGATTAGAATTTAATGCATTTAGTAGATGAATATTTTCCTTTTGAGATATTTAATTATTAATAGTAGGTTACATTCCTTTTTTATAGGGTTAAATTAATATACATAGAAAGCATTGTCCACTTATAGGCATAACAACGAAACAAACCCAGTACCATAAAAAAATCCAAGTAAAAATAGACCAAGTCAATTTTTAGTCTCTCATTAATTTTTGCATACCTAAAACTATCTCCTATTGTGTGATTGCCGAGTCACAAAATTTTATTTAATAAGCAAATAAAGATTAATAACAATGCCTGACTTGGCTCTACGTAATATCTCACAACTTTTTACGGTGAAAGAGTTTCGAGGCTTGGCCTAGTTTACATGGAATATTTTTTTATGGGATCTCACTTTTTTGTAGGTATATGTGTCAATACAAATATATGGACGCATATAGAACTAAAAACTTTTCATAAATCCAGGAACTACAAAAGTATAACTTTGTATCGAACGTATTTGTATAGGATTACAAACTTACTAATGCAGTTTATATATCTCTGAAACGTGACTGAAATTGAAATATTTTCAGACTTTTTATGATTTGACAGGCTAAAATCTAATTGTATTTAAAATTAGAAGCTTGTGGGTCTCCTAGAAGTACCTTATAATTATGATGATCGGTCAGTCAGTCAGTGTGTCAGTGACAAAACTAAGGAACTTTGACGGGCAATAGTTCTTAAACTGCTACATTAAATTGAATATTTTTGAGAACATATCTAAGTCATATCATGCCCTATAGTAACTGAAAATACAAGGTTCTAGTTTTACCCAGCACAAAATTACAGGTTGTTGAAAATGTCTGAATCGCTTCGAGAAAGAGATGGTACGGCCATTCCCCTTTATTTTTCTCGACTTGTCGGGGCACTGCCGTGCCCCTAGATTGAGCATTTTATTCAGCAGATTAATTTATGTAAAATAAATATCATATAAAATCATATACGTATAAAAATCAACGAATTGTTCAAATTGACATTTCAAAATAAATTATTCGTAAACAGTGAATCAACGAGCGATATTAATAAGGCCGGTAATAAATTTGGAACGTGTACAATTTTAAGTATTTAATGGATAAACAAATGTACAATATACAAAGTAAACATAATGTGATATTTTTATATTCTGTAAACGCATCGTGGACCTCAGAATGACAGTGACCCCATAAGTACATGGCACTTTCGATCTCATCCCATGATGAGGTGATTAATGGGTGTAATCTATTGGGCACTAAAGTGTCAAGCACTGGGACGTTTACCTTACCTACGCATTAGGGTTGTACTTATTTTAGTTTTTTTTGTTTCTCCCGGACATCCGTTCCTTTCATTAAGTGGCTTGAGAAAACACTAATGTATCATCAGAATTTTTATTGGCGTTTTAGGGGTCGCTACCGTCAAGAAAAATCTGATATAAAAACAAATATATTTCTGTACTTTTAATATTTTATTTACTGGCAACAATAAAGTTGTGATGTTGTTTTACTAATCAATTTTTATGTCTACAAACTGCATTCCAATGATATCACGAAGAAAAAATTACGTTTTAATTTTTTTTTGTTTCATAGATAAACAATGAAAATGATGTCAATTTAAAGAACATTTGTTAAAATTGATTTTTTTTCAAGATTTTCCTTGTACGGTAGCGACCCCTAAAATTTAAAGTTAAAACTGAAATATATATACAGTAGTGTTTTCTCAAGCCACTTCATGAATAACATTGTGAATGCGAAAGTTTATATGTTTAGATGTTTGTTACTCAATCACGCAAAAACGGCTTACCGAATTATGACGGAACTGGGTATACATCGAGTTTATAGCGTGGATTAACATATAGTATACTATTTATCCAGAAAGTCGACCCTCGAAGGGATTAATTAGGTAGTGGAAGTTTACGCGGACTGTAGCACGAAAGTCATGGGCAAAAGCTAGTAATATAATAAATAAATTAAATTAATGAGAATTCAAATAGATTTCCTATTTCCAACCCGAGCTTCCCTGTACACATGACAAGTCGTTACACATCGCGGGTAACATACCAGCCAAATTTAAATTTCAACAATACTTTTAGTTATAAAGACTGTATTCTAAATAAGTTCGTAACTTAAACAACTTTAAAATAATTAGCTGGTTATTTAGTGTCATCAACCTTGCAGATTTTCAACAACAGCACAGTTGTAACCTAATGGTCATTTGAGCTGATTTAGCCCTGTACCCACGAAATTCTTCCATGGTGGTGGGGGCTGAAGGGGGCGAAACCCCATCTACCGCTCTGCGCCCCGAGCCCGATTTCTACATAGGTTTAGTAAATAGGTCATGTTTGGTATCGTTTTCGTATGACTAAAGAACGAGGAATTCATTTCTGGGACAAATTTTTCACTTGTCCCTAGAAAAAAGAGTTTTTCACAAAACTTGAAAAATGATTTTAATGAATTTCTGCAAAATTTTCCCGTGTTATTAAACCGCGCACTATAAAAACTCTTTTATCTTAATGTAGGTCTCTTAAATACTGTAACCTAAAGTATGAAAAAGTCCCAATCTGTTTTAATGTTGAGAACTTGAGAATATCAATATTATTTCTAGATTTAGAAACACCTTTGACGACCGCTTTAGCCTAGTTGGTAGTGACCCTGCTTTCGACACTGGAGGTCCCGGGTTCGAATCCCGGTCAGGGCATTTATGCCCTTGCATTATTTTGAATTTCTCGCCCTTGAATTATACGAACACGATACCAAACATGACCTCTTCACCAAACTTATGTAGAAATTGAGCTCAGAGTGTAGCGCGTTAGATGGGGTTTTCACCCCCCTCCAACCCCCACCACCATCGAAGAATTTCGTGGGTTAAATATGCTCAGATGCTCATTAGGTACAACTGTGCCAAGTGGCGTCCTTTGTTGAAAATCTGCAAGGTGCTCCATACAAATACGACAGTAAATAACCCACTAAATATGTTTAGCTACTTTTTAAACACGAGTTGGCAACACTGGTACCATCTTGATAACCCTGTTTAAGAATTAAACTTTTACCTGCGACTGCTGCGGATAGTGCAACTTTAATTCAAGTTTCTTTCTCTTATACACGAGGTACACAGCGCTTCGTGGTTCCAAACGCTACAGTTGAATAACAATATACTTAGGACGGGCTGCACCAACTTACGATTACAAACCGGTTAACGTTAAATATGGCGCCAAAAGCTGTCATCAAATAGAAACTTGTCAAACTTTCTGTACAATTAAGTTTTAACTAACACCCACCCTTAGTCGTAAAATTTTTGTAATGTTTGAAATCGAAAAAAAACATATCAGTTCACGCTTTTACAATCCGTCCACTGTTGTGCCATAATATTCGATTCTGGGTTTTCCCCACCCAGCCATTGCCAGCAATCCTCTTAAGGTCATGTAGGACTTCACACATTACGCTTGCCCAAAAGCTGTCTTCAATGGGCAATGGGCGGGTTACATACAAATCGGGCTATTGAAAACAACGTTATTATATTGTTTTTAAAACCTGAACGTGAAATTAAAAATATAATTGACTCTAAAACACACTGTGATTCTTTGAATTTGAAAATTATATACAAGTTTCAATAGGCATGTGGGCGGTACGGTATTTTTAGGATTAAGCAACATTACGGGGATGCTTTTAAAGGGAAAAAAGGAAAATACTATACTATAGACTTAACTTTGGATTTTTCTACCGACAAAAAGCTTTAAGCAATGTTTCGACTATAATTATATAGTCAAGAATCTGAAAATTAATCTTTGTTTCCTCGCCTGGTCAAAACGGCGTTACAAACACGCCATATACCTACCTATTCATTGCACACCCTTAATATTGCGGATTTTAAAATCAAAAAGCGCTTCGAGCGATTTTCCTTTAACCTCATTGTGAATTTAAATTGCACGACTGAATTTCTTAAAGCGCAGAATCGGTATTATTATATATAGGAAGTCCAATTTGCATGTTCCACTAGGGTGTCGTGAATTACATCTTGTGCAAACTTTGTAAACAGGGAAGCTGGAAAATCGACCGCTGCACGCTGGCTCATTATGTGGGATTCTCCTGGAGTTACAAACCGTCTTAAGAAGTAACTTGTTGTTGATTTGTAGGTACAAATATAAACTAAAACTTAACTAGACTACATTCCTGAAACTGTATTAACGAAGTCTGCAAGATTTCCAAAGTATTAGGTGTACTATAGATATAATATATAGTTTTTTTTTGTTTATAATAGAATTGATTTATATTCAAACATGATTACGTTAAACATTGAATTTAATATGCTGAAGTTTTCCTATTGCGCTAAATATATATATGCGGAATATACCTGGAATTCGTAATAATAACGTTTGATCAATAGTCGAAGCTTGACCACTGGTCTGTGGTGCGCATACTGTTGAGACAATTATGCCGACCACCGACCAGTATAGTTTAAACTGAGTATCGAGCTGTAATTAATGTAAGCGAATACCAAGTATAGACTCTATCTGACGCACAGTATTGGATTGACATCCAATTAACATTTGGGCATCATAGGCTTGGTGCGAAAAAGTGAACGTGCGAGACAAATGTTAACTAGCTAAGTAAAAAAACAATTATTTTTTTCCGATAAAAACGTGGCACGTCGTTGAAGACTCATATTTTAATCACACATGTAACATCAACAAATGTGACAACAACAAGCGAGAGAGAGGTAACAGTGACTGTATCAATTCTAATTCTTCTTATACTAGGTACTCGTATTCTATCGAAAGAATTACACTTTTATAAAAAAGGGTTATTTCAAATTCGGTTTATCCTTTTCACACTCCAATCAAATCAATATGTATTGCGCGCTCGTTTTGACATGCATTAGCACCCCGAAAGGGCGAACGAAAGACATTGAAATGGGATTGCAATCATGTGCGACGAACAAACAGTCCTCCTGTTAGGTTTTGTTCAAGCGGAGTTTCCCATTTCCCCAGCCCACCGACTAGCAACCTGTTGTGAAGTTTTTAATTAAGTACGGAGAAAAGGCCTTTTGCTCTCTTTGCTGAAATTACTATGCTTTAGCTCGTAACCCTGCATGTATTGTTAGAACGAGGTCAATTTAAAAAAAAGTATCGGGTGGAACAGGGCAAGCACTTATGGACCTTATTGTATTGGTTACACGTTACATGAACAATTAAATATACAAAAGCAAGTATACAAATTAGCTTTATGATAATTTAAATGTTGTTAATGTGATAAGGATATTGAATACTGTTGCTGCTTTGTTGCATTACTGTATCAAAAGAAGTTTAAAACATGTCATCATTGGGCAACACGGTGGTGCTAGGAGGTGGAAGGTAAATAATTTTACTTTATATAGACGTTGTCTTTAATTTTTTTGCACCAAATACTAAACAACATTTCGGTAGAATATCAAAGCTATTATATTGAATTTCAATCTTATGTCAATGTCATAAACGGAACTTTTTTCACTTTAATCTGTACTGTCGTCATCGCATCCTTTCCTTCTGCCGGAAAGATGTAAACCTCCACTATTTCTTTAAAATCTCACAGCGACAGAATCTAATAAGTATTATTAAATTTCCTCCGTCAGGAGTCGCGGGTTTCTTAAATTTTAATAAAATCATTTTTCACGCGGCGCCTGCACCTACATTATGCTGAGTGCTTGGTGCTCGCACAGTTTGATATAACAAGTGCCTAAGCAGCCGTAAAAAGGATTTAATGTCTTATCGTTAGAAATAAACTCTTTTCTGAGAAGTTAATTCGTTCATTGATGTCCTACTGTTAGAAAGAAAAGTATTTGAACAATCGTTGCTATTCGGCTCATTGCTTGTATTCAAAAATCTCCTTGCTTGTGTGCAAATAGGCCTCCTGATCATTAAATTTTAGGAGCGCTCGTGGCCCAGCGGCGCCCGCGTGGCGTGTGCGATATGCGAGGTTAAGCAACATCAGGCCAGGGCAGATCTTGGATGGGTGACCGCTTTGAGTGGTTATTATCTGAGCGCTCCCGTGCTTTGGAAGGCACGTTAAACCGTTGATCCCGGCTGCTGTCTATGACAGCAGTCGTTAAACCGAGTTAGAGGCCTCCGGGCGGGAACTTCTAACAGTCAAGTTGCCCACTCACTTGACAAGGGGGGTCGTTAGTTGCACCACGTCCGTAGGGAGTACCCACCGGTGACTCACCGCCACACGTCACCCCTGGGTGTTGCTAAAAGTTCAACAAAAACTGGCAACCGTACTGTCTTCTCAAAGATCTCACGGTTCCAAATAATTTTTAAACGATAAATAAAAAAATCCTGATCATTTACTTCACAGTGACTCCACAATATCGACCTAATCAAGAGTGCACCGACCTAAAGCAAGCCAGCAAATCTTGCTCAAGTTTTTTGGGCCGATTCTGCTCGAGGCATGGGTTTATTTTCCAAACCAATAGTAGTTTATTCACATTCATATTCGCATTGCTTTAATTGAAGAATAAATAACTGTGACTTTTGACTTTGGCCTTCCTACACGATTTCGAGATGATGTTTATTATTTTACGTTGGTTCATCAGGAGTGTTTACGTAAATCTCATGTTCCATACTAA